>CAWUFW010000421.1:0-1484540 GCA_963921515.1 Calotriton arnoldi | reverse complement strand
AACACTACCAACAACTGTTCGTCACCTCCACTGTGTCATTAGCAACACAAACGGAAATATGGCAGTCGAACGTGAACAACGTGAATGCAGTCGGAGTGTTGAGGCGGTCAATGGAGGAGGTCAAGAGGTGCTGGCATGATGTGAATAGCCAAAACAAGCAGAAACTCGCTGCCAACCGGAAGGCAGCAACGGCGACTGGAGGTGGGAGTCCTGCGCCACAGGAGGAGCTGGATGAGCTGGAGGAAATGGTGGCCACAGTCATCAGTGTGGAGACTGTGCAAGGAGTTGGGGGTCCGGACACAGATCAATATGACCTGACCCAACAGCAACAGGGTGAGTAACGACCAGGGAATAGGAGGACGGGGGGAGATGGGCACAATGGCACAGATGCACAATTATGTGTAGCACACTGCACACCCACAATGATTGTGGAACATGTCCCTGATACCCTTGGCACACTGCAGCACATATAGAAACACCAAGTAGGCCCCCGTCCACTATGTGCACAAAGGGGCCCCCCTCCCTATCACCAATCTCACAACCTACCCATGCACATGTGCTGAATCCAGCAAAGCAGCGGCTCTGTGAGCCACCCTGACAATGCAAGTGACACTGCATGACCAATAGCATGGCTGCAGTCAAAATACACGACATGGTGCACGACACAACACTGAGGTGGCCCAGTGTGGATCACATCCTCAAAGGAGCAGGTCACACTCTGACACATCCACGTGCACATACAACCCCTGACATCAACAACACATCTGCAGACAAACAATGCACAAGAGTACAAAAACCGTCCAAGAGCACAAATGACCCAAGTCGCCAACATCTCAGCACCTTAAAAGCACACAAGTCAAAGGCACACCGCCTCAAAGGGATAAGGGACCGCTAAATCAGAGCTGCAGGGGCGCCTCTCCCACAATGCAGCACACACACATAGCAATCACAGCACATCAAGATTGACGACAATGTGGTACAAAGTGCAACACTTACACTACAGAACAGAGGACACAACTGGTGCCGCTTGTGCGTAGAAACTGGCCAATCACATCTGGCATAGCAGGAAACTGTGAGATGATCATGTTCGAGTACAACCTCACATCCGTCATGTAGTCGAAATGTCCACTGTCTCCCATCAAATAGCCAGCTCATCCAAAACAGTCACAATGTACATTGTCATGCAGTCTGTATGTAAACATGTACAATGTGTCAACATACATGGAACATACTGTTAACCTGCAACTCCCCTTTACATTGAAGCGGGACAATCAACAACTCCTGCAGAGCAGACCAGACATCTCTTCAGTGATGATGAGGAGGACCCCCTGGCCATCAGCTCCGACACCCTCCAACAGCTCGTGGACAGCCTCCGCACCCCACCACCAGGAGCAGGGCAGCCCAGCTGCATCGAGGTGACCACACCCCCTGCACAGCCCACACAGCAGGAAGCACCCACCACCACGGCAGGTTCCCAGCACCTCACGGAAAGACACATGGCATTCCAACGCCGTGTGTCAGACTGCCAGAGGGGGCTGGCTGAACAGGTGCGGGTGGGCTTCGACCTCATGGCAGCCAAACTTGATGCCATACGTGGGTGTATGAGTTCCATCAGGGACCACTTACAGTACCTAACGGACACCCACAGTCCGTTCCATGCTCTACAACAATCCTTGGCTGACCTCGCTGGAGCCATTACTCGGATACAAGAACTGTCTAGTCAGACAGGCTCCAGCGATGACAGCACAGAGTTGGCACAGATGCGGAGGACAATGAAGAACATGGAGCAGATGCAGGCTGGAAGGATGGCTGCCATGGCTGTACACCAGCGAGATGTAGCTGGGATCTTCCATGCCCTGCAGAACCTCATCTTGCCATTGCTGCCACAGAGCCTGTCCCAGATGACTGCTGCAGGAACTTCGACACACACATCTCCGCCCCCTGATGTGTCAGTGGCACACAGTGATGCAGCCATACCACCTCCGCCACCTGATGTGTCAGTGGCACACAGTGATGCAGCCATACCACCTCCGCCACCTGATGTGTCAGTGGCACACAGTGATGCAGCCATAACACCACCACACACACCTGACACAGAAGACATATCAGAGGACTAAGATGTGGATGGCAATGACTCTGTGTGAGAGAGGAGGTTGTAGCATTCATCCCCGCCATATGGCCTGTTCCTGCTTGGTTCAGCCCTCTGCATCATGCCCGGGAACGACACCTTCCACTGTCCCCCAAAACACTCTGCGACATTCACCTGGACCCCGACATGGACTGCCATATCTGCTCTGGTTACCAATGACACAGCAATCAGGCTGCGGACTGAATTCTTCCTCTTCCGATTAAATTGTCATTCCCCAAAGGACTCTGGTTGGCCCTCCACAGGGCAACCATGTAATGTGGGGTTTGCATGGCCATGTACTGCTCCAGCTCCGACATTCCACAGAATGTGAATAAAACATTCCAAATCACACAGATGTGTCATGTCTATGTTCAATCAAGTATATAAGTATGGATGAATGTAGGGACATTGATTGCACAAAAAGGTACACCCTGGAAAATGACATCAATGCGCATGTTTGACCCTGACCCACATGGCCAATTAGATGACTGGGAAGGTGTGAACTAGCTGTGGCCTCATTGCTCATGAACAACAATCTCGCAACCCCCCAACGTAGCCCCACGTCCATGTATTAAATGGGGCTGTGTGTAAAAATGTCTAATTCGGTAGCAGGCCTAAAGTAGTGTCCCCATCACATGTGACAACAGAACATCTCATCGCATACCTACTCACACTCAACTGTGTGGACACAGCCTGTTTTGATGGATCACATTGATCCACATGGCAAGAAGTTGGACACCATACTCACATTGCTGAAGACACGTAAGAGCACAGGTCTACCAGCAACTATCCCAACCACAATGTCTGGCTCACAGAGGTGGAGCTGGCAATAGGGACTCACCCCTAAGTGAAATGCGTCAGTCAGTCCCTCCCTGTGTACGGACAATGCTCATTGAGGCACACGATTTGTCATTCTAATCAACACTCATCACAGTTGAACACTAGTGAAGTGGCGTAGACTTTATTAGCATGTGCGTGTCAGTACGGGCAAGAAAAGGGCCACAACATGCAGACCAATGCTTCAGACACTAACAGGCAGCATGGGAACATGTAGAGGTGCAAGAAATGGGGAGGCAAAAATGAACACCAATCATTACGGATGGCAACGGTCTCAGCCCACCGTGCCTTGCTGGACGAGTCATGTGATGTTTGGCGTATGCTCATTGCCCCGTGTCAGGGGACACGACTCACAGCCCATGGGATCTGCATAGTGCTGTACCACCGGACTGCGCAGACTGTCTGCTCTGCTGACAGTGAGCAGGTGAAAGGGTCCAACAAGGTCACATGTAGTACTACATTGCCATGTGTGTACTCTCCCTCCAGCAGTATGTCAGATTTAGGAACCTTGCCAAGCGACGCTGTGCAGCTCCGCCCATGGGACTGCCTCACCTTGCACAGGTGTGTGTCAACACGCGTAGGTGCACGCATATGCATTCTGAGTCCAGGCGAATGCAGCCATGTCCACTGTTGTGGTGGGATATGTGACCATTTCTCCAAGATGCAACAAGGTGTTGGGACCTGTGCTCTGGGTTACAAGCAGTTGTGGCTGCAGGAACGTAGTTACTCGTCCATGAATGCGAGCGCAGGTTCCTGGGCAATCAGTTCCAAGAGTACGTCGTTGTCGACTTTAACAAACACGAGGGCGAGCCAATCCAATAACTGGTCTGGACAGATGTGCTCCGTCCACGCCGTTTCACCAATCCGCAACACAGCCCAATAGGGGAGCGCTTCGATGTGGTCACTGCACATGAGGACTTGTGCAATCTCCCATGCCCAACTGCCAGCACATACGCCAAATATCAAGGCATCCCATGAATGGGTATCACGGTTACACTCCTGGTCGTGGGCCAACAGGGGGCGCACACACAAGTCATAATCCATTTCAGCTACCGTTGTGTTGGATAGGCAGACATCCATGGGCCACTCGAATATGCATGATCGACAGTGGAACCAGGGCTGGATGCAGGTGACGTATGCAAGACGGAAGCTCAGACGGTAACTGATGCGCAACGCTGCCAGTGGCAGTGCCCCCAACAAATGCAGCATACGTGCACGGTACAGTTCCACGTGACAGGGGTTGTGCATGTGCCCGGGATGTTCTGCCATTGCGTTGGTGGCTCTTGTAGAACCGGCACTCTTCTGACCTGCGGCAGCTATGTGAATGATATGCCACAGCTCGGAGCAATGAGTCGTATGTGTGTGCAACGTTTGGACGAATTGGGTTGTTGTGTACGTAAGTGTCAAAGCCATTCCATGCAAGAGTACCTCGAGCAAGGACTTCTGTGTGTGGGGTGTGGATACGTTGATCTATCATTAGCGCTGTGCGTAGTGTGGGAGTCGTCATCATCTGCTATGGTATCTCTCTCAGGGGGTGCCTGACGCATGCAAGACCAAGGTCGGAGGTGCAGATGTCCTTCCGCCTTATGTATTGAGACAAAGGAGCTTTCATCCCTAATGTTAGTCTGACTACTGCTTGCATTCTGGAAATGTGATGTGGTTTTCGCGCTGCAATTGAGGCTAGGCCTTAGGCTTATGGTGCACCAATAGCGATACACACACAACAGTGGGCATGCATGAGCCAAGAGCCCGAGGGGCCTTGTGCTCCTTGTACAATCCCTTCGTGCGCGGCCGCCCTCCGGGTGCATGCAACATTGCAACATTGTCGATTGTGGGCCATGTGGCACAGACACTGCAACAGAGACACACGCATCAGTGGGTTTCCTGTCCAGCCCAGAAATGAACCACGCCCAGAGCCAAGGGATAATTATTCACACCCCTACGCTGGCCTGGCGTACGCCGACCCAGCCCACTCGGCATACGTATGAAGGGGGGACGACGACGCTACGTGTCCCAGTTCTTCCCCACTGCTGGAGGTGACATGGCTGCGTACGCCTGGCATATCACGAGACTCAATCAGAAAAGGTCCATGACTTGTGTTGCACAGAGTTGGTGGCACCGGAAACACTGCGGCCGGCACGGGCCTACCGCCACAGGACGGTGACTTTCGGTGCACTGAGGTAGGGGCACCTTAGGTGCTGAGCGGGTGTGCAGCCTGCGATGATGCGCCGTCCTGGCGGTCCGGACTGGTAAGGGTTTGTCAAAAATCAAAATCCCATTCCCGAGCAAAAGACAGACTCATATCATCAGAAAGTCCGTACACACAGATATCAGTCCAAATCTTGTGTAATAAGATTCTTCTTTATTTTCTTAGCAGATAAAATAGCTGGTATAGGCTGCATTTTGACTATACCAGCTATTTTATCTGCTAAGAAAATAAAGAAGAATCTTATTACACAAGATTTGGACTGATATCTGTGTGTACGGACTTTCTGATGATATGAGTCTGTCTTTTGCTCGAGAATGGGATTTTGATTTTGATTGCCCTTGTGTACCATTGGTCACTAAAGGTTTTTGGATACGTGGGTGGCCGTCTCCTAACTGTTCCCTTGAGCACTCCCTGGATGCTAACTGTACCTTTGATCATTATAATGGTATTGCGCGAGGTTTGACCTAGCCACACCTCAGAATCACATGGTAAGGGTTTGTGTGAGCCCTGCTGGACCGCAGTGTAGGCCTGAGCCAGCGGGCAGCGCGGGCCTACCGCCACGTGGTGTTGCCTCGTGGTTCACAGGGTTAGTGGCACCTATAGGGCTGAGCGGGTGTGCAGCCTGCGATGTTGCCGTGTGTACTGATATGATCTCTGCCACTGCGAAATCAAGACCCAGAATCACGTGTGTGACCTGGTGACCCGCGGGCGGGGCTGCATAATGTGGAGGCAGCCATGGTCGCGGGCCCCGGGCTTGGAGCTTGCACTGGCACGTGGTGGGACCTCTTGGAGATACGCTGGTGGCGGAAGGTGAGTAGTGAGGCCTGGGTGCGCAGGGGCGGGCAAACACCGCTGGGCGGCGGGAGGGGCTGGGGTGCAGCAGCCTGTGTGCGCAGGGGCGGCCAAGCGATGATGGCGTGTGCAATGATATGGACTCTGCCATTCATAAATCTGGACTCTGTTTCAGATAAGGGACCTGGTGGACTGCAGTGTATACCGGCACGTGGTTGGAGACACACCGGTGGCAGCAGGTGAGCAGTGAGGCCTGTCTCCGCAGTGCCGGCACTCTCTCTCCCTCTATCCCTCTCTTCCTTTCACTGTCTCTCTCTCTTCCTCTGTTACTCTCTCTCTCCTTCTCCCTCTCTTCCTTTCACTGTCTCTCTCTCTCTCTTCCTCTGTTTCTCTCTCTCTCTCTCCTTCTCCCTCTCTCCCCCTTTCTCTCTCTTTCTCTCTCTCTCCCTCTCTTTCACTCTCTCTCTCTCACTTTCTTTCTCTCTCTCTTTCTCTCTCTCTATGTCCTTTGATGAGCGCATGACACACCTTCTTATCTTGAATTTTTAGTTGTTTTGAGTTAAATTTGAATAAAATAATTTGTTTGGAAATTCAAAGATTAATGAATGATTCTCCTTTTTCTGACCACACATGAATGTTAATTGTTGTACTTGTGCGACATCAGGCACATTGTTTCGTTCATGATTTCGTAAGGTTGATGTAAAATATCATTGTCCGGGGTAGGGCCCGGTGGGGGAGGGGGTCCTGGGGGGGGGTGGCAGTGGGAGTTTTGGCCCTCTTGGGGCTCCGAGCTGCATGATCAGTAGCTCCATGGCATCTGTTGTTCTTCAGGTGTGGCTCTGGTCTGGGCTCCCTTTTGTGGTGCAGGTTGTCGTCCGACTTAACACCAGATAAGAGCAGGTGTTAAAACCCTGCTGCTAACGCGCCTTATCGCCTGTTTTGGGATCTTATCGCCAATCTGGCTGGTCGTAGAGAATAGTGTGAAGTGTTGTTTTGGCGGCTTTTTGCACAGGAACGCCTACTCTGCATCTCATTAGCGTTAGTTGCCAGTGTCATCCATGGCGATGTTTTTTGCGGCTGCTATCGCAGGAAAACTGGCGATATCGGCTGTTAGCACCAGCTTGTGAATGGTGCAATAAATCTATCGCCACTTTGGCTGCGATAAAGTGCCGCTAACTCGGCGATAAGTCCTTGAGAATATGCCCCAATGTCTTTTAACAATCTAGAACCTGCATTGGTCCTTGAACTGCCCTTGACAATGTAGTACAGTGTGAACATTCACCTGGTGGTGCAGATGCCCATTTGTAACTTATAGGTCATCGGTTAGTCCTGGAGATATGACACAGTCTTACACTTGTGCAGTTGAACAACGCATTGTTTTTGAGATGAACAATAGCGTCTCATATCTGCACTTTAAGAATTAGAGGTCCAAAAATATCATTTTTTTAAACAATTTATTACGATTTCACATAAATTACGTTTGGCAATCAAACAACTCCTAACTTTGTCCCAAATAAATTGTAGGAGATTGGTACTGTTGTTTACCTTGCATTTAAAAGGGATTTTTATGAAAATCCAAGTGGACAACATATTTCGTTAAGATTTTAAATGGAAAAGGTACTTCGCTGGTGACAGTCCTTAAAGATCTTTATTGCCAAGTGAAAATCCCTTCAATTAGATGGAGGAGCTACAGCAACATCACAACTTTAAAAAATATTGTGGATGGGCAGACACTCAGGGGCCGATTCCGATTCGGGCCGGAAAAAATACCGACCGACTCGGTACTGGAATTTAGTCCGACCGACACGTACCGGCGCCGTCTGACCCAGGTAGTATGATGAAATGCATGGGAATCACGACCGACTCGCACGGAACACAAGGCGAACGACCGACCCGGACGGAAACAAGCTATCCGGCCGGGAAACCACATGAATCGAACCGACCGACACGCATCAGGAAATAACCCGAACGAAACGTACCCGCGAACTCCGACCCGCGCAGTACGATGCAATGGGTGCAAATTTAGACCGATTCGTACGGAGCCCAAGCCGTACGACCGACACGCATACCAAACCCAGCCGAACAAACACAATACTCCGCGACCGACGCGTACGCCGCATATTGTCTTGTGGATTGTTACCTGCCTTGTTATGTTGGCCTAGGCCTGGCTGACATGCTGCTTTTCTTTGCGCACGTTACACTGAGCCGGGCCTCCCTCGCCCTTTGCTCGTGCCAAGTTCTTTTGCACTGTCTGCATTTTCTGTTGTTCACCTTTTGGGCTCAGTCTGCACAAACATGTACAAGGTCGCATAACAATGTATTTTGGTTCTTCCTGATATGGCCAGTTTTGCGCACCCAGACATAACATTAGGTGCAATTGCCATGAAGAAAATAGTATGCTTTTAATACTGTGGTTTACTAGCGATTAAGACACTTGGAGAAATCCCTTTCAGTGAGAAGAGCTATGATGTCCTGCTGATGTAATTCTGCATCTAGAGATTGAGGTATGGGGTTCGCTAGTCAAAGCCCAGAGGTCTTCTGTTTTATAATAAACTATCTTACTGCACGGGGAGGGTGGTAATGTTATTTAGACATTTATCCACTGAGTTATGAAATGCTTTCCCCGTTTGTATTCTATGGAATTGTAACCATGCTGCTTATATTATTCATATGCATTATGCTATTAGTACTGACACGTGTACTGTACATTAGAGCACGTAAGTTGGAATAAACATTTTAACCTATCCAGTGTCTCTTCCTACGCACCTTGTGGACAAGTACGAGTGAGTGGCGAAAGAGTGTTCTTGCTTCAGTGAGTCCTGAGATAAAGATACCGTGTTCTGGGTTGTCCAAACATTAGTACTTGGGTGCTAATGGGATGCTAAGCTAGTTGGGTTGGGGTTTTTGGGTGCTATGGTATATGGTGGCAAACCACTGTATTCCAGGGTCCCATTTTCCTGTGCATAGCTCTGTGTATGTGCAGAAACCTTATGACATGGCGCCCAACGTGGGGCAGCTTATCTGCGAGACGCTTGAGTAGTGCTTGTGCTTGTCCACAAACCCCTCGCGTACGCTTCCGGAGGCGTATGTGACGGTGATACCTCCTATATTGAATGTTTTATAGGTTCTTTCAAGCTTGATATTATTAAAAAGGTTAGTTAACAGACCCATTTTTGTGCTCCCTGTTAGGTTGTCGAATATAATTGTTTAGTCATGGCTGGTGTGGCGATAGCTGCACATAGTCGAGAGCACTCCGAGACCACTTAGCTGTGTATGGAGTGCCCGATACAGGGGTCGAGTTGGTCTTTGTGGTTCAAGCCGATGCGGCTTATCACTTTGAAGTGTTTTACACTTGGATCACTTTTGAAGCGGTGGATGCAGGTGATAAGCTGTTTCATGAATATAAACCCACCGCTATTCCTGCTGCCTATCGACCCTATACTACTCTTGAAGTGCCTCTCACGGCTTGGCAGCACCGTGTTTGATTCAATGGCGCCCTACCACAACCAACTACCGCAGTTCGTTTAGGCCCCTTATCAATTCAGGGGCCACTTGGCCTGTATTGGCCGGGTATACCCCGCATCCAAATTATCTGGCATTACCGCTATGGAACTGCGCACTATGCATACCGGATTGGTGCGAGTGCATCGAGCCTTGGTGACATACGTTACAGGAAGCCTCCATGGAGCTGCTCCTGTAGTCGCAGGCCAACCAGCTATTGCAGCTGGAGTGACTATAAGTCCTGTCATGGTAAATTCTGTGATGGGCAAACGTCCACAAAATAAGGACGATTATCCTTACTGGCTTGCCGAAAAGTTCGATCAGATAGAAGCGGTGTTTCCACATACATCCCCAGTAGATAAACACCGCATCCTCACGATAAGTTTGCCAAAAGACATAATCCCCGATTTGACATCATGTGAAAACTGGGGTAAGGTATTCGCAGCAGTTTATTCAAAATGTTTTGGAACTCCTTCCATGACGGTTCTACCCTCTGTAATTAAAAAGTACAGGATGAACATGGCCCTGAAGCGGCTGTGGAATTAGGGATGAGACTAGTGGGAGTGTTTGATGTAGTAGCTGAGCTGATCCTTGGAAATGTCAAGGGCGATGCTATGAACTTTCAAGTAGCGAATGCTTTGGCTTTGGTCCCAGAGTTGGACAGGCCTCGCGAATTACCGAAAATAATAGCCCGGGCTTATAAAACAATTGGAAGAAATAGCCTAGGCAACAAGCCTTTTGTAAAAATGCAAACTCAATCGCAAACACAAGTTATACAAACAAAAAGTGCATCTGAGAAAGATGATAAACCAGTCTTCACTAAAAAGAGTTGGAGACAGAAAAAACAGGGTAAGCAACAAAAGAAGCCGGGGTCGAGAGGCGCTTCCCCTGTTTCGGTTTCTTCTGAACGTACTTATGATTTACGTGATAGGTCAAGGATTAAATCACCAGAAAGGTTTCAGAGCTCTGATGCGCGTTCTCCTCGTTCTTCACAGGCCCAGACGTCGTCACAGGCTGGTGGAGGAGGACGGCAAGATAGAGGAAGGGGCCGAGAGGCTCCCCAGGAGCGAGACCAACCTCGACAACAAGTCAGAGGTAAAGCAGAAGACTTTCATCTTCCTCGACCGCAATTTCAGAAGAAAAAGGTTGCCGCTGTCACAGCGAAATATGCCTCAGACCGTGAGAACGAGACTCCAGAATTGGACGTGGGCAGTGACCCTCCTAGACAGCGCCGCGGAAGTTACCATAGTGCGGGAGGCGCTACGTCCTCATATGGAGGCGACAGCAACTGAAACATTCGTTACTGTAGAGACAGCTGACACGAGAGTGGCACCCCTGACAGACTATATAATATAGTTATACAAATTGAAGGTGACATACCGCGTGAAATAAAAGGGATTTTTGGGAAAATCTAACCTCTTCATATGACATTTTGTTAGCAGAGGTGGATTGGCCACCCCCATTCGTTTTAGCTGCACATAAAGGAGAGGAGGTAATCCTTCCAAGCTTTTCAAGGCATGTCCCAAAAGACAAAGCTGAAGCACTTGCAGCTGAGTGGGCTGTGTACCTGGCACCAGCGTTATACCGCAACCATGTGGGATGGGATGAAGAGTCACCTCCCCATGCAATACCTTTGCGGTCACTACCGCAGCCACAACCCCAATATCCCATCAAACGGCAGGCAAAAGGCCCCGTCTCCGAAATTCTGACACAGTTGGAATATCAGGGAGTAATTGAACCATGCGTATCACCTATGAACAATCCCCTTTTCGTGGTTTCTAAACCCGATGGATCGTACCGCTTAGTTTTGGATTACCGGCATTTAAATACTCATTGTCGGAACTTTGCGGTGCAAAATACACACAGTTCTGCGCTTGTAGACAGTCTTGTTCGTAAAAATACAAAACGACACTTGACCTTTCAAACGGTTTCTACACGCACAACTTAGCCCCGGAGAGTGGTCAATGGACCGCATTCACATCCGGTGGTAAATTATTCCACTTCCGGCGTTTACCCATGGGCTACAAAAATAGTCCGGGTATATTCGCCGCCCGTGTTGTTTCTTTGTTAAATGACATTGATCAAGACGCATGTTCGTATGTAGATGACATCTATCTGACAGACGACGAGTTATATCAGCATCTGACCCGTGTGGACCGCATTATTCTTGAATTTGCGGAGCAGGGTTACAAATTTAACTTTGCTAAGTCACACATTGCTGAATTTACCGTTCTGTTCTTGGGCTATGAGCTCAATAACGAAGGTAAGGGCTTAGCCCCCATTTCTTGGAAAAATGTGCACATTTGTGCCCCCAAATACTCTGAAGAAGCTTCAGTCTTTGCTGGGTTTCCTGAACTTCGGGCGTACTTACATTCCCGAATATGCCCAGCGTATCAAGCCTTTGTATGCTTTGATACAACCTACTTATTCAAGGTCTTGCTGGCTGCCTGAGCATACCTCAATTTTGCAGTCTTTGCAGACAGACCTATTGGAGTCTAAATATCTTTTGACTCGTGATAACCACACAAACCTGGTGATTAGAATAATTCCGGGGGCGGTGGGTTTCACCTATTTAACCTTTAATGAAGGTGATACAGTACCTATCGCATACAAGTCACATCTGTACACTTCCGCTGAATTGCGCTTTACATCTGTTGAAAAAGTTCTGACTGCAGTGCAAATGGCGATTCTAAAAGAACGCGCACTGGCACAGGGTAAGCGGATTCTGGTGGTAACACCCTGTCCTGCCCTGGAGGCAGTAACAAAGGCAAGTGTACCGAACTCAAAAGCAATGCATCCCCGTTGGATACAATGGGCTACATCTTTGACGTCTTCGGACGTCACTTTTGTTTTTGATTCTTCTCTTCAGACTCAGGAGTATTTGCAGTATGAATTCGTTCATCCTCCTCCTTTGTTTTTACTACCGCTTGAGGATTACAAATGTGTGATCTACACAGATGGTTCGGCGCAACCGGCCACTGGGTCCAAGCACGCTTATTCAGCTGCATGTGCTATTGTTGCGGGATCCTTTGTGGATGGCAAGTTCAAATCCACTGTAGTGCACACACGCACACTTGGAGATAGTACCGCACAATTGGCCGAGCTGCATGCATTGCTACTTGCGCTTGAGTTCGCTTCACAGGATGAGACCACTCTTATTGTATGTGATTCTTTTTACTGTGTACAATCTTACAATGACAATCTGTTTTTCTGGTCGAAAAACGACTACAAGGACGCAAAAGGGAGCACAATTAAGCATAAAATGCTTTGGGTTCGAGTGGCAGAATTGCAACAACGTCTGCCTCTCACACAGGTGGTTCACACCTTAGGCCATCAGCGGGTGGGCGCACACGCTATTGGTAACGATCTGGCAGATGAAGCTGCCCGTTCAGCAGTAGTCACGTGTTCAGTAGCAGCGGTTACCAGGTCCATGTCTAAAATAGACCCTGTTATATTAGCGGCTATTGCTGCAACCAAGGAAGGTAATAATTACCCTACAGGTTTCCCTTCCAAGTATTCTTACACATTAAGTCCCGATCAGGTTCCTTATGTAACTATACCTGACGTTGGTGATCGGCTGATCCCCAACGCGGACCGCAGGAGTGCCTTGATATCAGCTGCACACGAAGGCATGGCTTCAGCACATGCAGGTGTGTCAGCTACGGTTTCCATCTTGCAGCAGCGTTATTGGTGGCGTGGGTTGTATAAAGACACCCGTGCTTTTGTGCTTTCTTGCGACGTTTGTCAACAGATTAAGCCTTCCACGGTAACACGTCCACCACAAACACCGCTCTGCATTGCTAACAGACCCTTTGGGTGTGTTTACTTGGATCACTGCGGTCCATTCTCATCAGACACTGCTTATAAATACATCTTAGTGGCAGTGGACTCGTGCACACGGTTTCTCTGGGTCTGGCCACAACGGAGTGCTGACGCCCGAAATGTAATCAGGGATTTGCGTGTCTTTGTGGGAATTTTCGCATGCGGCACCTTCCATTCGGACCAAGGTCCAGCGTTTGCCTCTAGGGCTTACAAGGATGCAATGGCTTCGCTTGGGGTGCGGGTGAAATTTTCGTCTCCGTATAGGCCTGAGGGCAACTCTATCGTTGAACGAATGAACCGTGACTTAAAGCAATCCTTAACAGCTAGGGTTATAGGTACTGGCAGGAACTGGCTGGCCCATTTGTATACCGTTCAGCGTGCACTTAATAATCTCCCTAGAAGACCTCTGGGTGGGCGGACCCCATACGAAATGCTCTTTGGCATAAGAATGTTTGTGCCTGACCTTGAGGGTCCAGACATCGCGGCGCAATCCGCCAAGTTTGATGTAGATAACCATTCTGCTATGTTACAGGACTTACAAGAAGCCCGAGACAAACTTGCAACTACACATTTACCTTCAGCCACGGACCCTGCGTTGCAGATTCCGGTAGCCGGCTGGCTTCCGAAAGTTGGAGAACTGGTTCGAGAGAAGGTTGAAAACAAAAAAGAATTTGGCCCCTCTTTTCGTGCACCGGTTCCAGTTCTTGGCCTGAAGGGAACACGTACAGTCATTTTACCACCGCTTCCTGGTCGCAAAGAGAACAGATACATCTCAGTTGAAAATGTCAAGCTACAGCGCCTGGCCGATCCTGAATAGTGTCACACCAGCGGTCTCTTGTCCTGCCATTTATCGGACATATGTTCATAGTCCATCTGCACGAACGATCGCTGATGCTGTAATTGAGATGGTTGATTTGCCTGAAACTACGATTGATCCCCAACTCTCCACCAATATCAACGAGGACGAGTATACTTATCCTGCATCAGAATCGGTGGCACATCAACCAACAACGCCACTAAGCCCGACTCGTTATTCCTTTGATTCGGATTCCACATCTTCAAAAGTTCCATCCAAGTTCAGTATTTTTATATCCTGGTTTAGAGACAATTTTTTGATTCCCCCTGGACATACATCTGGTTGGTACTTTTCTTGATATTTTTGTTCATGTCCATTGGCTTTGTCACAGTGTTTTTCTACTAATCAATGGTCACTATTTACCTGAACGCTCTGCTGTAGACTATGTTTCTGGAACTTTGGCTCCTCATTCCTCGTCTCACATCATGAAGCGTGACCATACATTTGTGAACATTTCAGCCTTCCCAGTTGCTGATGGCATCGTATGGGATGCAGTGAACTATCAAATCCATGGTCCGACGGAAATTATTAATGTACCTAATGTCCTTCGTGTTTCAATGGGTGATGTAGTACAAAATAATATTCATTCTGATGATTGGGATGTGCATGCCGTTGAAGCATTGTTTGCCGATTTAAAATATTATGCATCTTTTAATGCTGAAGATCTATATATGAATTCTGCTAATTATGCCGATTTGTATTGTTACCAACATTGGGGTAATCATTTTCTCCATAAGCCCAGTGCCCTGCGTAGTTCTGTTAACTATACCCAATGGGAACATTGTCCAAACCCCTTGCCAGGTAGCTCTCAAACTCTTCGAAATAAGTTTAATTATTTTACTGATTTTAATCGGTCGAACCCTGCATCATATTATTTTAGACTTAATAACACATCAACTCAGAAAATTATGTTGACACACACCAAATTGCTTTATTCAGGTTCCTTTCTGAGTGCCCTAGCTGTGGGTGGCTATGAGTACTGGGATAATACAGTGGATTTAAAATCTATTTGGGGCTCCAAGCCATGGCAGGTACAGGGAACCGAGGCGTTGCATCGTGCTTGCCTCATCCCTACCCAAATTATGTTCCTAAATGCTTCCATCTATCAGACTACATGTTGGGGCTTAGCAACCACTAAACAATTGAATACGCCATCAATACCATCCCTGTCGAGTTTTCCAAATGAAAGCTCACGATTCAATATGTCCCTCGTGTCCCTGCAGGCAATGTTACAAAATAATTCGTTTAATGTTTCTGAGCTGGTTCAGTCACCCTGGTTAATATGGCCTATATCATCTAATGCATGTCAAATGCGTTTTCATGATACTGGTGCTAGCTACACACAGAATAGGCCTGATCCGAGGTTTACTGATGCTCGTACTGTCACTACATACTCTGTTGGTAAATTATGCAAACAATGGCTGCAACATTCGTCCCTTGATTCTGTTAAACAACATTTGTCCCTCCTTACAGGCAATATTGATCTGTCCGACTTTGTTTTGGGACCTCGTGGTCCCCGACCTAAGAGATTCATTTATGAAACGTATAATGAACTCTGGAAGCTATCACAAATGGAAGCTGCTTCCCGTCTTCGGGAAATAGATCAAGCAAATATGGAAAAGGTGCTTGCTGTTGTTGACAATAGTATTAATACCCTGTCTTCTCGCATTTACACTTTAGAGAATATTGTGTCCTCTGTTGTTGATATTGTACAAGATGATGTTTCTGTGCTATATCATAGTCAGAATCAATTGCGCTCAGTTATGCAGTTTGCATGGACTTTACAAACACTTAAGCTAGGTAAAGTGCCGTGGCATTTCTTGAACACCTCTGCCTTATTTCTACCTTTTAACTTAACTGATAAACAGCAATTTATGTCCATGAAGGATGCAACTTACAATCTATTACATATCGAAAAGGTGGATCCATTGCCGTTCTCTGTTGCAGAACTCGATTCTGCTGTATGGCTAGTCCATGGGATTATAGCTTTACCATTTTCCTTGTTTGAATTTGACTCGTGCATGAAACATTATCCTGTGGGCCGTTACCGGCCATTGGGCAGTGCTTTCCTGCATGAACTCTGGTCCTTGCCTTTCATGTATAAATGCCTTCGGGACGGCAAGGAAGTCTTTCTCACGGGGAGTACTGCGACTCGACTATAGGTCATTCGCTTATTTGTAAACACATTAAATTGCATGGCTCATGTAGCGTTTCCTCTCCTAATCTTGCTTGTGTGCTGAAAGGTATTCCTGCTCCTGTTATTTCACCTACTTTCACTCTCCTTTCCAATGGTAGTTATTTACTTTTAAATAACGAAAACTGTTGTGGCCTGCAGGCTGGCATTCCTTACATTGTAACAGTTTCGCACAGGGTTGTCTGCTGCAAAAATGTGCTTTTTCCTCCCCCTCATGGCAAGGTTGATATCTCTATTTGGCCTTCCATCCCTACCATGGAAGCAGATTTCAATAGACTGAGCAGAATAAAGGCACTATTATTAAACGAGGAAGTTATGCTCACGTCCGCCCGGGAGACATTCATTCTCCAGGTGGCGAGTACCCACAGTGAAATACAGGCCCTTTTAAACACTAATCTCCCCCAACATTTTGGGGAGTTAATACATCGTATTTTTAACGCATCTAACACTGAAGGCCTAGTACACTTTTTTAAGGTCGTTGGGTCGGGCTTAGTGTCCTCCTTTCAAACTATTTTTGGTGTCATCCCGGCTTTCATACATTCTATATTTTCCAGTGTCTTTGGCGGTTTCCCATTGATCCTCGCTTTAGCGGCTGGTGTCTTGCTCTTAATTTGCTTTCTGCGCAATGGCTGCTCCCCGATGGGACCTGCTCGATCCAGAACGCCTCCAGCTGCTCCGTGAGCGCCTTTTGGCCGGTTTTGGTGTCTTGCCATTGGCGACACTGAGTGTGTCATATACTCTTTCATTTCGCTTTGCGTATTTCACTTGCGTGCAACCTGTGATGACTTGTGTCCGCTGTCCTTTCACCTGGACTCTGGATTATTGCCTCTCCAATTCGTCATTGTCTGTTCCGGATTTTGTTCAGTTAATGGGTCCCTTAGAGGCCCATGAGCAGGACTGTTCCGTCGCTGGCTGTATGGCGCAGTGCGGCTGCACTGGGGATTTTGGCGCAATGGGATATCTGGGCGGCTGCCCAGGATCTCCTACAACGAAGCTGTTTTAATTATCACGCAAGCTGTCCCGCATTGCTTCTGGATGCTCCTTTGCTGAGGAGCATTCCTGCTCTTTTGAACTCATGGATTGGATGGCATCTATGTTTTTGACGATTCCAATGATGAACTCTTGGAGGGTATGGCTTTTTTCTGTACTTTCACTTTCATGGATTGACCTGCCCTTCGCCGTTTGGGCGCTCCCTGTGCTCCGATGTCTATTTTTCTCCTCTGCTGAGCCTCTGTCCTGGCCGCCGGACTGTCCAGGGGAGGGTGTCTTGTGGATTGTTACCTGCCTTGTTATGTTGGCCTAGGCCTGGCTGACATGCTGCTTTTCTTTGCGCACGTTACACTGAGCCGGGCCTCCCTCGCCCTTTGCTCGTGCCAAGTTCTTTTGCACTGTCTGCATTTTCTGTTGTTCACCTTTTTGGGCTCAGTCTGCACAAACATGTACAAGGTCGCATAACAATGTATTTTGGTTCTTCCTGATATGGCCAGTTTCGCGCACCCAGACATAACATTAGGTGCAATTGCCATGAAGAAAATAGTATGCTTTTAATACTGTGGTTTACTAGCGATTAAGACACTTGGAGAAATCCCTTTCAGTGAGAAGAGCTATGATGTCCTGCTGATGTAATTCTGCATCTAGAGATTGAGGTATGGGGGTTCGCTAGTCAAAGCCCAGAGGTCTTCTGTTTTATAATAAACTATCTTACTGCACGGGGAGGGTGGTAATGTTATTTAGACATTTATCCACTGAGTTATGAAATGCTTTCCCGTTTGTATTCTATGGAATTGTAACCATGCTGCTTATATTATTCATATGCATTATGCTATTAGTACTGACACGTGTACTGTACATTAGAGCACGTAAGTTGGAATAAACATTTTAACCTATCCAGTGTCTCTTCCTACGCACCTTGTGGACAAGTACGAGTGAGTGGCGAAAGAGTGTTCTTGCTTCAGTGAGTCCTGAGATAAAGATACCGTGTTCTGGGTTGTCCAAACATTAGTACTTGGGTGCTAATGGGATGCTAAGCTAGTTGGGTTGGGGTTTTTGGGTGCTATGGTATATGGTGGCAAACCACTGTATTCCAGGGTCCCATTTTCCTGTGCATAGCTCTGTGTATGTGCAGAAACCTTATGACAATATGAAACTGAGCTGAAACACAGCGGGAACGACTCGGAGAGGCGTGGACGAGACAACTGCAATGTCCTACTCGGTCAGAAGAACGACTCCTACATGCACAATAATCACAAATGAAAAAATACAAAAAAAGAGGGCCAAACAAGCAATGACAAAGCCAATAAATACAGGGGGTGAAAAAAATGGAACAAGGACACACCCCCAACTCCACCTACATAAAGCCCACAAATGCCTACCATGATCCTTTGCAAATCCCACTGACCTGCCAGCACAGAACACCATCACACAGCAAACACAGACACACACACAGCTCATCCAACACAAAAGCCACACACCATTAGCACCTCAACAAATAGCACCCTCACACACACACAGCAAAACCTACACACACACACCCTCACTTGCACACACACACATCAATCACCACCACCACCACCCATCACCATGCCCCTAAAGAAGAATCCAAAGTTCCTAGATAGTGAATTGGAAGTCATGGTAGACGAGATCCTGAGGGTAGAGCCACAGTTGTTTGGCACATTGGTCCAACAGACCCCCATGTCGCAGAAAACCAAGATGTGGGCGAGGATCGTCGACAGGGTGAACACACAATCACCATGTTTGCGCACAAAGGAAGACATCCAGAACAGGTGGTATGATGTGCGCAGGAGGGTCAGAGACCTACTCAAGAAGGATTACCTCCTGAGCCAGCACACCGGCAGTGGCCCTCCTGCAAAACCAGTATACCTCAGGCCCTGGGAGTAGAAGGTGCGGGCCATCCTACCACCAGTGAGCGTATATGGACTAACAGACATCCCAGAGCCTGGTGAGTACACAACTAATATACACAATATTGTGCGCCAATACACACACATCACTGTCAAGGGGACAGTCAAACCATCCACCCCTAGCAAATCAACAGCAACCAAAAGATAATCATCCCAAGATGTGTATGTCAGTTAGATAAACACAATACATGCCATCTCATAGTGATATGTAACTGTGTCATGACATGTACAAACCTGACAACAAATAGAGCAAGGCACTGGCACAAATATAACCAACAAACACTGCCTGATATTTTGCCACCACTAGAACACCACCTCACAGGGAAGCTCACTTAAATGAAGGAATTCTGTGTATGCTGGTGAAGTTAGTGTAGCCAATAGCATGATGGGAGTTGTAGTCACAGATACTGCTCACCCTCACAATTGGCCCATCAACACCACTCTGAACCATGCTCACATCACAGGGAGTGGATAAGGACTGACAAGATGGCTGACACTGGCTACTGCTGTGGGGAGCACAAGGCCCTGCTGGGAACTGTGCACCAACAAACAGCACAACACCACTGCCTGACATCCTAAAAGCCAACTTGCACTCTCTGCAATGCAAGCACGTTGCATGGTGGGATATCTGGCTGGCTGGGAAGGAGGACTCACAGCACTGACCATAGTTACAAGCAGCTCACCTCAAACACCCCCTCAACACAAACTCCACATAACCCACCTGGGAGAATGCAATGCCTCACATACCAAATGAAGATCCCACAAAGAACCACCACCCTGGGTAATGCTGTGTGAAGCACAGGGACACACCTGGGAGTTGTAGCCAAACAAACGCAAGGACAACACTGTCAGCCTTCCTGTCAGCACAGGCACACTACCCCACAGGGAAGCAGAGTCCAAAGGAAGGAAGTACGGGCATGCTGGGAAGGGGGGTGTAGGCAATAGCATGATGGGAGTTGTAGTCACAGATACTGCTCACCCTCACAATTGGCCCATCAACACCACTCTGAATCATGCTCACATCACAGGGAGTGGATAAGGACTGACAAGATGGCTGACACTGGCTACTGCTGTGGGGAGCACAAGGCCCTGCTGGGAACTGTGCACCAACAAACAGCACAACACCACTGCCTGACATCCTGAGAGTCAACCTGAACCCACTGCAAGGGTGGCATGCTTCATGGTGGGATAACTGGGCCAGGTGGAGAAGGATGGCCGGATGTCCACCAAATACAACCAATGCTGGCCATGCACACACCTCAAAATTCATATTGAAATGCCCCAGGTATGCATGACAATGTGCTACACCAATATCAACCTCTTACCGTGACAACTTAGGACAATGCAATGTACATGCCCGCATCCAGAGGTACAGTCACAACTGTCAGGTGTGTGAACCATTGATGTCTGTAGAAACATTACATACAATGTGTGTCTCTTCCAAATACAGGTGACGATGATGGGGACACAGCAGCAGGCGAGGAGGAGTCCCTGTCCCAGGCTCCGGGGGACACAGAGCTCACTGGTGTGGAACAGCCTCTGCCCTCCTCGGATGGTGAAGACCTACCTGGCCCCTCCGGTGTGAGTCATCATGCAGCACCAGCTGGACCAACATCTGCACCCCCTGCACCTACCCCTCCAACAACTGCCAACATACAGACCACCCCCGCCGACACGGACAGACCAAGGACCACCGCTGACAACAGCACAGGGCCCCAGGCCCACCGTGGAGCAACGGATGACAACACCACTAACAACCCCCAAGTGGGCCTCGGGTCACCCGTGCGTGCCACCGCAGGTCCTGCACGTGTCGCCAGGGGTGGTGGGAGGGGTGGTAGACATAGGTCGCTGCTTGCAGAGGGGTCTGGACTGCATGATGACCCACAACTGGCACGCATCGCTGATGCGTACCAGGATAGCTCCGGAGAGGTCAGACAGGTCGTGGGGATCCTCAAGGACATACAACAGCAGCAGGCTGCCCATCATGCCCGCTTGGACTCCCACATGGCCCGTGTGGAGACACACATGGCCCGTGTGGAGACACACATGTCGGGCATGGAGTCCAAGTGGGACACATTGCAAGAACTCACAGCGGTGCATAGGGACATATTGACATGCCTCCGCCAGATTAGCACCAACATGGCCACACCTCCCTGTGTGCCCACAACATCTGGTGCTGCAACAACTGACACCGCCACAGGGAGGGAGGAGGACTCTGGCGGAGAGTCCCCTGCACCGCAGCAGCATGCACGTGAGGGTCCCCCCCAAAGAAGAGGGGTCGTCCGAGGAAGAAAAACTGAGAGGTTGATGGCCACGTACATCCCCCAGGAAGCCAACACCTGTTCCGGAAATTCTCCTTTGTGTGCAAACGTTTCACCCTGTTGAATGCAACACTACTTTCCCACATGACATGGGGAGTTCAAGTTGGACTAATGTATCATATGACTGTGGACTTCACTCAGGACATTTCTGCTACCAAGACTTCCAACTCATCTGGGAACTTTGGATCACAATCCCAATGTACAGCACCCACCATCCTGTGCACTATACACACACACATTTCTGTAAATAAAATCACTAGTACACCATACTTGCCACTGTTGTTATTCAAATGTGGATACTGTTATGGTGATGATGTTCTGCTAAATTACACTGTGTATGCTATCTGCTACAGCAAGTACAACACCGTCGTGTGAGTCATGGTGACGTGACACATATGAGGGAGACACACCACTAGGGCTACACAACACAGACACCAGGGCCATCGGACTCATCGCCCACAGTGATGTTGCCAGGAAATACAGTGGAATGCAGAGACACCACACCTATTCAGAGTCTGTGTCAACTAGCCCACAGGTGCAGTAAGCAAATGTCAATCAGATGTGTGACCACAGACAACGCACATCCCAAAGTGAAGCACAGGTTTATTACACATTTGCAACATGTTGTTTCCACTACAAATGCAAGGTTTACCCACGTGGCAGTGGCCACACAGTCAACAAGTGCAGAAAATATGAAGTCCAGGGGTGTGTGGCACATCACTTGTAGGCCAGCTACTGCTGCCACCCTGAAATCTGAATCATGGTGTCGGGGGATCCAAGTTGACCAAAGTACTCAGTAAGCACCCTGTGAAGGACAGACATGACACACAGTTAAAATCACTGTAGAACAGGACAGTGCTGCAATACTCATGCCCAATACATGTCACAAGACAACTACACAAAACCAAGTTAGCATATCAAAACTGTTGGGGAGTTCAGACTACCTGGAAGGACACATTGCTGCACGCATTCAGTCAAGTAGCACATGGCCACACTCAAACAGCACCAGAGCACCACCCACACATATCACGCAAACTCACGTCATTCACATTACATCTCCCTGGATACTCACATTCAGCTGAAGAAGTTGGTGATGAGCTGTGTGCGGACATCACCATCATCATCATCTTCATCACTGGCATCGTGGTCCAGGCCAGGATCCTCCACAGGTGGTGGACGTTGGTCATCGTCATCCAGGATGAGAGGCAACTCCTTCCGCACTGCCAGGTTGTGTAGCATGCAGCAGACGATGACAATCTTGCACACCTTTGCTGGGGCATATGGGAGGGCCCCTCCTGTCTTGTCCAGGCAGCGGAAGCGGCTCTTCAGGAGACCAAAGGTCCGCTCTATCACTCTCCTGGTCCGACCATGTGCCTCATTGTAGCGCATCTGGGCTGGTGTCACAGGGTTCCTGAGGGGTGTCAGCAACCACGGCATGTTGGGGTATCCGGAGTCACCTACGGACAGACAAGTGCACATTAGCTGATTTGGAAAAGTGGGTGGAATACTACAGATCAGAACACACACAATGGTACAAAGTCAGTACACACCGACAAGCCAGGCACGCTGGTTCTGCATCTGTGCCATCATCCTCGGGATGCGACTACTCCTCATCACGTAGGCATCGTGTGCTGAACCAGGGAAACGGGCACACACATGTGTGATGCTCATATCTGCTAAACATACCACCAGAGCATTGATCGAATGGTAATGTTTACAGTTCCGGTATGCCTGCTCATGTGCCTGTGGTGGTATCAAAGCCACATGTGTCCCATCAATGGAGCCAATGACATGTGGCATCCTCCCCAGGGCATAGAAGTCACTCTTGACGTCAGTGAGTTGTTGACGTGTTGGGAAATAGATGTACTGGTTCAGGCATCTCAACATTGCCTCCAAAACATTGAGTAGCACACGGCTGAACATAGTCTGTGACATCCCACCAGCAGTCGCAACAGTGTGTTGAAAGGTACCGGTGGCAAAGAAGTGTAGGGCTGCCATTACCTTCACCTTGGGGGTCAGCGCCATAGGGTACGTCCGGCCAGGTTGCAAATGTGGTGCCAAGCGCACTGGCAAATCCTCAATCAGCTGCCTGGTGAAGCGGTACCGTCGGATGCTGTCACGTTCCACCATCGTTGCCAGGTCAGGGAATGGTCTATGGACAGCTGGAGCCCTGCAGTGCATAGGTTGAAGGAAGAAAGATTGTCAGTCACCCCACATATGTGCCATTCACCATACTCAATTTCACATGATACATCATTACGTGACACAAGTACTTGATGTGTGTGCCGTTCTGTCGGACATAACTCGCACCTACATGGCCATCATCTAACTTCTCAGTACAACATGTGTGCACAACAGGTACCAGGTTGTGCTATGGGAAACTCATTAGGCTGTGTCACAGTACCCATTTACTGCTGTCACGTTCCACACACACACCACAGTGACATGTCTGGACAGATGCGCCACAGGCATCACAGATCATTGACAGGTAGATTCCCAGTGACCCTGTCTTGCCACATGGACACTGGCATGACATGGCGTATCATGTACACGTCAGAAAAACAAACATGACTCCCACAGGTAGTGGCCCCTGTCGCATCCGCAGGACAGACATGGACGCCAGTGACGCACAACATCAAAGTCCATGCACAAACAACGTTGATGTGGAGACTGTCTCCCATCGTGCACATGGAATCAGTGACATCGGAAACACAACATGCACACAGACTGTGGAGGGACATCACTATTGTGGCAATGGGTCATCCTGTGACGTACATGCCTTCCCACATGGGACTCTGGGGGTATGTGACATGTCATACACATACACAACCTGGAAATGTGACCATGCCACATGCTCCAAAATGAACTGTTGCACATCACAGTGGTCATGTGCACAACACACCAAGGACCCTGTCCCCATGAACACATGCACAGCCTGGGTGTGGCTGCCCACAAGTGCCACCACAGAAACCACATGTTAACCCCCATACACAGAGAAGGAAATGCAGCCTTACATGCCTCAGGAAACAGTGTGGACTGGGTGTGGTGTTGTAGGTGTGCCCCTGGGTCTCTGGCAGGTATATGTGGCTGGCATACGTTCACCAGTGACAAGCATGGTGACATATGCGACTGACCTGTACAGGTACGCGTTGTACAGCAATGGACCGATCGGTGTGCCCGGCCGGCCCATTGCATATGATGTGTGCGGGTACGCGTTGTATCCCGAAATACGCGTTGTACAGCAATGGACCGATCGGTGTGCCCGGCCGACCCATTGCATATGATGTGTGCGGGTACGCGTTGTATCCTGAAATACGCGTTGTACATCAATGGACTGAACGGTGCGCACACATTGGCTGGGGCCTGGCATGGCAACGGACGCGTTTTCGAAGCTCCAACGAGTCTGATGCAGTGAATTCAGTTGGCCAGCCACAACAATGTTGCAAAATCATGGGTGATATGAAGTTGAAGATTTGAAGGATGTTGTGGGCGTGTATTAGTGCTGCTATTCCATGGATTGGTCAGATTCAGAAGATGCAAACGACTTGGACCTATCACTTTGGACACATGGGACAGTATCTGCCTCTGCAGCACACATATAATGCTGGCTGTTCCCCCTGAGAGCTCACTTGCCTGCACTACATGCTTCAGGACGACATCTGCCACCAACACTGCTGCTGTTTATGCATCCTCTGGCTCCTGCAATGGCACGTACTGTGGAGAGAGCCCCAGCCTTCAGCCTTGAGGAGAACCAGGCCCTGCTGGACAGCCTCCTTCCACAGTACAGCAAGCTGTATGGGAAACCAGGGGAGCAGGTGAGTGTGCTGTCCACTGCCTTACTAATTGTGCATGTTGTCTGACTAGCAGGACTTTCAGTGTGCACACCACTGGCTAGCATGCTCACTGAGTAGTTGTCACACCCCAAAGTGTGTAGTTACATGCACTGAACTGGTACAGTGCAGTAACAGTGCATTCCAACTAGGTTTACTTCCCATGCAATGATACCATGTAGTGACTGCTGGCAAACTGTTCATAGCCATTGTTGCACTGCCTGTGTACATCATATGCCCCTGTGATTGAGAAATGTATATCCAACTGTGTGATGCACGTATATGTTGCATGTGTAGTAATGCCCTTTTCACTTTGTCATCCTCACAGGTTGATGCCCACCAGAAGCAGGAAATCTGGCTGACCATCGCCCGGGAAGTAAGATCCGTGGGGGTCTACAGGCGCAGGATCCGCAACCGCCAGAAGAGGTGGCAGGACCTTCGGGGCTGGACCCGGAGGATCGCAAGGGTCCAGCTGAAGCTGTCGCCTCCTTGCAGGAGGGGCGGACACCGGACCCTGACCCCCCACATGCTCCGGATCCTGGCGGTGGTCTTCCCTGACCTGGATGGGCAGCTGAAGGCCAGACAGCAGCAAGGAGGGGGTGAGTCCATGACTGCACTGTGCACTTTGTCTGACATGCTATGTGCCCTCCTCTGGCCTGGTTAAACTTCCACAGTACATCAGTCATGTGGTCCAGGACCCATGTCCCTTATTTGTGACATGCCCACTTCTCCTCTGATATGCATATGTGTGGCACTTATAGTCAGGAAATTGTGTCATTTGGGGACTGTGTCATTGCATTTAGCTTTGCTCAAGGTGGGGGGACAGCATTTGTTCCCGTGACTATGTTGTGCGATTCATGGGTGGGTCAATTGCTTACACAATGCCTAAGTTCTGACATGTAATCTGGGTGTAACTTTGATATGTGGTCCGCTTGCTGCTCTGACTCACCACATGTCCCTGGGGAATTTGGCACACACCCATGCTGCTGGTGGGAACAATGTTTGGGCCTCAGGAGTATGTGTATCCAGTGTGTCACACATGCTTAGCCACCTGCCTACTGTCCAGGACTCATCCCTCTTACAGGTGGAGCTGGACAGTCATGCCTACTCCAGGGCATACAATACACTCTGTACTCCCACTCCCGTGTATCATCTGGCATGTTGTGATCAGTGAAATGTACCCTCAGGTGTCTGCCTCTGTCTCATTGTGCTGTGTCTTTGTTGTCAGGACTACTGGTATGTTTATCGGTTAGGGCTCAGCATGCCATCGGAGATGTGACCATGATAGACGATACTTCTGTGACTTATAGGTGTCTGATCACTTGACTGTGCACACAGGTGTTTGCGACTGTGACTTTCAGGCAGCTGTATTTTCATTCACAGCACACTGTGAGGTGCTCATGTTCAGAGAGTTGTGTTTCATGTCCCCCATATGTCCAGTTGGTATGACGTGGACAAATAGTAGTACAGATGATGTGGTTTTTGGGGTATGGACATGTGCACTTGTCAGTCACATAACTTGCATTCCCCATGCCCTCGGATTGTGACACAGTGCAGACTGTTGTTGGCTGGCTGCCATGGCCATGTGACTTGAGACAGTAATGTATGACTTTGCACGCATTCCTGTGTCATGGCATTAAACTTCCTGAGACTGATCCTGCAGGGGAGTGACATGTGCAACATGCACCCCATTGTGGCATTGACTATCCGGACATGGGTGCATCATGGTGTCTGGTGCTGGTATGCATCACATGCATTTCTATTTAGACTCTGGCCATCCCTTTATCCGGACACCTGCACTGACTCAGTGGCAAGAGATGTGATGTCTGCATGTTCACATACTTCACCGTGTTCCCTGCAATGTCCAACAACTGTGTAGGTGGTGCATGTGTCCACACTGGGGTCTTACCATCAGACAGGCACCAGACAGATGGGTGCAAGGGCAGGAGGGGTGTGAGTCCCATGGTTGACCATCAGACTGACAATTGGCTTCCCCGAATCTGTGTGAGGACTTTAGGCAATGTTCAACTAAGGATGCCAGGGCTTGCTCTGTAATGTGCTGTACTTACTGTGGTGGGTGCGGTCAGTGCAGGTGACTGATGTTTGTCTGTTTCCCTAATTGTTTGCAGATACATCCACGGCCACAGGAGGGGACAGCTCCACGGACCAGGAGGAGCAGCGGAGCCAGACTGGGTCAGCATCAGATGAGTGGTCATAGGGACCCAGTGGCACGGAGGGCGAGGGGAGCCACACCGAGGACTCCTCAGCACCATCCACCTCAGCTGAGGACCACAGCAGCTCGGAGGATGACTCCCTTGTGGAGGCGGGTCTCAGCAGCCACCAAAGGCCAGCTAGTCTGTCTGGCCCCGCCACCACCACCACCACCACCGCCCTCCCATTGGCTCCCATTCCTGAGGTCCGTGGAGGCTCCCGTGCTCGGGAGCGTGTCTTCTTCGTGCCAGGCACCGCACCCCCTGCCCCTGTGTCCCCTGCTGCCCTGAGTGAGGAGTCTGTGTACCTCCTTCGGCAGCTCCATGTAGGGCAGACAGCAATGCTGAGTGTCCTCCATGCACACACCACTCTGTTGACACAGCTGGTGTCGTTCATGGAGGGCATCTCGACGGGTATTTCTGCCCTACAGAAGAGCAATAAGTCCATGGACTCCTCCCTGACGGCAGCAGTGTCCCTCCTCCAACAGTGCCTCACCCCTCCCACCTCTGCCCCATCCACCCTTCCTGCCCCCCTACCTGTCCAAAGCACATGCACACCTGCACAGTCACCCAAACACACAGACACGAGCAGCACAGACACACCCAAGAGAAAGGCAAGATGTGCACACAAGCATCCTCAGGGGACTGATACCACAGACACAGGGGATGGGAACACACACACACACAGGCATCCACATTCACTCCGCAGTCCTCCAAATCCTCTCCCTCCAAGACCCCTTCCCATGCCTCGCCTGCTACCCCACCTACACAGCAGATCTTCCTGTGTGACCTCGGCCTCTTCCCCTCCAATCCTGCTGATCCAGCATACCGGGGGAAGAGGAAGTCCACCCTCACAGAGGGGAGTGCCCCTCGCCCCCGGACACCCTCCCCCAGGCGCAGGCAGACACAGGACCCCATTAGGAAGTCCCCCCGGACCAGGAAGAGCAAGACCCCACCACCACCACCACACAGCTCCACCGCCCAGTCTCTCTCCTCCATCCCCCAGGCCACCACTGCACAGGTTCCCCCGCCACACCCTGCCCCAGGTTCCCCCACACACCGATACCGCATCCCCAGACTGCTTAGGCCCTCCCCCCCTGCCACTTGCTCTTCCACCCCCAACCCAGACGCTCTGCCTGTTAGTGGCACTATTGTGGAGACCGGGTCCCCCCCCTCTGTCCTGCCCACCTCATCTGTGGAGAAGTGTGGCTCAATGGTTAGAGCGGCAGACCCTGATGCAGAGATCTGGCCCGGGACCAGGGTTCAATTCCCACCTGGGCGGGTCTTGGGCTCAATTTCCTCGGACCTGATAATTCTCGCCTCGGTGCCTATTCTAATCATGGGTCCCACTCTGCAACTCTGGGCAATAGCTTGCTTAATCTCCACAACGGCCCCACCAGCGCTGGGATGCCTGCCTTCACCTTGGGGGTGCCCAGGAGTGGACATTTCACAGGGAAAAGCCAGGAAGGGTTCCACAGCGGTATGCGTACAGCGCCAGGACACCCCTTTGGGGGTATAAGTGCGCTTTACAAGTACGAATTTCATCTGCCCACCCTTCCACTCCCTTGGAGTCATGCACTGCAGTGGAGTCCACAACCACCACGTCTGACTCGGGCACTGCAGTGGGTACCCAGTCCACTACATCAGTCCAGCCCACTGCAGTGGTTGCAGCACCCACACCAACTGACTTGTGTACCACAGTGGTGCCGGCCCCCCTGAGTCAGACACCTCCACTGCAGTTGCCGGTGACACTCCTGCACCCACCACCCCTTCACTGCCTCACTCTGCCATCCCCTGATCCTGTCCCTGCGGTGCCTGGCCTGCCCCTTGTATGCCCCTCCAAGGGGGATGTCCCCTAACTGTACCAGTGCAGGCAAGCAATGTGTGACCAGTTGTCACTTTTCACCCTGTTGGGACTGTGATTTTGGACTGGCCATTGGCCTTAGTTTCTTTTGGACTTCCGTGTTTACCCTGACATTTGCTGAATAAAGCCTCTTTTTGTTTACTTGTGGGTTTTCTTTTGATGTACATGATGTGGATGAGTAGCATCCTGCATTTGCAGTTGTAATAGTGTTCACATCAGGAAAATGAAGTGTTGCAGTGATGGACTCCATGTGGTCCATGGGATATGTGTCCTGTTGTAGTCTGGATCTATGGCATCCTTTGCTACAGTCTGAGGGTGTAATGTTCAGCATTTGACACAGGGATGTCCATTTTGCATTTGTAAATGAACATCTTTGTCTTACACTGATGCACATCTGGTGGGCTTACCACTGTTCAATGTTCCGATTTCCCTGACTGTGTGCCCAGCTCCACTGGACATGCAGTTTTGCACATCAATGTCGAAGGACTCATCTGTGTATACAGTGCAACTTGCTTGACACGTGTTTTGTGTGTATGCAGATGACTGACGTGACACTCCCGTACCCAGGCTGATGTGAGCAGAGCCTTCTGTGTGTTGTGGTTGTTGACTCACTGACGGAGTGTTCTGCTGACATGTTTGGGTCGTGCACAGACAAGGTTTGGCACAGCGGACCTTCCACAAGAGTGGAGTGCCCTCATGGCAGTGTGTTATCCGGTGACATTGCGTGGGCCTGTGTTGTGTGTTGTGTAAGCATGTCTGTGCGTGTTCCCTTCCCTTTTCCTACACAGGCTGTGTCCCTAGGGATGTTCCTGTTTGTGATGCTTGCTGAGTTGTTCTGTGTTCATCCAGCATCTTGGACCTGGTTTCTCCGTGATGTGGGTGCATGGCAAACTAATGTTCATGAGGTTGTCATACCAGGTTGTCTTTGTTGTCAGGGCTGGGGATGTGGGCAAACGCAGATGGGACACATTCAGGATTCCCCTTGGCACTTGTTGTTTACATGAGTCATGTGATTTACAGTTTGTGGTAGCTTTCAGTGATTGTGACACGTTGTGTGTGTGACTGCTGCCACTCCTCAGGGTCAGAGCTGCAATGTTGGAAGTTGTGTACGTGTGTTCTTCGTGTATCACCTTGGCTTCTTCGTTGGTGTGTGACTATGGCCAGGATCCCATTGATTGTGGTGGATTTCACATCATGCCCATGTACGGCATACTGTGCTGTGTGTCAGACATTGACGAGTCTTGATGACTGGCCATGTGTGATGGGTTTCTGCACCTTAGTTCCCACCACCACCCCTGGTATTGTCATGGGTGCATGTCCAATGTCACCAGTACATGTGAGCTTCACTGCTGCACATTGGTGGAGATCAGGGTGTGTGGTGTTGAGTGTGTGCAAAAGTGAGTTGTTGCACGGCTAGACCCCTACCTCCATATTGGCCTTGGCTGGCAGGCCGTGCTGATTGATTGGAGCTTGTGTAGGTGTGATGGTAGTTAGTTGCTCACATGGCTGTGGTTCACAGTGTGAACGACATCTAACTTTGTCATCACAGTGGGATTATCATGCAGGCTAGTGTCAGCACAATGTGGGGTCCCTGGGGGTAGTGCTGTGGTGGGTCTGTCTCTTGCTGTGTTAGTTGCTGTTCCTACAAGCTTGTGTGACATGTGTAATTTGTGCTCCCTCTCATCTAACAATGCCTGATTGCCCACATAGGGGTATCCGATCCATGAGTAACTTTTGTATGGCACTGTATACACATCTGTGTGGTTGGAATTCAGGCCTCCTCATGTGTTGTGTGGTTGCCTGGGGACACTGGCACACCCCCCCATCACCTGTTGTGTTTGATATGCAGTGTGAGTCTGCCTGTTTGTGTTTGTGCCTTTGCACCACTGCATTGGCATATCTTGAGTGTGCCATTGGCTGTATGTTGTTTGGTGGCTTTCCCCTGCTGTCCCTGGGACTCCTAGGTCATCAGTCAGCACAATAATCATGGTTTGTATGTCCCATTGCTGCCATGGTATGGTATTTGTTCACCTGACATCTACAGTCTCCACAGGATATCTACATTTGTGTGTCCATTGGTGCAGATATGTGGGTCAGCATTATGATGGTCACTTCTGTCATTGTGTTATTTGTCAATGTTGACAATGTGGGCCCCCATGGGTGATGTTCGTATGCACATGGCCAAAACGATGTTTCAGTGACACTGCACTGTTTCCCTCGACCAATCTATGTTGCTATGGGACACAAGCACTACTATGCCACTGATGTGTTTGTTGTTGTGTGACCAGGATTCATCCATGCAGTTTGGCTTTGGCAGCTTTTACCATGACTACACTTCCCTTTTGGTCACTGTGGTGATGGGGCTTTAGGCCCCATTGCCACACTGTTCAAAATGTGCATCAGCTATGGATAGCACACTTCCCTTTTGGTCACTGTGGTGATGGGGCTTTAGGCCACATTGCCACACTGTTCAAAATGTGCATCAGCTATGGATAGCACACTTACCTTTTGGTCACTGTGGTGATGGGGTGTTCGAGCCCATTGCCACAGTGGCCATGGTCGGCTTGCATTGTGGAGGCCACACACATTTCTGTGTGACACACGTGCTAGGGGGTCACATTGTATGTTCAATGTCATGTTCAGTGTTGTAGGCATTTGACACAGACTACACACACTTGTCATGGTGTTGGGGGGATGTAATCTTTTGTCATTCCTTATGTGGGAGTATGCTAGTTGTGTCATGCATTACCCGTCCTATGAGTAGGAGTGGTGTTAGTGGTAGGCATCCATCCCCCCATGAGTGGGGATGGTAGTAGTGACAGGCATCCAGGCCCTCCTGAGTAGGGGTGGTGGTAGTGGTAGGCATCCAGCCCCCCCTGAGTAGTGATGGTGGTAGTGGTAGGCATCCATACCCCTAAGGGTGGGGATGGTAGTAGTGGCAGGCATCCAGGCCCCCCTGAGTAGGGGTGGTGGTAGTGGTAGGCATCCAGCCCCCTGAGTAGTGATGGTGGTAGTGGTAGGCATCCATACCCCTAAGGGTGGGGATGGTAGTAGTGGCAGGCATCCAGGCCCCCTGAGTAGGGGTGGTGGTAGTGGTAGGCATCCAGGCCCCCTGAGTAGTGGTGGTGGTAGTGGTAGGCATCCATCCCCCCATGAGTGGGGATGGTAGTAGTGGTAGGCATCCATCCCCCTAAGGGTGGGGATGGTAGTAGTGGCAGGCATCCAGGCCCCCCTGAGTAGGGGTGGTGGTAGTGGTAGGCATCCAGGCCCCCCTGAGTAGTGGTGGTGGTGGTGGCAGGCATCTAGCCCCCCCTGAGTGGGGGTGGTAGTAGTGGTAGGCATCCATCCCCCCATGAGTGGGGATGGTAGTAGTGACAGGCATCCAGCCCCCTAAGGGTGGGGTTGGTAGTAGTGACAGGCATCCAGCCCCCCCTGAGTAGGGGTGGTGGTGGTGGCAGGCATCTAGCCCCCCCTGAGGGGGGGTGGTGGTAGTGATAGGCATCCATCCCCCTAAGGGTGGGGATGGTACTAGTGGCAGGCATCCAGGCCCCCCTGAGTAGGGGTGGTGGTAGTGGTAGGCATACAGGCCCCCCTGAGTAGGGGTGGTGGTAGTGGTAGGGATCCATACCCCTAAGGGTGGGGATGGTAGTAGTGACAGGCATCCAGGCCCCCCTGAGTAGTGGTGGTGGTAGTGGTAGGCATCCATCCCCCCATGAGTGGGGATGGTAGTAGTGACAGGCATCCAGCCCCCTAAGGGTGAGGTTGGTAGTAGTGACAGGCATCCAGCCCCCCCTGAGTAGGGGTGGTGGTGGTGGCAGGCATCTAGCCCCCCCATGAGTAGGGGTGGTGGTAGTGGTAGGCATCCATCCCCCCATGAGTGGGGATGGTAGTAGTGACAGGCATCCAGCCCCCTAAGGGTGGGGTTGGTAGTAGTGACAGGCATCCAGGCCCCCCTGAGTAGGGGTGGTGGTAGTGGTAGGCATCCAGGCCCCCCTGAGTGGGGGTGGTGGTAGTGGTAGGCATCCAGGCCCCTAAGGGTGGGGATGGTAGTAGTGGCAGGCATCCATCCCCCCATGAGTGGGGATGGTAGTAGTGACAGCCATCCAGGCCCCCCTGAGTAGGGGTGGTGGTAGTGGTAGGCATCCAGGCCCCCCTGAGTAGGGGTGGTGGTAGTGGTAGGCATCCATCCCCCCATGAGTGGGGATGGTAGTAGTGACAGGCATCCAGGCCCCCCTGAGTAGTGATGGTGGTAGTGGTAGGCATCCAGGTCCCCCTGAGTAGTGGTGGTGGTAGTGGCAGGCATCCATCCCCCTATGAGTGGGGATGGTAGTAGTGGCAGGCATCCAGGCCCCCTATGAGTGGGGATGGTAGTAGTGGTAGGCATCCATCCCCCTATGAGTGGGGATGGTAGTAGTGACAGGCATCCAGGCCCCCTGAGTAGGGGTGGTGGTAGTGGTAGGCATCCATCCCCCATGAGTGGGGATGGTAATAGTGACAGGCATCCAGCCCCCTAAAGGTGAGGTTGGTAGTAGTGACAGGCATCCAGCCCCCCCTGAGTAGGGGTGGTGGTGGTGGCAGGCATCAAGCCCCCCATGAGTAGGGGTGGTGGTAGGGTGGTGTTGGTGGTAGGCATCCATCCCCCCTATGGGTGTGTATGGCATTGGTGTTGGCCATCCCACCCCTATGGTTCTGATGTTGCTAGTGTACGTTATTTGTGCATCCCTATGTGTGTGTGACATATTTCGGGTACGTGTCGTTTGTTTGTATTGTTGGTGTTTGACTTACCGTCTGCGCCGTACGCGTCCGTGCCGGTCCCGGTAATAGATGTAGAGTATAGGTAGGACCTGCGTAATGGGATTCATGCTTGGATCGTCTCGTTCGGGTTTCTCGTGTCTTCGAGTCGTACTCGTAGCAGGCTTGTTCGTCTCGTAGCCGTGGATCGTCTTGTGGCGCGAAACGGAGCTTATGTACGGCTCGCCCGGATGCTCAAACGTGCCGGACGTAGCGACGGGTTCGGCGCGTACGGATTGCGCATCGTACTAGTTTGGCCGGAAGGTGCTGTGTATTTGCTTCCGTGCGGCTCGATTCGGCGTTCACGGATCCGGCTCGGGCGGGGAACAGGAGCTGGATTGGGTGAGTACGGCTCGCTCGGAAACTGGGTTGTTATACGCATCGTACTTGTTCGTCCGGACGAGTGTACGAATCGGTCGGGAAACACGCATTCGGCTTGTATTTTTTCCGGACGAATACTGTTAGGTGCCCTACCGGCCGAGATCGGAATCGACCCCTCAGCGTTTGATTTACAAGGAAATGGGTAAATCCGGGCCCCCAGGACTCCAGCCTCACATGGGCACGGATTTACAGCTTCTAGAAATTGACACAGCTTTCCACGATTACACATGGAGCAGTAGTTTGTTTCCAGGCATACTTCTTGACAATGTTTGTGAAGTCCTGCTATTGACAATGTGGAAGCATTGTCACAAGCATAATTAATACAAGTTGCAAAATGCCACTACCTTTGTGCAATGAAATAATTTTTAGACTGTTTTTCACCATGTAAAACCTTCATCCAACTACACCCCACAAAACTTAGGGGTGCTGCCTTCTTCTTACACGTGTATGGTGGGGTAAATCACCTACAAGTTGGAGGGTGGGTAGATATTACAGAGAAGTTTGAGAATGTCCTTCAATGGGTTTATGTCAGAATATCATAAAAAATAAATATTTAGTGATATAAATATTAGTCTTCAATATTGTTCACAAAAATTCTATGATTTTTGTAAACAATGTTCAGGATGCAATGTTTACATCAACTCACATTCTGACAATGTTATTCTGCTATGATACCCCCTAACGTCGTCAGTTTTGAGTGTTCGCAAAGATTCCAGAAAATGTCCACTTCCCACTGCGTCAGTGAGATTTACTCATGCACTACGTTTACTCCATTGTGGAGGTAATAGGTTGCATAAGTAATAGCATTTATGAGTCTCCGGTTTCCTCTTATAAGTGCCTTGCCCTTGTAAAGCAACCATTTGTGTGCCTAAATCAGAATCACTCTTCAAATTGGGCCCCTAAAACAAGCTTCGGGTATGCAGCCACACAGTACTACTTCAGTGTGCCTCTCTCCTCTAAGGTTTCTGAGCACTTCTATAATAAATTGTTTGAGCTGTCATTGAAGGCTTAAGTATGTTATGAAAAATATGCTTTGAATACAACGTTTACTATCATGTTGATGTTATGCATATATTCAGAAGCGTGCATATACACAAATGTAGTGTCATTTATTAAACAACAGTCACGTGTAACGTAGCAGTGCATAAAATATTTTCTGCATTTTCTGCACACGTCCCAGGGGCCAGTTGAGCATATAAAGTGAATGTCACTCTCTTTAATCAATGGTCAAAAAAGAACAGATATAGTTTACTTTGGGGTAATACAGGAATAATCTTGCAAACGTTACACTTTACACATCATCTCTCTCACTTATATTACCTTCAAAAGAGAAAATCATCATTCACCCTAGTTGTATGGTACCACAACTTAAATACCACCTGACAATAATATATTGTACCCTAAACAGAATTTACAAATATATTGTCCAAAATGTCCTACTGGAGCAAATAATATAGGTTCTACAGTCAATGGAATGATATTATTTGCAAATGATTTTTAAGGTGTAATATTTAATTTAGACGATATTTTTGTCAACATTATTCTGACATAAACCTTCCCTGGCATGTTTGGTATGTTTGGATGGATGCATAAGGGTGGGAGGTCTAGACTACAAACCCCAATCACACAGGTTGAAATTCTTAACAGATTGATTTAGAAATAAATGTTCATTCATTACACAAGGAAGATATCACACTATTAACACCCATATTTTCAGCCACAAATGATCATTTGAAAACTGCTCTTGCCACTGAAGTAACTGAAGCATTTTTTGCAAAAATTAGCAAACCTGTTAACATCTATTTGAGGGATATTTTTATTTCAAAATATTTCTAGAGAAGAAAGTTAAAAAGGGAATAGGCCTCACTGTTAGTAGAGCATGTGGGGCTAGATTCGCAAAGATTCTTTCAAGGGCTAAGTCTCATGTATGCCTGGGAAGAGCTGTAAATTAAATATGTATATTTTACACATGAATCATAAAATATGTAACATGCAAATGTATGTGCTCCATGCATACAGAGTATACATACTTCTGTATACACTACTAGTATTCAGTTCTGCACTTAATTGAGGTCATGGAGTTATCCAGGGGTAAGGTGGTGTAGTGGTTAGGGAAATCTAATTTAGAGGAATTTGCCTTAGGCCCTGTTTAGTATGGGTGGGTGTAAACAAGAAATGCTTGTTTCAGCCAGTGCAGCTTTCTGTGAGGTTTATTATATCTTGTATAGGGTCTACTTTGCCTTTTGGGAGCGTGACCTCTTCACTTAAATGACAGAGGCCTTTGGTTAACATCTGTTTACAGACAGACATGTGGGGCAACTCACAAAGTCATTTTGGTGTAGGTAAATTAGAACTCCTACAGTTCTCTTGTATGTACTCTTACATGTCAGGTTTTTCCTACCTTGTACACCAGGGAGCCTTGTTATAAATGGAGATCTTTCTCCCATATTAAAAGTGACGCACAAGCGGTCCAAGGGCCTTGTAAATAAGCCCCTATGTGTCACATGGGTGACTTTAGGAATTCCTCCACATTTTCCAAAGTAAGGCAATTTTTCATTGCTATCCAATTTTAAATGAGGCTGGAAAGCTCCTATTAGAAGGCTAATGTGATATCGCCTTGGAATTCCTGCACAAGGAAAAACAGATGCGGCAGGAACCAGTGATGGTCTATTGCAAGGATACCCAAAGAAACCCAACGTAATGTGGATCTTGGTGTTTCCGCACCGATTCCAACATGGCATTCTCAATTTGTTTGCTGTGTTTATTTTTGCCCAGACATTTCTCCTGCTTTGAGCAAGGGAAATGTTTGATTGAAAAATTCCTAAGTTGTGGTATTTGAATGACTCTTTTAATTCTCAATGAAACCAATAACTCCCTGAAGTAGGGAGACTCACTTCCTATTTCCTCAGGAAAAGTAGGAGAAACAACCCAAAATCCACAGGGAGGAGTTTCAGCGCCATTGATGTTGTCATTGCTGCTACTTTGAACTCGAAGGGGATGCTGGCTCTCCTGGGAACTCTCTAGCAACAAATAGACTCCCTAGGTGGAAAAGAAGGAGTTTCAAACCTTTAAAAGCTTGTGGAGTCATGTGGAGGTGCCCATGAGCATGGAATAGGGGCAGCAAAGATCGAAGAAGACATCGAAGAAGAGGATTCTGGACCTCCTAGCATGTTGACACACACCAATATGCTTGACAAGTCAGGGGCTTACAATCTCTATTTTCTTTTTATGATACTGGAAAAGGAGAAGTACATTCACTTTCTGTCCTTCATTCCTCTGTTAAATATACAGGTAAAGTTCATCCAGTATCAACCCCCCAACAGTTTAATAACGATATTTATCAGTCAACACTTCAAACACATACCCATACATAAGAAGTGTATGTAAAAACAAAAAATTGTGTAGTGGTGAGAGAGTCCCTCACGTGCGCTACACCAGAGGGGCTACTGGTAGGTTCTCACCGGCATGCCCACGTTTTTCATCATTGGGATCTCTCTCACCTATGAAAGAAAATAGAGTGAAACGTGTCCAGTGTAAAGGAAGAGTGCACACAAGGATATATATATGATAGACAGACCAAAAGTGCTAACAGGAAAAATCTTTCCTCCAAAGTAAAATTGAGTTAAGGTTTCACAGACAACAATTTTAATCATACTCGTGAACCATACTCAAATTAAAATCAAAATTGCACGTTATAGACCATTCAAGGATGGGCCAACATGTTTGATTGCCTTTTATTCCTTTTTGGCAAATTCATCAGGGCTTAAGGTCGTCATCCACCTCCCTGGACATCAACTTTCATGAAAAGAGTGACTGATAAAAAATAAAAAGAACAGTAGTTAAAACCCCACCCCTTATAGTGCCTCCTTATACTTCAAAAACGGACGCGAGTCGGGAGTGACTCAAGTAGGCATACTTCTCATTAATATTGTGGAAGCCAAAATCAATCGTACCGGCTTCCCATCATTACGGGGTCAAAAGATTGAATGATGTAATACATTGAGGACCTCCTTTCAAATATGGCGCCCATGTTAGAGCAGGAAGCCGCCAATATGAGGGCCTTTGACTGACCACGAGCGTCTGACTGATATGTCCCCGCGAATTTCTCTTTTTTCATTGCGTGTATAGCGTTTAGATCTGGTTTTTCACTTGTAGCAGCGCTGTGCTGGTATTCCCTTGGGCGATCTATTGATAAATACATATTGAGGAAAGCGGAGGGACACCATTTAAATATGGCGCCTACGTCAGGGCGGTAACGTGCTACATGTGAGGCATCCTATCGCGAGTATCTCGTAGACGCGCTGACGTTTAAATACAAGTCATCGCCATTCAAACAACGCGTCGGAACGAGTTAAGGTTATCTGTCCACCAAAACGCGGTAAGAGTATGCGTGTGGTTTTTTCATAAAGGAAGGCGCGTGGCCATATACCAGGGAGGATTTTAATCTATGCCCAAGTGCATTGATTAGAAAAACTGTAAGGTAGAATGGCGACTTTTAACATCAGGCTTCTGGGCAAAGTCGCATTTACAGGAATTGGATAAGTGAAGTGTGTGTTGATTAAGGCTCTCGGTTAAGGGAACATGACCAGGTTTTAAAATGCAGTGCAAACGAGTGTCATGAAGTACCGAGGTAATCGGTGGTCAAATGTTTTCACAGGTTTGATTCCGGTGACTGGGAGCGCCGTGGAAAAGGGGTGCAATTAAATTAGAAGGATTGACCACATCATGATGGGAAGCCGGTACGACTGATTTTGGCTACCACATGGTAAATATTAATGAGAAGTATGCCTACTTGAGTCACTCCCGAATCGAGTCAGTTTTTGAAGTATAAGGAGGCACTATAAGGGGTGGGGTTTTAACTACTGTTCTTATTCTTTTTTATCAGTCACTCTTTTCATGAAAGTTGATGTCCAGGGAGGTGGATGACGACCTTAAGCCCTGATGAATTTGCCAAAAAGGAATAAAAGGCAATGAAACATGTTGGCCCATCCTTGAATGGTCTATAACGTGCAATTTTGATTTTAATTTGAGTATGGTTCACGAGTGTGATTAAAATTGTTGTCTGTGGGGAGCGTGGCCGGGCAAGATGGCCGGACGGACGTAGCTCGTCTCGGCTCCCGGTCCGCGCTTTAGTCCTGAGCTTTAATCTGCGCTTAATCAGAGGGAAAAGCGCCACAAGAACCACCGTTGGATTTCGGAACGTGGGGAGCATGTAATGCAGCCCTGAGAAGCTTCCCATTTTGCCCGGCGACCTGACACAAAGCCCCGACAGAGAAGGCCCGGTGCGCGGCAAAATGGCGCCCGCCACCCTGTGAGAAGCACGGACTCTTAGCACACTGTCCACCGAGTGCCGAGCGGATGCGGTGACCGGCACTGGCGCTAATGAAGGAGGCTGGAGCCTGCGGTGCATTGGGGCGCTTTGGCGGAGACACGCTGCAGCTAACGAAGCCGATCTGGGAGGCTCCGACCGACTGGGTTGAGATGCGACGCCCCCCAGGTATGTGGACGATGTGAAGGGTGACCGGAGCACTCCCAGATCCTTGCCGGCAAAGATAGAGACAGAGGCATCCCCTACCTGCTACCCGAGGGCTGTCGATTTTGCTTGCTGCTTGAGCCCCACGCCATGCCTGACCCTAAGATGGCGGCTCCGCACTGACAGCGTTCTGCGAGGGAGGCCTTTTCTCCGCTTTTGCGTCCACACTGCGGCGACATCAAGACACTCTGCCGATTGAGGACTGCTTCCCGGGCTTCCTCCCGAAAGATTGCAGGAACCCCCAGATACTGGGCCCCGTGACCATACCGACTGCAGTGCCCCCTGAGTGGAGACGGAGTGTCCTTGGGCATCTGGGGGAGTTGAGACATGTGGTGGTGAACTGGTCGGCCGCCGAGTGTCCTCCTGGTGCTAGAGGGGCTCCCACATGAGAACTGGGCGCAGTACCCCACCGAGTATCTTGCCGCCCACCGCTTGCGGGTTCACCCCTCTTCTTGGTCAACCTCTACTGGCTTTGCTGAGACAATACCCCATACGCAAAGGTGACTGGCACAGAGTGGGATATTTCTCAAGTGATCAGCTTACAAGCCCCGACCGGGATGTTGGTGGCATCACCCATCAACTACTGAGCAGGATCTAAGTGGGCACCCAGCATCAGCACCTAGCCCCCGGCGCGGGGACGTCCACGCCACCTGCCGCCGCACTCCCTCAATTCGACCAACACAGCACGGGGGTCCACCTGGACCGGCCTCTATGATGCCAAAGAAGCCAACGAGTAAGGCAACAACCAGGGTCTCTGACTTCTTTGCGCCAACGGACAAACGCCTGCCATCTGGAAGAGACAAAGGTGCAGGCGACATGGCCCTCACTAAGGACGATCTCCTGGCTACACTACGGGAATTTAAGACGGAGCTTAGGAACGAACTGGGTCAAGATCTCCGGGCTTCGATCGACCAATTGAAATCTGATCTCACCGGACGACTCGCCTCCCTTCAACAAGATGTGGACTCAGTGGGCACGAGAGTACTGGACCTAGAGGCGCAATCCCAGGATATCAATACACACGCTACCACCATGCGGGAAGCCATCTGTACCCTTGAAGACCAACTGCATCAGACGCAACTAAAGGCCGAGGATCTCGAAAATAGGGCTCGAAGGGAGAACCTATGAATCCGAGACCTGGAGGAGGGGGCAGAAGGATCAGATCTGGAGGCCTTCCTGGAGGGGCTGTTCGCGGACGTCCTCGGCCCCCAGACCCTCAAGATCAAACTGGAAAGAGCGCACCGAGTCGGAGGTCAGCCGACGGGAGAACGGAAGCGGCCACGAGACGTGTTGGCTAAATTCCACTCCTACAAAGTTAAGGAAGCAGTCCTGATAGCTGCCAGGAAAAAGGGAACTGTCTCCTTTCAAGATCATTCATGCACCGTTCATCAAGACCTGGCGCCGGCCACTCTGGCTAGGAGGCAATTATTTAGGCCCATTACGTCGAAACTACGTGACGATCACATCCGATACAGATGGACATATCCGTTCGGATTATCCTTCGAATACAACAACAAACAGAGACATATCTCGGAATTGCATGAAGGATTAGATCTCCTAGGTCTTCCCTCTGACGACCCTGACTCCGCTAATGGCAAGACGCCAGACCCGCCACGGAGTGGCCCTTCAAGATATCAATGGTCGGCTGGCTCCAGGAGGAGCCGCAAATGAGGACTGATGAACTTAAATCACTCTATTGTTAACTGTCACAGTGGCGGTGCTGCAACCGACCGTTGATCATACCAGGCCACGCTGGTGTCAGGTATACTTCATGCTTACAGGTGTCAGCACTCCCGCCGAATTGCTATTGCTGAGCACACGGATCTCTCCTTTATGTTGTGCTAACTATTTGGCTACTGGCAGCTTTCTCTGGCGGACACTTTCTGCGAACAAGGCCACCTACCGCTTATCACTCAAGGAGGCCTCGCCTCAGAACTCGACAAGATCCATGGATCTGATTTAATGACAATTTCAGGCACGATTGGCTCCTAATTGACGCTTGGGCTGAGCTGCTTTGGGCTCGTCTTGCCAGGATATACAGACTGCGCCAAAAGTCAGATGCCGTACGAACGATTCAGGATGGGCGCGGACGGGGACCTCGGTCCTTCTGTCCCCCCAACATACACACCGGAGACACTTGATCTCTGGTCGGGACTCGCTCATTGGTGTCCTCAGCTGTTGTTGGTAATGTTGGTTTTTCTTTTCTTTTTGTGGGTGGGCGGGGAGGGACTTGGCGATGGTGGCGGCTTTTAATTGTGATGTGCAGGCATATGCTCTAATCAGGATCCTTATCTCGCAACCACTCTGTAGGAGAAAAACGCCATACCTGACTGGAATGGCCGGCTCCCCAGGTATGCTCCGCAGGTCTAGAGAGAGGGAGGGGAACACACAACGGTTAAATGGTACTCTCCATAGGCTCATGGAATGTGAAGGGTCTTAATTCCCCCCAAAAGCGACAGAAGATCTGGAAATATCTTACAGATCATCACCTTGATGTAGTAGCCCTCCAGGAGACCCACCTCTCCAGGGTAGAGGACTCCAGACTTTGCCACCGACATTATCCACTGATTTACCGATCCTCCGCACTTACAAAACATCGGGGGGTCGCCCTTCTCTTTCACGGCTCCACGAAATTCCAGCCTAGGGATGTTTCGACAGATAAGGACGGTAGACTAGTTATGGTCAAGGGCACTCTACAGGGGATATTATGCACTTTTATCGCAACATACGTCCCCAACACGGGGCAGTCACACTTTTTGAACACGACCCTGGGGAAAATACGGGACTTTGCAGAAGGGAAGACGATCATTTTGGGCGACTTCAATCTGACCTGGCAGGCAGATATAGATAGCACCCACTCACGTAGAGCAGACCCTAACTCCTTCTCTGCAGACGCTAAACAACAGCTTCAGGACATGGGGTTTTTAGACGCCTGGCGCACCCTCTACCCCCAGACACGCGATTATACTTTCTACTCCCATGTACATCTCACCTACTCCAGACTCGATTATATTTTCATCAGCCAGAATCTGATGGGTGCCTTACGGAAGCCAAGATCTTTCCCTCTCCATATCGGATCATTGCATGATCTCGATCTGTCTGTCCTGGAAGCATATTGCACCCACTACCCCCAAATGGTACTTCCCGGCTTCACTCACCAGGGACAGAGCATCTTGTACTGCACTTCGCGAAACTATCTCTGACTTTTTTATCTTAAATGCACCTGAAGATACTACTGTCTTTAATAATTGGGATGCCTTTAAGGCGGTTTTTCGGGGGAACTGCATCGCTTACAACTCCACCCTGAACAAACAACGGGCCAAAGAGCGGGTAGGTTTGGAATCTGAATTAGAGATAGCTGAAAGGCAACACAAAGCCAACCCCTCTAGGGAATCCCTACGCACTCTCACCGCACTCCGAGGGAAACTTAGAGCTATCTATGATAACAGGGCAGAATTTACCCTCCTAAAATTACGTCAAACATCCTATTCCCAGGGTAACAAGATAGGCAAACATTTGGCCAGACAATTAAAGGAGAAACGTGAGCGGGAATACATAGGGGGAATTATCAACGAGAAGGGAAAGCTGACTCACACAGATTCTGAGAAAGCCGTTGCCTTTGGGGCCTTCTATCGGACGTTGTATACGGGGGACTCAAGAGACACTGACCTACAAGACAGCTACCTGCAACCGCTACAACTCCCCCGTGTCTCCCCTGAACAGAATGCCATTTTAACCCCTTCGCTGCTAGGCCTTTTCCCCTCCTGTGCTAAGCCTTTTTTTGGCTATTTGGGGTAGTGCGCGCTTAGGCCCCTGTAACTTTTTGACCACATAAGGTATCCATGCCAAATTTGCGTCCTTTTTTCTAACATCATGGGGATTGTAAAGGTACCCAGGGTTTGTGGATTCCCCTGGAGGGACCCAGAAATTAGTCAAAATACAGCTAAATTTAGTTTTTTTTTGGAAAAATGCGAAAAAGGGCTACAGATGAAAGCGTCTTGATTTTTCCCTGCAAATGGCATCAAAAAAGGGGTTGTGGTGCTGAAATCACCATCTTCCCAGCTTTCAGGGACAAGCAGACTTTTGTCAGAAAACCAACTTTTTTTGCACAGTTTTGGCATTTTTCTGGGACATAGCCTATTTTTGCTATTTTTTGTGCTTTCAACCTCCTTCCAGTTAATGGTAGACATGGGTATGAAACCAATAATGGATCCTGGAAAGCCATACATTTCTGAAAAGTAGACAAAATTCTGAATTCAGCAAGGGGTCATTTGTGTAGATCCTTAAAGTTTTCCTTATAGAAACTAACAGTTAAATAAAGGAAAAATTGAAAATTAGTTGAAAAAACAGCCATTTGTGTCAACGTTTTCACCTGTAACTTCTTCTAATTATGACAGCTATTTGAAGGCAATATACCGTTATATCCGATGGACCTTTCTGGTTGTGGGGATATATAGGACTTGTAGGTTCACCAAGAACCCGACGAACCCAGAGCCAATAATTGAGCAGCATCTTGCAATGGTTTTTTATTATGTACCGGGTATATAGCAATTATTTTGGGAAAATGTATACATGGAAAAATTGTTATGAAAGACACCTATGTATTTCTGAAATGGGAACAAAATGTAGATTTTAGAAACAGTAGATATTTGCACATTTCCGAAATTGGGAGTACCCATACTAGCATGAGAATTATAGGTCATTTTTCAAAATGACTTATTTTTTACACATTGTCTTTCATTTGGAAGGCAGAAATGCATCGAAAGTCAATAGGTAATAACAGTTGCTCTACAATTCTGTGTTACCCTAAGTCTCCCGATAAAAATGGTACCTCACTTGTGTGGGTAGCCCTTGTGCCCACAACAGGAAATGGCTCAAAATGCAACGTGGACGTACCACATTTTCACAATGAAAAATTACCCTTTTTTTGCAAAGTGCCTAGGTGTAGTTTTTGAACCCTAGCTCTGCCGGCACCTAGGAAACCTAGCAAACCTATACATTTTTGAAAACTAGACACACAGGGGAATCCAGGATGGAGTGACTTGACTTCCTCCCACCAGGTTCTGTTACCCAGAATCCCTTGCAAACCTAAAAATTGTCAAAAAAACACATTTTCCCACATTTCTGTGGTGGAAAGTTTTGGAATCTGCGTGGATCCACAAATTTCCACACACCCCGCGTTCCCCAAAGTCTTACGAGAAAAATGGTACCTCACTTGTGTGGGTCGGCCTAGTGCCTGCGACAGGAAACGGCGCAAAACGCAACGTGGTCACACCTCAATTTCGCAGTGAAAAATGACCCTTTTTGGCAAAGTGCCTCGCTGTAGTTTTTGAACCCTAGCTCTGCCGGCACCTAGGGAAACCTAGCAAACCTATACATTTTTGAAAACTAGACACCCAGGGGAATCCAGGATGGGGTGACTTGACTGCCTCCCACCAGGTTCTGTTACCCAGAATCCCTTGCAAACATAACAAATTGTCAAAAAAAAAACATTTTCCCCACATTTCTGTGGTGGAAAGTTCTGGAATCTGCATGGCTCCACAAATTTCCACCCACCCCGCGTTCCCCAAAGTCTTACGAGAAAAATGGTACCTCACTTGTGTGGGTTGGCCTAGTGCCTGCAACAGGAAACGGCGCAAAACGCAACGTGGTCACACCTCAATTTCGCAGTGAAAAATGACCCTTTTTGGCAAAGTGCCTAGCTGTAGTTTTTGAACCCTAGCTCTGCCGGCACCTAGGAAACCTAGCAAACCTATACATTTTTGAAAACTAGACACCCAGGGGAATCCAGGATGGGGTGACTTGACTGCCTCCCACCAGGTTCTGTTACCCAGAATCCCTTGCAAACATAAAAAATTGTCAAAAAAAACACATTTTCCCCACATTTCTGTGGTGGAAAGTTCTGGAATCTGCGTGGATCCACAAATTTCCACCCACCCCGCGTTCCCCAAAGTCTTACGAGAAAAATGGTACCTCACTTGTGTGGGTCGGCCTAGTGCCTGCGACAGGAAACTGCGCAAAACGCAACATGGTCACACCTCAATTTCGCAGTGAAAAATGACCCTTTTTTGGCAAAGTGCCTAGCTGTAGTTTTTGAACCCTAGCTCTGCCGGCACCTAGGGAAACCTAGCAAACCTATACATTTTTGAAAACTAGACACCCAGGGGAATCCAGGATGGGGTGACTGGACTGCCTCCCACCAGGTTCTGTTACCCAGAATCCCTTGCAAACCTAAAAAATTATCAAAAAAACCACATTTCTGTGGTGGAAAGTTCTGGAATCTGCGTGGATCCACAAATTTCCACCCACCCCGCGTTCCCCAAAGTCTTCTGAGAAAAATGGTACCTCACTTGTGTGGGTCGGCCTAGTGTCCGCGACAGGAAACGGCGCAAAACGCAACGTGGTCACACCTCAATTTCGCAGTGAAAAATGACCCTTTTTTTGCAAAGTGCCTAGCTGTAGTTTTTCAACCCTACCTCTGCCGGCACCTAGGGAAACCTAGCAAACCTATACATTTTTGAAAACTAGACAACCAGGGGAATCCAGGATGGGGTGACTTGACTGCCTCCCACCAGGTTCTGTTACCCAGAATCCCTTGCAAACATAAAAAATTGTCCAAAAAACACATTTTCCCCACATTTCTGTGGTGGAAAGTTCTGGAATCTGCGTGGATCCACAAATTTCCACCCACCCCGCGTTCCCCAAAGTCTTACGAGAAAAATGGTACCTCACTTGTGTGGGTCGGCCTAGTGCCTGCGACAGGAAACGGCGCAAAACGCAACGTGGTCACACCTCAATTTCGCAGTGAAAAATGACCCTTTTTTGGCAAAGTGCCTAGCTGTAGTTTTTGAACCCTACCTCTGCCGGCACCTAGGGAAACCTAGCAAACCTATACATTTTTGAAAACTAGACACCCAGGGGAATCCAGGATGGGGTGACTGGACTGCCTCCCACCAGGTTCTGTTACCCAGAATTCCTTACAAACATAAAAAATTGTCAAAAAAACCAAATTTTCCCCACATTTCTGTGGTGGAAAGTTCTGGAATCTGCGTGGATCCACAAATTTCCCCCCACCCCGCGTTCCCCAAAGTCATACGAGAAAAATGGTACCTCACTTGTGTTGGTCGGCCTAGTGCCTGCGACAGGAAACGGCGCAAAACGCAACGTGGTCACACCTCAATTTCGCAGTGAAAAATGACCCTTTTTTGGCAAAGTACCTAGCTGTAGTTTGTGAACCCTAGCTCTGCCGGCACCTAGGGAAACCTAGCAAACCTATACATTTTTGAAAACTAGACACCCAGGGGAATCCAGGATGGGGTGACTGGACTGCCTCCCACCAGGTTCTGTTACCCAGAATCCCTTGCAAACATAAATAATTGTCAAAAAAAACACATTTTCCCCACATTTCTGTGGTGGAAAGTTCTGGAATCTGCGTGGATCCACACATTTCCACCCACCCCTCGTTCCCCAAAGTCTTACGAGAAAAATGGTACCTCACTTGTGTGGGTCGGCCTAGTGCCTGCGACAGGAAACGGCGCAAAACGCAACGTGGTCACACCTCAATTTCGCAGTGAAAAATGACCCTTTTTTGCAAAGTGCCTAGCTGTAGTTTTTGAACCCTACCTCTGCCGGCACCTAGGGAAACCTAGCAAACCTATACATTTTTGAAAACTAGACACCCAGGGAAATCCAGGATGGGGTGACTTGACTGCCTCCCACCAGGTTCTGTTACCCAGAATCCCTTGCAAACATAAACAATTGTCAAAAATACCACATTTTCCCCACATTTCTGTGGTGGAAAGTTCTGGAATCTGCGTGGATCCACAAATTTCCACCCACCCCGCGTTCCCCAAAGTCTTACGAGAAAAATGGTACCTCACTTGTGTGGGTCGGCCTAGTGCCTGCGACAGGAAACGGCGCAAACGCAACGTGGTCACACCTCAATTTCGCAGTGAAAAATGACCCTTTTTGGCAAAGTGCCTAGCTGTAGTTTTTAACCCTACCTCTGCCGGCACCTAGGGAAACCTAGCAAACCTATACATTTTTGAAAACTAGACACCCAGGGGAATCCAGGATGGGGTGACTTGACTGCCTGCCACCAGGTTCTGTTACCCAGAATCCCTTGCAAACATAAAAAATTGTCAAAAAAACCACATTTTCCCCACATTTCTGTGGTGGAAAGTTCTGGAATCTGCGTGGATCCACAAATTTCCACCCACCCCGCGCGCCCCAAAGTATTACGAGAAAAATGGTACCTCACTTGTGTGGGTCGGCCTAGTGCCTGCGACAGGAAACGGCGCAAAACGCAACGTGGTCACACCTCAATTTCGCAGTGAAAAATGACCCTTTTTTGGCAAAGTGCCTAGCTGTAGTTTTTGAACCCTAGCTCTGCCGGCACCTAGGGAAACCTAGCAAACCTATACATTTTTGAAAACTAGACACCCAGGGGAATCCAGGATGGGGTGACTTGACTGCCTCCCACCAGGTTCTGTTACCCAGAATCCCTTGCAAACATAAAAAATTGTCAAAAACCACATTTTCCCCACATTTCTGTGGTGGAAAGTTCTGGAATCTGCGTGGATCCACAAATTTCCACCCACCCCGCGTTCCCCAAAGTCTTATGAGAAAAATGGTACCTCACTTGTGTGGGTCGGCCTAGTGCCTGCGACAGGAAACGGCGCAAAATGCAACGTGGTCACACCTCAATTTCGCAGTGAAAAATGACCCTTTTTTTGCAAAGTGCCTAGCTGTAGTTTTTGAACCCTACCTCTGCCGGCACCTAGGGAAACCTAGCAAACCTATACATTTTTGAAAACTAGACACCCAGGGGAATCCAGGATGGGGTGACTTGACTGCCTCCCACCAGGTTCTGTTACCCAGAATCCCTTGCAAACATAAAAATTGTCAAAAAAACCACATTTTCCCCACATTTCTGTAGTGGAAAGTTCTGGAATCTGCGTGGATCCACAAATTTCCACCCACCCCGCGTTCCCCAAAGTCTTACGAGAAAAATGGTACCTCACTTGTGTGGGTCGGCCTAGTGCCTGCGACAGGAAACGGCGCAAAACGCAACGTGGTCACACCTCAATTTCGCAGTGAAAAATGACCCTTTTTTGGCAAAGTGCCTAGCTGTAGTTTTTGAACCCTACCTCTGCCGGCACCTAGGGAAACCTAGCAAACCTATACATTTTTGAAAACTAGACACCCAGGGGAATCCAGGATGGGGTGACTTGACTGCCTCCCACCAGGTTCTGTTACCCAGAATCCCTTGCAAACATAAAAAATTGTCCAAAAAAACGCATTTTCCCCAAATTTCTGTGGTGGAAAGTTCTGGAATCTGCGTGGTTCCACAAATTTCCACCCACCCCGCGTTCCCCAAAGTATTACGAGAAAAATGGTACCTCACTTGTGTGGGTCGGCCTAGTGCCTGCGACAGGAAACGGCGCAAAACGCAACGTGGTCACACCTCAATTTCGCAGTGAAAAATGACCCTTTTTTGGCAAAGTGCCTAGCTGTAGTTTTTGAACCCTAGCTCTGCCGGCACCTAGGGAAACCTAGAAAACCTATACATTTTTGAAAACTAGACACCCAGGGGAATCCAGGATGGGGTGACTGGACTGCCTCCCACTAGGTTCTGTTACCCAGAATCCCTTGCAAACCTAACAAATTGTCAAAAAAACCACATTTTCCCCACATTCTGTGGTGGAAAGTTCTGGAATCTGCGTGGATCCACAAACTTCCACCCACCCCGCGTTCCCCCAAAGTCTTACGAGAAAAATGGTACCTCACTTGTGTGGGTCGGCCTAGTGCCTGTGACAGGAAACGGCGCAAAACGCAACGTGGTCACACCTCAATTTCGCAGTGAAAAATGACCCTTTTTGGCAAAGTGCCTAGCTGTAGTTTTTAACCCTACCTCTGCCGGCACCTAGGGAAACCTAGCAAACCTATACACTTTTGAAAACTAGACACCCAGGGGAATCCAGGATGGGGTGACTTGACTGCCTCCCACCAGGTTCTGTTACCCAGAATCCCTTGCAAACATAAAAATTGTCAAAAAAACACATTTTCCCCACATTTCTGTGGTGGAAAGTTCTGGAATCTGCGTGGATCCACAAATTTCCACCCACCCCGCGTTCCCCAAAGTCTTACGAGAAAAATGGTACCTCACTTGTGTGGGTCGGCCTAGTGCCTGCGACAGGAAACGGCGCAAAACGCAACGTGGTCACACCTCAATTTCGCAGTGAAAAATGACCCTTTTTGGCAAAGTGACTAGCTGTAGTTTTTTAACCCTACCTCTGCCGGCACCTAGGGAAACCTAGCAAACCTATACATTTTTGAAAACTAGACACCCAGGGAAATCCAGGATGGGGTGACTTGACTGCCTCCCACCAGGTTCTGTTACCCAGAATCCCTTGCAAACATAAAAAATTGTCCAAAAAAACACATTTTCCCCACATTTCTGTGGTGGAAAGTTCTGGAATCTGCGTGGATCCACAAATTTCCACCCACCCCGCGTTCCCCAACAAATTACGAGAAAAATGGTACCTCACTTGTGTGGGTCGGCCTAGTGCCTGCGACAGGAAACGGCGCAAAACGCAACGTGGTCACACCTCAATTTCGCAGTGAAAAATGACCCTTTTTAGCAAAGTGCCTAGCTGTAGTTTTTGAACCCTAGCTCTGCCGGCACCTAGGGAAACCTAGCAAACCTATACATTTTTGAAAACTAGACACCCAGGGGAATCCAGGATGGGGTGACTGGACTGCCTCCCACCAGGTTCTGTTACCCAGAATCCCTTGCAAACATAAAAAATTGTCAAAAAAACCACATTTTCCCCACATTTCTGTGGTGGAAAGTTCTGGAATCTGCGTGGATCCACAAATTTCCACCCACCCCGCATTCCCCAACGTCTTACGAGAAAAATGGTACCTCACTTGTGTGGGTCGGCCTAGTGCCTGCGGCAGGAAACGGCGCAAAACGCAACGTGGTCACACCTCAATTTCGCAGTGAAAAATGACCCTTTTTTGCAAAGTGCCTAGCTGTAGTTTTTGAACCCTACCTCTGCCGGCACCTAGGGAAACCTAGCAAACCTATACATTTTTGAAAACTAGACACCCAGGGGAATCCAGGATGGGGTGACTTGACTGCCTCCCACCAGGTTCTGTTACCCAGAATCCCTTGCAAACATAAAAAATTGTCAAAAAAACCACATTTTCCCCACATTTCTGTGGTGGAAAGTTCTGGAATCTGCGTGGATCCACAAATTTCCACCCACCCTGCGTTCCCCAAAGTCTTACGAGAAAAATGGTACCTCACTTGTGTGGGTCGGCCTAGTGCCTGCGACAGGAAACGGCGCAAAACGCAACGTGGTCACACCTCAATTTCGCAGTGAAAAATGACCCTTTTTTGGCAAAGTGCCTAGCTGTAGTTTTTGAACCCTACCTCTGCCGGCACCTAGGGAAACCTAGCAAACCTATACATTTTTGAAAACTAGACACCCAGGGGAATCCAGGATGGGGTGACTTGACTGCCTCCCACCAGGTTCTGTTACCCAGAATCCCTTGCAAACATAAAAATTGTCCAAAAAACGCATTTTCCCCACATTTCTGTGGTGGAAAGTTCTGGACTCTGCGTGGTTCCACAAATTTCCACCCACCCCGCGTTCCCCAAAGTCTTACGAGAAAAATGGTACCTCACTTGTGTGGGTAGGCCTAGTGCCTGCGACAGGAAACGGCGCAAAACGCAACGTGGTCACACCTCAATTTCGCAGTGAAAAATGACCCTTTTTTGGCAAAGTGCCTAGCTGTAGTTTTTTAACCCTACCTCTGCCGGCACCTAGGGAAACCTAGCAAACCTATACACTTTTGAAAACTAGACACCCAGGGGAATCCAGGATGGGGTGACTTGACTGCCTCCCACCAGGTTCTGTTACCCAGAATCCCTTGCAAACATAAAAAATTGTCAAAAAAACACATTTTCCCCACATTTCTGTGGTGGAAAGTTCTGGAATCTGCGTGGATCCACAAATTTCCACCCACCCCGCGTTCCCCAAAGTATTACGAGAAAAATGGTACCTCACTTGTGTGGGTCGGCCTAGTGCCTGCGACAGGAAATGGCGCAAAACGCAACGTGGTCACACCTCAATTTCGCAGTGAAAAATGACCCTTTTTGGCAAAGTGCCTAGCTGTAGTTTTTGAACCCTAGCTCTGCCGGCACCTAGGAAACCTAGCAAACCTATACATTTTTGAAAACTAGACACCCAGGGCCCAAACCAAGTACCCGCGACAGGCAAGGGCCCAAAACATTTTTTGATAGGCAATGTTGATGTTGCCTCAAAACGTTTTGTGTCCTTGCATGTCGTGGGTACTTGGGCCTCCCACACAAGTGAGGCACCATTTTTATTGGGAGACCTGGGGGAACGCTGGGTGGTAGGAAATTTGTGTGAGGCCAGTGATGCCACACTTTCCCACACAAAAATGTGTGAAAAAAGTGATTTTTTCAGCTAAAATTGAGGTTTGCAGGGGATTCTGGGTAAGGAAACGTTGGGGGATCCACGCAAGCCATAACTCCCTGGAAGCCCCCGGGTGTCTACTTTTCAGAAATGTGTGGGTTTGGTAGGTTTCCCTAGATGGCCGCCGAGCACGGGGCCAAAAACCCAGGTGACCCCCTTGCAAAACCAGGTGGTTTTGAGATAGGCAATTTTGAGGTCGCCTCACTACGTTGTGGGCCCTTGCCTGTCGCGGGTACTTGGGCCTCCCACACAAGTGAGGCACCATTTTTATCGGGAGACCTGGGGAACGCTGGGTGGTAGGAAATTTGTGTGAGGCCAGTGATGCCACACTTTCCCACACAAAAATGTGTGAAAAAAGTGATTTTTTCAGCTAAAATTGAGGTTTGCAGGGGATTCTGGGTAGGAGAAACGTTGGGGGATCCATGCAAGCCATACCTCCCTGGAAGCCCCGGGTGTCTACTTTTCAGAAATGTGTGGGTTTGGTAGGTTTCCTAGATGGCCGCCGAGCACAGGGCCAAACCCAGGTGACCCCCTTGCAAAACCAGGTGGTTTTGAGATAGGCAATTTTGAGGTCGCCTCACTACGTTGTGGGCCCTTGCCTGTCACGGGTACTTGGGCCTCCCACACAAGTGAGGCACCATTTTTATCGGGAGACTTGGGGGAACGCTGGGTGGTAGGAAATTTGTGTGAAGCCAGTGATGCCACACTTTCCCACACAAAAATGTGTGAAAAAGTGATTTTTTCAGCTAAAATTGAGGTTTGCAGGGATTCTGGGTAAGGAAACGTTGGGGGATCCACGCAAGCCATACCTCCCTGGAAGCCCCAGGGTGTCTACTTTTCAGAAATGTGTGGGTTTGGTAGGTTTCCCTAGATGGCCGCCGAGCACAGGGCCAAAAACCCAGGTGACTCCCTTACAAAACCAGGTGGTTTTGTGAAAGGCCATTTTGAGGTCGCCTCAATACGTTGTGGGCCCTTGCCTGTCGCGGGTACTTGGGCCTCCCACACAAGTGAGGCACCATTTTTATCGGGAGACCTGGGGAACGCTGGGTGGTAGGAAATTTGTGTGAGGCCAGTGATGCCACACTTTCCCACACAAAAATGTGTGAAAAAAGTGATTTTTCAGCTAAAATTGAGGTTTGCAGGGATTCTGGGTAAGGAAACGTTGGGGGATCCACGCAAGCCATACCTCCCTGGAAGCCCCGGGTGTCTACTTTTCAGAAATGTGTGGGTTTGGTAGGTTTCCCTAGATGGCCGCCGATCACAGGGCCAAAACCCAGGTGACCCCCTTGCAAAACCAGGTGGTTTTGTGAAAGGCCATTTTGAGGTCGCCTCAATACGTTGTGGGCCCTTGCCTGTCGCGGGTACTTGGGCCTCCCACACAAGTGACGCACCATTTTTATCGAGAGACCTGGGGGAACGCTGGGTGGTAGGAAATTTGTTTGAGGCCAGTGATGCCACACTTTCCCACACAAAAATGTGTGAAAAAAGTGATTTTTTCAGCTAAAATTGAGGTTTGCAGGGGATTCTGGGTAAGGAAACATTGGGGGATCCACACAAGCCATACCTCCCTGGAAGCCCCCGGGTGTCTACTTTTCAGAAATGTGTGGGTTTGGTAGGTTTCCCTAGATGGCCGCCGAGCACGGGGCCAAAGACCCAGGTGACCCCCTTGCAAAACCAGGTGGTTTTGTGAAAGGCCATTTTGAGGTCGCCTCAATACGTTGTGGGCCCTTGCCTGTCGCGGGTACTTGGGCCTCCCACACAAGTGAGGCACCATTTTTATCGGGAGACCTGGGGGAACGCTGGGTGGTAGGAAATTTTTGTGAGGCCAGTGATGCCACACTTTCCCACACAAAATGTGTGAAAAAGTGATTTTTTCAGCTAAAATTGAGGTTTGCAGGGGATTCTGGGTAAGGAAACGTTGGGGGATCCACGCAAGCCATACCTCCCTGGAAGCCCCGGGTGTCTACTTTTCAGAAATGTGTGGGTTTGGTAGGTTTCCCTATGTGGCCGCCGAGCCCCGGGCCAAAAACCCAGGTGACCCCCTTGCAAAACCAGGTCATTTTGAGATAATGTGTTGTTTATTTCTGCAGCGTGAAAATTTTGGCACAATATTGCAAGGGAAATGTGACAGACATTTTGAGGTTTGCAGGACATTGTGGGTACCATAACTTGTTGGGATCCACAAGAGAGATATCACCATGTACTCCCATGGGTGTTTCGTTTACGACAATATCTACAGTTGGTAGGTTATTCTTAGACGGAATGTACACCTTGGCAGACAGACTAAAAGACAAAGATTACTGCACAGCCATCTATTCCTCAAGCACACACACATACTGGTTGGATTTGGCACGAGGGCAAGTGATGGTTCAGTATATACAATTTTATTAACAAGAGATTTCACAAAAATGAAATGCACTGTCAATAATTGAAAGGACGAGAAACTGAACCATTGACTCACAGCTCGTGAGCTGTAAAGCCACGACAAGGCACCAACCTCTTTACAGGCCATTCATACACCTTTCATACGTGTGACAAATACAAAACCATTCACACCACCAGCCGCGGGCCCATCACATTACAACACTCACACCAGCAGACAGCGCCATTCAAGGGCCCATCACTTTCACACGCCCACATTCCTAACACAGCAACCACACAAGCTGATGGATTGCGTGGAGTGTCGCTCGGCTAGCAGTGTGTGTAGTGACCAGCAGCAAGTCACTACTCACACACTGCCAGCCGAGTGCCAGTCCACGCACACCGCCAGCCAAGCGCCACTCCACGCACACCGCCAGCCAAGCGCCACTCCACGCATACCGCCAGCCAAGCGCCACTCCACGCACACCGCCAGCCTAGTGCCACTCCACGCACACCGCCAGCCTAGCGCCACTCCACGCACACCGCCAGCCTAGCGCCACTACACGCACACCGCCAGCCTAGCGCCACTCCACGCACACCGCCAGCCAAGCACCACTCCACGCACACCGCCAGCCAAGCGCCACTCCACGCACACCGCCAGCCAAGCACCAGCCTACACACACCACCATCACATTTAGGATTTTTATACAAAAAGAAAACACAAAAAAATTGCAAATAGATACAAATCTACTAACACAAAATCAGAAACTAAATACATTGCACTAATGCCAACCTTGAAACAGAACAACAATTCTTAAACATTACAGACCAGGCAGTTCACTTTACCACTCATGGTTGCTCCCAATAATTCTTTTTGCTTGTGGTACGCTCTATAACAAGCAGGCACACACAGCCCAGGGTTAGAAGGACAGGGCAGTACATACGAGTCTCCTTCCGCGTACCTCTTCGCCAACAGACTCTACATCTCCTAGTGGGAAAGTCTTTTGAGGGTGTAGGAGGAATGTGATCAGGAAAGTGGTGATCTTTCAATCGAGCCACATCCTCCACCACTCCAACTCTAGGAACACTTGCCTGTTCCACAACAACAAGGCTGCCTATGACAGACTCCTGAAACTGAACAAAAGTCAACTTTGACGCAGGAGAACACTCCTTGAACACAACAAAAGCATTGAAAGTTGCTAAATTGAAGAGATGGATGGCCAACTTCTTATACCAAATGTAAGACTTACGAATAGCAGTGTAAGGTTCCAACCTCTGATCTACTCTATCAACACCACCCATGTGCTTGTTGTAGTCTAAAATGCACACAGGTTTGCGCACTTCAGCAATCTGACCCCAAACAGCCACAGGTGAAGTACTCTCATCATGGATGGTAGTCAGCATGTACACATCCCTCCATGTACACATCCCTCCTGTCCACAAATTTCACAGCTAGCAGTTCCTCACTACGCAAGGCACTGCACTGTCCCCTCTGAAGTTTTTTGCAAACAAGCTCTTTTGGATAACCTTTACGGTTAGAGCGGATTGTGCCACAAGCAAAAGTGTCCACTTTGAACAATTCCTTAAACAATTGCACAGCAGTGTAGAAGTTATCAAGGTACAAATGGTGGCCTCTGTTAAACAGTCCTCTAGCAAGATCCCACACAATTTTCTCTGAAACTCCAAAAGTGGACGGACAACCAGGGGGTCAATAGTGGAATCCCTACCAGTGTACACACGCAAATTAAAAACATATCCTGTCCTACTCTCAGACAACATATACAGCTTAATTCCATAGCGTGCCCTCTTGCTAGGAATGTACTGCCTAAAAACCAAACGGCCCTTGAACAGGACCAAAGACTCATCAATAGATATTTCTTTCCCTGGAGTATAGATCTCTGAAAATCGATCTACAAAGTGATCAAGAACAGGCCGAATCTTAAAAAGACGGTCACATTCAGGGTGATCTCGTGGCAACGCCAAACCATTATCAACAAAATGCAGTATCCGAAGCAAAAAGTAAATACCGATCACGAGTCATAACTGCAGGAAATATGGCCGTTGCCATCAAGGGACTGGTAGACCAATATGAACCCATGGACGACTTCCTTATCAAACCCATCAAAAAAGTCAAACCCAAAACTTCTTCATCTCTTCCAGATTTGTGGGACTCCACCGGGTAGCTCTAGAATGGGGCCTAAGTCTGGCACTGTTGTCCCTCAAAAACTGTTCAGCATACAAATTAGTCTGCTCAACAATCTCACCCAAAAATACATCATCCATAAACAACTGAAAATACTGTATAGGCAAATAATGTTCACAATCCACTCTACACCCTGCATAACCACTAAAGGCAGGCAACACCGGCTGCACCATGTTTGGATCAACCCAGAGTCCAGCACTTCCAGTAGGAAGCCTAGCAGCCCCAGGCTGCAATCCAGATGCCTCTTGCACCATCGGCACAGTAGTATCCTCCTCTAAATCAGGCACTTCATCTGCACTGAGAGTACCTTCATCATCCGATGATTCCATGTGGAGAGAAAACTCACTGCCTGAATCTTCCCCTCCCTCCTCTCCCTCAGACGCACTGTCAGTCTCATAATCCTGCTCAGAGGAAGATTCAAGAAGCAAACCAACCACCTGCTGAGCAGTAATTCTACGGCTAGCCATAATGCTTACTAATAAAGGTTACTTGTCAAACAAGTCAACAACAACAAACCCTTTGTAAAAAAGAAATAAACAAAATGTAGCTTTATCACAAAGACCTATATACTCCAACACTATACCACTCACGTGACAGAAGCAGCTAGACTCACCACCACCTACTCTGCACAGACACAGTAAGGATCAACAATATCCCACTAAAAAAGAAGAAGAAAAAAAATTACACATAAGACAATGCAAAACATCGCAAAGAATTTCATGCTCTGAACACTAACAAATATGCTGCCATTATGGCACCACTTACAAAAAAATTCATTCATGCATGACAATAATACTCATTTGGAGTACACACAACAAAAATATTTTTCTTACCAAATAAATGCAATTACGCAAAACTGCAGAACCACCACTGCCGAAACCGCAAACAGGAATCAAAAGCTTTACACTAGAATAAAAAGGAGAAAAAAAAACATTACAATCACATATGCAAATAATGCACCAGTCCACACACAATCCACCAGCCAAGCTAAGGGGTAGGTGGGCCTAACAGTATAAATAAAATATTCACCCCCGTAAAGGGAGCAACCCTTGCCCTTTTGGCCACTCCCCAACACAAAAATTAAAAAAAAAACCCTGGTGTCTAGTGGCTTCTGCCCTCCTTGGGGGCAGATGGGCCTAAAAACATACTGCTATTCTGCCACCCAAGGGGTCACTCTCCACAAATAAAAGCCTGGTGGACTAGTGGGAAGATACCTTTATCTTCCGCACACGATCTCTCACTACTCAACTCTACTCTCAACTCTATTCACAACTGGATGTTAGCTCACCAACTCATTCTGAATCCCGCCAAAACTGAATTCCTCCTCCTCTCTACCTCTCTCTCACCTCCTCCTGTTCAATCTTGGATGGATCAGCTGAACCTACTCAACAACAAACCCATCATTGTTGACAGCGCTAAATCCCTAGGTGTCATTCTTGACAAAAGACTCAACCTTATCTCCCACATCAACTCTATTGCTAAGAACACACGTTACCAGTTGCGCCTTCTACGGGGGATCCGTCGGTTCTTCCCGGAGAAAGACTTAAAAACCTTGGTACAATCTCTGGTTCTCTCAAGACTGGATTATTGCAATTCTCTTCTGACGGGCCTACCCAAATCCCTCCTCTCCCCTCTCAAATCCATCCTCCATTCAGCAGCTCGCCTCATTTCAGGGTCTAAACGAGCGACCACGTCACTCCTATCCTCTCTTTGATGGCTTCCGATCGAGGCAAGATCGATTTACAAAACTGCCTGCATCACACACAAAGCCTTACACACCTCCTCCCTCGTTACCTGGCAAATAAATTGAAATTGTCTGGTGGCTCTCGCCCTTCTACGCAATGCGGAAAAGCTTCTGCTTGAGCCCACCCCCCATCTTCAAAAGGGAAAGATCGATGGCACAATCCTTCTCAGGAAATGCGGTGAGAATCTGGAACTCGCTTCCCCCATTGCTCCATGCCACCTCCTCTACCCGGATCTTCAAAGCTGACCTCAAATCTCTTCTCTTCCAAAGACACTTTCAGAACTAATACTTTCACTCTCAGCCCCCTCTAGGAAGTTCGCTCTTCAGTGTAAATTTGTACTTTTTCCTGTACATTCCTCACCCTTGCGTGCTGGAGTTTATGTACCCTTCTACCTATACACACACAGTGTAGATGTAGTTCACAAACGCAGATATATTCTAAATTTACCTAGTCCAGTCCACATAACCTGTGTCTCTATGTAGGCAATACACGTGTCCTGCTGACACTCCTCATGCACTGACCAGCGCCTATATAAATCCCCCGTGCACACAGTCAACATGCATATGCATTGTACAAAAATCCTGCAGCGCAAAGCTGAACACCAGTGCACATTAATTACCCACCTACACAATACGCTCACCGGTTTGAATTGGGAGCAGTTTGAATTGACGCGTCCTAGCCACATACCAATAATAACTTTGTGGTCTACTGCCCATTTACATTTCATGGAGCAGCAAATTAAAATAAAATAGAAGCTGGGGTGCACACACACACACACACACTCTCTCTCTCTCTCTCTCTCTCTCTCCCTCCCTCCCTCGTGCCTAGTGGGCATTCCTGCTGCACGATCACATGATCGTGCAGCAGGAATGCACAAAGAGGCATCGGGAAAGGAAAACCCTTTCCTTTCCCTCAATGCCTCTTTTGATACAAACCCCCCCCTCCCGAGCCAAACCTCACCTGATTTTCCCGACGCGCTGGAAGCAAATGGCTTCCAGCGCGTCGGGAGAAAGGAAACCCTCAATGATGTCAGCGCGCCTTGCGCGCTGACGTCAGCTGATGGGGTGGGGAGGCAGGGGAAGCCCTTCCCCTGCCTCCCCAAAAAGAACCTAACGATCGGATTCCCACGGGGGAGCGCCAGCGCTTCCCCCGTGGGTGGACTCATGACGAGCTGGACTCGTCATGAGCACACGAGCACTGTGTGCCATGACGAGTCCAGCTTGTCATAAGCACCGAAGAGGATAAAGGGTCAGAGCAGGATCTCAGCGGCAGACGAGGAGAAGGAACCTCCTGGTCACAGGAACTACACGAGCATTGCGCTCGAGAAATTCAAGGATGCAAAGACCTCCATCAAGGATTACAGCTAACTTTTCAGGTGTAAATGGAGAGAAGCCACATCTGCTTAACCACGCTCACGAATTCTACACGAGAATTGCGCTCGAGAAAATGAAGGATGCAAAGACCTCCATCAAGGATTACAGCTAACTTTTCACGTTGGAAATGGAGAGAAGGCACATCTGCTTAACCACGCTCACGAATTCTGCACACCTGCCCTGCATATTTATCCAAGAAGATGCCACCGTTTTGTGCAATACCTCTACTCAACTGTAGTACTGTCTACTGGCTAATCAGTAAGTGTTACCTCGTTGGGTAAATGTATAGTGCCTTTCCTACACTACAGCTGCATAAAGGACCAGAAGAATTGTCTCCAGTGACCTGTGTGTCTGTAATTTTGCCACCGCGCCGAAAGCGCCGGGAACCTTTGATTAAGCTGTCCATCATAGTGGGGAAAGGCGCGGGCAGACGTTGCATACCGCTAGTGTATGTGTGGCGGGGCCAAACGGGCGGGGCTTCTAGGCCCGTTCACATGCCTCTTGTTTATAAAGGGTCAGAGCACGATCTCAGCGGCAGACGAGGAGAAGGAACCTCCTGGTCACAGGAACTACACGAGCATTGCGCTCGAGAAATTCAAGGATGCAAAGACCTCCATCAAGGATTACAGCTAACTTTTCAGGGTGTAAATGGAGAGAAGCCACATCTGCTTAACCACGCTCATGAATTCTACACGAGAATTGCGCTCGAGAAAATGAAGGATGCAAAGACCTCCATCAAGGATTACAGCTAACTTTTCACGTTGGAAATGGAGAGAAGGCACATCTGCTTAACCACGCTCACGAATTCTGCACACCTGCCCTGCATATTTATCCAAGAAGATGCCACCGTTTTGTGCAATACCTCTACTCAACTGTAGTACTGTCTACTGGCTAATCAGTAAGTGTTACCTCGTTGGGTAAATGTATAGTGCCTTTCCTACACTACAGCTGCGTAAAGGACCAGAAGAATTGTCTCCAGTGACCTGTGTGTCTGTAATTTTGCCACCGCGCCGAAAGCGCCGGGAACCTTTGATTAAGCTGTCCATCATAGTGGGAAAGGGCGGGCAGACGTTGCATACCGCTAGTGTATGTGTGGCGGGGCCAAACGGGCGGGGCTTCTAGGCCCGTTCACATGCCTCTTGTTTATAAAGGGTCAGAGCATGATCTCAGCGGCAGACGAGGAGAAGGAACCTCCTGGTCACAGGAACTACACGAGCATTGCGCTCGAGAAATTCAAGGATGCAAAGACCTCCATCAAGGATTACAGCTAACTTTTCAGGGTGTAAATGGAGAGAAGCCACATCTGCTTAACCACGCTCCACGAATTCTACACGAGAATTGCGCTCGAGAAAATGAAGGATGCAAAGACCTCCATCAAGGATTACAGCTAACTTTTCACGTTGGAAATGGAGAGAAGGCACATCTGCCACGGGGCTTCTAGGCCCGTTCACATGCCTCTTGCCCTCCCTCCCTCATGCCTAGTGGGCATTCCTGCTGCACGATCACATGATCGTGCAGCAGAAATGCACAAAGAGGGCATCGGGGGAAAGGAAACCCTTTCCTTTCCCTCGATGCCTCTTTGATACAAACCCCCCCTCCCCGAGCCAAACCTCACCTGATTTCCCCGACGCGCTGGAAGCAAGATGGCTTCCAGCGCGTCGGGGAAGAAAGGGAAACCCTCAACGATGTCCAGCGCGCCGCGCGCTGACGTCATTGATGGGGAGGGCGGGGGGGGGGGAGGCAGGGAAGCCGTCCCCTGCCTCCCCCCGAAAAAAACTAACGATCGGATTCCCACGGGGGAGCGCCAGCGCTTCCCCGTGGGGGTCTTATGACGAGCTGGACTCGTCATGAGCACACAAGCACTGTGTGCCATGACGAGTCCAGCTCGTCATAAGCACCGAAGGGGTTAACAGAGCCCATCACCTCAGAAGAGGTGAGCTACGCCATAAAATCCCTTAAACTTCATAAAGCCCCTGGGCCCGATGGCTATACGGCGTACTTCTACAAAACGTTTGCCCCGGACATTATACCCCATCTCACACGCCTCTTTAACAAAATGGCCACGGAAGGCATAGCCCCCCCCTCGATGAGCGAGGCAATAGTCTCGGTCATCCCCAAGCCTGGGAAGAACCCGCACCTATGCTCCTCATACCGCCCCATCGCCCTCTTGAACCTCGACGCGAAGATCTACTCGGCCATCATAGCTGCTCGGTTGAATGATCTCATGCCGGACCTAATCCACCCTGATCAATCCGGATTTATTAAAGGCCGCCAGACCCATGACAACACCAGACGCATAGTGCATTTGATAGAGAAGGCCACCAAACGAAAGATTCCAGCGGTGCTTGTAGGTCTGGATGCCGAGAAGGCTTTTGATAGGGTGTATTGGTCCTTTCTTTTTAAAACACTTACGCACTTCGGCTTTGCGGACGGCTTTCTTACTATGCTGCGAGCCAACTATGCACAGCCGAGCCTCTAGGAGTGCAGGTGAATGGGATAGTTTCTGCCCCCTTCTTCCCACACCAGGGGAACGCGTCAGGGTTGCCCGCTCTCCCTTTATTATTTGCTCTCAGTATTGAACCGTTGGCGATGGCCATACGGCAGGCACCGGATAACAAGGGTATCCCCTTTAGTGGTGAGAGCCATAAAATCTCGCTTTTTGCGGACGATATACTTCTATCCCTTACTGAGCCAGCCAGCTCTCTCCCTACACTTCAGAATGAGCTGGAGAGATTCGAGGCAGTCGCGGGCTTCAAAGTCAATTTAGACAAATCGTACATCCTTAATCTGACTCTCCCAGTGAACGAGGTAGAGGGACTGCGCCAGCATACCCTGCTCCAATGGACGTCGCGCTCTCTCCAATATCTGGGGATTCACTTGACGCCTAGAGTGGAGGAGCTTTATAAAGCTAACTTTCCGCCCGCCCTCAGCAATCTCCAAGCGGACCTCAGCGGATGGAAGCCTCTTTTTATCTCCTGGCTTGGCCGAGTTCACGCGGTCAAAATGACCGTTCTTCCTAAGCTCCTATACCTATTCCAGGCTTTACCCATAGAACTTGATAAGGAATTCCTCCCTAAACTTAAATCTCTGATCCTACGCTTCATTTGGCAGGGGGGCCGGGCACGTTTTTCTTACTCGATACTTCGGCGATTACGAACAGACGGAGGGGTGGGCTTACCAGATTTTGGCCTTTATTATAAAGCTGCACAACTACGGGTGGTGACAGAATGGGCTAAACGTGAGTCAGAGAAGCATTGGCTCCATATGGACCGCTCCATCGTGGGTCGGTCTATCTGGGACCTCATCTGGCGTCCCAAAGGGGACAGACCAAAGAATGCGTACTTAAGCACTCCCACACGCACCACACTGAAAGTATGGGATACCATCTCCACGAATGACCAGTGGACCACTTTCCCTTCGCCCTATACTCCACTGCATTTTAAGCCAGATTTCCCACCAGCTCTTCGGGAGGGACCTTTCGATGCCTGGAAGGAGGGGGGATGCTTGGCACTGACGCACCTCTTCCATAACTCTGACATCCTCACCTTTGAGAACTGCAGACTGGAATACGGGCTGGACCCGACTGAACATTTTCACTACCTTCAACTCAAACACTGGGCCACCTCACCTCAGATTCGGGATGCAGCCACCCGACCTCTCACAAAATTTGAAACATATATACAGAACACCACCTCCATGAAAGGGGTAATTTCCTTCCTCTACAAGTACGTGCTTACCACTATGCACACCCCGCGGCCTAGATATATACACATGTGGGAGGGGCTCCTCCAACGCGACATTTCTGTCAGAGAATGAGAGGGATTATGGTCGGACATTACAAAATGTAATCACTCCGTGGAGCTACAGGAGGCTCATCTTAAAATCATGATGGACTGGTACTTATACCCCTCAAAACTTAGGCAAATCTTCCCCAACACATCGGATCTATGCTGGAGGGGATGCGGGCTGGTGGGAGACTTTCGCCACATTTGGTGGGACTGCCCTACAATACGTCCCTTTTGGGAAGAAATTCTTGCTCACATTAAAGATATGCTGGGTTACCCCATCCCGACTACGATGGCAGAGACACTGCTAGGTCTTCGCTGCCCCTCTCTGGAACATCAAACTAAATCAGATAAGGCCATTATGTGGACATGCATCGGAGCGGCTAAAATAGCGATAGCAGCCGCCTGGAAGAAGAAGGAAGCCCCCGCTATTTCACTTTGGCACTCTCGGCTCTGGAGGCTATTATGCCTCGAGAGACTATCTGACATCTTTTGAGATGAATACAAAAATTTTGAGTACAAATGGGGCCCACTAGTCACCTTCCTCACCCGGGGACTACCGCAAGCCGTCTGTCCTCCCTCCATTCGAAACATGCATCTTTTTCAATTCTAACAACATACCAGATTGGATCCTGAGTTATCCTGACATTGGGTTGCCGCCACCATCTTATGTGGGTGGGTTTGAGGGTGGGCTTTTCTTTTTTCTCATTTTGTTTTTGGGGTCTTATTTGGGTTGTTCAGGGGTCTTACTCTTTCTTCTCGGGGAACCTTCCCAGTTGGGAGGCGCCGAGATATAAAACTCAGTCGCAAAAGAAAGACGGGTCGAGTGTATTGTTCTTTCAATAGACTGCCTCCGAGCTTGCAAGATACTGCAAACTGTACTTTTCTTTTAGGTAATAGAATGAGGAAAAGCTTGGACTATTCGACTTGTGATACACTGCAACCCGGGCCTTAATAGGCACTACTATGTTTTGTACTCTAATTTTTTTTCTTTGTTCTCCAACTTTTATGCGACATTGTACTGCTATTTACAACGTCAATAAAAATATGTTTGAAAAAAAAAAAAAAAATTGTTGTCTGTGAAACCTTAACTCAATTTTACTTTGGAGGAAAGATTTTTTCCTGTTAGCACTTTTTGGTCTGTCTATGATATACATATCCTTGTGTGCACTCTTCCTTTACACTGGACACGTTTCACTCTATTTTCTTTCATAGGTGAGAGAGATCCCAATGATGAAAAACGTGGGCATGCCGGTGAGAACCTACCAGTAGCACCTCTGGTGTAGCGCACGTGAGGACTCTCTCACCACTACACAATTTTTTGTTTTTACATACACTTCTTATGTATGGGTATGTGTTTGAAGTGTTGACTGATAAATATCGTTATTAAACTGTTGGGGGGTTGATACTGGATGAACTTTACCTGTATATTTAACAGAGGAATGAAGGACAGAAAGTGAATGTACTTCTCCTTTTCCAGTATCATAAAAAGAAAATAGAGATTGTAAGCCCCTGACTTGTCAGGTCTTTGTTGTTTTTGCAATGTAATGAGTGGAGGGCGACCTGACGAATTACCCTCTATAGCTCCTTATTGTGGCTAACACACCAATATGCTGCCAGTGAGGAGAGCCAGGGGAAAGGTTGAAAGCAGGACAAGGAGAATGAGGTGGAACAGTGAGGGTTTCAACCCTCTCACCACCAGGAGAGTACCGGGCAGCTACAACCGTGGTCTGTGGAGGAGACACATGTTGGGGAACAGTGTTAAAGCAAAAAAAGATGAAAACATTCGAAAAATAAGGGAAATAGGGGCCATCATTTTTTATTCAAATCCAATAAAGGGAACTCCTCTTCCTTTTTAATGTCATAAGTTGTTGTCATTCAAGACGTAGTTTACAGACAGTAGGGAAGATATGCTGAGGACAAATATTGATGGAAGGAATTTTTTATTGAATTACTTTATTGATGCTCGATTAGTTAAAATATGTACATCTCAACACAAATAACAGTTATAAAGCATGATTTAAACCATATATTTTTTTAAAAAGGTATCAAGTTTGAAGTCCCCTTTTGGAGCTCCGAACTCCCCATTCCTGATAGCCCGAAATGGCACATATGCTTCGCCTCACTCCCCATAGTCCGACATGACACATATGCTTTGCCTCACACCAAACATTAGTCATGGAAGCCAAGGGAACGCACACTACTACACTAAAGTGCTTGGTGCTTTTATGTTCCTCCTAGGCTATCATTCCTGTGGGGGCAAAATAGGGTCCACCAGCCATGCCCTCTCGCAGCTATTACTCCACAAGCACATGATGCCAATCACAGCCAGACCGTATTCTGGAGATTGACCCCCACTGGACCAAAGTGCTCTGTGCCAGTAAAGTGCAGCCCAAAAAGTCAAAGTACTCCATGCGTAAGAGTGTAAAACTGTCATAGACATTTTAGATTACCAGTTACTGCTTTCATAAACTGTAAAAAGTGCCCGGATAGCTGACAAAATTTTCCTTTTAAGCAGGTTAGGATTGCTGCCCAACATATCCCTCACATTTAGAGTTTGAAAAATTTGCCTGAGCCAGCCCGAGCCAGCAGTGCCTCGGTGGTTTTAGCTTTTAGCAGATGCAGATCACATGTATTTAAGACTCTTCTGTTTGGCCAGACCATCTGCATCACGCATCACCTTCACCCTCCTTTCGACCATACCAATAGCACCTTAGGGGGATAAGGCCAAAGCAGATTCTCATGAGTGTATACTTTGCATGGTTTGGGAGAGGCAGACTTAAATATTCGGGTAGGGGCCCTGTGGTGTAAAGGCTCAGGGGCCAACTACTGGGAAATTTAGATCTTAGATCCCTAAGGTCGTGATCCTATGAAATTATCTTTACTGACTTCATTAATAGTTTCACTGTTATTTTCTGTGGTAAGGTGTTATTAGTTAGATATTCCGCACTCAGGGCCTTGCTAGAGGTTGCCAGGAACTAAACCCATGCAGGGTCATGCTCCTGAAATTCTCCCAGAGACGGTATTTCATTGAGCCGATTGGACTCATTTTCAATTTTGACGGTAAGAAACAAATTTGGCCCACAATACCAGATCTTGGTAGTTTGAATTCCAGCTTATTTGAGGTTGACTAGTTCAGTGTGGGAGTGCAAATAAACAGTGGATGCAGATACATTGCTGTTTATCTAGCCACTCATATAATTGATCCTTGAATACCATTGCACCATATGTTATTGTGGGCATCAACTTACTTGCCACCACTGTTAATAGTGAGATTGTGTTTTGGCATGCTAGGCTTCTCTTGAGTTGGGCCATCCTGCATGTCAGATGTTTTGCCAGCAGTTTCAAGGAGCCTTCCTGGACTTACCTGCCCCCTCTTTCATCGAGAGTGACATGGAGATTTGATTGACATCAAGATTTGATTTTTTCGCTTTATCAAGCTGGGGCGGGCAGGTTCTTGGGACTACTAGATGACTTTCCAAGTCTGCCATATACAAATTAAAAAGTTAGTGCGCAAGGATGCTACCCTGTTTCAATCCTTGTGTAGATGTTCTCTGAGGTTGCCCAATTAGCTGATAATTTGACTTTCACCCACGTATTACTAAATAGTGATTTTATGGCCTTCAGGAGCTGAGATGGTATCTCCCACTTTATTAGCTTTGTCCATAGCCGTCATCTTAGGATGTTATCAAAGGCATTTGTGAAGTCAATGAACGCTGCATTAAGCGGTCGGGTCTTAGGGCGCATTGCTTTATGAAATAGGCAGGTTAAGGTCAGAAGATTGTCCTTGATGTGACTATGCCTTTGGAAACCAGTGTGAAACCATGGGATCAGTTTCTTATCTTTTGCCCAGATTTCCAGCTCTTTGTACAGTAACCTTGCATAGCCCTTTCCTTCCACAACCAATAGCGCTATCATTCTACAGTTTGCAGGTGAGGCTCTACTTCCATTTTTAGGCTTCACCTGCACAGCGCTTGTGCTGTGCTTGTTGTATATGGGTACCAAATTTTAACTCCTCCAGCTCTAAGGATCTGAGGCCGTTGACTAACATTCTGGAAAACGGGGGGTTAGGATGGACATCCAAAGACTAAGATCTGATTTTGGAAGGGCCATCAGGGGGCCATTTGGGCTTGGTGCCCAACCTGCTCTAAATTTCCTTAGGGCTATTCCTACCTTTCTTATAGGCAGCCAAAGGTTGATATTAAGGGGCTTCTGTACTATGCTCACTTCCCTAACCCCCATTGGGCCATTCATTGTATCCGATGTACACAAGATTTGTTTTATGGTCAATTCATTATGCTTGCTACGCCTGTAATTTGAACTAGCTGTTGTGCTATAGAGATGCTTTATGAGGTCATACCATTGTTTCGGGGAGATGTTACAGACCTTTGGGTTTCTGGCTTGGGTGAGCTTGTTAACTAGCCCCCAAAATTTCCTTGAATCCTTTGTCTTGAGTGCAGCATGAAGTTTGGCCCAGGCCAATTCATTGGTGTTCTGTTTGTCCTCCCATAACTGTCTCCTGGAAGTTTGACTCCGTTTTTTCACTCTTTCTTTCATACCCTTTACAACAGGGACTTTATCGCTGAGGCAGCAGAGGGCTTGATTTAGCTCCTTTCTTAGACGTTTTGCTTTAAGGCCTTCAGAGTTCCATGCCTTTTTTGTTCATCCTATCTTCTTTTGGGGCATTCTGTTAAGTTGTCTTGGAGTGATGCAATCAGTGTGGCCCAGCCTAATATTGCTTCATTTTCCTTCTTTCTTCCTAGATCCTTTTCTATTGGAGCTAAACTTTGTTTTATTTTGTATATTTGGGACTGCTCCATCTGCCAGAGTATTCTTTTGAATGGTCCAGAGTCATCTTGAAGGCCAATTATCTTTGTTGCCTGGTACCGTTCTGAAAGGCATGGTTATCTTAAATAGAATTGCAGCATGGTCACTAGAGGTTTTTGGGATTATCTGGAAACCTTCTATATTGTGAAAATGTTTTATTGAAGACCATAGATAGTCCAGGGTTGCTAATCTAAGAGGGGAGAATGTGAGTGTAAGCCGCTTGTCTTTCTCTACTATTAATACACCACATCTCTAAAGACTCAAGGGCATTTGCCAGATTTACACCAAATTTTTCCTGCTGCTGGTCCTGGGCGATCACTTGCGGAATACTCCAGTATCCTTTCCTCCAGATTGCTATTTCTGAGTAGATCTGAGTTGAAGTCGCCTCCAATCAGAAGTGTGCTTTAGGATATTCTGACTTAAGATTTTCTAGGCAGTCCAGCAATGTACTTGCAGACTCATGCTTCCATGCGATTGTCAGGTGCAAGAAGATATTTCCAATGATTAGTGTATGACTTCTCTGTTTTTTTGTCTTTTGAGTGGATCGATCTTTACGATGATAGCATCCCCTTTTCCTGCCCAAATTATGGATTTCTTTACTGCCAGATTGCTTTTTAATTGGGTAGAAACCCCCCCACTTGGACGGCCCCCAATTTGATATGGGAGGGCGGGTGCCGCAAAGTTTACATAATCCAAGAAAATCTCCGGCTCCATGCTCCATGTTTCCTGCAGGCAAATGATGTGATCCTCAGTTAGTTCCCCCAACTCTCTTAATTTGTCCTCATGTTCCAAGAGACCCCTCACGTTCCAGAAACAGAATTTGACCTCCCATACATTAAGCCCCACTTTATTTATCTTGTGTTAATTAGGAGTGTTGATTTAAGCACCCACCAACCATTCCCAGTTTGCCGGGGGCTGAGTGGTCTCCTCCACATGGTTAGCATTGGGCCTCAAACCTATATGTCCTTCCCCCATTTCTCACGGCACTGCTTGTAGCCAAGAAGGATTTGCCCCCCTTGTGATCTCCCTTGCCGTATATTGATGATGCATGTTTATGGTGGTATCCGCATTTGTCCCGATAGTGTTCCACTGGATGGATGAGATTTTAATGCCTGAGCATTGGTCCTAATGGGCTGATGTATGTTAGGGTGGGGCGGATTCAATATCAGGATAGACTTATTCCCCATCTAGCTAGTTATTGTTTTGTGGTTTATGAAACTTATAGCAAAACTCTCCTACTTAAAGCCAATCTCAATTCATTTGTTTAGGTCACCGTAACCAGGGGCTTAATAGCCACATACTCAATGTCCTTTGATTTCAGGTTTTTCAGGCCCAGGAGTTTAGCAGCTAGTCTTAAAATATTCTGTCTATTCAAAATGTCCAATTTTCCTCGTGAGCCATATTCCGTGTATAATGTTATACTTTTTGGGCCCATGCAAAGCCCCTCTATTGTTGCCTCATTGTTGAGCCCTGGTGGGTCCTTTGTTGGTTATTTTGTTCATCTTGCCTGTTGTGGATTTTTATTTTTATTGGTGACATTCGTGGATAAGTTGGTGACTTTGGTTGTGCTAATGTCCTTTCCTTGGCATATATCTCCATTTGAGGAAGTGATTTGGGTAAGTTGTTAGGTTCAAAATCCTTGGCTCACTTATCCCCTATTGCTATCAGCTGTTGGTCGATGGAAACGTCTCTAGTATTGTTCTTTTGCTTTACCACCTGTGGCCTTATACTTAGTGAGATTGTCTCTATTGTGTCATCTTCTATTTCAACTTTCAATGCAGCTTTCTTTTGGTATTTTTGTGAGATCAGTGAATCCCCAATCTTTTCATTGCCAGAGACATTTTTTTAGAAAATTTGAAAAGGTTTGTTTTCCTGTTTAATTTGAACAGGGCCAGGATTCCAAGCCTTTATTGTTCTCATTTAGTTGCTTTTTATTTTTTCTAGACAGTGTGCACCATTCGTTATCTTCATTCCCATTCTCATTTACTTGAGACAGACATACTTCCAGGCCAGGAGCTTCCTTTTTCACTCCTTGGTTAACACTATGAGGCCTCAGCTCATCCAATAGTGGATGTGGGGGTTTATTCGGTGGATGATATTTTGTGGTTGTTTTCCCCTGCATGCCCATTGCTGCTTGTGGTTTTGAGCTTTCCACTGACTCCGCAAACTCACTCATCTGACCTTCTACCGGATTCTCATTTCCTCTGCTGTTCCTTGTTGAGTTTATTGAGACACCCACATTCATGTCCTTTATAAGCGCTGTCATGACCTCCAGCAAGGTGGAGAGCTTTTCCACTATGGAATCACACTGGCAGTATACTGCTTTATCCTTCACCCGTTCTATTAATAAATGTAGGCGCTCCAATTTCACATCAATTTCCATAGTGAAAGTAGCTAATGTTTGTAGCACGTTGATCTGCGTGTCCAAATTGTCAGCATTGAGTGTACTGGCTTTAGTGACAGCTGTTAGTGGTTATATTAAAGCCTGGCCACCAGCCACTCCTAAGCAGTTGTGGGTATCTAACATCGAAGTCTTTGAGGGTCTGAGACGATGCTCAGCTTGTCCTTTTCATCTCCCTCCACCGAGCGAACCTGCGGATCCATCAGATCATATTCTGCTGCAGCTGTTGCAAATCCAAGATCTTTGTCTGCCTTCATCTTGGCAGTCGCCCCGCTCAGGGGCGATTTGACATCTGCTTTGTGATCTGCTTTGATTTGGCTCAGTACCAGGGCACTTAGGTTACTGGTGTGCAGGGGTGTGGCTTGATTATAATCCTGGGGAAGAGGCATGGACCTGGACACGATGGGCTCCATTTCTGCCACACCTCATGTTCGTCACTGTGTTCACTTTCTTTGTGCACTATGCTTTTCCATTTCCATTTTCACTTTCAATACTTTCAGGAAATTCAATCTTTTTAATTTTCTTAATGCTCTCCTCCGCCCCCTCCGCTCCGCTGGTGTGACCTCCCCTCACTGTGATGTTGAGATTTGGTTGGTTGGTGAGTGCACAGGGTCCTCTTGAATGAGGATATCCTCAAAACTCACATTCACGTATCTCTCATTTAAACATCCTTCACTCATTGCCCTCATTCTGCCCCCCTCTGGCCTCTCAGACTGTTGTTGTCCGTCAGAGCTGACTGGTTTATAATATAGTCAGGTATGATGCAGAAGTCTCTTATTGAGCGCTCTCCTTTTCTATTTTGCTTTGTTCTTGGTGATCGTGTCTTGTCGTTGTCAGAATTTATAGGAGATTCCTGCTTGTTCACCAAATAGGAATCCTGCTGGATAGTGGACAATCTTTTCCATTTACGTAGGAGGTCCCTGATGTGGATTGGCTGCATGCAGTACTTTTGAGTTACGTGTTCTCATTGCCATGCTCTGCAACTTTTTTGTGGCCCTTGTTGAGTCCTTGGGATCCTTGATGGGACTAAGGCGGCTGGGCTAGCGGGGGGAGCACACCGCTAGGATGCAAGATGCACTGGACCTCTGACAGCGCCCCAGTACTGTCACCGATACCTATTGCGTGCCTCAACTGTCGGCTTTCTATGCAGCATGCTCTATGCAGCACACTCAGCACAATCAAATGACAAATGATGCAGTAAGTTAATGCAATGGCAGATGTTGTGGCTAATTAGTGTGCTAGGGTGGTTGGGGGCAATTGACACACTATTGTGCGGTGTTCGGACATTCGGCAAACTCAGGTACACATTTGCTCACCGTTGGGCACTGTTCTTTTCCAGGTGCTCCCCTGTGTGTCGCAGGCGTCCCGAAGTCTGCGGACTGAGGGTGAGTGGTGCAAGCAGTGTGGCGGGGGTGATGGTGCGGTCTCTTGTCGGCCTCCTGCAGGTCACACTGGTTGCCTTTGGCCCCCGCCACACCGCTCTACAATGATTCCACTCCCTCCACTCTGCAACTGCTCTATGTCCCTGCTTCTCCCTTATTCTGACTCAAGCGCCATGGCTCCTGGTGCTGCCTCTATTCAGCAGTGTCAACGTCTGTGTCAATATTGTGTATTTTCTGTTGTCTTCCTTCTACACTGTTTTGAGATGTAATGTCACTTCCTTTGTAGTAGCATTCATGTTTCGTCTTCTTCTGCTGATTGTGAAGGATACAGTGCCACCTGCTGAACCTAATTTTTACTCACCTCTGCATGGCCAAATAATCCTAAAAGGGCAAAGGCATTAAAACAACGGTTGTATAGTAACCCTCGGAAAGGAACCAGAAAATCTCTGTAAGGAGAAATAAAACAGAGAGCGAGAGAGCATGCTCAAACTTCATCATCCAAAACAGAGGAAGAAAAGACAACTTACATAAATGTACATTTTGGGGAACACTTGCCTGTTCTTTTACCGGTTCTTTATCCTAGATACTGGACGAAACTCCTTGTTAGTCAAGTGTGTGGCGATGCCAAGAAGTTATTTGAAGCTTCGGAAGGACCGAAGAAGAAAGAAAGACCTTTATGAAAGCAACATTTGTGACATTCTTGTAAGCAATCTTCAGTGATAATTAAAGCCACATTGATAACTATTAAAAAACTTAATTATCAGTCTTTCTGCCCCTTTAGAGTCCGGTACCCATGCATTAAGCAAGTATGGCCTCTTGTAATAAGGGCCTAAAAGTTTCTTTGGGATTTTTCAATTGGATTTGGGTCCGAATCAAGCCAATTCATGAGTGTACTTAGGTTGATAGTGTTAATTAGGTTCAGCCTACTGTACAAAGTTGCCTTAGGATCTATTATTTTTCTTGGCCCTAAGCTTCAAAAGTGGAACAGGACCTAATGCTTCCTTTGAGCTATCACAATGTCATACTGGCTGGGTCACTGTGATGTCCTTTGAGAAAGTAGAAGAACATGCTATAGGCAATGAAAGAAAGCTACCAACATTTGAAGAACAATAGTATGAAGGAAGTCTGACTGCACTGGTCTACCAGTAACTTTCGATAACATTTGATACTTTAAACCATGGATTAAGCAACTGGATCCAGATTTAAGGGTGTGAAGCAAGGCACTGAATTGGATTAGCACATTTTTGTGTAATCAGCACCGCCGGAGACAGCTGTGTGGTTTCTTTTCTACCTCACAGTCTTTAATGTGTGAGCCTCAAGGCTCAGCCTTTCCCCCTAATGTTTCATATCTATATGATCCCTCTGACACAGATTCTGTAGGTCAAAGGCCTATGTTTTCAAATGCATGTCAATAATACATACATCCTTTAGGTCCTCCACGGAGGGTTGGTGACTCCACCTCATTACAATGTGTTTCCTGACATCAAATCTTCGATCTCAGCCAAATATTTCGGTATCATTTGCCAGGAAAACTGAAAACGTATTATCTGACTTTACTCGTATGGCCCCTTTGTCTTTTTTAGGTCTCACCTTTTTTTAGGCCTTTCGAGATATGCTGTATCTACAATGTTGGCTAGAAGCACTGCCCATCTTTTTAATTGGTTCTTCTACTGGCCTTTGCAAATGCCTGCTTTTTTTGGTGAATACGCTGAGTAGTTCCTACTTTTCGACTTTTGTATCCTCCCATGAAGACTGCCCCTGTTACATGTGTTTCTACTCTTCAGGTTATTTAGGATACTTTGAGAGCACTCTTTTTTTGGTGGCATGCCTCTGCTCATGTTAAGTGTTCTGTTTTGTTGACTTTGTGCAGGAAACTTCGTGGCTGCTTCATTTGCTGTGTCGTCACTTAATCTCCCTGTGCCAACTCCCCCACCCCTTCACCCCTCCCACAACACTGCTTGCCCACCCCCACCACCCCTCCGAGGTTGCTGCTTGTTTTTTCTTTTGTTTAATTGAAATAAAATTTGTAGAATTATAAAGCGCTGCTACCCATGAGGGTATCCAGGTGTTGTCCAGGGGCACGGGGAGATTAAGTGATTTGCCCAGCATCATAGGATGTTGAGCCAACACTGAGGCTCGAAAACATATCCCCAGCTCTTAAGTCTGCAGCTTTAACTGTTGCACCACTCCAGCTGGGGATCCGTCTTCGAGTCTCCTTTTGTTGACATAGCAGTGCCAGCAAAGAAGCAAAGATGTGGTAGCGAGTGCAAGGAACGATGTGGTTAGATTCCATCAAAGAATATGTTTGAAAACAAAACACACAAATATATTCGATGGAATCTAACCATGTCGTTCCTTGCACAAGCTGTCATGTCTTTGCTGGCACTGCTATGTTCGTAAAAACAAAATGCATGCGTCTTTCTGCATTTTTGTTTTCTACACCCCTCCCAACATACTGGTCTCTGCCCGGTTGTGGTACTTTTGTGTTTTTACATTTGTTTTCTGGGCCTCCCAGATGTCCTTCACAGCATGTCTGATGCCTTTGCATTGCTTGTGTGTAGAGATTGGTTTGAATGTTTTTTTGCCTGCCAGTGCTTCTTTGACTCTTAGTGCCAATACCGGCAACATCCCCCACCCACAATCCAAGCATGCATGTGTAAATAAATACACCATACAAATTATGTATGGGAAAATATTGCTGCAGGTTTATTCCATACAAGAGTATGCAATATGGTGGGTTATCTTACGGGCGATCCAAGGGCAGGCAGCTGTACCAACCTATGCTGCCCCGCCCGCCTGATGAGCCAGCACTGTGGGAAACACAATCAGTGCTACACCTTTGGGTGATCCTCCTCCGGATCACGTGACACATTGGTCCCTTATTACTCACGCCCCTTTCAGGGGCGGAGCGAAGCAGGGCAAACCCCCGGTTGGTCAGGCCCCCAACCGCCCGAAGGACTAAACGGGGCGCCGTCACGGTTTTCCAGGAACCTGCCCTGAGGCTCCTGGTATTTGGCTCTGGCACCCCTATTGTGCCACGCAGAGGTACCCTTACTGTACCCGTCTGTTTCCAGATCGCCCTGTAACTATGCCACAGCCATGGAGGCGGCCACCGTCGCAGCCAGGGCCCCCCCACCAGACAGCTCATTTCTCACCTGCAACCTGCTTTCTAGGGCCTCCTGTATGTCCAGTGGAACGTGTCCATGCTATGACAAATGCACCCCATGTTTGTCAACTTAACCTTAGAGTGTACACCTGGGTGGCCCGTGCCACCAAGACAGCTGTCTTTTCACTTGCCACCTCCATTTCCAGGGCCCCCTGCAAAGACCAGGGAACAAATCCATACCCAATGGTGACAATAAACACCATGTTTATCAAAGTAGCCCTTAACCTTAGCCTCAATCAGCTCGTGTGTGATGAAACCCAGACCCCTCTGGTCTGCGAACTTACGCCATGAACAGTTCCCTCTTACAGGGATGTTCAACGGCCTCCTCTGACTTAGCCCCGTGCCACACTCTGCGGGGAATAATCTCAGCCCACCAGAGCTCACATTGACCCATGTAATTGCTGATCTTCCATAAGTCAGCTTTCATGGCTTGTAAGAGTGACCACCTCCCCATGGCAATGAGGTCGTTGCCCCCTAGGTGTATCACTAAGAAACTGGGGGGACCCCTCCCTTGGGCCAATCTCTGAGCAAGGGTGTACCCCTGCACTTGCCATGCATCCCTTATTCCTTATGGGAATTTTGCCTGCTCAGCTCCCTCTGTGGAGAGAGAGGGTCTAACCTTAAACACGGCTGTATTACCCTACAGGCTGATGTGGCTCCAACCTTCTGCAACCTGTAGTTGCCGTCCATCTAGCACCGTATGTGCCTGAACACCCGTGTCCCCAATCTATGGGACAGGAGCCTACTGTTAGGAGGCCGCTCCCACAACCCGCCTGTCTACTTTGGCTGTCAGGGCGAGAGTTTTATGCTTAACTGAAGCAACCCGTAACCTGCCCATGGTGTGGAGTGCAAATATTTCTTAGCTATATTCTCACCTGTAGCCTGCTTTCTAGAGCCTCCTGCCTGCTCCAGCGGAACGTGTCCATGCCCCCCATGACAAGGCACCCCATGTTTTCCAACTTAACCTTAGGCGTGCACTTGGGTGGCCCATGCCTGAAGGAGCACAAAAAACCCTTAGACTGAGAACCTGTGAACTGAGACCTCCCAGCTAATGTAGGATCCACTTTCTGTAACCTGTATTTGCAGTACTTCTAGCACTGTATGTGGCTTAACACCTGTGTCCCCAAATTATGGGACAGCAGCCCACTTGTTAGGTGGCCTCTCCCACACCAGCCTGTCTACCTCTGCTATCAGGGCGAGAAACTCCTATGCTTCACTGAGGCTTGCCCATGGGGCAGGGTGCACACATTTGCACAGTCCTCTTTGATTGCTACATCATGGCAAACTGGCATGTTAAACTACCGCTATGTAACCCTGAGCAAGTGTGTCCTCAAGCACTTCGCTTGTATCCTTTATTCCTTATGGGAATTTCGCCTGTTTTTGTCCCCTCAGGTACTTCATTTACTTGCAATACAACACCGCCCGCCTTAATGTGCTACGTTGTAAGCGATTAGGTGCCTAACTTATATCTCTTCCCCTTGAAAAGATACCAGCCGTAAGGCCAAAGGCACCCATGGATTAACCTATTTACTGGTTCTTGCCACATGGCACCCTTCTGGTTGGTGATGCGAAACTTCCTACCCAGTCTAGCGTTGCCGACACCACCTGTGTCCCATGACTCACCCTCCATCCTCCTGTGTAATAGTCATGCTGCTAAGGGGGCTATCACTTCAACATCCCTCCTATCCTGCCAGACTGTTGCCTGTTCAGTTTAATCTGTGGTGACTGCACCCAGACTTCCCAGGCAGCATTATTGCTGACAATGTGAGCAGTTGCTGGCATTGAGGGAATCTCACGCTTGCGACTCACAACTACAGTGAATTTTAAATTAATAGGATACTGAGTATCTGAATGAACTATGCACAGGTAATAGAAACTCTCACATGTGCGGTTGTTGTGAACAACAAGGTGGATGGCCAGGATGTGTTGGGGGACCTCCCCTACCAGTCTCTGCTGTAGTTTGTGGTGTAGGCTGAAATGTTCCTATGGAGCCTCAAGATTAAAGCTTGAAGCCATATGGCGCTTCGCGGGGACCCGGAAGATCCGGCAAATGGAGGACCCCTGTGCCTGAACTATGCCCCTACGAGCTTTAGCATTGTAAGCCAACGTGATACACCTTGTTCTGGAGCACCCCCACGCAACCGCCCGCTGTAGCTCAGTGGACAGGTGAAATTGTATCCCAAGCCTTCTAATGTATTGTTCACATGGTGAAAATTGGGGCTACTTATAATACCACTGGTGGTGGAGAGCTGGTGGAGTGCTGTGGACCTACTGCCAGCGTCTCCCATGCTCCGTCAGGGTTTCCTAACCCCCAGTCCCGTACCCTCCTGGTCCCCCTAGGATTTACCAGAGTTGACCCTCCAACCTAGGTTGTGATGGCCTGCTCGCCACTGGACCAGTATGTGAGTACTATCAGGGACCTAAAGCTTTCTTCTATCTGAAGCAAGGAATGGCCACCTGCAGCGCTCAATCGCTCCCGAATAACATTGTCTTCCTGGCAAGTTTAACATAGCTAAATTATTACTTGATGTCCAGTCTGGGTCCAGCCCAACACTTAGACATGCTTGCTTCCTTGGTGTAGGTGATGCAGCTGGCATATACTACGCTAAGAGCACCTGCTCTGTGGACCCCTGGCTGCTTGCCTGGCCTTCCTTTACGCCCAGGGATACCTCAGGCAACGCTTCCAATTCCAAAATGATGGGACTGTGCAAGAACTGTATTGAGTCTTCACCTGCACAAGGCACCCAACAGGCAAGTTGGCCCTGACTAACCTTGTGTTCTGGTGCCAGATTTGGGAAAGTGTTTCCCATGTTCTGTCAACTACTGAGCTGTTGGAATGCTAAATGTAAGGTGGGGATGCTAACCTGCCCCAAACTCTGCGGCCACAACAGCCTGCGCAAGTTTGCGAAAACATCCGAGAAGCTTGACAACCAATCAAACCGTCCCCAACACCCAGGGGCCATGCCGCCATTCCGTGGCCTGTAAGTATGCACAGATAATAGAAAACTTTTACACATTCAGTAAATGTGACATATTTGGACTTGTCCCTCAAACTTAAGCCAAGCACCCCTGGGTGAGGTCTGGCTCTCCCAAACTCCTGCTAATGTGTACCAGGGAGCAGACAAGTCAGTGGGAACGGGGAGGGGAGGGGGAACAGTATGACCCGCTACCTGCCCATTCTAGAATACTGGGAATGCCTGGTGTTCCTTACTACATCGTAGCCCCTTGAGCTCTAACCCAGTGTTTCCCCAACCTCTCAAGTACAGCGCACTTGTAAGGTGACAACTCCCACACTCGCCAAGCTGCCATGGCTAAAGGGCAGGTGCTTCTAGCCTAACTGAAGCAACATGCCCATACTTAGCGGCATCGACCAGACATTTTGGAGCTAAACTACGGCAGCAATTGAATGGTGTCAATCCGGTTCGCAAATGTATGTCTATTGTGCATCAGACACGGAGTGCCCTGCTGTTTCGGCTGGGTTTAACCTGTTGCCTGCCCACCCTTACGGCCTATGGAAATTGTGCAAAACTCTCGCTTCCTACACTGCTGAGTGAGCCCACAGCATTTCACAACATTCCTACAAAATTTCCATTTCCGACTAATTGTGAATATGTTCACCCCATGGTATCTTGGCGCTGAACAACATGGTTATTGTTGCCCAACTCAATGGTACTCGTATCATTGACCTCTGAAGGATGCAGTGCTGAGTACCCGTAGTGCCCCAGGACCTCACAGATTCCACACGTTAAGTACTTAATTTGTAGAACCATGCCCAGACAGACGTCAGTTCAGTTTGCACCACACATTGCTCCTGCCATGCTGCCAATCATAACATCACAACTACTAACCCTGACACTTGTGCAACTATATGCCAGGGATCCCGTCAGGCGGCCACTTCGTTTTACACCACACATTGCTCCTGCCATGCTGCCAATCATAACATCACAACTACTAACCCTGACACTTGTGCAACTATATGCCAGGGATCCCGTCAGGCGGCCACTTCGTTTACACCACACATTGCTCCTGCCGTGCTGCCAATCTACTAACCCTAACACTTGTGCAAGTGTGACAATACAAGCTATTCCAGGTCCCCGAAACTATACGAATGGCTTGTGCAGCAGGCAATAATAATTTTAATGTATTTTGAATTAATCCGTACCTGTTGTGGTCATCTCTAAAATAGACAGACAGCGCCAACCAGTGGCAGACTGTCCCAAGCGCTGGTGTAACAATTAAGTAACGGTGCCACGCACCAGAAACCGCTTGGTCAAATTTAGCACAGGTAAACTTGATGCTGTAATTTACCCTTAGTAGGCCATTGCAGCACTTAAAAGACAAAACAGTTTGTGCGAAGAACACGCGAACATGCAAGCAAAAAGCTGCAAAGTGGCTGTTTATGGCAGCCGCTGACTCTCTACCAGCAGCACTCCAAAAGGGCACCCTTCTGTTCTCTAATAGAGGCAGCCTCTGGCTTGTTATTGCGGTCTGCCTCTTAGGCCTTAATAAGAGGCGTCTAATACCTCGGAACGGCAACATCTGATTCCCTAAACATGAAAACTTACGGTTCAGTAGTCTACGCGAGACTGAAAGCTCAGCGAAGCCTGCTCAGAGTCTGAGACTCCTTCACACTGTCAGATATCAACGCGGTCATGCCAGCCGCATTTGACCTCCAAATACCGACACCTCTGAATCCGGAATGTAAACAGCATCGGCCTCGATGGCTCCAGGCGATAACTCCTACAAAGGCTTTCATTGCAGTGGTACTGGGACAATTTCAATGTGGGGGCTGGCCACCGACAACCATGTTTTGGGTTGAACTGCTGCCCAGTGGCATCCCGACTTAAATGCCTTCACTGTGCTGGTCATGCTGCCGATAAATATTTTGAGTTAAGTGTAATTTACTTTGTACAGCAACCAAATTACCCTTCGTGACATCTTTGGTACTTTATACCCATTAGCCCCCGCAATCCCCCAAGCCAAAATCTCAACCCGTCAACCAGCACACAGGGACCGCACCGGCACACAGCGCTATCACCACATGTGGCAGCAAGTGCCCAGCTCGTCTCCCAAACGTGACGAACGCAGAGCAGGGAGGTACCCCATTTTTTATTTTTTTTTGCATATTTATATAGCGCGGACTCGACCCAAAGGTATTGGAGCTCTTTGCACGAGCACCGTATTTACATTACACATTCAGGCACGGGGAGATTGAGTGATTTGCCCAGAATCACAGGATGTGGACGCGACCCGAGGCTCAAACCCTGGTTTCCAGCTCCAAAGTCGGCAGTCTAGCCGACGGACCACATCCCTTCCAAGATATGGCGGCAGCTGCATGGAATTAACCTATAGATTCAGACAATCGAAAAAATCCCCTCGTGTTGGCCAGCGCCCAGAGGAACGCCTGGTGGACAAATGACCCACCCCAGCTTAGCCGAGTTGATGAGCTTGACCCCGGCCCCCTCGCGTCAGTCACGCGCCACCCGTTTGACCGTGCATGCCTCCCTGGCACTGCGGACCTCAATGGCACCGAGCGCAGCCAAGCTCTGGCTGAACCAGCAGACCCCCGCACTTTCACGGCCTCACGCCCGCGGCCCCTTCCCCGTCACCAGGAGTGCCGGCACCTTCCGCACAGCCAGGGGCACCAGAGGCGGGCAACGTCGGCCGAGGCAGGCCACTCCTCCTCCCGAGGGAATGTCGAGGCCGCGAGCGGGCCAGAATCCCCACAAGGGAGAAGAAAGAGTTTTGGAGAGAGTGCATGCTCCCCAGGCAGACCCCGCAACCGCCGTGGGACCCCCTTGCTCGTACACTGAATCGTCTGGTGCTATATCCTATGGCAGAAGCCATCCTGCATGCATGGGATCCGACTGTAACACAACCGCGCCTACGCAAACGTTCCACAGAGACCCGCACTGACTCATCCTCCACAGGACACAGTCCTGGAATGACTCCCTGTTTCTTGGCACCAACTGGCTCGGGCGCCCTCCCCCAACCAGGAATGCCCACTGCACGGCGACCCGGCTGGGACGCAGCGCCCGCACCACCGACCAGGCCAGGGTGGAGTCTCAGGCCTGCACAGCGGCTGCGCACCAATCATTCCGGATAGCAGATGTTTAATTGTTCCCAAACGGTACTCACTTTCTTGAGCTCACAAGGATGCAAGGCGCCGCCGGGACTCGCCGAGGTCAAACACAGTCCCCTCTCCAGGGTCGACTGTGACGCATAAGTCCATGAAGCCCCCAGCCCGGTGGAATCCACAAAATCCAGAACGGGGGGAATCCAGAACGGGAGCGTAGCCCCCTCCCCCACAGCTCCTAGAACGCAGACTCAACCAATGCACAAGCGAGGTGGACAGCACGGGCCAAAACCAACCGTCATAGGTTACCATCCCATTAGAGGTCGGATTTCACTAATAACCAAATTGGACCCATGAGACCCGGCGGCCTCTGCACACCCGATAACCACGGGACGGACTCGAAACCAGGGACACGAAGCCAGCCCACACGGGACAAACCTCTGAACGTCCCAATGTAACCTGAAACACCGCACCCCAATGGCCATGAGACAAGATGTCAACCCCAGGTCACCTTCCAACAACAGGTCGGAGGCCGGGCAGCAGCAAGGCTGCGGGCCAACCTCCATGCCACTCGCACTGAACCAAACGCGCCCCTCAACCCAATCGGTCGCATCCCTCTGCCCCAACATCAAGGCAAGCCAACCACGCTGATACCCTAAACTCGCGGGCCGCCTATGCCTCCAACAAACCCGTCGGGCCTGGGCAACCAATATCCAATTACAACACTCATTAACATCACGGGATTAGCTTATCAAGTAACGTCTGCAGCGGCTCACTGGCTTCAGTATTCAGTATTGCAGTGTACCGCGACGTTTATTCCTTTTCCCAAGTTCACATATCGTAATCTTTTAGACCTTGCAATGTCAAATAACACGGAAGTTGCAGCGAAGATAACGGCAGCTGCGGACCTGCAAGACGGAGGAACAATAGTACTCATACTGACAACCTTGCTCTATTACGAGTCGAACGGCCGGTACCAGCCACGGAGCCAACACCACCCCCTTCCCCACACAACTCGGGACCCAGGAACCCAAGACCGCCTCAAGCCCCCCGACCAGGGAACAACCAGGAGGTCGGAGCCACAGAGTCCCCAAAAGGGGAAAAGAGAGGGGAGGCTGTTAGGCCCCGACAATGGCCCCTCCTAGCCCGCACTCACCGCAACCGGAAACCGACGCCGCGATCACTTAAACGATAGCCACAGTGATCATGCCCACATTACTGGCCACCCCCGTTACACCCGCCCCAGGCCGACTATGATGCCGCTCCCATGCGGCCCTTGTGCCTGCATAGTTGTTAGAGAGCCGGGTGGGGGAGACGGGGTAAGAGTGTTCTGTCTGCGAGAGACAGGGAGACCCCAGATGTACAAGGGGGGGGGAGGCCTTGGGCTGCTGGGCTGACTCACCGCACTCTCATGCTAGCCTGAAGAATCGTGCACGACGGCGTGGCTGGTGACAAAGAGGACACCAGGAGGGTCAGTGGGGGTATAAATACCCTCCCACACCTCGGGCGCACCGGATGTGATGCCCTTGTCGCGACGGAGGTGGACTCCAGGCAGGAGCCCCTCGAACACTAGAAAGGGGGGGTAGGCTCGTGCCGCAATGGCACTAAAGGGCCGCCCTTTTAGGAGGGCCCCCTGCGGGGGCGGTGGGCAGCCACATTTCCCACCTTCTGCCGCCCAGTGACAACCTCCACTCCTGGGGACGCTACTCCACAGGTGGCCCTGAAGTCATTTTATGATAAGGGTGGTTGGCCCCCACTGTGCTGCGCTCCAGCAACTGCATGCCTGCAATTATCGGCGGCTGTAATTAGAACCTAGCCAAAAGGGCAGCAATAGCAGAAGGAGAAGAACAAATACACAAAAGACGGTGCAATTTTTGTCCCTCTCCGATCTTCACCACTGCCTCAGTACTAAGCGCTAGATTAATTGAATCCCACAGCAAGATACATGACTATGAGTAAGCCCAGAATCATGAAAAAATGCATATCTGAACAGCTGGGGTGCTATGCAGCTTTACTGCCTGTAGTAATGTCTTTTACAAACAATTGGTTTCTTATAATTACAGTCTAGCGAATGACTTCCAGACAGGACAACACCTCTAGAACAACTAGAAGTACTGAAACAGCTGTCACATGTCAGATGGGCCTGAGATGTGTCATTCTTCTCCAGCACATTCGGTCTTTAAGTTGCGAATGAACATGACACACGACTGGCCATGCTCTAGATCGACCAAAATCTCAGTGGTTCATCAACTCCTCGGGGTCAACTTTTTTTTAGCACACCCTAATCTGCCTATGGTTTTCGCCCTGTACGTTTACTTTTAAAAAATCCAGTTTTCACTGCCATTGTGAAAGATTAGTTTGAGAATGCACTTTACGTGCTGCAATATGACAGTATGATACTTCCTAAGTGGTTTTGGCCTTCCGCTTCCTCCTGTAACAAAAAGTTCACAATGTACTTTTTGCTAGCCAAATGATCTGATGCGAGCTACTTTTAAAAACGTCCTATCCATCTCTCAGTACTCGGTCTTGAAGTTGTCTGCAAAAACGGGCATGACCACTGACAGGGGAAACATCAAATTTGTATTATTGGGTTTGAAATGGACAGTGTCTGATCACATTGTATCACTGTTTTGTTGTTTAAAAAGCTAAGTCCTAGAAGAAGCATAGCACAGTACAAAAAGTTCAGTCGTAAATAAAACTTTACTAATGTTGTTCAGGACTGTGTCAGGGGTGTGAATAAGTAGGCAACTACAATATAATACACTGTGAGACACCAGCATAAAAACGAATTAATTTAGCATAGGTGGAAGTGCTAAGCAAGCCAATTTTAATCTGTACTATGGCTTTTATAGGCAGCCAGTGAAGGACTCTTAAAAATGCATCTACCGCAATTAATAATGTTTGAAGTCCTTTACAGAAGATGTTGTAACACCCAGGAAAATATGCTGTATGGATAAACACTTAGGGCCTTATTACGAGTTTGGTGGTTCCGTGGACGGCCGTTCAGGCGGTGGCGGTCTGAGCGTGGAGAGTGGCGGTTCGACCACTGTATTATGAGTTGGCAGATTTCCTTTGTGAAGATCGTGGCTGAAACGCATAGACTGCCAGCAGACCGCCGGGTTCAAGGTCGGAGATAGGAAGCCACCATAGGGCGTGATGGAGCTCAGATTTCACCTATAAAATGTATGCATTATTATATGACAAAAGCTGCAGACAGCATTTCTAAAATGGCACGCAGATTTTGGTACATGCAAATGAAAACATGAAAGAGGCCTGCAAATGAAATCATGTAAAACAATGCTCAGTTAATTAATCATGGTTGTTTTAATGTGTAGTTTAGATCTAACCTCATTATAGAAATATATATTTAATTTAGATTAATTTAGAAAAAGTGTCTTGAACTAGCATATTTGTGCTGAATTAACACGCATTTTTGCGGTGTAGAAAACCACATGATTTCAGTTTGTTTTAGTAGACTCAGCTTACTGCAGTGTTTGACCTTGAATATTAGAATGGAATGTGCTCCTCTTCCCTACCAACTTTCAATGAAAGGGCTTTGTTAATAAATCACGCCCTCCTGTTTCCCTCTCTTCGACCTTCACTATGTTGCATATTTTTTGTAGCCTGTTTAAACAGTGGAAGTGAAGAGAAAACTTACAATTAATACTTTTGTTACAGAAAAATGTAATTGTTTTTAAAATGTAAAAGGATGTGAAGTCATGTAATGAGGAACACGCCTGATTAATGACGTATCCAGTCAGCCCATGGGGAGACGATGTGTCTTGGAGTTCTGATTGGACCAGCTACGAGGACCAAGCACGTGGGCTTTTGCTTGAAATATGGCTTACAAGTGGGAGGGGTGGCTTTTGCTCATTTTTTCCTGAGGGCCAGGCCCAGCTTCTGTGCTGGACACAGAGACGGGAGGAGAGAGAAGGAGGGGCTGCGTCTGTGGGGGCTATTTTGCAGCTCCTGAGACAGAGAGACAGACCAGCACAGCGAGGCAGAGAGGGAGAGCTGAGAGGATCAGAACAGGTTTAGATTTTAGGTGCTAAGCTTTAAATTTCATGCTTTGACTAACTGCTTTTGAAAAGATATATTTGTCCTATGCATTTATTTCTCTTTATGGGAGATTTTTGCCATTATTAATTATTGATTAGCCTTGCAAGACTCACTTTTTTCTTAGAAACTCTTTAAGAGTTTCTGACTGACAATTTTGCTCCACATTTTCTTCCAACATGGAATGCCTCGTAAGCAGACTGTAATATGTTCTGTATTAATGCTATTTTTCCTATTTTTTCAATTCTGTAACCTGATTGATATTTGACTAATGAATAAAGAGTCAGAGAACCTTAACTTTTGACTAGAAAATAAAACCCTTTAAAATACTCACAACTCTCTTTATTGGCTTAAATATTAATTGCATTTTTGATTTTTCATGTTTATATAAAGTCTCCTGAAGGTAATACATGGTGTCAAGGGCCCAACATCTTTACAGCGGTAAATAGAGGTAAATGAGGTTTTGCATTGAGAAATTACCGTGAAATTACCGCTGCATCAGGCGGTACGGGGGAGCTGCACCGCCATCCGTATTATGAGTTGCCTTGTCCACGAGCTGACCACGGCGGTCCGAACGCCTGCTTCAAGGTGGTGGTAACGAGGGATTAGGGGTGTGTACTCACCCCTTTATTGTTCTTCCAGGCAGAGTCCAACGTTGATCCCTTTCTTCAGGTCCCCCAAGAATTACAACCCTGTGTGTGACGATCTACAGGTGAGTTCTTTTTGTACCATATATGCATTGCCAGAACTGCCCACATATGGGCCAAACCCCGGCAATGGATAGATTGTATTTTTCCACATGTATCATGCATATGTGTGCATCGAACACATATGCAGTCGAAATGTACACACCGGATTCAATATATTTGGTAAATGTCCTCACCACCACTGCAAGATCTCAGCATCCACTCAGCCAACACTGTGGTCAACCTGTAATATAGCGGTCTTTGGACCGCCAGCACCATGGGCTACTGGCGGGGGCAGACACGGTTCTCCGGCAGTCGGACCAGCAAACTCGTAACAAAGCCCAAAGACAAACCTATTGGCTATGCCAATGATTGTTTCAATGGTCTCCATTCTGTGTTTTGAGCTATACTAAAAGGTAAATTAAGGAATTTAGGGGTCATATTTAATTGAGTGGACATGTTTGAACCTCAGCAGCAGCAGTGGCAAACACTGGAAACTACCGTCCGTTAAATTTGGCTCCGATTAGACCCTGCTAGGGTTGCTCACCCGTCCTAGTGTGGGCAGTGGTTTTCTTAAGGCTTTACTCAGTCTACGTAAGAGCAGATAAATAGGCTGTAGCAAGTGTACTCTGGCATACTGAGTTAAAGAATATTGTGGCACACTAATATCGTAGACAAAATACAGACGGACAAGATATTGAAAGGTAAGTACAGATTTACTATTCTTGACTCCATATCTATGCATGTTTTTATATTTCTCGAGCCATTTCTGTAATTCTATGGCCATGGAAAATGTGATCATATTTACAGAGAGATATCTGAACCTGGCTTGCCATAGGTTAAAATTAGAGTGCTTTGCATGATTCGGAAATCTTTACACAATAAAGCTCCCAGCTACCTGGCAAGCCATTTTCATTTGTAGAAACCTAGAAGAAATCTCTGCTCGGGTGCAAATGCCAAGTGGATTGTCACTAAGTGGCATCGTACTAGACTAAGTGGAAGAAAATTGCGAGTGCTTGGCACCAGCTTTGGAATCAATTACCGGTGCACATTCGGACAAATGACTCGCCCGAATGTCTGAAAACCCAATTTTTAAGCATTCCTGTCTAGAAATATGTTTTAAGGTGTCTCGTACTGTTATTTGTTTTGAGCATACCTTATATTGCTTGTTTTATTGAGGTTTATGATGATTTATTATGTAATGTTTATTGTCCGTTATTTATAGACCACTGGAATTGTGTTATTCTGAGGCCCCAGTGTTTCCCCCATAATTATGGATATACTGCATATACTATATCATCCACCATCTGCTGAATAATGTCTAGGTTACAATCAAAAACAATTTGATTTTACTCACACATATAAAAAATTACTAAACACAAGTGCTCGGTGTAGTGGCACTATTTGGAAGACCACATAAATAGGTTAACGGATTACCTTACAGTTTCTAATTGTTGAAATTAGGTACTTAACTACCACTAATAACGTGAAGCATGAGCCCAGATGCTATTAACATGTAGCAAAATGACAAAACAACAAAATAATACTGCTACAGAATGTGCTGCTATAAGCCGCATAATTTGCCTTCGCCTGCCACATTCAGTCAGCCCTGTCAAATAAATATTTATGTTACTGCATAATTCCATTGGCCCTTGTTAAATGTGATTGTTTTATATGTGCTGTTTTTGCGCTTTAAAGCTGATTGTTTTGGCACTGTGTGCATCATATAAATTAAAATAAAGCAAATATTTTAATGACGTTAAGGACTTTCACATTGCAGGAGTTAATACAAGTAGTCTCTGACTTATCTGTTGCTCTTTGGTTTCCAGAACTACGTGCCCACACCGGCTTCCAGATGCGCCGGGCTCTTACGCAGCAAGCAGTGGCTAGAGCATCCTAGTGGCCCTTGGGTATGTTGCGGTATTTGGTGCGTAAATCCAGGTAGTAAAGGGATATTCAACAAGAATTCAAATATGTATCCCACTTTTTTCGCGTCGTGTAATAATGGAATGAACAAAATCCCAGGGGGCAGATTTACATGCCCCCTGCGCCACCAGTACGTCACTTTTTGTGACGTACTGGTGGCGTATTTTACTGCTCCATATTTACAAGGACAGGTAAAGCCACCCTGCGTGACTTTTCCTGTCCTTGTAAATATGGCCCCTTTACACGCAGCATTTTGCGTGAAAGGGGTGTTCCATGGGTGTTGCTGTGGGTGTTCCCACGCAACACTCATGGAACCAGACACATTTCCAGATTTATGAGGAATCGTAAATCTGGAAATGTGTGTGAATGCTATGCCTCCCGAGGGGAGGCGTAGGGAGGCGCAACGAGGAGAACATTTTTCATTTCTCCTCGTTTTTTCCTCTTTCAATGCATGCTGCATTCTACAGCACGCATTGAAAGAGGAAAATGCCTGTAGTGATTGTTTTTGTGCAGGAAGGTGCCCCTTCCTGCTCAAAAACAATCTCCCCACGACGCAGGCATCCTTGCACCATGGTGCAAGGGTGCCTGCGCCGGCGCATGGCAGCAGTTTGTGCGCCAGCGCAGGGGGAAGCACAGAGATGCGACATATTGTTGTAAATATGTCGCATCCCTGTGCTTTGAAAGTGACTCAGTGCGGCGCAGCCAAATGGCTTGCGTTCGGTACTGAGTCACTTTCATTGTAAATCTGCCCCCAGACTTCTTAAAATCCAATGGGCAGAGTTAGGCAATACATAGTGAACAGTGCAAATTATATAGCTAAAATATATTGTGCCACATGTATGAAAATAGCATTTTGCCATTTCCAAATAGAGATTTTTAAGAAATTGCTATTTGGTAAACGCAAAATGCGATGTAACAAAACAGACGGAAAATAGGATTCTCGAATTGCGAGTTCTTAAAAATCACAAACGTAATTAGGCAATCGCTATTTGTTATTGCGACTCCACTCGTTCCTATGGGCCTCATGACCCATAGGTGCGAATAGTCTTGCATCACCTACATTGCAATTACCTAATTGGTAATCGAAAATTAGGTAATGAAAAGACAACGGTGCCTAGGGGCCTTAGGCCCACTGAAGCGCCCCTAAAAAAAAAGGTTCACATGCAAGGCACACACATGCACAAGCCATAGGGGCATCTGTGCGCTATATGGCACTTTGAAAAATGCTGTTTTGTGCATTTTTCAAAGTTTGCACATGGTTACCATCAACTTTAAGTTGATTGTAATAGTGTTGCGGGGATTCTGCACATATACAGAACTATGCGCAGGAAAGCAGGACCTCGGTGTATAGTGGTGTACCAACCATACCCCTTAGTACCCAAAATCCCAATCCGACTAGCTATAGTGTCACATTCATTCTCCGTACTACAGCGAAGCTACCGATGATTAGACATCCCAGAACACAGACTCTTTCAGGAATCGCGGGAACAAGAACACTCTTTCATTATTCACTCATACTTGTCCACACCGTGCGTAATAAGAGACACAGTATAGTTTAAAATGTTTATTTCAACTAACGTGCTCTAAGATACAGTACACGTGCCAATACTAGCAGCATAATGCATAAAGTTAAAACAGTAAGCATGGTTACAATTCCATAGAATACAAACGGGGACAGCATTTTATAAAGTCAGTGGATATAGGACTAAAAGGCCTTGCCACCATCCCCGTGCTAGAAACTAGTTTATTATAAAAATAGAAGACCTCTGGGCTTTGTCAGGGGGACCCCCATACCTCAAGATCTGGATGCAAGGTTTACATCATCAGACAGGCACAGCTCTTCTCCCTGGAAAGGTTGTTCTCCAAGTGCCACAAACAGGGAGCTCACAATATTAAAAGCACATGAATTTCTCCCTGTGCAGCTGTATTCCATGTTATGTCTAAGTGCGAGGGGCTGACCAGAACAGCAATAACAAGGGACGTTGTTTTTCGACCTTGTACATTGTGTGCAGACGAACCCCACAGAGGACATGAGAAAAGGTGAAAGGCAAAAAGACAGACAGTTCTAATGCTGAATGGGCACAAGCAGAGTCTGGAAAAACAAAGTCACAGAGTAACGTGTGCAAAGAAGGCATCATGGCAGCTAGGCCTAAGCTAACTTAGCAATGTCGACAATGAGGCCACAATCCACACTACACCCTCCCCTGGTCAGTCCATAGGGCAAGACATAGGACGAAAACAGAATTCAAATAGATGGAGCAGAATGTAAACGTCTATTTGTGGGAAATGTCCCTTTGAAATCTAGGGAATTGGAAAAAAATTGTGGGATAAAAAAATCCTAGAGAGGGCACTCCAAGAGAATAAAAAAATCCAGTAATGCAGTTCGTTGAAAGTCGATGTCCCTAATCCATCAGAGTGTATGCGCAGAAAACTGCAACACCTTCCAGAAAGACATCATTGTCATCGTTTGAAAAAAGAGACGCCATCCAGTTCAACAAATCAAAACTGCATTCATGTTCCTCACAATAGGGAGCAGTGATCAGCATTGCGGGACAACTTGCGTGATACTCAATATAACTTCATTGTAGGAGATGCTGAGCAGCCGCCCAGATATCCCATTGCGTCAAGACCCCAAGTGCAGCCGCACGCGCCATTAATCCAGCACCGGAATATTCCCGTTCATGGGCCACTAAGGGACCCATCAACTGGTCGAAATCCGGATCCGAACAAGACGTATTGGAGAGGCAAATATCCAAGGACCAAGAGAACGGACATCGTAAACAGGACAGCACAGGTTGCACGCAAGTGAAATAGCAAAGCGATAAGAAAGTCCATAAGACACGCTGAGAGTCGCCAGTGGTAGTATGCCGAAGCTGTCAATCATGCGTTCACGGAGCATCCGTAGCCGCGCTGGGTCGTATAGACCCCCAGGAAGTGCAGCCATTGCGCAACAGGCAAAATATAAGCAATATCCCAGCAGCTAAGGCTAGGATCAATGGGAAGCCTCCAAAGACGCTGGAAAAAATACAATGAATAAAAGCCGGAATTACACCAAATATAGTCTGAAAGGAGGTCAAAAGGCCGGAGCCCACAACTTTAAAAAAGTGCACAAGACCTTCGGTATTAGATGCATTAAATATACGGGGAATCAGTTCACCGAAATGTTGGGGGAGGTTTGTGTTCAAAAGGGCCTGTATCTCACTGTGGGTACTAGCCACCTGGAGGACGAAGGTCTCCCGTGCAGAAGTGAGCATAACCTCCTGGTTCAATAATAGCGCTTCTATTCTGCTCAATTTATTGAAATCCGCCTTCAAAGTAGGTATGTAAGGCCAAACGGAACTATCTAGCATCCCACGCAGGGGTGGAAAAAGCACATTTTTGCAGCACACAACGCGGTGTGAAACTGTTACAATGTTAGGGGATGCCTGCCTGCATCCCACAGCAGTCCTGATTATTTAAAAGCAGATAGCTACCATTTGCAAGCACAGTGAAAGTAGGTGATATAACAGGAGATGGAACGCCTTTTAAAACACAAGCAAGATTCGGGGCAGAAACATTACAAGCCGCGTGCAATTTAATGTTTTTACAAATGAGGGAATGACCCACAGTAGAATCGCAAGACTCCCCTGTGAGAAATACCTCCTTTTCATCCCTAAGGCACCTGTATGTGAAAGGTAGGGACCAAAGTTCATGTAAAAAGGCACTACCTAAAGGGTGAAAACGGCCTACAGGATAATGTTTCATGCATGAACTGAATTCAAATAAAGAAAAAGGCAAAGCAATAACCCCGTGAGCCAGCCACACTGCAGAGTCAGTCTCAGCCACAGAGAATGGCAACGGCTCAATCTTTTCGATATGTAGGAGAGTGTATGTTGCATCTTTCATGGACATGAATTGCTGTTTTTCAGTTAAATTAAACGGTAAGAACAAGGCAGATGTATTTAAAAAATGCCATGGAACCTTCCCCATTTTCAGTGTTTGCAAAGTCCATGCAAACTGCATCACTGAACGCAATTGATTCTGACCATGATATAACACAGATACATCATCTTGTACAATATCAACAACAGATGAAACAATATTCTCCAATGTGTAAATGCGGGAAGACAGGGTGTTAATACTATTGTCGACAACAGCAAGCACTTTTTCTAGATTTGCTTGATCTATTTCCCGTAAAAGGGAAGCAGCTTCTATTTGTGAAAGCTTCCAGATTTCAATGTAGGTCGCATAAACAAATCTTTTAGGTCTAGGACCGCGAGGCCCTAGAACAAAGTCGGACAGATCAATGTTGCCTGATAGGAGGGACAAATGTTGTTTTACGGAATCTAATGTAGAGTGCTGCAACCACTGTTTACATAATTTACCAACAGAATATGTAGTAACTGTACGCGAGTCAGAAAACCTTGGGTCTGGCCTATCCTGTTTGTAACCAGGAGTAGAGTTATAAAAACGCAGTTGGCAGGCGTTAGATGCTATGGGCTATGCCAACCAGGCTGACTGATCAATAGTAACCCTGGGCAAAGCACTATGCTACACTCGCGTAGTTTGCAAAGTTTGCGCTACTTCGCACAACGCGAATTGCACGTAGCACAGTGCAAACACGGCGTAGCGTAAGCGTAGTGCAGCGGTCATTTTTGCTTGCTCGTGGTCCTCAACGTCAAGTTGGCGACCGCGAGCAAGCAAAATGACTATCCCGGCGAGACTTTTTCCTCGCTCGCGATCAGCAACATCAAGTTGCCGATCGCGAGCGTGGAAAATAAACCTCCGGCGAGATTCTCAACGCGGGGAGGTCAGGTTTCTCATTGCGAGTGAGTCGCGTATGCTCGCGACCGCTTCGCGATGAGAAACTACCAGTCCGCGTTGAGAAAGCTGCCGCTCGAGTAAAAATCTACTCGAGCGGCAGTAAAAGACAGCTCGCACTGTGCAAGATGCCATTTTCAATGATTGCACAGTGCGGACAAGCATCCGGCACTGTGCAATCATTGCGAACAGTGCACTACGCAGTTCGCGTAGTGCTACGCGTAGCTCGCGTAGTGCGAACTGCACTTGCGTAGCTTCGCGTAGCGCTACTCTCGCGAACTACGCCCAGGCTTAATCAATAGCTGAGAAATTAAAGGAATTATTTTGGAAAAAAGCTTGCAAACTTTCAAGGGAAATATTTAAATGCAAGCTCCTATTTGGCCAGGAAGACAATACAGGAATGGAAGGTGCATTCAATTGTTTGGAAGTAGCCAAACCCAAATAAGTTGTTTGATATATAGCACTATTTAAAAACAATGGGGCATATTAGCAAGGGAGTTATCGCCGCTTTAGCGGCACTTTCTGCTGCTAAAGCGGCGATATTTCTATCGCCCTATTAGCAAGCTGTCGCTAACAGCTGTTAGCGACAGCTTTATGGCGAAAGCAACCGTTTTGGTGCCGCTTTGCATGTCAGCGATATATATCGCTAATGACATGCAAAGTAGGCGTTCCCAACTAAAAGCAACTGAAAACAGTCGCAAACACAACTTCCCCCTATTAGCAATGCCCGCGAAGCGATAAAAAAAGTCACCTGCTAAAAACTTGACTTAACCATTCTTGTCAATGGGAGGTGGATTGTAAGGTTAAGTCCTCACCTGCCTATTAGCAAGCTTTTCATTAGCGCAGTGAATTTATCGCTGGATTTCTCGCGCTATTGCTGGGTTTCGCCGCTATCGCTGGATTTTTTATCGCCTTAGAGATAAGCGTTGATAATAACGCGTTATCTCCGCGATGAAATCCAGCGATAAAAAAAACAGCGCTAAGCGCGCTTTGCGATAATTATCGCAGATCCTTGGTAATATGCCCCAATATTCGAGTGGGGATAAGGCAAGCATGGTGCAAAGCTTCTGTACCGCGTACCTGCCAAGATTTAGTGCCCGAAATAGATTTTAAGTCAATGGTGTTCTTCCAGTGCTCCTAGCCACCCACAGCTAACGCATCCATAAAGGAACTGGAATACAGCAATTTGGTGTGGGTCAACATAACTTTCTGATTTGAAGAAACATTCAATTTAAAATAATAGGACCCCGGGTTTGATCTATCAAAATCTGTAAAGTAAGTACATTTATTTTTAAGTGTTTGGGAGCTACCTTGCAGTGGGGTCGGGCAATGTTCCCACTGGGTATAATTGAAACCACCACGAAGTGTACTGGGTTTATGCAGAAAATGGTTACCGTAATGCTGGTAACAATATAAATCGGCATAATTAGCAGAATTCAAGTACAAATCCTCAGCATTAAAAGCAGCATAATATTTTAAATCAGAAAATAACGATTCAATGGCATGCACATCCCAATCATCTGAATGAATATTCCTTTGTACCACATCACCCATGGACACACGAAGCACACTTGGTACATTAATAATCTCTGTAGGTCCATGGATTTGGAAATTCACTGCATCCCACACAATGCCATCTGCAACTGGAAAGGCGGAAATGTTCACAAATGTGTGATCATGCTTCATGATGTGTGAAGAAGAATGCGGAGCCAAAGTTCCAGCAACAGAGTTCACCGCAGAGCGTTCTGGCAAGTAGTGACCATTGATGAGCAAGAAAAAAACTGTCACAAAGCCAATGGACATGAACAGAAAAATCAGGAATAGCACCAACCAGATGTATGTCCACGGAGGGACCAGAAAATTTTCTCTGAACCAGGATACAAAAATACTGAATTTGGTCGGGATAAATGATGAGGTGGAAGACAAATCAAAAGAAAAACGTGTTGGGCTCAGCGGTGTTGTAGGTAAATGAGCCACTGACTCACTTGCGGGGTATACGTACTCGGTTTCCTCATTGCAGGGGGAAGCCGGGAGATCAAGCAGGCGATCTGGCAAAGCGACCATCCCAATGGCAACATCAGCGCCTGTGGAGACAGGAGGGCCACGATTTCTTGAAATTGCCGGGCATGATACCGCCGGTGTTACACTATTCAGGATCGGCCAGATGTTGTAGCTTGACATTGTCCACTGAGATGTATCTGTTGTCTTTGCAACCAGGAAGCGGTGGTAAGATGACTGTACGAGTACCCTTCAAGCCAAGAACTGGAACCGGTGCACGATAAGAGGGGCCAAATTCTTTTTTCTTCTCCACCTTCTCTCGGACCAGATCTCCAATCTTCGGAAGCCAGCCGGCAACCGGAATCTGCAACGCAGCGTCAGTGGTAAGTGTTCGTTTGCAAGTCTGTCACGGGTCTCTTGTAAGTCCTGCAACATAGTAGAATGATTATCTAACGCCAAAGATTGCGGCAGTCGCCGCCAAGTCTAGACCATCAAGGTCTGGCACAAACATCTGTATGCCAAAGAGCATTTTGTATGGGGTCCGCCCACCCAGAGATCTTCTAGGAGATTATTAAGTGCACGTTGCACGCCATACAAGTGGGCAAGCCAGTTCCTGCCAGTACCTAAGACTCTAGCTGTCAAGGATTGCTTTAAGTCACGGTTCATTCGCTCCACAATTGAGTTGCCCTCAGGCCTATATGGAGACGAAAATTGCACCAGCACCCCCATAGACCTCATCGTGTCCTTGTACGCCTTAGAGGTGAACGCTGGACCTTGGTCGGAATGGAAGGTGCCACAGGCAAAAATTCCCACAAAGACACGCAAATCCCTGATGACATTTCGAGCATCAGCACTGCGTTGTGGCCACACCCAGATGAACCGTGTGCACGAATCAACTGCAACTAAGATATATTTATATGCAGTGTCAGAAGAAAATGGACCGCAGTGATCAAGGTATACACAACCAAAAGGTTTATTAGAAATGCAGAGCTGTGTTTGTGGCGGACGTGTAACCGTAGAGGGCTTAATCTGTTGACAAATGTCACAAGAAAGGACATAAGCACGGGTTTGTTTATATAAACCACGCCACCAGTAACACTGCTGCAAGATTGAAACAGTTGCAGACACGCCAGCATGGGCCGAAGCCAAGCCTTCGTGTGCGGCTGTTATCAAAGAAGTTCTGCGGTCCGCGTTGGGAATCAGTCGATAACCAACATCTGGAATTCTTACATAAGGAACCCGATCGGGACTTAAGTGATAAGAGTACTTGGAAGGGAAACCCTGTGGGTAATTAGTACCTTCCTTTGTTGCAGCAATAGCTGCCAAAATCTCATTATCTATTTTTGTCATGGATCTTGTAACGGCTGCTACTGAGCACGTGGCTACTGCTGATTTGGCAGCTTCATCTGCCAAACTGTTACCGACCGCGTGTGCGCCCACACGCTGGTGGCCAAGAGTGTGAATCACCTGTGTGAGAGGCAGATGCTGTTTAAGATCCGCCACTCGAACCCAAAGCATTTTATGCTTAATTGTGCTGCCTTTAGAATCTCTATAGTCGTTTTGCGACCAAAAGAATAAGTTGTCATTAAAAACCTGGACACAGTAGTAAGAATCGCATACAATAAGTGTAGTCACCTGCGGGTCTGCAAACTCAGGGGCGAGCACCAAAGCACGCAGCTCGGCCAATTGTGCGGTACTGTCTACAAGTGCCTGCGTGTGCACAACACTCGATTTGAACTCACCGTTCACCATGTGACCTGCCACAATAGCGCATGCTGCTGAGTACGCATGCCTAGAACCCGTGGCCGGTTGCGCCGAACCATCGGTGTAAATGATACATTTGTACTCCTCAAGCGGCAGCAAAGACAGAGGAGGAGGATGAACAAATTCATACTGTAAGAACTCCTGTGTCTGAAGAGGGGAATCGAAGATAAAAGTGACATCCGGAGATGTCAAAGATGTAGCCTATTGTATCCAATGGGGGTGCAAAGCCTTAGAGTTTGGTACACTTGCCTTTGTCACTGCCTCAAGGGCAGGATAGGGGGTGACAACCAAGATGCGTTTTCCCTGAGCCAGTGAGCGTTCCTTAAGAATCGCCACTGCAGTCAAAACTTTCTCCACAGTGGAAAAGCGCAACTCGGCAGATGTGTAAAGATGTGACTTGTAGGCAATAGGTACTGTGTCACCTTTGTTAAACGTCAAGTAAGTGAAACCCACTGCCCCTGGCACTATTCTGATCACCAGGTTCGTGTGGTTATCACGTGTCAACAAGAACTTAGATTCAAGTAGATCAGACTGCAAAGATTGCAGTATAGTGGAGTGTTCCGGAAGCCAGCACGACTTCGAAAAGGTCGGTTGTATCAATGCATAAAGAGGTTTGATACGCTGGGCATATTCGGGAATGTAAGAACGCCCGAAGTTCAAAAATCCCAGCAAAGACTGATGTTTTTTCAGGGTCGTTGGAGGGCGCAGAAGTGCGCACTTCTCCAGGAAGTGGGGAGCTAAGCCCTTACCTTCATTATTGAGCTCATAACCAAAAAATAACACAGTATATTCTGCGATGTGAGATTTGGCAAAATTAAATTTGTATCCTAAGACCGCGAACTCAAGAATAATGCGGTCTACTCGGGAAAGATGCGACCATAGTTCGTCGTCTGTCAGATATATATCATCGAGGTACGAATACGCATCTGGGTCTATGCTGTCCAACAAAGAGACAACACGGGCGGCGAAGACCCCCGGGCTGTTTGTAGCCCATTGGCAAACGCCGGAATTTGAATTGTTTCCCACCGGAAGGGAAAGCGGTCCATTGGCCGCAGTCCGGGGACAAATTGTGAGTGTAAAAACCATTGGAAAGGTCAAGAGTCGTTTTATATTTTTTACGAACAAGACTGTCCACGAGCGCAGAACTATGGGTATTCTGTACCGCAAAGGTTCGACAATGGGAGTTCAAATGCCGGTAGTCCAATACCAAGCGGTAAGACCCATCGGGTTTAGAAACCGCGAAAAGGGGATTATTCATTGGTGACACGCATGTTTCGATTACTCCTTGATATTCTAACTGCGTTAGAATGTCGGAAACGGGACCCTTAGCTTCCCGCCGGAGGGGATATTGGGCTTGAGGCTGTGGCAAAGACCGCAATGGTATATCATTTGAGGGAGAATCCTCATCCCAGCCCACGTTATTATGGTATAGTTCCGGGGCCTGGGCCACAGCCCATTCAGCTGCGAGAGCCTCCACTTTGTCCTTGGGGACATGACGAGAAAAGCTCGGAAGGATTACCTCCTCCCCTCTATGAGCAGCAAGTACGAATGGGGGCGGCCAATCTGCCTCCGCCAACAAAATGTCATAAGAAGAGGTCAGATTTTCCCAAAAAATCCCTTTAATAACACGCTCAATGTCACCTTCAATTTGCAGGACAATATCAAATAGTCTGTCAGGGGGTGCCACTCGGGTGTCAGCAGTCTCAACAGTAATGTAAGTGTCAGTTGCTGTCGCCTCCACATGAGGACATAGTGCCTCCCGCACTATGGTAACTTCCGCGGCGCTGTCTAGCAGTGTCACTGCCCACATCCAATTCAGGAGTCTCGTTCTCACCGTCTGTGGCATATCTCGCTGTTAAAGTGGCAACTTCTTTCTTCTGAAACTGCGGGCGAGGATGGGGAAATTCTTGTTGTTTCCCTCTGCCGGGTTGTCGAGGTTGGTCTTGTCCCTGTGGGGCGTCACGACCCCTGCCTCTATCCTGGCGATCTCCTCCACCAGCCTGTGAGGTCAATGGTGCCTTCAAAGAACGAGGAGAACGCTGGTCAGGAACCTGAAATCTATCAGGAGTCTTAATTCTCGCGCGGTCGCGCAAATCATAAGTGCGTTCAGAAGATACAGAAACCGGTGACGCTGCACGCAACCCTGGTTTTGATTGTTGCTTTCCCTGTTTCTTCAACTTCCAGTTCTTTTTAGAAAAGAACGGTTTCTCGTCTTTGTCAGACTGAGATTTTTGTTGTGGTTGTGTCTGAGCTTGCATTTTAGCAAAAGGCTTAACCCCCAATCTATTGCGGCCAATGGTTTTATAAGCCTGTGCAATAATTTTTGGTAATTCGCGAGGCTTGTCCGGCTCTGGGACTAAAGCCAAAGCATTAGCGCCTTGAAAGTTGACCGCATCACCCTTGACGTTTGCAAGGATTAGGTCAGCCACTACGTCGAACACTCCCACCAGTCTCATCCCTAGTTCCACAGCCGCTTCGGGCCATGTTCGTCTTGTACACGCTTAATCACGGTGGGGAGTACTGTCATGGATGGAGTGCCGAAACACTTCGCATACACTGCTGCGAATACCTTGCCCCAGTTGTTACATTCTGTCAACTCGGGAATTAAGTCTTTTGGCAAGCTAATGGTCAAAATCCTGTGTTTTTCCAAAGGAGTGGTATTCGGAAACACACCTTCCAGCTGGTCAAATTTTTCTGCAAGCCAATAAGGCAAATCATCCTTATTCTGTGGGCGCTTGCCCATCACCGAATTAACCATGACGGGACTTATGGTCACACCGCCATGTCCAGCTGGATGCGCCGCAACTCCAGGAGGGGCCATCTGGACATTGCCTGTAACATATTGTACTAAAGCTCTGTGCACACGGATTAAAGACGCATGCAAAAAGCGCAGTTCATCTATCGGAACCGCTAAATGATGTGGATGAGGGGTATACCCGGCCAAAACAGGCCAAGTGACCCCATCTATCGATAAGGGGCCTAAACGAATTGGGGTAACCGGATGTGGGAGGGCGCCATTAAACCAAACCCGGTGTTATCATGCCGTGAGCGGTACTTCAAGAGCCTGATAAGGCCGATAAACATTAGGAAGGGCGGTGGGAGCGTAAACGTGGAACAAATTGTCAGCTCCTTCCACCGCCGGAAAAGTGACCCATGAGTAAAACACCTCAAAGTGGTAAGCCGGATCAGCTTGCACCACAAAGATGAGGTCGATACCCGCGTCAGGCACCCCATACGCTGTCAAATGAGCTCGGAGTGCAGCGCGGCTATGTGCCGGGATATTTATATTCACAACCATTAAGACCAAGAATGAAAAACAACCTAGTGGGTGGCAGCGCAATATAGGGTTAACATTAAAGAGAAAACCTTTTAATAACTTCAAGCTTGAAAGAAACTATAAAAACATCAATATAGGAGGTTACACCCTCACAAATGTTTCCGGAAACATAAGTGAAGGGAATTGTGGACAACCACAAGTACTACTCAAGCGTCTCGCAGATAAGAAGCCCAACGTTGGGCGCCATGTTGCGGGGATTCTGCACATATACAGAACTATGCGCAGGAAAACAGGACCTCGGTGTATAGTGGTGTACCAACCATACCCCTTAGTACCCAAAATCCCAATCCGACTAGCTATAGTGTCACATTCGTTCTCCCGTACTACAGCTGAAGCTACCAATGATTAGACATCCCAGAACACGGACTCTTTCAGGAATCACTGGAGCAAGAACACTCTTTCATTATTCACTCATACTTGTCCACACCGTGCATAATAAGAGACACAGTATAGTTTAAAATGTTTATTTCAACTAACGTGCTCTAAGATACAGTACACGTGCCAGTACTAGCAGCATAATGCATAAAGTTAAAACAGTAAGCATGGTTACAATTCCATAGAATACAAACGGGGACAGCATTTTATAAAGTCAGTGGATATAGGACTAAAAGGCCTTGCCACCCTCCCCGTGCTAGGAACTAGTTTATTATAAAAATAGAAGACCTCTGGGCTTTGTCAGGGGGACCCCCATACCTCAAGATCTGGATGCAAGGTTTACATCATCAGACAAGCACAGCTCTTCTCCCTGGAAAGGTTGTTCTCCAAGTGCCACAAACAGGGAGCTCACAATATTAAAAGCACATGAATTTCTCCCTGTGCAGCTGTATTCCATGTTATGTCTAAGTGCGAGGGGCTGACCAGAACAGCAATAACAAGGGACGTTGTTTTTTGACCTTGTACATTGTGTGCAGACGAACCCCACAGAGGACATGAGAAAAGGTGAAAGGCAAAAAGACAGACAGTTCTAATGCTGAATGGGCACATGCAGAGTCTGGAAAAACAAAGTCACAGAGTAACGTGTGCAAAGAAGGAATCATGGCAGCTAGGCCTAAGCTAACTTAGCAATGTCGACAATGAGGCCCCAATCCACACTACAATAGTGTTTCCTAAATGCACAGATCGCATTTAGGAAAGACTTTTTATATGTGCATTAGGGATTCGCAAATTGTGATTCCCTATTTGCATTTTCAATTTAGGTCATTGCAAAAATTGCGATGACCTATATTGTGAATGCCAAAGCCTTTCATACATTCAGAAAGGCCATTTTGCATTCGCAAATGGGGGAATTTTGTGATTTGCACTGTTTGCAAACTCAAAATTGTTTCCTACATCTGGCCATTTAATCCCAAGCTCAATGACACCCACTTTTACTAACAAACTGAAATTTCCAAAGTCCCAGACAGAAAGCTTCAGACACTTGAAATCTCATATGCTCCATCACCCAAAAATGGTATTCCACCAAAGTATTGAAGAAAAATATGGTGATAAAATATTATTGTATCAAAAATATCATCTATTTAAGAATATCATGGGACAAACTATACAAAGTGAGAATATCATTTTTCTAGGTATGTAAAAAAAATATTGTTGCATATAATATCATTTTCTTTTATATAATCTGTCAGAACCCAGTTCAGAGGGCCAGGGGGTCAGCAGTGGTTATTGAGCCCAACGGAGGTGGTTGAGGTTGTTTACTCCTGATGTCCCGAGGCCCACTCTGCTATGGATCCCACTCAGCTGGGTCAAGCAACCCCTTCTGCACCTGACTCTCAGTTAGGTAATGCAGTGTGAGCAATCAGGCTCCCTAGGAGGGTAGTGTAGCTACAGATCAGTGAACATGATTCATTGTTCAATGTTCATGCAGCACAAAATAAATCAATGTCCAGCCAATTTTTCCTGGGCCGCAGCTCAAGCCGCACTAGAAAAAAGCATTTTTCGACGGCCTGCATGGTGGTCATATCCTAATAGGGTGGACGGGACCGCCGACTCATTGTCGGACGGTTCCTGCCCACGGCGATTGCAGTTGGACATCACAATGTGGCCCTTAGAGTTCAAGTAGGGTTGCAAAAACCAAAGAAGGAGGGCCCGATTCACAAAAGTAGTCTGAGACAAAATCCTAACTTTACGACTTTCGGTATTCACAAAGGGCATTTAAGAGTAGTAAAGTTAGGATTTTGTCTCAGTTAAACTTAAGTTTTGGTCTTAAGTTTAACTTAAGTTTAACTTAAGACCAAATCTTAAGTTTAACTGAGACAAAATCCTAACTTTACTGCTCCTAAATGCCCTTTGTGAATACCCGAAAGTCGTAAAGTTAGGATTTTGTCTCAGATTACTTTTGTGAATCAGGCCCAGTATATCCCCCATGGCCTGTTAGGCCCAGTTCTCAGCTTACCTGCTCTGGCAGTACAAACCCCGGCGGCGGTACAGTGCAGTCCTGGCCTGGATCAGCAAAAATGGGCTGCACGCGCTCACATGCGCAGCTCCTAACAGGCACCTGTTCTCTCTCCTGAGCTGCGCTTACCAGCATCCTGATGATTGGAGTTGCTTTGGCTCCGGCCATTCGCAGTAAGACTTGTCCTTTCTCTCTCTGGAAGGGGTCAGTCTCCTGGCTCCAGCAGGGCTCTGACAGTATCTCCTCTGTCCTCAGCCTCCTTGGATACAAAGGCTTCCTCGTCTTGGTTGTAGCATCAATTTGGGTCACGGACAATGAGTCAGACCTCTGGCCTCAGCTCTTTGATTGGGCCATCCTGACATACGGGGTCACTCCAACAAATCTCACTGTCCATCTACGCTGGCCTCAGGTTGCCTTCGCCACAGCCCCTTCTGCCACATGGGGTTGCTGCAACTTCCTGCACATGGGCGAGAGCCCGATCAATGTGATACAGAATCTTGGCACATGTCTGCCCCTCCTGGCATACAGGGTCGCCAGCTTCCACAATGCTGCACAGGACAATGGCACGAACAGTATGGCACTGTACTTGGTGCATGGTAGCCCCTCCTGGCACATGGGGTCACCAAACTTCACAACATGGCACACAGGCACTAGCCCAATCAATGCCACAATGTCCTTGATGCATGGTGGCCCCTCCTGGCATATGGGGTCACCAATCTTCACAGCGCGGCACACGGGCACTAGCCCGATCGGTGCGAGACAGCTCCTCACACCTCGCTCAGGAGAACCACACATGTGGGCTCTCCTCTGGATCTCACTCTCTCCAACACACTCCTCTCCCTCACAGGCACACCGGCTTTAGCAAGCAAGCTGGTACTGGTGCTCCAGACTCCATGGCAGGTAATCTTGGATTCCCTGTGTGATGTCCCCTCACACAGCAGGGAGACTAGCAGGCTACGGCCCTAGTCTTATTCACAGACAGAAGGCTTCAAGATATTCCTGTCCTCATGCAGCCCAGCTGGCTGCTTGGCAGGTTACAAAGTATGGGGTCTCAGACTCCCTACTTACAGTTATTTTCCAGACACAAAGTGGCATATTTACAAGGGAATGGCGAAGCATGGCATTAAGCAAACATTGCTAACGCCACACTCCGCCATTCTGAAAATGCAGGGATGCGCCATATTCACAAGAATGCAGCGCACCCCTGTGTTTCCCCTAGCGCTGGTGTTAAATCTAGCTGCCTAGCGCCAATGCAGGCACCCTTGCACCCTACTGCAAGGGTGTTTGCGTCGGGGGGAATGATTGTTTATATGCAGGAAGATGTCCCTTCCTGCAAATAAACAATACAGAATGGCGAATTGTAACTTCTATGTGTGCTACGTTGTGCAGCACACATAGAAGTTGCAAATCATCATTTTTAAATTATTGTTTATGTGCAGGAAGGGACACCTTCCTGCACATGAACATTCATTCATGGCAGTTTGCTTTTTCTATGTGTCCTCCTATTTATGCCACCCTTCTAAAAAGGGTGCAGCGTCAAAATCAGTGGGTGTTGCGGCAGAACGTCCACCGCAACACCCATTGCACGCCCCTTTCATGCTAAGTGTAGCGTGAAAGGGGGCCTTAAACCATGCCAAGTGGCTTAACGCCGCCTTGTAAATAATGCAAAGGGTTTATCGCCACAGGAACGTCATAAAAAGTGATGTTCCTGTGGTGATAGGGGCTTGTAAATATGCCCCAAAATGTTATTTAGGGTCTGATCCTTTGAAGTTTTATATTGGGGTTCTGCTTCTTTGATATGGACATCTCTCCCACTCAAACTTCATTTGGAAAGATGTCCGTCACAACAGGCAGGAATCCGAAGTTGATTAACCCACAACATGATTCATGGGAGCAACCAGAGTTCACAGTGATCTGTGCATCCAAGGTTAATCCAGGGCCCTCAGCCCTACCCTTTATGATTCCCCTATCAACCCCTTCTCATTCTTCCTGAGATGTGTCCAGGCCCTTTCCTGTGATCTGTCACTGAATCAAAGAGCCCTTTGTAATGCACAGGGAGAGCCTGGCTCCCCCTCATCCAGTGCTTGTCGCACCCAGCTTACAGGAATGCAGCATCATGCAATTCTGTCTGGGGGGGATTTCTCTGCTTCACATGTTTTCACCAGGCATGTATGGGCTTCCCAAAATGAAGCCCAAGGTCCTCCTTGTAATGCACCAGTGCAGGCATTTCTGCACACAGCAAACATTCACTGACACTCCACTGTCTAGTGTTGTACCAGAGTATGTTACTATAAACACCCCCTACCAATGCACACACATTTACCATGTGCACACAGTTCCACATTACACCCTCTGTGTGGTCTATATCTTGCATCCTCACATGCACTTAGCAAATGTTTTTACTATGCACGCACGTCTACACCAAACTATTGTAGGCAAAGGGTGAGTTAAACACCAAGCAGTTGAACCTTTAAAAAGGTGAGTTAGCCTGCAGGCCTCACTTCAATGACTCATGGTAAAAAGGACCTGGTCACTACTAGTCATCACATAGTATGCTGCCACGACAGTGCTAGTGCAGTTTAACTCCTGGTGAAAGCAGGAGCCTCCCACCACTATGAGGGTAGCACTTTGGGCACCCCTCCCGGTCCAACAAGACCGCAATCCATGATACAGGCCTATGCCACAGTGCACACGCAAGATCAGTGTTCAACTATGTCAGAAGAAATCAGCATTAGGGATCCAGACAACGATACAGTTGCAGTCAAGGCAGGAGTACATGTCATTATCATGCAGAGGACTTTTCTGACCCAACATAGTTGTATAAAATATTGTTTTTAATTACTTTAATATATAATAGTTATTATAATATTTTTAGCTATTACTATTAAGATTATGTTGTTTTTTATTTTTTCGTATAGCTTGTAATTTTAAATGTGGAATTTGAATTTTGTTTAAAGTTAATTAGTAATTTTCAATTTAGTAGCGAGTTGCTCATTTTTAAGGGGATTAGAATAGGATGCAATCTAAGCATAATTCATTATTTATTAATGTTAAATAAGTGATCAATTGTGTTAATAACTTAATTGACAACTTTTTATTTGAATTAGTATAGTTTGTGATATTTAATGCAGAATTTCTATTTAGGTAACTTTAATTAGTATTTTTTAATTTTAAAGTGGATTGTTGATTTTGTACGTGTTTCAAGTGAGAAGTTATTTAAAACATAATTATTAGTTTTTATTAACTTTTAGATTATTAAATAACTAATTTGTTATTAAAATATGTAAATTATTTAATTGCTTGCTATTTTCATTATTCTAGTATAGTTGATATATTCAAATGAGTAATTTAAATGGTTTTCACTGTATTTAGTAATTTTTTAATTTAGTGGCAGGTTGTTGGATTTGTAGAAAATTAGGGTGGGACAGTACTTTAAATATAAAACATTTGTTTTTATAATGAGTTTTATGTTACTTTGGCAATTAATTATACACATTATTTAATTGTTTGTTATTTTAATTATTTGTTGTTAATTGATTGTTGATTAATTTATCAGTTTATTCATAATATATGGTAATTTAGTTTTATATTAATCATTTGTTTGAATTTGATATGTTTCATTTAAAAAATAATTTACATTGATGTTTCATAAAAAAAAAATAGGGCCCTATTACGATGTCAGTCGGGCGAGCATCCGACCGACACCGTAGCGGGATGGAATCCACCCGACTATTAGTCGGCGGTTCCACCCATAGTATTAGGATGCAACGGCCCTATGGGTGGTCGAAAACATCAATTTTTCTATTGCAGCTTGTGCGGTGGCCGGAAAAGCGGCTCACCACAAGCTGCAATAAAAAAATGGATGCTTTAAAACATCTCTAGACCATGTGTGCAGGGATATTTGCCTCCCAGGCCCCATAGCGGAGGGCCAGGATGAAGGGGTCTCTGTCCACCTGCCTTTTCATGGTGGGCGGACCGCCATGAAAGGGCAGGTGGAAAGCGACATTGTAATCCCGGCGGCCGAGCCGAGGCTGCCATTTTGGGATTACCATTTTGTCTACTGCCCTGAAGGACTCAGTGAGCCCGTTGGAAGTGGAGTGGAATTCCCCCGCGGGTTTCCCTACGATCTCCAGTATCAAAATACAGCGGTCGGACGGAAACATATGATGATGCTGGGCGGAACGCCTCTGACAAGCTGTTGGATGGCTTTCCGCCCAATATCATAATGAGGGATATAGTTTTTTTGTTTCTTGGTTGTTTGGGTACAAGGGAAGTATATTTATCTTAAATAAAGTGAATTTCGTATATATTTTGTAAATTAATTTTGTAACATGAACTTAGTATTTTTCCCATTTAATTTAATATTATTTTTCGATAATAGATATATTTTTAATTTTTATTATGTGTAAATATTTTTATTTTGTTATATGTTTAATTTTAAAAGTATTGATAAACAACTTGGACGGACCAGTCTAGCAGGTTGTCCGACACTGTAGTGCCTGGCACCGCAAGGGTTTGTTAAAAGAACCCTCACACACCAACCTAGTTGGTGTCATGCTTCATCATCGGGTTCCCAGCTGAGTAGCCGAATGCTACTCAGCTGTGCTGCAACACCTGATTACAGTGGAGCTGGGTTTTCTTTGAGTGTGAGTGTGATGAAGTGGTGTTTTAAAAATACCTCTGGGTCTCTAACTGATAATTACTTTATTCCCAGTGGTCCAGGGTATATTTAAAGATAATGAGTGGATAACGTAAAAGACTATTAGTTGCGTCTTAGTTATCTGCCGGTCTACATGTTTCAGCCCGTAAAAGGATTGGGTAGGGCTTTCTTCAGGACCTCTCTCACAATAAATAAAAAAGTGGTGACAGTGAAAAAGTGAGTGGCAAAAACTTTTTAAACCACGTGTATACGCATTTTGTAGCACACGCGCTAAGGTGTGCTAATTATGCTCTGTGGACTGACCGTTAATTGGGTCCACATCTGTGTGTGTACCTGGAATGAAAAAGTACAAGACAAGGCAATACAACATGTAACATATACAAGCCTGCAATACATTGTATTCACTATCCGTCATTCATTTAGAATATGGTGGTTACTAAAGCATTCAGTGTCATACGAACGTGTGGCGCCAATCGTACACATGTCATGCACTCGAAATACAGTTATGAGTGGGGTATCATGCATGTGACAGTGTTAGACAAGGCGCTCAATTTGAAATGTATCAATAAAGTGTCAATCTGCGTGAGTGGTGAAACTCAGAAAAACACGTGGAGGCTGAGTAATTATAGCCTTAAAACGGCGATCGAGAAACCGCGTGGTGCCGGGTGAAAACATGCCGTGCATGCTTAGCATTATCATTGTTATTGGCGATAGGCGTGGTCCATGACTTTCGTGAGGACCGCTAAGTAGGTTGTCCTTAGTATGAGGAAAGGCTTATAATTACGTTGTTTACGAAAATACAATGTAACTCTGGTCCCGGGAGGGGAGAGCCCCTATTAGAACACTCTGTTAGGAGGAGTAGAGAAATTCACAGAATTAGTACTGTCATGCCCGTTTGCAGCTTGTGATAAAATGAAGGAGGAAGCCGGCTGTGCGGGAAGCCAGTGCCTCCCGGGCAGGTTTGCAAGGACTTACTTGGTCAAGGAGCTCACCTGCATCTGCACCTACTTTGGTCTCCGCGGGAACAGGAAGGTTCCCGTGTCGGATACCGGTGCTGGTATTTGTATTGTGTTTACGCGGGGCAGCCTACTGGAGACGGCGCATCACGTGTGATGCGTGCTCGTGAGCTAACTGCGTCCAAAGACTAGAATGGTAACCTGCATAGCGTAATGTGCAGGACGTGAGATCCTTGTGTTTACGCATCACGTGGGGTGCGTGCTGGGTCTAAAGAGCTAGTAAGCTATTTAAAGGGACAGAGATTCTTCTTCCAATACATATGCTCAATTTGTGTACACGTCATGACCTTTTATGGCACTAATATTATTAAGAGACCGGACATGAGGATACAAATTCCAGTCAATGTGCTTAATTTGGGAAAGTGTGTACACTGAGTGACCCATATTTGCACAAATTTTATAAGAGTTCAAGTACTGGAATATACTGTGTTGGAGTTTGTGTTTAAAGCAAAACTGGGGGGAGAAAACGGATGCCTGATAATGGTCTAAGATTACCACATCTGTCTTACTTGAGGGGACATCTAAGCGGCTCTCAAAATAGGACCATCAAGGTCCGGGGTTACCTACTCGGAGGGAGTTTCGTAATTACAGTTGTGCCCTCGTTCAGAGTAGGGTAGCTGGTTATCAGAACCACACGTTGATCAGTGTGTGAACACGATCACTTGTTCAGACTGTTCCACGGAATGTTATCATTTAGCCCGTGGAGATGGGTGGACAGACGGTATATCCATCTTTGTTCTTTTTCCAGAAGTTGTTGTTGGGTGTTATTGGCGGCGATTTCCAGATGTTCAATAATGGACCATTCCATGTCATTTGTGGTGTGGCCCGTCTCAAGGAAGTGGTTTGTCATCCGCGTTGTGTTTCGTTTACACCGAATATTACTTCTGTGTTCGCAGATGCGTGTCTTCACTCTCCGACTGGTCATACCAATGTACCTTAGACTACAGGGGCACGTGATTGGGTATATTGCATTTGTAGTATTGCAATTTGTGTGTTTGCGTATTTCCCACACCTTACCCGGTTCCAGATTCAGAGTTTTTGTGGACTTGGTTAAGTGGCACACACTGCAATCCCCGCATGGGTAATGACCAGTTATTCTTGGGAGACCCCATGCATTTTGTATGGTGTTAGTTTGTTTTGTGTGTTGTTGTGGTCTAGTGGAGACCAAGCTGTCTTTGAGGCTTCTTCCCTTTCGGTATGAAAACAAGGGTTTTGCCCACTGTTGGTTGCCTGAGTTCAATATTTTCCAGTGTTTCTGAATGATGTTAGATATTTTGTTAGACACGGCATTTAAAGTGGTTACGCAGGTGAGAGGAATAGTTGGCTCTGTTGGCGGTTTTGATTCCAGTAATGCCTCTCTGTTCTGGTTGCGTGCCCTTTTCTTTGCTCTTTCAGGGATTCTTTTGGGATAGCCTCTATGTTTCAGTTTGGATGAGAGAGTTTCTGCTTGATCCTTGAAATCTTGGAGATTGCTACAGTTCCCTGCGTAGCCTCAAGTATTGCCCGTATGGTAGATTTTCTCTGAGAGTCCGAGGATGGAAACTTGTGTAGTGTAAAAGAGAATTCCTTGCAGTGGCTTTGAAGTGTGTTTTGGTCTCAAGTTTTCCATTGGAATGAGAAATATCTAAATCAAGGAACGTGATTGTCTTCCAGCTCTTGGTCTGGGTAAACTTAAGGTTGGAATCATGACCATTTATCCACACGAGGAAGGACTCAAGAGTTTCTTCTGTGCCTTCCCAGACGAGAAGGACATCGTCGATGTATCTCTTATAGAACCGTATATTGGTTATTGGTGAGTTGTTGGGATTAAATAGGTGCGTTGTTTCAAAGTTATAGACATACAGCCCCGCCACACTAGAGGCGAAGGTGCTGCCCATTGATGTACCGTATGTTTGGAGGTACAATTGTCCTTCAAATTCAAAATAGTTTTCTTTTAATGCCAACTTGGCACATGCAAGGACGAAGGATTTTGGAGTTTTGTATTCCCAGTTGATTGTGTCAAGTGAAGTTTACAGTACCCTCAGAGTGTCATCTTGAGGTAGGCTCGTGTATAAACTTTCTATGTCCAGGCTTACCAGGAACGACGTATTGGGATCAAAAGACAGACTTTGAATTTGTCCGAGAAGATCTTTAGTATCTCTGAGATAGGTGGTGGTAGTCTGTACTATGGGTTGTAGGTAAAAATCGCAGAACTTGGACAGAGGTTTGAGGATAGATCCAATGCCCGATACTATAGGGCGTCCCAGTGGTGGTATTCTGTTTTTATGTATTTTGGGGATGGTATAGAAATATGGAATTTTGCCCGTGGTGGTTGTGAGAAACTGTGCCTCTTTGTTGCTGATGTGTCCACTGTTTTCTGCTTCCTTCACCATTTCTTGAATGGTGTTCCTCAGTCTTGCCGTTGAGTCATCTTGTAGTGGCAAGTAATTACGTCTGTCACTGAGGAGGCGTAGGCATTCATCTCTGTAGGCGGTTTTGTCCTGGAACACTATTCTGCCTCCTTTGTCTGCCGGCTTGATCACGATTTTGTCGTTGTTCTTAAGTTTCAGTAGTGCCTCGAACTCCTTTTTGTTGGTATTCTTGAATATCTTTTCTTCTTGGAGGGCTTCGATATCTTTAAAAACTGCCTGTTCAAAAGCAGCCACCTCAACCGGTATGGCGTTAGGTGGTGGCATGAAGTTAGATTTTGTTTTTAGCCCTGTATCGCCGTTTTCCTGTGTGTTGACCTCCATAGGTTGGTCCTTGAAGAAAGCTTTTAGTTTTAGTTTTAAAAGTATAAAAAGGTTAGGAGCTGGAATAATAACTCAAACCCTCCAAAGTACAACGCTTCCTACTCTTGCTAAGATTGGAGTGGGATTAGTAAATGTAACAACCCAAAGTCCAAGACTTTCCCTGCAGTTGCTTACATTGGAGTGGGAATAGTAAATGGACCTCTCCCCCACTCTCAAAGTCCAACATTTTCCATACTGTTGCTTATATTGGAGTGAGAATATTAAATCTAACCCCACCAAAGTCCAACATCTTCCCAAGTATTGCTTAGATTGGAGTGGGAATAGTCAATGTAACCATCTGATGTTCAACACTTTCCTGATTTTGTTTATGTTGGAGTGAGAATATTAAATGCTGCCCTTCTAACGTCCAACACCTCCTCTACTATTTATCAGATTTGAGTGGGACTAGCACATCTAACCCCTCCAAGGTCTAACACTTTCCTGGTTTTTGCTGGAGGTGGAATACAAAATCCAACCCCTCCAAAGTCCAATATATTCCCTACTGTTGTTCAGATTCTAGTGGGTATAGTAAATCTAACTCCTCCAAAAGTCTAACACGTTCCCTACAGTTACTCAGAGTGGAGTGGGGATAAGTAATCTAACCCCTAAAAGTCCAATATCTTCGCTGATTTTACTGGTGTTAGAGTTAGTGGTAGTGGAGAATAATACATTGGACTCCTTACACTTTCTCTTACTGTTGTTTATTTTGGATTTTTATCATTTGTGTATGATTTTTTTATTTATTTGTAATGTTTATTTTTCATGGATTTGTATACATTTATTTTTAAATAAAATTTGATATATGTTTCATATATATATATATATATTACAAACAGTCCAGGATCTGCACGCTCTCAGTGAAGCACGACAACGAGCAAATATTCAAAGTTGTTTATTCACTACGCGTTTCAGAGTAAAGACTCCTTGTTCACGTGAACAAGGAGTCTTTACTCTGAAACGCGTAGTGAATAAACAACTTTGAATATTTGCTCGTTGTCGTGCTTCACTGAGAGCGTGCAGATCCTGGACTGTTTGTAATTCGACTACCGGCTTGCTCCGCCGGCATGCACGCCACCCCTCTTGGGTCTGTGTCAGCCAGAAGGAGTGTTTTCGCTGTGGAATATATATATATATATATATATATATTTATATCCACAACGCTCCACGCCAACAGAAACCTCTCCAAAGACGAGAAAGCAGACCCAAAATTAGTGCAAAACCGGTTTATTTCAGGAATGCCCGCACCTCCACCATAATATATAAATATGCTTGCTAATTGTAATACTTAAATTGTTAATGATTTTATCATATATATATATATATATATATATATATATATATATATATATATATATATATATATATATATATATATATATATATATATATATATATATATATAATAATTACAACAATTTCTGAACACATATTCGTGTTTTGGACTTCAATATTTTAATATTTTAAAAAGTTGATAAGCAATACACGCACAAACATGTGCATATATATATAATATATATATATATATATATATATATATATATATATATATATATATATATATATATATATATATATATATATATATATATTCAAACGGAGTTGCCTGGATATCTCCGCCGCTGCTCCAAACCAGAGAGCGCGTCGTCGTTACGGACCGTCCAAGCCAGGTCCACACAAATATTTTGTCCTCGCCTCGAGGCAAGGATGACGACGCCGTGTATAGGTGCAACAAAATGGGTTTATTCACCGGCTCTAATTGGACGCGTTTCGCCTGTCTTGCAGGCTTGCTCACTAACACGGAAGTAAAGTTTTTCACTCATTTTAAAAACAAATTTTTTTGTTGTGGGTCACGTGTAAACTACTGTGCAATTAAAACTGTAGACAGACTCGCAGTCGGACTAAAAGCCTTACAATATTTCTTAGCACGAAGAGGAATAGACTGTATGAAACATAATGCTATGCTATCTGATATGGTTGAGTTTTGTTTGCGTAATAACATTTTTATGTTTCAAAACGCCCTCTATCAACAACTGAGGGGCGTGGCAATGGGGGCCAGCTTCTCCCCCAGTTATGCCTGCCTCCATATGGGGTGGTGGGAGGAGCTGGTCCTTCTACAAGATCATACACAGTATGTTAAAAACAATATAAAGGTGTGGTGGAGGTTTATTGATGACCTCTTCCTGGTCTGGCAAGGAACTATGGTTGAGGCAGAGGAATTCATTGAAAAACTTAATATCAATCAATTGAACCTCCAATTCACAGCATCTATTAGCAGGGAAAGTATCAACTTCCTAGATGTACAGGTCTTTATCAAAAATGGGAAGCTCGAAACGAGACTCCATCGTAAACCTACAGCTGGGAATGCGGTGCTCCATGCTGGAAGTGCTCATCCTCAGCACCTAATCCAGAGCATCCCCTATGGGGAGATGCTTCGTTTAAAACGAATTTGTAGCTGTGATGAAGATCTTAAGGCAGCTCAAGCTAGCTGCAAATCCAGATTCATGGAAAGGGGATATACAAAAAAATTTATTGATAAAGCAATCGCTAAAAGCAATTTAGTCCCCAGGGAAGCCCTTCTCCTAAAACAAATCAAGATAGATGAATCGGGAGAACAGGATTTAAAAACTTTCAGATTTGTTCTAAGGTATAACAAACAAGAGAAAAGTATCAGAAATATCATTAGGAGAAATTGGCCTCTAGTGTTGGGTGATCCGATTATAGGACACCTGCTCCCCAACAGACCGATGATAGCATACAGTAGGGCAGCGTCTATGAGGGATGCCCTGGTTCAAAATGATCCCAGTGGACCAACCAGAGGCACATGGCTTAGTCAAAGAAAGGGATTCTATAAGTGCAAGGTATGTAAGGCTTGTAAACATGGAGTTAGCACAACTTCAGTTCAGTGCACAGGAAAGACCCATTGATAAGGCATTAACTTGCAAATCAGACCATGTGATCTATGTGCTGGAGTGCCCTTGTGGCCTGCGTTATGTAGGCAGTACAATTTTGCAAGGACATAAGAGGGTACTCCAGCACATCAGGGCAATCAAAAATAGAGACCAATCCTATCCAGTGGCTCGCCATTTCGGTGAGGTACACGATGGGGTTCCTACTGACTTAAAATATTTCTTGATAGACTCCATCCCCCCCAATAAAAGAGGTGGCAACAGAGAAAAAGCTCTTAGGCAACTGGAAACCCGATACATTTTAAATCTTAATACTAAGTATCCGCAACGGAGGAATTACACACATGCCTGTAGGTTAAATTATGAAACAATTTAAAGAACAGAAATCATGTAAGACATACTAATGGCATATTGTCATATATCAAAACATCTGTGAATATGGGCTCTTTTATTATTTCCGCCAACAAATTCCCAAATTTTCTTAATATTCACGGGGTAGTGAGGTTTTTTAACACATTTTTTAGATATTTATACAAAAAGCACCTAGCACTTTATGGTTCACATTTTGCACTAGCACAGGTCACTTTTAGTCATAAGGTTTATACTTTTTAGAGGTTTTATTAGAAATACTGTTCTAATTTGAACGAACAAAATTGTTTGAATGTAACAAGTTCAGTTTGGAAAAATAGGAGGTATTTAAACCTGGATGTATTTCAAATAACAGTTTTAAAATGTAATTGCTATTATTGCTGCTGCAAACCAGTTTTTACTCAGTTTGATCCTATTTAGTATTTTAATGATTTTATGGTTTTACATAATTTTGAGGCAAGGTTTTTAATTTATACAAATATTGGGTACTTATACCGATATCGTTTCAAACATCAATATATTTATTTAAAAAACCTATGGTCAAATGTCAGTTAACCATGAAGTCTGTCATCTATCTCTATGTTAAAACCTTATTTTCTAAAAATGCACTGGTCACTTTAAAAATGTAAAAAAATGGTTAACAAAAATGGTATAAAAGGTACCTCCCATCCGTGAAGCGCGTCATGTGATCAAGACCCAAGTCGGGTCGAAACGCGTCATGGCTGACGAGGTTGTTTACTGAGCGGAATAAATCAATGATTTGCAACGATCCTGTGGTCCGTGCTCCTTTTACTGGGTGAAACCGGCGTTTTGAAATGGAGTACAAGCAATATATATAATATATATATATATATATATATATATATATATATATATATATTCAAACGGAGTTGCCTGGATATCTCCGCCGCTGCTCCAAACCAGAGAGCGCGTCGTCGTTACGGACCGTCCAAGCCAGGTCCACACAAATATTTTGTCCTCGCCTCGCAGCAAGGATGACGACGCCGTGTACAGGTGCAACAAAATGGGTTTATTCACCGGCTCTAATTGGACGCGTTTCACCTGTCTTGCAGGCTTGCTCACTAACACGGAAGTAAAGTTTTTCACTCATTTTAAAAACACATTTTTTTGTTGTGGGTCACGTGTAAACTGTAAACTACTGTGCAATTAAAACTGTAGACAGACTCGTAGTTTTTTTCCAATTCCATGCGTTAACAAGTCACAGTTAAATTTGACTCACATCTATTTACATGCCGAATGATTAAAAATATATATTGTACAATTTTTACCAAACTCTAATAGGATACTTCATGCGTATGGCAAGGCACAGGGATAAAACTAATTCCCCAAAATTCATTGCAAATCTAGACAGCATTATTCTAGAATAAACCGCATTCTCAAGATTTTTCCTTCTTGTGGTATCCAGGTTTAAAATTCAAATTCCGCCCAAGTGGGCTATTGTACACACTGCTAATACATATCAACAGTAAACTATTCAGCCCATGTGGGCATAATTTACAGCATGAATTCATTTTCTTTTCCAACAAACAGCTGTCTAACCAAAGTGCAAAGTGCATAATGTGCTCTCTAAACAACACAAAATCTAACATTTAAAATCATGAATGGGGTGTGAGAGGAAGTTTCATGTTTGGCATATAGTCATCACAGATGAGTATGGAAATCTTCTTCCATATTCAAGCCTTCTGGAATTTTCGTATTCATTTCAATAATGTAACAAGACTCAAGCTTTCTCAATTGTTTCTCACGATTACCTCCTCTGATATTTGGTAAGACAGCATCAATCACGAAATAAGTCAAGCCTTGCTCATTTTTATTGTGGATGGTCTCAAAATGGCGTGCAACTGGATATGATCTATCGCCATTCTTAATGGCTCTTAAATGCTGAAGAATACGTTTGTGAACAGGCAGAATAGTGCTGCCCACGTATCTCAAGCCACATGGGCACTGAAGCACGCAGACAGCATATTCAGTTTTGCATGTAAATTCACCATTAATTTTCCTAACATGAGTAGATAGATTAGACATGTAAGATGTAGTGTTCTTCCCATGTGTGCAAGCCTTGCACTTAGTGCATTTTAAGAAACCTGGTTTCCTCCTTAACCATATTGTACTTGGATTTCTAGCTTTCTCTTTCTGCAGTGTATTTCTGACCACTGTTTGTTTGAGAGATTTAGCTCGTCTAAAAGTTATCTGTGGTTTCCGCAGTACCATTTTACCTAATATTGGGTCATTTCGAATAATGTGCCAATGCTTATTCATGATGCTTCTTACATTGGCCTCCTGAGTACTGTATGTTGTTATCATTCTACACTGATCTTTCCCTTGTAGTTCTTGTTTCTTTTTGGACTTGCTTTTATCAAACAAGATTTCTTCCCTTGTCATCTTATTCGCTTTTGTTATTACTGTCCTAATACATTCATATGAGTAACCTCTAGTCTTGAAGCGAGTTTTCAAACTACTCAGTTCTTTGCTCATCTGTTCTTTATTGCTACAATTTCTCATGGTCCTTAAGCATTCCCCAGAGGGGATGCTTCTTAACAAGTTCTTCGGATGGAAGCTTGTTGCATGAAGCAACGTGTTGCCTGCTGTCGGCTTCCGGAACAATTTTGTCTCCAGTTTCCCATTGTTTATATAAACAGTTAGATCTAAAAAGTTTACACTTGTGGAGCTTATTTCATAAGTAAACTTGAGATTGAGATTATTTAATTCAAGTTTCTTAATGAAATCTTTTGCCTCTTTCTCTGTGCCTTTCCAAACGACAAAGAGGTCGTCAATGAACCTACTCCAAAGACAATTCACCCGGTTGGTGAAAGAACGAACCACTCCGGCTTTTGGTTTGTAATCTTATTTTAATCGGGCTGGATTACGCGTTTCGACCGCAATGGTCTTGGTCATATATATATATATAAACAATCATAGGAAATGTAGACAAGACATTTTTTATTTCCTTTTTCAGTGGAAGAAATTCAGCAAGTGATTCTCAACCAGAGTTAGCATTTTCTTCAACAAAACTGAGTGATTTTTAGTACAATGCACTCCAAGAAAAACCCAAATCCCCAGCAACATAAGATGAAGAAGCTATTGCAAAATGATCAGGTATGTCTTCATTCTTGTTCTTTTAGTGGACAAATCTTTCTGCAATTATTTCATATTGTTTGCATAGTCTTATGCATAAAAAATGACAAGGATGTAGGAAAATTATAAATCTTCATGGGAAAAATTCTAATATGTTCACTATTCTTACCAAAAACTGCATCTTTTGTGCTGATGACAGTGCATAATCTTGATGAAGGAACATTTTTAGTAAAAACGGTTGTAAAATTGAGATCCACTAGCCGTCAAAGTGCATATAATAAAAATAGCTTTGTATGAAATCCTTCCGCTCCTGCACAATATGGTGTTTCTTTTAAACTGGATTTAACTACATTGTTCCATTTTACCATCTATCCTGTTTCTTCCACTGAGAAAGGAAATTAAAAATGTCTTGTCTAAATTTCCTATGATTGTTAATAAAAAATTGCTTTTGTTTCAGACATCTATAATTATATGTTGCTATTTTTTCACTTAAGCCTATGCATTTGATTGCCTTGTTGGGGATAATAGTTAGAGTGAACATCAAGGGGTTTAAAGCTTTCACATAACTGTGAAATGCAGATTTCTTCAACATCATCAAATAAATAACTGATGAAGGGAAACAGGAATCACAAGACCTAAACACACCCACAAAGAAATCTGGTAGTCACTAAATTAGTTCCTCTGAATCTCTGATTTTACATATACATTTATTTTCTATGTTTAATTGTGAAAACCTATGTTCTAGATTTTGGCAAGAACTTTACAGAAAATAAAATATCACTATACCTTACACCATATGATTATTGAAATGTCACAGCAGCAGTGTACTCTAGATGAGTGAGTAGAAAAGTTTCAGAGGTGTTAATCAAAACAGAAGGAGAAAGTTCTGGTGTGGCAAAATGTAGCGTGTTGCCTGTGATATGTAATTGTATCATCCACATGACTGAAAGGAAAACATGACTCCAGGCCTGGTTGCAGATAGATCAATCAAATTAACCCTCTTTGATATGAGGAAAAAGCCAACTTACTTTTAAATATCAGCTTAGTCACCATTTTTAGGGGTTTATTATGAGTTGAGTTGTCCCGTGGACCGCCGTACCGGCGGTGGCGGTTCGAGCTCGGTGAACTCGGCAGTCCGACTGCAGTGTTATGAGTTGTGCAGATTGGCTTTCTGAAGACTGCTGCAGAACCGCAGAGCGGGCCTACGAGGCTGTGGGAGGCTCAGACTGCCAGTGAAACTGACCGCCCAATTACAAGTTGCTTTACAGCCAGCGTGCACGTGGCGGTCCATCCACCATATCTCAGACATCAGAAAGGGAGGGATATAAGGCTGCAACTCACCTCTGCTTGTCTTCTACCGTCATGGAGCCCATCATTCACGTCCTGCCACTGCTCTACCTCCTCGTCCACCTTCAAAACACAGTGGGGCAGCTTTACAAGAAACTAACACATCTGTATAGATGCGTCAGTTTCCCTGCGCCTGCGTGAAAAACCCTTGCGCCACCATAGATGCGCCGTATTTACAATACAGCGCACTATGGCGCAAGGGTTGACAGATGCGTCAGAAATTCTGACGCATCTGTTGGCGGAAAAGTCAACCATTGCTGGAGTCGTGTCGCAAGCACAACGCAACTCCAGCAATGCGTGTTGCGGCCTATTCCCAATACACTGTGTCACTCCTTACGCCTGCTTCAAGCAGGCATAAGGTTTTGACGCAGTGGCGTCTAAAGTCACGCAGTGAAATCTTGTAGATTTCACTGCGTCACTTTACGAGGCTTTCCTGCGTGGGAACGCCTACCTCTGCACACATTATACCTGACGCAGGTATAATGTCACGCAGGGCTTTACAACGTGACGCATCTCCCTAGATGCGTCACATTGTAAATTTGCCGAATTTTTTATGCCGCCGTTGCTTCACAAAAGTGACGCAATGGCAGCGTAAAAGTGACGCAAGGGGCTTGTAAATCTGCCCCAGTCTGTCATGGTCGAAATCGGGGTATGTCATACAACTACCTGTTACCATAGACTCCTCTGCAAAACAATGTACCACCATGGACCAGACAAGGGAGGTGGGGTCCTCAAGTAGTTTACAGATATACAGGGTCCCTGTATGGGATTGTTTCTTATCAGTCATCATAATACATCTGTAGGATGCCCTCCTAGGCCAAAGCACTAGTACTGCACAGGCACACTGTACACAAATGGACGTATGTTTGCAAATTATATACACTGATAGCGATGTGTGTATTTTTTGGTGTTCCACAACACAGCCTCCTCAACAATATCACACCTATTAATCTCTGTTACACATAACTTTTGCCCTTTCCCACTTGCCTGATATGTTACTACTGATCTTTACTAGTCATACAGCTTACCCTTTCTTAAGTGTTGCTATAGTGACATTGAAGTGACAACAACTACCATGAGGCTTTATGACTGCAACTCTAACTAAGATGCTACACTCCTTTTGCCCCTTCGCACTTGTCTCCCATGTCACTATTGATCTTCACTTATAATGTAGGTTATCATTTGTCAAGTGTTGCTAAAGTGACAATGAAGTGACTACAACTACTATGAGGCCTTGTCACTCCATCTCTAACCAAGATTCTAAACTAATTTTGCTACTTCTCACTGGTCTCCCATGTTTCTACTGATCTTTATTTATAATGCAGGTCATTTGTCAAATGTTGCTAAAGTGACATTGAACTTTCTACAACTACCATGAGGCCTTGTCATTATAACTCTAACCAAGATGCGTGATTGCACACGTCCCAGGTTCTGTTTAGATGTTAAAGAAACATCTGTATGGATGTGTCAGTAAAGTCACACTCACCTTCTCTGCCACAACTCTATATTAGACTCTCACACATTACCCACATGAAAAGGCAAGGTCAGTCAATGGGAGTACATAAAATCAGAGAACCATTTTAAGGGCACAATGGAAACACTCTCTGCATGAGAGCTTTGCCTCTATTAGGGGAAACCCTGAAAGGGAAAGGCTGAGGCCCTGGGGCACAGTACATTTTGCACATGGCTTACAAACTCCGGGCCTCATTTATGAGGTTTTGGTGTAGGCCAGCGCTGCAAGAAATCTTGTTGCACTGCCCTACATCAAAACATTAGGGCAGGAATGAGCCGTATCCATGTGATACGGTGCATTCCTGTCCTTTCCCCCGGTGCACAATGGGCTGCCATGCTCCATAGCAGGCACCCTTGCACCATGGTGCAAGTGTGCCTGTGTTGCGGGGCTGATTGATTATGTGCAGGAAGGAACACCTTCCTGCACAAAATCAATCAATTCAGGCGATTTCCTCTTTGTATGTGTGCTGCAAAATGCAGCACACATAGAAAAAGGAAAAAACTAGGATAAATGAAAACATTTCTCCTCGTTGTGCCTCCCTAACATCACCCCTGTGGTGAGCGTTCGATTCTGACGCATTCCCAGGTTTACGATTTTTCGTAAATCTGGGAATGCTTCAGATTTCATGGGGGTTGCGTGGGAACACCTGTGAAAGGGGCACATATTTACAAGGCCATAAAAAGCCACATAAAGTGGCTTTACGTGGCCTTGCAAATATGCTGGGGCACATTGCGCCACCGGAACATGAAAAAAGTGACTTTCTGGTGCCGCAAGGGGCCTTATAAATGAGGCCCTCCATGTGCACTGGACCTGGGAACTGAAGTATATCAGGGACAACCAATAGCAGAACCAACTGCCATACATATGTAGGCAATCGGTAAGTGCAACTTAGGAAAGCAAGCACAGCACTAACAGCATGTGGCACACATCTAGATGAAGTAGCTGTAAGGTAGACACTGCAAAATGGACACATGTCCATGCAGAACTACACAAAGTTATGACAAGTTGAAACCCTCAATGTGTAGATACACAAATATCTAACGTCAATACACCAAACACATGTCCAACTTACAGCATAGGGAGAAGTGCAACCTAAATGACGTTGGCAGTGGTTGGCCAAACTGAAATACTTACCACATAACATGTCACCCAATGCAATGTTCACCCCATTTTATGTCATCCCACATAGACATCCATCCAACATTGCCCATTGTCCTGTCTAACTCCAGCACTGGCTCCAAGGGCACATCATACTAACCACTTCAATTGAATCGGCAATCAGGGATCAAACAAACACATATGTACTCACACATCACTAACTATATAAAACATCAACTAGAAATATAATGGCAGGACCAATGTCTTCCAAAAGAAGATAAGTTCTTTTCAAACTTGAACAACCCATCAAGGAAAACAAAGGCCAATGGCAGTCCAAATCATCAAAATGTGCCACAGCACAAGGCTGTGAGACGTAACTTGCCTTACTGTCACTGCCAGGGAACCGCCTTACAAAGGGACATCCATTGGGCACAGCAGGCACCTTGAAGATGGTACTTGGGAAGGGGGTGGGGACAAAAGTTTAGGAAGGGGTGGGTTTCTCCTTGGGAGGGGGCTTCTTGAGTTTGGAGATCTTTGGGGTGGGTTTAGGAGGATTCTTTTTCCCTTTTTTAGGTCTCGCCTACGCAGCGCGCATGCGCTGATAGGCAAAAAGACCTTTTCCAATCGATTCGGCTTTTCAGCCAAAAACGTGCACACGTTCCATTGCCTTCAATGGCAACGCGTGCACGTTTGGCGATTCACTTGCGGGAGCGAGCGGCGCCATATGGTAGCAATTATCGCTCCTGGCGCCGCTCGCTTCCACAAGGGAATCGCACTTCCCCCCACCCCTCCACCCGGAGTACTGTTTCACTTTCGCGGCGCGGGGCCGCACTTGTGTTTCAGTGCTTGTTTTTTTGAGCCTTCAGTTCCTAAAATCCCTACTAAACTCTGAGGCATACATGAGGCCTGAAATAGATACGTGGGCAATGAAATAGTTGTACTTTGAGAAAAAAAAACACGAGTTTCGTTTCAAGTCAGGACTCTTGCCTTATTGTCATAGGCTTTGTAGACTGGCATCGCTCATACAGTGTATGGCATACACCCACCCTTAGCACGACCAGTAGGCGATTCAGGAACAATTAACACAATATAAAAAAAAGGGCCGAGTGTGCAGAAGTTGAACTCGGAGGAATTCTATAGCCCTCTCAATTTCTGGGATATTCGTACTGGAAAAATATTTACTAGATGCAAACTCTAACAATTTCCTAAGACGATTTGAATATAAATGTGGAAATCACCCCTCGGTGTTTGGAAGTGGGCATTATGCCATCTCCTGCACTGTTATAGCATCTGCACTTGGCTGGCACGACTTTTGGCCAGCCATGGGTATTAATTACAAGGGAGATTACAGCTCTAACGTCCTCGTCTGAAAAAAAAACACAGGCACTGGGTTTCACACACAACCCACAGCCACATCCCTGCTCTGAAGCACCAGGTACCCAGGACAGAGTAAGAAAACCCCACAGTGTGTTCTTATTTAAAGCAGCACTCCGTCCTGGGCTGCCCAACAGTGAAATATTAATGAATAGTACCTTAATGCATGGTGTCACATGGCGTGCTGTGCAGTACTAATGATGACCGAGGGTGCAATAAACCACTTTGTTTCAAAAAGACAAACTTTCTCAGTAACGAGTCTGCACCTATTGTACCCGCAGCTCCAATCGAAATGTTTGTATTATGTAAACGAGTGATGGAGTCCACAAGCCTATGGAGCGCACTAAGTGTATGTGAATATATATATATATATATTCACTGAAAAAACCATAGGTTTCAGACACGTTATAGTTAGAAATTAGCATTTAAAAAACCTTTGAAATTCACTGAAAAAACCATAGGTTTTAGGGACAGTTATAGTTAGTTGGACATTTCACTCGTACAAAACCCGTGAAATTCCCCCGTTATAGTTAGTTCAGCTAACTATAACTCGCGCCCCCGCAATGCACTGCTGATGACGTCACATATTACATCACTCATGACATGGTCAGTGACATCACTGATGACATCACTGATGACATCACTGATGACATCACTGATGACATCATGCAGTGACTGTGTTTCTGTAAAGTTTAAATATTTTTAATATATATAGGAAAAGACGTATTGAAGAATGAGTGGGTGTATAAGTGTCTGTATGGATGATTTAGTAGGTGCGTGACTGACTCTATAAGTGAGTGATTTAACGTATCTTACTGAATGCATGGGTTAGTGACTAAACTGGGTGAATGTCTGTATCCGTCTGTCTGTTGCTGTGTAAGTGGCTGCATGTGTTTGTGAATAGCTACATGAGTGTCTATATGAGTTATTGAATGGTTGTCTGAGTATCTGTATGGGTGCCTGAGTGTTTGTGTGGGAGGGGTGTGTGCGACTCTGTGCATAGATGTGTGAGTGGGTGATTCACTGGGTGGATGGTTTCAAGAGTGCAACTGTGATAGACTGTATGGGTGGGTAAGTGTGTGTAAGAGTGTGTTAGTGAGTGAATGTATGTCCCAGTGGTACATGTGTGACTAACTACATATGTGAAAGGCAGTATATATGTGTGTTGGAGTATATAAATAGCTATAAGCTGAGAGTGAGTGATTGTGATAGTGGCTGTATGGATGAGTGTGTGCTTGTATCAGTGATTGTATAAGAGCGTAACAATGTGCTAGTATTTGTATGATTAAGTGAGCTGGTGTGTGTATAACTGTATAGGTGAGTAAATGGCAGTGTGTTTAATTATTTGCATGACTGACTAGGTGTGTGAGTACCTCTATGGATGAGTGGCGGTGTTTGAGTGTCTATATAGGATTAAGAGTGCATATGATAGTCCTGTACTGAGTGACCATAAGTATGAGTGACTGTACGGGTGAGTGAGTGGATGTGTGTGTGTAGACCTAAGAATCAGTGAGTGGGTATGTAGTTATTGGTGTTGGAGTGTCTATGGTTTTGCGAATGGCAGTCTGTAATTTAGAGTGGGTGTATCAAAGGTTATATTAGGGTGTGAGGAGGTGCATCAGATTATCACGTGGATGATGTCATCAGTGATGTCATCAGTGATGTCATTTGAGATGTCATCAGTGATGTCATGAGTGATGTCACTGACCATGTCATGAGTGATGTAATATGTGACGTCATCAGCAGTGCATTGCGGGGGCGCAAGTTATAGTTAGCTGAACTAACTATAACTGGGGAATTTCACGGGTTTTGTACGAGTGAAATGTCCAACTAAATATAACTGTCCCTAAAACCTATGGTTTTTTCAGTGAATTTCAAAGGTTTTTTAAATGCTAATTTCTAACTATAACGTGTCTGAAACCTATGGTTTTTTCAGTGAATTTCAAAGGTTTTTTAAATGCTAATTTCTAACTATAACGTGCCTGAAACCTATGGTTTTTTCAGTGAATTTCAAAGGTTTTTTAAATGCTAATTTCTAACTATAACGCCCTAAAACCTATGGTTTTTTCAGTGAATTTCAAAGGTTTTGAGAATGACAATTTTTAAATGTATTAATTGTTATATTTATTTTTTGATACTGATTTACTACATTTTTTAAAACTATTTATTTTTAGATATTTTATTTATTAAATTACATTGTAATTACATTATACATTACATTACAAAATATACTTTCTCAGAATGAATTACTTTAGTTTAAATAGTTTGCAAATAGGCAATAGAGTTTTAAGTACAGTAGTTACAGTTGTTGCAATGTGCAACACAATTTCAAACACAATGCAACATTCAGCTCAATGTGAATTTCTAGTTAAATGCAATTAGTTACTTTATGGATTACTTTTCTAACCACAGGACTGGATCCTAGATTTAGTCCTGGGACATCTCCTGTAAACAGTTGAGTAAAAGCTTTTGGTTACGGTAGTGATTTTTAAGGAATATTATTGTATTTTAAAAGTTGACACTTTGAAACTTTTTCACATAGAATCACCAATGTTATCCTATGGGAGGAAATTCACTTAGCAGGTAAAAAGTGTTATCGTTACTTTTTCTTACTCAGTGTTGGATCCTGGATCCAGCACTGGTGCATCTCCTGTAAACAGTTGAAAGAATGCGTTTAAGTCATACAGGCGATTTTTAAGGAATATTTGTAGTTTGTGAAAATCGACACAAACTTTTCTGCTGAAAACCAGACAATGGATTCCTAAGGAAGGAAATATAAGTTACTGGTAAGTACGGTTAGAATTACTTTTCAGGGTCAGTGCTGGGCTAAAAGATGCAGCACTGGGTTCTCTCCTGATAACAGGTGAGTAAATTGGAATTCGTACTTCGGTTGATTTTAGAGGAATATTATAAAGTTCCAAAACTCCACACTTAGAAGAATTTCCAAGTGAAACCAGTCAATGTTAGCCTATGGAAGGAAATTCAAGTTACTGGTAAGTACGGTTAAAATTACTTTTCAGGACCAGTACTGGGCTGAAAGATGCAGCACTGAGGTCTCTCCTGATAACAGGTGAGTAAATCGGAATTCCTATTTCGGCTGATTTTAGAGGAATATTTATATGTTTCAAAAATCAACACAGAGAAACTTTTTCAGCAAAAAGCAGGCAATGATATCCTATGGAAGGAAATTCAAGTTACTGGTAAGTACGGTTAAAATTACTTTTCAGGATCAGTACTGGGCTGAAAGATGCAGCACTGAGGTCTCTCCTGATAACAGGTGAGTAAATCAGAATTCGTATTTCGGCTGATTTTAGAGGAATATTATAGAGTTCCAAAACTCCACACTTTGACTGGTTTCACTTGGAAATTCTTCTATGTTAGCCTATGGAAGGAAATTCAAGTTACTGGTAAGTACGGTTAAAATTACTTTTCAGGACCAGTACTGGGCTGAAAGATGCAGCACTGAGGTCTCTCCAGATAACAGGTGAGTAAATCGGAATTCGTATTTCGGCTGATTTTAGAGGAATATTTGCACAATGGTGAAGGGAGGGGGCGGGGCCTGAGGTGGCATCTGTGCAAACGCGCCCGTGGCGCGTTTTAAGTTGGGGGATTAAGTCCCCTTGAATCATGAGGGTCCCTGGGGCCAACTAGCCCACCAGGAACCTACAGTATGCGCCAGGGGCTGCGTTGCAGAGACGTGTACAGAGGCCACACCCCTTTTACACCTCTCTGCAACGCAGCTCTGTGGCGCTTTCTGGACGTACCTGTTGGGCTAGTTCGCCCCCAGGGAACCTCAGGATTGAAGGGAATTTAATTCCCCATCTTAAAACACGCCACGGGGCCTGTTTGCACACATGTCACCTGAAGCCCCGCCCCCTCCCTTCACCACTGTGCAAACGCACCCGTGGCGCGTTTTAAGTTGGGGGATTAAGTCCCCTTGAATCCTGAGGGTCCCTGGAGTCCAACTAGCCCACCATGTACTTCCAAAAAGTGCCACAGAGCTGCGTTGCAGAGAGGTGTAAAAAGGGGCTGGCCTCTGTACACCTCTCTGCAACGCAGCCCCTGGCGCATACTGGAGGTTCCTGGTGGGCTAGTTTGCCCTCAGGGACCCCCAGTATTCAAGGGGAATTACTTCCTACTCAAAACGCTCCAGGGGGCGCGTTTGCAGACTGCTGCAGGGAGGGGGCGGGGCCTCCGGCAAGATGCCGGTCTTTTTTTTGGATTGGGAGGGGGATGCATGGCCCCCCTTCCTCAGCCACTTTTGCCCTGGGGACCCCATCCCCCGGGGCCTGAGGAGTTTTTTTTTTAAATAAAATTTTTAAAAACGGGAAGGGGGCCGCGTGGCCCCCTTCCCTGGGTCTGTATTGGCCCCGGGGACCCCATCCCCCGGGCAAGCCCTCTTTTTTTATTAAAAATTTGGAGGGGGCTGCGTGGCCCCCATCCTCAGGCCATTTAAAGCCCCGGGGACCCCATCCCCCGGGGCCGGCCTTTAAATATTTATTTATTTATTTATTTTTTAGGGGAGGGGGGGCTGCGTGGCCCCCCTCCCTGGCCACTTATGGCCCCGGGGACCCCATCCCCGGGGCCTGGCCTCTCGTTGGGGACTGTGGGGGTCCCCAAACCCCCCACAGTCCCGCCGGTTCCCCGCGTCCCTTGGGAGCCGGCATTGCTTTTCCACATGGGGAGCAGCTAAGATGCTGCTCCCCATGTGGAAAAGCAATTTGCTTTGGATATTGGAAGCGAGAGCAGGTTTCCTGCTCTCGCTTCCAATATCCAAAGCAAGTTTGCAATGACAGGACGGGAGCCGCGAGGCTCCCGTCCTGTCATTGCAAACAGCAGTCTCCCGGGGGTAGGCACCCTGGGACACTGCAGGAGCTGGCCCTTGGGGGTGGCGGTCCCCAGGGCCACCACAGGCACCAGGAGGGGGGCCGCGCGGCCCCTCTCCCCACATTTAGAAAGCCCCGGGGAGGTGGTGGTCCCCGGGGCTTCGGGGGTCCAAAACGGACCCCCATTTTAAATTTCTTAGTGCCCCGGGGAGGTGGCGGTCCCCGGGGCAGCGGGAGGGCAAAGAGCCCTCCCGCACCCTTATTTTTTTTAAGCCCCAGGGGGTGACGGTCCCCGGGGCTTGGGGGGGCCTTAGAGGCCCCCCCACATATTAAAAAGAAACCCCTGCATGCCCCCGGGACTTGGCCCACCCGGGGGCCAATTAACAACAAAGCGCGGGAGAACGCGCTTCGTTTTTTTTTTTTCACGGGATCCGCGCACCCTGAGCGCATCCCGCCGATTTTTTTTTTTAAAAAATGCTTTTTTCTGCCCAGGGGGTTTTTGTGGGACCCCTGAGCAGACCTAGGGGGTCAGGGTGTTTCTACCCTGCCCCCTTTGTGCGTTTTGTGCACTTGTTTCTTCTGGTTTTTTTTTCTAATCAGCAGGATCCGCGCACCCTGAGCGCATCCTGCCGATTTAAAAAAACAAAAAAATGCTTTTTTCTGCCCAGGGGGTCCTTGTGGGACCCCCTGAACAGACCTAGGGGGTCAGGGTGTTTCTACCCTGCCCCCTTTTTGCGCTTTGCGCACTTGTTTCTGTCCCTCGGTTCTATCGAGGGACAAAATGGCTGCCAACACTTCCTGATTTGGAGTGTTGACAGCCACTTGACAGCCAATTAGCATGCAGCTCGTGGTCGGGAGGGTACGCGGACCCTACTCGGCCATAGATATATATGTGACTTAACTTTTGATTTTCTCAGGAACTACTGAACGGATTTACACCATTTAACAAAAGGGTTCTTTCTGAACCAAGAACTACCTCTTTGCCAAATTTGGTGTAATTCCGTTCAGCAGTTCGGGCTGTAGCTGTGTCTAAAGTTTCCTATGGGAAAATGAATGGGGAAAACACGTTTTGGGACCCCCTTTTTTCTCGGCCCCCGCTTGATGAATCACCCTGAGACTTTCAGGGTAGGAGCGGACCGGAGCGGGCCATAAAGTTTGAAAATTTCGCGAAGATTCGTCAACCGACGCAAGAGTTATTTCAAATAGAATGTCGCGGATTTCCTATGGAAAATAGGTCCTAACTATAACTATCTACTGGCGACCGCCAGTAGATAATATAAATATATATATATATATATATATATATATATATATATATATATATATACACATACACACATACACATTTGTCTCATATGTGTTTAGTGTAATGAAGGGGTGCTAAATAAACATATTCAAGTCTAAGGCCTGTTCACGTGTACATCTTTAGTTGATTGTTCTCAATAGGATACTGAGCAGATTTAATATGAATGGACACTTGTTTCTACAAATGAACCTTTATTAGTCTGGACGTGTATCCTTTTCTGCAGCTCTATATTTGTGTGTCGAAACTGACTTTATTGCTTCAAATATACAATGATTAGTACAAATCAGCCTTTGTTTCTCATAATGTGAGCTCTTTGGGAGTGTTTAAGCTCTGTAAGGCGCGGTCCAGGGAGTGAAGGAAAAGTCCTTGGTGTCCCCTTTATTCTCCAATGCCCATTTCAATTAACCATAGAGTAATCCAACTAGCAGATCTCACATTGCGAAATGAAGTATTTCACAAGTGATCGTTTTAGGATACTTGCCGACTGTCTTCTTTCTGTGCACATGCAAACTATGGGTAACTCGTGAACAGTTTTAAAGGTTTCAAGAGGTTATTTTCAAATGGCTGGGACAATTGTCACCATTTTACAACACACACACACGAGCCAATTTTAAGTTGTGCTTTAAGGTGCTCCGTGAAGGGCCAAGTAGGACATTTATGCAAGTCAAGTAAGGTGGTATGTGATGTAAACCATTTTAGGAAGTTGTGCTTTAAGGTGCTAGGTGAAGGGCCAAGTAGATTAAATATGCAAATCAAGTTTGGTGATGCTTGATGCCAGCAACTTGTAGGAAGTTGTGCTTTAAGGTGGTCTATGAAGTAGTCCAAGCGGGTCTAGTGGTCCACAATCACATGTGAGTGATCAAGAGCGCGTGTGTGTGTCTGTCTGTCTGTCTGTCTGTCTGTGTATGTAAGTAAATCTGAGGGAGCATGTGTGTGTGAGAAATAGAGAACTGTGTATTATGGTCTTATGCTACATGGCAGCCTGCAATCCCTGCATAAAAGCACATCTCTAATTCCCTTATTACAGATGACTTGTGATGCATCTAGCCTCCTGTAATAAAGAACTGACAGAGATGCTCAACTGTAGTAGTTATTACAGTTCCCTTCTGACATTACAATGCCTGATGCTGGTCGGGGTGAAAGGAAGGTCACAAAGCAATTACATCTGTGGTCTAAGCAAGGAAAATTAGACCTACCTTTTTCTTCTTTTGAAATGTTTGCCTAAAATAAACAAGCATTGGCATAGCCAAATAGGTCTCGCCTTTGGGACCTTATAAGTGTTTAGTTATACAGCACAATATCCTTGGTGCAACAACATCAACTGTTGCATGGCTAAACACTTATAAGGTCCCAAAGGCGAGACCTATTGGCTATGCCAATGCTTGTTTCTCTTTAGGGCTGGGTTTAGTTGGGTAGGGGGCTGCTTTTCAGGGGTGAAGTGGGAAGTGGAAGGAATGTTTTTGGGTGTGGAAGAGGTTTTTGGGACTTTGGGAGGGGGTCAGGTTTCAGAAGGTTAAGGGCAAGGGAAAACAAGAGAGATTTTCTGGGTAAACAGGTAGGGTGTTTGGGATGGAGTTCGGATTGGGAGGAAGAGGGAGTGGAAGTGTGTGGTGTGTCTGTTGTTTACACTGTGTGTTGTGATGGTGGCTGTTGTGTGTGTGGCTTTGAGAGTATGTGTTTTTTTGGTGGGAGTGTTGTGGATGTGCTGGGTGTTGTAGAGGGGTCAGTGGCTGTTGCTGTGATGTCAGTGGGTATGGTGTGTCTGTGGAGTGATCAGTGTGTGTTGCTGTGATGTCTGCAGGTATGGGTGTGTCTGTGGAGTGGTCTGTGACTGTTGCTGTGATGTTTGTGGGTATGGTTGTGTCTGTGGAGGGGTCAGTGTGTGGCCCTCAGATGGTATTCAGCAATGCAGTCTGACCCACAGAGATGCTCCTCAGGAGCTCAATAGCCTCCTGACTCAGGGCAGTGGGGCTAACAGGGGCAGGGGCTGATGTGCCAGTAGCGAAGGAGAGCCCTCACCTCTTAAAGGAGCGGGAATGGCCAACTTGTTGAGGGACAACAGGGAGTGTGACGAATGAATTGGGGGTGGCGGACAAGGATAAAGGTGGAACTGATTCTGTTGGGTCCATCACCAGTTTGGAGTGTCCACCGGAGGATGACTCAGATGATGACAAGATGCGGATGTTGCCCTCCGGGGCACTCCTCACACTCTCCTGGTCACTGGCTCCCTCTGTGTCTGACGGCTCACGCTTAGAACCATCGTGACCAACTGTGTCCCCACTGATGGCCCCTTCTCCTCTGCTTGCCTTGGATATATCTGAAATGACATGTAGCATGGGCTTATTGCAACTGCATTTCCACACCTGGCCATCACAATTCCACAGAAAACATTGAAGAAATCCCCATATCACACCAGCTTCATGGTTCACTTCAAAGCCTTACAAGTTAACTTGAGCGCATGCAACAAAACCTGCAAACAGTTGGGTCCACTGATGTCAGAACCACAGACTGGCCCTGATAACATGGATGGAATTCTCTACACTCCAACCTTATGTCCATACTAGGATAGTTGACCAACTTGCATACTTTGGCACTTGTTGTATACCATTGTAAAAAGATGCAACCAAATAGGATAAATACAATTTTGAGTTTTACACAATGCTCACACAAGGCCCAGAGTTCGACAGATCTACTTATCCCTCATAACACATCATGATGTCATGAAGGTCAAGTTGAACATCAATGTACTATCAATTACTGTTGTGGCAGACATCATTTCACATGCAAATGCTCATTGCAAACCGGTGACATTTTGTACTCCAAATTACATCATTTAACCACTATCTGAAAAGTCCGTTGAAATTTCGACACATGTAGTTTAGCTTTACAACACATGAAACAGAAAAGTTCCCAGAAAACAATGAGGTACTAATATTTAGGAGAAAGATACTCTGAATTTACACACCACAACACTCCATATAGCCATATGAACATCCCAAATCTTTCTTGGAACAGGTAATGATGCCAGTCAGAGATCCTATATCCACAAGCCAATACACCTTGGAAGGTTTTGGGTGTCCCTTAACATCTATGACACGAAGATGTGGGATCACCAAAGTTACAATGGGCAGTCACATCACACCACTCTTTGGGATTGCATACTCAGATTGACTTGTGAGGCTGAGTGTCGGCACTCACATAGGATCCCCACAGTTCTACATCTCACTCACTCATGCATGTCACCAGTCAGTGAATGAGTGTTTAGGAACACTATTGCAGGTGAACCATCAACTGGCAAATGCACACTGGCCAACATGTAGGCACTAATGCTAATGGCACCAGTAATATTTACACTCTCATTTCACTGTATAACCAGTACTTACCAATGGGAACTGTTGTACAATCACTGCATGTATTGTGAACTCAATTTCATGTCACATGCAATAGGGTCACCATGAAATGAGAAACAGTAGTGAGGGTACTTCACTCATCACATAAGCATGACCAGTTGCCTGTGTGGTACAATTGTCACCCAGATTTACTGAAAGAATTAGATGATTACTCACATCAATCAGCCAGGTGTCTGTTTAAAAGGAGAGAATTGGATGTGGACAGGACTCTGCTGTCTGCCAGGTCAGAAAGACACTAGGCACAGTACAGCAGCATGCACCTACTACCACATGTACACAATCAATTACTCATCTTTTTAGGATTCTTCGCCCATTTCAGGGCAATATTGTGGAATCTGGAATTTCAAGGGAGGCTGCATTATTTGTACTGTATCATGTGCATTGTATATGTTGGGTACCAGTGTCAGGAATGCTATTAGGAACCATACAGCATTTAGCAATATCAGTTAATTGTTTTAACTGGGCAAGTGCAAATTTAAACTGGCATAAAATCCCTGCTTTTACAGAGTATGATCTCTTAGTCGGGATAATGAATTGGATTTTATTGACTTCACTGGTTTTAAATAACAATTTATGTCAGTTTTTATGAACGGTAATTACTGATATATATGTTATCAATGGAACCCAAAAAGTAAGATTTGACATATGGATTACCAGATTAAATATAATAAGGTACAAAGATGCCTTATGCATTTAAACTTGTCTTAGGATGGCCGCCCCAGTAACCTATATAGAATGTTTAGATGTTAGAAATTCATAATTTGTTTCTATGCCATCCCAGCTGTCTAATAGCATTGTCACAGTATATAACACAAGGAAAGTGCAATTGACGCCTACATTGACAAAGGCCGGGAGGCCGAAACGGATCTGTCAGTTTGTTTTGTTTGTCGTGCTCACATTGAAATAAAAATTTAGAAATTGATTACTCTTGAGTGCGCGGTGTTCCTGGGAAGAGCAAAACACAAACACACACACACACACACAAACACACACGCACACAGACACACACACACATATATATATATATATATATATATATATCCAAGAAAGAAGTGACTCAAACAGATAGATTCACCAAAGAACAAAAATATATTTCAACTACAACGTTTCAGCTTCCGCCTTCCTCAGGTAGTACAAGATGGTTTGCTCAGTGGCTGCACAGATGACACAGCTGAATTTTCAAAAGCATCATGAGTGAAGATTCCATTTGGAATGTGGAATCAATGCAGTCCTGAGAGCTCTTGAGATATGCAGTAATCAGGTTGTATTATCAGTAATGTTCAGTCCATCTGGATGCAGTGATTTTAAACGGTACATCCAGAAGTTTTCTCTGGAGTCCAGTAGTTCTTCCTTTGAGACATGTTCCACGGGGAAAATCTTCAAATCTGATAGTAAATGATCCACAAGGTTAAAATGATTGGCTACAGGCTGGTCAATTTTCTTATTAATTATTGCCGATTTGTGGTTCCTGAATCGTGTACGGAGGTCATTCACTGTTTGGCCTACATATTGTTTTTTACAGCTTTGTTGTTGGCACTGAATCACATAAATAATGCATGTTGAGCGACATGTAAGATGCTGTCTTATTCCATAGGTCCTTCTTGTAACAGAACTAGTTACTGATGATGTTTGTAAAAGGTATTCACACGTGATGCACCTTTTAGAGTCACAGCAATGAACCCCTGCATTTGTTACAACTTGCTTGAGTTCAGCTCTCACAATAAGAGATCGTAAATTTGGAGCTCTGCGGTAAGCAATGACTGGCGGTTTTGGAAAAACCTTTTGCAATTTTTCACAAGTAGACAGTAAGGGAAATGTTTTTTGCATTATATTTCTATATATATTTACATTTATGTGTGTGTGTTTCACTTCTCCCAGGAATACCCTGCACTCAAGAGTCATCAATTTCTAAATTATATAGAAACTATATATATATATATATATATATATATATATATATATATTTATATATATATATAGATATAGAGTTATATATAGATAGATAGCTAGATATAGATAGATATATATAGATATATATATAATACATATAAACATATATATATATATATATCACTGATGACATCTCAAATGACATCAATGATGACATCACTAATAACATCACTGATGACATCAACCAGTGATTGTGAGCGTTTTCTAAAAGTTACTGAGTGTTAAACATATATATTAAGGTAAGTGGCTGTGGGAGTACCTACATGAGTGAGTGAGTGGGTATGTAAATGGTGTATACAAGAGTGAGTGGGAATGTGAGAGACTGTATACATGAGTGAGTGGCTGTGCAAGTTTTTGTGTGGCTGAGCGAGCGGGTATGCCAGTGGGTGTATGAGTAAGTGAGTGGCTGTGTGAGTATCTGTATGGGTGAGTGGGTTGATGTGTAAGTGCCTGTCATGGTGAATGAGAGGATGAATGAGTGGCTGTATGGGTGAGAGTGCGGGTGAGTCAGTGGCTGTAAATGGTGAATGAGAGAGTGCATGAGTGGCTGAATGGCTGAGTGGGTGACTGAGTAGGTACATAAATGCCTGTATGGGTGAGTGACAGGTCACATAAGTGACTATATGGGTGAGTAAGTGGGTGTATGAGTGAGTGAGTGGGTGTGTGAGTAGTTGTATGGGTGAGTGAATGGGTGTCTGAGTGGCTGTATCGATGAATGATGGAAATCAGGACCTGTTTGCAGTATCCCCACTTTATGCCCGATTTGAGACCCCTAGGTGCTGGTTTTCTGACTCTGAGAGTGCCCTGGGCTCTGTTAGGCAGGCCCAGGGCCATTGCCAGAGCTATGTGAAAAACACAGTGAAAACACTTACATTAGGGTACACTGTATATTAGGGTACACTTATAATTGGCATGGCCTACCCTATAACTCTCTACTACTTAATAGGGCAGGGGTATTAAAACTACCCTTAAGTCCCTAGTATATAATAGGGCATGGCAGTTCAAAGGCCAGCAGCCCTTTCTGCACTTGCACGTGTGCACTGCTGAGAGCCTGGGGTCATTTTTAAAGCAGCCCTATGTTGCAGGACTGCTTTTAAAGGTAAATTGTGCCCAAAGTCGACTTAGGTGGTAGGGGCGCATAAAAGTTAATAAACTACAATATTTTTAAATATTCAGTACCCCCAGTGTCTCCGCTAGGTGTTCCAGGGGTCACAGGTAAGGTACTTATAAGGAGGGTCCTTATAAAAGATGTTTTATGTGCCCTGGGGATAGAGAAATTGAACATTTTGCTTGCCTCATTGTAGTAAAGCTTCTCCCAAAATCGAATTTTGTGCTAAGAGCACCGTGGAGTGAGGATCTACAAACTTTGTATATATTCAGGGCCCCTAAAGTCCACCCAATGTGTCCCAGGGGTAGGGGGTCATGTAGCTATAAACAGGGTCCTTATAAAAGATGTTTTATAGGCCCAGGTGTTGAAGAAATTGGATATTTCATTTTCCCCATTGTAGATCCCCAGCCACATAGGTTAACCTCTCGGTCTGAGAACTGCTCTCTCCCCAGCAGCTCTGCTGGTCTGTGCCTTCGCCGCTGACCCCGCTTCACCTCCTCTCAGTAGGAGTTTGAGGCTGCCCAGGTCCTTGGTTGCGCCCTCTCTGCTGTTTAGTGGTTCTGCTCTGCCTTTCCACTGAGTTGTACTCTGTTGACTGTTGCCTGCGTCGGACTTTGTTTGTTTTAATTATTGTGCTTGTCTCTGTAATTCACTGTGTTTTACTCTGCTGACTGTTGCCTGCTTCACTTTTTGTTTTTTAATTATTGTGCTCTGTTGACTGCTGCCTGCTTCGGTTTTTTGTGCCCGTTCTTCTTATTGCTTTCTCCGTTTTCTCCCTGCCGCTGATGCCCCTGCGGCCCCTCCCCCCTGCCGGTTCCCGCTCCCGCCTCCCAGCTGCACGTCCCGCCCCCTTCCCTATTTAATGGCGGTCGCTGCGCGGTCATGCCGTTGGCGCGCCGAAGGTGCGCCTAAGGCAAGCCCATCTGCGCCCGTCCGTGACCCGACTGCGACCTGCGCCAGGAACCCTGGATCTCCAACCATCCACCGCTACGATGCAGCCGCCCTCCTCGCACTCAACCCCGGAAGAAACAACAACTGCCAGCAGCCCACCCCGAAAACAACCCACGGCCAATTCTCCTGCCGCCACTGCCGCCAGACCTTCACCACCTCCCCGACCACCAACACCACCGACACCCTGAAGTGCATCCTGCTCAATGTGCGCTCCATGCACAGACACGCCATGGAGATCTGGAACCTCCTTGACACCCTCGCACCAGACGCTGCCTTCTTCGCAGAAACCTGGACCAACGCCTCCTCAGCCCCCGACCTCGCCATCCCGGATGGATACAAGATCCAGATCAAGGACGCCCCAACCACCCGGGAGGAGGACACGCCATCACGCACAAAAACTCTCTCCGCCTCTCCACCTCGAGCGATGCCTTCCCCGCCGCCGAACACCTACACTTCCAGATCCAGACCATCCCCAACTCCACACTCAGCGGCACCCTCGCCTACAGACCCCCCGGCCCCCGTGCCCCCTTCGCCTCCACCATCACCGACCTCATTGCACCCCACGCCATCGCCGCAATGGACTACATTCTCATCGGAGACCTGAACTTCCACCTTGACAACCCCAGCGACCACAACTCCACCACCCTCCTCGACAACCTTGCCAACATCGGACTGAAACAACTCATCACCGTGCCCACCCACAAGGCAGGACACACCCTCGACCCCATCTTCGCAGGAGGAAACAGAACCCACTTCAGCCACACCACTCAACCGCCATGGACTGACCACCACTGCGTACACTTCTTCATCAACAAACCCAAACCGCCCAAGCCTGCACCGCACCCTCCGTGAAGAAACTGGAGCAGAGTCACTGAAGAGCAGCTGAACTCCACCCTCAACCGCAACACCCCCCTGCCACAACCGACGCCAACCTCGCGGCCAGGGGACTCCACACTTGGATCTCCAACTGCGCAGACAAGCTCGCCCCGCTACGCAACTCTGACAGACAGCGCCACAGGAAAGCCACCTGGTTCACCACCGGCCTCCAAGAAGCTAGACGCACATGCAGACGCCTCGAGAAGAACTGGCGGAACAACAAGACATCCAAATACCACACCACCTACAAAAACACCATGACAGAATACCACCAACACAACAGGACCACCAAAAGAACCTACATCCGCAACAAAATCCTCGCCAAAGTCAGCAACTCCAAGGAACTCTTTAGCGTCATCCAGAAATTCACCAAACCCCCCAGCGAAACCACGGACATCACCCCCTCCCAGGACCTCTGTGACAAGCTTGGATCTTACTTCCACCTGAAAATCATGAACCTCTACGCCAACTTCAGCGACCAAACACCTGACACTGCAACCACCGCACCCTCCAGCAACACCAACCAGCCCACCATCACCTCCTGGACTCCAGTCACGACTGAAGAGACCGCCTCCACCATGAAAGGCATCCACTCAGGGGCCCCCACGGACCCCTGCCCACCCCACATCTACCACAGAGCTGCCACCACCATCGCACCAGAACTAGGAGACACCATCAACACCACCTTCATGACCGGCACCTTCCCCGACGACTGGAACCGTGCCGAAGTTCGACCCCTGCTCAAGAAACCCTCAGCAGATCCCATGGACCTCAAGAACTACCGACCCATCTCTCTCCTCCCCTTCATGGCAAAAGTCGCGGAGAAGACCGTAAACGCTCAACTAACCAAGTTCATCGAAGACAACTCCATCCTCTACCCCTCCCAATTCGGATTCCGCAGCAACCACAGCACTGAGATCGCCCTACTCGCCGCCACAGACGACATCCGCACCCTCCTCGACCAATGTCACACCACAGCCCTGATCCTACTCGACCTGTCAGCAGCTTTCGAGGCTGTCTCCCACCACACACTCGCCACCAGACTACACGACGCCGGCATACAAGGAACCACCCTCGACTGTATCCGCTCGTTCCTCACTGGCAGAAGCCAAGGAATAAGACTGCCACCTTTCCTTTCCGAACCCACGGAAATCAACTGCGGAGTACCCCAAGGATCATCACTCAGCCAAACTCTCTTCAACATTTACATGGCCCCCCTCGCCGCCATCGTCAGACAGCATGGCCTCAGCATAGTATCCTACGCTGACGACACCCAACTCATCCTCTCCCTCACCAAGGACCCCACCACCACCAGACTCAACTTCCAGGAAGGAAGAGGTGTGGCGCAGCGGCCAGGGTGCCTGACTCCGGACCACGGGGTTCAAAGTTTGATCCCCGGTGCTGGCGGCAGGTTAGCCCAGCCCCATGTGACTCTGGGCAATAGCTCGCTTAATCTTCCCGACGGCCCCCAGCGCCGGGACACCTCTCCGGAGGTAGCTGTGCGCTTTACAAATGATGGTATTTCATCCTGGATGAACAGCAGCTGCCTGAAGCTCAACATGGAGAAGACAGAAGTCCTCGTGCTCGGAACTACCCCATCAGCATGGAACAACTCCTGGTGGCCCACCGCACTCGGCAGCCCGCCAACCCCCACAGACCACACCAGAAACCTCGGCATTGTACTCGACACCTCCCTCTCCATGAACAAGCAGGTCAACGCCGTCGCATCAAGCTGTTTCAACACCCTTCACATCCTCCGAAAGACCTTCAAATGGATCCCCCCCGAGTCAAGGAAGACAGTCACCCACGCACTCATAACCAGCAGATTGGACTACGGAAACGCCCTCTACGCCGGCATCAACAAGTCTCTACTCCGCAAGCTCCAGATGACACAGAACACCGCAGCCAGACTCGTCCTCGGCATCCCCCAACACGAGCACATCAGCCAACACCTACGGAACCTCCACTGGCTCCCCGTCGAGAAGAGAGTCACTTTCAAGATCCTAACCCATGCCTACAAATGCCTCCACAACACAGGACTTCAATACCTCAATGAGAAAATCACTTTCCACATACCCAAACGAAACCTCCGCTCCACCAACCTCGCCCTCGCTGTAACCCCGCACATCCGCAGAGCCAGAACAGGGGGAAAAGCCTTCTCCTACATCACAGCCAAGACCTGGAACGAGCTCCCGATCGACATCAGATGCGCTCCCTCCCTAAACACCTTCAGGAAGGTGCTCAAGACCTGGCTATCCGACTGAACGGAACTGCTGTCTCCCACCCCCCTCCCCTCCCCAGCGCCTTGAGACCCTCACAGGTGAGTAGTGCGCTTATAATTCCCTGATTGATTGATTGAATAGTTTATTAATGAATAACTATCGCTAGAAATTCGCAAAATACATAATTCAAGGACTTAGGAGAATGGTATTGATAAATCCAACAATATGCTATTGTTGAATGTATCCTAAAAGAAGTTACAAGACTTTTGTGTCTGTAAGCCAAAATTAAGCCTTTCTGTGGTCTCCCCTGATTGGTCAAAGTTAAGAGGATTACCCAGGCTCCTTTCATGAAGTGATAAGTGGCACCCAGGGAGAGAAACTATCTGGGAGGAGAGGGCTCTGCTACCCAGAAATGCCAGAGCGGGGGTGGGGTAGTAAACCATGAGCTTCAAAGGAAGAAGGGGACAGGCAGAAAAGGCCAGGTCTATTTACCCCCATTCCCTCTGAACTCATCAAGATGGCAGGCTTAAGGAAAGAATTTGCAGATGTCAGTGGGAGGCGATCTATGGAAATGAGCCATACTGGAGGTTCGTTCAACTAGTTCTTGCACCTCTGCTGAGATTTCAGCCATAGTGAATTCTGGAGGAATAGTGCTTTCTGGGAGACCATTATGCCAAATGTTAGAGGAAGAGGTTGTGCTCTGAGGTGTTGCCCTGCACCTCATTAGACAGGAGTGCCCTCGTGCTTGACCCCAGAGAACACTTCAAAGTATCTGAGAGGGGCAGAGCCTCTCGGATCTGCTGCTTGAAACTAAGAGAAGAAGAAGGGTCCATGGTGGAAGTTTGATTTGCACCAACTAGACCCTGCACTCTGATTGACTGCACCTGCTGCACAATCTGGAACTAATGCCCTGTGGACCTAACTTGCTTCAAGAGGGATAAAGAGTGGACTCCCTGCAAGCTACAGGTTAACAGAGCTCACCTGGACCATCACCACCAAGAATCCCCAGCCTGGAGTGAGTCCTGTGGGTTTGTAAGGATTTGTCCAAGTGGATTGTGGGAACAGAAGTCCCAAACTTTCATGGACCATCTTGGAGATACCAGACTCTTGGATTGTGTTTTGGACACTTTGGGACCTCCAGAGGAACTTCAGGAAGGAGTTCCAGAAGTTTGGAGAACTTTGGAAAAAAGCTCCAGAGGGGGACCGACTCAATCGCTTGAGCCAAGCCGGCGACCTTTAACCGCGAGCCGGCCTGCCTTGCTGGTTCGTCCCGCTGAAAAGCTCCAGAGGTCCGACTTCCAGAATTTGACCAAGAACTTCCTGGAAAGCAAGCTGACGAACCCACATGGAAACCGGACTGATGAAGAGCATTGAGGGACCCCGGCAAAAAAGCTCCAGAAACGTTTCTACGTTTGAAGGTAAAACTTTGACCAAGGCCTACCGTGAGGTGTAGCTGCTCAGGGCTCCATTGAGGTCGCCTGAAACTTTGACTTTGTCCTTGTCTAATGTGACTAGATCTCCCAATATGTGCTATAGGTTTCTATGTGCTATATAGTGATAAATCTTTAAAAATTCAACTCTGGTTCCCTACATTGGATATTTTTCGTTTTGGTGTTGGATTTTTATTGTGTGGTGTGTCTTAATTATTTACTGAATTGGTGTTTTTAAATGCTTTACATACCTGTCTCTGAAGTTAAGCCTGCCTGCTTGCAGCCAAGCTACCAAGGGTTGAGGATGTGAATATTTTTGGGAGACTTATTCTGAGCCCTAGACTGTGTTAATGGCCTTATTGTCAGTGGTAGATGCATATTTACCACTACTAATAATCCACTTTCCAACAGTGAGTAAGTGAGTGTGAGAGAGGTTGTATGTGAGAGTATGTGCTTGTCTCAGTGACTGTATAGATGAGTGAGTAGATTTGTTAGTATATCTATGAGCAAGTGAGTGAATTTGTGAGTAGCTATATGGGTGAGTGAGTGGTTGTGTGAGTGACTGGATGCATAATTGAGTAGGTATGAGAGTATTTGTATAGGTGACTGATTGATCATGATAATAGCTGAATGGGTTTATGAGTGGGTGTGTAAGTGTCTGTATATCTGGATGACTGGATGTGTCAGTGGCTGTAGGTGCATGAGTGGCTGTATATGTGAGTTAGTGGTTGCGTTAGTTGCTGTATGGGTGAATTGATGTATGAGTGGCTCTATGAATTAATGAGTCATCAGTGATGTAATTTGAGATGTCATCAGTGATGTCACTGACCACGTCGAGTCAAATGTCAGCCTAACTATAAAATCCCTGTAACCTTTGTTTTTTTCAGTGAATATATATATATATATATAAATATATATATATATATATATATCATCAAGATGCCTATATGTGATGTTAAGAATGATACACCTTTACTTACTTATATGCACTTAGGGGGTCATTACGATACCGATTGGACCAGCTTCCGCGGTCCTTTCCGAGGCGGTCGGACCACCGCGGTCTCGTCGGATTAAGATGCATGCATCGTGTACTCTGACTGACTGCTGACAGATCACCGACTCCAACAGCCTTTCTCCAACTGCTGAGATGGCGGTGGGAGAAAAACAGCAGCCATATAGGGCAGAGTAGGGATCTCCGACTGCTGTCCGAATTACAATGTGGTTTTACAACGACCCGACCGTGGCGGTCTGACCAACTGCCTCGAGTCATTGGAAACAAAAGTTTTGGGGTGCTTACTCACCCAATTCCATTTCTCCCCAGCAGTCTCCGCCGTGGATCCCTTTCTCCAGGTCCCCTGTACACCTGAGCAGCTGAACCCTAACGTCTATGACCCTGTGAGAGCGGGATTCCAGGTAAGTCCTTCTGCAGTATGTATCCCCATTGACTGAACTGTGCACATTCCGCCACACTCCAGCAATGGGGCACATGGAGCACAAGGCATATCCCCACATATGTCATGCATGTGTGTACAATTTACATGTTTTCTTGGATTTTGTAACCACTTGCACTGACATATTCATGGATATGTGCACCGCCATAGATGCGACCGCCGCGGTAGCAGCGGTTGCATTGTAATGCGGGGGAATTTTCCCGGCCTCGCAAGTCGGAATCCGGTCGCGGCCATGGCAGTAGGACGGTCATTTTGATCGGCATAGTAATGACCCCCCCTTAGTGTCACAATATTTAGATCCTCAATTTTAAAGCCTCAATATTTTGGCCCCATGACATTCTTTAGTCGATATTCTGACAGAATACCATGAAAAGGCTAATTTATTAAATGTTCAAAGATTTTAACATCCAAACCATCTATGATATATTGTGGTCTTCGTTAGTGATGCTTAATAAGATGATATTTCTAAGTTTCGAATTCAATTTACCCAGCCTTGTTTTGGAATCCCCTATTGTTTTTAGTGTAGAAGGATTCCGTCTCTCTCTTACCAGTTCACCCTTCTCTACCCTGGAATTACTTTCTGATAGATGAAGCGTCTTCCCACCCAGGGAGATGGCAATAATTATGTAATATAGTCAATATATTCAGAGAGATTTCACAGGGTGTTCTTTTATGCCTTTGGCAGATGTGCTGTGTTAAGTTGTTTGTCACATTCTGTGGAGATTTTCCTATACTGTAAAACCTGAGGCTGTGTATGTGTATAACAATTAGTTTCAGCAGAATACAGCATGTTAAAGCATCTTTGTGGCACCCCTGTGAGTTTAAAACATGCCCCTTTAATCATGCATCTCCAGCTGAGTGTGTTTGAGAAGGCGAACAATACTGAAAATGTAAGTGGAAAGCAGAATGATTTCGAGAAGTCTTTATAAAGACTTAGAAAAACAAAATGTCACACAGTATGAAACACATTTAAGCACTTAATGGTGTACCACGTGAACAAAAGTTTTTAACAGAAAATAAAAACAGCCACACTTAAGTTCTTCAAAAAATCGACACCCTGTAATCACCTCACTTTTAAACAAATCATAAAGTGCCTCTCTGTAATATTTTCTCTGCTTAGGATTTTAAAGTTACTCGCTTCTCACAATTTTTTTTGTGGGTTTTTTTGCTAGGAGACCACCGCATGCTTCTGCCAATGCCCTTTCCATCGCGACAATATTATTTTTGATTTCAGCCCATCTCCCTTTTAGGGCATTTTGCAAATGTGTTTTTTTCTCTTCCATGCTTCACTCTTGCATCCGCCGCCCTTTCTTATTAACATTATTTTGACATGATGCTGCTGCTCTTACCAAATGATGGATTAGTACATACTTAGCAGCACAACAGTATTCTTTAGGGGAGATTTACCAAATCTCCACGCAACGCAGCGCAGCCTCCCACGAGGCTGTGCTGCGTTGCGCAACAGGGAAGGAGCAGGAGAGCGCCATATTTTCAAAACATATGGCTCTCTCCTCCCATTTCCCTTGCGCCGGCGCTGATTACAGCTGCCTTTCGCCACGCACCACCTTAGCGCCATAGTGCTAGGGTGTGTGTGTGTGAGTCTAGCATAGGTTTTGTACAGGAAGGGTAACCTTCCTGTATAAAATACTATTCCTAGACACAAGGGAAAGCTTTTCCCACTTTGTATGCGTGCTGCACAGTGCTGCACGCATGCAAAGTCGGAAAAGGAAGGAGAAATGAAAGCATTTCTCCTTCCTTGCGCCTACTTTAAAAGGGCACAGTTTTCTCACACTAAACCCAAAACTACTGTGTTTAGTAAATTGGGTTTAGCGTGAGAAACCTTGGATGGTTGCATGGGAACGTCCATGCACCACCCTTGGTACGCCCCCATGGCGCAAAGTAATGCGAAGTAGCGCTATGCGCTGCTTCGCATTACTTTTACGTTATTTCCAGTGGTAAACAAGTTTAGCGCTGGAAAGTAAATTAGGAAAGAAAGGTTTTGCGCCGTTTTGTGTCACTTTTGTGACGCAAACACAGTGCAAAATCTTAGTAAATCGGGAAGATTGTTCGCAATCCAGTTACAGTGCTAAACCAAAGAATGCCTGAGACCCAAGACTGATCTATTGGACCTTATGTTCAGGGTGTGAGTTTACCAGGTGTTTGCAAGTCTTCAACATTTTTTTGCACCTTTGTAAAGTCACTGAAAGCTTTGCAACTTTGCTAAACTTGCAAAGGTTTTCACTTTGCCACACCTGTTTTCAGTTTACTTTTAAATAAATGGTTCTCCATAAGAAATACTTCTCAGAAAACGGCTAGGCCCTGATCTGATTCGACATATTTTGGTGCATTAATAACACCCAAGGAAATGCTAATGCCACAGAGTGTGTTTTTCCCCCTGTGATGTATCACCTCCACACTACATGTCCATTGTTTAGTCCCCTCTCAAATTTAGCCAAGTGATAGCCAGATAATAGCCAATGAAATCTTATGTGAGGAGAACCCCACTGTGACTGTGTAAATCTGCACACAACTTGTAACTCAATTTGTACGCAAAGCACAGTGGATGCCCGGTTCAGTCTTACTGGCTACTCGCCAGCAGTGGCTAATTCGGAATGATGGCCCTAGTGTTCCTTGCTGGGCAGTGCAGTGCACATAGAAAAGCTCTGCAGAAGTTAAAGTTATAGACATTAATTCTATAGACATTTCGCAGGTTAGATAAGTTTAATTTTAGGGAATTTTATCTCACTGTGTGTTGAGATTGTGCAGAAAATCTTCGAATGAATGAGAGCAAATATAAACCTCAAAATTTCACCTGGTGCAAAAATCAGAAACCACGCATAACTTTGGCAGTGAGAATAGCAGCACACCTCTCCTTTTAATGTGGTGAAAGATGCTTTAGACTGTATGCATTTAAATGAATGATTGTCAAGTCTTGCTGAAGGATCAATTTTTTTGCCCTTTATCTTCTTTCCTGCCTCATAAGGTGTATTTGTAAAGCATTAGACAGAAACCCTGGGGCTTATTTATGAGCCCTTGCGACACTTTTGGGCCACTGGTGCGTCACTTTTTGTGACGCACCGGCGGCGTAAAAAATGCGCTGTGTCGTGCCCTATTTACAAAGTGACACATCTAGGCAGATGCGTCACTTTGTAAACCCCTGTGCTACATTATAACTGTGTCAGGTATAATATATGCAGGGTGGGTGTTCCCCCGCATCAAAGCCTCGTAGAAGTGACGCATTGAAATCTATAAGATTCCAGTGTGCCACTTCTGGTATGCCATTGCGCGAAAACCTTTAGCCTGCCTCATGGCAGGCGTAAGGGTGATGCAAGCCCTTTCACATGGGGCTTGCCCCATGTGAAAGGACACATTGCTGGAGTTGCATCTGTTTTCAGACACACCAAGCCCCATGTGAAAGGACACATTGCTGGAGTTGCATCTGTTTTCAGACACACCCCAGCAATGTGCCACTTTTGCACATACCGATATGTCAGGAATACTGACGTATCTGTAACTCCTTGCGACATGATGTGCCGTACTTTAAATATATTGCGAAAAGGAAAGTACCTCTGACACCATCAATAAGATTTTTCTTATGCCACAGCAGTCTTTTTAATTGACCCTGGGTTATATTTATTTACAAAATCAAACTTCATACTTTGTTTATCCGAAAGTAAGTTCCTACCACGTGACACATTAAAACATACTCCTCTCATTTTTTTGTACAACAACATTTTTCACAAAAAGTGACATAAAACTAGTGACATAAGGAATATTTACATAACATACATACATATATGTGATTCGTGACCAAAATTAAACACTTCAAAGAAAAAAACATCAAGAAATTAGACTTTTTGACTTAAAACAGTCCTACTAATTTGCATATGATACAGGGACTACATTTTCTTTTGTCCTCAGTATACTAAATTTCGACAGGTCCAAGAGAGGTCAGAGAGTTATTTGACAAAACTCCAATCTTGAGCTTAAAACATACTGCTCAAGTGCACCTCAACTGGGGTGCAAACAATGTTATATGGGTTACTCTGAGCCTCTCAGGTGGGAGCCAACGCGTTTCGACCTTCGATATATAGGACCAGAAGGAATAGTTCTTTAGAAGGTCTTCATCAGGGCGGGGATGTATTCGAGTAGGACAAGAAGTGCCTGCATAAGTGAAAAAAATAAACTAATAACTAGTGAAGTTCAAAAAAGTGCTTTTTACATGGGAATTAAGCTCTTTAAGGGCTCTTAGCATACCTTGTGGGGCTTGGGTAGTGGATAGGGATGTAGCTTCTCCTTTCCTCTATTCTCGCGATTTCTGTAGCTGTTAGGGGGCCAAGGGGTAGAGAAAGGTCGATATTATGTCTTATGTTTGACTGTGTATGGAAGTTATTCTAATTTAAACTCGTGGTACATGCATTGACTCATGTACTCGCTCACCTTAACTATAAAAATACCGTGGAGAACAACTACCTTCTGTGCAATCACTTTATGGGTGAGACTCGATATTGTGTATTGCAGACCCATACGTGAGGTTAAGTCAGTTCTTGTGGAAGCCCAGAGTTCTCGTGTCAGTAAGTATGTAACTGTGAAAATTAGCCATAGGTTCTAGTAACGGCGAGTGCATAACAAAAAAAATTAGCCATGCGAAGAGGTACTTTAAATATGGCGCATCTATGGTGTTGCAGGGAGGGCGCACTGAGAAGTAGCGAAGCGACACTTCTCATAAGTGAGACCCCCTATCTTTAGAAACATGCATGGCACCTGCTCATGCCACCAAATCCCCTTCTTGGTCCTTTAGCAACATTTTACACATTTGGCGGAATATCTGCCTTGCTCATCTTGTCCTATGGATTATTGGGCCTTTTCTGATTATCACCTCTTTTGATATACAGACACACAGCACTCCACAGGCTGGTGATGCGTTTTACTTTCCTGGCACACCTGAGATGGTCTCCCTATAATAGAGATGAGCCAAGTAAATCCCTGCCTATTTCTCTTGCCTCTAGCATCATAGAAACAATGAATGTTAGAAATGGGGTTTCTGGTTGGCTGGGGTATGCACCAGGCAGAACCCACCACTCTAGTCAAGGCAAGTAAGCTACACAACAAAGATAACCTGTGCTCACACTCTGGTAGCTTGGTGCAGACAGTCTGGCTATTCATCAGAGCCAATGTGTGAAGTGTTTGCACAACACACTCACACAGAAACACAATGAACACACCACACAAGAGACTCCACACAGGATTATATGAAAATATCTAGTATATTATACATAACATAAGACCACAACAACATGAACCAATAATTACATTGCCAACTAGGGAATTGTCAAACATCACAATGAGTGCAATAAGAGAAAGGCTTATATGTTGCGCACGTCATGAAATCACCATTACTGTGCATACTATGCAGTCACATTATGTAGTACTCATTTTCCTGAACAGTGCAAGTTATAAAACGACATACAATAACATTTAGAGCATGTAATGAATAAAACCCATAAACCACCAAATATCATAAACACATTGGGGCATATTATCAAGGGCAGTATCGCCTCTTTAGAGGCACTTTTTGCCGATAAAGCGGCGATATTTTTACCGCCCTATTAGCAAGCTGTCGCTAACAGCTGTTAGCGACAGCTTAATGGCGATAGCGGCCGTTTTGTTGCCGCTTTGCATGTCAGCGATAATTATCGCTAATGACATGCAAAGTAGGCGTTCCCAACTAAAAGCAACTGCAAACAGTCGCAAACACAACTTCCCCTATTATCAATGCCCGCGAAGCGATAAAAAAGTCGCGCTAACCGCGATTATCGCTGGAATTTAACACCTGATAAAAACTTGACTTAACCATCTTGTCAATGGGAGGTGGATTGTAAGGTTAAGTCCTCACCTGCCTATTAGCAAGCTTTTCATTAGCGCAGTGAATTTATCGCTGGATTTCTCGCGCTATTGCTGGGTTTCGCCGCTATCGCTGGATTTTTTATCGCCTTGGAGATAAGCATTGATAATAACGCGTTATCTCCGCGATGAAATCCTTGGTAATATGCCCCATAGTGTGCAGCGCACCTGCACTCCTACTAATGGTTATGGGGTAATTTAGGCACCAAACGTAGGGCATAACAGCACCTGCATGCCTATTACCTTTAATACCGTAATTTATAGAATCAACAAGATTGGGAACTCTGTCGAGGATTTTCCTCTGTCCTTGCTACCACTGCCAGCAAACAGGAGACCCCCCAAGGGATGTGTCAACTTGGGAGGCACACACCGCCTACTTCTGAGGGGAGACCTCGCTAGCTCCCCCTCGTGCATCAGCACAAGGTAGCTGGCTGCGAACACGCAGAGCGGCTGCTGAATAAGGCAGCCTTTCGGAAATCACCAGCCCAACATTGCACCATGTCCAGAGCCCTCTGCGGCCTTGCGGACCCCTGTGAAGTAATGCCCAAAAAAGAATGGAGCCGCCCGTGAACTTGTGGGACGACTTCGGGAATGCAAGCTTCGTGGAAATGCACAAAGCAGCACATAGAGCAGCTGATGTCCCTCCTCTCGTTCCTGGGGCAACGTGTCAACAATGGGCTGGGCCGGTCTCTCTTTATTGGCCACAAGGACATGGCACCCTGCAGTGGGGAGCTTTTCTTTTCGCTCCGATTAGGCTGCATTGCTAGCCGGGTGGACATGCCAGCCCGAGAGATGATTTTGGCACTCCTCAAAGTGGCACAATACCTATATAAGGTGCTCAGCAAGCGCTGATGAAAACAATTGTTGTTGACCAGACTCACGAGTCCCATGGGTGATTGTAAGTGGTAGGAGGGAAGCCTTCTGAATCTTCCAAAACCCTCACAAGAACAGGTAGTAGCTCAGCCACCTAACCCTGGAGAAAATCAGGGCACAAAGCAGGGCGCAGGCAGGCAGGGCAGCACAAGAGTCCAAATGCAGGGTGGCAGTCTCTCCAACAGCCCAATAGGCAGTAGGCAAGCACAACAAAGCAAATAGTCTAAATGGCGTTTCCTCTTGGCAGCACAGCAGTCGCCTGACAACGTGCAACATTGAGTGCCAGCAGCAGCTGGTTACAAGTCGACTCAGTGTCTCGAATCATGGGGTCAGAGCCCCTGTATTTATACTCAAAATTGTCGTTGTTCAAGGGGGCACTTCAAAAGAACTTTTAGCAGTGCGCAACAATCCCTTTCAACCCAGCCTGGGCTCCAGACATCATTAGGGGGTAAATCAGCCCTTTGTGTGAGGGCAGGACACAGCCTATACAATTGTAAAGTGTGAACATTCTCCCCCTCTACCAGCCCAGGAAGACCATTGATCCAGAGGAAGCGATTTTTAAATTTAGTTCAGTTTTTTTAACTGGGCCCCAATATTTTACTTACTCATACTGGGCTACTTATGACCCTCTAAGGTTAGTCCTCCGACAAAACCTGCTTGTCGCATTGAGGGGTGAGGGAAATTAAGGTGTCACTCTTGGTTACCTAATGAGGACCATTAATTGGCAATCAACTCACAAAGTGGTAATCAAATTTAAATACACCACCCTCAAAACCATGCTGTAATGGTATAGAATGGCAACGGGAAGTCCAAATCTCCTGAAGAAGTTTAGTCGGGCCAAAATCACACAAATGAATAACTCTGCTACTGCGGTACAAAACAAGAACAGTAAGACTTGCTGTTCTGAAAATAGCCTATGACTATCTTTACTATACATTCGAATTTAGATCTTGTATGCACAATCTCTTTGGAAAGAACATTAGGAAAACTTTAAGAAGACTCAGACAATTTAGAATTCAAATTAATTTTGTACTAATCAATATTAGAAATCAAAACAAGAGTCGATATTTCAGAAAATTCAGTCATGAGTCTCAGAAAACAGTTACAAATGTAGTATAAAACTACATTTAGGATTCAGCAAAGAGTTTCAAGTAAGTCCGTTAAGCCATAGGTATCTGCCACCAGCAAGGGCAGAAGTCTAATTATCTAGCAAAGAAAGTGAGGTGAGAATGAGCAATGCTAGCAAGCCTTGCCAGCATGAGTCCATAGGGCAGAAAAGGGCAAAAGAGGAAATAGGCAGTCAATACTGCAGCACCGGTATCAGCACCTGGTCTCTCGAGGATAGTTCCACCAAAGAATGCTTTTAAACAGTCAAGCCAGCAATTCTCTCAGCAGACAATAACAGCTCCCCTCGGATCAACTCCAGCACCTCTTCGAATCTGAATGAAGATGCTTCTCGCTGTCGCCCTTGTTGCATCTATCCTCAGATCCACAAAGAACCCATATAGTGCCACAAGTCTGGAGGTGATATCGATAGTCACACCATCCACGTCAGAACCTGACCAGGTCATAATCAGTTACAAGATGCACAAAGTGGTTACTTCAGTATTCTTTCACACGTTGCTCATGGGAATCAGTTGTCCATCCTGAGCACCCAGGTTAGTGCACAAAGAACCATTCAAGAATATAGCTCTCCGGTTGTAAGTAATAAACCATTTAGTAGTGTCAGTTCATTGCAGAGCAACATGTATCAATTGTTGAAAATTTCCATGAGAAAGTACAGAAAGTTACGTGAGTGAGAAAGAATGGAATACAAATTCTTTATCACGGTGTAATGTGAACGTATAAGCTTAAAAAATAAGTCAGTCTAAAGCAGTAAAATGAGTAAATAGAAAACACATATTTGCTTTTAGATATGAGCAAATAAGGTTCAATTAATACATTAATAAAGCAGTTGAATGTCATAGATTATTTCATGAAATAGTTCATTCTCAGGTAAATCCTATTGCCACATTTTCAAAGTTACTACGTGTAATTATCACAAATAAATTCATATATATGTTTAATTTTCAGAAATCTAAGTCGTATATGTTATGAAGATTATTCACACAAAATTTCAGCTTTCTACATTGTTGCACTAAAGAGTTGCATCGAATTTAAAGTCAATGGTGCATTACAATGAGAGCAATATACTGGTTTTCTGCAGCGTTATACATTCAAAATCATTGCGAAAGTTCACACAATTATAACTAAATATTTAATAATTAGGGCTCCTGGTTTTATGGTATTTATTTTTTTAACATTTCTGTCTGCATTTATCAATATTTATTTTTGGGCCATTTTATCTGTATTTATCCATATTTATTTAGGGGTCGATTCCGATCCCGGTCGGAGGCGCACCAAATACCATTCGGCCGGGAAAAAAGCCAGGCGAATGCCTGTTTCCCGACCGATTCGCACATACGTCCGAACGAGCAAGTACGATGCGCACAACTGCCCAAATCCCGACCCAGTCGTACTCACCCAATACAGGTCCAGTTCTCCGACCGATGCGGATCCGGAAACGCAGAATCGAGTCGCACGGAAGCCAAAATGCAGCCCCGTCCGGCCGGACAAGTACGATGCGCTTTCCGTACGCGCCGAACCCGTCGCTACGCACGGCACATCAAAGCATCCGGGAGAGGCGCACATAAGCTCCGATTCGCGCCACAAGACGATCCACGGCTACGAGACGAACACGCCAGCGACGAGGACGAGGCGAAGCAAAGAGAAAGACGAACTAGACGAACCAACCATGAATCCCATCGTGCCGATCCTACCAATATTCTACATCTATTACCGGAACAGGCACGGACGCGTACGGCGCAGAAGGTAAGTCAGACACCAACCACAAAAACAAACTACACGTACCCGACATATCACACACACACAGAGGGATGAAGAAATTACTTACACCAGCAACAGCAGCACCATAGGGGCGGGATGGCCATCACCAATGCCACATATACACATAGGGGCCTGGATGCCAACAACTAACACAACCCCTACCCAGGGGGTGGTAGATGCCTACCACTACTACCACCTCTACCCATGGGGGGCAGGATGCCTGTCACTACTACCACCTCTACCCATGGGGGGCTGGATGCCTGTCACTACTACCACCTCTACCCATGGGGGGCTGGATGCCCACCACCACTACCACCCCTACTCAGGGGGTGCCAGATGCCTACCACTACTACCACCTCTACCCATGGGGGGCAGGATGCCTGTCACTACTACCACCTCTGCCCATGGGGGGCTGGATGCCTACCACTACTACCACCTTTACCCATGGGGGGCTGGATGCCTGTCACTACTACCACCTCTACCCATGGGGGGCTGGATGCCTACCACTACTACCACCTCTACCCATGGGGGGCTGGATGCCTGTCACTACTACCACCTCTACCCATGGGGGGCTGGATGCCTACCACCACTACCACCTCTACCCATGGGTGCCAGGTGCCTACCACTACTACCACCTCTACCCATGGTGGGCTGGATGCCTACCACCACTACCACCCCTACTCAGGGGGTGCCAGATGCCTACCACTACTACCACCTCTACCCATGGGGGGCTGGATGCCTGTCACTACTACCACCTCTACCCATGGGGGGCTGGATGCCCACCACCACTACCACCCCTACTCAGGGGTGCCAGATGCCTACCACTACTACCACCTCTACCCATGGGGGGCAGGATGCCTGTCACTACTACCACCTCTACCCATGGGGGCAGGATGCCTACCACTACTACAACCTCTACCCATGGGTGCCAGATGCCTACCACTACTACCACCTCTACCCATGGGGGCAGGGTGCCTGTCACTACTACCACCTCTACCCATGGGGGGCTGGATGCCTACCACCACTACCACCTCTACCCATGGGTGCCAGATGCCTACCACTACTACCACCTCTACCCATGGGGGGCTGGATGCCCACCACCACTACCACCCTACTCAGGGGGTGCCAGATGCCTACCACTACTACCACCTCTACCCATGGGGGCTGGATGCCTACCACTACTACCACCTCTACCCATGGGGGGCTGGATGCCTGTCACTACTACCACCTCTACCCATGGGGGCTGGATGCCTACCACTACTACCACCTCTACCCATGGGTGCCAGATGCCTACCACTACTACCACCTCTACCCATGGGGGGCTGGATGCCTGTCACTACTACCACCTCTACCCATGGGGGGCTGGATGCCTACCACTACTACCACCTCTACCCATGGGTGCCAGATGCCTACCACTACTACCACCTCTACCCATGGGAGGCTGGATGCCTACCACCACTACCACCTCTACCCATGGGTGCCAGATGCCTACCACTACTACCACCTCTACCCATGGGGGGCTGGATGCCCACCACCACTACCACCCCTACTCAGGGGGTGCCAGATGCCTACCACTACTACCACCTCTACCCATGGGGGGCTGTATGCCTACCACTACTACCACCACTACCCATGGGGGGCTGGATGCCTGTCACTACTACCACCTCTACCCATGGGGGGCTGGATGCCTACCACTACTACCACCTCTACCCATGGGGGCAGGATGCCAGTCACTACTACCACCTCTATCCATGGGGGGCTGGATGCCTACCACTACTACCACCTCTACCCATGGGGGGCTGGATGCCCACCACCACTACCACCCCTACTCAGGGGGTACCAGATGCCTACCACTACTACCACCTCTACCCATGGGGGGGATGGATGCCTACCACTACTACCACCTCTACCCATGGGGGGCTGAATGCCCACCACCACTACCACCCCTAGTCAGGGGTGCCAGATGCCTACCACTACTACCACCTCTACCCATGGGGGCTGGATGCCTGTCACTACTACCACCTCTACCCATGGGGGGCTGGATGCCTACCACTACTACCACCCCTACTCAGGGGTGCCAGATGCCTACCACTACTACCACCTCTACCCATGGGGGGCTGGATGCCTACCACTACTACCACCCCTACTCAGGGGGTGCCAGATGCCTACCACTACTACCACCTCTACCCATGGGGGGCAGGATGCCTGTCACTACTACCACCTCTACCCATGGGGGGCAGGATGCCTGTCACTACTACCACCTCTACCTATGGGGGGCTGGATGCCTACCACTACTACCACCTCTACCCATGGGGGGCTGGATGCCCACCACCACTACCTCCCCTACTCAGGGGGTGCCAGATGCCTACCACTACTACCACCTCTACCCATGGGGGGCTGAATGCCTACCACTACTACCACCTCTACCCATGGGGGGCTGAATGCCTACCACTACTACCACCTCTACCCATGGGGGGCTGGATGCCCACCACCACTACCACCCCTACTCAGGGGGTGCCAGATTCCTACCACTACTACCACCTCTACCCATGGGGGGCAGGATGCCAGTCACTACTACCACCTCTACCCAGTGGGGGCTGGATGCCTACCACTACTACCACCTCTACCCATGGGGGGCAGGATGCCTGTCACTACTACCACCTCTACCCATGGGGGGCTGGGTGCCTACCACTACTACCACCTCTACCCATGGGGGGCTGGATGCCTACCACTACTACCACCTCTACCCATGGGGGGCTGGATGCCCACCACCACTACCACCCCTACTCAGGGGTGCCAGATGCCTACCACTACTACCACCTCTACCCATGGGGGCTGGATGCCTGTCACTACTACCACCTCTACCCATGGGGGGCTGGATGCCTACCACTACTACCACCCCTACTCAGGGGGTGCCAGATGCCTACCACTACTACCACCTCTACCCATGGGGGGCTGGATGCCCACCACCACTACCACCCCTACTCAGGGTGTGCCAGATGCCTACCACTACTACCACCTCTACCCATGGGGGGCTGGATGCCTGTCACTACTACCACCTTTACCCATGGGGGGCAGGATGCCTGTCACTACTACCACCTCTACCCATGGGGGGCTGGATGCCTACCACTACTACCACCTCTACCCATGGGGGGCAGGATGCCTGTCACTACTACCACCTCTACCCATGGGGGCTGGATGCCTACCACTACTACCAACCCTACTCAGGGGGTGCCAGATGCCTACCACTACTACCACCTCTACCCATGGGGGCTGGATGCCCACCACCACTACCACCCCTACTCAGGGGGTGCCAGATGCCTGTCACTACTACCACCTCTACCCCTGGGGGGCTGGATGCCTACCACTACTACCACCTCTACCCATGGGGGGCTGGATGCCCACCACCACTACCACCCCTACTCAGGGGTGCCAGATGCCTACCACTACTACCACCTCTACCCATGGGGGCTGGATGCCTACCACTACTACCACCTCTACCCATGGGGGCTGGATGCCTACCACTACTACCACCTCTACCCATGGGGGGCTGGATGCCTACCACTACTACCACCTCTACCCATGGGGGCTGGATGCCTGTCACTACTACCACCTCTACCCATGGGGGCTGGATGCCTACCACTACTACCACCTCTACCCATGGGGGCTGGATGCCTGTCACTACTACCACCTCTACCCATGGGGGCAGGATGCCTACCACCAACAACACCCCCACTCACAGGATGGCTAATGCATGACACAACAAGCACACACCAACATAAGGAATGCAACAAAAAGACATCCCCCAACACCATGACAAGCGTGTGTAGACTGTCAAATGCCTACAACACTGAACATGACTATGAACATACAATGTGACCCCCTATCACATGTGTCACACATAAATGTGTGTGGCACCCACAATGCAAGCAGACCATGACCACTGTGGCAATGGGGTCCAACCCCCATCATCACAGTGACCAAAAGGTAAGTGTGGGTTCCATAGCTGAAGCACATTTGAACATTGTGGCAATGGGGTCCAACCCCCATCATCACAGTGACCAAAAGGTAAGTGTGGGGTCCATAGCTGAAGCACATTTTGCACATTGTGGCAATGGGGTCTAAACCCCCATCATCACAGTGACCAAAAGGTAAGTGTGGGGTCCATAGCTGAAGCACATTTTGCACATTGTGGCAATGGGGTCTAAACCCCCATCATCACAGTGACCAAAAGGTAAGTGTGGGGTCCATAGCTGAAGCACATTTTGCACATTGTGGCAATGGGGTCTAAACCCCCATCATCACAGTGACCAAAAGGTAAGTGTGAGGTCCATAGCTGAAGCACATTTTGCACATTGTGGCAATGGGGTCTAAACCCCCATCAAGACAGTGACCAAAAGGTAAGTGTGGGGTCCATAGCTGAAGCACATTTTGAACATTGTGGCAATGGGGTCCAACCCCCATCATCACAGTGACCAAAATGTAAGTGTTGACATTGAAAAAGCTGCAACTGCCAAACTGCATGGATGATTCCTGGTCACAGAACAACAAACACATCAGTGGCAAAGTAGTGCTTGTGTCCCATAGCAACATAGATTGTGTGAGGCAAACAGTGCAGTGCAAATAAGACATACCTTTGGCCATGTGCAGACAAACATCACCCATGGGGGCTGACACTGTCAACATCCATCAATGACACAATGACAGAAGTGACCATCACAATGCAGACCCACATATTTGCACCAATGGGCACACAAATGTAGATACCCTGTGGAGACTGTAGATGTCAGGTGAACAAATAACATACCATGGCAGCAATGGGACACACAAACAATGATAATTGTGCTGACTGATGACCTAGGAGTCCCAGGGACAGCAGGTGAAACCCACCAAACAACATACAGCCAATAGCACACTAAAGATATGCCAATGCAGTGGTGCAGATGCACAAACAGGCAGACCCACACTGCACATCAAACACAACAGGTGAGGGGGGGTGCCAGTGTCCCCAGGCAACCACACAACACATGATGAGGCCTGACTACCAATTACACAGATGCACATACAGTGTAACCCTGGGCAAAGCACTACGCTACGCTCGCGTAGTTTGCGAAGTTTGCGCTACTTCGCACAACGTAAATTGCACATAGCACAGTGCAAACACACGTAGCGTAGCGTAGTGCAGCGGTCATTTTTTGCTTGCTCGCGGTCCTCAACGTCAAGTTGGCGACCACGAGCAAGCAAAATGACATCCCGGCGAGACTTTTTCTCGTTCGCGATCAGCAACATCAAGTTGCCGATCGCGAGCGTGAAAATAAACCTCCCGGCGAGATTCTCAACGCGGGGAGGTCAGGTTTCTCATTGCGAGTGGTCGCGTATGCTCGCGACCGCTCGCGATGAGAAACTACCAGTCCGCGTTGAGAAGCTGCCGCTCGAGTAAAAATCTACTCGAGCGGCAGTAAGCAGCCAGCTCGCACTGTGCAAGATGCCGTTTTCAATGATTGCACAGTGCGGACAAGCATCCGGCACTGTGCAATGATTGCGAACAGTGCACTACGCAGTTCGCGTAGTGCTACGCGTAGCTCGCCTAGTGCGAACTGCACTTTGCGTAGCTTCGCGTAGCGCTACTTCGCGAACTACGCCCAGGCTTACAGTGCCACACAAAAGTAACTCATGGATCCAAATCCCCTATGTGGGCAATCAGGCATTGTTAGATGAGAGGGAGCACAAATTACACATGTCACACAAGCTTGTAGGAGCAGCAACTATCACAGCAAGAGACAGACCCACCACAGCACTACCTCCAGGGACCCCATATTGTGCTGACACTAGCCTGCATGATAATCCCACTGTGATGACAATGTCAGATGTCGTTCACACTGTGAACCCCAGCCATGTGTCCTGAGCAACTAACTACCATCACACCTACACAAGCTCCAATCAATCAGCACGGCCTGCCAGCCAAGGCCAATATGGAGGTAGGGGTCTGGCCGTGCAACAACTCACTTTTGCACACACTCAACACCACACACCCTGATCTCCACCAATGTGCAGCAGTGAAGCTCACATGGACTGGTGACATTCCACATGCACCCATGACAATACCAGGGGTGGTGGTGGGAACCAAGGTGCAGAAACCCATCACACATGGCCAGTCAACAAGACTTGTCAATGTCTGACACACAGCACAGTATGCTGTACATGGGCATGATGTGAAATCCACCACAATCAATGGGATCCTGGCCATAGTCACACACCAATGAAGAAGCCAAGGTGACACATGAAGAACACACGTACACAACTACCAACATTGCAGCTCTGACCCAGAGCAGTGGCAGCAGTCACACACACAACGTGTCACAATCACTGTAAGCTAACACAAACTGTAAATCACATTACTCGTGTAAACAACAAGTGCCAAGGGGAATCCTGAATGTGTCCCATCTGCGTTTGCCCACATCCCCAGCACTGACAACAAAGACAACCTGGGATTACAACCTCATGAACATTAGTTTGCCATGCACCCACATCACAGAGAAACCAGGTCCAAGATGCTGGATGAACACAGAACAACTCAGCAAGCTTCACAAACAGGAACATCCCTAGGGACAGAGCCTGTGTACGAAAAGGGAAGGGAACACGCACAGACATGCTTACACAACACAGGCCCACGCAATGTCACCAGATTACACACTGCCATGAGGGCACACCACTCCTGTGGAAGGTCGGCTGTGCCAAACCTTGTCTGTGCACGACCCAAACATGTCAGCAGAACACTCCGTCAGTGAGTCAACAACCACAACACACAGAAGGCTCTGCTCAGCCTGGGTACGGGGGTGTCACGTCAGTCATCTGCACACACACCAAACACGTGTCAAGCAAGTTGCACTGTATACACAGATGAGTCCTTCGACATTGATGTGCAAAACTGCATGTCCAGTGGAGCTGGGCACACAGTCAGGGAAATCGGAACATTGAACAGTGGTAAGCCCACCAGATGTGCATCAGTGTAAGACAAAGATGTTCATTTACAAATGCAACAAGCATTTGCAATGCAATTGGTCTCGCATTTACAAGAGTTTGAGCTATTGTCATTGTAAATGGCAATGCCTTTTATTTATATTTTGAAAACCTGCAAGCGGTGCGTAAACACGCACTTTGTACTTGTAGTCGTTGCTTACGCGAAGCAAGGCTGGCAGTAAAAGAGGCGCGGTTACTGGCAGCCTCGCTTCTCATAAGCAATGACTAGAAGTTCAAAGTGTGTGCTTACGCACCGCTTGCAGGTTTTCAAAGACATTAATAAAGGCATTGTCATTTATAATGCCAATAGCTCAAACTCTAGCAAATGCGAGACCTATTGCATTGCAAATGCTTGTTTTCTTTACGTTTAGCCATGTTGCAACATGGCTAAGAAACTCTGGCAAAGCCAAAAGTTCTCACATAGAGAGGACCTATTGTCTTTGTCAAATGATTCACCCTTCACAGAGCGGTATTTTTTAATGCTCCGTGCAATGGATGAATTGCAGCTGGAAAGAGCTACAGGTGCCCCATCAGGGTCTCTTGAAAGCAAGACTCCTGCTGGTTCTTTTGTGATGTTTTGGCTCATTACATCTTCGCACAATGCATTTATTTCAGGTTACAGATAGTGTAGTGAGTTAAACTATCGCCACTGAAACATGCAGTGATATGAAGGTCACATGTTTCAATCCCCACAAGGCCATCTGAGCCTTTCTTCCTTCTGAAGTCGGAAAATTGATTAACTAACTTCGGTAAAAGAAACACTTTTTATTTGCGGCACTTGGACACTACAGAAGTGCAGTGCGACGATATGTTCACATTTTTAACTTTTTTACTTTTCTGTATTTGCATTGAATGCCGTGAATGTCACAGTTTGGCAGCGGTTGTGTCTGTGAGTGTGTCAGTAAACGTGAAGGCTCACGTGGTGGTGAGGTAAGTGGGAAATCCCCAAGGAAAGCAATGTGTTAGTTACTTATCTAGTGTTTTTTGTGAATGTATTTTTTTGGCAAGGTGTAGTTTGGGAGCGTTTTTGTGTCACAGAGTTTCAGAGTGATTCCTTCAGCAGGGACTTAGTTCCTTTTATTGAGTTTAGGAGTCTTACAAGCAGTCTTGGTTGTGAATGTGTCAGAATTCAAGGCAGAGTGTCTGAGTTCTGGCGACTTTCAGTGAGTCTGTGACGGTTTGTACAAGTGACTAGCAGGGTTTGCCATGAAAGTGTAGTCGTCTTAAATATCAGCTGCAAACCATGGACCTACTAGTGCCAACAAGTGAACTCGTGTGCACTGCCTGAGAGTACTGGAGGCCCACCAGCTTTATCCTAGGTGCAGGGTATATCGTGACAGAAACGGGAGTCCTTTCAAGTGCCAGGAAGTCCTTCAGCTGCGTTCCATATGCACTATATATATTTAGAAAAAAGTACACTCCGTGTGTAATGTCGGCGGCCACAGGAAGTAGTCTTTTGAAGTAACACCGAGCCATTCAGCTGATTTTTGTTTGTCACTTCACACGTACCTTAACAGTCTCGCGGAAGTGCACGTCGTGTCTCAGCTGTATTCTATTTGCAATAGGAAGAAAAAACCAGAGAACTCGCACTTTTCAGAGTGGTTCGAAGAGTGCACTCGGTAGAGCTGCGCAGGGAAAGCCGTTTAATTTTGGTGTAAATAACGCCTGTGCAGAAAAGGTGCCAGACAGCGCCCCTTGTGCACGGTCACTTTGGGTGACCTTAAATACGAGAAATGTGGGGATCGGATTAGACGACGGGATGTGGAGTAAGAAGCTCAAGGAGGGCGAGGGGAAGAACCTGTGGGAGGGGTGGGGGGGGAGGAGGTCGGTAGAAGGAGAGATCGTCTGCATTGAATGGCGGAGAACACCCGCGCGCCAAATTAATTAAATACATAAACCTAGCGCGGCCGCTAAAGTTAGCGGACCGCGTTCTAAATTAAAATAAATAAAGAAGCGCGAGGACTGTGAGCTAATGGAACAAGCTGCCGAACACAGACACGCCGTGAGCGTGCACATCAGCTGTCCGGGCAAGTGCACATCAGAACGCGCCGTGAGCGTGCACATTTGCTGTCTGGAGATCGCCAGAAAAGACCAGCGTGACGTGAGCTCTGGGGACACGCTGCAGGGCATCGCGTGAAGCATGGCGGAACGACGGTAAGGTGGGGGTGGGTGGGGGGTGGCAGGCGCATGGCTGACTGACACTGGAGGGGGTGCAAGGACAGCTTGACACTGGAGGGGGTGCAAGGACAGCTGGGGAGTGCATGCAATGCGGCTGGAGAGGACGGAAGGGGGACAGGAGATGTGCACATCGCGTGCCTGTACGTGCGTGTTCACATTTCCAGTCCGGCCTGCGCGTGCACAGCTCCTGTCTCCCTTCCGAAGCAAGTCAGTGACAATAGATCTCGCTAGCGACAGCGCTTCGCGCTGCGTCGCCAGGCGAGACCTAAAAAGGACATCCCTGTGTCAAATACTGAACATTACACCCTCAGACTGTAGCAAAGGATGCCATAGTTCCAGAATACAACAGGACACATATCCCATGGACCACATGGAGTCCATCACTGCAACACTTCATCGTCCTGATGTGAACACTATTACAACTGCAAATGCAGGATGCTACTCATCCACATCATGTACATCAAAAGAAAACCCAAAAGTAAACAAAAAGAGGCTTTATTCAGCAAATGTCAGGGTAAAAACGGAAGTCCAAAAGAAACTAAGGCCAATGGCCAGTCCAAAATCACAGTCCCAATGGGGTGAGAAGTGACAACTGTTCACACATTGCTTGCCTGCACTGGTACAGTTGGGGGACATCACCCTTGGAGGGGCATACAAGGGGCAGGCCAGGCACCGCAGGGACAGGATCAGGGGATGGCAGAGTGAGGCAGTGAAGGGGTGGTGGGTGCAGGAGTGTCACCGGCAACTGCAGTGGAGGTGTCTGACTCAGGGGGGGCCGGCACCACCGTGGTACACAAGTCAGTTGGTGTGGGTGCCGCAACCACTGCAGTGGGCTGGACTGATGTAGTGGACTGGGTACCCACTGCAGTGCCCGAGTCAGACTTGGTGGTTGTGGACTCCACTGCAGTGCATGACTCCAAGGGAGTGGAAGGGTGGGCAGATGAGGTGGGCAGGACAGAGGGGGGGGCCCGGTCCCCACAACAGTGCCACTAACAGGCAGAGCGTCTGGGTTGGGGGTGGAAGAGCAAGTGGCAGGGGGGGAGGGCCTAAGCAGTCTGGGGATGCGGTATCGGTGTGTGGGGGAACCTGGGGCAGGGTGTGGCGGGGGAACCTGTGCAGTGGTGGCCTGGGGGATGGAGGAGAGAGACTGAGCGCTGGAGCTGCGTGGTGGTGGTGGTGGGGTCTTGCTCTTCCTGCTCCGGGGGCACTTCTGAATGGGCTCCTGTGTCTGCCTGCGCCTGGGGGAGGGTGTCCGGGGGCGAGGGGCACTCCTCTCTGTGTGTGTGGACTTCCTCTTCCCCTGGTGTGCTGGGTCAGCAGGAATGGTGGGGAAGAGGCCGAGGTCACACAGGAAGAGCTGCTGTGTATGTGGGGTAGCAGGCGAGGCAAGGGAAGGGGTCTTGGAGGGAGAGGATTTGGAGGACTGCGGAGTGAATGTGGATGCCTGTGTGTGTGTGTGTTCCCCATCCCCTGTGTATGTGGTATCAGTCCCCTGAGGATGCTTGTGTGCACGTCTTGCCTTACTCTTGGGTGTGTCTGTGCTGCTCGTGTCTGTGTGTTTGGATGACTGTGCAGGTGTGCATGTGCTTTAGACAGGTAGGGGGCAGGAAGTGTGGATGGGGCAGAGTTGGGAGGGGTGAGGGACTGTTGGAGGAGGGACACTGCTGCCGTCAGGGAGGAGTACATGGACCTATTGCTCCTCTGTAGGTCAGACATACCCGTAGAGATGCCCTCCATGAACGACACCAGCTGTGTCAACAGAGTGGTGTGTGCATGGAGGACACTCAGCATTGCTGTCTGCCCTACATGGAGCTGCCGAAGGAGGTACACAGACTCCTCACTCAGGGCAGCAGGGGACACAGGGGCAGGGGGTGCGGTGCCTGGCACGAAGGAAACACGCTCCCGAGCACGGGAGCCTCCACGGACCTCAGGAATGGGAGCCGATGGGAGGGCGGTGGTGGTGGTGGTGGCGGGGCCAGACAGACTAGCTGGCCTTTGGTGGCTGCCGAGACCCGCCTCCACAAGGGAGTCATCCTCCGAGCTGCTGTGGTCCCCAGCTGAGGTGGATGGTGCTGAGGACTCCTCGGTGTGGCTCCCCTCGCCCTCCGTGCCACTGGGTCCCTCTGACCACTCGTCCGATGCTGACCCAGTCTGGCTCCGCTGCTCCTCCTGGTCCGTGGAGCTGTCCCCTCCTGTGGCCGTGGATGTATCTGCAAACAATTAGGGAAACAGACAAACATCAGTCACCTGCACTGACCGCACACACCACAGTAAGTACAGCACATTACAGAGCAAGCCCTGGCATCCTTAGTTGAACATTGCCTAAAGTCCTCACACAGATTCGGGGAAGCCAATTGTCAGTCTGATGGTCAACCATGGGACTCACACCCCTCCTGCCCTTGCACCCATCTGTCTGGTGCCTGTCTGATGGTAAGACCCCAGTGTGGACACATGCACCACCTACACAGTTGTTGGACATTGCAGGGAACACGGTGAAGCATGTGAACATGCACACATAACATCTCTTGCCACTGAGTCAGTGCAGGTGTCCGGATAAAGGGATGGCCAGATTCTAATTAGAAATGCATGTGATGCATACCAGCACCAGACACCATGATGCACCCATGTCCGGATAGTCAATGCCACAATGGGGTGCATGTTGCACATGTCACTCCCCTGCAGGATCAGTCCCAGGAAGTTTAATGCCATGACACAGGAATGCGTGCAAAGTCATACATTACTGTCTCAAGTCACATGGCCATGGCAGCCAGCCAACAACAGTCTGCACTGTGTCACAATCCGAGGGCATGGGGAATGCAAGTTATGTGACTGACAAGTGCACATGTCCATCCCCAAAAACCACATCATCTGTACTACTATTTGTCCACGTCATACCAACTGGACATATGGGGGACATGAAACACAACTCTCTGAACATGAGCACCTCACAGTGTGCTGTGAATGAAAATACAGCTGCCTGAAAGTCACAGTCGCAAACACCTGTGTGCACAGTCAAGTGATCAGACACCTATAAGTCACAGAAGTATCGTCTATCATGGTCACATCTCAGATGGCATGCTGAGCCCCAAACGATGAACATACCAGTAGTCCTGACAACGAAGACACAGCACAATGAGACAGAGGCAGACACCTGAGGGTACATTTCACTGATCACAACATGCCAGATGATACACGGGAGTGGGAGTACAGAGTGTATTGTATGCACTGGAGTAGGCATGACTGTCCAGCTCCACCTGTAAGAGGGATGAGTCCTGGACAGTAGGCAGGTGGCTAAGCATGTGTGACACACTGGATACATATACTCCTGAGGCCCAAATATTGTTCCCACCAGCAGCATGGGTGTGTGCCACATTCCCCAGGGACATGTGGTGAGTCAGAGCAGCAAGCGGACCACATATCAAAGTTACACGCAGATCACATGTCAGAACTTAGGCATTGTGTAAGCAATTGACCCACCCATGAATCGCACAACATAGTCACGGGAACAAATGCTGTCCCCCACCTTGAGCAAAGCAAAATGCAATGACACAGTCCCCAAATGACACAATTTCCTGACTATAAGGGCCACACATATGCGTATCAGAGGAGAAGTGGGCATGTAACAAATGAGGGACATGGGTCCTGGACCACATGACTGATGTACTGTGGAAGTTTAACCAGGCCAGAGGAGGGCACATAGCATGGCAGACAAAGTGCACAGTGCAGTCATGGACTCACCCCCTCCTTGCTGCTGTCTGTCCTTCAGCTGCCCATCCAGGTCAGGGAAGACCACCGCCAGGATACAGAGCATGTGGGGTGTCAGGGTCCGGTGTCCGCCCCTCCTGCGAGGAGGCGACAGCTTCAGCTGGACCCTTGCGATCCTCCGGGTCCAGCCACGAAGGTCCTGCCACCTCTTTTGGCAGTTGCGGATCCTGCACCTGTAGACCCCCATGGATCTTACTTTCCGGGCGATGGTCAGCCAGATGTCCTGCTTCTGGTGGGCATCAACCTGTGAGGATGACAAAGTGAAAAGGCCATTACTACACATGCAACATATACGTGCATCACACAGTTGGATATACATGTCTCAATTACAGGGGCATATGATGTACACAGGCAGTGCAACAATGGCTATGAACAGTTTGCCAGCAGTCACTACATGGTATCATTGAATGGGAAGTAAACCTAGTTGGAATGCACTGTTACTGCACTGTACCAGTTCAGTGCATGTAACTACACACTTTGGGGTGTGACAACTACTCAGTGGGCATGCTAGCCAGTGGTGTGCACAGTGAAAGTCCTGCTAGTCAGACAACATGCACAATTAGTGATGCAGTGGACAGCACACTCACCTGCTCCCCTGGTTTCCCATACAGCTTGCTGTACTGTGGAAGGAGGCTGTCCAGCAGGGCCTGGTTCTCCTCAAGGCTGAAGGCTGGGGCTCTCTCCACAGTACGTGCCATTGCAGGAGCCAGAGGATGCATAAACAGCAGCAGTGTTGGTGGCAGATGTCGTCCTGGAGCATGTAGTGCAGGCAAGTGAGCTCTCAGGGGAACAGCCAGGATTATATGTGTGCTGCAGAGGCAGATACTGTCCCATGTGTCCAAAGTGATAGGTCCAAGTCGTTTGCATCTTCTAAATCTGACCAATCCATGGTATAGCAGCACTAATACACGCCCACAGCATCCTTCAAATCTTCAACTTCATGACACCCATGATTTTGCAACATTGTTGTGGCTGGCCAACTGAATTCACTGCATCAGACTCGTTGGAGCTTCAAAAACGCGTCCGTTGCCATGCCAGGCCCCAGCTAATATGTGCGCACCGATCGGACCATTGCTGTACGACGCGTACCCGGGATACAACGCGTACCCGCTCACATTGAATGCAATGGGCCGGCCGGGCACACCGATCGGTCCATTGCAGTTCAACGCGTACCCGCGATACAACGCGTACCCGCTCACATTGAATGCAATGGGCCGGCCGGGCACACCGATCGGTCCATTGCTCTACAACGCGTACCCGGGATACAACGCGTACCTGCTCAGATTGAATGCAATGGGCCGGCCGGGCACACCGATCGGTCCATTGCTCTACAACGCGTACCCGCGATACAACACGTACCCGCTCACATTGAATGCAATGGGCCGGCCGGGCACACCGATCGGTCCATTGCAGTTCAATGCGTACCCGCGATACAACGCGTACCCGCTCACATTGAATGCAATGGGCCGGCCGGGCACACCGATCGGTCCATTGCAGTTCAACGCGTACCCACGATACAACGCGTACCCGCTCACATTGAATACAATGGGCCGGCCGGGCACACCGATCGGTCCATTGCTCTACAACGCGTACCCGGGATACAACGCGTACCCGCTCACATTGAATGCAATGGGACGGCCGGGCACACCGATCGGTCCATTGCTCTACAACGCGTACCCGGGATACAATGCGTACCCGCTCACATTGAATGCAATGGGCCGACCGGGCACACCGATCGGTCCATTGCAGTTCAACGCGTACCCGCGATATAACGCGTACCCGCTCACATTGAATGCAATGGGCCGGCCGGGCACACCGATCGGTCCATTGCTCTACAACACGTACCCGGGATACAACGCGTACCCGCTCACATTGAATGCAATGGGCCGGCCGGGCACACCGATCGGTCCATTGCAGTTCAACGCATACCCACGATACAACGCGTACCCGCTCACATTGAATGCAATGGGCCAGCCGGGCACACCGATCGGTCCATTGCAGTTCAACGCGTACCCGCGATACAACGCGTACCCGCTCACATTGAATGCAATGGGCCGGCCGGGCACACCGATCGGTCCATTGCAGTTCAACGCGTACCCGTGATACAACCCGTACCCGCTCACATTGAATGCAATGGGCCGGCCGGGCACACCGATCGGTCCATTGCTCTACAACGCATACCCGGGATACAACGCGTACCCGCTCACATTGAATGCAATGGGCCGGCCGGGCACACCGATTGGTCCATTGCAGTTCAACGCGTACCCGCGATACAACGCGTACCCGCTTACATTGAATGCAATGGGCCGGCCGGGCACACCGATCGGTCCATTGCAGTTCAACGCGTACCCGGGATACAACGCGTACCCGCTCACATTGAATGCAATGGCCAATGTGTGCGCACCGATCGGTCCATTGCTGTACAACGCGTCCTTGTACAAGTCACTGGCATATGTCACCATGCCTGTCACAGGTGAACATATGCCAGCCACATATACTTCCCAGGGAGTGAGGGGCACACCTACAACACCACAGCCTGTCCACACTGTATCCTAAGGCATGTAAGGCTGCATTACATGTTCCGTGTATGGGGGTCAACATGTTGTTTTTGGGTGGCACTTGGGGTCAGCCACTCCCAGGCTGTGCACGTGTTCATGGGGACAGAATCCTTGGTGTGTTGTGCACATGAACACTGTGGTGTGCAACTGTTCATTTCAGGGCATGTGGCATGGTCACATTTCATGGTTGTCTATGTGTATGTCATGTCACATACCCCCTGAGTCCCATGTGGGACGGTATGTACGTCCCAGGGTGACCCATTGCCACAATTGTGATGGCCCTCCACAGTCTGTGTGCATGTCGTGTTTACAATGTCTCTGATTCCATGTGCACAATGGGAGACAGTCTCCACATCCACGTTGTTTGTGCATGGACTTTGATGTTGTGCGTGTGTGTGTCACAGACGTCAATGTCTGTCCTGCCGAGGCAACAGGGACCACTACCTGTGGGGGTCATGGTTGTTTAGCTGTGGTATATTAATGATGCACCATGTCATGCCAGTGTCCATGTGTCAATACAGGGTCCCTGGGAATCTACCTGTCGATGAGCTGTGATGCCTGGGGCACATCTGTCCTCACATGTCACTGTGGTGTGTGTTTGGAACGTGACAGCAGTACATGGGTACTGTGACACAGCCTAATGATATCCCATAGCACAACCTGGGACTTGTTGAGGACACATGTTGAACTGTGATGTTAGATGTTAGCCATGTAGGTGCCATACATGTCCTTACGGAACGGTACACGCATCATGTACTTGTGTCTCGTAATGATGTATCATGTGATATTGAGTCTGTTCTATGCCACATATGTGGGGTGACTGACAATCTTTCTTTCCTCACCTATGCACTGCAGGGCACCAGCTGTCCATCGGCCATTCCCTGACCTTGCAATGGTGGTTGAACGGGACTGCATCCGACGGTACCGCTTCACCAGGCCACTGATTGAGGAATTGACGGTGCGGTTGGCCCCACATTTGCAACCTGGCCGGACATACCCTACAGCGCTGACCCCCAAGGTGAAGCCCTACACTTCTTTGCCACCGGTACCTTTCAACACACTGTGGCGTCTGCTGGTGGGATGTCACAGACCATGTTCAGCCGTGTGCTCCGTGACGTTTTGGAGGCTATGTTGAGGTACCTGAACCAGTACATCTATTTCCCTAGACTTCAACAACTCACTGACGTGAAGAGTGACTTCTATGCCCTGGGGAGGATGCCGCATGTCATTGGCTCCATTGATGGGACACATGTGGCTTTGGTACCACCACAGGCCCAAGAGCAGGCATACAGGAACCGCAAACACTACCATTCGGTCAATGCACTGGTGGTATGTCTTGCAGATATGAGCATCACACACGTCTGTGCCCGTTTCCCCGGTTCTGCACACGATGCCTACGTGATGAGGAGTAGTCGCATCCCGAGGATGATGTCACAGATGCGGAACCAGCGTGCCTGGCTTGTTGGTGTGTACTGACTTTGTAGCATTGTGTGTGTTCTGCAATGTAGTGTTACACCCTCTTTTCCAACTCAGCTAATGTGCAATTGTCTGTATGTAGGTGACTCCGGATACCCCAACATGCCGTGGTTGCTGACGCCCCTCAGGAACCCTGTGACACCAGCCCAGATGCGCTACAATGAGGCACATGGTCGGACCAGGAGAGTGATTGAGCGGACATTTGGTCTCCTGAAGAGCCGCTTCCGCTGCCTAGATAAGACAGCAGGGGCCCTCCCATATGCCCCAGCAAAGGTGTGCAAGATTGTCATCGTCTGCTGCATGCTACACAACCTGGCAGTGCGGAAGGAGTTGCCTCTCATCCTGGATGACGATGACCAACATCCGCCACCTGTGGAGGATCCTGGGCTGGACCACGATGCCAGTGGTGATGATGATGATGAGGGTGATGTCCGCACACAGCTCATCACCAACTTCTTCAGCTGAATGTGAGTATCCAGGATGTTATGTCAATGATGTGAGTTTGCATGATATGTGTTGGTGGTGCTCTGGTGCTGTTTGAGTGTGTCCATGTGCTACTTGACTGGATGCGAGCAGCAATGTGTCCTTACAGGTAGTCTGTACTCCACAACAGTGTTGACATGCTAACTTGGTCCCTGGGTAGGTATCTTGTGACATGTATTGGGCATGAGTATTGCAGTTCTGTCCTGTTCTTCAGTGCTATTGACTGTGTGTCATTTCTGTCCTTCACAGGGTACTGTCAGAGTTGTTTGGTCAACTGTGATCCCCCGACACCGTGAATCAACTTCCAGGGTGGTAGCTGTCGTTTCCCTACAGGTGATGTGCGCCACACCCATGGACTTCCTTTCTTCTACACTTGTTGACTGTGTGCCCACTGCCAGGTGGGATTACCTTGCATCTGTAGTGGTTACAACATGTTGCAAATGTGTAATAAACCTGTGCTTCACTTTGTGATGTGCGTTGTCTGTGGTCACACATCTGACTGACATTCGCTTCCTGCACCAGTGGGCTAGTTAACACAGACTGTGAATAGGTGTTGTGTCTGTGCATTGCACCATATTTCCTGGCAACATCAGTGTAGGCGATGAGTCAGATGGCCCTGGTGTGTATGTGTTGTGTAGCCCTGGTGGTGTGTCTCCCTCATATGTGTCACGTCGCCATGACTCACATGCCGGTGTTGTACTTGCTGTAGCAGTTAGCATGCACAGTGTCATTTCACAGATCATCATCTCCACTTCAGAAACAACGTTGTAATCACAACAGAGGCAAGTATGGTGTATTGGTGAGTTTATTGACATACATGTGTGAGTATAGTGCACAGGATGGTGGGTGCTGTACATTGTGATTGTAATCCAAAGTTCCTAGATGATTTGGAAGTCCTGATAGCAGAAATGTCCTGAGTAAAGTCCACAGTCATCTGATACATTGGTCCAACTTGAGCTCCCCATGTCATGTGGGAGAGTTGTGTTGCATTGGACAGGGTGAAGAGTTTGCACACAAAGGTGATTTTCCGGAACAGGTGTTGGCTTCCTGGGGGTTGTGGATGGCCATCAGCCTCTTAGTTGTCCTTCCTCGGACGACCCCTCTTCTTTGGGGGGGGACCCTCAAGTGCAGGCTGCTGCGGTGCAGGGGACTCTCCGCCAGAGTCATCCTCCCTCCCTGTGGCAGTTGCAGTTGTTGCTGCACCAGATGTTGTGGGCACACAGGGAGGTGTTGACATGTTTGTGCACATCTGGCGGAGGCATTGTAATATGTCCCTATGCACCGCCGTCTGTTCTTGCAATGTGTCCCACTTGGACTCCATGCGGGACATGTGTAAGTCCAAGCGGGCATGATGGGCAGCCTGCTGCTGTTGAATGTCCCTGAGGATCCCCACTACCTGGCTGAACTCTCCGGTGCTAGTCTGGTACGCATCAGCTATGCGTACCAGTTGTGGGTCATCATGCAGTCCAAACCCCTCTGCAAGCAGCGACCTATGTCTACCACCCCTCCCACCACCCCTGGTGACACATGAAGGACCTGCGTTGGCACGCACAGGTGACCCTGGGCCCCCTTGGGGGTTGTTGCTGGTGTTGGTGTCCGTAGCTCCACGTTGGGCCGGGTCCGTGTGCTGTTGGTGGTGGTGGTCCTTGGTCTGTCTGTGTCGGCAGGGGTGGTCTGTGTGTTGGCAGTTGTTGGAGGGGTGGGTGCAGGGGGTGCAGCTGGTGGTCCTGCTGGTGCTGCATGATGACTCACTGCGGAGGTGCCAGGTAGGTCTTCGTCATCCGAGGTGGGCAGAGGCTGTTCCACACCAGTGAGCTCAGTGTCCCCGGAGCCTGGGACAGGGACTCCTCAGCGTCTGCTGCTGTGTCCCCATCATCACCTGTATTTGGAAGAGACACACAATGTATGTAATGTTTCTACAGGCATCAATGGTTCAAACACCTGACTGTTGTGACTGTACCTCTGGATGCGGGCCTGTACATTGCATTGTCCTAAGTTGTCACAGTCAGCTGTTGATATTGGTGTAGCGCATTGTCCTGACAACATGAAGCATTTCAATGTGAATGTTGAGGTGTGTGCATAGCCAGCATTGGTGGTATTTGGCTTACATCTGGACATCCTTCTCCCTCCAGCCCAGTTCTCCCACCATGAAGCATGCCACCCTTGCAGTGGGTGCAGGTTGACTCTCATGATGTCAGTCAGTGGTGTCCTGCTGTTGGTTGGTGGCCAGTTCCCATCAGGGCCTTGTGCTCCCCACAACAGAGCACCAGTGTCAGACATCTTTGATGGGGCTTTCCACTCTCTGTGAGGTGTGCATGCTTCAGTGTGAGCTTGCTGGGCCATGTTGGGGGGGGATGTTGAGCTGTGACTACCACTCCCATCATGCTATTGCCTCCACCCCCCTTCCCAGCATGCCCATACTTCCTTCCTTTTGAGTGTACTTCACTGTGTGTGGGTGTGACAGCAATGGCAAGATGGCTGACAGTGGTGTCCTGCTGTTGGTTGGTGGCCAGTTCCCAGCATGGCCTTGTGCTTCCCACAACAGAGCAGCAGTGTCAGCCATCGTTGATGGGACTTTCCACTCTCTGTGAGGTGTGCATGCTTCAGTGTGAGCTTGCTGGGCCATGTGGGGGGGGATGTTGAGCCGTGACTACCACTCCCATCAAGCTATTGCCTCCACCCCCCTTCCCAGCTTGCCCATACTTCCTTCCTTCTGACTCTGCTTCCCTGTGGGGTAGTGTGCCTGTGCTGAATGGATGGCTGACAGTGTTGTCCTGGCGTTTATTTGGCTACATGTCCCATGTGTGTCACTGTGCTTCCCACAGCATGACCTAGGGTGGTGGTTCTTTGTGGGATAAATATTTTTAGTGTGAGGCAATGCATTTTCCCCGGTGAGTTGTGTGTAGTTTGGGTTAGGGGTGTGTGTGGGAAGAGCTGCTGGTAACTATGGTCATAGCTGTCAGTCCTCCTTCCCACCCAGCCAGATATCCCACCACGGAACGTGCTTCCATTGCAGGGAGTGCAAGTTGTCTTTCAGGATGTCAGACAGTGGTGTCCTGCTGTTGGTTGGTGCACAGTTCCCAGCAGGGCCTTGTGCTCCCCACAGCAGTAGCCAATGTCAGCCATCTTGTCAGTTGTTTTCCACTCCCTGTGATGTGAGCATGGTTCAGAGTGGTGTTGATGGGCGTATTGTGATGGTGGGCAATATCTGTGACTACGACTCCCATGATGCTATTGGCTACACTGACTTGACCAGCATACACAGAATTCCTTCCTTTCTGTGGGATTGCCTGTGTGGTGGTGTTGTAGTGGTGGCTACATATCTGACAGTGTTTGTTGGTTATATTTGTGCCACTGCCTAGCTTTATTTGTTGTAGGTTTTGTACATGTCATGACACAGTTACATATCACTATGAGATGGCATGTATTGTGTTTATCTGACTGACATACACATCTTGGGATGATTCTGTTTTTGTTGCTGTGTATTTGCTAAGGGTGCATGGTTTGACTATCCCCTTGACAGTGATGTGTGTGTATTGTCACACGATATTGGGTATATTGGTTGTGTACTCACCAGGCTCTGGGATGTCTTCTAGTCCATAGACGCTCACTGGTGGTAGGATGGCCCGCACCTTCTCCTCCCAGGGCCTGAGGTATAGTGGTTTGGCAGGAGGGCCACTGCCGGTGTGTTGGCTCAAGATGTAATCCTTCTTCAGTAGGTCCCTGACCCTCCTGCGCACATCATACCACCTGTTCTGGATGTCTTCCTTTGTGCGCAAACATGGTGATTGTGCGTTCACCCTGTCAACGATCCTCGCCCACATCTTGGTTTTCTGCGACATGGGGGTCTGTTGGACCAGTGTACCAAACAGCTGTGGCTCTACCCTGAGGATCTCATCTACCAGGACTTCCAATTCACTATCTAGGAACTTTGGATTCTTCTTGGGGGGCATGGTGATGGGTGGTGGTGGTGAGTGATGTGTGTGTTGGTGTGCAAGTGAGGGTGTGTGAGTGTGTGTTTTGCTGGGTGTATGTGAGGGTGCTATTTGTTGAGGTGCTGATGGTGTGTGGCTTGTGTGATGGATGAGCTGTGAGTGTGTGTGTGGTTGCTGTCTGTTGGTGTTCTGTGCTGGCAGGTCATTTGAATTTGCAAAGGATCATGGTAGGGATTTGTGTCCTTTATATGGGTGGAGTTGTGGGTGTGTCTTTGTTCCCTGTTCCCCCCAGTATTTATTGGCTTTGTTATTGCTTGTTTGGCCTTTTTTTTGTGTTTTTCCCTTTGTACTTTTTGTGCAGGTAGGAGACGTTCTTCTGACCGAGTCGGACCCTGCAGTTGTCTCGTGCGAGCTTCTCAGAGTCGTTCCTGCTGTGTTTGTGCTGTTTCCTGTGCTGCGTACGGGTCGGTCGCGGTGTATTGGGTTGCTTCGGCTCGCTGTTTTGTATGCGTGTCGGTCGTACGGCTTGAGCTCTGTGCGACTCGGTCGTGTTTTCCACCCGTTGCATCGTACTTGGCGGTCGGAGTTCGCGGGTACGTTTCGTTCGGGATTCTTCCTGGTGCGTGTCGGTCGGTTCGATTCGCGTGCTTTTCCGGCCGGATAGCTGTTTTCCACGCGGTTCGGTCGTTCGGCTTGTGTTCCGTACGAGTCGGTCGGATTTTGCACGCTTTTCATCGTACTTTGCGGGTCGGGCTGCACCGGTCCGTGTCGGTCGGAATTAATTCCGGCTCCGAGTCGGTCGGTACGTTTTCCGGCCCGAATCGGAATCGGCCCCTTAGTGTTTTGCGGATAAATGAATTTGTAAAACTGTACATTTCCATATGTATTTAACTGATAGACATGCAGTCATACTTTGATGTCTGTTGTGTTTTAGCTATTTAAGCTGCCAAATATTACATAACAATACATCCACTGGTAAATATTAGCATTATGCCACAAATGTATGTTGACATATACCATTATTTAAAGAAGTTTCATCCTGTTTTTTAACTTCCCATGCTGTCCATCTGCTCAGCTATTGGGCTATAATTCATAAAAGACAGCACAGAGAGTCACTTAAAAGAAGCCTAGTTTTCTCTATTTATCCACTTTTAAAAATAAATGCAGACAGAAAACATATTACTTTCTGTCTGTATTTATCTGTAAAAATACGTAAAACGGAAAACCGGGAGCCTTACAAATAATATATCAATCTATATTAACATCTAATTAATTTGTATAGTTGCGGAAAATACATTTTAATGAGTTATTTCCTTTCAGCATGATTTGAACTTATATGAAATTCAATCTATTAGCATTTTAGACACTCAATATATGTGTTCTTCTATTTATAAAATCTAACCACAATTTTACATTGCTTGTACTATATATTTTCCCATTGATCATTGATGTTTCTTTTAACGTGTGCGAGGTGTACATTCATTTTACATTTATATCTCTTTCTCATATTAAGTTTATATGCTGTGTAAAGAATAATCAGCTTTTAAGCTGGATCACCATGAGTATGCAGATGAATGCAGATGTAATCCCTGTCACACCCAACCCTTCCTGTGTGATGGCTGTCTGGAAAGTATGCACAAAGTGTAGCTGTCATCCAGGCCCAGATGTGGATTGGGGTCAGTCTGCAAAGCACAAAGGGGGAGATTTACTACTTTTTCACACAGCTCAGTGCAGCAGCCGTAAATGTTGTGCTGTGCTGCATGAAAAGGAAAGAGGAGGAGAGTGCCAAATTTAATTAAAATACGGCACTCTCCTCCCCTCTCCCTAGCGCCGGTGCTGAAATCAGGTGCTGTGCGCTACTGAGACACCTTAGTGCCAGGGTGCAAGGGTGTCTCAGTGAGTCTAGCATAGGTTTTGTACTGGAAGGGTACCCTTCCAGTACAAAATACTATGCTGAGACTCACTTCAAACCTTTTCCCTCTTTGTATGCGTGCTGTACAGTGCAACACACATGCAAAGTCGGAAAAGGAAGGAGAAGTTAAAGCATTTCTCCTTCCTTCCACCTACTTCAAAAGGGTGCCAATTTCTGACGCTAAACCCAGTCTACTTTGTTTTGTAAATTGGGTTTAGCATCAGAAACCTTGGGTGGTTGCATGGGAACGCCTGTGCTGCACTCGTGGTATGCCCCTTTGGCGCTAAGTAAAGCAAAGCAGCGCTAAGCGCTGCTTTGCATTACTTTCACGTTATTTCCAGCACTAAAAAGGTTTAGAGCTGGAAAGTAAATCGTGAAAAAAAGATTATGTGCTGATTTGCGTCACTTTTGTGATGCAAACACGGCGTAAAATATTAGTAAATCTACCCCAACAAATCATAAGCACAGAAAAATGCCCACTTTCTAAAAGTACCATTTCTAGAATAGTAATATAAAATCTGACTACATCAGTAAGCAAGATGTATCACTACACTTGTAAATATACCAAACATGGCAACGCTACTCCTTTCAGATTAGGAATTAGCACTCAAAAATATATAAGGGAATTCCCAATGCTAGCCTATGAGAGGAGCAGTCCTCACAGCAGTGAGAAACAAAAGAGGCTATTTGTCACTACCAGGGCATGCCACAAAATTCAAGGCACATGTCCTACCTTTTACTCACACAGCACCCTGCCCATAGGGCTCCCTGGGGTCTACCTTAGGGGTGACCTATGTGTCAGAAAGGAGGAGTTTAAGGCTTGGCAAGTAGTGTTAAATGCCAAGTCAAAGTGGCAGTAAACTGAACACATAGGCCCTGCAATGGCAGGCCTGAGACAAGTTTGAAAGACTACGTCTGTGGGTGGCACAAGCAGTGCTGCAGGCCCACTAGTAGCATTTAATTTACAGGCCCTGGGTATATGGGATACCACTTTACAGGGGACTTACAAGTAAATTTAATATGCCAAACAGGTGTAAAACCAAACATACCATGTTTTAGGGAGAGAGCACGTGTACTTTTTCACTGTTTAACAGTGGTAAAGTGCCCAGAGTCCTAGAGCCAGCAAAAAGAGGGTCAGAAAAATAGGTGGAGGACTGCAAAAAGTTTGAGGATAACCCTGCAAAAAGGGCCAGGTCCAACAATGAAACATAACGTGGGACGTGCACAGTAAATTGTCACTGACAGCTGATCTCTGTGTGCCTGTCTCTCATTTTTCCTCCTCCACCACACTGCTAGGTGCTACTTAGGTGCATTAGTAAATTGTACATTCAAGCTACGTGAAAAGTATGTTTTCAAAAAATGTGTGTGCAAAACATGTATAAAAATTCAATATAAAATGTGCATTTAATTTTTAGTTAAAATGTGTACTTAAGTTATGAGCACTGAAAAATTTAAAAGACTGGATGGATATTCGGTGTAAAGTGAGCATTCATGATATGTGTCAGCTATGCATGCCATAACAGCTTTGCATAACTTTTGCAGCCAGACAATGTTCAACCTATGTATTCAGACTTTGAGTTAAAAAACATAGCAACTTTTGTGCAATTTTGCAAACGTGAACCAATTTCCAAATGCAGCCGTGGCTATACATCTGTTCTTGACCGTAAATTAATAAGACTGCATGTGTGTGCACGCTCACATACAGGGCCTGCTTTAGGCATGGGCAAGATGGGCCCAGGCCCAGGGCGCCAACGCTTCAGATGGGCCCTCTGAGCTTACCTGGCAAACAGCTTTGATCATTTATTCATTTTTATTTGTAGGAGCCTGTTCACTGTTTTAGGTTCATTCTACAACTTCTTGTTCTTGATCCCACTTCCTTCTCCCTCACACCGCTCATCCCTCCTCTTGCCTCTCAAAAGAAAGGACCTAGGGTATGGACTGAGTGACTGAGGTGAGGAGAAGATAATGGACACAAGTGTCAGGCAGAGCATCAAGCTCTTCTGAAGCAGAGTACAGCAGCAACAATCTATTATTAAGGAGTGTGAAACAAGTTCCCGTTCCCGAGCAAAAGACAAAATTACGTTATCAGGAAATCAATCCAAGAAAAAATCAGTCCAAATATTAATATTCTTCTTTATTTTCTCATCCTGTTCATAACCGTAGATGTTTTACACATGGCTCATGACAGCAGATTGGCGTAGTTGGTATAGCCAAGATGTAGCCAACACGTGTTTCGACTTGGGTATATCGCCCAATGACTTCCTCAGGGCAAACGTGAATTCAGAAACAGTCCGCCAAAATCCAGGCAAAACCTGTAAATAGTCCCATTCAACATGGGTCTTAGTAAAGCTTATATCCCAGAAGAAACAGTCAAACGTATAGGCAAATATCTCGAGGTTACTTGTGTTCCAGTAAGCGCGCTTGTCTATATATATATATCGTATTGAGGAGAGTGCTCCCATCGTAATCAGGTATCGGATAAGAGTACCTGATTACGATATTTGCCTATTTACAGGTTTTGCCTGGATTTTGGCGGAACTGTTTCTGAATTCACGTTTGCCCTGAGGAAGTCATTGGGCGATATACCCAAGACGAAACACGTGTTGGCTACATCTTGGCTATACCAACTACGCCAATATGCTGTCATGAGCCATGTGTAAAACATCTACGGTTATGAACAGGTTGAGAAAATAAAGAATAAAGAAGAATATTAATATTTGGACTGATTTTTTCTTGGATTGATTTCCTGATAACGTAATTTTGTCTTTTGCTCGGGAACGGGAACTTGTTTCATATTCGTTCTTTGTGTATCTTTGGTCACAGAGGATTTTTTGGATACGTGGGTGGCCGTTTCCTATCTGTTCCCTTGAGCACTTCTTAGATACTACTGGTATTTTGATTATAATAATGGTATTGCGCAAGGTCTGACCTAGCCACGCTCCAAAGTCATATTATTATTAAGGAGTGGTTAAAGTGGGCAGGATCTATTGGCAGCGACTTTCACAATTATTATTTGTATATTTACAAATACAGTTCCCCTACTTTTTGTCAAAAAAAAACCCAACACTTTCTGAATGGTTAATGCTGAGCCTGAGGTGCTGATCCCTGAGGGTAGGGTGGAAATCTCCTGTACTGTGAAGGAAAGGAAGAGCCAGTCAGCTAAAGAACAATTCTTCTCGCTATGGTGCCTGCTATCTGAAAGACAAGTAAATGTGTACAACTGGTTAATCAGTAAATCTAAATGCTGCATAGGAGACAGTCTATACCTCTCTTCTGCGCCTTTTCAGGGAAAACGAAGGCATTGGGTAAATGGAGCAGAGGGAGAAAACTGCTCAAGGCTTGAATATCCCTATTATCAGGATCCATACAAGGCTTCTCTTGCACAAGTAAAGCTACTCTCACGCCATATGTGCACTTGGCATGGTGCTGGCACCAATGAATGTGCAGGAATTGCTAGGGTTGGGAGAGCCATCAAATTAGCAGAGAGCCGACCCTGAGCTAAGCCATGGGTCTGGCTTGGCTCTAAGAGCCGGTGCACGAGCCGAACCTTGAAAATATTTGATATGGATATCATGCAACAAGTATCATGTAAAAATATGAAAATCTCTTCAAAATTCAAAAACGTGCATTTTTTATAACACGGGGAAGTGTTTCCCTATAATGCATCAGAATATGTCACCCATTGAGAGGAATCTAATAAAAGTGATGGTTTTAAAACATGAACTTAAAAACACTCCTGCCCTCCACCCTAATGACAATCCCATAAGTGAACTAGTATGCAAGGCAGAGTTCTTGAGTCTCCTATTTGTTGCCTAGATTCATGTTACAGATGGAGCAACAGTATAGTCCATTAAATCAAACACAAGAGGTTTTTGCCTAGTGCGCATTTCAATTACTGCCGGTCTGAGACCCGCCCCAATTTAGGGTCCCCCAGCAGGCCAGCGCTTAGGCCAGTTGTGTTGCTGCAAATGCTCTACCACTGTTGCACACTAAGGCGTTGAAAGAGGAGTTTCCAAATAACAGTGCATTCCACGAATTGTGGACGGAGTGGAATCCCTGGAGCCTGAAAATTGCAATTGTATGCATAATATCTGGACTGCTCTTGACTGCAGTGGCGAGGACTGCCTTCCTATTGGACTTGTACTTGGTGATAGCGTCGACCAGGAGGCAGATCAAGGATTCACCACGTGATCATCTTGCACTGCATACTTATAATTAATTGCTTCTGCAATTACAAGGTGTCCTCTTAAACACACTGCTGTGTTTTAAATTAGTTTTCATTTCGGGGGCGGGAGGGATTATCTTTCCCCCTTCCATTTTTTGCATGTGCTTCGTCCCCTCACCTACGGGTCTTTTCCCCCCTTCTCACCCTGTGCTCTAAGATTTTGGCACCGGAAACAACATTTTGTACATCTCTTGCCAACACCCCCCCCCCCCTTGTAAAACGAAACAAATAGACTGCAAATAACAACAGTGTTCGAGAATTGTTTATTTTTGTATTTTTTTAGTTGTGGTAGTTTTGTGGTGATATATCCAAACACAACCAGCCGATACAAATACCAGAACCGTTTGGTACAAGTGTGATACACAAATGCTAGTAACATTTTATTTTCACCGGTTGCCATTTATGATGTTTGGTATATAGCGTATGGTTTTAAGGGGCCATTTTGTTTAGAGCAAAATATGAATTGGTCTCTTTGCTTAGTCCTGCATCTATAACAATCACCAACAACAGACATTCTAGGATGTTTGTTTGGTTACGTCAGCTGTGGTTTTGACATCTATTGTGACATCATTCAGCGGATAGCCCCTTTAAGAACAGGTCCTTTTTTAAGTCTTAGGCAAGGACAGCGAGCACCGTGATTATTGCCCTCCCATTTTCTTGTTATTTATATGCTATTTCACCTCAATCATCGATGACTCTGAGGGTTACCAGGAATCTTTGCAAGCAAATAAGCATTAAAAAAAAGAAAATTACATTTAATTTGTACAAGATCACACAGTATGTATGCAGAGAATCGAGAATGGAGCCCAGGAATGGACCGAATAGCACTACTCAAACCTTCTATTCTTGAGTTATAAGCATGTGAAGGTCTTTGACCCCTCCTGTAGAGGTCAGTGGGAAACATCTTGGGCTATTCTGAATGACCCTGCCCGGCTCTGGGAAGGAGACGAACAGGAGCTGAAACGGACACGACATGGCGCTCCAGCCACTCCTGCTGTTCGCAGGCGGGACACCTGCACTTCTGTGGCTTAATTGCAGTCCTTAAGTTCAAAAGCCGCCAAGGCAGTTAAACTCTAGACCTGCCTGAGGCTCCCAGACACCTGGGAGAGGATGAACTGCACTTGTGATAGATAGATCAGTTCAAAGTCTTGAGTACATAAAACTGTTCCAGGAGGTATCAGCTTCTGTAGCAGCAGAGTGCATGCTGGGACATTTCTGTACGAGTCAAATCGACGGCATGTTCAGCCCCGGCCCCCAAAGCAGGATGGTTGGCATAAAAACACTACATACATACATACATACATACATACATACATACATACATAAATACATGCATACATAAACAAATAGTTAAATGCATTAATTAATTAATTAATACCGTGATTTTGACTTCCATAATGAAAGACGCTGATTTCGTATGTTCTCAAAGAAGCAGACACTTTGATGGTGGATAAGATGTACCCACACAGCCCTAGCTTTGCACCCTCTTTGCCAATATCAAGACACCCCTTTCTTTCCTACAGATACCAGGATCCTGAGTGCACCCTGAACTCCAATGTCTTAGTCTCTGGGCTTGTTTCTAGCACCGGAAATCGTCCCCAGTCTTCTAGTTATGCTATTGGACTAGAATCTATCATTAGCTGTTTTAAAATGGCAGAGACTAACTATTCTTCTGAATGACCTCCAGCGACAGCTTTGCTGGCCAATGCCTTCCTTGCATCACTATTCTGATTGGGGTTTCAGCTCAGAGACCCTCCTGTGCTGGTGAGTCAGTCAGCATTCTTTTACAAGACAAAGGTCACAAGGCCGCACTTTGACACTGCCTTGCGTAGTCTTGGCAACAGTGCTGCAGTTTCAGTCTTCTCCACATGCCACATTTCGGGGTGCTATATGGGATCTGTAGAAGTATGGGTAAGTCACACATCAACAGGTCACCCCGCTCTGGGAATAGGACGCTTGAATCCATTATGGCAATCACGCTGAACTCCCCAGACCTCTGGTCAGCTTCTCTTCTTCCAGACAGCTGAGCCAGACTCCACCCTGGGAATCCTCTTCCTGCAGAAACACCTCTAATACTGCTCTTCCTCAGCCCTGGTGGCAGGCTCCTCTTCTCAGGGCACATTATCAGCACAGGGATGCTTGGACTCCAGGTGAAGTCCACTCTCCTCGCTGGAAACCTGCCAGTCAGAGACCCCAGACTTGGACCTCAGAATTCCCTCTAACACTTTGTAGGGGTGTTGCCAGGGCACTGGTCAATGAGAAGTCTTGGACTATTGGCTCATGGTTTTCTTTTGGCCCCATTCTGATGCTGTATTTCTGGGCAGAGAATGTGAATTCTACAGTCTAATCCCTGGGGCTGGTTTCAGGCAACTGTGCTTTTTTTCTTATTCATTCCAGACAGGCCAGCCACAGGATTAGCCTTTGAGCGTCAATAGGAAGCGGGGATGGCGCTGGGTGTCTCTGGCTCACAGAAACTCAATGAACATGCACAATTGAGGGCGAATCCTTCACACTCTTCATCAATGAACCTGATGGAGGTGTCAGTATGAACCAAAGGACAGGACTCGGGCAGAGACTATCTGCACTTCTCAGGGAACTGCTGTCTCCTGTCCACCGTAGAGTGCGACTTATCACTGAGGCTTCCAGATGTATGGATGGAGCCTTGCAGTAGATGCGCCTTGCCTGGCAGGCTACCATGATCATTTTGTAAACCATTGTCACAGAGGAAATCCAAACATGACTCCTTGATGTCCACAGTTAACCAGGACACACACTCCTTACTCACTCTACTACACACAAACTGTGCATACACACATGTGACATCAGCACACGACTGGATACAGCAAAAGGGCTTGCAGACAGGACACTAGCAGACTAGTCCAAACGAGCAAACCAGTTTAAACGAGGTGAGCCAGTTGGCAACTCTTCCTGTGCATGTTAGGGGTAAAAGGCCCTTCCTGCCATATTAATACATTGCTGCCACCTCTGTTGGTCCACTAGAGCCTTTTGAACTGATAGCAGTCAGTCACACTTGATTAAGGAGTGTACACATATTGTACCCTCTGGGCCATAGATCCCCCCCCCCCCAGGTCACGATCCAAAATATACTGGGCCCCTAGAATAGATGCATAATTATCATGTGTGCTGAAGCCAATGGAAAGGACCTGCCCAAACGGGTCCACATCACCCCCCACCTCTGTAGTCTACATTGGCTCCTCATCAAGAAGAGATGCCACTTCAAGCTGCTCATGCACGCCTACAGAGCTCTCCACAACACCGGACCAGCATACCCGAACAACCATGTGACCTTCCACTGGCCCACCAGACACCTGCAGTTTGCAGCCCTGGTCCTCGCCACCATTCCACCCATCCATCGCAACCGAACCAAAGGTCATTCCTTCTTCCACCTTGTAGACAAGGCCTGGAACAACCTCCTCGTCCACTTCCGAACATCAACATCCCTCGCCGAGTTCAGGAGCGGACTCAAGACCTGGCTGTTCAAAAAGACTCACATAATGCTAGCGCCTGGATACCCTTGGAGGTGATTAGCGCTCTATACAAAACTCTGATTGATTTATTGTTTAAGTCAATGTACCAGAAACCTGTTCCTTAGGTAACTGGAGGCAGAGTTGCACACTCTCAGAGTCATGAAAAGGACATTCCAGTCCAAGCAGTGAGATGTGCAAATACTTAAGCATAATTAAACACACTCCCCCGGGAGGTACCCCAGGAAGGGAACTAAAGGCTCTGGGGTCTCAAGGGTGAGCTGGCCTTCCAACACAGCATATGTACACAACATAAGCTCCCTGAGAATTTTGCAATTTATAGAGATATGTGATGTATCCCTCCCAACGCTGCTCAGTACAAGTGTTGGGCATGCAAAAAAATGTAACTGATTGTCCTCACACACCACCAGGTGTCATGCTTCAACATAGGACAATCCTCGCTCTTCAAAACCTCTGTTTGATGGAGAGCGGGCCTACAACTGAAGCCAGGGAGGCACTTCTAATTAAGAATGGATCTGTGATATAAATGTGTTAAAAACCAATCTGTCACACACATCAGGAGGAAGGAGCAGACGCATCTAGGCTTGCCATAAGGGATGCACTTTGACAGAAGTTTGACTACAAGGGTCCCTATGTCCTTCTTCCATGGGGTATAGAAAACCCATCATTGGAGTATTGGAAAGCGAGATTAGTTAAGAGGTAGACACAGGTCACTCTGGTTTGGAGGCAAAGCACATTGGCTCATTAGGATTCTGTATGCCCGTCCTGATGAAAGCCACGGACTCAATCGAGCCACAAGGCAGAAACATGTTGACGGTATCAGTGGTGATGGGGTACTAATTCCCCTTATCTCCACAATTCATTTTAATCACCAAGTGTCATGTCTCGCGAATAAACAGTTTTTGGATGCCACATTGGTTTTTAACACACTTATATCACAGATCAATTCTTAATTAGAAGTGCCTCCCTGACTCCAGGTGTAGGCCCGCTCTCCATCAAACGGAGGTTTTGGAGAGCGAGGATTGGCTTATGATGAAGCATGACACCTGGTGGTGTGTGAGGACAATCCGTTACATTTTTTTGTATGCCCAACACTTGTACTGAGCAGCATTGGGAGGGATACATCACTGTTATACCTGCTGCTCAGCCAGTGTGATTGGTGTGTGGAATGTTGGTGTGTGGTGATGCTGTGGAATGTTGGATGTGTGAGAGTCAGTTGGAGAATGGGCTGAGCAGCAGGCAGGCTGCTCCTAGTGGGGCTCTTCATTATAGCTCTGATCTTAACATCTTAATACATCATCTTACCTAACATATACCTGGATTACCGGACGTCTGAAGGAAGTGACCCGATTAGGGCCACCCGGGTCACTCGCGACCACCTCTCAGCCTTCCATACAAATGAAGAGTCGGTCAGACAGTAGAGAATACAAACCAAATATATTTATTCAGGTACACTCGAGCGGAGTCCAGTCTGACCAGCCTCCTGGGATTGCTGCAGAGGGACTGACTTCAGCAAACATGGTGATACATTATGTACAATCCGGAACCAACAAAGACACGCCCAGACTGGAAATTTCCAGTTGGAGGCAGCTAAACAAAGAGGGTACAGAAGGATGAGTTTCGATTCTGAGACTGGGCACACACTATCTCTACTCAAAGGTCGTTCTGCCTGCGCCCAACGCTAGAGTAGTGGGAGCAGGCCTCTATCATGTGGGAAAGGTATGCGCTAACGAGAACAGTGCATTCATTAGTTTAGCAAGGCTCAACCTTGGAGAAACGAAAACTATCGCAGCTGCTTTCAGTGAAAACAAGAAGGAATTAGTTTCAATCATGATTCAAAATGGCGGCTAAACATAAAATGGTGCCGCGAATGCTAACTTAAGATGTACAATGCATAAACAGCACAGCTAAAACACTTTTATTCCATCACATCTTTATTTGATTATAACATTTTGGCGACGAGGATGGAAGACGTCCGGTAGTCCAGGTATATGTTGGGTAAGATGATTTATTAAGATCTTAAGATCAGAGCTATATTGAAGAGCCCCATCACAAGCAGCCTTCCTGCTGCTCAGCTCATTCTCCAACTGACTCTCACACATCCAACATTCCACAGCATCACCACACACCAACATTCCACACCCCAGTCACAGTGGCTGAGCAGCAGGTATAACACATCTCCTTTCTTTAGAGGAGCAAGAAAATCATTGCTACTACCCCATGCATCTCACAAATGCATAACAAGGGAAAAGACTTTTGCATGGAAATATCAGGTGCACAGGCATGCAACACGCTAAATGTAACGATAATAAAAAGGACATGCATGCAAAACACAGTTTAATGAAGTCAGAAAACATGCATGTAACATAAAATGTAAAGATGGTAAACAATCATGCATGCAAATTTAAAAACATATTGTTAGACCTGGCACCATTGGCGAGGGTCTCCCTTCCATATTTTTCGCTGTTGCCTCCTATGTTTTTGCTATGTTTTGCTGGTCTAGATGCTTTGGGGCACTTTGCCACTGCTGTTCAGTGCCAAAGTGCAAGTGCTCCCTATTGTAAATTGTTGTAATGGATTAGTGACTCCCTGATTGGCTTATTTGATTTACTTGTCAGACCCTAGTACAGTGCACCATGAGTGCCCAGGGCCTGTAAATCAAATGCTGCTGGTGGGCTTGCAGCACTGATTGTGCCACCCACAGAAGCAGCTTGTAAAATGTGTCTCAGGCCTGCCATCGCAGAGCCTGTGTGCAGTCTGAGACTGCCATGTCGACTTGGCAAGGGCACACACTTGCCAGTCCCTAAACCTTCCATTTTCTGCATGTTAGTCACCCCTAAGGTAGGCCCAAGGTAACCCTGTGGGCAGGGTGCATTGTATGTGAAAGGTAGGACATACCCTGATGTGTGTGGCATGTCCTGATAGTGAAATACTGCCAATTTCGTTTTTCACTATTGCAAGGCTATCTGTTCCCATAGGCCAGAATGGGCAGTTTGATTATAACATCTTATAAGCATAACTGACCCAAGGAACAAGATGGGAAAATAAAGTTTAGTATGCCTGAACTCAGAATGTTAAAGTGCATCTTTTAGTGTGGGTGATTTTAACATTCTGTGTTTGAAAATACCACTTTTAGAAAGTAGGAATTTTCTTGCCTAACCATCCAGTATGCCTCTGCTAGGTTTGTGTATTACATGTCTGGTTTGTGAGGGACAGGGGGCTGGAGAGGGCTTTGGCTCCAGCAGTCTGATGAATCAGGGCTGGGCTGAATAGGACCTGGGTTGAATAGAGAGTAGGGGGAGGAGATTTCCTTTCACTTGCCTGAGCCTACATTGAATAGAGAGTAGGGGGAGGAGATTTCTTTTCAGCTACCTGGGCCAGGTCTGTTTTCAACAATGCTGTCGCCACCTCCTGCCAGGAAGCTGCACCAGGGAGGACAGAACTGGTTTGGGCTGGGTACAGACACTCTCTGCCTTCAGAGAACAAAGACATTTTGTGTATAAAAAGAGGGACCCCAGAACTTTGGATCACTTCTGGGAATCAAGACGAACCTTTGCCAAGGAGAGAAACCAAGGAAGCTGAAGGAGGAGATTGCCCCTGCGCTGGTTACTGTTTGGGGTTGGCCTGCAGTGGTTACTTATTGCCAAGGAAAGGAGAAAAAGTACCTTTGTGTGTACTTTATCATCTTGAGGAAGATCTCCAAGGGCTTGAAGAAGCTGAGTTTGCCTCCTGTTCTGAAGTCTCAGGGACACAAAGACTTCACCACCAGCTTCCCCTGAATTTCCTTGCTGGGAATTCTACCTGCAGAGAGGTGCCTCCTGTTGTTTTAGGACCTCGAGAGACTGCGTGTCGCTGGGAGCTGGAAGCGCAACGCAACGAGGAAGAAGCGTGTTGCCGCCGCAGCTGTTGCCGTCGCATTGCCGAAGAAACGTGCCGCCGCCACAGTTGTTTGCTGTCGCATTGCCGAAGCAGTGTGCCTCCGCCGCAGTTGTTTGCCGTCGCATCACCGAAGAAGCGTGCCGCCGCCACAGCTGTTTGTGATTGCATTGCCGAAGAAGCGTGTCGCATCGCCGGAGAAGCGTGCCGCCGCCGCAGAGGTTGCCGTCGCATCACCGGAGAAGCGTGTCACAGGGCCTGTCGTGGCTCAAGAACCCATCGATTTCGCCGCGCGGCCGTCGGGCGTGCACGCATCATATCCAAGTTGTTGCATAGCATCAAAGACGCCATTTTGTCGCATCGCACCGGATCGTCGCATCGCATCGAGGCACCATCTTGTCGCATCGTAACCGGAACGCAGTAAGAAACTGGCGCATCACCTTCCCTGCGGCCCTTTTGTTTATATTGCGTTACGCATCCAAGGTAATTTGAGAGTAAAGTGTCGCATTTACCATCTACATTGAACTAAGCTATTTTTACCATTTGAAAGTCGTATTTTTGAATACTGTATTGTGGATTTTTGTCGTTTCGTCTTGTGTTAAATCTAGATAAAGATTACTTATTTTTTCTAAACTGGTGTGGTGTCCATTTGTAGTGTTTTCACTGTATTACTGTATGTGTTCACAAATGCTTTACACACTGCCTCTGAGATAAGCCTACCTGCTCGTGCCAAGCTACCAAGGGGGTGAGCAGGTGTTATTTTAGGAGTGTAGACCCCTTACCCTGACTAGAAGCAAGGGCCCCAACTTGGTCAAAGGTACCTACCTCTGCCAACTAGAGACCCCCATTTCTAACATTGGTGGTCAGCGGTGAGGATTCTGGACTTGCATTTGTGACTCATATACAGTGATTGATGTACACTACTAGTGAGTGCAGACCATTACGCAACCACATACATATTGGTAGATTTTTTTTCCTTGGGACTTCTATTTTTGCTAAGAACTGCCAATTCTTGTTACCATGAGCAAAACAGCATCCAACGCATCTATGGATCTACAATTTGAAGAAGAGAGGGTTGATACCTACACTGTGCCACAGCTTAAGACCATCTATAGAAAATTTAAAATCTCTGTGAAAGGCCTCACCAAGAAGGAGGAGTTCCAAAAGGCGCTGAGGGCCTGGTTGGAATCTAGAAATACTCCTGAGCATCCTGAAGAGCCTAGGGAGGAGGCAGAGAATACAGATGGGCAGCTAGAGGGGCCATTGGGCCTGACCGGGGAGAAAGTACCTTCCAGGGCAGGCAGCAGTGTTTCTTCAAAGGGCCTGTCCCCAGGAGAGCTGGAGGACAGGGAGAGGGATAGAATGCATAAACTGGAGCTAGCCAAGCTCAAAATGGGTGGTCAGATGGAATTAGAAAATAAGAAGTTAGCCTTGGAAGAAAAGAGAATGCATTTAGAGCATGAAAGAATGTTGAGGGAGTTGGAGCTGAAAGCAAAGAGCTTAGAGATTACTCCCTCTGGTGGCAGCGCACCATCAGTGCCTGTAGAATGAAGAGTATATATCCCCAAAGATGTAATTAAGGAGTTCCACAAGCATGAAGATATTGGTCAATGGTTTAAGGCCTACGAAGTGGCCATGTCCTCCCACCGGGTCCCTGAGAAGGATTGGGGAGCGGGGTTGTGGGGGCGCTTTCTCAGTGATGGGCGGGACACCTTATTAGACTTGCCCTCTGAGGACCAGAATTCCTATGCCCACATGAAGGAAGCCTTAATGACCAGGTATGGGTTGACCCCAGAGCTTTATAGACAAAGGTTTAGAAATTGTAAGAAACTGGAGTCAAGTACTTGGGTGGAATATGTGTCTTTTTTTTGCAGAGCATTGGATGGTTGGGTGAAGGGTAGCAAAGTGAATGATTTTGAGGAGCTCTATGATTTGATTGCATGGGAGCACTTGTCCAGTAATTGTTTTCGCCAGCACCTGATTGATAGTAAGCTGACTACCCCTAGGAAGCTTGCTGAGGAGGCGGACCGCTGGGTTAGTACCCGGGCCCCCTCCAAGGGTCATGTGGGAGACTCCGCCAAGGGTGGGCAGGGTCCCCAGCAGAAGAGTGGGGGGGACAAGGGTAAACAGAGGGAGTTCCAGAAAGGGCCCCAAAGTAATCCCCAAGGGAACCAAGCGAAGGGTTCCCAGCCTCCCCTGAGAAGAAGCCAGGGGCCCCGACAGATAAGCCTGTTCAGAGGGGGCCCAGGAAATGTTATAATTGTGGTCAGGTGGGCCACTGCTTCTGGGATCCTAAGTGTCCCATGAAAGCAAATGCAGCACCCACTGGTGCGTCACCCCGACAGATGGCTAGTGTAGCCCTGGGGGAGGAGTTGGGTACCCAAGGTGGGTGGGGTCCCACAGAGATGTCCCTAGTCTCTTTAGGAGACAGTGAGATGGACATGGGACCCAGCTGCCTGATAACACTAAGAAATACAGGCAGTGGGTGACCATCAATGGCCATATGGTGGAGGCTCTGAGAGACACCGGAGCCAGTGTGACAGCTGTCAGTTGTCGGCTGGTGTCTGAAGAGCAGGTGATCCCCCATGCATTTTACCCTGTAGTTGCCGCTGACAACTCAGAGAGCCACTGCAAGGTGGCCCAGGTTCCCTTTGAGTGGGGGGGGTCTCAGGTACCTTTCAAGTAGCTGTGAGGCCAGCCATGCCTGTTGACTGTCTGCTAGGCAATGATTTGGAAAGCTCCCCTTGGGCTAAGGTAGAGAGATGGTCTCATTTGGAGATGTTGGGTCTGCCTGAGTGGGCGTGTGTGACCACTCGGTCCATGGCAGCCAGTAAGGGTATTCAAGAGGACCTGGAGCCTGAAAGAGTGGCCCAGGTGCCTGCCTTAAAGAGAAGAAGCCAGGGGTGTGGGAAACCAGCCCCCGAAGTTCCCATGGTCCAGGAGGAGGCAGGCCTTGAGGGTGATGCCCTGGAACCTACAGGGGAACAAGTAGCTGACCTGGGGGACCTGCCCGAGCTGACCCATTGGCAGCAGGAAGGGGCCCCTCCATGGAAGAGTTCTGCGAGGAGCAGAAGAAGTGCCCTTCTCTTGTGGGTTTGCGGCAACAGGCAACAAACCAGGCAGCAGATGATCAGTCTGGATCACATTGGATCTACTGGGATAATGGTCTCCTGTATAGCGAGCCTAAGGTTGCTGAGCCTGGGTCAGCCCGGGTGCTGGTGGTACCCCAGCGCTTCAGAGCCTTCCTACTGGGTCTGGCTCATGATGTGCCTTTAGCAGGACATTTGGGGCAAGACAAGACCTTTGAACGGCTTGTCACCCACTTTTACTGGCCCCAAATGCGCAAGAGTTCAGATACTCATTGCAGGACCTGTCAGACTTGCCAGGCAAGTGGTAAGAGTGGGAGGAAGCACAAGGCTCCTCTCCAACCGTTCCCTGTGGTCAGCACCCCCTTTGAAAGGGTGGGCATTGACATTGTGGGGCCTCTGGATCCCAAGACAGCCATGGGCAACAGGTTCATCCTGGTCTTGGTGGACTATGCCACCTGGTACCCGGAAGCCATCCCTCTCCGGACTGTGACGGCCCCCGTGGTGGGACGTGCATTAATGGGGATTTTCTCCCGTGTGGGGTTCCTCAGAGAGGTGGTGTCAGACCGTGGAACCAACTTCATATCTAAGTATATGAAGTCCCTTTGGCAGGAGTGCGGTGTAACCTACAAGTTCACCACTCCTTACCACCCCCAAGGTAATGGGCTGGTTGAGAGATTCAACCGGACCCTAAAGGGCATGATTATGGGTCTTGAGGAACCTATGGGGCGTAAGTGGGACATCCTCTTGCCATGCCTTCTGTTTGCTAACAGAGAGGTGCCACAGACGTCCTTAGGGTTCAGTCCCTTTGAACTGCTGTATGGTCACCCTGTAAGAGGACCTCTGACTTTGGTAAAGGAAGGCTGGGAGAAAGCTCCCAGTAAACCTCCCCAGGATATATATAGCTACATGCTGGCCTTCAGAAACCAAAATAGGCGTTTCAGACAACTTGCCCAGGCGAATCTGGAAGCCAGCCAGGAGGAGATGAAACGGTAGTATGATCAGAATGCCACTCTGATCGAGTTTCAGCCTGGACAGAAAGTGTGGGTCATGGCCCCCGTGGAGCCTTGTGTGCTCCAGGATAAGTGGACCGGACCATTTGAGGTGGTGGAGCGCAAGAGTGATGTCACCTACTTGGTGGACTTGCGGTCTCCTAGGAACCCTTTGCGGGTCCTGCATGTAAACCACCTGAAGCCCCACTTGGAGAGGTCCGAAGTGGGCATGCTCCTAGCGACAGATGAAGGAATGGAGGAGGAGACTGAGCCTCTTCCTGACCTCCTGTCTGCAAAAGAGCAAGATGGGTCAGTGGACGGTGTAAACCTCTCTTCCTCCTTGACCCCTGAGCAGCAGGATGACTGTCGCCAACTGTTGGGGCAGTTTCCTGGTCTGTTCTCCCTGACTCCCGGTGTCACTGAGTGGTGCGTCCATGATGTGGACACTGGGGACAGTCCTCCGGTAAAACACAAAACTTACCGGGTGACTGACAGGGTGAGAGCTTGCATCAAGGAGGAGGTCTCCAAGATGTTTGCCTTAGGGGTGATTGAGTCTTCTAACAGCCCTTGGGCCAGCCCAGTGGTCTTGGTCCCAAAGGCTGCCGTGCCTGGTGCCACACCCGAACTCCGGGTCTGTGTGGACTACTGAGGACTCAATTCAGTCACCAGGACTGACGCGCACCCCATCCCCCGAGCTGATGAGCTCATTGATCGGTTAGGGGCTGCCCGGTACCTCAGTATGTTTGACCTAACGTCTGGGTACTGGCAGATCACCTTAACTGATGGGGCCAGAGAGAGGGCCGCATTCTCCACACCAGATGGGCACTACCAATTCCGGGTTATGCCCTTTGGGATGAAGAATGCCCCTGCCACCTTTCAGAGGTTGGTCAACCAGGTGTTGGCTGGACTGGAAGATTTCAGAGCCGCCTACCTGGATGACATCGCAGTGTTCAGCGCCAGTTGGAAAGAACATCTGCACCACCTCTGGGAAGTGTTGATGGCACTGCGGAGGGCAGGTATCACGATCAAGGCGAGTAAGTGCCAGATCGGGCAGGGTTCCGTGGTGTACTTGGGACACCAGGTTGGGAGCGGCCAGGTGGCGCCCCAACAGCCCAAGATTGATACCATCCTGGCTTGGGAGCTCCCAAGACCCAGACAGAGGTGAGAGCCTTTTTAGGACTCACAGGGTACTACAGGAGGTTTGTCAAGGGGTATGGCAGCATTGTTGCCCACTTGACAGAGCTGACTTCCAGGAAGCAGCCCAAGAAAGTGAACTGGACTGACACCTGTCAGAAAGCTTTTGATGCCCTAAAGACTGCCATGTGCACGGCGCCCATGTTTCAGGCGCCCAACTTCTCAAAGGACTTAATTGTGCAGACAGACGCTTCAGAGCATGGTGTGGGGGCTGTACTTTCACAGATGAATGAGGAGGGCCTAGACCAACCTGTAGCCTTCATTAGTAGGAGGTTACTTCCACGGGAACAGAAGTGGAGTGCAATTGAGCTTGAGGCATTTGCTGTGGTCTGGGTACTGAAGAAGTTGAGACCATACTTGTTTGGGACTCACTTCCGGGTTCAGACCGACCACAGGCCCCTCAGATGGCTGATGCAGATGAGGGGTGAGAATCCAAAGCTGTTGAGGTGGTCCATTTCCCTAAAGGGGATGGACTTCACGGTGGAACACCGCCCTGGTACAGAACATGCCAATGCTGATGGTCTGTCCAGATTTTTCCGCCTTAGTGAAGAGAACTCCCAAGAGGGTGGGTAGTTCTCCCCACATTTCACCGAAGAAGCGTGCCGCCGCCGCAGCTGTTTGCCATCGCATTGCCGAAGAAGCGTGTCGCATCGCCGGAGAAGCGTGCCGCCACCGCAGATGTTGCCGTCGCATCACCGGAGAAGCGCGTCACAGGGCCTGTCGTGGCTCAAGAACCCACCGATTTCGCCGTCGGGCGTGCGCGCATCGTATCCAAGTTGTCGCATCGCATCAAAGACGCCAATTTGGCGCATCGCACCGGATCGTCGCATCGCATCGAGGCGTCATCTTGTCGCATCGTAACAGGAACGCAGTAAGAAACTGATGCATCACCTTCCCTGCGACCCTTTTGTTTATATTGCGTTACACATCCAAGATAGTTTGAGAGTAAAGTGTTGCATTTACCATCTACATTGAACTAAGCTATTTTTACCATTTGAAAGTCATATTTTTGAATACTGTATTGTGGATTTTTGTCGTTTGGTCTTGTGTTAAATCTAGATAAAGATTACTTATTTTTCTAAACTGGTGTGGTGTTCATTTGTAGTGTTTTCACTGTATTACTGTATGTGTTCACAAATGCTTTCCACACTGCCTCTGAGATAAGCCTACCTGCTGGTGCCAAGCTACCAAGGGGGTGAACAGGGGTTATTTTAGGAGTGTAGCCCCTTTACCCTGACTAGAAGCAATGGCCCCTACTTGGTCAAAGGTACCTACCTCTGCCAACTAGAGACCCCCATTTCTAACACATATCAAATGTAAGAATGGTAAATGTCAACATATTAAATGTAATCTAATACATGTAAGGATGGTAAAAGTCCATGCATGCAAAGATAACCAGAACCAGAATGAATAAAGCACAAAATAACCTAACGTAACCCACAACGTCTCTAAACAAATAAACACAACCTCACTCACATCTTCTCCTTTTCCACCACACAAAAACAAATCACACACTCTACTACACCCCACCTCAACTACCAAACCCCATATGCCACACACATACATACCAGCTTGCCAGGCTGGCACGGAAGACACCACCAAGAGAACCAACCACCAACGGTGCAGTAGGGAACAACACGAAGCTCAAACTTGCATCACAAATAGATTACGCTTTCATGATAACACCACACCACAATATTACCCATACAGAACATAAAGCAAAAGGGTAACTTACGCATCCCACACAACACACAGAAACGGGTGACAATGCACTACAAAAGGGTGACCCATCCATGTGCAGTCAACTCAACCGTAGCACCTAGAAATGAGAGACCTACACACGCACAGACATATTAACAGTAACACCTAGATATGAGTGACTTATACACGCAGTCATCTCAACCGTAATACCTAGAAACAGTAACACCTAGAAATGAGTGACCTATACACGCACAGTCATCTCAACTGTAATACGTTTTAGAAACCATAACACCTAGAAGTGATTGACCTATACACGCACAGTCATCTCAACCATAACACCTAGAAATGAGTGACCTACACACGCACAGTCATCTGAACCGTAACACCTAGAAATGAGTCACCTACACATGCACAGTCATCTCGCCTACAACAACAGGAAAGGGGGGGTGACTTCAGTAATAATTCCAAACGCATGGGAAACTTGTGTGTCAGTAAGTAATTCATACTACCTCATAGAAATATTACTCATCCCTAAAACGTCATAGTAAGGTAAGCATACTATTGAGGACAGAACAATTAGCGAACTGGTATAAATTTGCACAACTAACGGCAATCATCAGTCTGAACATCGTGGCAAAGTAAGTATGCTATAGAAAAAAACAGTATTAATTTCAAGTAAGCACAAAGGTTTTGAGTGTGACATACTGGAAATGAAGGTAAAAAAACAACTTACTGAATGGGAAGCAACATGGTCTACAGAACAATGATCATGGGACGCACACCCTGAAAAAACACTTTGGCAGCAAATTCATACTGACTACATACAGCAAAAATACATAAAGTCTCTGGTGAGCGACCTCTCACCCAAAAGGTGGAAGTCTAAATGGGTCCAGTCTTACTGGTATCCCCAGGGATATTTCACAGCAACTTGTAAAATAAGCAGATTTTAGTTGGTCACCAACAACGCCTCGTAAGCTTTGTTACTTCATGAACTGAAGAGATCAGATAAAGACGGTTCAATGTAAAGTGTCAGCTTCCTTCGACGCCGCGAAACTCAGATCACGTCGAGGGTACAAAATCTTGGAGTTAAGTTCTTCCCATCTCCCAGCGAATCCTCCATGCGTGTAAGCATGCGTTACTGCGCAAACATGCACACAAATGCACTCTGAGAAATCTATGAACACCAAGATACTCGGTGTTCCGCCACACAGAACAAAGATGGCGGTACGTAGAAGAAATACATCCCGGGTGGCTCCAGGCACCTACATGCTGCAAAAAGTGCTGCACAGCTGGAAACAATGAGGGAACGCCGCCAAGCTCACAGCAGCGGCTTCATATATCATCACGCGAACCCATTGACAAGGTATGGGCGTGCGAGCCATCTTCCTCATGCGGCCGATTCAAATTCCACATAAAGCAACGGCCAAACCACTCGGCCCAAAATAATGGCGAATCTAGGCATAGAAAAAATGGGACATGTAGTAAATCCGACAATTTCCACCAGCGTAAATCCTCAATAAACCTCAGTGGAAATGAAGTTCAAAGACGTGGGTTGATGCTCAGTCCCTTTCTGACTTATTAATATAGTTGATGCCAATCCATTACATTTTTTTGTATGCCGAACACAGGAACTGAGTAGCGTTGGAAGGGATACCTCACATATCTCTATACATTGCAAAATTCTCGGGGAGCTTATTTTGTGTACATACAAATACTTAAGAATCCCGTTGCTATTGGCCTTTCTGTTAAAAGTATATGTATATATGTAGTGACACTTATGTAGGTCACATTTATCTGGGGCGCAGTGAAGCACTGAGCATAAGCTTACTGTGGTATCTGTGGTATCCTAGTTACCCGTTCCTAGGTGACTAGATGCTACCTGTTCTAGAGTGTTGGGGAGTAAGCTCAGTTACCGTTAGCTGAGCTGGAGTGCGGTTGTACCTGCTTGTTATTCTTCAATAAACCTGCTCCTACATTTATCTTGTATCTGTGGTTCCTACAATTTGGCGACGATTTGGGATACGAACCACACTACTCCTCTACGAGCGAACAGGCAGAGTGAGAGATTAAAAGAGGAGTCTGCACGTTTTCAACTCTGTATACCGAGGGAAAAAAGAAACAGAGGGAAACTGACTTGCCGGTTGGAGTTGCGGTCTCTTCGCCCACAGGATGTTCCGGTTCCTTGTTCTGTGAGTTTGGAGGATCATTGAGGTACGGAGCGGTTTGGGGCTTGTGTGACCGTTGGTGAGCGCGAGACTGTTGCGCGAGTCGTGCCTGCTGACTGAAGCGCTCGAGACACCCAACGCGTGCCAATACTGACGTGTTCCAGCAGAGGGATCTCTGAATTTGCGACGTGACGTCAGCGCGCATTTACGCGACGTGCCGCCATTTTGGGACAGTTTTTCCACATTCATTCAGTGCAAGATACACGGTGACGCGCACACTAGAGTTATTGTGTTTGTCATTGCGGAAGCAATTTGTATACTGTTACGAGCACACCGGAAGTGTTAATACACGGTGAGGTGTCTTTAATTGCAGGAATAGTTACCGGAAGCAATTTGTACACCGTTACACACACCGGAAGTGTTAATACACGGTGAGTTGTATACGCTGTAATTGCAGGAACAGTTAATCACCACAGGAGAACTTTCATGAAGTAAACACCTGATTACTTCTTGTTCTGAATCACCATAAAAGTTACACAGCTGAAAGATTTTCTTCGTAAGTAAATACTATTTATATTCTGGTGTGAATTAAAGATGAGTGCACAAAACTTTGGACTTACAGCTCCTGTTCCATTTCTGGCACATCCTGGAGAACTCATTTTAAAGTGGCCGGAATGGAAGGATTACTTTTTGAATTACATCTCTGCTTTAGAAGAAGAAAGCGAAGATGAATATTCACCTTCTAGGAAGAAGAAATTGCTTTTACATAATTTGGGTCCTGAAGGTTTATGGGTGCATTATCAAATGGAAAAAAAAGCTAGAGCTAGTAGCACCAATGTATTTTTAGAAGCTCTAGAAGATTTAGACTTACATTATCATCCCACTGTATGTGTTGGAATAGACAGATACACTTTTTTCCAAAGGAACCAAGAAGTAAATGAAAGTGTAGAGGATTACGTTGCTGCTTTGAAGAAGTTAGCTGTCACATGCAAATTTGGAAATTTACATGATGATTTCATCAGAGACCAACTAGTCATGCATTCATCTAATTCTGGTATCCAAGATAAACTTTGGGTGGTTGGTGAAGCACCTTTAGCAGAAGTTACTGCTTTAATAAAAAAAGCAGAGATGTCGAAGAGGTGCGCCAAAGCTGCTTTAAAAAAAGAAAGTGAAGTGGTAGGAAAAGTGTCCAATGTTCCAAAATGGGAGAATAAAATATCTGATAAACCAAATCTTAAAGATTCTAACAAACCCAAAGTAACACAGAATGACAAGAGTCAAGGGGACAGGGTACCCACTTGTTATAGATGCGGCAATAAAGGTCATTATGCTAAACATAGGAATTGTCCTGCATGGAAATCTAAGTGCACATTTTGTGGATTTACAGGTCATTTTGCAAAAATGTGCAGAAGGAGACTAAACAGACTAGGTCGCAAACAAGTTATGTGTGTATGGGATAACGGTGGAGAAGATAATGAAGAAGAAGATTCATTAAATGAGGATTGTGTGTTGTGTGTTGATGACGAGAATTGTTACGACAACATTGTTTTAGGAGTAGGGTCAGACTCTCAAAAGAAACCTCGTTGTGACATAATTATCGATGGTGTACAGATTCAAATTATTGCAGATTCGGGTTCCCCGTACACCATCATTCAAAAAAACGTATGGGAGGAAAAATTTGTTAATTCTCTTAAGAAAGAGCTACAACCCACTGATATTCACCCTGTTACATTTACTGGCGAAGAAATTCCCATGGTTGGTTTTACTGTCGTAACCTTTGAATTCAAAGACAGATCTGCTATGGGGAAACTGTATGTAGCTGAGAAAGGTCGCTCAGTTTTGGGGTGGAGGGACCAAGGAGCTTTAGGAATCATACTTGACCCTAATAAAAGTGACCAAGTCTTATTACTTGATGATCAAAACCAGGTTTTGATCGATTCCCTTAAAAAAAAAAATCCAAATGTATTTTCTGGAAATATTAGCAAACTGAACAGTTTTGTACATAAAATCATTTTAAAGGAAGGAGCTATTCCAGTTTGTCACAAAGCTAGGAATATTCCATTAGCAGTAAGAGAAGATGTAATGGCTGAGCTTGACTCATTGGAACAAAAGGGATTAATTGAGCTGGTTGAATGTGCGGAGTGGTTGGCCCCATTGGTCATCGCAAGGAAATCAGATAGTCGTCTTCGTCTATGCATTGACCTCAGAGACCTTAATAGGAACATCATTGTGGATAAGTTTCCACTTCCAAGAATAGACAAATTATTAGCTCAGTCACAAGGTATAAAATGGTTTTCTACAATAGATTTGACCTCGGCCTATCACCAGGTTTTATTACATCCTGAAAGTAGGAACCTAACTGCATTTATTACCCCTTTTGGATGCTATAGATTTGTACGCATGCCTTTTGGGTTAGCATCAGCCGCTGCAGTTTTTCAGAGGCTGATGTATAAAATTTTTAAGGGCACCAAGAGGGTAACGTACTTTCAGGATGATATCCTGGTCATGGGTCGAGATAAAATGGAACATGACAAACAGTTAGAAATGGTGTTAAGCAAACTTTCTGATTATGGTTTGACAGCTGAGTTGAGAAAATGTAAATTTGCCATGGATTCAGTTACATATTTAGGTCATGAGGTTGGGGGAGATGGTATTTCACCAAAAAAGAATTTAATCAAAGCTATAAAGGAAGCTCCATCTCCGACTTCAAAAGAAGATCTAAGATCTTTTTTAGGATTAACAGAGTTTTATTCTAAATTTGTTAATAATTTTGCCTCGAAAACTCACAATCTCAGGGACTTACTGAAAGTTAAACAAGAATTCAGATGGAATCCTGAATTACAAAAAAGACTTTGATACCATTAAGAATGAATTATGTTGTGCTCTTCCTTTGCAGGGATTCAATCCACTGGCCCACAGCATCATAACCACTGATGCAAGTGGTAAAGGGTTAGGGGCTGTACTTACACAAAAGAATGAATTAGGTGAGGAATGTACAGTGGCTTTTGCGTCCAGATCTTTAACTTCTTCTGAAAACAAATTTTCTGTAATTGAAAAAGAGATGTTAGCCACTGTTTGGGCTACAGAAAAGTTCAGACAGTATATTTGGGGTGCAAGATTTACCATCCGCACGGATCATAAGCCATTGGTGAAGGTTCTTACCACGGAAGGATTCATGAAAGCCACACCTAGAATTGCTAGGATGACCTTACGTCTTTTGGATTTTATATATGATGTGGTTTACCTACCTGGTAAGAAAAATCAGGTAGCAGATTTTTTGACCAGAGCCCAACTTCCACATTCTGTCAATACTGAGAATGAATGGGACAATTTTAGTGTAGCATGCATTTCTGATTCTAATTTTGTAGATTGGGAAGATTGTGGTGTAGCAACTATTCATGAAGTAGATCCTAACTTAGATCCTAACGCTATTTCAAAATCTGAGTGGACAGAGGAATATACTAAAGACACTGTTCTCAAAGTTATTAAGGAATTTATTCTCAATGGGTGGCCTTGTAAGAAAGACGTTTTATCTCACCACAGGAGTTTTTGGGAGATTAGAGATGAACTTTCTGTTGATGATAATGATGTTGTCTTAAGAGGAGATAGAACAGTAGTACCTGAAACGTTAAGGAAAAAGATTCTTGGTATTTGTCACAGTGGACATCTTGGCATAGTGAAACTAAAAAAAAGAGTCAAACTTTGGTACTGGTGGCCAAATATGGACAAAGATATTGAGGTTTTAGTTAAATCATGTTGTGTTTGTTCTAACTCTGATAAGTCACAACTGTTATTCAGACCATCTTTAGGTGAGAGGAATATTCCAAATGGTCCTTGGGAAGAGTTGAGTGTTGATTTGTTAGGTCCTGTTTCTGATACGGATGGAAAACCGTGGTATCTATTTGTTATTATAGATAATTTTTCAAAATGGCCTGAAGTAGTTTCAATTGATAATATTGAAAGCAGTACCATCATAGATTGTTTGGAGAGTTTGTTTTTAAGAGAAGGGATCCCCAAAGTCATTTTAAGTGACAATGGTACTCAATTTTGTGCTGAGAAGTTCAATTGTTTTTTGACCAGGAATGGTATTAAAGGCAAAAAGACACCAATTTATCATCCAGCCCGAAATGGAATCGTAGAACGATTCAATAGAGTGATAATGGGTAGTGTCCAAGCTTCAATTAGTGTTGGTAAGGATTGGAAGAAAGAACTTTTTAAAACCATTTGGGCATTCAGGATTACACCCACAGGAACTGGTTACAGTCCGTTCAGAATTTTAAGAGGTAGGGAACCTTTTACAAAGGATAATGTAGCTTGGAATCAAAAGAAAATTTGTAACAAGTTGTCTCCTGCTGTTGTAAGATCTAATTTAAAAAAATTACAGGAAAAGTGTAAAACTCAGTATGATCAGAAACATAATACGGAGGATGTGGTTCTTAAGCAAGGCGACTGGGTTAGAGTAAAATTTGCACACAAAACCAAGAAAGGTAGTAGCAAATTTTCCAATCCCTTAAGAGTAATTGAAGTGTATTCTAAATTAGCCAAGTTAAGCGATGGTAAAGTGTGGCATTTTGGCAGGATGTCAAGGTGCAACAAAGTTTTGAATTGGGGCAGTGTTCATGAGGACAAAGTCACTTCTTCCACCAATTGGTTGTGGGATGAGGTTACTAACTCAAATACTGTAAGAGTGCTCCAAATACTTCACTTTCAAATACCCAAGATGAAATATCTTCACCTGCTGATAATATAGATTGTCATGTTGGGAATTCTGCTGCTTCTTCCTCAAGAAGTAGACAAATTGTTCTGACTAAGAAATTTAAAGATTTTGTAATGTAATTTGGTTCTTGTTTCATTTTGATTTGTGTAGAAGAGGGGGTGACTGGAGGTTGTAGACTTTATTTGCATATGTATTGTTTATTGCATAACGTATTGCTCTTTATTGCATTTGCATGGCTTATTATTAATGCATTTCTTTCTGTTAATTATCATTCTCTCACTTATGTATTCTGTTTCATTAATGATTATCCTTTCCTTATAATTGTTTTTAACTTTATCATTTTGTTCTTATTTATTATATTCTGTTAAAGAGGGAGGATGTAGTATCTGTGGTATCCTAGTTACCCGTTCCTAGGTGACTAGATGCTACCTGTTCTGGAGTGTTGGGGAGTAAGCTCAGTTACCGTTAGCTGAGCTGGAGTGCGGTGTACCTGCCTGTTATTCTTCAATAAACCTGCTCCTACATTTATCTTGTATCTGTGGTTCCTACACTTACGATTCAGGATAGTATACAAGAGGCAGGTGAAACTTTCAGCAGTGCTCGAAAGTTCAGTAATATTTAAGCAGAAAAATCAACTCTGCATGCATGAGTCTTCAAAGTCCCCAACCTTTATAGTTAGGTAGACTAGAATATGGCTGCCAGACCAGCAGGAGTTTTTGCCTGCTTGAAAGGTATAGAAGGAGTTGGATGTCTTTCAGCTGAAGCTGTTCTTATAGGAGCACCAGACTACCACCAGAGCAACAATGCAGATCAGAAAAACAAACGTGTTCTACCTTTGCCCCAAAGTTTTGAGTAGCCCTCAGGAGGACTTACCTCTGCGCCAATCAGAAATCAAGCTTCAGGCAAAGGCCTAAACCTTTCTACCTGCAATTATTGGGTACATAAATGTAAGTGACCCATGTTTATTAAATTGCCTTTTCCTGTATTTGTGGATGATGATGTCACTGTGCCTCTCGGGATCATTTCATTCGGTGACTGTAATATTGTCGTCTCTTGAATATGTTTTCAAACGATTTTCATCAATTGTGTGCACTGAATAAATAGCCCACTATTACCCTTCGACAGGGCTTTAAGTGGGATGAAAAAACTGGGGGGTCTCTCAAAGGGGCGTGGCCAATGTAATTAAGGGCGTGGCTTAAAAACACATAAGCTAAAAATCTGTGCTTAGCTTAGTGTGCCGCCCGACTTGTATTTTGCGGTTTCTGTCACTGCATCCAGATATATGATACAACAAGTAACATCATACCTACAACAAGGCAGGACTATTGGCTTTGTCAATGGTTGTTAGTTGCATAAGACAAATAAGCAGCAACTATGGCTTGTAGATAATATTGAAACAGCTTCCACTTAAAGCCCTGGTGACACCACGACAATGTTGCTGCTCCTGAGTTTCAAAAAGAGAAGGGAAATCCAGAGAGAAAATGACTCTCTTTAAAGGATTTCCCTTCTCATACAACGCTCACCTGGCATGACGTCATGCCATAACTTCTCCACTAGTGAGAAGTGAGCAGTGTGGGCAGCACACATCATGTGCCTGCTGTCACTGCAGTCCGGAATAAAACGGACGCCTATGCCAGGGCACAAAACAGAGCCCGATAGAGACCCGTTTCGAGGCCCCCTTAAAAAAACTGCCGGTGCTGAGACCCGGTGAGACCCGGCCCACTTAAAGCCCTGCCCTTCGAGGATGTGGGGTGACGCATGCGTTATGAAATGTCTAAGCTGGCAAAAAGTCTGCATTCCTCGTTCTGTGCTGAAAGGCTGATTGTGCTTTAAAAGTCACTGCTCACAGGAGTTTTCCCAATTACAGCAACAAAAAGATGGGTTTGTATGTTGCTCGTCTGTATTTTCATGAAGCTGCTGAGGGAAAGGGCTGCCTTCAGGGCCGGACTGGCCGTAGCGGGCACCGGGCGTTTCCCCGGTGGGCTGCTAGGGTGGGGGCCGGTTTTGGGCCCCTGGGGGGCCGTTTTTGTTACCGGGGGTCGGCAATATCGGCCCCCTGTAACAAAATCGGCCGAAACCGGCCCTCGCAAACAGCTCGGCTGCACCTCCCCTACCCCCAGGGGGGAGCAGCCGAGCAGTTTGCCAGGGCAGGTTTCGGTTCCCAGTCCGGCCCTGGCTGCCTTCGAACCACAGAACCAGGGGCAGCTGTGCGTGAAGACCCTCGTCTTTGTGGGGGTATTTGTTTCTTTCACGCCCATTTCTGTGTGTAAAGAAGCGGTCAATTGGAAGTTCTGAATGAGCAGCCATATTCTGACAGTGCTTAATTTGTAAAAAAAAAAGGCGGGATGTGACGGGGTGACTGGGCCGAAACTGCCAATGCCACCCTGTGCTAGTGCGGACACCTGCCACTACCTACCCTACTCCTACAGCTTTGTTCCTTCCCAGGGCATGGTTCCTATGTAAGCCTCATTTTTATGTCGAGTGCAGAATTGATGCCTTACTAGATTTGGGCAGCATTACAAAAATAGTAATAAATACACTGCAGTTGGACTTTTTTAATCAAGTTTTTATTACATTTGTGCAAGGATGGAATATCCCCTGTGGTTCAATGAGTGGTGTGAGCACCTTGTACAGTGCTGCCTATCCCATGTATTATAGATTTTAGGTCCGGCAATTTTAATTAGGAAACAAACTATTGACACCAGAATTCAATGAAAACTGTGACTGGTTAGGTTACTGGCCTGCCATGGGTCAACTTCAGAGCACCTACTTTGTTCTGACTTGACTTCTAAATGTAAACCTTAAAAGTGTAATGCCAATATCAGACCAGCCAACCCCCCACACCCACAATGCTAGAATATTCAGAGGAAAGCGAGTTGAAACTATATCACTGTCTTGGCTCAAATAAACCAATGATAGGTGAGCCAGCGGTTCTCCCTGCTGGGGATATGGGGAGGCCTAGGACAGATCTTTGGGCCAATGGTGCCCCCTGGCATCATTGCCATGGTACCAGTGCCATTCTACAAGTGGTAATTATGCACAGCAACAGATGTTCTTTCATGAGAAGTGTGCAATCATCTGGCTAATATACAATGACATGAGGGCATCTATTAATGCAAGTGCCTCAATTAGGACCTGGTGGGTGCAAATAAAGTCTGGGGCGAAGCCCTGACAATCAGCTGCTGAAATTCAGCCCAGTCTAGGAGGGCATTTCTAATGAAAGATTAAACGTCTGATGGGGCAGTCACCAAGCATTTGTGATCCTTTCCCTAACACAGGCTATTTCTCCAGCAGACACCCTAAGTGTACCATTCTTCAAAATGTCTATGGTAGGAGCCACTTTTACAGCCTCACAATTTAATCATCGGACTCCTAATACATCATAGTGGCGACCAGGGAGAAATATATTGCATTTTGTTGCTCTAGTCTCGGGATTGGCAACAAACTAGAAGAATTTTGTATGGTGACAACCAGTAGTGGCCCGTGGAGGGAGTTCCGTGGGGCAGTGAGGCAGGACGGGGGTTTTGCGATGCAGCGCACACAACGAAATTCGTTTTATTTATTTAATTGTTTACTTACCTCCGTTCATCCATATTCCGGTGTTTATTACCCCCCGCCCTGCCCCTCCCCCGCCCCGCCTCACCGCCCCACGGAACTCCCTCCACGGGCCGCTACTGGTGGCAACATAGAGTTAACAGCCATGCCCCCTAAAATTCATGAGGTTGTTTGATTCAGGAGCTGTGACCTTTGTGTGTCAAAATGCCCCACTAACATTCATGAAATTGTTTCATTCAGGCACTGCAACCTTTGTGTGTCACAATGCCCACAATGCCCACTATCATTCATGAGATTGATTAGTGCACTGCGACCTTTTTGTGCCACAATACCCACTAGCATTTATGAGATGGTTTGAGTCAGGCACTGTGACCTTTGTGTGTCACAATGCCCACTAACAAGCATGACATTGATTCAGGCACTGTGAACTTTGTGTGTCACAATGCCCACTAGCATTCATGAGACTGATTCAGGCACTGTGACCTTTGTGTATCAAGAACGAATTATAATGTTGCTCTTGAACACAACCCCATCGATGTCCTATGACAGTAGCAAGGACATGATAATGTTTTAATTAAGCTGTTGAGGACAATACAGCAATATAAACTGAGTTCCCTCACTGACAGCGGCCTAGCATGGATTGCATGGGTTCTACTGCAAGTAAGGAAAGTGGCCACCCTCTGCTGGTCTGATAGAAAAAAAATGCAGCAAGGAATCTGGACCTATTGCATTGCAATTCCTGCACTATTGATGACTGCCCTCCTGCAAGCTAATGAGATCTGAAGAGGAAATCCCATGCTGGATTGTGAATTAAATGTAATGCAGTGATGATTTCTAAGCGAAATGTGGATATTTAGTTGTGTAAAAGAAGTAAAATTTGATTTGGTGTCATTTAGAAACTGCTAGGATTTGGGGGTGAGTCTTTGGTTCTTCAGCATTGGGCAGTTGTTGTAACCTATCCGGTTAGGATTATTTGGAGCTACTCTGTCACCTCCTATGAAAATACACTCAAGCCAGCCACACATGTGCCAGGCTGCCAGCCCCTGCAAAAAGGTTTTGAAATCATGTTCTCCAGGTCCCTGGAAAGGTGCAAACGCCACGTGCCTTGGGATCCCAAACAGGGTGTTGTACCTGTTCAAATTGCGGAGAGCCGCAACTGTTTAAGACTGGAATCAGGGTGTTCGTGTTTTTTAGTGCTGGTGATAGTCTTTTCTCTGTTTACTGTAGTTATGTGATTCCCTTTAAATTTCAAAATTGGTTTGGCTGGTCCAGTGCTTACCAGTGCAACAGTAGAAATTGTTTCAACTGAACTTCAGGTGTACCATATGGCAGGTGAGATGTAGGAGAAGAAATGTACCCCCCCCCCCTTTGCTCTTTATCTCTCCCGCCCCCATTCTTTTTTTATCTGTCCTTAATATATGTGTGAAATTACGGCCTCCGCCTCCGCTCTCATCTCAACCAGACGTGAACAGCTGCAGCAGATGTTCCTCCTCACAGCACAACTTTACATGGCATTTCCACATCAATATGAGGTTTAGAAATATGGTAAGTGCCCGGTTTGTAAATGCTTCTTGTTTCCTAGTTTTGCATTAATCAAACATTGCATCAGATTGTTGGCTGGGAAATGCCAGCTGCTCTCCGGTTATGTATTCTCGTATTGGGAACCTGCCTTTAGCCCGCTTGGTTGCAGCCCTGAGGTTAGGGAGCCTCCGGGGTTCAAATAAACTACAGTATGCATTGTGTACATCGGGTGATGCACATGGGATTCCTAACATACCTAGCAGATTTTTACGACACGCTGCTACCATTCTCTTTTATTTTCGCGAAACTCTTTGGGACAAAAAATGTGCCCGCCCGGGCACCAATTTAAAGGTAGCCCCCATTAGCGAATCAGCTAGCTAAAAAAGTGGACCGCCTATGCAAATCAAGGCAGTTTTACACTTGTAAAGACAAGCTCTGTAGGTGTTTTACAAGGTATGGAAGACTACATGCGTTCGTTCTTGCAGCAGGCAAAGCTTGTTGTAATATCAGGCAAATCAACATAAAAACCCGCCCATCTGAGTTTAAAACATGCCCACAAACAGCCAAAAATAGCCCATACTTTACCCTGCCAGACCAGGACACTGCCAGATTGCCCTAAAAGTCAGTGCGGGCCTATTCTTTGGAGTTTCGATAGATTAACTGGGGATTATAGGCTCTAATAGCAACCAGAATATGTTCTTTTCTCTGTCTTACGTGCCAGAGCTCAAACTCTTCCACTCATGTTTTCTTATTCGTTTTTAGTAGCAGTTTAGTCTCCATCTTCCTCCATGTTGTTTTTGCTCTTTTTGCTGTGTGTGGACACATTTTAACGCAACCCAATCTCTATATTTCCTCTCCATATCCTAAAGAAAATACTGTATCATCTGCACTTTTGTTGAAGATACATACTGAGGCACATTAAGTGGCTTACCACTATACATATTATCATAGGTGAATAGACGCGTAGAGCCAGTGCTTAATTTGAGCTGGTGGTCACAGTTAAGACCCACCGGCATTCATTTTTGGGGACCAGCACTTATTTTTCCTCAACAGATTTTGATCCAGAGCAAGAGAGTGAAGTCACACACGGGGAAGAAGGAGGAAGAGAAATGCGGAAGAACCCTGACAAAATGAGTATGCAGGAACCCTGTGAGATAAGGGTCAGGGAGTGTCTGGTGGTGGATTAAAGAGACATGAGGCGGAATCAAGACTACGTAGCCTTGGAATTCAGCACTAGCTTTTTTCACTAATTTTTTTACAAATGAAACACTAGCAGAGCCATATTCCATGTAGCAGGATATTAGGGTACAAAGATATATTAGACCCACACTGCACCTCACCTTTCTCTCTCCAGCTGGCTGGGCCTCTAGCTTGGTTTTCTTTGGTTTATTCATCGTTTATGGTTTATTTCACATAATTCACCCCACCATCTTTTTGTTACTACTTTCTTAACCTGGCTCTGCCTTTTATCCAAGAGTTCACTGGTGCTAGCGTCCCTTATTTCGCTCTTGAAACTATCAACACTCCTACCATGTTTCCCACAAAGATTCCGCTGCTTGAAAGAAGCCACAATATTCTGAGGAAACTGTGGGGAGAATCAGAACTAATTGGAGAATCGAACCTTGAAAATCACATTTTCCCTGGAATTTAACATTACTCTTGGTATTCTCACTGCTGGAATCCATTACATTGGCATCCCTAGAGATAATCGGACCCCTGGTACAGTAATAAGGCCCTTAGTGGGGATTCGGAAAGTTACAAAGTTTTTTGATAACCTTTCCTGAGATCTATGAAAAATGGATGTTCCAATTTTTTTTCTTCTTTCTTTGTCACATAGGTCTTGTCTAGTCTTGGTTAATTATCTTTGTTAATAACTAACTACTGCACACAACAAAACAGCATGACATAAACCTTACAGGCATGCATGCTGGTTTTTACCCTTGTTGAGATAGAGAAGGGGCAGCATTTCCCACTCAAAGCTTTGCCTCTCATTAGCCATGGCCTCTCCACACGTGTGCGCGCATGCACGCACGCGCGCGCACGCACAAACACATACACAGCAAGCATACTAAAATTCACCAGTTATTCTTCATTCCTTTGTGCAACTTATGACATCAAACAAAACAAGATTGATGACGTCACAAAAGCATAATTGATGACACCACTTATGACATCACCACTGACATCACTGATGACATCACTGCTTGTTAGTTTTCGATGAGGCTTAGGATTGGTTTTTTTGGTTTTTGCAGGGTGTGGGCAGGGCATGGTCCTATGCCCCACCCACTGCAATTGGCAGCCCGTGCAAAATGCTGCCTTTGCCTTAGTGCAGCTGTGGTTGGCTACAGGGCCTGGCTTCTGGCCTGGCCCCATATACAACCTGCACTGTGCACCTAACTCATCACTACACACATTCTTTGAGAGAGATTCAACAAGACCTTGAAAGGCAGGATGATGAGCCTGTCAGTGCCATTGAGAGGTAAGTGGTATATCCTCTTACCATACCTGTTGTTTGCTTACAGAGAAGTGCCTCAGAAGGGAGAGGAGTTTAGTTCCTTTGAATGCCTCTTTGGTCATCCTGTCACATTAACTCTCAGTCTTGTAAGAACTCTCAAGGAAGATAGCCAGGAGGAAATGAAACAATGATATGACCAGAGGGCCACTCTGATGGAGTGTCAACCTGGTCAAAAGGGGTAGGTGATGGAGCCTGTGGAGCCATGGGCCTTGAAGGACCAGGTCTTATGAGGAATGGAAAGGGGAGGTCACCTACCCGGCGGACCTCAAGACATCCAGGAACCCCTTAAAGGTTCTACATGTGTAACTTCTCAAGCCCCATTTTAAGAGGTCTGAAGTCACTATGCTCGTGGTGCCATATGGAGACGAGGAAGAGGTGAGTGAACCTCTCCCAAACATCCTGTCTCCTAATGAGCAAGATGGATTAGTGGAGGGTATCATCCTCTCCCCCACACTGACTACAGAACAGGAGAGAGGATGTCACCAGTTACTCTGACGATTCTCTGCAACCTCAGGGCACACTGACTGGGTTACCCATGATACCGACACAGGGGACAGCATGCCTGTCAAGAATAAAACCTTGAGGCTGTCTGATAAAGTAAGAGCCAGCAACAAGAATGAGGTTTCCATGATGCTAGATTTGAATGTGATTGAGCCTTCCTGTGTTCCCTGGTCCAGTCTAGTGGTACTGGTACCCTAGGCTGCTCCACCAGCCACCACCCGAGAACTGAGGTTCTCCGTGGATTACAGGGGTCTCAATTCGGCCACCAAGACTGATACTTGCCCTATCCCAAGAGCTGATGAGTTCATTGATCAGTTAGGAGCTGTCAAATTCCTGTCAGAATACTGGCAGTTTGCCCTAACTGAGCGGGCCAAGGAGAGGTCAGCATTCTCCACCCCAGAGTTCTGGGTGATGCTCTTTTGATTAGAAAATGCCTCTGCCACCTTCCAGAGGCTGGTCAACTGGGTCTTGGCTGGGCTAGAAAATTTCAGTTCAGCCTACTTGGATGACATTGCTGGTTTCAGTGCTCCATCCGAGATGACCACCTGCACCACCTCCAGGAGGTGATTTAGACTCTGCAATGGGCAAGCCTGACTATCAAGGCCAGGAGGTGCCAAATATGTCAGGGATCTGTTGTTTACTTGGGACACTAAGTTGGTGGAGTCAATGTAAAGCCAAGCTTAGAGCTTTCTTGGGCCTCACTGGGAGTTATAGGTGATTTGTGAAGGACTATGACACCATAATTGCCCTTGTAACTGTGCTGATTTCCAAGACGTAGCCCAAAAAGGTGATCTAAAGTGAGGTGTGCCAAAACCCATTTGATACCATGAAGGAAGCCATCACTAGTGCTCAAGGCCTCTGACTTCTCTAAAGAGTTCCCAGTTCAGATGTATGCCTCAGAGCATGGCATTGGGGCTGTCTTGTCACTGCTAAATGATGAGGGCTTAGATCAACCTGTAGCCTTCATCAGTAGGAGGCCTCTTCCCAGGGAGCAGAGGTGCAGTGAAATTGAGAGGGAATCATTTACAGGGGTTTGAGCGGTGAAGAAGTTCAGATCATTCTTGTTTGAGGCTTACTCCTAGTTCAGACAGACATCAGCCCTCAGATGGTTGATGAAAATGAGGGATGCAAATCCAAAACTGTTGAGGTAGCACATCTCCCTACAGGAACTAGACTTCACATTAGAGCTTCACCCTGGTACTCACCACGCCAATGCTGTCAGTCTATCCAGGGTTTTCTGTCTTAGTGATTGGAACTCCCAAGAAGGTGGTTAGTTCTCCCTGCCTTCTGCTGGGGGAGGGGCACATGTTGGAAATGGCTATCTTTTGTGTGGTATTCCCCAGATTTTTTACTTCTGTTGCTGAACCTGTTTTTGTTGGGCATAGGGCTCTGCACACTTCACCCCTGCTAACCACGAGTAAAGCATGCATTCCTTCCCTCTCAAACATGTTAAAATTGGTATACATCTGACTGGCAAATGTAATTTACTTGTAAGTCCTGAGACGTGAGAATATGTATTGTCTTTGTGCAGGAAGGAACACTTTCCTGCACAAAAAAAACTCTGAGGCGTTTTCCTCTTTCTAGGTGTGCTGAAGAATGCAGCACACCTAGAACGAGGAAATAACAAGAAGAAATAAAAATATTTCTCCTTGTTACGCCTCCCCTGGAAGGCATAGCATTTTGATGCATTCCCAGGTGTACCACTTATGATAAATCTGGAAATGCACCAAAGACCATGTGTGGCTGTGTGGGAACACCCATGCTTCACCCATGGAACGCATCCCTGGGACAGACCAACGCAAGGCAGCTTCTAAACATGTTTATTAACAAAAATAAAATAGTTTGTGAATATCAGAGCCATGTCTCTAGGTACCAGTGAAGCTAAAGGATGCAGGTACAGAAGCATATTTATGTTTTCATATACAGTGCTGTAATGAAGATCATGTGACAAAACTGTAATAAACAGTTATGCAAGAGCAGAAACTGTAATTGTGGGATACTACACAACCTTAAAATTTATATAAAAATGTAAACTTTCAGAGCTGAGCAAGATATTCAAGAATTTCACGTTTACAATGCCAGACATGAGAGTGAGGCTTAACATGTCCGAGATGGACAAAACATGGTTACATTGGCTAGTATTGTGATAAACGAAAACTTCAGCTATTAGAGTTGCGCTATGGGAACATTTTTAATAGCACATGGGCTTGCTGCCAAGCAGAAGTGGTTAGCTGTCCTTGGTGGTGAGTTAATATAGCTTGCCCAAGTGGTCATTTGGGATCCCTTGATGTGAAGGGTCTGAATTGACTCCCACGAACATGCCTGTGCCATACCACAGGGATGGTGGGGATGATGATACCCTTCCCTTTCATGGAATTCAGAGTCATCTGGCCTCTACAAAAGATGCACTAGAGCTAATGGCAGCAGGACCTATTGGGTGTAGAGGAGCAGAAAGGGATATTGGCGCAACAGGAGCATACTAGTAAGATCCTAGTGAGAGCCCAGATGGAGATGCTACTGAATCCTCGTCACCAAGAGCCATACAACATGAAAGAATAGCTACCAGGATAAAAGTGTAGTATCGGGAATAAAACCCATCAGTCATCTATGGCCTCTGCAAGGAAGAACTGTTCACAATCAGTCCTGTATTTGGAAGAATTGTTGCACTCATTGTTGAACCTGAGACCCAAACAAGGAGTATCAGAAATGGAAACATCCTTAGAGAAAAGTGGGGCATTGACCATCACAACTGGCATTGATGCCATGCAGCTGCAGCAGAGTATCAATACTCATGACCAACCAAGGTATAAAAAAGTATTGTTGACTATTGCATACAATAAAGTGCACTCAACATAAGAGGCAGTAAGTGAAGGAAACACAGGAACGATCACGTTGATTATCCTGCCACATGATGAGCAGGCGTCTCTAATATAGTCAAAGAGAAAAGAAGCGGCAAAACCCCAGGACAAGTGAGTGAGGGGAAGCATAAATTCAAAGTTCCCTATAATCAGTACTTCTCAGACCAAGCTAACTAAGTCATTTTTGCAGCAAAAAAAGTTACATGAAACCCCCCTTGCCACATGCCACATTTTAGTGCCCCCTGCTGATAATGCTGAAGGCTAGTTTCATAAGGCAACCCCATGTCAAGTGCCACAACACAGTCTCTTTCACTAAAACACCATTTTACAAAAAGTATACTCAAGGCAAACACCATGGAGTTGTATTAGTTTTGGAGCACAGGAAATATCCTGAAATTCAATAGAGCACTGAAGACACCAGTGAATTATGAGAACAATGAATACCAAGAAAAGGGCAAAAGAGAACTTATCATCTTGAATGTACCAATAGATACAAACTTGTGACCCTGGGAAGATCATCACAACAAAACTACTGTGCTTGATGAAGGAAAAGATGGGTCACGTGTAACAGGTCCCCATTGTTTGAAGACTTTACGAGTGTCAAAATGCCGGATTGGGACCCTACGAATGAGTGCCAGAAAGTGGAGGCTGAGAAGGAGTTCACAATTGTAGGCTGCGAAAAGGGGAACCCACGCTACACAAGCTGGAGCAGTAAAGAGCTAGGAATGAGACTTCCGATGATTTTTGTGTTCACACTTGCCTAAGGGAAGGAAACAAATGGAAATCAGTGGGAGACCCATTTCTAATCTTCAACTTAGACCTTTAAGAAGTATGAAGTACTTTGCAGAATTCAGCACTGTTGGAAATGGCCCTTTTTGCAGGGTTATCCCCAAACTTTTTGCTTCTTCCTCCTATTTTTTCTTAACCTGTGGTTGTTGGCTTTAGGAATCTGGGCACTTTACCACTGCTGATCAGTGCTAAAGTGCATATGCTCTCTGTGTAAATTGTTATTGTGATTGGTTATCCATTATTGGCATATTTGTTTTACCAGTAGGTCCCTAGTAAAGTGCACTGAGTGTGCCAGGGCTGGTAAATCAAATGTTACTAGTGGGCTTGCAGCACTGGTTGTGCCACCCACATGAGTAGCCCTGAAAAGGTGTCTCAGGCCTACCACCACAGTGCCTGCGCGCAGTTTGTTAACTGCCATTTTGTCCTGGCCAGTGTACCCACTTGCCAGGCCTTACCCTTCCCTTTTCTTACACATAGGACACCCCTATAGTAGGCCCGAGGTACCCCCCTGGGCAGGGTGCAGTGTATGGGAAAGGTAGGACATGTACTGGTGTGTGTAACATATCCTGATAGTGAAATACTGCCAATTTCGCTTTTCACTATTGAAAGGCTATCTTGCCCATAGAATGAACAAAAATATCATGAGGGGGAGTGAAGAGGAAAAAGGTAGAATCATCCTCCTCTCAGTATCGCAATTCAACAAAGAGATTCTACTACAAAAACATATAAACGCACGTAAGTGTGTGCTTAATCTTACTTGCGGTGTTTTTAAAAAACGGTGGTGATTAGAAAAAAGGAATACCTTCTCATGTTTGTAGGAAGGACAGTGTTCAAAAAATTGTAAAATACCCCTCACACACTGAAACCTGATTCAGTGTCATGCTTCATCATTGGGGTCTTCCCGCCCCTCTACGGGACGGGGCGTGCTACTACCTACGTGGACGCGGGAGCACTTACTTTAGTGATTAGTGTATATGTGTAGTGCGTGGGTTCGTGAAATATAAATATATGTGATGGTTTAAAAATTCCCTGGCTAGTGGAAAAGAATACACTTTATTAGCTTCCCTAGCTGAGAATGGTAAAAAAAGGGGGGGAAAAAAGTAGATGTTGTACTATAATGGGTCACTTTCTACAAGGTCGACATGTTTCAGAAGCCATCCCCTAGGCTTTCTTCTTCAGGACCGAAACGATCCCTATAACGCCTCACTGGGCTGTATAAATGTACATAGGCCTACTGATCACAAGTACTCTTCTCTGCGCCCCAATTGCGCATTTGAAAATTATATCATTAGTATATCATTCGTATATTAATGTGTCCTCTCCATGAGATGTCACGAGGGGTACAGGGGCGCCTTCATACAGACAATGCTGCCGGCTGCTAGCACACCTGGGAATACCTTCTCGTGGCTCTCCGGGAAGCCATAGGACAGAATGGGGAATGCTCTGTAACATTTCTACAAGCATATCTTCCCATAGGAGTAAGATAGAAAATTGGAGCCTGGTATCCCTGAACTCAGAATTTAATAACACATCTTTTAGGAAGGATGGTTTTTAAATTCTGTGTTTGAAAATAGCACTTTTAGAAAGTGGCTATTTTTCTTGTTCAACCTTTCTGTGTGCCTCTGCCTGGTTGTGGATTGACTGTCTGGCTTTGGCAGTGACAGGGGCTGGTGAGGGGTCCTGGCTCCAGGAGTCTGGGTGAGTCAGCACTAGGCTGAATAGGCCGATCTGCATTTGGAGTGGTGGGAGGAGTAGCACCTGTACCTGAATAGGGCTGTGCCTGCCATCCACAAAAGACTGGCTCCACCTCCTGCAGTGTGTCTGGGACCCAGGCCCTCACTGACAAAGGAAGATGTTGGGCCTGATTCACAGAACTAACTTACGTCAAAAACGTAAAGTTAGTACTTTTTGGTATTCACAGAATACACTTACTCATTTTGGTATTCACAGAATGAACTTACTCATTTCGGTATTCACAGAAGTTAGTAGTCCTAACTTTAGGACTCCTAAATGCCTTCTGTGAATACCGAAAGTCTTAAAGTTAGGATTTTTCTCAGTTTAGGAGTAGTAAAGTTAGGACTCCTAACTTTACTACTCCTAAACTGAGAAAAATCCTAACTTTAAGACTTTCGGTATTCACAGAAGGCATTTAGGAGTCCTAAAGTTAGGAGTCCTAACTTTACTACTCCTAAACTGAGAAAAATCCTAACTTTAAGACTTTCGGTATTCACAGAAGCCATTTAGGAGTCCTAAAGTTAGGACTACTAACTTCTGTGAATACCGAAATGAGTAAGTTCATTCTGTGAATACCAAAATGATAAGTGTATTCTGTGAATACCAAAAAGTACTAACTTTACGTTTTTGACGTAAGTTAGTTCTGTGAATCAGGCCCGTTGTGCACTGGCAGAGTGCACCCAGAACTGGTTTGGACTGGGCTCAGAGCCCCCTACACAAAGAGAACAAAGACATTTTGGGGTATAAATATTAGAGCTGAGACACCTGAATTTTAGATCATCCTGGAATCAAGAGGAACCTTTGCCAAGGAGAAGAGCGAGAGAAACTGAGAAAAAGGACTGCCCTTGTTGTGTGTTCTGGGGTTGACCTGCAGTTGCTATTCTGCCAAGGGAAGGAGAAGGACTTTGCTATGTGCTGTGTCCCCTACTTGAAGAAGATCTCCAAGGGCCTGAGGAGAGCTGGCCTCCTGTTGTGGAAACTCAGGAACACAAAAGTTTCCCAGACTACTTCGTGATCAAGAGGAACCTTTTGCCAAAGAGGACAGCTGAAGAGACTGACAAGAAGTACTGCCCTTGCTGTGTGTCTCGGGTTGGCCTGCAGTTTGCTGTTCCTGCTAAGGAGAGGACAAAGGGACTTTGCTGTGTGCTGTGTCCCCCCTGCTTGAAGAAGGACTTTGCTGTGTGCTGTGTCCATCTGTAACCTGACGAGAAGTCTCCAAGGGCCTTACGGAGAGATGGCCTCTTGTTGTGGAAACTCAGGAACACCAAAGTTTCCAAGATCTCTGCAACGCTGTGTGCATGTGTCTGGGCACAGCTTGTAACCCTCGTGAAGTCTGCATTGCTCGAGAAGTGCTTCGTTCCAAGATCTCTGCAACGCTGTGTGTGTGTGTCTGGGCACAGCGTGTAACCTTCATGAAGCCTGCATCTCCCGAGAATGCTCCGTCCCCCAAGATCGTCTCCACGACGCTGTGCGTGTGTGTCGGTGCACAGTTGGGAGCCGCTGGGAAGTGGACAGAAGCCACGATCAACTGAGAGACCATCACCGCTGCTGGCCCGAGTAGTCAGCAAAGATCGTAATCACCAGAGGAAAGAAGCCGGGCGGGAGCAAGATCAGCTGCGAGGCGTCTCCTAGCATCCGGGACACCTCCGACGCTCAGCCGCCCAGCAGGACGTCCACTTCACTGCCGAGTGAGCGGGGCTGCGCTCCCACCAGGAAGAAGCTACCCCTGTGCAGCGTAGAGAGGGTCGGTGAGCCGGAGTCCTGAGGAGCCTCGAGCCGGTGTTCTTCTCGTCTCCCAGGTAACGCTCAGAGCCGCCACATGGGGTGCTGCCGGGAACTGTTTTGAGCTCTTGTCCTGATTACGGCCCGTACCGGCATAACGGAGAGTTGCGGTACCGGGGCCCCTTTTCTCCTGACACTGATTTGAGCAGTTGAGGGCGTATCCGTATTGTCGCTGGCCGCGGTGGCAGCCTTGGGAGAGTATTAAAGGGTTCAGGACAGGAGGGGCATCGTCCGTCGGTGCCGAAGTAACATGCGGTTGTAATACCACGTTTGGGCACATAAATTACTTCCAGTCAAGGACTGTTTTGCCCTATCACTCTCGCATAAATAAATACAGAGTCCTCCAGTCTATTTTTAGTTACATTCGTTTTTAAAGACATTCTACTGAAAACCTTTTACTGTGTATGTTGGATTTTTGTTGTTTTGGTCTTGTGACGCTTAGATAAAGATATTCTATTTTTCTAAACCTGTGTGGTGTCCATTTGTGGTGTTATCACTGCGTTACTGTGAGTGTTGGTACAAATACTTTACACATTGCCTTTGGGATAAGCCTGTCTGCTCGTGCCAAGCTACCAAGGGGGTGAGCAGGGGTTATCTAGAGTGTGTATCCCCCTTACCCTGACTAGAAGCAAGGGTCCCTATTTGGACAAAGGTACCTACCTCTGCCAACTAGAGACCCCCATTTCTAACAAGCACACTGCATAAACCAATTACCTCCTCATTGCCTCCCACTGCAAGATCAGCATAGGATCAGATTAGCTCAACAGTAGTTGAATATGTCCTACTGTGACCACAGGGATAGCCAGGTTCACTTGGGAAATCCTATATAACAAGCATTGGCATAGCCAATAGGTCTCGCCTTTGGGGCCTTATAAGTGTTTAGCCAGAGCTATTGACTTTGCCAATGTCTTCAAGCTGTGCTGTAGAGAAGTGTGGCTGCTGTGCGGCATGCTGAAAAGTTATAATAAAAAAGTGTCAGAAGCATTTTTGTTACTTTATATATGACCAAGAAGGCATTATGTAAAACTGAACGACCATATTAAAAAATGTATTTACAATAAAACATTTCCTCAGTTTTCTTTTGTTCTTGCAATGCTGGCAACTTGTTTCTGCCTATTGCAATGGTTGTTTGTTAAAGCTTTTTTTTGAGGGGGCATAAACAATCGGAGGGTGAAGGTTGGGAACTAGTACCTGTATTATAACACTAGCAGCGGCTAGACGCTAGGGGAGAATCAACAGATGCCAGATTCCGAGAGCAGGCTGAGGTGGTGCTGAGTGATGCTGAGGTGGTAGTGGTGGTGGTGGTGACTGTTGCGGAGACGATGCTGAGGTGATGCTGAATGATACTCAGGTGTTGCTGAGTGATACTGCTGTGATGCTGTGGTGGTGCTGAGTGATATTGTCTTGGCGATGAGTGATGCTGTGGTGGTGCTGAGTGATATTGTCTTGGCGCTGAGTGATGCTGTGGCGAGGCTGAGTGATGCTGTGGTGGCGCTGAGTGATGCTGTGGTGACCCTGAGTGATGCTGTGGTAGCCCTGAGTGATGCTGTGGTGGTGGTGAGCGATGCTGTGGTGGTGCTGAGTGATGCAGTGGCGGTGCTGAGCAATGCTGTGGTTGCGCTGAGTGATGCTGTGGTGGCGCTGAGTGATGCTGTGGTGGCGCTGAGTGATGCTGTGGTGGCGCTGAGTGATGCTGTGGTTGTGCTGAGTAATGCTGTGGTTATGCTGAGTGATGCAGTGTTGGCCCTGAGTGATGATGTGGTGTCGCTGAGTAAAGCTATGGTGGTGCTGAGTGATGCTGTGGTGGCGCGGAGTGATGTGGTGGCGCTGAGTGATGCTGTTGTGGCGCTAAGTGATGCTGTGGTTGTGCTGAGTAATGCTGTGGTTCTGCTGAGTGATGCTGTGGTTGCACTGAGTGATGCTGTGGTTGCACTGAGTGATGCTGTGATGGCGTTGAGCGATGCTGTGATGGCGTTGAGAGATGTTGTGTTGGTGCTGAGTGATGCTGTGCTGGCTCTGATTGATGCTGTGCTGGCTCTGATTGATGCTGTGGTTGCGCTGAGTGATGCTGTGGTGTTGCCGAGTGAGAGATAGAGTGAAGATATAATGCCCAATTAGAGAGGGTGGTGAGAGAGAAAGAGAGAGAAAGGGTGTACATAGAATAAAGAGTGGAGCGGGATAGAGAGAGAGAGAAAGAAGGGGAGAGAGAGAGAGTGAATGAAGGAGTTTGAAAGAGAAACAGATAAAGGGGTGAGAGAGAATGAAAGGCTAAAAAAGATAGAGAGGGGAGAGTTAATTAAGTAGAGAGAGAATTAGAGAGGGGAGAGAGAGAGAAGGAGAGAGACAATAAGAGTGGGGGGTGTGGAGTTTAAATAGAGTGAAGAAGTGACGCGGAAAAAGTAACCTTAAATATAGCTTTGTGCTTTGCGCGAATAAATATTAAAAAAAAAAACAGTGAGAGACAAAAATACTGGTAATTAGGCTGTGACTCCCAATATAAAACAAATAGCGATATAAGGTGAAATCAACCCACCGAAGCAATATTTCTAACTAGACAAAAAAAAGCTTGCATTTCAATGCTAATCACTGTTGTTTTTCATGTGACTGTAGTCCAGGGCCCTCAGTTGGTAATGTGAGCTGCTGCTGCGATTGAAACATCAGAGTCCAGAGAGTTAATGAGCCATGACGAGGAAATGAGGAAGAGATAGGAAACCCAGATGCCAGCTGCGCGTGCACGCCATCGTGAACTCAAGCTGGTCGCCAGCCGAAAGCCAGTGTTTGCACTTCCAAAACCCGCTTACTAAAACTCTCGGCCAGACCAGCGCAAGCGCTGGTGCAGGCCGAGACCTAAAAATCACATTAAGAAACTTTCACAGTGCTCTGTTTAACTGACTTTAAAGACTTTCTATCCCTCACCTCCCACCACAGCAACATAGCCATCGTTTTAAATTAAAATCAATGCTGTGCGGGATGTCGTAAATGTCTCGGCCCCACTACACCTGTGGTCTGCATTGATTGCGTACACCGTACAGAAAAGAGTTCATTCGTAATGCTGTATCTCATGCTCCGTATCCAGTAGATGTCTCATCTATTGATTGTATGCATGCATGTCTGACGAGCCCAAGGATCTTCAGCTGAGTGTGTCAAATATGTGTTTCCATTCTTTTTTCCTTTAACCTTTTCCTTTCGTGCTTCTGTCTTTTATGTTCTTCTTCGCTTTTCTTTGAATTTTGTTCATCTTTCTTCCTTCATTTCTGCCCTCCCGTATTATTCCCTTTCTTCACCTGTATCTTTACATCAGATGTTGAACCGCTCGTCTGTTTGCACGATCTTCCCCTCCCCTTCTCTCCATGAAGGTGTCTAACTCTCCTCTCTACACACTGTTCCCCGCCCCGTCCTATCTCAGCGCTTTCCTTCTATGATCTCAGCTTCTCCAACCTTTTCCTCTTCTCATCATCTCATCATCCCGCCCCTCCTGTGTGCTATATTTCCAGCCCTTGTCAGTGTTGCTGCACAGAACAGGTGCTCACTTGACCTGGTGTCACCTTCAGCTGAAATATAGCGTCCTTCTCCGAGTAGGAATGCCACGGGAAGCCCCAAACACCTCCCCCTTCTCCACGGAGACCCTCTCCTGGAGGCAAAGGGAGGGGGGAGTCTTGACCTGAACACGGAGTGAGGTTATACACCTGGTGCTTTACACAGCAGGGGAAGGGAGATATTAACCAGGAGCCAATGAAATGCTTCTGCTGACGCCAAACGTCGTTGGGATGGGATTTCTCTATTCCAGTGGAAGTCCTGAGCACCTTTCCAGCAGTAGACAGATGTTAGCCCTCATGCAGAGCAGAGATTGCCATTGTCGAGCAGCGCATCCTTCTCAGCCACTGAGTGCAAGAGGAGGTTGTGGTCAAGATGTATTGAGGCGGGGAAGGTACTGATGTTAATGGAGGACATACATTTTTGGAGAGTGCAAAATGTTTTCGAGGCGAGTGATTCCATTGCAATCCCTGGCAGACTTAAAGGCTGTATAAAGGGTCAAGGAAGACGAGCCCAAGGAGGTCAACACCCTCCAAATGAGAGCGAAGTGATGGGTATGACACCGCTATCATATGTTTTATTAGTTGACCATGAGGGCTAGGGCCATAGGAACCTTCGAGAGTTGACTTGCAATGGTGGGACCACTCAATCAACAGGCCGCTATGACTTGCTGGGGTTCGCGTGTTTTTAATCAGATGCATCAGATTAAACCCAGGTTTTCATCCTCACAACTTAAGACATTCGCTCACTGTAACCTTAAATTAACCACACCGGCTCTGCACCATGTCACCCCACTCTATCCCGCCACTCTGCCAGACTCATTTTCTCCTCTTTTTTCATTCCTTCCTTCAACGTTTCCTCTCATTTAGCGCAGCCCGTTTCTCATTTCTTTTATTTTTCTCTCTTGTTCCTGCTCCTCCTGCTATTCTTTCTTATCTGCCCCCATCATCTCTTTGTGGACCCTCCCTGTTAGAGCCCTGCCCTCGGTGCTTGTTTTGAGCCGGTGGTTGCCGGTAGGGCCCACCGGCAGTCATTTTTGGGGAACAATACTTATTTTTTCTCATAAGACATTTACCAAAAGCAAGAGAGAGAAAAATACATAAAAGGAATGAAGGATGAAAAGAAAGACTGAAAACGGCCACAAGGAGAGAAAGCAGGAGCCTGCAAGAGTGAGATAAAGGGGCAGGGAGTGTCTGTCAGAGGATTGAAACAGAATGAGGTGGATTCAAGGCTACACAGCCTTGGCATTCAGATTGGCATTTAACAGAACTTGCAGCGGGCTTCTGAGCAGAGACTTGGGCACCACAGTGGCATAACTCAAAAGGATGGGTCTACCCTGCAGAATGTGATGAAAGGCCCCCAAGTTTCTCATATTTCACAGATTGGGGTAAATGGGGGCCCCTCGATCAGTTCACTCGGACTTCCTAGAGGGGCTGCCCACCCCCCTCTTCTCCACAGGGGATACAGGGGCCGGTGTTACGTTCTGGGCACCGGTATTCATTCTTTTACAAAATAAGCACTGCCTGCCCTCTTTTCCTTTTCCCTGCTCTGTCTCTCGTGTACCCGCGCTCGCTTTTCTTTTCCTCTCTGCTGTTTCCTTGGAGCCTCTACTTGGTCTCTCTCTTCACTCCCTCTTCTGCGTACTCTGCCCTTTTCCAGCCTTCACTTCCCTCTTCTTCCTGCGACTTCTGCTCAGTCAATTTTGCCACACTGTTCCTTCAGGTCTACCCTACTTCACCCTCCTCCATCTGCCCTTCTCTGAGTCTCATTCACCTCTCCCCTTGCTCACTGCTCTCTCCCTGGCTTCCCTTGCACATGACAGTGATAGATATATTGTTTATACCTTGCTCCTGCCGTCTACAGCCGGGGTGAATTGTACCTGTTTAGCATATTATGCTCAGTTATTCCAGTAGAAGGTTATACTAGCCCAGATTGTTTAGATTTTTAGATTTCAAATTCTCAGTTTTGTTTCCATCTTAATTATTCTTTATGTTTTTAGTATGTTTTTCATTCCCACCACTCTTTTCTGCTCTTTGCTTCCCTCATTTTCACTCTTCTGTTCTGCTTCTACCTTTCCTCCTTCATGACCCCTATTCAGCTCCTTCATTAAATCACCATACCACTTGCTTTCGCAGTGTTTCCGGCATCTTCTTTGCCTGACCCGCCTCAATTTCATGCCCTTTACTGCATCCCTCCCATGTAACTGTCTGTCACTCTGTTGCCATCTTCCCTGCTTCCCCTTCCATGGATTTCTCTTTCATCCCAAACTCTCTGGTTTCCCCTCTGTTTCCAGCTCTTTTTTGTACATCTGCCTCTAGCTTTCACAACCCTCTGTTTCTGCACCCTTTTCAAGCATCTCCTCTCACTACGCCCTTCCCTTAGCTCCTGACCATTCTGTATGTCACTCCACTACTTTATTCAGTTTGCTTTATTCACCGTTTTCATCTTTCTTCCAACCACATGCCTTTCTCATTCCCTCCCTGCATTTCACAGTCACTTCTGATCTCTTCCCTTGCCTGTTTCCTGATCCTTCCCATGGAAACCCCAGCTTCCCAATAGCCATATATGTGTGTTTGCATGTTGGAGCTGGCAGACTACAGCAGGTTTTTTGATGGTTCACCACCAGGCAAAACACCTGTCTGAAGGCCTGGTGGAAGCAAATCATGTACTCCCTCCAGGAAATAAAGACATTGCAACATCTGAAGAGGTAATGAGTATTTGCGTGACTGAGGAGAGTGCTCCCATTTGATGGTCTGACTTTCTGTATATGAGAGTGTATGAGTAAGACATTTCTTTTGGTCTTTCAGATGGTGTTGAGCTGATGGGACTCTGTGAAGCCCAGACAAGCATGGATGACTGGGACTGACATCATCTCTGAAAGGCGGGGCCCTGATAGTAAAAGGCCACAAGCTCGATTGGACGATATGTATCCAACGGTACCAAGGGGCTGGAATCCAGTCGTTGCATCTCGTTGAACCACTGGGGAGCTGATTGCTCAATGCTGTCTGTGTCAGGCTGCTACTCTTTAGGTGGCGCAAAGGCGCAGAAGATAGCAAGGAATGGCTGGTCCCAACCAGTGGGTAAATTTCTGGGCACTGAGGGGAGCATTCAAGGATGTTTCTACCCAAAGCTGTTGGCCCACTGCAGTTTTTTTTTTGCAGTTTTATATAGCGTGAACTCGGCTCAAAGGTATTGGAGTGCTTTACATGAGCACGCTACTTTACACAAGGACACATTCATGTTTTGGTAGAGATTAAGTGATTTGCCCAGAATCACAGCATGCTGATCTGACGCCGAGATGCAAACCTGGCTTCCCAGCTCCAAAGGTAGCTCTGGCCGCTAGGCCACATCCTCTCTGCAGTTGTCACACATCTCTGTAATTCTTAACCGGGGATCACTGGTGGATAGGGTAGATTATTATTAGTGATGTTTTGTAGAGCGCGCAGCTACCCACAATGGGTTTCCCAGCACTAGGCCTTCACAAAGCACGTTCTCAGAGTGATGGGATAATTTACTCAAACAGGCAGTTTTTCAGTTGTTTTTGAAAGATGCAGAGAGACTGATAGGATCTCAGAGACTGTGGCATTGCGTTCCACAGTTTGGGTCCTAGGTCGGAGAACACATGGCCTCCTTAAGGTGTTCTTTTAACTGAAGGAACTGAAGAAAGGTTGGAGTTGCTAGATTGTAGGGAGCGATCTGGTTTGTAGGGTGAGACCAGGTGTCTGAGATACTTAGGGTCAGTGTTTGATCGTAGTTTGTGCATGTAGCACAATGTTTTAAAATGAATTATTCTTTCCACAGACAGGCAGTCTGGCAGCTTTAGAAGCAGTCTCACGGCAGCATTTTGGACTAGCTGCAGTCGCTTGATAGCACCCTTGGTAACACCCAGATACAGAATGTTGTTGTAATCCAGTTGAGAGAGGATCAACGCCTGTATCACTGTTCTTTGCGTTGAGGATGAAAGGCAGCCGAGATTCATTTTCAGCCATCTGAGAATTCCAAAGCAGGAAGCCACTACCTTGGTAATCTGGATGTTCATTGAGAGCTTGCTATCTGTCCAGATGACCAGATTCTTGACAGCTGGCATGGAGTGGGGCAAGTCCCATGAATCTTAGGCCAATAATGAGGGCCCCACAACTGGGGTTTGTTGCCCAGCACCAAGCTTTTGGTCTTATCACCATTCAATCTCAGGTGGTTATTATTCATATAGGCAAGCACTTTTGACATGCAGGTATTTAAGACACCCGCATTCTGGTTTTCTTGGGCAGTCAGAGAGACGACGATCTGGGTGTCATTGGCATAAGAGAACAGAGTCAGTCCACAGCTCTTTACAATGTCAGCCAGATGATGTACATAAACATTAAACATATTTGGGCTAAGTGTCGAGCCCTGCGGTACTCCACAGGATAATGGATAGATCTGTGAGCAATGCTGTTTCATATGAATTTGAAAACCGTGGTCCTGCAGAAATGACTTGAACCATTGCAAGGTGATGCCACACACACCTATGACTTCTAATGTCTGCATTAAGAGGTTATGACTAACTGTGTCAAAGGAGGCAGTTAGTTCCAATAAAATCAGAGCACCGGTACTGCCTCTGTCCAACTGTGCTTTAAGATTTTGCGTAACTCCTAGTAGGGTTGCCTCTGTACTATGTCCAGTTCTAAAGCCTGATTCGGACTGATGGAGAAGATCATTGGAGTTAATAAACATTGTCAGCTGCTTATTTATATGTGTTTCCAAGATCTTGGTCAGTATTGGAAGAAAGGATGTAGGTTGGTAATTTACCCTGTTGGCGATGTCTAAATTTGGCTTTTTCAGCAATGGCCTGACCATTATGTACTTCCATGCCTTGGGAACATACCCTTTCCTTAGAGAGACATTCAGATGCTGTGTTAGATGTTCCAACACTTGTGGTACAGCTTACCCAGAAACAGAGTAGGTAGTGGGTCTGGTGTAGAGCCTGATTTTATGGTATTTTGGAGCTCTGTAAATGTCCCCAGGTCCAGAGGTGCAAATGTACTCAGCACACAGGGAAGGTCAGGACTTATGAGGTGATCTCCATTAATCATCTTCTGATGGTTTCCTGATAAGTTCAGGGTTACGATTTCTCTTGAACCATCCAGAGAGTTGTCTGGGATGGTGGTATGGTGGTGTGGGCAAGAAGGATCAGGGAATCTACCATCCTTTCCACACTTCTATTGCTGTCTGAGGAATCTGCCGAAGTAAAGGAGGCTTGAATATCCACCACTTTTCTTATGAAAAAGCCAGACAATTAATCGCATTGGGGTTATGAAAGAAAAACTGGGGGGATATCTTGGTGGGGTCTGATGGGTTTTTCACCATTTGACTCACGCCCACTGTTCCCTCTGCTTTCTGATTCATCTCTAATTCCCTTTTCCTCTTCCCATCCTCCTCTGTCACTGCTACCCCAGTGCTTCTCTGAAACCTCAATACCCCACGGACTACATTTCCTTTATGAGGCCCTCTTGCACACCTCTGTGCTGCTTGTTAGATTCCTCTTTCTCCACGTCTTCACTCTTCCACCCTCATGATCATTTTTTTTTTTGGGAAACAAATTTTATTGATTTTGATAGAGACACAGGATATTAAATGACATGAAGCATGCACATCATGATGAAATGACACAATTCAATCATTAGTAGCCATTTTCTTTTACACAGTTTGAGAGCAACATAAAACGTTAAATACAGCAACATTGGTATTAACCTAATCGTAATAGTACCCCACATGCTACTGTATATCCACTCTAGGTCTCGTATCATGCTGATCAGGCCCTTTTGTAACTTATATATATAAAAAACTTATGCAAATATTGTTTCCGCTTCAACTGTATAACCATCTATTACCTTGTATGTGTTAAGGGGAATGCATCTATAGGTGGCCCACCTTGTTCAAATCTTGGTGTGCTTTTGTGGGCAGCCCCGGGCTACAAAAACCGGAAGTTCTAAGTCCATTGTGTAATCTAGACTAGCCGTCCATTGCGATAATCGTGGTGAAATTTTCTGCCTTCCATTGCCTGGCAATGTCGCGTTTCGCTAAGGTGAGGCCCAAGAACAGAATATGCCTTTTATATCTGTTCCCCCAATGTCCTCCGTGCTATCCAGTAACACAAATTTGGGTGATCTCGGAAGCTCCCATGCCAGAACCTCTGCAAGACACATCTGCACCCCCTGCCAGAAGCGCTCAAGTACTGGGCATGTCCATATCGTATGTATGAGGGTGCCTTCCTCCGTATGGCAGCGGAGGCAGTGCGATGAAGCTATCAACATCACCTTCCGCAGTCTGGATCTGGTATAATATACCCTATGTAAACATTTAAACTGGATAAAGTGAAGCCTGGTGGAGATTGCGGCCCCGCAGGGTGATTGCAACGCTTCCGTCCAGTCGTCATCGTCCACAGGCCCTATGTCAGCCTCCCATGCGGCCCTGAGGGTATCAAGGGTTGAAGGGCTATTCGTGACAAGTGTTTGGTATATTTTAGTTATTTTGTGATCCACCAGGTCTCCCATGAGGAGTTTGCCTTCTAACGGGCTGAATTCTGGTAAGTGTGTTAGATTTTGTATGTAGGGAAGAAGAGCATGTCGCAGCTGTAAGTATTTGAAGAATTGAGTGTGCCGCACAGTGAATTCTCCTTGGAGGTCCCCAAAGGATTGCAGGGAAGTCCCCTTAATGACATCACCAAGGGCTGATATGCCTATATGTTCCCAGTCTCAGAACCTCTGAAGGTCTGCAACTTGCTGAAGCAAACGGTTCCGCCACTGCGGAGTATCTCGTGTAAGGCGGTTCCACCATCCCATTCGGCGTAGAGTTCGTCTCCAGGTCATTATTACTACTTTTGTCGCCGGGGGAAGGTCTTTGGGGTCAGCCCTGCTGTAAAGAAATGAATGTACTGTGCATTCACCCATAATCCATCGTACAACTTGAAACGAGGGTCCTCCCGAGATCCGTACCACCATTCATTTATTATCTGAAGATGTGCTGCAGCATGGTAGGATTGTATGTCAGCTGCAGCAATGCCTCCACAATATGTGGATTGCATGCAAGTGTGTAGTGCCACCCTGACCGTGCCTCCTCCCCATAGGAAACGCCCCATAATCGCATTAATTTGGCGAAACTACGAGACAGGGATTGGTTATGGGTGCAATTGAAGTTGGTATAAGAGCCGGGACAGAGAGACCATCTTAAAAATCGCCGATCTTCCGTAGAGGGACAAGGGAAGGGTTGACCAGTGTTTCACTTCAGTTTTGACTCTCTCTATCGCTGGTTCTAGGTTGTGTTCCCACGCATGGAGTTGGTTGTCTGTGTCGTATACTCCCAGATACGTGAAGCCATGCGTCACCAGTGTGAGCCCCTCTGCCCATCGGCCTCCACCCATCGTCCCTTTTATTGACCATAACTGCGATTTAGAGGTATTCATATTCAGGCCCGATTTCTCGCCAAAGACGCGCATTACTTGAAGTAGCCGAGGGCCTGATCTTTGAGGGTCTGATAGGAAGAACAGAATATCATCGGCATTTAGTACAATACGGTCGGAGATTTTGAGAGTCCATTCAAAGCCGCGGATGAGGGCATCTTTTCTCACCCAGATGGCCAGTGGCTCGATGGCAGGGGCGAATAGCAAGGGGGAGAGAGGGCAACCCTGCCGGGTGCCGCGGTGTATAGGAAATGACGCTGACGTGGCCCCAGAAACTCAGATTGCCGCTGTGAGGTCTGTGTACAGCAATCTCACCATGGCAATGTGTCGAGGCCCCATATTGAGGTGTCTCAGTAGGATGAACATGTATGACCAGCTGACAGCGTCGAATGCCTTATCCATGTCTACTAGGAGGAGGGCTGCCGGTCGGTCTAATTTATCACAAGCGGCAATCGCATTGTGTACTCGACGTATGTTATGCCGGGTCGCTCTATTCGGCATAAAGCCCGCCTGATCTGGATGAATCAGGTTTTGGAGGTATGGTATTAGTCTATTCATTAAAATCTTGGCGAGTAGTTTGGCTTCTATATTTAGGAGAGAGATTGGCCGATAGGATGAGCATGATTCTGGTGGTGCCCTGGTTTAAAAAAAACTACAATTTCAGCGTGGCGCCAGTCTTGGGGCAAAAATCTGTTTTCAAGGGCTTCATTGAGAGTTTCCAGGTATCTAGGACCCAATATCGTTGCATCCATTTTGAGGAATTCACTGGGGAATCCATTGGGACCCGGGGACTTGCCAGGGGCCATCTCCGCAATAGCCGTGATTAACTCTTCTTGTGTAATAGGCAGGTCTAATAAGTCTCGTGCATCTGTAGTTAATGTCTTAGGTGGTATGTCCCAAAAGAAGTCCTCAATCTGGACCTCAGAAAGGACCTCCTGCTTCATGTAGAGGGTTCGGTAAAACTCTGCAAAAGACTGGGCAATTTGTATGGGGTCTGTGATCACCTCGTCTGAATGTGATGGGATGGTGGGTATTTGTACTGGTTTCAGGGTATTTTGGCATAGCCGGTGAAGGAGTTTCCCCGATTTGTCCCCCCATTGGTATATCCTACTTTGTGTAGCTTGCCATATGCGTTTGGCTTCATCTAGTTGAATGCTTTGATACCTTCTCTGTAGAGTTCCTAGTTGCCTACGAGAGTTATCCCCATTACGCTGCTGTGCCTGATCTCAGTTTGTAGGATCTGGGCTTCTAGTTGTATTAAGGTCTGTAATTTTTCACGCTTGGCTGCGGTGTTAAAGCTAATATCGATGTTTATTAGGAAGTATTCTAAATATTCTAATAGGGCTGTATGTTGGTGGGTCTTATAGCTCAGATTATGGAGATGCCAGGGCGATAGCCGCCAGTGCATTGGAGACCTTTTGGGACCTATCCGTATCTGCAGCTGAACTGGGGAATGATCTGATAGGCCTCTAGGTAGGAATTCAGCCCCGACCAATCGATGTAAGTGTTCCCTGGTAATGAATATATGGTCCAGTCTGGAAAATGACCCCTGGACCGCCGAATAGTATGTGTACCCCGCGGTATCAGGGTGTAGTGTCCTCCATGTATCTGACCACCCCAAGGTGTTCACCATATACCCGATGTGTGAGTCTCTCGGTGTGTGCTGCGTGGCCGTTGAGCGACCCCTGTCGAGGTCAGGGTTCATAACATCATTCCAGTCACCCCCGATCAGAGCTGGCATGTCAGGTAATGATCCCCAGCTGTCAATGATGTGTTCCATAAATGCATTTTTAATTGGGGGGGGGGGCATATACGCTACCTAGAACAACAGATTCTCCATTAATTATGCCCTGGATGAAGAAATACCTTCCCATCCCATCCGCCCATGTGTGCGTATGTGTGAATGAGAGTCGACGGTGGATCAGAACAGCCACGCCTCTAGAGCCCCTTGTGAATCTGGAATTAAATACATGCAAATACCCATAACGGGCCATACATGGAGCCCTAGACCCCATTAAATGTGTCTCTTGCATTAGTAAGATGTCTATCCCTAGGCGTTTCGCATGCCGAAGGACCGCCCCTCGTTTAATCTTGTCAAGAACACCTCGAACATTCCATGTGACCACCTTGATGTCCCCCATTTGGTATGGGAGCGTGAGGTGAGAGGAGCCCTCACTGTGCACCAATTTTAACGTCTTTTTAAACCTGTGAGTGATTTTAATACCGTCTTGAACTTTTAAAAACAAATACTTTCCTTGCACTTTAGCCCATTTTTATTGCCATTTGTTTTATTTTGCTTGCGATAGTCCTCTGATCTACTCTGTCTCCGCTTCCTCAGTCCAACCCGGCGTCTGCCGATCGATTGGAGGGAAGTGGACACACCCCCCGGCCTGACTTGCCTGACTTCCGGCGGGAAAGTCGGAACACAGGGTAATCCCGCGCCCGGCCAGCTACTTAAACTCATGCTGGGCCGGACGTGCAGCAGAGCGTGAGGTGAGAGGAGCCCTCACTGTGCACCAATTTTAACGTCTTTTTAAACCTGTGAGTGATTTTAATACCATCTTGAACTTTTAAAAACAAATACTTTCCTTGCACTTTAGCCCATTTTTATTGCCATTTGTTTTACTTTGCTTGCGATAGTCCTCTGATCTACTCTGTCTCCGCTTCCTCGGTCCAACGCGGCGTCTGCCGATCGATTGGAGGGAAGCGGACACACCCCCCGGGCTGACTTGCCTGACTTCCGGCGGGGAAGTCGGAACACAGGGTAATCCCGCGCCCGGCCAGCTACTTAAACTCATGCTGGGCCGGACGCGCAGCAGAGCGTGAGGTGAGAGGAGCCCTCACTGTGCACCAATTTTAACGTCTTTTTAAACCTGTGAGTGATTTTAATACCGTCTTGAACTTTTAAAAACAAATACTTTCCTTGCACTTTAGCCCATTTTTATTGCCATTTGTTTTACTTTGCTTGCGATAGTCCTCTGATCTACTCTGTCTCCGCTTCCTCGGTCCAACGCGGCGTCTGCCGATCGATTGGAGGGAAGCGGACACACCCCCCGGCCTGACTTGCCTGACTTCCGGCAGGGAAGTCGGAACACAGGGTAATCCCGCGCCCGGCCAGCAACTTAAACTCATGCTGGGCCGGACGCGCGCAGCGGGCGCGCCGCCGGCATGCCGAAGGAACGCCAAAGGCAAGCCCGTCTGCGCCCGTCCACGCCAAGGCCGCGACAAGTGCTGGGAATGCTGCCCAAAAACATCCAGGTATCGTTTATACTTCAGCTGCATTAAAAAATCTTAACATAAGAGGATCCTGCAGATGTCTAATATCGCCTGTCAATATAATGGGGGCTGTCTCATGTCAATATTGCAGATTGGAACTTCCCTTCATAGCCAATAGCCCTAGGACAGCAGCAACAACTAATACTGCCCAATTAAAAGGGGGACTAATTAACGCCCGATCATTATGCAGGCACTGCCAAGATAGCAGAGATTTAATTACGAAACAACAGCTAGACTTTCTCTTTATCACTGAGACTTGGTTGAAAGACTGGTGTAATCCAGATATCGCAGTAGCACTCCCACCCAACTACACGATCTGTAGAAAAGACAGAGGGGATACCAGAGGAGGGGGCCTGGCCATTATCCTTCGTGACACATTACACAGTACCAGTTTTGAGCTGGGCACACTTAAGGGAGCAGAAAGCCTCGGCTTCTGCATCTCCCTAAATGCCTCCCTGTCCTTTTTAGGTGCCCTGATCTATCGCCCACCTGGTCATAGCGCCACTTTTATTGACTCACTAGGAGATACCCTAAGTTATTTCCTGCTGAGATATGCTAACTTCACCTTATTAGGCGATTTTAATCTTCACTTGGAAGACAGAAGTGAGACAGGAGCGGACAACATTCTTTAAATAACAGAAGTACTCGGGCTGCACCAAATGATTAATGCCCCCACGCACCGGGCTGGCCATACATTGGATGGGGTCTGCTCCAATTTCTCCATGATTTCTGCAGATACCCCGATCCCACAGATATGGTCAGACCACAACCTCGTCCCCCTCGCAATTAAGATTCCACTGAGGAATCGTCCGGACAAGCAACCCACCGCCTTTCAGTCCAGGCGTAAATGGGCACAACTAGCCGTCAATCCTAAGTTGGCTACCACTACCCATGCTCAAGTCCCTGCCCTAACAGGGACCACCGCAGTAGACTCACACCTCTTCCACTCCTGGCTAACTGCTATAAGCAACAAACTCATCCCTCCAGAGAAACCCAATAAGAATGCGAAACCAAAAACCCATATAACCCCCTGGTTCACGCCCACTCTTGTACAATTACATCTCCAATGTAAGCAACAAGAGCGCAAGTGGAGAAGATTTTATGATGCGGGAGACAAACAAGCATTTAAAATAAGCAGGAAGCTCTACCAGACTCAGCTCAAATTAGCTAAAAAAGAGTACTACTCCAACAAAATACAGGAGGCGAACCAAGACCAAAAAGTAATTTTCTCGGTCATAAAGTCCTTCACCAAACCCAAGGCATTACAGAAAGAAATACCTCCTTCCCAGAGTTTATGCGATCAAATATCGATCTTCTTCGAAGAAAAAATTCAGAATATTCAAAAGGACTTTATTACGGATTCTGTCCCCAACCAGGACGGTGCCCTGGAGCACGACCCTGCTACTTCTGGTCATTCTATCCGATCCATTGAACCTGTGTCACTGGAGAAAACTCGTGACGCTATCACAGCATGTAAATCAGGTTCTCCCCTGGATGCATGTCCTCCCATGATCCTCCACCAAATCATAGACACTGTCAACCCAGTAATAAATCAGATAGTTAATTCCTCACTAAGCTCAGGTATAGTGCCTGATGAATGGAAGCTAGCGATAGTAAAACCATTGAAAAAGAAGCAAAACATTGACCCATCCGTTCTCTCTAACCTCCGCCCCATATCTCTGCTTCCAATTCTGAGAAAAATTACAGAAAAATTAGTTCACAAAGAACTAACTAAATTCATTGAGGCCGCCAATATCCTCCACCCTCAGCAATCTGGTTTTCGCCCTAAGCATTCCGCAGAATCCGCACTCCTGGAAATAACAGACACTTTAAAAATTATTGCTGACAAAGGCAGGAAGGCGGTACTGATCCTGCTCGACCTGTCGGCTGCGTTTGATACTATCTCACACAGTATTCTCCTGGCAAGGCTCAAATCCAGCAGTATTTCAAACACCGCACTAGAATGGATAAAATCCTTCCTCACGAATCGCAGACAAGCTGTGTCCTTTGGAACATTCCTCTCTGTTGAACAGACCATCACAACAGGAGTACCACAGGGCTCATCGCTAAGCCCGTTGTTGTTTAACATTTACATGACCCCAGTCATATCCCTGATAGCCTCATTTGGGATCTAAGTTACGTCCTACGCAGACGACACCCAAATGATTTTATCTTTGGACAATGACTCCACGGACGCCGAACTTAACTGCAAACGATGCCTAACCGAGGTCATCCAGTGGATGAAGGACAACCACCTCAGGTGCAACACCGACAAAACCGAGATCCTACCAATAGGAAAAGATGTCTCATTCCAGCCTTGTGAGTGGTGGCCGGAGGGTGCGTCACCTCCACCTAATATGGTGAAGGTAGCTAAAAACCTAGGAGTGCAGTTTGATACCGCTCTCACCTTCCAACCACACGCAATGACAGTAGCAGGGACCTGCTTTAGCATCATCAAGTCCTTGAAAAAATTATTTGATCTAATTCCACTCACCGCAAGGAAATCAGTGGCGGTTGCCCTGATCCTCTCGCGCCTGGACAACTGCATCAGCCTCCTGGCAGGAGCCAAGAAACAAACATTGAAAAGACTCCAAGTGGTCCAACACGCTGCGGCTCGTTTGGTACTAAAGCTACCACGAAGGTCCTCCGCATCTGCAGCCTTAAAGACCCTTCATTGGCTTCCACTGCATAAGAGAGTGTTTTTTAAGATTCTCTTAATCACCTTTAGAGCCTCACTTAAACTGGGACCAAAGTACCTCTCAGCGAGGTTCACCCCATACATCACATCCAGGACCCTTAGGTCCTCGTCAGCTAACCTCAGACCCCCCAGTTTTAGATGTAAAACTAAGGGAGGAAAAACAGTGGCCGTCTTGGGAACCAAAGCCTGGAACCTGTTGCCAAATCATCTGAGATTGTTAAAAACAGAAACACAATTTAGGAAGGCACTGAAAACTTGGATATTCGAATCCTCAGATGAACTCTGTCGCTCACTCATTTAGGATCTCCTGGACTTCCTCTCACCTCCAACCAGCGCCAGGATGCTCCTTTTGGAGTGGCAGTTAGCGCTTTACAAATACCTCATTCATTCATGGTTTGGATGTAGTGTCGTGTTGAGAGGCCTATACAGTTATGACAAACATGACACAAGCACCAGAAATCAGCATTGCAATGTGGGTATTGTAGAATATTAAAAAGTAACAACAATACGAAAAACAATAGCACGAATCCCCAACCCTCCCCCACCCTAGCCCACCCAATACCTCATAAAACACTGAAGTATCTGTCGCGGACAGTATACAGCGTACACCCCAACAGAGGATGAAGGCCGAAACAGTCTAACAGAGCCCCGCAGATCCCATCCCTCACTAGTGTCTCTGGGATCTTAACAAACAGTTCCAAACGGTAGCCCTCAATATGTGCCGGCGAATCAGCATGATGATCCGAGTTCACCGCCACAGACTCCCTGTTACCAAAAATGTCGGTATGGTACTTTATTCCAATCATTTGTCCTGTGATCCAGTTTGTTTATTGCTCTGGGAGCGGGAGCGCCAGGATGACCATGATCTGTGCCTTCGGCTGTCTTTCCGCTTGTTAGTCTGATTCTGGCATGGGTCCCCTGAGGAGGAATCTGAGTCTCGGGGTGGCGGTGTATGAGGTTTGGTCGCTCTGCGCTCATCTGATCATTGGAATACCTCTTCTGGTGTATCAAAAAATATGGTGTTATTCTTATAACTAATTCAGAGGCGAGCTGGGAACAGCAGCATATATGGAATTTGGAGTTCCCAAGGGCGTGATTTGGCTGCCGTTACGGATTGTCTCTGCTGCCGAACCAGCTTAGTATAGTCTGGGAATATAATTATCTGGTGAGAGTCAAAGGTTAAGGCTTTTTGGATCCGGGCCTGTCGCAGGCTGACATCTCTGTCATGATAATTGAGGATTCGAGCAATGATTGGTCGGGGGCGAGCGCCCGGGGGAGGTCTGACCGCCAAGGCCCGGTGAGCCCGCTCCAGGATGAAGCATGAGGACAGCTTCCCATCTGGAATCCAGGATTTCAGCCACTGTTCCAGGAACACACACGTCAGAGCCCTCGCTGCCCTCTGGAAATCCCACAAAGTGTAAGTTATTGCGGCGGGCCCTCCCTTCCGCATCCTCGACACGGGTGGCCAGGCCCCGCGTCAGTGTTTCAATTGAGGTAACATGCTTTTGTAGCCCCGTGATGGTATCTTCGGCCCCAGAGATCCTGGTCTCAGCCTGTGTCACCCGCTCCACCACATTACGTAGATCTTGTCGCAGCAGCATAACGTCTGCTCCTACTGCACCGATTTTTGCATCCAGCAAATCGTGTGACTGTGTTATTGTGGCAAGGATAGTAGCGGTGTCAGGTGTTATGTTAGGGGCGTCTCCCGCAATGATAGAGTTGGTGCCACCATTTGTAAATTTGTCCATTGTACTTTGTTTTGTTGCGGGACCTGTTGACTGACCTTTTGACATGTGATCCAGCGCCAATCAGGGATCGATAATCGATAAAACACAATCACTGGCCCATACTCATACACCCAACACATAAATCCCTGTTGCACTGTTTCAAGTTTACGTTAAATCAGTTATTCATAAACTACAGGCTCGTCCTAACACACTAGATACATAATTGAACCTGTAATCAACTCTCTTTCCTCTGGTCGATGAACCATTAGTTGAGAAGTTGATGGTAATAATTAGGAACTAACTATCCATATTACTAAATAAATCACAAACTCGGTATAAGGTTAATAATATTTATCGCAAATAATGTGAAGGTAAATGCTCATCATGTACAGTTTTACAATGCAAACAAAGTATAAATCACAGAGAGAAAACATTTATCAAAGCAAAAGGTGTCAAACTCATATCACAATGAACAGAATGCAATGAAGAAGTGGATAGATGAAGAGACAAAAGTTTCAGAGACAAAATACATTTGCAAATGATTATGCAAAGTACAGATTTTAGCTATACGAACCTAAGTATTTTAGTGGAAAATCTACCTCCTGGCCATGAGAATAGATGGGGGTTCCCCGAGAAAGTTCAGGGAAGAAAGAGTAGGACAGGAACAGGAAACAGGTAGGCCTCTATCTGCATACAGCAAACCAACGGACAGCGACGATCTCCCCTCTCTTGCTTCTTCAAAGGCGCGCTCCCAAACACCCCCCAGCCACCTCAGTTATACCCTAAAACCTACATGTCCAACCCACCATTTGTAGCAACATTTTCAGAATCTTACAGGCACATGCATCAATAAAAGCTTTTGCGAGTCCTTAATTGCGATTATTAATGAATCGCAATTAAGGAATCTCAAAAGCCTATGCATGTAGGAATCGCTATTAAAATAGCAATTCCTAAACATTCCTTAATTGCGACTCGCAAATTTGCGAGTCGCAATTAAGGAATGGCGTAGGCCCATAGGAATGAATGGGAAATTGCATGCGCAATTTGCGAGTGCCAATAGGTACTCGCAAATTGCGCATGCAATTTCAAGGGTGCAAAGGTGTCAAAATGACACCCTGTTGCACCCCTGAAATTGTGATGTGCACCCATGTTGCGCACACACATGCCCCAAGGGCATGTGTGTGTGTAACCTGAAACCTTGAAAAATGCACTTTAGTGCATTTTTCAAGGTTTTTGCAAAATACAGACCAGAGTAATTTCTCTGTATTTGGCGGCCCCAAATAGCGAATTTGCTATTTCTAAGGGCTTCTAGCATTGCATTTAAGGAATCGCAAATTGCGATTCCTTAATGTAATCGCAATTTAAGAAATCGCAATAAATTCCGATTCCTTAAATTGCGAGTGCCTAACACTTTAATGCATCGCAAAAGGCCTTTTTGTGGGCGCAAACGGCCGATTTTTGCGAATCGCACCATTTGCGCTCGCAAAAACCTTTGATGCATGTGCCCCTTAGTCTCTCATTGGTCAGTTTAGGGGGTGTTCTATCACACCACCATAGACACATCCATGTTTTCACAGCATTCTTTGTTTTACATTTCTAACGATACGTAAGCTACGTCTCATGAATACAAGCTTCCTCCAACTAGTAACATGTTTCAAATCTCTACATTTTCATTGTCCGCCTCTGCAGCTTCCGCGGAAGAAGTTTGCACATTTGCAATTGGTTCCACGGCCATCCTTCGTTACTTGGCAGACACACAATAATTTCTTGAAGGTCATCAACTTTTGCCTTCTCCATTCTCTCTCAGACCTCGATTTTCGACTTATATATTAGTTCTTCTTTTTAACCTCAACTCGTCATGCAACGATGTAGGCCCATGCAAGCATCACTACGATGAATAAAACACAGACATTATTAATTTCATGAAATTGAATTCTCACTGTTTTACAGCCCACCATTTGCACTATCCCACGTTATTTGTCTAACAAAGCATTAACGTGCAGAAATCAGCATTATTATTATTATTATTAATTTTAAGCAGAACGCGAATGCGGCCTAGTCTTTCATGCATTAGTCCACGTATTAGTGCACGCATGCGCATAAGCATTTTTCCTGTGTTTTAGTGTATTTATGCATGTTAGTTTCTCCGCACACTGTTAGTAAATGTTACCGAGGAGTTAATCCAAGCAGGTTTTATTTTCTCAAAACCCTGCTCCATCACATGTTAGTGGCGTGGTATATGCTAGCCGGTGGTAGTGCTGATTTCCGTTATGATAGTATATGGCGCAAGGTCCTTACATCGAAGGCATGCGATTCAGGGTTAAGTGCAAGGGGGTGTCCCCTGCACCCACAAGCCGCACCGGGACCTGGCCCGGCCGCCTCTGTAGATGGGGCGACACCCCCCGCCTCTAACGGGTACCACCCCTGGACTTTTTGCTCCACCCTGGGCCTTTAGTAAATCGTGGTGGATTATCTGAGGGCCACGATGGAGATCGGCCACCCCCAGGGGTATTATATTGTTCCCACGTTATAAGCGGCCCGGTGACACTGTAGTACTTGCATGTGTCTACGTATGACACACTCCTCCGATCTCCGCCTGTCGGGCCTACACAGACTGAAGGGATCTCGGCGTGTGTATCTCTAGCGGTTCCACCCAAACGCAGTGGTCCACACCCCGCCCGATGCAGTCTCGTGAAGGGGGTATACGAAGGTTCCTTCCAGGGGGGAGGGGGCCTCTGCACCTCACCTGGGCTCCTCCGGTTGATGGTGTCGATGCAATCCACCGTGTCTGCCTCAGCCTCCGCGCACCCAGGACGGGCATCCCAGCCGACTCCAGCGAGATCTATTGCCAGCGGGTGACCGCCCAGGCCACAGTCGTTGGGCCTCCATGATGCTGCTATCTCGGTGCCGCGGCCTGGCCCCAGCGGTCACGCGATTCCAGCACATCAGCTCTGGGGCAGGCCCAGTGCCCGGCGCCACAAGGGTCTCGGCCTCATTTACCAGCCCCGGACCCGCACCTTCCTTTGCCTCCAGTCAGAACACGTCAGCTCTATGGGGTCGAGGCACAGCCGCTGCGGCCGATCTGCCACGGGGCCGTCCCGCTCGGCGCCTCAGTCCGACCCGACGGCTGCCGCACCCTCCTCGTGGGTCACAGGCCGCTCCACCCCAAATCCTGTGCACAAGCATTCAATGGCGTACGGGCACCACAGCAAACATTTTGAGGTCTGATCACGTCCCCGAACCCAGGCTGCTTCAGGTGTGTTCGGTCTCGGCGTTGTAGTCATGAATAGCCGGAGGATGACTTTGGGGCTGCGGGAGTTCGGCTAAGTCACGTCCGCCAAGACGGGCCGCTTGGCCACGCCCCCTCATGATCATTTTTAAGCACATCTTCTTTCAACTGCTCCCTTCTGCCATTTTTTTTTTTTAAATAGGATACTCTCTCTTCTGCTCAGCGCTTACCCTAAAACATGGTTTTGTGGCATGTCTGCTTGAATAATATTTATTTTGTAAACAGATAGAATTACTGGTACATTCGTAATGATAATTTTAATAACCATATTCATTGTTTGAAAACGTAAATATTTTTGATATCTTTCTTACTATAATCTCTTAAAACTGTACTGTGAATGGAGAGCACAAGAGAACCCCACTACAATGACTGTGAAGATTTCGAATACATCCATTATTATTGGGGCCGGTGGGACTTTTCGCCACCTTCACACGGGTGTCTTTAATCAAACTAGACAATTCAAGTTAAGTATTATAACTTCGGTTCATTCACAAATGTTAGTTTTAAAAGTCCCATATTTCATCACACGGGCTGAATTGTTTGGGAAAAGCGCGGGAATCCAGTTGCCATCCGCAAAGAAAGAAGGCAGAGACCAAGATCAAACAATATCATTGGATGCACTGAACACAGGATGCTTAATGTGTTCATTATTAATAACCCATCTTAGCTTCGAGTAAGTTTATTGTCAATATGTTGCCACCATGTCGTCTCCAGTTCACCTTCATGCCGGTACCCAATATGGCTGATCTGATCTGGCATCCTCCCCCCACACTCCTCCCCTTCATTGAAGCTCCCTGCTTTTAATCCAACAGGAAAACAGCAAGCAAAGGCAATCAAGTGAAAACAAGGACTTCACAGTGCTGCTTCTGGCCCCCTAGGCTTTGATGTAATCTAGGACCTTGGAATGACTGGAATTGGGTGAACAACGCACAACATATATTCTTTAACTCCTAAATGAAATGTAATCATTTCAGTGTCTGAGCTGCAATCCCAGAGGCCCCAAACATTGCACTGTTTATTTGTAAATATCAGTCTGATATTGCCATGTAAAATTACTTGCTTATAACAAAGATGTTTACCGATTTATGAAATAAAATGAAACAATAGTGCTGTAGATGGTATTAGGCACAACTAACATCAGCTTGGCAACGTTTCTCTCAATAAATATCGTAGACGATAAGCCATGCTATAAAAGCATATTTGAAATTGCGACCACTTCAATTATATTTGGCCTGATTCATAAAGCTTCCCTCCCCCCCCAAGATTTAATTTATCTTTGTAAATTCAAGAATAAGTCAGAAGTAAGTTGGAGTTAAAAATATATTTTTAAATCGAGCTCACACTCTCCCATCAAAAGATTTGTTTGTTTTATTGTTTTTTATAAGTCTAAATTAGGAAAACAAATGCAGCCTCCCTTTGGAGCAATGGCTTTTCCTATTGAATGTAACACACATACATAAAGGAATTCCTTCCCGGAGCGTTGGTGTGTCCGTGTGTGTCATTTCTCATGGTGCTATACAGGCCCACGACGCAGAAAGGATCCCTTTGAGCAGACGGGATCTGTGAGGTGCCCCATGTGTTGGTCTCTATTTACACCTCTAGAAGGGATCACATCATAGAAGGAAACTGGTTGGTAAATCCTTGCATGGCATTGAGTACAGTAAGCTCTGAGGGCCAAAAACCACTCAACATGTTCTTACAGCGCGCTAGGTAAAAAGGGCACAAGTGTTTAAGAACTAAACATCATATTCTGACCTATTGTTTTGCTTTGTTATGTTATGTTCAATGAACTTATTTAGCGCACAAATACCCAAGGGTGTCTTGACGCTGGCTACTGAGTAACAAGAAAGAAGGAATTATTAGGAATTAGGGGCCATATGTATCAAGCCTTTTTCCCATTTGCAAACGGGCAGATTCTCAGAATCGGCCCGTTTGCGAAATAGAAAAAGCCTTTGGGATGTATCATCCCAAAAGGCCATTGCAAAATAGAGAATTGCAAAATTTGCGATTCTCTATTTTGCGAATGCAATTAAGGAATTGCAAATTGCGATTTCTTAAATGCAATTCTGGAAGCACCAGAAATTTGCTATTTGGCCTTAGGAATTGCAAATTACCACCAACTTCAAGTTGGTGGTAATTTGCGATTTTCTTTAAAAAAGCACTTTTTGATTTTTTAAAAGTGCCATATGTCGCACATACATGCCCTTAGGGCATTTATGTGCGCGAAATGTGCACACATGCATATTTCAGGGTGCAACAGGGTGTCCTTTTGGCACCCTTGCAACCTTGAAATTGCATTCTCAATTTGCGATTCTCTAATTGGTAATCGCAAATTGAGAATGTCTTCCCATTCATTCCTATGGGCCTCCTAGCCCATAGGAATGAATAGGAAGGTATTCCTTATTTGCGAATCTCAATTTGCGATTCGCAAATAAGGAATATGTAAGATTCGCAACATTTTTTGCAAATCCTACATACATTGCATTTTGCGATTCTCTAATTGCGATTCGCTAAAAATCGCAATTTGAGAATCGCAAAACTCTTTTTTGATACATATGGCCCTAAGTAGCTAGGTCTTGAGAGATTTTCTAAAAGTCAATGGGCAATGTTAGAGGAGCCATCACTGAACTATAATTCAACAAGAGAATAAACAGAAAAGGCAAAAAGAAAAGAGGACAATGTGTCAATCATCTTAAAAGTGTCCCTCATAATTCATAATCGTGGCTGTTATTAATTTGAAGGTACAAGTTAAGTGACTTCAGCACCGAGAGGGCACTTCACAGTCCTCCATTATTATGCATGTGTACGGGTACTATGCTGCCTTTCTGCCACTTTGAAGCATTTCTTCGCCATGGAGAGAGAGGAAGTGAGAAGTTGAAGAGAAGGGTACACTGGAGGGCAACAAGGGTTCAACAAGCAATTTGTTACAGCTCTCCCATCATGTATGTTCTTGATTTTGCCCGCTGAAGATTCTGGTGTCCGTTCTCCCCTGGTGGTCTGGGATCCCAGGGTACACAAGTTCTTGTCTGCATGTCATCCACAGTTGGTAAATTTCCTAGGCTGGTTAACAGAGATGTAGAAGTCTGGTAGCCTCATGGCTCACAGCATTTGTTTTAAAACTAACTGTAGCTATTTCTATTTAAAAAAATTAAGAGGCCTAACAGGGCAATGTGGGAGGCAGACACTAGTCCTTTAAAAATTCGGGGGCATATTACCAAGGATGTGTGATAATTATCGCAAAGCGCACTTAGCGCTGTTTTTTTAATCTCCGGCTATCGCTGGATTACATCACGGAGATAACGCGTTATTATCAACGCTTATCTCCAAGGCGATAGAAAATCCAGCGATAGCTGCGAAACGCAGCAATAGCGCGCAAAATCCAGTGATAAATTCCACGCGCTAATGAAAAGCTTGCTTATAGGCAGGTGAGGACTTAACCTTACAATCCACCTCCCATTGACTAGAATGGTTAAGTCGAGTTTTAAAGAGGTGTTAAATTCCAGCGATAATCGCGGTTAGCGCGAATTATTTTATCGCTTCGCGGGCATTGCTAATAGGGGGAAGTTGTGTTTGCGACTGTTTTCAGTCGCTTTTAGTTGGGAACGCCTACTTTGCATGTCATTAGCGATAATTATCGCTGACATGCAAAGCGGTAAGAAAACGGCCGCTTTTGCCATAAAGCTGTCGCTAACAGCTGTTAGCGACAGCTTGCTAATAGGGCGATAAAAATATCGCCGCTTTAGCGGCAAAAAGTGCCGCTAAAGTGGCGATACTACCCTTGATAATATGCCCTTCAGAGTCTACGATGAGGCCGGGCTGGACCTCGCCCACACACCACCAATGCCAGATCCCCAGATACTCCATTCAAAATGTCCTCTATCCTCCTATTCCCTGACTGCAGTGCTCTATGAACACAATCTAACCATTACCAATCATCTGGCAGGGAACAGCTTTCTCCGTTTCAATTCCTGCTCCAGAATGTCTCACTCAATCAGCAGAAAAGTGAAAGCATTTTGCTACTAATATGTGTAGTAAATAACAAATGTATTTGATATATGGTATATCCAAAAATACCCCATGATGTAACTGCTTAGTTTTGAGTAGCTTTTGTGGTTAGAGGTAACTGCATATTTGAGTTGAAGGCTGAAGAAATCGATATGGTTCTTTAAAATGTTTTAAGCCTGACGCAAACTGGTAGTTAATAATTTAATGATTATTCATATGTCTTATGCTGTGTTAATAAACAGTACAAAAGAGAGGAGTGATCAATGAGAACCAATGCCTTAGAGTACCTTTAACTGTTTTAAATCTGACACAAACCTCGAAGTTAATAATTTAATGATCATAGATATATCTTATGCTGTGTTAATAAATAGCACAAAAGAGAGGAGTAATCAATGGGGACCAATACCTTATAGTACCTTTAAATGCTGTAGCCATGTTTTTCTGCCCATGCACTTTATTACTTTTAGGGCATATTTACAAGCCCCATTCGCCACTGGAGCGTCACTTTATTTGACGCTCCGATGACGTAGCGCCATTTCCCATATTTACAAGGTGGCGCTAAGCCACTTGAAGTGGCTTAACGCCACCTTGTAAATATGGCCCTTTCCGCCGCAATGCTCTGCATTTAAGGTGCGTGCAATGGTTGTTGCAGTGGGCGTTCTACCGCAAGACCCATTGCTTTTTGGCGCTGCCCCAGATTTACAAGGCTGAGGCAGCGCCAAAAACCTAATGCCAGGAAATACCTGGTCTTGGCATGGTGATATGAGGAGAAATTCTATATTTCTCCTTGTTTTTTGCTCTTCTATGTGTGCAGCACACATTGAAGGAGCAAATCACATTTAATGATAGTTTATGTGCAGAAAGGTGTCCTTTACTGCACATAAACAATCACCCCTGCAACGCAGGTACCCTTGCACCATGATGCAAGGGTGTCTGCGTTGGTGCACGGCTGCAGTTTGTGCAACGGTGCAGGGGAGAAGGACAAGAACGCGTCATATCTTGTAGATATGGCGCATTCTTGCCCTTTTATTTTGACGCACAGCAGGAAGGCTTGTTGCGCTGCCGTGCGTCAAAATATAGTAAATGTGGCCCTGTATATTTGTGTCTTTTCTCTGCTTAGTAGTGCTCACATATATACAGCTGCAGTGGGATCTTCCTTGTTGTCAAATGCTGTGACTCACATGTCTATTTTCTTTTGTCAATAAACACTTGAAGACTTCGATTGGCCTGAGCTTAGAATTTCTTTGACAGACTTCTGACCCTCGTCCAATATATATTTCACCGTATTCCTCATAACAATACCCTTTCTTTCACCTGAATGTGTTTCATGAAATTTTGTAATGGATGCTTCTGACCATCTGTAGAAAGGGATAACTGCATGGAAGATTGTGCTTACCCGTGGCCTTCAGCCAGATCTGTTTAAAAAGAGTTATTTGTAGCAAACATCAGTCAGGATATAGCCTAGGGATTCAAATAAAATCATCTTTGTAATTACAGCAGAAAAGTCCAAAAATCAGCATTCTCGCCTGACTGCTTGACTGCTGTCAAAACTTTACGCCATGTTCGTTCTGACTGAAATGCACTCACGACGTGAAACATCTCACTAATGTTCAAATTATAGGTTCCTTTTACTTTAGCACATATAATTTTGCATCTTTTTTCTTGTTTCCGTTTTGTGATCATCATTGTACTTTTGTATGATTGAACCCTTGGATAAAACATTTACATCATTCTTGTGATTTATCATGAGAAATAATGTAGTAGCGGTAGTAGGATTTTTTACCATGTTTGTCTTCGGTATTCCCCAGATCCATTGTAGGGATCACCTAACAATACCAAAAGTCAGATTACATATGTTCCTTAACAGTGCTTAATCTGAGCCGGTGTTTTCCAGTGCTCAGCACCAGCACTTAGGGGCCGATTCCGATGTCGGACGGACTCAGGTCCGTCCGACATCGGTCCGGAGCCGTAACCGACCGACCTGCTGTCGTCGGTTACGGCCCAGGCAGTACGATGCGACCGAACCCTGTTCGGTCGCACTCGTATTTCCCACAATTGGAGCATGCATTCCGGACGGAATGCATGCTGGCATTGGAGAAAGCAGGGGTGCAGTTCAACCCTGCACCCTGTGGCCGGCACCCCAAGGTGCCTGCCACCGGGTGCAGGGTTCAACAGAGGGGCACCATAGGTGCCTCCAGGTTGCCATTCGGCGACCTTGCACCCATGGGGGTCCCACTGGGGGCCCCCAAAGACAGTGACCGACTGCCTTTTCGTGCCGGAACCCGTCGTGAGCCATCCGGAAATCCGAGTCGGATTCTTTTCCGACCGAGCCCATCGGAATGGCTTGGTCGGAAAGGAATCCGAGCGGCACGTTCCGATTCGGTCGGAAGGGCTCCGACCATCGTTCGGTGCCCTTCCGGCCGAACTCGGAATCGGCCCCTTAATTGTTAGCACCGTCTCTGGTAACAGTCCACCAAATGGTGGCGCTGTCTGTCAAATTTTGAGATAAGCACAACAACAGTGTTTAACAAGTCAATATACATTAAAAATGAATAACATCTGTCGCTCACATTATTATAGCTTTGGGTGGCCTGGGATAGTTTGAATCCTCACACTTCTAGCAGTGCGATGGTTATTACTTGTGTTGCTTCTGTCATTGGCAGCTCTGGCAGGGGAAATGAGTGGTACAGGTGCAGTGGCGTCCCAAGAAGGACCCTGGCACTTATGTTTTTTAAAAATTTAGCACTCCTCCTTACTGACCATTGAGAGAAAATGCCAATTTTTGCATGGTCATTCATACTTATTTGCTGAATTTTATTGCTGGATTTTAGACTCTGAACACTGGGACACGGCTGTCCAGTTCATAGTATGTGCTCTGACCCCCTAATACATGTTGAGATTGGCTAATCCCTTATTAGCTTATTTAACTTGTCTATAAGGCCATGGTATATGGTGTCAAAATTCATCCATGGCATGAAAAGTCAAATGTAAAATGTGAACCACAGCATTTTTCTGTTCCATTCACTTGTGTGACAAAGGAAAACATGGTTTCAGGCCTACCATGGTGGCTGACTGCTGAAGTGTTAAACCTACAGTGCTCCCTGTTAAAATAACCATTTTGACAGGTTAAAGATCTCCCTTATAAATATTATTAAATTACCCCTATGTAGACCTTGTAGGCCTCAAAGGTAGGGTGCATGATATTTAAAAGTGGAACATGCATAAATTATTGTCACCATAACCCTACAGTGACAAGAACCTAAAAGCTATTTTCACTGGAGCAGGCTTAGCTGTACTACGTAGGAATTCAGAGTACAGATTAAAATACTAATACTGAATTTCGGAAATGGGACCAGCTAGAAAAATAATTAAACTACTATTTTTAATAACAGCTGGTGCTTTTAAAGCCGCTTTACTGCTAGAAAACCATCCCCCCAGTAACAAGATAAAAAAGAACAGATCATGGACGGAATGCTGAATAAATCAAACATCCACCCCCAGTCACAGACCTGGGGTTCATCCATCGTTTTTCTGCTCACCATGCCACCCCAGTTTAAATCCAACCATATGCAAATCAGTCTTGACCCTGCTTCCCACGGGAACAGTCCAGCCCGAACTGCCAGGTGAGGTCCTCCCTAGACCGGAAACAAGCATCCTGGGACCAGTCTCAGCGTATCACCCCTCATCAGCCAGCCTAGCTTGAATCCAGTGGCACAGTGAGCACGGGACCGACATCTGGGCATAACCTTCCCACTTAAGATGACAAAAGCAAAAAGAACAGACGATGGACAGAATGTTGAACAAATCAAACATCCACCCCCAATCACAGTTTGGGCTGGACTGTTCCCATGGGGAGCAGGGTCAAGACTGATTGGCATATGGCAGGGCCTAAACTGGAATGGCGTGGTGTGCAAAAAACGATGGATTTAACCCAAATCTGTGACTTGGGGTGAATGTTTGATTTGTTCAGCATTCCGTCCATCATCTGTTGTTTTTGCCCAGTATCAAGATCAGCCCCCCAACCCTTCCAGACGCCCAATGCCTGGTATGGCCAGTCTGGCCTTGAAGGTGTCAGTACAGCCCTTTCCAGCTCCAGGGAAACTGCTGATTTCATGTCTTCACACCACAAAAATGGAGTTTAGTCCTGTTGCCTCCAGCCAGGCAAGCTGTTTCAGGAACACTTTAGAACATGCTTCTATCTGTTAAGAACCCATACTTGCCACCTCCAGACCAGCAGTGAACCCTGTTTATATTGCCCATGTTTATTATTATTAACAATAATCGGGTATCAGGAATATTACCTGGTTCTATTCTCAGATCACGGATACCCAACCAGTGTGTGCATAGCTTTATAGAAATAACAGTTCATAGTCTGAGAAAAACAGCTCTTCCAAAATGCTGTTCCAAGTAATTAGTTTATTTTTGCACAATTATGTTCACTGCCACACAGCCAACATGTGTTTCGCAACTTTGTCACTTCTTCAGGGCTGTTAGATAAAAAAATTAAATAAAATTAAAATGCAACAGTACTTGTCTTCAGCGCTAACATGGAGAATTAAATACATGTAAATGTTCCCAATTGTTCATAAATGTATTGTTACGTCGTAAAAATAACCAAACATATACATGAAAGATAAGTGAATCTTGAAATAACTCCAACATATTTTTTGGATCTTGAAATTATGTATTACTGTAATTAATACATATAACATAATGTATAACATTTTTTAACATATTCTCATGTTTATCATGTTTACGCTCAGGGGATAATCTAATTTATGGTTTGCAAAAAAAAATTCTCATCAGAGATTAATCAGAAAAGAAAATATGTAATACCATGAACCATGAACCGATTATAGGAAAAAATGAGACAATTGAGAACAATATTACTCCACGGATGACCATAAACAGGGAAGCAAATGTTACTTGGAATACCGTATTCACACCAATCTTATTAATCTCCTGATAACCATCACCATTCATATAAATAGATCTATGAAATTAATATCTGAACTCTAAAATCAAAGCTTATTTTACCATATGGCTTCGAGTCGTAGCTTCTTGGTGAACCCCTTTAATTATAAACAACAAAGGAGTGTGACACTAAAGAGAAGAGCACGCATGTATCCTTCTTCACTGTAGCGTTTTGCTAATAGAAAAAACCTCTTTAGGTTTTTCTGAAAAACCTAAAGAGGTTTTTTCCATTAGCAAAACGCTACAGTGAAGAAGGATACATGAGTGCTCTTCTCACTCCTTTGTTGTTTATTTGACTTAGTTTGAGGGGAGTAGGAGTGTCCTTTATTTTCCCTTCCTCTCCTATTGTTATATACACCCCTTTAATTATATTCATAAACGCACAAAAATGTATTTATGGCAACAAACATAATAAATTGCCTGGGTCTGTGGTGATGCCTTTGGGTCTACTGGCTTTAGCATGACTAATGGGTACCTTGTCACCTTAAAATAGCTACAATGACTTGCCCTTATTGGGATATGGGTTCTTTAGATTTAATCAGGGCCGGACTGGGAACCCAAATCAGCCCTGGCAAATTTTGTCAGACCATCACCCATTCGGTACATTGCGAGCGAGCGCAGCAAGCGAGTCTGACCACTACAAGGAGGCTTGAGTGGAGGGTTCTCCCCCAACAACATTTGGGAAAAAATGGCAAAAATGGTACATTCTACAACACATTTGTCATTATATATTCAATTGTATTAGTTTTTAAAGCATAGTAAATGATGACCTTACAGTGCCCCAGGATACAGCAATCTTTATTTGGGCCCTTCAATGATTCTCTCACTATCACCCTCCAACAGTGCCTCTCATCTTTCCAAAGCCCCATTCTCACATATATTTCATTTGTTTTATAGTGGCTCTCATACCTATGTAGTGTGTTGGACCACTTTACATCACACACACATACAGAGGCAAAGAATCATACATGTGTAAATCAGTGTATAGAAAATGTTGCATAATGCTGCATTGGGGAGAGGATATGGTCTAACAGGTAGGGCGGTCGATCTCACATCTGGGGAACCGGGTTCGAGTCTCGGCAATGACGCTCAACATCCTGTGATCCTGGGCAAATCACTTAATCTCCCCGTGCCTAACAAAATGAATGTGTCCTTGTGTAACACAGCTGGTGCTCGTGTAAAGCACTCTGATACCTGATACCCTCGGGTCAATTTCGCACTATATAAAAACTCCGAAGGAAAAAAAAAAGATAAAAGGGACTATAAGGTGTAGGATTCACATGTCATCCATACTGGTAGGCATTTTCTTAAAGTGCTTAGTCTGGGGAAGCACAAACTCAGGATACAGAATGTAACACAGTGGTCAGGGTTGACTTTACTATTATGAATTTATTTCTACTCAAACAAACCATTTTTATCAAAATTAGGATAAAGAAAGACTGGGATAAAACATGACTTTCTAATCTAAATGATGATTGTAATTTATGAACTGCACAGTAACAAAAGGATCTCTATGATACTGTTCTGTGATCTTCATAGTACACACTCTTTGCAGCATACTAACCCTCTGCGCTACCTTCGATGAGTCAAAACTGCCACTAGACAAAACTCTGACCTCTCTCCAGCAGGTACATTAATCACCAGAGTTAACCTGGCACTTCTATTGTTGCCTGAAAACTGTTGGATATACAAGGAACTCTGCAGTGCTTTTCTGCAGTGCTTTTAAAGGTGCTGCACTAATACAAAACCGGCCCGCAGTAACAAAAGCGGCCCCCACCCTCCCAGCCTCCCAGGGAAACATATGATGCTCGGTAAGGCCAGTCCGGCCTTTGCTTTAATGGCTTCTACTGGTGGCCTTTGCCACCAAGAACAAATGACTGGCTTTTTTGGTCCTAAGGCTTTGTTCTCCTGGAACATCATAGGGCTGCTCATCCACTAATGCATATGACCACAATTATATAACTGCAAGGTCAGGTGGGTCCTTAACCTGAACCATGTCTCAACTGGACACCAATTACTGAAATCACAGAAGTGACCACAAAGTTGATACTGAGACACCTGGTGCCCTAAAGTCATTGTTTTTCTTTCCTGGGTAGGACTCTTGTTGCTTTGTTTCAAAACTCAGGAGCTGGGTCTTCAGCCTCTGAGCTGACTAGCTCATAAACTCCAAGGGTGAAAGTTCCCTAGCATCTGTGCAGGTGACACAGTTTGGGGGCTCTACTTCTTCTGGTACGCTTTGAGATGAAAAGACCATTCATTGGCATCCCCATCTGTTTAGATCCTTCGACCCACTCTGCACAGACCCTATCTGGTGGCACTCTTATAGGTTTTGGATTTCAAAAGCTGCAGTCAAGCTGATCCATAGTGGCATCCTCTTCTGTATTAAAACACTGACCTGTGGCAGATGGAGAGGTGACTCCCTTAGTGTTTGCTCTTTTTTCATGAGTTGTAGTATTGGAAAATATCATGTGCATTGGTTTTGCAATAGCAACTGCAAACATTGGAAAGTGTGTGTATGTGTGAAAGATCACATTCACTAACAGTGCACCTGTCTTAAAGAACACCCTTAGCCAACCATACGCATTTTTATGTTTGTATGAATAGCTGTTTCAAGCTGGATGTTGGATGCTATCCACAAATAACAAGAAGGATTTTTCATCCCCCGCCTTTTATTCCTCTCCTAAACTTTTGCCTCTAGAACCTGTCTGGGGGTTAATACACAAGAATTCGTACAATAGCAACACCCTTTTGATTGTATTTGTCCAGATGCATACAGGCTGTGATCATCACTGTGCATTCTAGGAAGATGCAAGGAGTGCCCTTGGATGATGACACCCTGAGGATGGAAGTGCTGCTCCGACATGGTTGGTTGGATTTACAGTCTTTAGGGGTGTACAGCACCTGATTGGCAATGGCTACTGCACCACTTCCAAGACTTGGGAAAAGAACCTGGGGCTCTCTTCCATTTGTCAAACACCTTCTTTAATAGAAACCTACATGACTCCTGCACAGATTCTTTATGAACATGGAGTGCTACTAATTTCCTCTTCGCTCTTGGCTCTGGAAAAACCTAGAGGCCCTGCTGAAGCTCTCCTAGCATGTCATATTGCTAATGATATTGCTGATGTGCATGTTTTTGCCAGTCCAAATAGTCTAGAGATTCACTCACAGTGCCAAGAGACCAGAGAACTACTTCATCAGAGAAATTTGCTACAAGTACATATGAGATGATTGGTGTCTCTAGGGGTTCTTTAGAGTTTGGCAGATGTTGGACATCTACCAAATGCTAAACACTAAAATAACATCCTCTGTCTGCTGAGTGTTCTGCCTGTCTCCCCCATTCTTATGCTTTTGTGATCCTCATTCCAGTTTTATGTGCAGAAGGCCAACACCTAGTGTAAGGTTAGGTTTTGGATATGGTTTACCATAAGGTGAGAGTAAGAGTAAATCTGTGTGGTAGGGTTAAGATAAGAGTTCAGCTTAGGTATAGGGCTTGGCTAAAAGATTAGATTAGAGTAGAGTTAGGATTAGATTACATTTCAGATTATAATTTAGTGATGCCAATATATTGACTAGTTAAATTAATTGCATACCTGCTTGATGTAATGGCTTTTAAATTTAATATAGTTGTAAGTCAATCTAATCAAATTCTCTTTAATGGCTTACAATCTTTTGTGCAGGACAGTAGTTGTCAACCACTGCTCAGATCTAGCAGTATGTTTACCTTTCGTCATGCTATTAAAGCATTACTGCTTTCTCTCTGGCAAGCAACTCTTTAGGGAACATTACATCACAATGCATTAACCACCCACAAAACAGCTACTGCTATCAATGGTTGACTTTATGCTTGTCTTTGACCCTGCGCAGCATTCCACTGCCTTTTAGCTAGGTTTCCGCTATATAAATACCATATATATACATGCAACACTTTGCTTCTTAGCAGGTGTTAAGTTGTAAAGCTCATCGACTTACAACTTTATGAATAAAAAAACTTTGCAACATTTGCAATAATAAGAAGCTAGTAAAGTCTGCCAATAAGGAGGGTAGTTTCAAGAACTATTATAGAATTGGGAATGGGAAACCATGTATATAGCTGAGAGGGGCAGCTGGTGGACTGACACCTCTTAGCACCTGTTAAACTTCAGACACCCGTCACCTACATGTCTTCTGTCCCATACCCTTTCCATCATAATATCCCTTGCAAAATTCTACCTCCATTCCTGCCAAGATTCTTTTTGGTGATGCTTCTTTAACCTCCCTACACTGCCCCTTAAACTCTAAGGGCCATATTTATCATAGGGTTGCAACGCTTTTGTACTATGCAACAGGGTGCAAAAGCGACGCACCTCTTAAGATACAATTTATCAAGCGACGCAAGGCCACCTTGGCTTGATAAATCTAGAGTATCGCAACGCAGTGCAAATCACTGCAATGAATTGCATTACACTGCCCCAGGGAGGTGTTCCATGGGTGGAGCATGAGTGTTCCCACTCATCCACCCACGCATGCATCAAAATACTACGCCTACCTAGGGGAGCCCTAACAAGGAGAAATATCTTTATTTCTCCTCATAACGTCCTCTTTCTATGTGTGTTGCTGCATCCTGCAGCACATATAGAAAGAGGAAAACGCCTCAGTGGATTGTTTTTGTGCAGAAAGGTGCTCCTTCTTACACAAAAAATCCTGCTTACAATGCAGGCACCCTTATACCCCAGCGCAAGGGTGCCTGTGTTGGTGCTAGGTAGCCAAAAGGGCACCAGCACAAGGAAAGGACTGCTTTTGTTTGGTGGATATGTTTAGTTAGTCGCACCTTTTGGTGTTTCCCACCCTCCCAGGGGACTGCCCCTGTTACTGTGGTCTTACTCTTTTTTTTCATTTATGGTCCTTTGTGCACTTTTTTCTTGATTGCCTCCGCTTTGTTTCGGATATGTAATTATATTGACTTACTAGATTTGGTCACACAGCATGGCCGTGCGCCTTTCTTATTTATGAACGCTGATTTCACTCTCACTGTTGATCCTCTATCTGGTTTCTAACTAAGGACCCACTCCTCTCTCGTTCTCTTCACTACGGGCAGCCTCCTCATCTCCTCCACCTCAGCTTCCTCATGTACCATCGAGTCAGGCTTCTCCTCACCTCTGACTCTCTCCTACTCGAGTCTCGCGGCGGCTTCTCCCCTGCCCTGACAGTCTCCTCCCGCCTTTAGCAGCTTTCCCTTCTACCTCCTCACCACACAGGGCACCTCCCCTCTCCAGTTGTGAGCAGGCTGTTGCGCTTTTCAAGTCCTGGAAGAGAAGAGAAAATCCTCTGCAGGGAGCAGCGATGAACTTGGATAACGAGGATGTCCTGCTGGAACTGGAAGGGGTGTCCGAGGACGGGGAATCGGATGTTGACGGGGAGATTGATGAGTTTGCGTTAACTACAGTGATGTCTTCAACGATGCACTTTCGCTGAAGAAGGGCGCCAGTAGGACCTGGAAAGCATGTTTATTGTAGCATGTTGGTCTTTCATCCGCAGTAAATTCAATTGAAAATAGTAGTCCGCAGTGTTTAGATTTCTACAGTGGCAATAACAGCGCGCCAAACTTTTCTGTGCAAAGCAGACACTTGCACTTTGGAATGTTCCACACCGCACTTTTATTTTTTTGTTTCTACAGTATGGTGGAAACGCCCAATAAGTTACAGGCACAAGACCATGCGCTTCAAGAACACTGAATATGCGAGCTATATCTTCCAAGGAACGCCCATAATTTTCACGTTTTATATGAAATGTCTCCTTAGAAAAAAAACATCTGTGTAGTAGATCAGGGCATGATACGCCCACTGCAGAGATCTGTTTGTATTCAAAGCTCTAGGCTCCAATCCGAGTAAAATATATGCGTGGGTCTGTGCGCCTGCTAAAAATGTCTTTGTTAAAGCTTTCTGCCACAGGTTCCATCGTAGGTAAAACATCTGAGTGGGTATCTCCTCAAACTGTGGGGACCAATAGCATGTTACAATACTGGTTAACTTGCTCAGACTTTCATCTTTTCTCAGTTGATAAAATGAGCACTACTGAGCTGGTTGGTAGAACCGGTAGGTATTTACTAAGGTACGAAATGGCGAAATCTGCTGTAGTGGTATGCGCAAAACCAGTTATTGAGGTGTGTTTATAATATTTTGATAACTTTTGTTGATTCCAAATTAAACATTTAGGGCCAGATGTACGATCCTTTCATTTAGCGCCTCGCAATTTGCGACTCATTGCGAGTGGCAAATTGCGAGGCGCTAAATGAAATGTACAACAGTGTTTTTACACTGTTTTGCAATTCCCAATGGGGTCGCAAATTGCGATTTGCGAGTCGATTGGGAATGCCAGCCCTCCCAGGGATGGTGGCCTGCTGGGCTCAGCAGACCACCATGTCTGGGACTGCTTTTTAATAAAGCAGCTTTTTTTTTTTAAATGCAGCCCGTTTTCTTTAAAGGAAAACGGGATGCATTTTTTTTTTAAAATGAAACGTTTTCGTTTCATTTTTTAAGGGCAGGCAGTGGTCCCTGGGACCACTGCCTGCCCTTAAAAAATATTTTTAGAGACAGTCACAAAGTGGAAGGGGTCCCCTGGGGAGCCCTGCCAAATTGTGACTGCATTACCACCCTCTTGAAGAGGGTGGTCATTTGCGAGTGTTTTGCGACCGCAATTGCAGTCACAAAACATTCACACATAGCATTGCGGACGCAATTAGGAAGGGAACGCCCCCTCCTAATTGCGACTCGCAATTCCTCAATAGCGAGTCGCAAATAAATTGCGACTCGCTATTTAGGAATTTTACATGGCCAACAGTGATTTTGCATGCACAAACGGGTTCGCAAACCCGTTTGCCCATGCAAAATCACATCGTACATCTGGCCCTTATTCCTGTAAAAGCATTTCTGCCTACAAGCAAGCAGTTGTTTTTCAATCTTTTTCAACGTTTCCATACATGGCAGTTGTAATATATGTAAGCCCATTGATTTTTATTAAAGTAAATAATTACAAATCAAGCATACTGTGCTTTAGCCCTGGAGGCGACTGCGCTGCACTGCGATGGGACTTTTGAAGACCATGTTTTGGACCAGGCAATATCCCCTCACATATAAACAAAGACAATTGTAGTGGAAAGAGATGAGGCTTCAGACTGTGTCTCGGGAACTTAGAACTGGATATAAAGTGAACTCAAGCGCTTCCAAGTTTTTTATAATCATGTGAGTGCCATAATAAATCTAGCTGAATTAACCAGGGCCTTACACACATTGATGGACTGATCTCCACACAGTACACCCACCCAGTTATTGAAGGCATTATTGGAATAACATTATTTTTATTCATCATTTAAATTCCTTTAGGCTGCAGAGTTGACCCATCTGAGCATGAATTGCATTTCCAGTATTCATTAAATAGCACGAAAGCACAATTTGGTTGTTGGGCTATTCACCAGTGGCACGTGAAGTAACAGTAGTAACCAAGTTAATGTGCTGCATGGCTAAACACTTATAAGGTCCCAAAGGCTAGACCTATTGGCTATGCCAATGCTTGTTTATTTTACAGGCTGGAAACCTTTTCATTAGCGAACTTGGCGGAAATGGAAAACTTTGCCAAAGTGAACTTTCCAAATTTGCCTAAATTTGTGCGAGAAGGTTTTATCTCTCTACCTTATAGGGGCATGAAGACAGGATTGATGATCAAAAGTAGGAGCGATATCCGTGGACGTCCATTAAGGGTCGCCTGAGGTTTCGATTATGAACCCCCTGGCTTGCCCTTTGCTACCCCAGGCTGAATCTCTGCGAACCCTGGCACAGTAACTGTAACATCAGGGAAGAACATCACTTTCAATTTGTGAAAAGATTAAAATCATCCATTCTGGCCGCAGGGCTGCTGCCTTTATAGCATAGTTGCCAGCCGTCTGTGATAACAAATGGGTAGGATTTTTCAGGTTTCAAACCCACTAATTAGCACAATAGGAACAACCTCAGAACTTGTAACACATGTATTTTGGCCCGATGGGGAGATCACAGGAAATCGCGTCCCATTTCATGATACTGAGATTAGATGAAAGGCTTATGTGGCTTGTGTCTCAGATGGTCTAATGAGAAATAAAAAGTATGACCTAAACGAGTAACCTTTAAGCAACCTCCAGCTCACATTTTACTGATTTTTCTTCTTCCTCCTTTTCTTCGCTTCTTCCTTTATTTCTTTCCTTCTTCTCTATGAAATACGAAAATTGAAAAAATGCAATATTGTAAGGTACTGCAGTATATATTTCTTATTCCTTTTCTATAATTGTATATCTCTGGTTTCATTTTTTGCCTCTTATTATATACTACATATTACATTGTTTCAGTTTAATGGTGATTAAATATACAATTTTGTTTGCTATGTACTACTGTCACTATAAATTAAATAAATCTTTTTCAAACAAACAAACAAAAGAAGTGTAGTCCGCTGATACTACTTCCAGAAACAGATGTAAGATATTTAAGTCTGTCAGCATATTTCGGTGGGGCTCCTTGTACAATCTAATATGAAAGTGTATTTAGAAAATGTGTTTGAAAGTAGGAAAATATGTTTAATAGACTGCATAATCAGCAAACAAGTGACTGTTCCTCCCGTAGCCACCAAAGGTGATACTGGAGGAACAGGCACAACCAAGGATCAAATGTCAATGCATACATTTTAGTTTGAAAAGATTTTTATTTATTTATTTATTTTAGTTATCGAGATTTGTATAGCGGGAACTTGACCCGAAAGTATCAGAGTGCTTTGCAGAGCTAGCACACCAGCAATTACATAAGCTACATATGGAGTAAATAATAATACATAGTAACAGTAAATAAAAGAAGTATACGATAAACATTAGTATATGAGAACAATAGCGTGAACCAGACCCGAAGGTATAGGAGTGCTTACAGAGTTATCATAGCAACAATTACACGAAAAACATATGGAGTAAGTAAAAATACAAAGCAACAGTATATACGAGAGGTATAATCTAGACAGTAGGATATATGTACAATATATTTCTGTGGTAGTTATGGTAGGTTGTTGCTAATGTGGGGAGAGCATAGGCATAGTTTTTCCCTGAGGTAGTGATGCTCAGATTTATTCGGAGGGTGTGGGGTAGGGTGATCACGTCAGTCAGATGGTTAAGGGGGGTGGGTTTAGGTATTTATTGAGAAGAAGAAGTTTCATTTTTTTCCTGAAGTAAGGGAGTGATTGGATGTCATGAAGCTCATGAAGCAGCGAGTTCCAGATTCTGGAAGAGTTACGGAGATGGAGCAGGTGCAAGATTTTTCTTTCTTAAATTTAGGCAGAATCAGGAGTAAACTGTTAGAGCTTTGAAGAGTTCTCTTGTGGCCAGCTTTTGGTAGTTTGTTGGCGAGGTAGCCTGATTTTTCTGTGTAGAGAGCTTTGTGGGTTAAGCAGGCAGTTTTGAGAACACATCTTGCCTCGATTGGTAGCCATTTGAGTTTCTTGAGAGTGGGAGTGATGTGTTCAAAGCGAATCTCCCCTGACAGTAGTCTGGCCTTTGTGTGGAGTGTGGCTTTCAAAGTTGTGAAATGAGTTTTTGTGACACCTGTGAGCATTGAGTTACCATAGTCCAGCTTGGAGAGGACTAAGGATTGCACCACAGTCTTTAGGTCTTTGATGGGGAATGAAGGCTTTGATTTTTTTTAGGTGCTTCAACGTGTGGAAGGCCCTCTAACCTGAGGCATAATTGTGCTCTTTCATAGTCAGGTTTTTTGTCAACAGTAATCCCCAGAGATTTGACAGAGTTGGAGATGGAAAGTTTAAAGCAGTGAGGTTGTCAAGCCAGATATCTAGAGGAAAGGACTTTTCTTTCAGTTGGATGAAGAGGAGTTCGATTTGGTTGGGGTTAATCTTATGATGGTTGTTTCTCAGCCAGGATAGAACCGTGGAGATGCATAGTTTATTTTATTTTTCATTTTCCAAGAAATCAAATCCTTCTTCAGGATAATTCCAGAATTCACTTACTCTACAATGAACATCTCCCAATAAGCTATAATCTGTCCTGATGCTTATAAACTACACTTCTAGATGTAGCATTGCAAATAATGCATCTCCCCACTGTACCCTGAACTGTACTTAGCCTACACTACAACATTTCTATCTGCTTTTGTATGTTTTGTATTTTTACCATAATTTGTTTTATCGTAGGTTGTTAAATTTCTACGTCAATGTGCAAAGGTCATGTGAGGTTACTCCCAGTGATGCCAAGAGTGGCCAGGTCAAAGAGTGTATGATGTCACTTCCATTACCCCGTGTATTTTGGAGAACTGGCATCCATGTGTGCTGGTCAGCCCAGGAGTATATGGTATATGTGGTCTAGCAGGCATTCATAATTATAGTTTAACAAAAGGCCCACCAATGTCTCTGTGCTTTTTCCTTTTCACTGCTCCCCTCATGAGCAACTATAGCTAATTGTTTCAAATATATCGAGTGGTCTTTGGCTCTGCCTAGAGGAGCATTTCTCCCTAACCATGTTATTTGAGGAGCTGTGTATCACTTCACCTCCTAGGGAGTGTTTCTATTGGAATGCATGAGAGACTATTTTACAAAATAAAAGTACATTAAACCATCACAGAATAAATTATTTATCTCGTTCACTCATTGCATGCAGAAGCACTTTTTTTGTTTTTTCATTGCAACAAACAACATACACATAGCACATCCAGCAGTAGTGAAAGCGTTCTCCACACAGAGCACAGGGACTGTGCAAGCGAAAGCACACCATATACATCAGTGGAATATTTAACATATTTAAAGTTATAAGGGATCACAATAGCAAACAACCAGGCTCACTGTTTGTGCACCCAACTGAGTATCTCTTGATAGTAGCCTGTAGGTAGGCCTCGAGGAAATCTGTTGTAGTCACACACATCTTGCAGTTCTGATGATTTGTAGACCTTCTTCAGGAAAGGATGATCCTGGACTTCACTTCATCTGCACAGAGCCAGCCAGGGCTGGGCTTATCTTCAGGTCATTATAGGCAGGTATCTACCATTGCCACCAACATAGCTCCATGTTGGTATCAAATTGTAACAAATGGGTGAAAAAGGTCTTGTTGCTGATGAAAGAGAGTGACCAAATGCAAAATAGTAATTAGCCAAGGACACAAAAAATCGTGTCAGTCTTATAACACCCAACATGGCTTTGGTTTTAATATGCTTACATATAGGAATGTAAATTGTGCATGGCTGTGTTTGAATGTATTTATATATTAAAGCTACGTGTGTTGTCTTTGTCACTGCTTGTGTCATCTTCAGGCACATGCATCAACCATTTTTGCGAGCGCAAACAGTGCGATTTGCAAAAATCGGCCGTTTACGCCATTTGAGAATTCGCAATTAATTGCGAGTTCTCAAATTGCGATAGCATTTAAGGAATCGCATTTTGCGATTCCTTAAATGTAATGCAAGAACCACTTTGAATTAGCGATTTCCCTACTAGGGGCGCAAATTACCATGAAGTTGAACTTGATGGTAATTTGCAAAAACTTTGAAAAATGCACTAAAGTGCATTTTTCAGAGTTGTAGGTTACACACACACATGTCCTTGGGACATGTGTTTGCGCAACATTTGTGCACAGATCAATTTCAGGGTGCAACAGGGTGTCCTTTTGACACCCTTGCACCCTTGAAATTGCATGCACAATTTGCGAGTACCAATTGGTACTCGCAAATTGCGCATGCAATTTCCCATTCATTCCTACGAGCCTGTAGGCCCATAGGAATGAATGGGAAGCCATTCCTTATTTGCGACTCGCAATTTGCGACTCGCAAATAAGGAATGTGTAGGAATCGCTATTTTTATAGCGATTCCTACATGCATAGGCTTTTGTGAGTCCTTAGTTGCGATTCCTTAATAATCGCAATTAAGGACTCGCAAAATCCGACATTGATGCATGTGCCTGTTTGTTCCCTGCACCTTCCTTACTTCTTCCCTGTTTACTTCCCTCATCAATCGTTATCTCTCCAGTGCAATCTTTCCTGCTGCTCCCTGGCATTTCCATTACAAAATAATGGGGTAACCCAATAATCGCCACTGGACCTGGGTACAATGCGGTAATGAAACAGGTGGTCCGTGACTGCTTTAAAGCAGAAATTAATTGTAATTTATCATATGTGTGTAGCTTAATAAGTCAAACACTAGTAACGAATACCAAATTAAACGCAACAACATACCTTGCTATCCAAGATAGCATAGTTCAAAACATATAGTCAATGTCAGCCAAAGAACGCCAAGAGTTGTTTAAGTTCAGTATATTTAATTTCATATACTTAAAACATATCAAAGTTAATTTGATACAAAGGTTGCTCAAGGAAAAAGAGGGGAAGAATGGGTGTGCTGGTGAAAGGGTAGAAAAAGTGAATAGTCACAGATATTTAGAGATTGTCCATCTTTTTTGCTTTGGCAATGGGCTGGTAAAGAGACCAGTACAGAAAGGCCTGTCCTAAACAGATTATTTATAACATTTTTTATATATTTTTGTAAAATGCATAAATGCAACATCAATTGAAGGGGATGGGATGTGATACAGGCCCTGTGTGGGTGGGGTGCGTCGATGTTTCGACTCGACTTGTGCTTAGAGGGTGACTTGTACCTCAGCTGCGAGTCTTCCTCAGGACGAAAGGGGACTGGGGGCAACCTAATACTGGTGCCACAAGGGCATCCCAGATGTCGCACTGGTGCTTGAGTAGTGAGTGACTCAGTCAGGGTTTTCCAATAGTGGTGAGCTGAAATCCACTCATGAGGGCCCACCTTGTGAAGTCCTCAGCGGTATTTAAAACCGTGGATTACTTAGTAGCATGGTCAGAAATCTGAGTAAATCTGTCCAGACCTTGTATGAAAGGAGCCGGGCGCCGCACGCCTCGAAGAACGTCTTCTGCCAAGTTCAAGTGTAGGCCCATAGGAATGAATGAATGGGAATGAATGGGAAGCCATTCCTTATTTGCGACTCGCAATTTGCGAGTCGCAAATAAGAATGTGTAGGAATCGCTATTTTTATAGCGATTCCTACATGCATAGGCTTTTGTGAGTCCTTAATTGCGATTCCTTAATAATCGTAATTAAGGCCTCGCAAAATCCGACCTTGATGCATGTGCCTGTTTGTTCCCTGCACCTTCCTTACTTCTTCCCTGTTTACTTCCCTCGTCAATCGTTATCTCTCCAGTGCAATCTCTCTGTTTCCTGCTGCTCCCTGGCATTTCCATGTCACTCCTCTCTGCTGCTTGTCCCACCTCGCTTTCTACACCATAATGTACTTTCGCCCCTACCCACCCCGCTTTCTCTTAAAAGCCCCTTTTGAATCTGAAAGACAGCGCTAGCCACTCAATAGGCACATCACATTTAATGGATTTGTTGTTTGAAGAGCATCCATAGCTTTGCAAAACAGGAAGCTTTATTTATTGATTAATAACGATAATTATAATAATTATGTTTTTTTGACAATTTAACATTTTCCTTGCGTGGGCTTTCTTATTAAAATCTCTCATCGCTGTCCTATGAGCGAGGAAGAAATCCATATCCTGATGTGTAGTGCATGAATTAACACGGTGGCATTTTCATTAAAATGATTTTACAGTTATCTGTATTTAAATAAGACAGTGCATGTGAACTATTACAATATCCACTGTTGCAACAAAAAAAAGTGGTTTTACAAGCCCCTCATTTATGAGATCACTCTGAAGTATGAGAGAAGTAAAGGCGGTCCCAGGTTCGAAAACTACTCTGGCTGAGATTTTGAACAGCAGAGAAAACAAATATTCACAAAGCCAATAGGTCTTGCATTTTTATATAACTGATTGGACCCATATAAAGGCTTTCACACACATGTCCACATCACCCCTTCTATTCTTTTCTGTGTTACTTATACACAACACTGTCAAGTACACAATGCTGTAAGACACACTGACACATACCAACATTTTTGGTAAAGGAGGTTGTGGTAATGATGGTTTTAGGAGCGCTGTTAGCAGTAGTAGTAGCAATATTGAAGCAGTAGTAGTTGTAATAGTTGGGGTGATGAAGGATAATGAAGGTAGTGATAACGGTCATGATAGTGATGATAATAGTGGTTGTGCTCGTGGTGTTGGTGCTAGTGGTGGTAGTGTTATTAGTGGTGATGTTGGAAGCAGTCGTGGTGATTATGGTAGTAGTTGTGATGGTGGGTGGTAGTGGTAGTAGAAGTAGTGGTGGTGGCAGTGATGCTCGCGATGGCGGTAATGGTGTGGAAATGCTGGTATTAATGGTGGCAGTTATTGTACCTTTGTAGGTAGTGGTGGTTGTGGTGTTAATGGTGCTGATATTGCTAGTAGTGGTAATAATGGTAGTGGTGATAATTGTGGTGGTTGCATTGCTTCTAATGGTAATGCTGGTGGTGATAATGATAACAGTGATGGTAGTTGCAGTGGTAACAGTGGTAATGGTGCTAGTGGTGGTAATGAGTGTGGTAGTGCTGGTGATGGCAGTGGTAAAAGCAGTGGTGTGGTGAATATGGTGGTGAAAGTGGTGGTAGTGCTGGTGATAGTAGTGGTGATACAGGTAATAGTGGTGCTGGTGATTGTGGAAGTGGTGATGGTGGTAGTAATGGTGATGGTGTTAGTACTAGTGGTCATAGTGGTTAGCAGTAGTATTGGTGGTAGCAGAAGTAGTGGTTATGGCGGTATTGTTGTTGGTGGTGATGGTGGTGGTGATAGTGATAGCTGTAATGGTTGCAGTATTTATGACGTTAATGGTGACAATAGCTGTAATTTTGATAGCAATGGCTTGTGGCGTTAATAGTGCTGGTAATGATGTTAAACATGGCAGTGTTGGTAGTAGTGGTGATTGTAATGTTGTTAATGGTAATAGTGGTACTGATAATAGTTCTACTAAATGTGACAGTGATGGTAGAAGTGGTGGAGATGGAGGTGGTGGAAATGGTGGTGGTGATGATGATGGTTGGTGGCAATGGTAATAATTGTGTTAATGGTGGTAGCATAGTTTGTGGTGGTGGTTCTAATTGCGGTGGTAATGTTGGAAATACTGGTAGTATTGATAATGGTGGTGGTATTGAAATGTCCAGGTCGTAAAGGTGGAGGTTATAGTGGTGATGATAATGATGGTAGTAATAGTGGTGCTGATAATGGTGGTGATATTTGTGTGGTACTGGTGCTGATTTTAATTGTAATTGTGCTTATGGTAATTAAAGTAGTGGTAATGCTGGTAGTAATTATACTGGTAGTATTGATAATGGTGGTGGTATTGAAATGTCCAGGTCGTAAAGGTGGAGGTTATAGTGGTGATGATAATGATGGTAGTAATAGTGGTGCTGATAATGGTGGTGATATTTGTGTGGTACTGGTGCTGATTTTAATTGTAATTGTGCTTATGGTAATTAAAGTAGTGGTAATGCTGGTAGTAATTATATTGGTGGTAGGAGTGATATTGGTAGCAGTAATGATGATGTGGTATGTGATGGGGAAATAGTGGTGGTGGTGGCAAAAATGGTAATGTCAATGTAGCAGTGGTAATGGTTTAAGTAATGGTGGTACTGCTGGTGGCGATGGACGATCATGGTGGATAAAGGTGGAGGTGATGGTGGTGGTAATGGTGCTGGAAATAGTGGCTGTGTTAATGGTTGTGGTGGATTATTCATAATGATGGTAACTGTGCTGGTGTTAATGGCAGAAGTATTAATGGTGATGTGGTGGTGTTAATTGCAGTGTGGTAGGAAGGATAGTAGTAGCAGTGTGATGGTTGTGGGGATGGTGGTACTGAACAGCAATGAGAAGGATAGGGCTCAGACTTTGCAGAGACCACTGTGAGTTGCAGTGGGAAGGAAGGTGAGGCAGAGAAGGTGCCAGGGCCATTGCTCACACATGCACAGTCAATACATGCTTGCTCACCCATATTTTCCTGCTCTTGCTTGTAGTGAGTGGTAGCTGTTAGAGGAGCGGGATGCAACTTTGTGACCAACACAATGATAAACCATTTTATGATAATGATCTCATTAATAGCGTGTACCTTTATCTCACTCACTGAATCACTCGTTCACTTTTCATGTTGCTGCATCTTTGAACATGATGGATATTATGATGGATATCTTAGGTGAGGAGTAATCCCACTAGAACCAATCAGGCTCCCATACAAGCACCCTTGATGGAGGGATACTAATTCCAGGGCCAAGTCCAACACTGTGATTGACTTTTATGTGGCAGAGTTCTAACAAATAATGTGGCAGGGTTGGCTAAATTATGCATCAAGATAATGTACATTATGCAACGTTATACACCGCATTCGTAAGCAGTGTTACATCCCTATTCTGTCATGTTTACCTATGATAATAGTGCATGGGCAAGGGTTTCACCTCATTAATTTCACTTTAAAACCGAAATACATCAGTCAACAACTGTAACTGTAAGGTGACATACCTCATTATGACAATATGTTTGCCTCTGCGCTGCAACACATGTGGCAGTGTGTTTAGAAACTTTTGATCCGTTAGAGCTAGAAAGATTTTTATAAAAAATCTCCACATTATGCAGAAGATAAAGGATTATATGGCAAATCCATAATTATATGGAAAAAGCTTCAGCTGCAGAATCACATAATTCGAGTGGCACTGCTTATAACCACAGCTCTGCACAAAGAGGGGGAAATGAGAGATTGGAAATACATGAAAAAGGCCCTACTTATTTCTTTTAGTGCTAAGTATTTAGCAAGGTAAAAAAATTAGTGTAGCAAATGCAGTATGGTGTACTTAATTTCGTTAACACACATCATATAGATCCATATGGTTGAATAAACGACATGATTGCCCCTTATTATTGTTCAGAGGTACAACATTATATCGCCACCAATGTGAAAACTCAGACATTAATTACAAATAATATTATAGATGAGTGCAAGATTATATCGTCCTCATTCTCTACCCTAGCCTTTTACTTAAAGAACTGTTTTACACTGATGTACAGTAACTGGGAAACATTTCTTGAGTACATATGAAACCCATCAGTCCTTCATTCTTCTCTACATACTACAGAGCAGAAAAGTGAAGGCTGAATAGATAGGTGATAGCAATTTGCTGTGAACCAGGAGCACTCAGAGTGACAGAAGACAAGAGCGAGAGAGAGAAAGAGAGAAAAAGAGAGAGCGTGAGTGACTGCCAGAGAGTGTGGCAAGCTGAGATGACTTTCATATCCCCTCTGAATATCGAAGCTAGAATATCGAGGTATACAAACAACCAGGACTAAATATGAGATCCAAAATTTCAAAAGAGAAGAAAGTATACATTTTCGGTAACTTACTCCACTTATATGTACCTTAATAAATATATATAGTTATATATATATGTATGTAACTATATATATATATATATATATATATATATATAAATATTTTTCTCCCAATGAATAATTTTAACGATCACAAAGAGGATTTCTTCCACCACCAGGTATTTATTTTCAGATAACGCGTTTCGCCTGTCGCAGCAGGCTTGCTCACACACCGAAAACCGGGACAGCTATGCATATATACTTGTTTAGTACATAAAGTTTGAAAGAAAACGGACTTATTGACAGGTGGTTCTCATTTTCCCATTGCCAAAGCGGCCATATTGGAGTGGTGTTAGATACAGAGTGAGGATTAGGTACAAAGCTATATTCTATCAGTAATATTGTATTTAAATATCCTAGTGATTAAAAATATGACCTAGTAAACATAATAAGTTACTGGTCATAGGTAAGGTACTATACACATGTAATCCTGTATTGTATACCTTATGTAAGCATACCTATTGGAGATTGAGGTCCGTGCCTACTATATCCTCCTACTTTCCATATCAGGTCATACATATATCTTGTACTCATTGTATATACTTATAAGTTGTACTCATTGTATATGCTTTCGACATAGTGCCGTAAGTACAAAAAGGCCAGTATTTCTGACAATAAACAAACGTCCCTGGAGAAAGTTGTACTCATTGTATATGCTTTCGACATAGTGCCGTAAGTACAAAAAGGCCGTATTTCTGACAATAAACAAACGTCCCTGGAGAAAAATCAGTCCAACTGAAATAATAAATAAGTGCTTTTCTATCACCTCATAAGTGCTAACATTTAAATGCAAATACTACAACAAAGATGAACATATCTTGTTATATTTAGGAACAAAAGGTTCTCTTATCTGTAGTACATTACGGATTCCTCCTGCATCACCCTATGCTGTGATGATGAAGAAAAGGGTAGGGGTGAATCACGAGTCCACACCGGAGTCGGCCCCTTCCTTTCCTCCTGTAGTTAAAAAACAAACAAGAAAAAGAAAAGCCATACATTAGTATACTGATTCAGATTAAAAAATGTTTCTACATGTATATCACAAAAGAGAAGTGCTGCAACTGTATATATGTACAAATCTATGCAACCATCAATTCAATTTCTCAAATATTATATTCTGACCCTGATTAAAAACTGCTCAGTGTTCCTGCAAGTGTATACTCAATTCCTCATCCAGGTTGTGGCCTCCCGGATGTTTCGTTTGGAGATTAATAATGTGCCACGATTCCCGCTGTCTCAATTGGAGCTCTCTATTGTCCCCTCTTCTGTTGTACTCAATTTGCTCGATGGCAAAATATTTGAGTAGCGAGCTATTTGATAAATGGTATTCCGCGAAATGTCGCGCCACCGGGTAGTGTGGGTCCTTATTATTGATTGCCCTCATGTGTTCCATCACTCTTTTCTTAACTGCTAAGATTGTGCTCCCTACATATCGTAGTTTGCATGGGCATTCCAAAATGTAGATAACATAGTTGGTGCCACATGTCAGGAACTGGTCTATAGTTTTCTCAGCTGTAGGGGTAAGATATTTCTTGCACATGTGGCTATTGCGGCACGCTTTGCAATGACCGCAGGGAAAAAAGCCTTTCAAATTTAGATGTGAATTTATGGCTTTGTTGGTTATGTCCCCTTTCATCAATATGTCTTTCAGATTTCTCCCTTTGCTATATGTTATAAGCGGTCTCTTTGATATTGTATTAGCCAGACTGGGTTCACATGTTAGAATATTCCAATTTTGATTAAGAATTTATATATATAGTTACATACATTATAAAACTATATATAAAGTTATATATGTATATATATATATATTGTTCAACAATCGCCCGAAAGCATTCAAAGGGCGCACTCGCAGTAGTTACCAAACGGTTTCTTTATTCAGGGAAAGTCAGCATCTCCATTTCGGGTGAGTTCGTTGCCGACGCGTTTCGAGGACACAGCCTCTTCCTCATGGGCAGACTCCAGTATCGCGCAGATGACTCCAATCATTACTTTTAAACATGCAGGGACCCCCAGTGGGTGATTGTTGAACAATATAATTCCCACACGGCTGCCCTGCCGTGAAAGGACGAACCATCTCCCAGACTTGGAGGGACTGCGCGGCTTGCTGGAACTGTGTCGGAAGAGCCGCGAGCAGTGCAGTAGTTGGGAGTCACTGAAGTTAACATGCCATTTGGGGGCTCACTGTGGATATTAAGTGAGCTATTGCCCAGAGTCTCATGATGCTGAGCTGCCACCGGCGATCGAGCCGCAAGCCCCGCGCTCCGCAGTCAGCCACCATGGCCGCTGCGCTCGTACAAAGTGCTCAGATGCCAAGGCATTTTGATTGGCACTTCTAATGCAGAAGAATGATTTTGAAAATAATACGACAGATTGGGGCTCATTCACAGGCCTCACACTGATACCTCGTTTCCAGACTTCACACTGCCAATCGAAAGGCAACACATTTTGATAGGTCAGGGCGAACTGGCCCAGTGTGGAGCGCACCTCTTCAGGCAATGCCAGTGGTTTAAACCCAGATCTGTGACTCGGGAGAATGTCTGACAATGTTCAACATTCCGTCCATCATCTTTTTGTGTTGCAGTGATCAAAGCATAACATTATGCTCAGAAACCTGTACATAATAACTGCATCCTCCAAGATAAATGTGGATAGCACATTTTAGATTGACACTAGTAGCAGGTGGCTCTATTACATTAAATATATTTTATGCTACTCTTTCCTAGCACCAAGCTGTGTGCTGCTTGGGCATAGAGCTCCACGTTTAATGACCTTCCTCTCACACCAAGTCAAGGAAACCCTCTTAAACTCCCTTTGGGAATCACCTCTTACTTTCAGAAATTGTTTTGTGCCTCCTGAAAAAGATCTGAGGTGTGGACCATGATGTAACACACTGTGACACTGGCCCGCAGCTTTAAAAAAAGTTCCATCCAGCTGTGTCACTTTGGTCACAGAGGTTTGCTTCTTTTGACAGACTGTAGCTGCTTGAGTGTCATCCTTTTGCCCAAAATGTGGTACATTGCCACTGCCCTGAAACCTACAACTTTGTGCAATGACCGCTGTGACTCCTAAATGAGGGAACTCATTTCAACCTCCAGGAATAGAAGTTGATATATAGGGCTAACCTGCTCTGGTCCCAAAAGCACCCAAACCACGTGGATTTTCCTAAAAAATAGTCATAAACGTCCTGCACTCGTTCTCTTCCTTCCACCGCTTGACGTAAAATCATCTAGACATTGGGCAGCTCCCTGGAAACCACTTTCTTTTCTGCCCACCACTCTAGGAATGTACGTGAATGATTGAAAAACATGAAACCTCGTCTGCAAGAACTAGTCGGAATATTGGATCCCTTGTGTGGTAAGGTTATAGTTAGCAGGTTAAACTGGCAATATTCTGAAGTACTGTGATAGCCAAAAGGCCTGACTCTGAACATTCCTCCTTACCTAAGCAATTTATTTTTACAGAGTTCCCCTGAGTGGTGACAAGTGAGGAATTATCTTGAAGTACCCTGATAAGTTTCAGGGACTAAATTATGAGGAAACATCTCGAAAAGCTTATAAAGGTCATAAAATGTCTACAATTCCCCCACGTCTTGCCCTTCTCAGTTTTGACATTTCACACACCAGGACCCTCTATGGCTGATTTAACATCTTAAGCAGTATAATACTCCATAAATCCCCTGTAAAGGATGTGTAGCCACTCAGTAATACCCTTTTGTAGATACCCTTTTCCTCCTTGTTCTCAAAGCACCCAAGTGTATTTCTAAACCCATCAACTACTATTTAAGTTGTAAGTTTACCAATTCTTCCCTTGTGCTCCTTCATGCCTCTCTTCATTCCTTGGCCTCTTTGCATCCCACGTTTTCTGTATCATCTGACTGCACCTTTTTGGGGGTTACAGCGATCTTTCCACAACTGCATGATTGTGATAGAACACATTAAAGTATTATCCTACATCAGATATCATGCAGCTGCTGGATTGATGTAGGAAACTACACACCATTCCTAGCTTGCAGTACTCCACATGTAACTGCCAGAAAAAATGTTCCACATGCTTCCTTTTCTTCTTCTCCTGGAAGGGGACCACAGGAAGGACTCCCAAAGGTCAAGCTGAGATGTGGTGTGATATGGTGTGACGAAAACAAGCCCTTGCATAAAATGGCCAACTTAGAATGATGCTGGCAGTGGAAGACAGGCTCGCCTTGTGCTATCCCACTGAACACAAAAGACTGCACTCAATTAATCAGTATTGCAAACCAATATTTTACATACTTCTTGATCTTATTAAGTCAGTTTTCATTAACGGTCATTCTGTGATTAATCTCATTATTCGCCAAAAATGTGATTCAATGCTATTAATGAGTTTTAGATGCGTTAGCTCAGTCAACGATTGGATCTTATTTGAGTCGAACACAACCCCTAATCCATTGTTCATTTTGCTCATCTCCCTCAGCTCCCCATTCTGTATCAATAAAGTGATTTTTTTCTACTCGTTAGAACAATTGTCTGATTTTCTAAACGGTAGAAAATCTGGGGGCATATGTACAAGGAGTTAACGCCACCAGAAGGTCACTTATTTTGACATTGTGGTGTTGTTAACTCCTTCGCCTTATTTACAAGGCAGCGTTTTTGTGGCTTAACGCCACCTTGTAAATAATGCCCCATTCACGCAGCACTTAGCGTGAAAGGGGCGTGCAATGGGTGTTGCAGTCGGCGTTCCGCCACAACACCCATTGATTTTTTACGCTGCCATGTATTTACAAGGTATCGGGCAGCGCGAAAAATAAGACCAGGAAATCACTGGTCTTAAACAGGCGGTACGAGGAGAAATGTTTTATTTCTCCTCGTGTATTGCTCTTTCCACGTGTACTGTAACACAGATGGATAGAGTAAATCCCATGTAAAGATTGTTTAGGTGCAGGCAGGTGTCCCTTCCTGCACATAAAAAATCGCCCCTGCACCACTGGCACCCTAGCAAAATGGCGTTAGGGTGCGTGCGCTAGGCAGCTTTTTAGCGCCAGCGCTAGGAGAAATGCAGGAGTGCACTGTATTTTTAAAACTGTCGGAGCGCGGCATTACCAATTTAGGAGTAACACTGCACTCCTCTAGTTTATTGTAAATATTCCCCCTGGTTTGATTATACGCAGGCTGGATTTATCACCTTTTCTCACCTCCAGTCCTCACTATGCTCAGTGGTGTATGTGTGTAATTGTGTAGTGCTTGTCTCCATTCTATCACTTTCATTCAAGATGACGCATTTCTTGTATGTTCCTCTGGTTCGAAAAAGTAAAAGTCATTACCTCTACATCCCTCGTCCTCATACCAGTCATTACTACCTATGGATTGTTACCGAGCTTCAAGACAGGAAACAAAACAGGAATGCTTTAATTGAGCCCACTCCCCCTCAGCTTGGTGCTTTAAAATGGTAGCATTCCCCAAGCACGTCACGTTTTGTTTCTTGTCTTAAGTAAGAGGATCAGGAATGTTGAGACATTAGCAGGCCTAATGTCTCCACCATGTGCTGGTGGTTTTGCTACATGATGGGCTTGGTGCAAATCCTACTGGCATCGAGGGAGCACCAGCTATGTGGAGAAATGACTGGATCCTTTAGCTAAGGATAGAAACTCTACTAATGCGTCCAACCACTGACGCTTCCATTTTAAGTAGGAAAGTGGTTGGTTGTTTTTTAATATTTCCTAATGCAATGCATCACTTTACCATTTTTTTCCAATAGTCAACTTCAATATATACAGTGCGACAAAGTACAAGTTTGAATACTTTGGGCCCGATTCACAAAGGTAAACTGAGACGGAAGTCTAACTTTACGACTTTCGGTATTCGCAAAGTCTAAGGACTTTTGGTCTCAGTAAACTTAAGACCAAAACTTAAGTTTAACTGAGACAAAAGTCTAACTTTACTACTCGTAAATGCCCTTTGTGAATAGCGAAAGTCTTAAAGTTAGGCTTTCGTCCCAATTTACCTTTGAGAACCAGACCTTTATGTTTCTGGCGCAATTTTACTTATGGTTTGTTGGTGTTTCACTCAGCACGTCCTTCATTACACACATGCACAGAGTCCTTTTTTCTAAATGCTTGCATGGAGTCATATGATGGTGATGCATGTGCGGAGCTGTTTTCTGATTGCGCATGCCCTGAATGTGATTTACGTTATGCGCATGCATGTACTTTCAATTTAGGGACACCCTGTAGGGCAAATGAACCCGATTCATTTTGTGGGTTTTTATTTTATATTTAAAAGTAGTTTATGGCACTTCTACTGAATTTTTTTTTAGAGATTACGGAAAGAAAAGGGATAATGTGCAAAACGTTATAACCATGGGGAAATACTCACAAAAGGGAAGGAGTGTCTCTTCACCTTCTTCATCGTCAGACAGATTATCTTCACCTCCTCCTAAGAGAAATAAGCAAGAGGATGAAAGGATTAAGGGGCTGATTATGGGAGCCTGACTTCCCTTAAGCATAAAAAGAAGAATTGGACTGAGCTACCAGATCAAGGCAGTATGTATTCTGATCTCCCAGTATAGGAGGTTTCTGATCACTCCTCTCCATTGCCTTGTGAGCTGAAGTGGAAGTGCATTTCAATGGACATATTACCTGAACATTTGAATTATATTAAAGGAAATACAAGGTTTCCAATAGGTGAAACTGCAGGTGCATCAAAAGGCAATTTAAAAGACTTGATAGTATGGGCATTCCTATTCACCAGTATGTGAATTACGTTATGTTGAATGAATGTGAGGACCAAGAAAAAATATACCATCCTAGATTTTTGTTTATGCTGTATCCTTTAAGGAGGATGGTGAGAAATTGCTTGACACTATTCATACAGGCGTAGTCGTGGATAGTTTAGTTGGCAGTTAATCTATGGCTGAAGAGAATATCTTGAAAACCTCAGCTGAAAAGAAGGTGGATGCTGCTTTTAAATAGGTGTTTTAAAGATGTCATCTGGATCTACAGTCTGGTGTATATGGGGCTTATACTGCTAAACCTCTCCTTTCTGACTGTAGAGAACTATTTAAAGCCATGTAAGATAGATAAGAATGTTCATATATTCTGGAAAATATGGAACATGATGTGGAATTTCAGTCGGATATCTAATTTGATGCCATGCAAGCTTCTGCTTCGGCATGTGGAGCTTCAGTTGCAGCACGTCAAAACCTGTTTCTCAAAGATTGAAACACTGATTCAGCACAGAGATCAGCAGCCTTAAGAATGCCTTTTCAAAATTCCAGAGTGATCAGAACCAGAGGATAAGCTGCACAGAATCTATAAGGAAAAGAAGCATTCCTTTTCATTCTGTAAAGAACAGCCAAAAGTCTAAACTCCAATAACAAAACAGAAGAACATACGGCTGACTTTGAATTACAACCCCGAATAGGAACATTGGAGTACGCCGTATCAGGGGCGTGTTTTCCCAATCTTGAATATACCCAACCTAGGGTTTTGGATCGCATAAATTTGAATAATATCCAGGACAGATCTGGTACCATTACTTACAGATAAGATACGCTAATTGTAATTTTTCAAACCTTGGATTGGTGGTTTGTGATCCTCAACACAATGGTGACGATTTATCCCATGTCTTTGATGAATATATATGAGCCCTGATGAAGTTCCAATAGGAACGAAACGCATTGGCTGACCTTTGCTGTTCTAAACTCCTTTTGATACAAAATAAAGAAAATACACTTTGGAAAAGTTGGTAACATTGTGGACTCATTTGATCGGTGCACCTTCCCTTTTTGCAAAAAAGTCTAAACTCCATTCATACATAAATCATCCTTCAGGCAGATGTCTCTATAAAGAAGCAGAATTTGGAAACTGGTTCTAAATTTCATCCTAGTTCCTTTCAGATCAAGTTCCAGAAAAATCAGAAGCAGGATTCTTCAAATAAGGACTAGCAAGCCTGACCATGCCTGCAACCAGGAGGTAAGTGGTCAAAGGTTAGAGATTGTTGGCAGAATTCATTACTTTCTGGAGAACTGGAACAAGTCCACAACAAACAAATGGGTGTTGAATGTTGTCAGAAAGGGGTACCAGATTGAGTTCATATGCCCTCAAACTCCTTCAGGGATCATTCCTACTCCCTTACTAAGGTGCCAAGAGAAGTTGAAAGTTTTAACAGAGGGGATTTAGAAACTCTACCTAAAGAAAGCAATCATCCCAGTTCTGGAGAAGGAGAAAAGGAAAGGAGTTTATGCCATTGTGTTTCTTGTACCGAAATTGACAGGAAGATTTTGAATTTTCATAGAATGAAATAAGTTGAACAAATTTGTGAAGAAAATTGCATTAAAAATGGAGATGCTGAAGAGGATAATTCTATTGATTCAGAAAGATCACATCTAAGCCACTCTGGATCTGAAGGATGCTTTCCTTCATGTTCTGAAGCACAAGTCCCATCAAAGGTTCCTGAGGTTTGCGTGAAGGAGTGCCATTGGCAGTTCCGGGTCCTCCTCTTTGGTCTCAGATAAGCCCTGAAATATTTTATGAAGGTGGTGGCCCCATGGTTGCCCTTCTCAATCTACAGGGAAATTTTTAAATGTTTACTTATCTTGAGGATTGGATGTTTCAGTCATGGATGAGTGTTCTTCTGAACCAGCATCTAGAAAAGACCATACTTACTCTAAACCATAATGGCTTCCTGCTAAATGTTCCAAAATGCCAGTTAGTCCCATTGATTCTTCTCAGCTTTATTGGAGCAACATTCAATAATCAGCTGTGCAAAGTCTTTCTTCCAACAGATAATATAGACCACCTAGAGAATATATTGCCAGAATCTATTCCCTGAATCTATTGCCAGAATCTATGTCCCAAAACAGTGCTTCAGGAGAAAAAATCGATAGAGATTTAAGGGCACATGGTTGCATGTGTATTTACAGTGCACTGGGCAAAGCTGCATCTTAGGCGCTTACTGTGGCATTTCCACATGTTTTTGTCAGCAGGTCCGGGAATATGGAACAGGTGATGCAGGTGACATCAGAAATCAACAGGATCTTCAATGATGGTTGAATTTACGCAATATAAGAAGGAGTTCCTATGAGACCCACCTCTGGCATTGACAACGGATGCCAGCATGATAGGCTGGGATGCAGTTCTGCTGTCGTTGTCAGTTCAAACAACATGGAACCCATTAGAAGCATTAAAATCTTCAAACTGGTGAGAGCTGACTGGGAGTACAGAGCCCTTCTCCATTTCAAGCCTCAAACTCTTGTCTCTAATTTTTGGTAATGTTCGACAACACTGTGACGGTGGCCTATATCAATCAGCACGGCAGCACTAACTGCATGGTTCTAGGAGAGCTGCAACTCTTAAATCTTATTCTAGACATTGGGCAAAATGGGATGTTTGGTGTTCATCTCACAATCTATCTTCAGTATCTTCTTCTGTCTCTGCTATTCTTAAATTTATATTGGAGGGGTTTAGCAAAAATGTTTCTATTTCAGCTCTTAAATTGCAGTATTTCTCGGTTAAGGGCTTTTGTGAATCTGATGACATTATGAAAGACGCTGAAGATTCAGTCAATAGAATGTTCAAAGGTTTTTCTACTTTCAGACCTGTCTGTCATATACACATCCCCTTAGAATCTTCCTTTAGTTTTTGAAATGTTATTATACACCCATTATTACTTTTTGGCAGAAGAATTTTAACTCTGAAATAAACAAAAATCGGGGTCTCATGAACATTCAATAGGTTTGAAATATTGATTGTCTTTGTTGCATTTTTTTAAAATAGAGTAAATTTAGCCCATGGGCATTGGACTGTTTCACATGCTCATCAGATTACATTACACAAGGTTAGATTCTACTGAAATGTGTTTATTGAGCTTTAAGAACCTTAGGGGCATATCTACAAGGCCATGCGATAATTATCGCTCAGCGCTCTTAGCGCGAGGATAATTATAGCCGACCAACTCTGAATTTTATCGCGGAGATAGCGTGCTATCAGCAACGCTTATCTCCAAAGCGATAAAATTCAGAGCGCAAGCTGCCAATTGTGCGATTATCGCTGGAAATACAGCGATAATCGCACAAGGTTTGGCGAAAGCTTGCTGATAGGGCAAGACATACTTAGCCATGATATCCACCTTACATAGGATATCATGGCTAAGTCAGTCTTGAAGCAGGCGTAAGGAAAGTAGCGATAACAGAGGTTATCGCTACTTTGCTTGTCGCTATGCTTCATAGCGTGAGGCTTGATAATAGGAGAAATGTCGCTTAGCGATGGGAGAAAGGGCGAAGAAGCATGGATTCACGCGTTAGCGTGTCCTTGCTAATAGGGCGTTAAAATTATCGCCGCTTTTCGTCCGAAAACGGACGCTAAAGCGGCGATAATTTTATCGCGGGGCCTTGTAGATATGCCCCTTAGTTGTCACTGCGTTGAACCTTGTACAATATGAAGCAGTAGCTAGGTCTAAGAAAGAATTTAACAATGGCTATGCATTTTCCAAATTGTAGGTGAGCACATAAATACTACTCAATAAACACCTATACAGTGTGAAGTGCATTGAGTTTAGAAATGTATGTAGAATTTCGTTTTGGATATAAAGATTTATATCAGAATAAACAAGTAAATGAAATAGAAAAGTTTTCTGAAAAATTTATTGGAACTAATTCTTCTAAAATATTACATGACAGGGGGCGTGGCCAGGATGGCGGAGTGAGCGGACGTGTATACTCCGAGCTCCGCTCCCGCCGGGCCTTTAGCATTTACAACAGCACTCCCAGCTCCTAGATTCCCCCATCGGAGGCTTCGTTTCAGCGGAGGGCAGGCCAGAGACAGTAGCGGACCGCTTTGCTCACCTGTTGCGGCTCGCTTGAGCGACCCCGGATCGGCTCCCAGCTCCAGCGCCCGGGGACGGGAAAGGCCGGTCCTGTTGCGTAGCTTGCCGGGTGGCCTCAGAACCCCGGCGCTACCATGCCGATCCTGCTGCTGGGCCCTCGGTCGGCACCCAGCCGCAAGCGTTGCCCGGAAGCCCGGGGCAATTTCCAGCACCTCCGCCCTGCCCCCGATGCCACTCGGGGGGGGCGGGTACGAGAACTCTGCTTCGGACCGGAGGCGCGGCCGCGACGGCCTAACATTCACACGAGCCCGCGGGCCTGCTACAGGTGATTGAATCGGCCACCATCGGAGTGGGAGGCGCGGCCCGATTCGCCGGAGAGCAACGCAAGGGTCCACGAGGTGCAGGCGACCCCTGACCCTGCCTACAGCCCTGCTTGGGCCCCTGAACTGCCCGACGGACATTTGCGGCCTACTCTAGGCCGGTGGAAAGGGGGAGGGCCCCTGGAAGACCTGCTGCATCAGCGGCTGCTGTCGCATTCGGCATTCGGGGATGACTTGGAGGCTACCCCGATGACACGAGTGCTGGGACTGCAGGCGTAGCCCCTTTGACGAGCAAGACCGAGTGGAGCCGCGTGGGGCATAGCTGCAGGTTGGGCCTACTGCGGAGGGGAGCGGCCGGTACCTCCTGCCCCCGGTGGGTCCTCCTTCGTGCACTTCCCTGATTGGCTTGGTGTGGGCCCTTGAAGCAGGTTGGACATTGTTGGGGGTAGGGGCCACCTTGCTAGAACTGTTCACGCGCAGTGCTGATGGGCGATAGGGTGGCAGATTAAACTGCGGCATCAGTGGCCCACGAAGTTCACTCTCTGCCATCTCTAAGGCACGGGCCGCCCCTGGGAGACGTGCGGAGGTGGTCGGTCTCCGTCGCCACCTGCAGTGAAATTGCAGAGCGGAACCACTCTGTGGCGGGGGTGAGGTACGGCCTGAGTGACACGAAGGCACAGCAACCATCCTTCTGAGAGCTGGTGTGCTCTCCCGCTTCTCCAACGACCACCCGGCGCCGGCGTCTCCCCTCTCCGGTGGCCCTACACGCCGCCTGGCTGGTTCGGCCTGCTCGCTCCACGATGGCTGCGGCCAAAACAAAAAGGACAGATCAGTGAGGGACCTCCTCTTGAAAGCAGCAGGGGGCGCTTCGTGCTCTGGGGCGACGCCCGCTGGGGAAGGCCCAGACAACGCAGTCAGTCAGGAGTTTTTGGAGTCCCTGTTTGCCTCACAAATGGAGGATATCTTGGCCATCAAAACTGACCTGCAGGCGGATCTCCGAGAGGTCCGGAGGGATGTGGATGCGGTGGGAGAGCGGGTTGCCGCCCTGGAGGATTCCCCGACCACGAGGGATGAAGAGATCGCGGCACTCCAGTAAGAAGTCCTGCGACTGCAGGATCAGCAGTTGGACCTCCTGTGCCTTGGGCACTTTAGCGGAGTCCGCAGTTAAGATAGACCGATGCCACTGAGTTGGTTCGCCTCATCAGTCGAACCGTCCCCCTGCTGACATCTTGATACATGTTCACAACTATACGGTGAAGGAGCAGATCCTCAAAGCGGCCCGCTCCAGTCAGCCTCTTTACTTCAGGGACCATACCCCTCAGCTCTTTCAGGACCTGGCGGCTAGCACTCTCCAGAAGAGACGAGACTTCCACCCCATTACTAATCATCTTCGCTCACAGAATATTTCTTATGCCTGGGGCCACCCCTTTCGCCTTATCTTCTGCCTCGACGGGAAGTTGCACCAGATCTCTTCCTTGGCCGAAGCCTACAAGGTGTTGAAGTTGTCTCCCGACGACCTGTCTTCTCATCCAGATGCTTCGGAGCGAGATACACAGAGGCCACCGGGACGTGGGCCTCGAAGCAGCCGAAACCTGGATCGCCCTCGCCCTGACCCGGCCACCATTATTAAGGAACGGTCTGCTGTACCCCAGACTTTGACAGGCGCAGAAGGGGGATCTTTGGACACTAATGATTGAAGGTAACGCGCCTTTGGGGGTATAGCATCCTTGTGGGTCCGGCGGGAGCGGAGGGATTGCTTCGCTTCCTTTTGGAGATGTCCCTGATTCCTTTGGCAGTCCCCTTTGATAATTATCCAGCTTCCGAGATGCACTTTGTGTTGCGCCCAGCTCTCGAGCTGGACTTGGTATATTTCTATTTGTTGTTCTTTACTTGTTATGGAGTTTTTTTTTTTTGTTATTTCTGGGTTGGGTGGGTTCTCTCTCCGGTGAGCGTGCTATCCAGGGTTCCTTGGCCAGGGCGCCTCCGCCTACCTGTGCGCATGCGCCCCCCCGTGGGTCTTGTTCCCCGCAGCGGGTACACTGCATTAGCTATGGCTCTGGATGGCTCTTCTCCACTTGATGGCTGTCCAATTGGTTAGCTTCAACGTCAGAGGTCTTAACAACCCCACTAAAAGGAAGGAAGTGCTCTCATTGCTTGAGCAAACAAAAGGGGAGGTGTGCCTACTCCAAGAAACTCACCTCCTTCATGGCGACACACACCGCATGCAGCACAGAGGGTTTCCTTTGCAGTTTTGGTCTTCGGGGAAGAATAAGAAAGGTGGGGTGGCCATCCTGCTTTCCAAGCGCTTTCGTGGTTCAGTTGTAGGCACAGTGGCGGAGATTAAAGGGCGCCTCCTAGCGCTGCGACTTCACATAGGCTCCTTCAATATTACTATAGCCTCACTATACGGCCCCAGTGAGCACCAAGAGAAATTTCTGCTGAATGTGCTGGCTGAAGTTCTTCGCACACCTGATTCCCTAGTGGTGGTGGGGGGAGATTTGAATCTGGTTATGGATGCGGGGATGGACCGCTCTTGCCCGAGATCAAGCGGCGCTGGCGCCATATCGGGGTACGGGAGGGGTTGGCTTGACAACGACGGCATCATAGATGCCTGGCGCTGCTTACACCCCAACGAACGGGATTACTCCTTCTATTCTGCTGCCCATAAGTTGTATGCCCGCCTGGACCACTTTCTTGTTACCCAAGCAGCGTGGGCTTGTACCCAGGCCTCTACCATAGAGGCCCGCTCCCTCTCGGATCATGCTCCTATCACTTTGTCCTTGCACCTCCCTCTCGGACCAACGTCCCCACCACACTGGCGTCTCCAGGACTCCCTCCTGCAGTCTCCGCAAGTGGTGGAGGACCTCCATCGCACACTGACTGACTATTTGGCAACCAACGATGATGGCTCCACGCCTTTGGCCTCCGTCTGGGAGGCACTCAAACTAGTCGCGAGGGGGGCTCTCATCGCCAAAGCGGCTTACGATAACAAAGACAGGCGGGCTAAGAGACAGGACCTCGAGGACCGGGTTAAGGAACTTGAGGCCAAACACAAACGCACGGGTACCCCTCGTGTTTGGCGCCAGCTAGAAAAAGAGCGGCTTCAGCTGAAGCGACTGGACCTTCACAGGGCCGAATACTCGGTGTTGAGGCTGAAACATAAATACTACGTTGGCTCTAATAAGGGACGTCGCATGTTGGTGCATTGCCTCTGCAGCCAGCAGCAGGCTCAGGCGGTGAAAGCAGTGCAGGGGGCCCAGGGATCGGAGGTCACCGATGACTCTGATATCGCGGCAGCCTTTCGGGCCTTCTTTGCGACCCTCTATGCCACCTAGTCCATTACTCTTGCGGACCCTCACGAGTACTTGTGGGGTGCAGCGGTTACTCCTCTCCCGACTCCCGAAGCGGATGGGTTGGAGGCTCCTATTCGGATTGAAGAGGTGGTCTCCGCCATCGCCCGCCTGAAACCCCTGAAAGCGCCAGGCCCAGATGGTTTAACGCCCTTTTTTACAAAACTTATTGTGTGGAACAAGCCCCACTACTCACCCGATTATTCAATTCGTTTGCTGATACAGGCACCCTCACGGCCTCTATGCTCCAGGCGACGATCTCTGTAATTCCCAAACCGGGGAAGGGCCCGGTGCTCTGCGGCTCTTACCGGCCGATCTCCCTGCTGAACATAGATGCAAAGTTATTCTCGAGCATCCTGGCCCATAGACTCAACCCTCTCATGCCCGGCTTGATTGACCCGGACCAATCGGGCTTTATACCAAGTCAGCAGTGTGGGGACAACACCAAATGGCTATGCCACCTGATTGACAAAGTGCACTGGTCAAAGGAAGAAGCTCTACTGCTGGCAGTCGATGCCGAGAAGGCTTTCGACCGGGTGCACTGGCCGCATTTGTTTGCTACACTGGAGCGTTTCGGTGTGGGGCCTAAGTTTTGCAAGTGGGTGGCTAGCATTTACAGTGCCCCTACTGCGGCGGTCAGGGTCAATGGAATACTCTCGGGGGACTTTGCGGTGGAGAGGGGCACCAGACAGGGCTGTCCTCTCTCCCCACTGCTCTTCGCCTTATATATGGAGCCCTTTGCTCAATGGCTCCGGGACGATCCACAGGCGCAGGGAGTCTCCTTTGGGGCTGATCGCCACTTAGTCAGCCTCTACGCTGATGATGTCACATTCTCGGTGGCTCACCCCCTGACTTCTATGCCGGCCATAATAACAGCGATGCAGGCCTTCAACTGGGTCTCTGGCTTTAAAATGAACTTGCAGAAATCACAAGTCCTGAACCTTACCGCGAAGCACACTACTGTGGACGCACTGCGAGCCCAATTCGACTTTGACTGGGTGACGGGGGGCATTACATACTTAGGGTTGGTCCTCCACGATAGTCTGGCCAAGACAGCGGAAATGAACTATACTACTCTACTCTCACGCGTCCGGAAAGACCTTGCCCAGTGGCAGCGTCTACCCTTGTCATGGCTTGGGAGATTGGCCGTGGTAAAAATGAATGTTTTGCCCCGGGCCCTCTACCTCTTCAAACCCTTCCTTTATCGCCCCCGCCGGGGATGCTTTTGCACATCCAAACGGAGATTAAACGTTTCATTTGGGGCCCGATCTCGCCCAGACTGCAGAAAACTCTGCTACGACGACCTAAGAAAGAGGGAGGCCTGGCCGTGCCTAACTTCACCCGCTATTTTCAGGCCTCGTTGTCGTGTTATCTGGTAGAATGGAACCGTCCCATGACGGAAAAGCACTGGGTGTTTATGGATCAGACTGTGGCCGGTCGGCATATCTGGAGGGAGGTCTGGCTGCCTCGATTGGCGAACTCCTGGGGACTCTATTCCTCGCCGGTCACCCGCCCCACTATGATAGTTTGGGATAGGGTGTCTAAATGGGCCAACCTCACCACGTTCCCCTCCCCCATGTCCCCAATTTTTTCAAACCCCGACTTCCCTCCTGGGATGGACAAAGGTGTGGGCACATGGTGGGTGGAGGGCGGGTGGGGAGGGAGACTAGCGGGTGTGACCTCTGAAGACCTTACTTAATACCCAGGGACCTGGCAACTTTCCCTTAGGAACTTATACGATCTTCTGCCTGTACTTCTGGCTCACCGGGAGAGAGGAGGGGTGGGGGTGGGGGTGGGCGCAGGGCTTTATTGGTTGGGAATTTGGGAGGTTTTTTTTTCCTCTTCACCTTTTAGTTCTCTAAAAGCAGACTTACTCGCCCCAAGAGGGCCCTATTGTGTCCTTGTTGCATTATCAGGTATACGTGTAGGTTGGATAGGATCCTTCAGTTGCTCCCCTCTTATAGTGCTGAGTTTGCCTAATGCTACACTTTTTCGAACGCGGCCGGCCCAATACGGGTTGTAGGCGACATGCTGTGTTAAATACTTGCCTGGTACATTTCTGACTCATATGCCCTGTTCCTTTCTTTTTGCTATGAAACAGCCGGCCCAGTGGGTTGTAGGCAACGATGCACTGTACTTTCATGATATGAGTTCTGCCAATAAAAATCGATTTAATTCTAAAATATTACATGACAAAGAGTAATGAGAATGAATTACTAATTTTAAGATAAGTGCATGAGAAATAACAAATATTTGGGGTCATACTCCAAGAGAGTGCACAGGTTAACCTGGATGAATGGAACCAGATGTAGATCTGGAGTACATTGATTGTCAAGTGTCGGTACACTTACCTTGACGCATGTATACTCTTTGAGCGAACTTTAAATAAACAATTTATTGAAATTGATTACACAGTGTGAAAAGCAGAGGAATCCAACAAAGGTATCTACTTGGCATTGGGTATATATCCCATGCCTGCTATACCATAAGACTCAAGATATAACTCACTGATGAGACCAAAGTACATTGAAACCAGTCTTGGTGCTTATTGTGTTCTATCTTGAGGGGACTTGGATTGCCAGTTCAGCTTGTAGGAGCATGACCGAAGCTGATTTGCATATACCTGGCTTTGTATAGATTGGCACAGTGGGTGAAAAACAATGGACTGGAATGGTGCCCAGCAGTTGAGGTTAATTAAAGCATGGTACCCATCATTTTTTTTACTTTCTTATCTAGATAACATGCTCAATACTAATTTCCCTCTTTCTAACCCCTGTAGCCATACCTAACCTACACACATCACTTCTCCCAGTCCCAACACCCCTCGCCATTCCTGCAGTTTGTCCTCCCTTTGAACTTACATTTTATATGGAAGACCTCCCAGAACCTCCTTAGACTTCCAGAACTTTCCACTGGATCCATTATCCAAGAGGAGACACTGACAGATTCAGGTAACAAGAAAAGACTCTGAGGAACAGCAGCTCCTGACCAGAGTAGTTACTGTCCTTAAGCAACTTTAAAGTCTCACAAACTCGCTTTTCATCCAGTAATCTATTCCCGAATCTGTGTCACACCCCTGACTTCTCGACCTTGCTGTTATTTTCTTTTTCCTGGGGTTCCTTAACCTCAAGTGCCTTGAAGCAGTTGTCACAGATGTAACATAAAATGTAATTCAAATACTGTAAGATACAATATCAACAGCAAACCTTACATAGGCCAACAAAAAATACGTATCATAACTTAGCCTACCACATGGTAGAGTACAGTATGTTGCACAACATATCTCAATGTGACATGACATGAAACAGCATAAGGTAACGCAATTAAACATAACAGAGGGGAAAGTAACGTTACATAAAGCAACGTAATATACGTGCTTTGATGCATGCTGGCATGGCCCTGTTTAATAGTGACATTATTCAAATATTCTATTCCTTTTCATTAGTTGTTCACAGATCTCTCGCATTGATTCCTTTTGAAGCTGTCTTCGTTTTGCTCGTGGGACTGGTTTTGTAGACTCGGTACTCGGTTTGTGTGCGTGTGTCTGTGTGTGTGTCTGTGCGTGTGTGTGGCACACAGAAAGAGAGAGAGAGAGAGCAGCCCAGGTGACGCTGCAGGATGTGTTTGTATTCCATGAGAAGCCTCTGAAGAGATGGCTGAGTAGGAGAGGGGTCCCCAAGGGCTGGAGGACTTTTCAGCCTCTCGTTCCCGCCTCCTCCTCATACCTCAGGGTCATTTGTGCGCACCTGTTCCAGGAATCCCCACGGTGCTTGGAGTGAACACCTCCCTTCCATGTAGCTTCTAGCTCAAGCCCTGGAAGGCAGAGCCCAGCTGCACAGAAAGAAGAGCCTCAGGCTGAGAAAAAAAAATGTATGTGCTCAAAATGGAACAGAAAAGTAACCAGATCAAATGGCGCACTCCTGCTGGCTGGGTGTGCCGTTCCAGGACCCTGTTAGGCCTAGGAGTGGAATCGGACACCCAGCCGTACAGAAACTTTGCACCAGAGCAGATAACAGAACACATCCATCTGTACACTTTGGGCTTCATTTATGGGGGCAGATTTACGAGCCCCCTGCACCACCAGTACGTCACTTTTCGTGACGTACTGGTGGCGCAGGGGGCTGCTCCATATTTACAAGGAGAGGAAAAGCCACCCTGCGTGACTTTTCCTCTCCTTGTAAATACGGCCCCTTCACACGCAGCACTTTGCGGTGAAGCGGCGTTCCATGGGTGTTGCTGTGGGTGTTCCCACGCAACACTCATGAAACAAGACACATCTCCAGAATTACGAGAAATCGTAACTCTGGAGATGCGTCTGAAAGCTACGCCACCTCAGAGAGGCGCAACGAGGAGAAATGTTTTCATTTCTCCTCGTTTTTTCCTCTTTCAATGCGTGCTGCATTCTACAGCACGCATTGAAAGAGGAAAATGCTTGTAGTGATTGTTTTTGTGCAGGAAGGTGCCCCTTCCTGCACAAAACAATCTCCCACGACGCAGGCATCCTTGCACCATGGTGCAAGGGTGCCTGCGCCGGCGCATGGCTGCAGTTTGTGCGCCAGCGCAGGGGAAGCACAGAGATGCGACATATTCTTGTAAATATGTCGCATCCCTGTGCTTTCCAAACTAACGCAGCGCGGCGCAGCAAAGCAACTTGCTGCACCGCGCTGCGTTAGTTTAATGTAAATCTGCCCCATGGAGTTTAGGCATAGGGCAGCGCAGCAAGTCACCTTTGTGTGCTGCCCTACGTCGAAGTGAAAGGGCAGGAATGCATCGTATTTATCCAATACGGTGCATTGCTGTCCTTTCCCCCTGCGCTGGTGCTGTTTCGGCAGCCTAGCACCAACACAGGCACCCTTGCACCATGGTACAAGGATATCTGTGTTGTCACCAGGATTGCTTTTGTGCAGGAAGGGGCACCTTCCTGCACAAAAACAATCCTGAGAGGCATATTCCTCTTTCTATGTGTTCTGCAGAATGCAGCACACATAGAAAGAGGAAAAAACGATGAGAAATAAAGTTATTTCTTTTCGTTGTGTCTACCCTGTGGGGTCGTAAGGTTTTGACGCTTCCTCAGGTTTACATAGTTTTGTAAATCTGGGGAAGCATCAAAATTAACCCTGGGCAAAGCACTACGCTACGCTCGCGTAGTTTGCGAGTTTGCGCTACTCGCTGCAACGCGAGTGCACGTAGCACAGTGCAAACACGCGTAGCGTAGCGTAGCGTAGTGCAGCGGTCATTTTTGCTTGCTCGCGGTCCTCAACGTCAAGTTGGCGACCGCGAGCAAGCAAAATGACATCCCGGCGAGACTTCTTCCTCGTTCGCGATCAGCAACATCAAGTTGCCGATCGCGAGCGTGGAAAATAAACCTCCCGGCGAGATTCTCAACACGGGGAGGTCAGGTTTCTCATTGCGAGTGGTCGCGTATGCTCGCGACCGCTCGCGATGAGAAACTACCAGTCCGCGTTGAGAAAGCTGCCGCTCGAGTAAAAATCTACTCGAGCGGCAGTAAAAGACAGCTCGCACTGTGCAAGATGCCGTTTTCAATGATTGCACAGTGCGGACAAGCATCCGGCACTGTGCAATCATTGCGAACAGTGCACTACGCAGTTCGCGTAGTGCTACGCGTAGCTCGCGTAGTGCGAACTGCACTTTGCGTAGCTTCGCGTAGCGCTACTTCGCGAACTACGCCCAGGCTTAATCAAAATCCATGGATGTTCCGCAGGAACCCCCACCGCAACGCCCATGGAACGCCTCCCTAGGGCCGAGTAAAGCAGCACAGCGATTTGCGCTGCCTTCCCTTACTCCATATATATGAGGCCCTTCAAAGCCATGCAAAGTTGCTTTGCGTGACCTCATAAATATGATTTTGTAGTTTGTGACGCTGGAGCATCAGAAGAAGTGACCCTCCGGGCGGGGCAGCGGGCTCATAAATATGCCCCTTTTTTCTACTCGTGTGATGCGTATGGGGCAAAACAATTCTTCTGCACTACATATTACTGAAAGATTGTTCCACCAGTGCAACATTTAAAAAAGTGTCAAACAGCTGGATTGCTGGCAAATCATTTTAAATAAAAATAGCGACTTGAGAGCCCAAATAGGTTTTTTTCAATTGATAAATCTTTTGTTGATCTGTTTTGCAGCTTATATAATACGACTGGAACACACTGATTTTGCTTCAAACATATTCCCATCTGTGTCAACTTGAAAGCTGGATAAAATGTAGTTTGTTCACATATTATTATGTAATCACAGCAAAAGTAAGATGACATCACATTGTGACCTGCTTTCCCCAGTGCAATTATTGATTGGTTAAAACCCTATAACATGAGAAACAGAAATGTTGCAAATGGCTGTTACTGTGATTCTTGCATCCATGTAATATGGCCCCCATAACTGGGCTCCTGTTCTTACATGGGGTGTAGACTAGAAGAGTCAATTGTGCAGAGTACATGTCAATTTCCTTGACTCAAAATTGCCAGTTACCTTTGCTTGCTGTAATATAATTTGTATGGACGTAAGATGACGCAGCTGGATGGCTGCCATTTGAAACAGATTATCTCAGCCTCCGTTGAGTGTGTTTAAGTGAGACTGCACTCTTGTTGGGTGCAGTCAGGTGTACAGGTCGTCAGAAGGTCTCCCGATGATGAAGCGCGCTCTCTGTACACACAGAAGCTCACTGAATTTATTCCTGCCAATTGGAGAATTATTGAGGACATTAAATGGGCGAGTTCATAGTTTAAACGCAATAGTGGCTGAGGGTAAAGCCTTTTCCAAAGAAATAAGGCGAGTTAGAAAACTTTGCTTTGGCGTTCCTGGGCAATGATTTTAATTTCAACCTATGGACGGTGCACAGGGTAGGGGATTTGGCGGTGCAGAGACTGGGGTGAGAGAGGGCCACTGGAGCTTTGGCAGCAGCTGCCCCTCCATTAGATAGCAGGAGCGCCGTCCCCACTGCCACCACCCGCAAATAAAACGATAATAAAATAGGTTTCTAACCCGTTTTATTATTGTCTTATTTTAATCCCTTAGACCCGCCCCCAGGGCGCTGACAAGTCTTGAGAGCGAGTCCAGGGGGATGACACTGTGGTGGGGGAGTGGTAGTGTACTCCCTTGTCTCTTCACTGTGCATGAGGTGTTTGGCCGACCGTTTCAGGCCGGCCAAACATCTCATGTGCAGTAAAGCTTTCTCCAGCCCCAGCTGCGTTGCTGGGGCTGGAGAAAGCAGGCATTGGCTACCAGTCTGCCTGGGAGCGCAAAGTCATGGCTCTCAGGCCAATCCTGATGCTGCTTTCCTGCAGCGTCATGATTTCCCGCAGTGCAGTCTGGGAGCCTGTCCCAGAAGCAGGAAGAGCGCGATGAAGCAGGAAGAGCGCGATGGAGCGGACCGTGGAGGCGGCGGCGATCAGGTACGTTTATTTATTTTTATCCCCAGACCACCCCCCAAACAACCCCCAGCTCCCTTCTCCGGCCCACCCCACCACTTTGGCAGGGGACTGGCCTCGACTGGCTTCGGGGATGGCCCACATAGGCTCAGGCGAGTCTCAGAAACAGGAAGTTGGTACAGGAAGTGCAAAAGAAGTGAATGGTTGAGGGGGTGAGGAGTGTGTCCTAAAGAGGATGTCTTGATGAGGATAACTGCTCAGGGTTGGACTTCCCTGTAGGGCAATCAGGCAGTGCTTCATGGGCTTGTCTGACAGGTCAGTGTGTGTGGGTGCTTTAATGGCTGTTTGTGGGCCTGTTTTATGATCTGCTGGGTCGGTTTTTACTGTTGATTTCCCTGATATTAAAACAAACATTGGGGCCGATTCACAGAACTAATCTGAGACAGAATCCTAAACTTACTGCTTCTGGTATTCACAGAAGGCACTTACGATTTTTGGTATTCACAAAAATCACTTACGATTCCTAACTTTACGTCCGCACTCGGGCCGGAATTTCTGCACCCATAGCGGAATTTCCGCACCAGGAACAGAAATCCCGCACTTGTTACGGAATTTCCGCACCCGGACCGTAATCTCTGCTTCCGGGCCGGAATACCCGCATTCTGGCCGGTTGAGCCTTTTCCTCAATGGTAAACACCTGTCCAAGTGCCTACCATCCCCCACCATGCATCAGCTGACACACTGCAGCCCAAAAGCCAATCCCAGCCCTGCAGCACATATGAAAGCAGAGCAGACACACACAAACTCTTTCAACATGTCGCTGAATGTGTTTGTTGCTCTGCCCCTTGCCATGCGGCAAGAAAACTTGAGAAGGAGGAGGAGGAGGAGAGTAGAGAGGATCTTCAGACAAAGGATCAACCTATTTGGGATGTCCAGCCAAGATGAAGGGCTTGCGCTGCCGTTGCATAACTGTTTCTGTGGCGCTGCGGCAGCGTAAACAATGCGCCACACTGCCCCTTATTTACAAGGAGTTGCATCTAGGCAGCTACATCACTTTGTAAAGGCCTGCGCTACATTATACCTGCTTCAGGTATAATGTATGCAGGGTGAGCGTTCCCCCGTGAAAAAGCCTCGTAGAAGTGGTGCAGTGAAATCTATGAGATTTCACTCCACCACTTCTACGACTTGACTGCGTCACATTCCTTACGCTTACTTCAAGCAGGCGTAAGGAGTAACACAGGACTTTTCACATGGGACTCGCCCATGTGTAATGACACACTGCTAGAGTTGCATCAGTTATCCAACATACTCCAGCAATGCGTCATTTTTACGCCACCAGATACGGCAGGATTCATGATGTATCTGTAAATCCTTGCGCCATGGAGCGCCGTATTGTAAATAAGGCACATCCATGGTGTCGTAAGCATGGCGCTTTGAAAAGTGACGCATCGCTGGTTTTACCCAGCGATGCGCCACTTTTCATAAATGAGGCCCTGTGTCTTTACAAGTTCAAAACTGCCCAAATTAGCAAACATGGGCCACTTTTTAGCTTTCTTATTCACTAATTGGGGCCACTTTTATTTTGCTGTCTATTGTTGTCTCTCCCAGTCCAACCCTACTTTGTGTTGCCTCAAAGGGCAGATGATTTCACTATTTGAAGCGGTAAAATGTAAAGTTACAAATCGATAGACTTTGCAACTTCATGTGGCCCTGCTTGAACTTTCAGATGCCTCCTTATCAATATTCCAATGCTCACCACTACTCAATACAAAGAGTGTCACTTCTGCTGAGGCATCATTTTACCAAACACAAAAGGTTGTGAATCTCAGTGCATGCTTCAAAATGATATCCTTGTTTAAAGTGATAACGTGATGTGGTAAACTCTTTTGCCTCCTGGTTCATCAGATCCCCACTATCCCTGCTCCCTGGGTACCTCTCTTAAATCTATTGTCCAGAAACTTCACCAGTCATGCAATGAACATTTCTTGTGCAGCTGAAGCGCACATCTAGTTTCACAGTTCCCACAATGTATTCTGTGCTTTAACTAACTCTCACGTAGCTGAAAATTAGGGGCAGATTTATCATAGGATTGTGTTACCCATGTGTCATGCAAGTTGCCGCAATGACAATGTAATCCTTAAGTCGGATTTACCAAGCCATGTAAGACCACCTTGCGTGGCCCAGTGTGTCTTGGTAAATCCAGAGTAATGCAAGACGGTGCAAGTCGCTGCCTTGCGTTACTCTGTACTGGGAAGGCATTACATGGGTGGAGCATGGGTCTTCCCACGCTTCCATCCATCTATTTTGGTGCATTCCCAGATTTACCAAGACTGGTCAACCTGGGACAAACTCCTACAACTTCCTATTAGAGGCGCAATGAGGAGAAATATCTTTACTTCTCCTTGTTATTCCCTCTTTCTAAATGTGCTGCATTCTACAACGCACTCAGAAAGAGGAAAAAGTCTCAAATCCTACCTGCAATGCAGGAACTCTTGCACCATGCTGCAAGGGTGCCTTCGTTGGCGCAAGGCTACTACAAGTGTGCCAGCGCAAGAAGAGAGCAGGAATGCACCATATCTTAGTAGAAATGGCCCATTCATGCCCTCTCTATTTGACACAGTGAAGCTGTGCTGCCTCAAAGAATGATAAATCCGCTCTTAAGTGACAGTGAAAAACAGAAGGTACATAAATAACGGGTGATCCAACAACCAGAGGATGCACAAGATGACGCCCTCATAACAAACCTTGTGCATAGTCTTAGTTGAAAGGAGCATTTTCTGCATTAATAAAGAAGACAAGTAGGACTGGGCTGGAAGCGGCTACTGATCCTGAGACAAGAGGGCTGCAAAGCAAAGCATCTGTTTCCACCACTCACATATCAGGATAAGGGGTTGAAAGGTGGTGAAAGAGGATATTAGTCATTTACAGGGACTTTGGAGAAGGAAAGTGTCATTTTGATCCAGAGTTGACAGTTCTAGTCCTGCTAGAAACGTGTTGGTGATGTAGTGCTGTGCAACAGTTAATCTTATGGCACTGCCCTATGCCAAAATCTACTAAAGGAGTCCCTCAGTCTTTTAAAGTAAGGGGTCATGGCAATTTGTTTTGTTAGGCTACTAAAGAGCACTGTGGTTCCGTTTTATAACCTCTTTAATTTATTTAGCACCTAGAGGAAATATATTGCTGTATTGTATTTAATAGAAATACTATGAGGCATATTTACAAGGGGACTGCGCCACTGGAATGTCACTTTTTTGATGTTCTGGTAGCGCAATGCCCTGCACCATATTTACAAACTGGGGTCAAGCCACTTTCTGTGGCTTAACTCTGCTTTGTAAAAATGGTACCCTTTCACTCAGGTATCTGTGTTATAGGGGCGTACAGTGTGTGTTGCTGTGGGCATTCCACTGCAACACCCATTGCTTTTTGATGCTGCCCCAGATTTACAAGGAGGTGTAAATCTGAGGCAGTGTCAAAAACTAACGCCAAGCAGCAGCAGGCGTTAGAATGGCGCAATGTGGAGATACTATTATTTCTCCTTGATTTTTCTTTTTCTATGTGTGCTACATTCTGCAGCACATATAGAAAGTGCAAAATGCCACTAATGATTGCTTATGTGCAGAAAGGTGTCCCTTCCTGCAAATAAACAATCATTAAATAATGGCGACTTGTTACTTCTATGAGTGCTGCATAATGCAGCACACATTGAAGTAGCAAATCGCCATTGTTTATTGTTTATGTGTAGGAAGGGACACCTTTCTGCACATAAACAATCATTCCCTTGCACAATGGGGCAAGGGTGTCTGTGTTGGCGCTAGGCAGCTGTTTTTAGCGCCAGCGCACGAAAAAACACAGGGGTGTGCTGCATTATTGTAAATACAGCACATCCCTGCATTTTGGAAATGGCGTAGCGTGGCGCTGCAAAATTTGCCGTAGATCCACGCTCCATTTCCTTGTCAATATGCCCCTATATCTTTAAAATCTATATGGCCAACATAGAGAGCCTGAGCAGTGCCATCTTTGCCAATTGTGCCCCCAAGCGTAGAATGGTGTTCTAAGGCTATGTAAGGCAAAGCATTTCTCAGCTTACAACTTAAAAATGGCTCGTTAGCCTTTGCGCTCACGTATACAGCAGACCTGCCAACTTGTGAAATTTTTCACTGTGTGAGGAGAGGGGGTGGGACCTTGAAGGGGTGGGGCTTAGTGCCGAGCACAGCCCAAGGCACTTTTAAAATAACTGCCTCCAAGCCCCTCCACATCACCACCAGGGGCGGCTCCTCCGCTAAGGTGGAGGAGCGCTGACCCACTGCTCTGAGAGCAGAAAAAAATTAAAATAAAATGATAATAACTTCGTTATCATCATTTTATTTTTCTTTGCTATGGGGCTGGGTTAGGGTGGGGTGGGGCTGGGGTCGGAGAATGGGAGGAGTGGTGAGTGCACACTCTCAAAGTGCGCATGACTGCTTGGCCGGCCGTCTTGGCCCAGCCAAAGCGTCATACGCACTTAGCATGTTCCCACCAGGCTGCATTATACAGCCCAGTGGTGAACATGCCCAGGCCCCCAGCCCCCATCTGAGCGCCGAACCACAGCACTTAGACTAATCACTACACTGCATTGCAGCGCTGTGATTGGCTTAGGGGAACCAATAACAACGCTGCATTGCAGCATTGTGATTGGATTAGGTGAGCCCGGGTGCTTCCCGGTTCCGGACTTGCCAAAAAGAGAAGGACGTTCCAAAGGAGAGACAGCGGCCACGGAAAAAGGTATGTGGTTTTTTATGGGGTGTTTTTTTTTTAAACACCCCCAATCCCCTGCACCCCGCCCTACCTCCGCCGTTCCCTGCCAGCCGCCACTGATCACCACCGATACCCCTCCACCCTGCCGACACCAAAAACAGAATCTTTGAGGCTGCCGCAGATGCCCTGGGGATGTTTCACACCTCGTAAGGGACATCGGCTGAGCAGAACCTCCAAACAATTAGCTAGAAACCTGCTCTCAGCAGGGGTTTCCAGCTAATTATGTGCACACCATGTGATATTGGCTCCTCACTAGGTGTCCATGTGATGGGAGCCGTTATTGTGTAACACATGGTGGCACAGTGTGAGCTGGCAGCTCTGATACAGCAAGATGTACAAAGATCATTTTAAAAGTGGAATACTAGAGCCAGATTTATCAAGACTTTATGATCGTGCTGTGTCACAAAACCTGATGAAAACTGGTGCAAAGTCTTGAATTGGGACAAAAATTCCAATGCAAACCTTGATGTGCTGATTTGCGTTAGAAAGTAGATTTAAAGTAGCATAGAATAAAGCCTCATGCTACTTTCCATCAAGTGTTCGTTCCATGGGTGGCACATGTGCAGCCACCCATGGTTTTTGATGCAAAGCCCTATCTACTAAAACATTAGACAGGGTTTTGCTACAAAAATGTACAACTTCTCATAGTAGGCATAGCGTTTGGAAAAAAAATTCTCTTCTCAAAAACTTTCTAACTTTGCATATGTTTTGCAATGTACAGCACACATAGAAAGTTAGAACATTTTTAATCTATGTTCAAGTATAGAATTTTGAACAGAAGGGTACTCTTCCAGTATGAAATCTATACTGGACATCACAAACAGATTTGCACTATGCTGCAAGTGTGCGAGTGTGGCACAAGGCATCCTAAATGGTGCCAGCGCAGGGTATGACAGCATAGTTTAGTAGATGTTACACTATCCTCCTGTCTTCCTTTCCCACAATGCAGAACAGCAACCTTAGTTACTGTGATTTGTTGCGTCATTTCTATGCAATTCTGGACCCTATTTTCATGAAAGAGGAAGTGAGAGTGACTGAGCGGTGTGCTTGGAGGTGAAGCACATGTCATGGGTATGGAAGAAGAACCTCTACTTTCGATTACTGGAGTTGAGGACACTTCTTTAATTCCACTCATTAAAGTCACCCAGAGGTGGGAAAATGTGGGAGAACTGTTTCGTGCGCCATAAAACCTTCAGAAGATCTGTTTATTGTCTATGTATAGAAGAGTAGAATGAGGTCTGTGTATTGTCTATATATAGAAGAGTAGAATGAGTGGCTGGCACTTCCATGTATGGTCATCAGGAAGACCATGCACATGGGATCAGAAGCTGACTGAGGAACTTCCCTAAGGAGTGAATGGAATCTGACTCACAAAATGCATAAATCTCAATTTTATAGTTACCTTCAGGTACATTATGCACTTGAAGCACCCCCTTTACACCTGATGACCCTTCCTGAATTCAACCATTAGAAGTCAATTTGGTAGTGGACAGTTTAGGTGTAAAGGGCATATCCTGTCTTCATAGAAATCAGTGTGTAGTGCCCAAAATGAGGTCCTTTCTCCAACAACAAGTATCTGCAAGAAGATGTCTTCACATCGCTTCTCCACAGTCAATGCCATACTAACGCAGGGCACCTTTCTAACAGCCTCAAGACCGAACAGATCATCCCTCTGTTGAAAAAGCCTACTGTAGATTCACCTAGCTGTGCCAAAGTCCATCCTATATTTCACCTCCTTTTTGTTGGAAAATAATCAAAGACAGTCTCTTCCAAGTCTCTAAAGCACATCAGAATGAATAAATCTACTTCAAGATGATCATTTGGAGTCCAGACTCATTTGCAGAATTGAAACATCCATGCTCCAAGCAGTCAAGGTTCCCCTCTTCCACAATGACAAAAGTGACCTCAATGATAAAAATGGCATCCTGGTCCTTTTCAACCACTTTGCTTGCATAGGTTTCACTGGCATAATCCTGCAATGGTTCAATTCCTGCCTCCCCCAGTGATAGCAACTCCTTCAGATAGGGAGTATAAGATCACTGACTCTCCCCATCATATATGAGTTCCCCAGGGTGCCATCCTACCGCCCTTCATTTTCAACCTTTCTATAGATTCCTAATGAACCATCCTTGCAGACAATGACATCAACATTCACCATTATGCTGAGGATGCCCAACTCTATTTCAAAATCTCCTAACTCAACAGCATACAGAGATTCAAACCCTGAACGCCTCAAGACCTGTAAGTCAACAAAGTACCCAATGCTAAATCCTATGGAGACCGACGTCCACCTCATTGCCAACAATACCAAACATTCTTTATTCACTCAAGACTCTCAAATGTAAACCTAACGAGCTTCTCACCACAACTGGCAGAATAAGCCAAACCCCTTGGATTCAGCCTGGACTCCAACCTCTCAAAAAACAAATTGCCATGAAATCCAAAACTGCCTTGTTCCAGCTCGTCTGAAAAAAAGAATGACTTCAGAAGGATAGTCCAAGCCATAGGAGTGGTTGTACTATTGACTGGTCACAAAATACTGGTCACAATTGTGAGGAGTATTTTGTGACATGTAAGAATTTTAAGAATCAACATATGTACTGATAAGTTGCTTCTTAAAATTCTGAATTGCAGTGGGTCAGAATCTGACCAACCTCATGAATCTTAATGAGTAGGTCAGAAACTGTGACTCACTGTGATTGAGGCAATCAAATAGATGGTGAGCTGCTGGGGTTAGCAGTCCACCATGTTTGTGATTGCTTTTTAATAAAGCAAACTTTTTTTATACAACCAATTTTTCATAAAGGGAACAAGAATTGCATTTAAAAATAAAAGTTACATTTTTCTTTGCTTAAGAGTTGGTAGTGGTCCCCTGAACCACTGCCTACTCTTCAACAATCTTTCTTTTACATTCACAAAGAGGAAAGATTCCCAAAGGGAACCCTTCCTTTTTACAAATGCTTTACTGCCTCCTTTGAGGTGTTAATAAAATATCAATGTTTTACAACTAGAATTTGGCCAGAAAACATTGATAAATAAAATATCGAGTCTGTATATAGAAGGAATGCCTACAAGATGCTTCTTCCAGATACCAAATCGGTATTCATTTGTAATCCCATTTTAGGAGTGGAAAAAACTTTTCTGTCTCCCAAAATGGGGTTAGTACATAGGAAAAGGTATTTGAATGTTTGCAAATGTCAAATTGGAGCGCTTGCCACTGTTAAACGCTTAGGGGCTTATTTACAAGGCCCTTGCGCCACTTTTGCGTCACTTTTAACGTGGGAAAAGTGACGCAAAAGTGGCACAAGGGGCTTGTAAATCTGCCCCTTAGTACATTTGTCCCATAGTTCTACCCCATCTAGCTGGAGGTAATGCCTTGCTAAACAGCATCCGAAAGACCACCCTCCCTCCCCTGAAAGGCATCCTTCAAGCAGCAGCACAGCTCATTAAGGGGCTGAAGAAAACAATCGTCTCACCAATCATATCATCCTCGCTCTACAGGTTTTATTTTGAATCCCCATTACCTGAAAGCCTGGATTATCTTAAAGATCAGTGCATAATTTATAAGACCCATGTTTACGTAGCTAACAAAATACCAATATCTGGAGATCAATGCTAGACGAGGACCTCCAACATCTCTCGATTAGAAACTAAACACTGCAGAAAGGAGAAAACATCTTGGACTATGCCCCCAGGATCTGTCTCTAACATCCCCTCTTATATCAGAACAGCACCAATCGATCAGGAAGAACTAAGCAATCACCTCTTCAAGTCCAGCTGCTCACCCCTTCCCTGTAGGTCTACCTAATTCCTCTGTCCCCTCCCACCTATGCATCCACACTGGGGCTCATCCCCTGTAAAGTGCTTAGCCAGCCCAGGTTTGCTCTTTAGAAATACCAAACATGCAAAGATACATACAAAACTTGCACTGGGATGTCTAATTTGTAGTTACGCCTTAATTGATGCTTCCCAGACAATAACTATGCTTTAATGGAGGGAAGCTTGCACTGCTGCCACCTTGGTTGCACCTGTTCTATATGGAAGAAAAGTTTACACTGTTCATGCCCCATCTGTGCCTGTTCTGTGAGCAAGAAAAACATTTCCACTGCTGCTTGCAGTTGTACCTGTTCTACTAAAGAAATAGGTTTTCATAATTGTTTTGTACCCCTTCTGACATACCTTGTGCTTCTTCTCCTGCTGCTCCTGCCTTTCTAGACCTCGGCGAAACGTCAACTACGCCGGAGTAATCTAAGTAATTTTGGTAATTCCATGTTACTCTTTAATTCAGAATTACTGATAACTCGTTTACTCCCACTTGTGTTTTCTAAGAGTAATTTGGGTGAAAAAATCTTACCACAAGAGCACATTTAGGGCTAGATGTACAACGGTTTTTAGCGTGGGCAAACGGGCCTTAGACCCGTTTGCGCACGCTAAAAACCATGGGCCCATGTACAAACAGTATTTTGCGAGTCGCAAATAAATTGCGACTCGCAAAATACTGTGTTGCGACTCAGTATTTGGAAGGGGCGTTCCCTTCTAAATAGCGACTCAATAGCCATGTACTAATGTTTTGCAACCGCAATCGCGGTCGCAAAACACTCGCAAATTACCACCTACTTCAAGTAGGTGGTAATGCATTTGCAAATGGGAAGGGGTCCCCAGGGGACCCCTTCCCCTTTGCAAATGCATGCTAAATTATTTTTTAAGGGCAGGCAGTGGTCCCAGGGACCACTGCCTGCCCTTCAAAAATGAAACGAAAACGTTTCATTTTTTTTTTTTAAATGCAGCCTGCTTTCCTTTAAGGAAAACGGGCTGCATTTTAAAAAAAAGGTGCTTTATTTAAAAGCAGTCCCAGACATGGTGGTCTGCTGAGCCCAGCAGGCCACCATCCCTGGGAGGGCCAGCCATTCCAAATGGGGTTGCAAAATGCGAGTGGCTCATTATTATTCATGAGCCTCGCATTTTGCGACCCCATTGGGAATCGCAAACAGTGTCCAAGGCACTGTTGTACATGCCAAATAGCGAGTCGCAAATTGCGAGTCGTAAAAGCGATGCAATTTGCGAGTCACTATTTGGCAGGTCATACATCTGGCCCTTAGTGCACACGAATGACTGTGAGTGCAACTGTTCGTACTCTGTTGCATTAAGTGCAATTTTCATTGCGCAAAATGTATCCTCATGTCCTTTTTGGACACAAGGCTTCATTTTGCACTAGGAAACTAGTGCTAAATCCTGGGAATAAGTAGGCAGAAAATCCTAACACAATTGCACATTTAACGAGCGGCTGCTCATTCTGCTATTCATATTTGGTTGCATTTAGTGCTATATCTTGGCGCAAAATGCCTCCTCACGCCTGTAAAAGGGCATTTATGAAGGAAGAAAATAGCGCTAATGCTTAATTGCTCTTCTCACGTAATTCTACATCATCCCATGGAATTTTTGGGTAATTCTGTGTGATTACGCAACACGAATTTACAAGACTTACTCCCACCCCGACATCTATCCCGAAACTATTCTTTTTGCTAGGGAAGGTGCAAGGGGCTTGTTGTGCATGTGGAGAATTTTAGAGATGCTACTAATAAAATATTTCACTTCACAAGCAAATGGTATTGTAGATTCTTGTCTTTATAAATGATACTAATAAAAACTCCTCAAAACATGTGAAGGTTTTATTGTTTATGTTACATGTCAAAATGGACTAGGCCACCTTGTACAATTGTAAAACATAGTTTCAAATGGCTCTTTGCCAGGTGTGCAACATCTTCACCCGCTCCCATAATTGCCACCGTCACTTTGCATGTTCTTCATTTTTATTAACCAGAACTTGGAATTTTTAAAAAATAACCCACAATCATGAAATACTAACAGTTCCATCATGCATGACCCTATACACAGTCTGACCTACTGCTCAGTATGACACCCAGTGGGGGGCAAGTGCCAACTTGAAGAAGATTGTAGACAATCACTGACACGCCTCTGAATGTGATTCCATATGCCGTGCGACAGACACATCAGTAACAGGCCCTACTCTTCGTGTCTGGTTCCTTCACCACCATGAATGCTTTCCTTTGACTTCCACCATCATGTCCTAGCTGTACACTTCAGATCGGGCTTGGTACCGTTTCACCGTGTACTTTAGCAGGAGGCCCTCTGCCCCCATTGACTGCATACGCATGGTCACTGACTCTTGCTGTTTGGTACATAGGGAACCAGGATAAATTAGCAGAGACTAGACCTACTGGATGGGCACTTCCCCTTCTTGGTACCTACCTACCCCCTCTCTGGACTATTGAAATTGCCTATACCTTGGCCTTTCTTCTTTATGCTGGCTAGAATCCATAATATTTAAAATGCTCTTGCACTGATGATCCTAAATCTTACCCATCATTCTGGAATCTCGGGTCATCTAAAAGCACTTAACTATCTTCTCTCTTTAAAAACCTGTGTCTTCAAGGCTCTTTGCCTTTGCCATAAAGCTCTATATTTACCTTCCTCAACCTATGTGAACTATATGCTAACCTGGTACCAGTGCACCAGACCTCTTTGCTCATAGTCAGCCAACTTTCTAGCCATTTCCAGATTATACAAGGTTTGAACTGATAACTTTGCTTTTTCTGTCAGATATGCCAAAGCCTGGAATTCTCTGCCATTACACCTTTATTCTACAGTCTGCCACTTTTTGCAAACAACTGGCACTCATCTTTGTAACCTTTAGATTCTGAGGGTGCCTTCTTCTATGCCTCCTTTTTTGACAATGCTTCCTCTATTAGTTCAAGGACATCATTTGCCTGTATATTTTTGGGCTTTAAAAATCCACTTTCTTTTATTTATTCAATGAATTATTCAAGCATTCATTCATTCAATCGTATACATGCTGACTATATTTCTGCGCACTAGTGACATCCCCCTTAGTTCTCATGCCCCCGCTATTCTTTCCTATATTTTTTCAAGTTTCCCCATTCTTCTCCTTTACACGCACCATCACACATATTTACCCACATTTACTAGTTGGTATGTGTTAGAAATTAGGTTTCTGGTTGATTGGGGCGTAAGCCCTGGTCAAAGAGTAACCACAATCCTAGTCAGGGTAAGGCACAAGCAAACCCCAAATTAACCTGTGCTCACCATCTGTTAGCTTGGCACAGAGCAGTCAGTTTTAGCTGGAAGGCAATGTGTAAAGTATTTGTGTTACACTTCAAACAGTAAAACAGTGACAAACACCACACACAAAAACCCTACACCAAATTTACAAAAAAAAGTGTAATATTTATTAAATAAAGCAAAATGATAAAAATCCACTCAGGAAGACAGGAGATATTGAATTTCAATGTTTTACGGTAAAATAGAACCAAAAAAGCACAAAGCAGTAACAAGGGATAGCTGGCCGCACCGGACTGGGACAAAGTCACAAGTTCAGGGCAACAGAGACGGACTGACTACATGGACCAGGTTAGGCCCACTGAACAAAGTACCTTAAATCCCAATTGTGGATCATTGCGTGGATCCAAGGCATGTCCCGCTTTTTAAATACATTGCACCCTGCCCTTTGGGCTGTCAAGGACCAACCCTAAGCATGACTTAGATGTACTAAAATTGAATGTTTGGGCCTGGCAAGAGGTTTATCTTGCTAGGTTGATATGGCAGTTTAAAACTGCACACACAGGCTCTGCAATGGCAGACCTGAGACATGTTTACAGGGCTACTGAAGTGGATGGCACAATCAGTGCTGCAGACCCACTAGTAGCATTTAATTTACAGGCCCTGTGCACAGGTAGTGCAGTACTAGTAACTCATAAGTAAATTAAATATGCAAGTTGGGAATAAAACAATGTTACCATGTTTTAGGTAAAGAGCACAAGCACTTTAGCCCTGGTTAGCAGTGGTAAAGAGTGCAGAATCCTAAGGCCAGCACAAACCTAGTCAGCAAAAACAGGAGGTCTGAAGGGGAAACGTTAGGGGAAACCACGCCAAGGATGCCAGGTGTAACAGTATGCTAGATTGTGCTGGGCAGTTGAAGACTCCAAAGATTGTGAAAAGCAAGAATCAATGGCTCCCTTGGGGGAAGTGCTTCACTGCCTAATCTTCTGTGGCAAAAGCACTGTCAATTTGCAGTACAATCACACAGATGTAATAATTACTGCATGAGTCCTTATTAATACAAATATATCATGTGATAGGTGCTCCAAAGAGGCACAGTGAAAGTGATGTGACAAAAAGTGCAAAAGTGCGCTAGTGTTTCTTAAAAAGAATAACAATCCCATGTCATTGTTGACAAAGTGATGCAATAATTCATAACAACAGCCTTAAAGTTTAAGTTCAGTTTTATTGCACTACAATGACACTACAATGAATGTTTAATGTTCCAAATAACTCAGTATGTTCCAAGGCTGCGGATTCACCAACTTGTTGTTTATTATTATTATTTTATTATTATTATCATCATTATTATTAAGGCATTTATGAAGTGCGACAGCTGATCCAGAGAGTGTCCCTGTGCTAATAGTGAAGTCTAGACCCATAGAAAGAGGCATTAAAAAGCAGACCCTTAGAGACAAGTTTTGAGAAGTTTTTTAAAAAGCAAAATGTCGCCAGTGGCCTGCAGTTGTAGAGGAAGAGCATTCCATTCCTTGGCGGTCAAATATGAATAAGAGCTGCCCCCCCATTTTTCCCTTTTAAACCGAGGCCTACTACCAACAGAGCATTGGAGGACCGAAGAGTTCTAATCGGCTGACGCAGAATAAATCTGTTGGACAGATACGGAAGGCCCTTACGATGGAAAGCTCTGTGAGTGAGAACTAAGGGCCAGAAGTATTAAGTAATCGTTTTGCGATTCCTTAATTGCGAATCCTTGCGATTCGCAATTAGGAAATCGCAAAACGACATGCATGAAAGTGTGTTGAACACTTTCTGTGATTCTTAGGGGGTCGCAAATGACCTACCTCATGAATATTAATGAGGTAGGTCGCAATTAGCAACCACTAGGAATCGCTAAAATCACGGGGATGGTGGCCTGCTGGGGTCAGCAGACCAACATATCTGTGATTAATTTTAAATAAAGTAAACATTTTTTTTTAAATGCAGCCCGTTTTCCTTAAAGGAAAACGAGTTGTATTTAAAAAAGGAAAATGATAAGTTTTCTTTTCCTTTTTTAAGAGCAGGCAGTGGAAGGGATGCCGTAAACATGCCCCTTCCAAATACCGAATCGCAAACCCCTTTTGCGATCCGGTAACAGGTTACCTAACGGCAAAATAGGGTTGGATGCATGTGAAAAGCATTTTTTGCATTCGCAAACAGGCCGATTCTGAGAATTGGCCCATTTATGAATGCAAAAATGCTTGATACATGTGGCCCTAAGCTTTTGAACGTGACTCGATCTTTTACCGGTAACCAATGTAAATGTTTTAAGGCTGGCTGAATATGAGCTCTCCTGAGGAGACACACCAAAAGTCAGGCGGTAGCATTCTGCACTAATTGCAGTCTCCTCAGGAGATAGGCAGGCAACCCCCAGTAGAGTGAGTTGGCGTAGTCCAACCTAGAAGCAATCAGAGCCTGAATCACAATTTTTTGCTGCATAAGAGGGAACAAGCACAGGAAATTTTTAGGGCGAGCCTAGCGGCAGCGCGCATGCACTGCTCGTTCTGCGAGGCATGCAGTAGTCGAGTATGCTGTGGAAGCCTCGCCTTCTCTCCGCCCATATTTTTGATTGGCTGGTGTCATTGTCCTTGGTAAAGGCTGGCTTCCGATTGATGATGAGGCTTGTTAGTCCCTCCTTGTTACCACCCTGTCACCATTTGTTACCTCCCATGAGGACTGGATCTTTTACTTGTGGCGTTACCCGGTCACCTTCATAAGTCGGTAAGCACTATTTTGTTTTATTTATTTGCAGTGCGGTCCACTTTCACTTTAGCAGCCGTGCTTGTTTATTTAATTAATTTGCCGCACGGGCCGAAAGGGAGCGTTTCTACTCACTAATCTAACAAGCATTTGCAATGCAATAGGTCTCGCATTTATGCGAATTTGAGCTATTGACATTGCAAATAACAATGCCTTTTATTTTTGTTTTAGTTTTTAAAACATAAATAAAAGGCATTGTCATTTATACCAATTGCTTAAACTCACGTAAATGCGAGACCTATTGCATTGCAAATGCTTGTTCAACATTTTTAACAGGCCAAAGCAGGTACCTACTAGCCCAGCCACCTGAGGTGCAAAAGACACAGAATGATCTAACTTCCCCCCCAAATTGTGCAATACAACTGCCAGATGCGGTGGAGGGAGAACATCCTGTGGCCAAAGGCCATTGTCCTAGATCGGGGGGGACCCAATAAGCAAAAATATGGTCTTGTAAGCATTACATTGGAGACTGCTATCTCACATCCATTGAAATACAGCAGTCAGACACGCCTTAAAATTGATAATAGCATTGGGAGTTTTGTGATCCAGTGTAAGAAGAAGTTGCGTATCATCAGCATACTAGACAATATGTACGCCAAATGATTCAATCAGAGTAGCCATGGAAGTCATATACACATTAAACAGTGTAGGACTCAATGCCGAACCCTGGGGAACACCAACACGCAATGCCCTAGGTTCTGAGGCAAAAGGGGCCATCTACACTGATTGAGACCTCTCTGCCAGAAAGGAACTAAGCCACGCCATGGCTGAACCACACACACCCACAGCACTGAGACACTGCAAAAGACTAGAGTGCGAGACTGCATCAAAAGCGGCAGATAGATCTAGAAGAACCAGTGCAACCTGTTTCCCCATATCCACTGCTAGCCTGATAGTGTCTGCCACCTCCACCAGAGTGGTCTTGGTGCTGAAGCCAGGGCGAAATCCCATTTGGGATGGGTCCTCTAAAAAGGCAGAAAGCTGTTTATTAATGAGTTTCTTCAATATCTTGGCGAAGGCTGGGAGCAGAGAGAAGAGAGATAGTTAGCAAGAATGGTTTTATCAGCCAATGATTTCTTTAATAATAGGATTAGCTTCACTTGTTTCCAACCACTAGACACTGTGGCTGAATGAATTGACTGTTTCAATAGCTGGTTTAAAAACGGGTTGAAAGCATCTCAATTAGTGACCAAAATATTAGGAGGGCAGGGGTCATCCAGTGACCCAGATTTGCAAGAACTTCAGGCAAGCGCAGAATCCTCCAACAAAATGGGGGCAAAGTCTTGCAGTAATTAACCCTTAAATGGCCTTAAAACCTCCTGCTGGGCTAAAGGGCCACCTGTCTTCAGTGGAACCTCATCTGTCAGAGGAAGGGAGTCAACAATAGTTTTGATTTTAGTGTAAAAAAAATCTGAGAGCAGAGTTTAGGTGAAGGTGTTAAGTACTGAAGCAGGGCGCCTGGATGGGTGAATTTCTTTACAATTTAAAAAAATCTCGCAGGGTTTATTATCTGATGCATCTTTTTGAGCAGCAAGGATTTCAGATTGAGCTTTTTTTGATAGCTTATATTAACCAATGAAGGCCTTCAAATATTTTCCAATTTCTTACAGGATTTCCACAGCCCCTTGAGCTCCTCATTAAACCTAGGGACTGACAGCCATTATATAGAGGATTCGGTCACTCTAGATTTGATAGGCGCAATACCGGAGGGTCAAAAACTATTCAAAAACCCTCTCCAACCCACCACAAGTATAGTGCAGGGTGCAATGTCAGCAAAAACAAAATCCTTAAAAATGAATTCCCCCTTCAAACGCTAATTAAAAAATGCAGTCAAACACTGAGTAGTGCAGCAAACAAAAAGAAATGTTGCAAAGGGATTAAAATAGCCCTGTTAAAAACAGAGTATTGCACATAGAAGTCAAACAAAGTTCAATTCATGATTAAAAAAACCAACTTAAAAAAGCTTATAAAACAGCACTTCAGGGTCTAGCATCACTTAAGCGGGTCCGTGCACCGGCCCGCTTTATGTAGAGTGTCGGCATTACCAGTCTGCTTCAGAGAACTTTTGGTGGAAGGTAGGTTACACCTTCTTGTCCAGAAGAATACTTTTTTTGAGTTGTTGGATGGGTTGAAACATCGATGTTTGAAGTTGATTATAAATTCATTGCAGTGTCATAAAACTAAGTGCCAGGGATAAGAAGTGGGACAACGTGGGGGGCCAATAATAAATCAAAAAAACAAACAACAAAAAAGAACTTACCTGCCACGCGCCGCTCTTCTGCTATGCACAGGCTGAGGCTGCCAGACTCCCCTATGGCTAATCCAGATGCTGCTCTCCTGCTGGTAATACCCGGGAGAGTAGCGTTTGGACTGGACGGAGCGGGCTGGGTTTGAGCTCCATCGGGGACTGGAAGCCTGTGCCCACTGTTGTTCTCCACCCAGCAACGCAGCTGGGTTGGAGAGAGATGTCAGTGTGCATGTCGGTTTGGCCTTCCTAAGACAGCTGGCAAAACCAACATGTGCACTGACAGCAGTGTCCACCACTCCTACACAATTCTTCGTATGGCCCCGCCCCCAAGACTCGGCTCCAGACAAAAATAAAATTATCATAAAACTTTTATTTTCATTTTATTTTACGTTTGTCTCTGCTGACGGGGGGCGACGCTCCTCCGCCATAACGGAGGAGCCACCGCTGTGTTTATATATGTAGGTATGCAAGGGAGTAGCCAGAAAAGTAAAATACCCCCCACTTTGAACCAAAGATCTTATGGCACCAAGCAAGTGAAGCAAGTCATTGCAACCCTCCCCAGAAGAGCTTGCTTGTCTCTTCCATCCAAGTATCTATCCATTCTTCCTTTCATCCTTCCATCGACCTTCTGATATCCACCTTTTCATATTTACATTCTGTCATCCAGTCAGTCTTATCATTCCATCTGTCACCATTCCATCCATCCATCCAACCATCCATATCCAAACCTATCTATCTTCAAATCTATCCATCAAACCTATCCATTCATCTATCCACCCACCATTTCACTCAATCATCCATCCTTTCACTTATCCATCCCCCTTTCATCAATCCTTTCAATCATTCATCCATCCATCCTTTCACTCACCCATCCACTCTTTCAATACATCCATCCATCCTACCTTTAACTTATCCATCTATCAACTCTTCCACTCAACCATCCATCCTTTCCCTCATCCATACATCCTTAGACCCATCCATCCCTCCATCCCTCCTTTCATTCACCCTTTCACTCATCCATCCTTTTACTAACCCATTCATCCACCCACCCTTTCATTCATCCATCCATCCTTTAACTCATCCATCAATCCACCATTTCACTCCGTCTCCATTTCACTCTGTCCATCCATACAGTCTTCCACTCCATTCATCCATCCATTTACCCTTCACTCATCCATCCATCCACCCTTTCACTCATCCGTCCATTCATCCACTCACCCTTTCACTTATCTATCCATCCATTTCATCCGTCCTCCCTCCCTTTCACCTATCCATCCTTACACTCTTCCTTCCTCCCTCTCACCTTAATTATGAGCTGAGCTGCAGACAGAAGAGGCCCATCAAGAACCCCACCCTTACCCTAGCTGCTAAAGCGTGTGGTTGATGACGCCCCTTTATGTATACCCAGGCTCCCTCGGTTACTGGGCTTGCCCCGTAACTGTATTTGTTATTCCCTATGAGTGCGAGGCATGAAACACAGTATTGGTACTGCTGTACTTGGTACGATGTATTACTTTATTACATTATTTTTTTTTTCCCTCTTATAGTTTGACATGTTAGCACACTATCATGATATATTATTTTCCATGTTTTTATTTTGCGTTGCATAATATTGTGCTGTGTCATTTTATTTTGCCTTGTATCAGTATGGCCTGATATTGCATCCACTTGGTTGAGTTTGTTATGCAATATATGACACAGGGGGTGATGTTGTTTGAAAAAAGAAAAAAACAGAAGCAAAAGCACATACCCTGGAATTCAAGATGGCGTTGGCAGGAAAGGCTGTGCTGCCGGATGGTCATTAAATCACTGCAAAGCTATTTAGACAAGGAAATACAATCTAATTCGTGATTTTCTTCCTTCTTCACTTGGAGGAACTCAAAGGGTATCAGTCAAGTTGGGAAGGCTGCAAAGGTACATTTTCAAGTGCAAATGATCTCTCTGTCATCCCAGTGTTTATGGACAAACATTGTCACTCCTGTAAAACAATGGTGAATTCTAAAATGCATTGCTTTGCATAATTAGAACCCCCACCATGGGTTTGTGTCCTGGGATGTTGTGAGTCACCTGAACCCACACACCCTCCTGTGAGGAAACCCAGCAACAGCAATAGAAGCTGAAAGTGCCTCTCGTGGAGGAAATAAAATGTTGGTCCCTGTGCTTGCTTCTCAACCCTTACTCAGCCCAGGTTATCCCTGAAATAGTCTCCTACAAATATGCAGCCCGGGCTACGTCACACATTGGGGAGGCTTTAGCCCTTTTAGCCCAATGGCACTGCACACCTACTAAAAGAGGGCTCTTAAGTGCCAGAGTAATTCTGGGTATTCATATGACTGTCTTGTTGAAGTTGGGGAGGATGCAGGTAGATCATCGGTTGAAGTAAGCATAGTTTTTTATTAAAGGTATGGACTGAATACACATGATATCTTGACCTAAAGACACCGGAGCACATGCCAATTTCAACACGCTATTCACACGTATAGGTAGCAAGTAAGTCAGCTCAGAAACTTTGGATGCCACCATCACCGTGGTTGTTCATTCAGTAGGTACCCAACAAATATTTGAAGGGGTAGGTAGGTATGCCAACACTGCCACTAGCAACTGAGCAGTTAAAGTTAATTGTCTTTACAAGTAAACATAAACCAAAAGAAAAATCACAGTCTATCCATTCAACAATACATTTCTTAATTAAAACCATAACTTAAAACAATTGTATGTCAAAACAATCAAGTTTCATAAGCAAAGTTTTAATGTCGGTGTCTGGCCATACAACAATACAAAAATTAAAATGATGTATATCTTAGAGATCCTTCATCTCATAATCATGATGTCATGATTTTTCTTCTTAGTCATAAAATAATTCACTCAAGGAACTAAGCACAAAGGTAGCTTGCTTTTGATGTCAGCCTTTTCCCTAATCTTCAAATGAACACTTCAGCAGTGTGGTCATCCGTGCACTCCAAATTTTCTCCCGTAAATACTTGCGTACATTCATGTCTGCAGCTAAAACAGTCTGAATTCCTTCTTTAAACAGTCTATACATCTTTCGACCAAGCCATTGGCAGCTGGAAAATAGAGAGGAGTTCTCTCATGCTTGATACTATGTCTATGTGAAAACTCCTTCATTTTCTCTGATACAAAAATGAGTACCATTATCAGAGACCAAAATATTTGGACTCCCTTCAATGGAAAACACTTTGGGGTCGATTCCGATTCGGGCCGGAAAAAGCACCGACCGACTCGGATCCGGAAAAAATACCGACCGACACGTACCAGTGGCGCCCGACACGCCAAGTACGATGCAAGCCGCGATAAATCCGACCGACACGTCAGGAAACCAAGCCGACCGACCGACCCGCTCGGAAAATAGCAATCCGGCCGGAAAAACACGCGAATCCAACCGACCGACACGCACCCGGAACAAATCCGACCGAATCGTACCCGCCAACTCCAACCTGCAAAGTACGATGCAAGGCGCGAAAAACACGACCGAGTCGGACGGAGGACAAGCCGTACGACCGACACGCATACAAAACCGAGCCGAAGCAACACAATACACCGCGACCGACGCGTACGCAGCATACAAAACTGCACAAACACAGCGTGAACGAAACGGAAAACACCGTACGAGACCAATGCAGGGTCCGACTCGGTCACAAGAACGTTTCCAACATACACAAACAGCACAAAGGAAAAATCAACCAAAAAAGGCCAAACAAGCAATTACCAAGCCAATAAATACTGGGGGGGTGGGGACAGAGAACAAAGACACACCAACAACTCCACCTATATAAAGGACACAAATCACTACCATGAGCCTTTGCAAATGCCATTCCACTGCCAGCACCCAAGAGAAAGCAACCACACACCCACAGCTCATCCCTCACACAAGCCACACACCAGCAGCACACCAACAAATACCTACCTCACATACACCCAGCACAACACACACCCACACACCCTCACCTGCACACCAACACACACATCACCCACTATCACCACCCATCACCATGCCCCCCAAGAAGAATCCCAAGTTCCTAGATAGTGAATTGGAAGTCATGGTAGACGAGATCCTCAGGGTGGAGCCACAGCTGTTTGGCACTCTGGTCCAACAGACCCCCATGTCGCAGAAAACCAAGATGTGGGAGAGGATCATCAACAGGGTGAACGCCCAATCACCATGTCGGCGCACAAAGACCGACATCCAGAACAGGTGGTATGACGTGCGCAGGAGGGTCCGGGAGCTGCTCAAGAAAGACTACCACCTGAGCCAATACACCGGCAGTGGCCCTCCTGCCAAGCCAGTATACCTCAGGCCCTGGGAGGAGAAGGTGCGGGCCATCCTTCCGCCAGTGAGCGTATATGGACTAGAGGACATCCCAGAGCCTGGTGAGTACACAACAAATGTACACAATAAACTGCCACAAAACACACACATCACTGTCAAGGGGAGAGTCAAACCATGCACTCATAGCAATTACACAGCAACTAGAACAGAATCATCCCAAAATGTGTATGTCAGTCAGATAAACACAACACATGCCATCAAAAAAGTCACATCCAACTGTGCCAACACATGTACAAACACAACCACAACTACAGCTAGGCAGTGGCACAAATAGAACTAACACACACATCCACACATGTAGCCACCACAACAACACCAACACACAGTGAAGACCACTCAAAGGAAGGAATTCTGTGTATGCTGGCCAAGTCAGTGTAGCCAATAGCATCATGGGAGTCGCACTCACACATATTGCCCCCCCCACAACTGTCCCATCAACACCACCCTGAACCATGCTCACATCACAGGGAGTGGAGAAGGACTCACAAGATGGCTGACACTGGCTACTGCTGTGGGGAGCACAAGGCTCTGCTGCCAACTGTGCACCAACAAACAGCAGGACACCACTGACTGACATCCTGAGAGACAACTTACACTCCCTGCAATGCAAGCACGTTCCATGGTGGGATATCTGGCTGGCTGGCTGGGTGGGAAGGGGGACTTGCAGCACTGACCATAGTCACCAGCACCTCCCCTCACACCCCCCCCCAACACAAACTCCACAGTACCCACCTGGTAGAATGCAATGCCCTCCATCCTAACACAAGATCCCACAAAGCACCACCACCCTGGGTTATGTTGTGTGAAGCACAGGGACACTCTTGGGACTCTTAGCCAAACAACTGCCAGGACAACACTCCCAGCCATCCTGTCAGCACAGCCAGCCCACCCCACAGGGAAGCAGAGTCAAAAGGAAGGAAGCATGGGCATGCTGGGAAGGGGGTGGAGGCAATAGCATGATGGGAGTCGTAGTCACAGACATTGCTCAGCCTCACAACTGGCCCATCAACACCACCCTGAACCATGCTCACATCACAGGGAGTGGAGAAGGACTCACAAGATGGCTGACACTGGCTACTGCTGTGGGGAGCACAAGGCCCTGCTGCCAACTGTGCACCAACAAACAGCAGGACACCACTGACTGACATCCTGAGAGACAACTTACACTCCCTGCAATGCAAGCACGTTCCATGGTGGGATATCCGGCTGGCTGGGTGGGAAGGGGGACTTGCAGCACTGACCATAGTCACCAGCACCTCCCCTCACACCCCCCCCAACACAAACTCCACAGTACCCACCTGGTAGAATGCAATGCCCTCCATCCTAACACAAGATCCCACAAAGCACCACCACCCTGGGTTATGTTGTGTGAAGCACAGGGACACTCTTGGGACTCTTAGCCAAACAACTGCCAGGACAACACTCCCAGCCATCCTGTCAGCACAGCCAGCCCACCCCACAGGGAAGCAGAGTCAAAAGGAAGGAAGCATGGGCATGCTGGGAAGGGGGTGGAGGCAATAGCATGATGGGAGTCGTAGTCACAGACATTGCTCAGCCTCACAACTGGCCCATCAACACCACCCTGAACCATGCTCACATCACAGGGAGTGGAGAAGGACTCACAAGATGGCTGACACTGGCTACTGCTGCGGGGAGCACAAGGCCCTGCTGCCAACTGTGCACCAACAAACAGCAGGACACCTCTGACTGACATCCTGAGAGACAACTTACACTCCCTGCAATGCAAGCACGTTCCATGGTGGGATAACTGACTGGGTGGGTGGGTGGGTGGGAAGGAGGTCTGGCTGTCAACCAAACACAATCAATGCAGACCATGTTCACACCCCAGAGAATACATAGAAATGCCCAAATAATGCAGGACAATGTGCCACACCAATATCAACCCCTGACTGTGACGACTTAGGACAATACAATGTACAGGCCCGCACCCCGAGGCACAGTCACAACTGTCAGGTGTGTCAACCACTGATGCCTGCAGAAACATGACATACATTGTTTGTGTCTCCCAAAAACAGGTGATGATAGGGACACAGCAGCAGACGCTGAGGAGTCCCAGTCCCAGGCTCAAGAGGATGCCGAGCTCACTGGCGTCGTACAGCCTCTGTCCTCCTCGGACGATGAAGAACAACCTGGCACATCCGGTGCAAGTCAACATGCTGCACCAGCAGGACCACCAGCTGCAGCACCAGCAGGTCCACCAGCTGCACCCCCTGCACCCACCCCTCCAACGACTGTCACCACGAATACCATCCCTGCCGACATGGACAGAATAAGGAACAACACCAGCGCAGTGACCCTGGACCAACCTGGGGCCATGGACACCACCACCACCACCAACCCCCAAGGTGGACCAGGGTTATCTGTGCGTGCAACTGCACACACTGCACATGTCAGCAGGGGTGGTGGGAGGGGTGGGAGACAGAGGTCGCTGCTTGCAGACGTTGCTGGTGTGCATGAAGACCCACAACTGGTACGCATAGCTGATGCGTACCAGTCCAGCACCGGAGAGCTCAGCCAGGTAGTGGGGCTCCTCAGAGACATCAAACAGCAGCAGGCTGCCCATCATGCCCGCTTGGACTCCCACATGTCCCATGTGGAGTCACACATGTCACGTGTGGACTCCCACATGTCACGTGTGGACTCCCACATGACCCGCGTGGAGTCCAAGTGGGATGTACTACATGAGATGACGGCGGTGCACAGGGACATTTTACAATGCCTCCGCCAGATGAACAGCAACCAGTCCACACCTCCCTGTGTGCCAACAACATCTGGTACCGAACAAACTGCAACTGCCACAGGGAGGGAGGAGGACTCTGGCGGAGAGTCCCCTGCACCGCAGCAGCCTGCACTTGAGGGCCCCCCCCAAGAAGAGGGGTCGTCCGAGGAGGGGAAAGTGAGAGGCTGATGGCCAAGCGCAACTCCCAGGAAGCCTGAACCTGTTCTGGATTTTCGCCTTTGTGCACAGACTGTTCACCCTGTTGATGGCAACACTACTCCCACACATTGCATGGGGAGTACAAGTTGGAACAATGTGTCAGACAACTGTGGCCCCGATACTGGGGATCCTGTCTACCTGGACTTTCTATTCATCTAGGAACTTGGGATTGCAAGATTCATGTACAGCACAATCCATCCTATGCACTATTATCACAGATGTATCACAATAAACACAATAATACACCATACTTGCCTCTGTCGTGATTCCAACGTGGGTACTGTTATGGGGATGATGAACAACAAAATTACACTGTGTATGCGAACTGCAACAGCAAGGACAACACAGGCATGTGAGTACAGGCAACGTGACACATATGAGGGAGACACACCACCAGGGCTACACAACACATACACACCTAGGCCATCTGACTCATTGCCTACACTGATGTTGCCAGGGAAGACGGTGCAATGCACAGACACCACACCCATTCCCAGTTGTAGTCAAGTAGCCCACAGGTGCAGTAAGCAAATGGCAGTCAAATGTGTGACCACAGACAACGCACATCACTAAGTGAAGCACAGGTTTATTACACAGTAGCAACATGCCGTAACCACTACAGATGCAAGGTAACCCCACCTGGTAGCGGGCACACAGTCAACAACTGTAGACAGAAGGAAGTCCATGGGTGTGGCGCACATCACCTGTAGGGACACAACAGCTACCAGCCTGGATGTGCAATCACGTTGTCGGTGGACACAGTTGACCAAACGAATCTGAAAGTACCCTGTGAAGGACAGAAATGACACACAGTCAAAAGCAATGGAGTACAGGACAGAACAGCAAAACTCATGCACAATACATGTTACAAGATACCCACCCAGAACCAAGTTAGCATGTCAACACTGTTGGGGAGTACAGCCCACCTGTCACCACACATCGCAACACACATCCAGTCAAGTAGCCCATGGACACACTCCAACAGCACCAGAGCACCACCCACACATCATGCCAACTCACATCATTGACATGACACCTCAGGATACTCACATTCAGCTAAAGAAGTTGGTGATGAGCTGTGTGCGGACATCACCATCACCATCATCATCATCATCGTCACTGGCATCGTGTTCCAGGCCAGGATCCTCCACAGGTGGCGGATGTTGGTCATCGTCATCCTGGATGAGAGGCAACTCCTTCCGCACTGCCAGGTTGTGGAGCATGCAGCAGACGATGATAATCTTGCACACTTTCGCAGGGGCATATGGGAGGGACCCTCCGGTCTTGTCCAGGCAGCGGAAGCGGCTCTTCAGGAGACCAAAGGTCCGCTCAATCACTCTCCTGGTCCGACCATGTGCCTCATTGTAGCGCATCTGGGCAGGTGTCACAGGGTTCCTGAGGGGTGTCAGCAACCACGGCATGTTGGGGTATCCCGAGTCACCTACGGACAGACAAGTGCACATCAGCTGACTTGGAAAAGTGGGCGGAATACTACAGATCAGATCACACACAATGGCACAAAGTCAGTACACACCGACAAGCCAGGCACGCTGGTTCTGCATCTGTGCCATCAACCTGGGGATGCGACTACTCCTCATCACAAAGGCATCGTGTGCTGAACCAGGGAAACGGGCACACACGTGTGTGATGGTCATGTCTGCAAGACACACCACCAGTGCATTGACCGAGTGGTAGTGCTTGCGGTTCCTGTAGGCCTGCTCCTGGGCCTGTGGTGGTACCAAAGCCACATGTGTCCCATCAATGGAGCCAATGACATGCGGCATCCTCCCCAGGGCATAAAAGTCACTCTTCACGTCAGTGAGTCGTCGCAGTCTAGGGAAATAGATGTACCGGTTCAGGAAGAGCAACATTGCCGCCAAGAAATCGCGGAGCACACGGCTGAACATGGTCTGTGACATCCCACCAGCAGACGCCACAGTATGTTGGAAGGTACCGGTGGCAAAGAAGTGTAGGGCTGCCATCACCTTCACCTTGGGGGTCAGCGCTGTAGGATACGGCCGGCCAGGCTGCAAATGTGGGGACAACTGCACTGCAAAATCCTCAATCAGCTGCCTGGTGAAGCGGTACCGTCGGATGCTGTCCCGTTCCACCATCGTTGCCAGGTCTGGGAATGGCCGATGGACAGCAGGAGCCCTGCAGTGCAGAGGAGAAGTAAGCAAGATCGTCAGTCACCCCACATATGCGGCATTGAACACACTCAAGATCCCAACATACATCATCATGAGGCACAACTACATGAAGTGTGCAGTACCGGAACGACATGTATGGTACATACATGGCCAACATCTGTCAACACGGTCCTACAGGTGGCATCAATTTGTCCCAGGTTGGCCCATTGGATATCATGATGCTGTGTCACAGTCACCCCCCAGTGACATGTGAGGACAGATGTGCCCCAGGCACCACAGCTCAACGACAGGCACATTCCCAGGGACCCTGTAATGCCACATGGACACTGGCATCACCTGGAGTATCATGTGTACACCACAACAAAACAAACATGACCCCCACAGGTAGTGGCCACACTTGCCATGGCAGGAGAGCCATGGACGTCTGTGACACACACGCACAACATCAGAGTCCATGCACACACAACGTGGATGTGGAGACTGTCTCCCATTGTGCACATGAAATCAGAGACATTGTAAACACTACATGCACAAAGACTGTGGAGGGCCATCACTATTGTGCCACTGGGACACCCTGGCTCAAACATACCGTCCCACATGGGACTCACGGGGTATGTGACATGACATACACAAACACCACTGTGAAATGTGACCATGGCACATGCACAGATATGAACAGTTGCACATCACAGTGGTCACGTACACGTAACACCCAGGATCCTGTCCCCATTAACACGTGCACAGCCTGGGGGTGGCTGCCCACAGGTGACACCCACAGGACAACATGTACACCAACATACACACAATAGGAAATGCAGCCTTACATGCCTTATGATAAGGTTTGGACAGGCTGTCGTGATGTAGGTGTGCCCCTCACTCCCTGGGAGCTATCTGTGGCTGGCATATGTCCATCTGAGACAGGCATGCTGACATATGCCAGTCACATGTACAGTGATGCGTTGAACAGCAATGGACCGATCGGTGCCTCCGGCCGGCCCATTGCTTTCAATGTGTGCGGGTACGCGTTGTACCCCTGTGCGCGTTGTACTGCAATGGACCGATCGGTGCCTCCGGCCGGCCCATTGCTTTCAATGTGTGCGGGTACGCGTTGTACCCCTGTGCGCGTTGTACTGCAATGGACCGATCGGTGCCTCCGGCCGGCCCATTGCATTCAATGTGTGCGGGTACGCGTTGTACCCCTGTGCGCGTTGTACTGCAATGGACCGATCGGTGCCTCCGGCCGGCCCATTGCATTCAATGTGTGCGGGTACGCGTTGTACCCCTGTGCGCGTTGTACTGCAATGGACCGATCGGTGCCTCCGGCCGGCCCATTGCATTCAATGTGTGCGGGTACGCGTTGTACCCCTGTGCGCGTTGTACTGCAATGGACCGATCGGTGCCTCCGGCCGGCCCATTGCATTCAATGTGTGCGGGTACGCGTTGTACCCCTGTGCGCGTTGTACTGCAATGGACCGATCGGTGCCTCCGGCCGGCCCATTGCATTCAATGTGTGCGGGTACGCGTTGTACCCCTGTGCGCGTTGTACTGCAATGGACCGATCGGTGCCTCCGGCCGGCCCATTGCATTCAATGTGTGCGGGTACGCGTTGTACCCCTGTGCGCGTTGTACTGCAATGGACCGATCGGTGCCTCCGGCCGGCCCATTGCTTTCAATGTGTGCGGGTACGCGTTGTACCCCTGTGCGCGTTGTACCTCAATGGACCGATCGGTGCGCACCCATTGACAATGGGCTTGCCTGGCAACGGACGCGTTTTCGAATATTCGAACGAGTCGGTTGCTGGAAAATCAGTTGGTCACCCACAACAATGTTGCAAAATCATGTATGTCATGAAGTTGAAATTTTGAAGGATGCTGTGGGCGTGTTTTGGTGCTGCTATTCCATGGATTGGCCAGATTCAGAAGATGCAAACGACTTGGACCTATCACTTTGGACACAAGGGACAGTATCTGCCTCTCCAGCACATATATATTGCTGCATGTTCCCCTGAGAGCCCACTTGCCTGCACTACATGCTCCAGGACGACATCTGCCACTGCACTGCTGCTGTCTCTGCCCCTCTGGACCCTGCAATGGCACGTACTGTGGAGAGAGCCCCAGCCTTCAGCCTTGAAGAGAACCAGGCCCTGCTGGACAGCCTACTTCCACAGTACAGCAAGCTGTATGGGACACCAGGGGAGCAGGTGAGTGTTCTGTGCACTGCCTTTCTGAATGTGCATTTTGTCTGACTAGCAAGGCTGAGAGTCAGCACACCACTGGCTAGCAGGCTCACTGAGTAGTTGTCACCCCCCATAGTGTGTAGTGACTTGCACTGGACAGGTATGGTGCAGTGACAGTGCTTCTGAACAGGGTTTTACTCCCCATGCTATGATACCATGTAGTGACTTCTGGAAAACTGTCCATGGGCAGCCGTGCACTGCCTGGGTACACCATGTGCCCCTGTGATTGCGACATGTATATGCAACTGTGTCATGCACGGATATGTTGCATGTGTAGTAATGGCCTTATCACTTTGTCATCCTGACAGGCTTCTGCCCATCGGAAGCATGAGATATGGAAGGACATCGTCCGGGCTGTCCGGTCCGTGGGGGTCTACAAGCGCCGGATCCGCAACTGCCAAAAGAGGTGGCAGGACCTTCGGGGCTGGACCCGGAGGATTGCACGGGTCCAGCTGAAGCTGTCGCCTCCTCGCAGGAGGGGCGGAACACGGACCCTGACCCCCCACATGCTCAGGATCCTGGCGGTGGTCTTTCCAGACCTGGATGGGCAGCTGAAGGCCAGAGAGCAGCAAGGAGGGGGTGAGTCAAAGACTGCACTGTGTACTCTGTCTAACATGTTATGTGCCCTCCTCGGGCCAGGTTGAACTGCCACAGTACAGCAGTCATGTTGTCCAGGAGCCATGTCCCTCTATTGTGCACTGCCCACTCCTCATCTGATACCCAGGTGTGGCCCTTACATGCAGGGAATTCTGTCACTTAGGACTGTGTCCTTGCAGTTTGCTTGACTCAAGGTGGGAGACAGCATCTGTTTCCCTGACTCTGTGGTGGGCATCATGGGTGGGTCCATTGCTTACACAATGCCTGTATTCTGACATGTATTCAGCGTGTTACTTTGATCTGTGGTCCAATTGCTGAGCTGATCCACCACATGTGGCTGGGGTACCTGGCACACACCCATGCTGCGGGTGGGAACAATGTTTGGGCCCCAGGAGTATGTATATGACGTGTGTCACACATACTTAGCCAGCTGCCTACAGTCCAGGGCTCATCCCTCATTCATGTGGGGCTGGACAGTCATGCCTACTCCAGGCCATACAATACACTCTGTACTCCCACTCCCGTGTATCAGAGGACACATTGTGCACAGTGATTTGACCCCTCAGGTGTCTGCCTCTGTGTCAGTGTGCTGTGGATTAGTCGCCAGGACTGCTGTGGAGTTTCTTGGTAGGGGCTCAGCATGCCACTGGAGATGTGACCATAGGAGACGATACTTGTGTGACACATAGGTGTCTGATCAGCTGCCCATGCAGACTGGGGCATGTAAATGTGAAGTTCAGGCAGCTGTTCCCCATGCACAGCAGAGTGTGAGGGGCTCAGGTTCAGAGGGTAGTGTCACAGGTCTCCCATATGTCCAATAGGTATGACCTGGACAGATGAGGGTTAAGAGGATGTGTTGTGGGGGGATGTACATGTGCACTTGTGCAGCTCCAGGACTTGCATTCCCCATGACCTACTATTGTGACACAGTGCAGAGTGTTGTTGTCTGGCTGCAAAGTCATACATCACTGAGACAGTGATGTATGACTTTGCAGTCATGCCTCCGCCATGGCATGTGTCTACTGATTGGTGATCCTGCAGGGGAGTGACATGTGCTACATGCACACCATAGTGGCGCTGGCTATCAGGACATGGGTGCATCATGGTGTCTGTCGCTGGAATGCATCACATGCATTTCCTATTTGACTCTGGGCATCCCTTACATCCGTAAACCTGTACTGACTCAGTGGCAAGAGCTGTGATGTGTCCACACCGTGTCCTCTGCACTGTCCAACTACTGTGTACTTGGTGCATGTGTCAACACTGGGGTGTTGCAATCCAACAGACACCAGACAGATGGGTGCAAGGCCATGTGGGATGTGAGTGCCATGCTTGGCATCAGACTGACAATTGACTTCTCCTGTTCAATTAGGGCACTTTTAGCAATGTACAACTAATGATGCCAGGGCTTGCTCTGTAATGTGCTGTGCTCACAGTGGTGTGTGCGTTTGGTGCAGGTGACTGATGTCTGTCTGTTTCCCCATTGTTTGCAGATACATCCACGGCCACGGAAGGGGACAGCTCCACGGACCAGGAGGAGCCGGAGAGCCAGACTGGGTCAGCAGCCGAGGAGTGGTCGGAGGGACCCAGTGGCACGGAGGGCGAGGGGAGCCACACCGAGGAGTCCTCAGCAGCATCCACCTCAGCTGAGGACCAGAGCAACTCGGAGGATGACTCCCTTGTGGAGGCGGGTGTCAGCAGCCACCACACCCCAGCTAGTGTTGCTGTCCCCGCCACCACCAGCACCACCACCGCCCTCCCATCGGCTCCCATTCCCCAGGTCCGTGGAGGCTCCCATGTCCGGGAGCGTGTCTCCTTTGGGCCAGGCACCGCACCCCCTGCCCCTGTGTCCCCTGCTGCCCTGAGTGAGGAGTCTGTGTACCTCCTTCGCCAGCTCCATGTAGGGCAGACAGCCATGCTGAGTGTCCTCCATGCGCACACCGCGCTGTTGACTCAGCTGGTGTCGTTCATGGAGGGCATCTCATCGGGCATGTCTGACCTACAGAGGGGCAATAGGTCCATGGACTCCTCCCTGACGGCAGCAGTGTCCCTCCTCAAACGGTCCCTCACCCCTCCTGCCTCTGCTCCATCCACACTCCCCAGCACCTTACCCATCCCAGGCACACACACACTGGCACAGGCACACACCAGCACACACACATCCAGCACACTGACACACACGCCAATGACAAAACGCACACGCACGCACATTCAGGGGACTGAAGCCAGACTCACAGGGGATGGGGCCCTGGAACACACACACGCATCCACATGCACTGCGCAGTCCTCAGTTCCCTCTCCCTCCAAAGCACCCTCCCTTGCCTCACCTGCAACCCCAAAGTCACAGCAGCTCTTCCTCTGTGACCTCGGCCTCTTCCCCACCGATGAAGCTGCTCCAGCATCCCGGGGGAAGAGGAAGCCCACCCACACGGAGCAGAGTGCCCCTCGCCCCCGGACACCCTCCCCCAGGCGCAGACGGACTGAGGCCCCCACCCGCAAGTCCCCCGGAGTGCTAAGAGCAAGACCCCGCCACCACCCTGCAGCTCAGGCACAAGGTCTCCGTCCTCCATCCCTCAGGCCCCCACTGCACAGGTGCCCCCACCACACCCTGCCCCAGGTTCCCCCACCCACAGATATACCATCCCCAAGATGCTCCGGCCTTCTCCCCCTGCCACTTGCTCTCCCAGCACCACACCCCCCGCTGCGCTTGTCTGTGCCACTGATGTGGTGAGGGTGTCCCCCCCTCTGTCCAACCCACCTTGCCTGTTCCCCATTCTCCTCCCCTGGAGGTAGGCACTGCAGTGGAGTCCACTACCGCCCTGTCTGACTTGGGCACTGCAGTGGCGGACCTGTCCACCCCATCTGCAGGGTCCACTGCAGTTGTGCCGGCACCCACGACATCTGTGTCATGCCCCCCAGTTGTGCCGGCACACACCATGTCAGACACCTCCACTGCAGTTGTCAGTGGCTCTCCTGCACCCACCACCCCTTCCCTGACTCCCCCTGGTGAGCCCTGATCCTGTCCCTGCGGTGCCTGGCCTGCCCCCGGTTGCCCCTCCTAGTGGATTGTCCCTGGTATTGTGCAGGCATGCGTAGGGTGACATCTGCCAGTGTCACCCTGTTTGAACTTTGACAATGGACTGGCCATTGGCCTTTGCTCTTTTTTCAGGACTTCGTTTGGCCTCAACACATATGCTGAATAAAGCAACTTTCTTTTCTCTAGTGCTCATGCTTCAGATGTACATGTTGTTGGTGCAGCTAACCATGCCCTTGCTGCAGTGATGGTGATATCTGGTCTCATGATTATGAAGTGTTACTGTGCAGGAACCCATGTGGTCCAGGGGGAATGTGTCCTATCATGTGGTGTATCCATGTCATCAATAGCAGCATCTGAGGGTGTCATGTGTTCAGTATTTGGCAATGGGTTTCCTACTTACATTGGCAATTTCATATCTGTGGCTTCCACCCCTGCACATCTGTTGTGCCTGCCATCGTTGCATTTGTCTACTTCCCTGACCGTGTTGCCATCTCCAGTGGACATGCAGGTTTGGGCATCAATGGGGAGGGACTCATCCGTGTAGTCAGTGCAACATTGCTATACAAGTGTGTTGGATCTGTGCTGATGATTCCGTTGGCACATCCATGACCAGGCTGATGTGATGGGAGCCCTCATTTGGTGCTAATTGTTGATTGTGTGACCAAGTGCTCAGCTGACATGATGGGGCCCTACTGAGGCAACATATGGCACAGCTTTCCTCACACAGGAGTGGAGTCCCCTCATGGCAGTGTGTACACGTGTGACATTGCCTGCACCCAAGGTGTGTGTTGTATGTGCATGTCTGTGTGTTCACTTCCATTCATCTGCGCATGCTGTGATCCCTAGTGTTGTACCTGTTTGTGATGCTTGCTGACTTGAGCTATGTTCCCCCAAAGTCTTCTCCCTGTGTTCTCTGTGATGTGGGTGCATGGCACATTACTGGTCATCAGGGTGTCACCCATAGGTGTGTTTGCTGTCAGGGCTGAGTTTGTGTGCAGACGCAGATGGGTCACAGTCAGGTTTCCCCTTGGCACTTGTTGTTTGCCCCTGTCATGTGATTTCCAGTTTGTGTTATCTTTCAGTGATTGTGACATGTTGTGTGTGTGACTGCTGCCACTCCTCAGGGTCAGAGCTGCAATGTTGGAAGTTGTCTATGTGTGTTCTTTGTGGGTGACCTTGGCTTCTTCATTGGTGTGTGACTGTGGCTGGGATCCCATTGGTCGGTGTGGTATTGCCGTCATGTCCATGTACAGCGTAGTGTGCAGTGTGTCAGACATTCAGGAGTCTTGTTGAGTGTCCATGTGTGATGTGTTTCTACACCTTGGTTCCCACCCACCACCCTGGAATAGTCATGGGTGCATGTGCAATGTCACCAGTGCATGTGTACTTCACTGCTGCACATTGTTGGAGGTCGAGGGGTGTGGTGTTGAGTGTGTGCAGATGAGAGTTGTTGCCCGGCTAGGCCCCTGCCTCCATGTTGGCCTTGGCTTACTGGCCATGCTGATTGATTTGTGCTTGTGTAGGTGTGATGGTAGTTTGTTGCTCAGGACACCTGACTGTGGTTCATAGTGTGAACGACATTTAGCTTTGTCATCACAGTGGTATTTTTATTCAGCCCAGGGTCACCACATTGTGGGGGCCCTGGGGGTGGTGCTGTGGTGTGTCTGTGACTTGCTGTGTCAGTTGTTGTTCCTACGTGCCTGTGTGACATGTGTGTTTTGTGCTCCCTCTCACCTGACAATGCCTGCTTGCCCACATAGGGGATTTGGATCCATGAGTTACCTTAGTGTGGCAGTGTATGCACATCTGTATGATTGGTATTCAGCTCTCCTCATGTGTTGTGTGGTTGCCTGGGGACACTGGCACCCCCACCCCTCACCTGCTGTGTATGATGACAGTGTTGGTCTGCCTGTTTGTGTTTGTGCATCTGCACCACTGCATTGGCATATCTTGGGTGTGCCATTGGCTGTATGTTGTTTGGTGTGTTTCCCCTGCTGTCCCTGGGACTCCTAGGTCATCGGTCAGCACAGTGATCATGGTTTGTGTGTCCCATTGCTGCCATGGTATGGTATCTGTTCACCTCACATCTGCTGTCTCCACAGGGTATCTGCATTTGTGTGCCCATTGGTGCAAATATGTGGTTCTGCATTCTGATGGTCACTTCTGTCATTGTGTCATTGATGACTGTTGACGGTCTCAGCCCCCATGGGTGTTGTTTGTCTGCACATGGCCAAAGGAATGTTTCATTTGCACTGCAGTATTTGGCTCCCCCAATTTATGTTGCAATGGGACACATACACTACTTTGCCACAGATGAGTTTTTGGTTCTGTGAGCAGGAATGATCCATGCAGTTTGGCAGTTGCAGCTCTTTCTTTGTCAACAATTACCTTTTGGTCACTGTGATGATGAGGGTGTAGACCCCATTGCCACAATGGTCAAAATGTGCTTCAGCTATGGACCCCACACTTGCCTTTTGGTCACTGTGATGATGGGGGTTTAGACCCCATTGCCACAATGGTCAAAATGTGCTTCAGCTATGGACCCCACACTTACCTTTTGGTCACTGTGATGATGGGGGTTTAGGCCCCATTGCCACAATGGTCATGGGCTGCTTGCATTGTGGGTGCCACACACATATATGTGTGGCACATGTGCTAGGGGGTCACATTGTATGTTGAAAGTCATGTTCGGTGTTGTAGGCATTTGACACAGCCTACACACGCTTGTCATGGTGGTGGGGGGATGTCTTAATCTTGCATTCCCTAGGTTGTGGTGTGCTTGTTGTGTCATGCATTGTCCATCCTATGAGTGGGGGTGGTAGTAGTGGTAGGCATCCAGCCCCCCTGGGTGAGGGTGGTAGTAGTGGTAGGCATCCTGCCCCCCTGGGTGAGGGTGGTAGTAGTGGTGGGCATCCTGCCCCCCGTGGGTGAGGGTGGTAGTAGTGGTGGGCATCCTGCCCCCTGGCTAAGGGTGGTAGTAGTGGTGGGCATCCTGCCCCCTGGCTAAGGGTGGTAGTAGTGGTAGGCATCCTGCCCCCCGTGGGTGAGGGTGGTAGTAGTGGTAGGCATCCTGCCACCCTGGCTAAGGGTGGTAGTAGTGGTAGGCATCCTGCCACCCTGGCTAAGGGTGGTAGTAGTGGTAGGCATCCTGCCCCCTGGCTAAGGGTGGTAGTAGTGGTAGGCATCCTGCCACCCTGGCTAAGGGTGGTAGTAGTGGTGGGCATCCTGCCCCCCTGGGTGAGGGTGGTAGTAGTGGTAGGCATCCTGCCCCCTGGCTAAGGGTGGCAGTAGTGGTAGGCATCCAGCCCCCCTGGGTGAGGGTGGTAGTAGTGGTGGGCATCCTGCCCCCTGGCTAAGGGTGGTAGTAGTGGTAGGCATCCAGCCCCCCTGGCTAAGGGTGGTAGTAGTGGTAGGCATCCTGCCCCCTGGCTAAGGGTGGTAGTAGTGGTAGGCATCCTGCCCCCCTGGCTAAGGGTGGTAGTAGTGGTAGGCATCCTGCCACCCTGGCTAAGGGTGGTAGTAGTGGTAGGCATCCTGCCCCCTGGCTAAGGGTGGTAGTAGTGGTAGGCATCCTGCCACCCTGGCTAAGGGTGGTAGTAGTGGTGGGCATCCTGCCCCCCTGGGTGAGGGTGGTAGTAGTGGTAGGCATCCTGCCCCCTGGCTAAGGGTGGCAGTAGTGGTAGGCATCCAGCCCCCCTGGGTGAGGGTGGTAGTAGTGGTGGGCATCCTGCCCCCTGGCTAAGGGTGGTAGTAGTGGTAGGCATCCAGCCCCCTGGCTAAGGGTGGTAGTAGTGGTAGGCATCCTGCCCCCTGGCTAAGGGTGGTAGTAGTGGTAGGCATCCTGCCCCCTGGCTAAGGGTGGTAGTAGTGGTAGGCATCCTGCCCCCTGGCTAAGGGTGGTAGTAGTGGTAGGCATCCTGCCACCCTGGCTAAGGGTGGTAGTAGTGGTAGGCATCCTGCCACCCTGGCTAAGGGTGGTAGTAGTGGTAGGCATCCTGCCCCCTGGCTAAGGGTGGTAGTAGTGGTAGGCATCCTGCCACCCTGGCTAAGGGTGGTAGTAGTGGTGGGCATCCTGCCCCCCTGGGTGAGGGTGGTAGTAGTGGTAGGCATCCTGCCCCCTGGCTAAGGGTGGCAGTAGTGGTAGGCATCCAGCCCCCCTGGGTGAGGGTGGTAGTAGTGGTAGGCATCCTGCCACCCTGGCTAAGGGTGGTAGTAGTGGTAGGCATCCTGCCACCCTGGCTAAGGGTGGTAGTAGTGGTAGGCATCCTGCCCCCTGGCTAAGGGTGGTAGTAGTGGTAGGCATCCTGCCACCCTGGCTAAGGGTGGTAGTAGTGGTGGGCATCCTGCCCCCCTGGGTGAGGGTGGTAGTAGTGGTAGGCATCCTGCCCCCTGGCTAAGGGTGGTAGTAGTGGTAGGCATCCTGCCCCCCTGGCTAAGGGTGGTAGTAGTGGTAGGCATCCTGCCACCCTGGCTAAGGGTGGTAGTAGTGGTGGGCATCCTGCCCCCCCTGGGTGAGGGTGGTAGTAGTGGTAGGCATCCTGCCCCCCTGGCTAAGGGTGGCAGTAGTGGTAGGCATCCAGCCCCCCTGGGTGAGGGTGGTAGTAGTGGTGGGCATCCTGCCCCCTGGCTAAGGGTGGTAGTAGTGGTAGGCATCCAGCCCCCCTGGCTAAGGGTGGTAGTAGTGGTAGGCATCCTGCCCCCTGGCTAAGGGTGGTAGTAGTGGTAGGCATCCTGCCCCCTGGCTAAGGGTGGTAGTAGTGGTAGGCATCCTGCCCCCTGGCTAAGGGTGGTAGTAGTGGTAGGCATCCTGCCACCCTGGCTAAGGGTGGTAGTAGTGGTAGGCATCCTGCCACCCTGGCTAAGGGTGGTAGTAGTGGTAGGCATCCTGCCCCCTGGCTAAGGGTGGTAGTAGTGGTAGGCATCCTGCCACCCTGGCTAAGGGTGGTAGTAGTGGTGGGCATCCTGCCCCCCTGGGTGAGGGTGGTAGTAGTGGTAGGCATCCTGCCCCCTGGCTAAGGGTGGTAGTAGTGGTAGGCATCCAGCCCCCCTGGGTGAGGGTGGTAGTAGTGGTGGGCATCCTGCCCCCTGGCTAAGGGTGGTAGTAGTGGTAGGCATCCAGCCCCCCTGGCTAAGGGTGGTAGTAGTGGTAGGCATCCTGCCACCCCTGGGTGAGGGTGGTAGTAGTGGTAGGCATCCTGCCACCCTGGCTAAGGGTGGTAGTAGTGGTAGGCATCCAGCCCCCCTGGGTGAGGGTGGTAGTAGTGGTGGGCATCCTGCCCCCTGGCTAAGGGTGGTAGTAGTGGTAGGCATCCAGCCCCCCTGGCTAAGGGTGGTAGTAGTGGTAGGCATCCTGCCCCCTGGCTAAGGGTGGTAGTAGTGGTAGGCATCCTGCCACCCTGGCTAAGGGTGGTAGTAGTGGTAGGCATCCTGCCACCCCTGGGTGAGGGTGGTAGTAGTGGTAGGCATCCAGCCCCCCTGGGTGAGGGTGGTAGTAGTGGTGGGCATCCTGCCCCCTGGCTAAGGGTGGTAGTAGTGGTAGGCATCCAGCCCCCCTGGCTAAGGGTGGTAGTAGTGGTGGGCATCCTGCCCCCTGGCTAAGGGTGGTAGTAGTGGTAGGCATCCTGCCCCCTGGCTAAGGGTGGTAGTAGTGGTAGGCATCCTGCCACCCTGGCTAAGGGTGGTAGTAGTGGTAGGCATCCTGCCACCCCTGGGTGAGGGTGGTAGTAGTGGTAGGCATCCAGCCCCCTGGGTGAGGGTGGTAGTAGTGGTGGGCATCCAGCCCCCCTGGGTTGGGGTGGTGGCGCGCATTCAGGCCCCTGTGTGCATATGTGGCATTGGTGATGGGCATCCCGCCCCTATGGTGCTGCTGTTGCAAGTATATTCAGATTCCCAGTGTATGTGTGTGATGTGTCGTGGTACGTGTTGTATGTGTTTTGTGGTTGGTGTCTGACTTACCTTCTGCGCCGTACGCGTCCGTGCCTGTTCCGGTAGTAGATGTAGAATATTGGTATGATCGGGACGAAGGGATTCATGGTTGGTTCGTGTCGTTCGTCCTTCTCGTTGCTTCGCGTCGTCCTCGCCGCTTGGCTTCGTCCTCGTCGCTTCGCTTCGTCCTCGCCGCTCCGCGCCGTCCTCGTCTGTGCTGTGTTCGCCTCGTAGCCGTGGATCGTGTTGTGGCGCGATTCGGAGCTTATGTGCGCCTCTCCCGGATGCTTTGACGTGCCGTGCGTAGCGACGGGTTCGGCGCGTACGGAAAGCGCATCGTACTTGTCCGGCCGGACGGGGCTGCATTTTCCCTTCCGTGCGACTCGATTCGGCGTTTCCGGATTCGCCTCGGTCGGAGAACAGGACCTGGTTTGGGTGAGTACGGCTCGGCCGGAATTTTTGCTGTTGTGCGCATCGTACTTGCTCGCTCGGTGTGTTGTACTGGATCGGTCGGGAAACTGGCTTTCGCATGGCTTTTTTCCCGACCGAATGGTATTGGGTGCGCCTCCGACCGAGATCGGAATCGGCCCCTTTGTCCAAAAATTGAATCACAACATCTGTTGTAGGCATGGATACAAAGTCATTGTAGACACTGTAATACATAACTGTTGCCACAGACGAATATAGCACGTTACAACGCGTGCTTTTACTACGCGGTAGGTAACAACGCGGTCGTTACAACGACCGCGTTGTTACAACGCGATGCCATTACTACGCAAGTCATTACATCGACTTGCAGTAGATGGCGCTGTAACATTAGGAATGTATAATTTACTATTCCAACTCCAGCCTACGCAACAGTAGGGAAGGTGTTGGAATAGTAAATTATACTATTCCTTATGTTAGAGCGCCATCTACTGTTGTAACGACCGCGTTGTAAAGGCATCGCGATCTAATGACCGCGATGTAAAGGTTGTTTCCCCATATGCAGCTGTAACTCCACACTTCGCCAGCCTTTGTAAACTTGCACGTGTCAGGTAGCAACAATCTAAATCTGAAGAAAGTGTGGTGAAATTGATGCACAGGAGCTGGCACTAAATAGTTTTGTGTCAATAAAATTCTGAAGCGTTGAATCACGGAAAAGAGAAAGAAGCACTCCAGGACGGCAGGTACAGAAGAAATCCTTTCATTCTTGTAGTGAACAATATGAGCCCACGAAGAGTCAGTAGACAGGAGCAGCCGCACTCGTACCGGTAGACAGCCCCAAAGAAAATGCAAACCGAAGTGACAGCATGCACCATGACAACTAAACTCAATGTTGCCTCTTCAAACACAAACACTCAGGTAAGAAAAATGCACGAGCTGTTTAAAGATACACACAGAAATACAGTAATGAAAATACAACATCTCCCTTTTTAACAGAAGCAAAGGAACCAAATAAAACACAAATAAAAATAAAACTTAATACAATTTAAACTCTTTAAACCTTGAAAGTAAAGCAATTCTTCTTCTAAGCCTATTTCTAGTAGAACTATGAACAGCTAACCTACCCATTACAGTACAAGCATTTGTGTCTTCATGAGTGCACATGTTTTCAGACACCTTCCCTTGAACACCCAAATTTGCTTCAGAAACATCTTGAAGAGAACTTGCCTCACAATCTTCTTGTCCAGGTCCAACTAAAGAATTGTAATCAGAACTGTCATCATTTCTTGAATTTGGCCCACTCTCATGATCACCTTCATTGACATTCACAACCACACTAGTAGCACCTTCGCACTCGCCACGACATCCAAATTGCCAGGTCACACAACTACTATCCAATTCATCCAATTCATCAGTATAGTGTTTAACATTTTCAATAATTTCATTTTGAAAGGCTTTGATTTTAACCAGAGATCCCTTATTCCACCATCCACGATCTTTGAGCAGTACTGCAGAACTAGTTACTCTGATAACTTGTATAGGAGCTGGAAATTTGGATTCACCTTTGATTATTTGCCTTGGTTTTTTAACCAACACCCACTCACCCACCAAAAAATCATCTTTAGAACTAGAATGAGATGGATCCTGAACCTTATACTTGCAAGTAAACTTTTTCCTGATACAATCATCAACACTACTATGTTTCTCTATATCCCTCTGAAAAGAAACATTGGTAATGACAGTCTTAGCCTCCCTACCTTTTAACAAAAGAAAAGGAGAAAACCCTGTAACCGAATGAGGGGCGTTTAAATAACTCCAAAGTTTCTCCCGTAAATTCTTCCGTACATTCATGTTTGCAGCTAAAGCAGTCTGAATTCCTTCTTTAAACAGTCTATTACATCTTTCGACCAAACCATTGGCAGCTTGAAAATAGAGAGGAGTTCTCTCCTGCTTGATACTATGTCTACGTAAAAACTCCTTCATTTTCTCTGATACAAAATGAGTACCATTATCAGAAACCAAGATATTTGGACTCCCTTCAATGGCAAACACTTTGTCCAAAAATTGAATCACAACATCTGTTGTAGGCATGTATACAAAGTCATAAACTAACCACTTAGAATAATAATCTACGAGAACAATGAGAAATTTCATATCTCTGGGTAACTTAGGATATGGACCTGAAAGATCGATAGCCAAATTACACCAAGGCTTTTCTGGAAGAGGATTCATTCCAGTTTCACACTTGTTTACTTTCCAGTGTTTATCAGAAATTAAACACTCTGTACATTTGTTTACAAACTGCTCCACATATGTGTCCATACCAGGCCACCAGTGATAATTGTGGAGTAATTTTTTGGTGCTCGTCATGCCAGGATGTCCAGAATGCGCATTAGTCAACAACGTTAGTCTTAAAGTTTCAAGTGGTACAAATAGACCTTGTCTGGTTACCATACCATTCTCCACTGATAGGGCATGAGTGTTGTGCTCAAATTCCTTACATGTGGCAATTTACTTAAAATGTATTTCTTAACTTCTGTCAATACCACATCATTATTAGAATGCTGCACCCACTCATCCTCAGTAATAGTACCAGATGAGTGAGTTACAGCATCAATAACAGAAACAGCACACTCCTGATCATGAACCACATCCTTCTCCTCATCCTCGCTAAGTGGCATGCGCGACAAGCAATCTGCTCTGTAGTTTTTACCACCTGGAATATACTTCACATCAAATGTGTACTCTTGTAATTTAGATAACAATTGTATCAATCTAGCAGAAGCAGTACCAGAACCATTACCAGACATTAGGAATGAAAGTGGTTTATGATCTGTATACAGATCAAAAACTTGCCCCCAAATGTAAGTTTAAAATTTTTCCACCGCCCAAGCACATGCTAATGCTTCCCTCTCTATCGTGGTGTAGTGTTTTTCTGACTTACTCAAAGTTCTTGACCCAAATGCTAGAGTATGTTCTTTGCTGTGATGTTTTTGTGTGAGCACAGCTCCTAGCCCTAATGAGCTGACATCTACAACAACTGCACACTTATCAGTACAGTTGAAAGGATGCAAACAGGGAGCATTTATAATCATATCCTTGATTTCCAAAAATGCTTTATCCTGCAGTTCAGTCCACAAAAATGTTTCCTGCTTCCTTAAAAGACACCTTAAAGGTTCCACAACATTTGCATACCCTTGAACAAATCTGGCATAATACTCACTGAGACCTAAAAATGATCTCAGTGAGTCCTTATCAGCCAGCGCTGGTGCCTTTCCAATAGCATCAATTAAATCTTGTTTAGGCTTAATACCTTCAGATGTAATCATGTGCCACAAATAGTCCAGTTCCTTGACCAAAAATGTGCATTTTCTTTGGAGATAGTCATGCTTTTGCTACTTAAAATGCTTAAAACTCTGTCCAATGCAGTATTATGTTCTACAATATCTCTACCAAAAATCAGGATATCATCCTGAAACGCTTGTTCACCATTGACGCCTTTCAATAATGAATCCATAAGCTTCTGAAAAACGCTTGCAGCGGACGCTGGCAACAGCTCATCCTTCTAAGGTTCTCAACTGGCTGTCTAGCTTTCAACAATTACTTTACCCTTATAAGATCATCAGGTCTCTATTAATCTCTGAGAATGTAGCTTGTTACGATAACTGAATATTCCAATTAAAGAGTAGAGGAGTATTATTATCAACCCATGGATTACATTGGGCTTTAATTTTCATGATCCAACTATGCAGCAGTGACAACATTCAATGAGTTCAACTTCACAAATTGCATTTCAGACATGGACAGTAGATAAGCCTTGTCAGCAACAGAGAATAAATGGGTTAGACTCAATTAATTGTAGTTGACTCTTGAGAAGCACATTGCTTAGATGGAATACAGTCTGATAATTTTTACTTGAACAATAAGTACTTTTTGGTTAACTGAAGTCTCTATGGAATCATCCAATGTAAGAGTGCAGGAAAACCCTTTCCATGACCTAATTTCAATGGGGGGACCCACCAATGGGGCTCTGACCTGCCTAGAAGATTTCCTAATTGCCTTACTCAGAGTTTTGACTTTGATCAAACTATACAATATCCAAAAACGTTTTCAGAAGCCACTTGTTCAATTGTAATGTCCCCAAGTTACCATAGTTCTCTCTCGCTAAACCTACAAAGGAAATCACTTTTGTGTTGCTTTGGCTTATGTAGAGTTTATTTTCAGCAACATATTCCTTCAATCTGGTAAGCGGGAGCCTTAGATCTGCTTTACTATGATCTAATAAAATCGGTGGACAGCACCTTATACTCTTCAGTGCCATAGATAAATATGCAATATGCAATTTATAGACCAAAAAGCAGGATCGTCAATGAACACCCCTGCTTTTCCACTCGATTTGTTGATATTATTGACAATTAATAGGTCTTCCCATCCAGCTGCAAAATAGAAACGTAGACCATTGTGTAACCTCTCATTAGACAATAAGGAATGCGAGTCTGTGTCTATCTGCTCTTAGGAGCCGACAAAGGCAGCTTAGAATGTTTATTGCAAGTCTATACCATAATGACATCTAAATAGAAATTATTATGTTATTGTAAAGCAGATATTAGACTCGAAGATACTCGTCCTCCACATGCTGGTGGCGGAGGGTTAGGTCAGGATTAAACCATCCTGTAACCCCTAAACAGTGGTCAATTAGTAGGGCAGTCACCAACATGGACTCAAAACATTTCCCAGAGTTTTGGAGTTCTTTGAAAAGTTGCAGCTGGCCAGTTTCGGACCACCTTTTCAACCATACCTGCAAATACTGTCAGACTGCACTCATTAAATTTACAAAACTGTAAAAGGGCATGCCTGTTGCTGGTTTGTGCCCTTTCAGTTGAAACTTAAACTATTCACTTTGCAATCTTTGGTGAGTCGTGTCCTGGCAAGATGTCTTTCACATCACCTACCTAATCCACAATGCAGTGTTCAGGTGCAGCTATGGGGCTCACCACATATACCTCAGAGAAGTAATGGGGGCATTACAATGGGTAAAGCGCACCATGAAAGGGCCAGGTTGGGGAGAGCTTGTCTTGGACACCAATTAAGTGGTGAAAAAGCACATTGTCTCCAGTATAAAACTCAACAATCTTGGACTGGGAAACTCCCAACCCCAAGGCACATGTAAGGACATACTTCGGACTCAGAACTTTGGAAGACACTGAAGGCTCATAGTGGTATCACTTACTGTGCTGACAACTCCAAAACAACCCAAGAAAGTGAACTGGACCGTGGGGTGGCGACAGGACTTTAAGAACATGAAGAAGTCTTCCTCTGAGGCCAAAGAATTGTAGGAACCTGACTCCCTCGACCATAGACATAGTGCCATTCTCCTCTAATTCAGCAGAAAGGGCTCAGAGTACTTGGTCCACTTATCTGCTGCTGCTTGCACATCAACTTAACTACTATTGCACCAAAGCTTTTCTGACCTGGCCGTTGCAGACCCCCTCATCCAGATTCGAGCAGTCATTTGGTGCTCTCTGGCATGTTCTGCCCACCTTCAACTTTCCTGCCATCGGATGTCCCACACGAGTCATCCTGTCACAAGAAATTCTACCCTTCAGCCGGCCGTCTGGGTAGAGTTACTTTACTTTGGGTAAAGTCATACAAAGTAAGGAGACTTTGCCTGGCTTCACAGTTGCAAAGTTTCTGACTTAATATGACTTGAACAGTGAAGCTTTTCTCCTTATCCGACCCCAATATTGAAATAATTTTGCTAGCATGATTGCCTCTTTGCATCTGGCTCCTCACTGGTCTGACCCACTTGGGCTGCTTGGGGTAGGAATTAATAATAATACACAGTTTGATATGCTGCTAAGCTCAATGGCCACAGCAGGAAGGAGTAGGGTTGGTTGAGGAATGGATCGACAAGACGTGACAAAGGGCCTAATTTAGAGTTTGGCAGACACAGTAATCTGTGACAAACGTGGCGGGGGTTTTTGTCCACCAAACTCTCAGTCCTCCCACCGTATTTAGAGTTCAGCAGACTGTCAGCTTTCCATCAGCGATGAACCCACTGTCACTGTTGATGGAAAACTTAATCTGAAGGCCTGACGGAGTGCTGGCCATCAAAGTAAGGGCATCAGACCGTCGACCTATTTGGGGCTGACAGTCTTAAGTCTTTTTTTCTGTCTGATAAAACCTGTTGGTGATGAACAAAAACATTTAAATACTGTCCCTCACATCAAGGGAAAAAATCTCCCTCTCTGTGGGGTTATTTTTTTGTTTTTCAAAATTAATTTTTAAAGAACAAAGGGGCATATTTATGAGTTTTTTTATGCAGGGCAGTACAGGACATCACCTTGCTGCGCTGCCCTGCATCACAGGGAAAGGGCAAAACTGCACTGTATTTATCCAATATGGTGCATTCATGTCCTTTTCCCTTGCAATGGCTCAATTTTGGCAGCATAGCACTAACTCAGGCACCCTTGTACCATGATACAAGGTCCCTGTGTTATAGGCAGGATTGTTTTTGTGAAGGAAGGGGCACCTTCCTGCACAAAAACAATCCTGAAAGCCATTTTCCTCTTTCTATGTGTGCTGCAGAATGCAGCACACATAGAAAGAGGAAAGGACGAGGAGAAATAAAGATATTTCTCCTTGTAACGCCTCACCTGGGGAGGCGTATCTTTTTGGCACATTCCCAGGTTTACAAGGTCTTGTAAATCTGGAGATGCATCAAAAGCTTTGGGAGTTGCATGGGATCACCCACGCAATGCCCATGGAAAGCGTACCCCGGGCAGAGTAACGCAACACAGTGATTTGTGTTGTGTTACTCCATATTTTTGTGCCACTGAAAGCCACACAAAGTGGCTTTCCGTGGCTTTAAAAATATGACTTACGGTTTGCATCGCTCTTGCACCACGTTGCCTGGTGCAAGATCGATGCAAATTGGGTCATAAATATGGCCCAAAATGTTTAATGAATGGCCATCAATACTGACGGCAGCCATCCACAAAACTTTTGGTACCTTCAGAGGAACAGCCGTCATATTAGTGAATGTACAGTGTTGACTGCTGGGCTGGTGGTAATCTCTAAATATGGTGGTCTTCTGTCTGTCAGAGTGGGGGATGTAATATCCTCCACTACCCTGAGGGATAAAGTAAAGGCTGCCATACAAAACATCAGGCATATCGTCTCTTCTTCGCGAGCTGCTGCTACATTGCCACATGACAGACAGAAATCTCTTATAGTGGTGAACAATAAATGCAACTTTCTCTGTGTGACAATCAGTAGATATTGTTTACTATCCTATAAGTGCAATTGAAAAGAGTTTTGTTGCATGTTAGTTATTTATGACCCAAACAAGGATTAGTGTCTTCCTCTGAATGATATGGTTGATGTGGCTAGTGGGCTGGGGTTTCATTCTGTTTTCCTAACAACCTTTCTCTACACCCACTGAATGTCCCTCTCAACCAGAAAAGTAATTTCTGAAAAGCGTTGTGGGCCAGAGTTGGAACATAGACATTTTTAAAGCCAGACAGTTTGTAGGCTGGTTGAGTGCCTGATTGAGGTGCACTGTCAGAGGTAAGTGAAATCTATGGTCCAGATTTACAAATGTATCGCACAACGTAGCAACCAAAGTTGCAGCACCGCCTTGTGTGAGAGAGAAAGAGCCGGAATGTGTTGTGTGAGAGAGGAAGAGCAGGACAGTGCTGTATCTACCATGATATGCACTATTCTGCTCTCTCCCTAGTGCCAGCTCACAATCCAGCCACCTAGAGCCATGCACACACCTTTGCACCCCAGTGCAAAGGTGTCTGTATCATGTCTAGCACAGGTTTTGTACCTGAAGGTTAACCTACCAGCACAAAACACTATGCTTAGACTAACTTTAAAACTTTTCCCACTTCAGATGTGTGCTGTACAGTGCGGCACACAGGCAAAGTGGCAAATGTTTGGAGAGATAAAAGTATTTCTCCTTTTTACGCCTTCTTCAAAGTAACATTATTTTTTGGTGTAAAACCCTATCTACTATGGTAGTAGATAGGGTTTTGCATCAAAACCCATGGGTGGTTGCAAGGAAATACCCATGTACCATCCATGGAATGGCCTCTTGACGCAAAGTAATGCAAAGCAGCCCTTAGCGCTTTTTTATGAAAATTTGGGGCAACTTTCCAGCACAATACAACTTTTGCACTGGAAAGAAAATTTAAAAAAAGCATTTTTTGCAGGTTTGCATCACTTTTGTGATGCAAACCCAGAGCAAAATGATTGTAAATTTGGGCCTTTGTCTGAGTTCTGAGTTAGCCGGGCAAAGATCCAGTTTGAGGAAGATATCCTAAGGGCACGTTAATATCACATATAACCTGGCTGCATAATAACGTATTGTAAATAATACCACTGTTTTACTATTTCTATGCACTGTAAACAGTGCTTGCTTTGAGCAGGTGGGTTTCCGGTGCTCGGCACCGGAACTTAATTGTCAACAACGGCGCTTGTGACAGTCTGTCACAAGGTGGCGCTGTCTGGCTAATTTAGAGATGACCACAACAACAGTTAATTCTTAATTCAATATACATAAAAAATTACTATTACCTGCCGCTCAAGCCATTCCTATAGCTTTGGGGGTCCGAAATAGTCCGAACTGTCACACTTGTAGGAGTGCAATGGTTAGTTGTTGTGTTGTTAAACTGGGGTGGCATGGTGAGCAAAAGAACGATGGATTTAACCTAGATCTCTTGACTGGGTGTGAATGTTTGATTTGCTCTGCATTCCATCCATCATCTATGTTTCTTTTGCTTTCTCGCCCTAAGTGCGCCGGGTATGCCCAGACGTGGGTCCCGGGCTCACTGTGCCTCTGGATTCAAGCTAGCCTGGCTGATGAGGGGTGATGCCCCAAAACCGGTCCCAGGATGCCTGTTTCCGGTCCAGGGAGGACCTGGCTTGGCAAATGTATGATGTTACTACACCATCCATTACCCCGCAGTAGGTTACAACGCGGACGTTACATCATCCGCGTTGTTACCACGCATGGCTTTACATCGCAAGTCGTTTCTACGACTTGCTCTAGATGGCGCGCTGGACTTAGGAATAGTATAAATTACTATTCCTACTCCAGTTAGCGCAACAGCAGGGAATGTGTTGGATTTAAAATCCAACACATTCCCTGGTGTTGCACGCCATCTAGCGCAAGTCGTAGAAACGACTTGCGATGTAATGCCATGCGTGGTAACAACGTGGACGATGTAACGTCCGCGTTGTAACCTACCCGCGTGGTATTACCAGTGTTGTAAATGCTGTTTCCCAGCTTGGCAGTTCAGGCTGGACTGTTCCCATGAGGCACAGGGTCAAGACTGACTTGCAATGGCTGAGTCTAAGCTTGGGTGGCACGGTGAGCAAAAGAACGATGGATTTAACCCAGATCTCTTGACCAGGGGTAAATGTTTGATTTGCTCTGCATTTCGTCCATCATCTGTGTGTCTTTTACTATCACTGGCAGCATGGCAGGGGCAATGTATGGTGCAAACTGCAGTAGCCTCCTGACCAGAGCCCTGGCATTTATTTTTTTACAAATTAAGCACTGACTGTAAATAAGCAATTGTACTCTTTTTAACAGAATTTAAATTGATTAATAATCTCAGAACAATGTATAGATGTTTTGATCTTTCCAGCATCTGAACTTGTGATCTGCAAGACGCCAGCAGTGAGAACTTAACATGCTAAGCCATTTATAGTCATTAAACAGTAAATCCTCACCCTAACGGGTCAAATTCGTTCAGATAGATAGCAGCTACGTGCAGAGACACTCTACGTATTAAAATATGTAACTGATCTCTTCAACAGGTGCTCAACAGACTATTATCAACTACTGATTTCAATTTACTTACACCTTACAGCTGGGCACAGTTTTTATATTTCTGCATTTTACTTACAGAAGGCAGACATTCAAGGCCATGTCACAAATTAAAGTTCCTGATTTGCCCTCCATTTTTTTTTTGTTTAATAATTTTTTATTAAGTTTTCAGAAAAAGAGAACATATAATAATCATATGAACGCATTATATAAACAGAAAAATATATAGCAATTGAATTATAGAGAAAATATGAGCGAATAATTCAAAAGAGAAGAGAAAAAAGAGGAAATAACAGGAAAGAGGAGTAAAGATAAAGATATAGAGGTGGAAAAGAAAAGAAAGAATGAGAGAAAGAAGAAAGAAAAAAACAAAAAAAGGAATAAAGAGAATTAGAAATTAGGAAAGGATAAGAGATTAAGATGCTGGTGCATGTGTAGAAAGATAAGAAGTAAAGGGAAGCCAAAGGAGGTCAGATTTGATTTTCTGAGAAAGAGTATGAGAAGAAACAGTAGCAATTCTGTGTTCATCACAAACAAAGTTCCACAAAGTTATTATTGATAATTTAGAGTTATCCTTCCAACAGGACAAAATCACTTTAAAAGCTATAGCAATAAATAAATCAAACAACAACGTAATATGAATCGAAACATCAGAATCAGGTGAAGTGGAACCAAGAAAAACATTTTGTATCGTTAATGGAATATTACATCGAAATATTGTCATACATTTTGACCAAATAGATTTCCAGAACTGTAAGATATTCGGACATTCATAGAGTTGATGAATTACAGTCCCAGTAAATTCAGAACAAGACCAACAGAGGGAGGAGGAAGTGGGGGGAAACTTGGATATAAGAACAGGGGTAATAACAGCTCTACTATAAATAAAGTAAAGGGATTGAGTAATGCGTGCAGAAATAGAAGTTTTAAATAGCTTGAGCCATATTTTGTCCCAAGAAGAAATAGGGAGTGACAAAGACAAGTCAGTTTCCCAGAGTAATTCAACAGGTGATTTAGGTCGTTCAGTAACATGAGACAACAACAACTTATAAATAAAAGCAGCCTTAGGCCTATGCTCCTGAGAGACATTATACAACGGTGAGGGTGGAGTAAGTAAGTGAGAAGCTAAAAGGAAGTTTTTGGAAGATAAATAAGACTGCAAAGCTGTGGATATTAAAAGATATTCATTGAAAAATGAATTGGGTAACTTATATTGTAACTGTAATTCACGGAAGGGAATGACAGAATTATGTTGGATTAATTGATGAATAAAAATAATTCCCTTCTCCTTCCAATGTTTGTAGTAAAATGATTTACGTTTATATGTAATAAATTTGTTATACCAAATAGTAGAATACAAAAAACATTGATATGCATCTAGACCATCGGAAAAAATATTATATAATAATTGTCGGGAATATTTTAAAATAGGGTTGTCTGATATGAAGGAACAATTAGACATATATATTATATCCCTAAAAGAAAAATCTTTTAATAGGGAACGTTCAAAAATAATCCAATTAGGGACATGGAGATCAGCAAAATCATAAGTTAGAGCAAAAAATTGACGTTTTAAAAATGCAGAATGGTAAGATTTAAAATCAGGAAAACGAACACCCCCTTCTATTTTGGGACGTTTGAGCTTCATAAGAGCAATGCGTGAGTGTTTATCATTCCATAAAAACTTCGTGCAAATAGAATTGATTCGTGAAAAATATGAAGCAGGAATTCGACAAGGTAACATGGATAAAGTATAAAGGAAATGGGGCACAATCATCATTTTAATGGTATCTAATCTACCCCACCATGACAAATGAAGAGGGGACCAGGAACAAAGGAGTGATTGTATTTTGGTAATTAGGGCATTAAACGTATAACAAATGGTGGTAGGTAAGGTAGGGGAAAACCAAATACCAAGGTATTTAATTTTATTGGGACACCAAGTAAAATTAGTATTATTAAACATATATTGATAACAAAAAGAATTTAATGGTAAGACTTCTGTTTTAGAAAAGTTCAACTTATATCCAGAGATACTGGAATACAGACGAACTTCATCCAAAAAGGGGGAAGGGAGGAAATAGGATCAGACATATATACAAGAATATCATCAGCATATGCAGATAATTTAGTTTCTGTAAAATGATGTGAAAAACCAGAGATACATGTATTAGTTCGAATAAGTTCCAGGAAAGGTTCAAGACATAAAACAAATAACAAGGGCGAGAGGGGGCAATCCTTCACGTGTACCTCTATATAACGGAAAGGATTTAGAAAAGTAATTATTAACAAAAATACTGGCTCGAGGACATGAATATAACAATTTAACATAAGAAATAAAATTTGAACCAAAACCAAACCATTTAAGTGTATAGAACATAAATTGCCAGTTTATACGATCGAAAGCTTTTTCTGCATCTAAGGACAGTGCCGCAAGTGGGGATTTGTACTTCTTCCCAAAGGAGATAACATTAGCAAACATGCGAGCATTGTCTGAAGCCAATCTGCCCTTAACAAAACCAGCTTGGTCTGTCTTAATCAACATAGGAATGATACTCTCAAGGCGAGTGGCGAGAATTTTAGCAAATATCTTACAGTCATAATTTATTAATGAGATGGGACGATAATTTTTACAGAGGGAATGATCCTTATCAGGTTTGGGGATAAGGACAATTAAAGCCTCCACAAAAGACCCAGATGCTTTAGAATCAGCAATGAATGAGTTAAAAAGTGCCAGAAGTTTAGGAGCAAAAATAGAGGAAAAAGTGGAAAAACATTCAACAGATAGACCATCAGGGCCTGGTGCTTTCGATTTTTTAAGGATTTAATGGCATCCGTTATCTCTCGAAGAGTAACCTCACTTTCTAGTAATTCAAATTTATCAGGAAGCGAAGGTGGATTAGGTAGGCCAGAAAAAAAGGTGTGTAAGTTTTGAGCAGAGGATTTGTGTCATCAGAATATAATGATTGATAATAGTCATGAAATATAGAAGCAATATCTTCATCAGAAGACGCCAAATTATTTTTTGATTCATTTAAAATAGGACCTATATTTTTACGTTCAGATTTTATTTTTAGAAAATTGGCCAACATCTTACCAGCTTTATTTTGGCCACCGTGATATTTGGACTTAATTTTAAGGAGGACATTACATGCATCAATCGTGGCAAGCTTGTTAAGGTCAGATTTGGCTTTAATCAATTCATGAAGAACAGAAGGAGAATTAGAAGTAAAATAATTATGCTCCAACAATTTAAGTTGTTGTAGAAAAAGTGATTAACTTGGCTTTCGCAGTTTTCTTCTTTTTTGCTGAATATGAAATAACAAAAGCACGAAAGGAAGCCTTAAAGGCATCCCAATTATTAGTAATGGAGGTGTCCAAAGGGTTGTTGATAGTAAAAAACTCATTAATAAAGGTAGTTGCTTCAGTAACGAAAGTAGTATCTGACAACAAAGAATTGTTAAGTTTCCAACGACTAAATTTTGGAGAACTCAGGGAAAGATCAAGGGCAGAAAAAACGGGGGCAGGTTCGGAAATAAAAATAGATCCAATCTCAGAGGATTGAACAGATGGGAGTAGGGGTTTACTAACTAAAATATAATCAATTCTAGAACGAGTATGATGAACATTAGAAAAAAAGTGTACTCAAGGGTGTCAGGGTTACAAGTCTTCCAAACATCATATAATGAACGAGAGGCAATGGAAGATTGAAATGATTTATGAGTTTTATCCGGATTAAATTTACATTTGGACAGTCTATCTGAAAATGGGTCTAACCATTGATTAAGGTCCCCAGCAACAATAATGTTTGGACCCTCAATAGAGGATAATAAGATCTTAATATTATTCCAAAAGTCTGGATCAGGTTTAACAGGGCCGTAAATGTTCAATAAAACAAGTTCTTTATTTTGTATAACAACCTTAGCCATTACCTAGCGTCCATCACTATCACATTGCGTAGATAACATTTGTGCATGGTTCGATTTATGGAATAGTATAGCTACACCACCTTTCCGGTTAGAAGCTAGGGAGTATACAACTTGACCCACCCATTGCCTTTTTAATTTAAGTGATTCTGCATCATTGCAATGCGTTTCTTGAATAAATGAGACATGAGAATTCAGTTTAGACAAATGAGAAAGTACCTTCTGTCTTTTGACGGGGTTTCCAAGACCACGAACATTCCATGTAACAACATTACACATAATGGAGGGAAGGGAGGATAGGACATGCATGGAGATGATACACTTCAGGAGAACAACTGGAAACAAAAAGACACCACATATTAGATGAATACAAAAAACAAAATGTACAACAGTAATTAACACTACTAAGCGCAGGCAACAAGCAACATACTAAAGAAAGATAAAAACTTAATAAAATATAATAAAAGGCATTTATAAAGACAAAAGATTGAGAATAAAAAGGCACCGTAAAGGAAAAATCGAAAGACAATAAGGTGATAGAAAAAGAAAAAAAGAGAGTAAAGATATAAAAACAGAAGAGAGAAGAAGGAAAGCGGATCAAGGAGATAGAAAAAGGGAAAAAGAGAGAAATGGAAAAAGTAAACTGATCTGAAAAGAAAGGAGTAATCGAAGTGAGAGGAGCATGGTGACGTCGACGGACACGGACAAAGGTGATAAAGATTAAGTAAGACGAAAGCCTCCTAAGAATAAAGAAACAGGTCGTCAAAGGACGCCAAACAGCTAAACTTTTAGAATAGCACAAGCGATCCAATATCTAAAAGGAAAAATCAAATGTTAGTATCCATGCCACGAGAAGAGATGCTGTTGAGGAAAAGTTTAAGTTTATCAGGATCATCAAAAGATCGTGAGTGACCTTCATGAGTAATTTTGCATAGGCAGGGGTGAAGAAAGCCATATTGGATGTTGAGATGTCTCATCTGAGGACGGAGAGCGAGAAATTCTTTGCGTCGAGCATTTGTTGCATTGGAAACATCCTGAGAAATGAATATATTATGTCCAGACCAGATGAGACGACGTTTAAGCTTTACTGCCTTCAGAACTTGCATAAGTTCAGTGAATTCCAGGAACAGCATTATAATTCCACGTGGCTTGTTTGAGTTCGGATGTAGACGACCTAGGCGATGCGCTCTTTGTATATTGAGGAATGAAGATGATGATGGAAGATCTAAAAGTTCCGAAAGAAATTTCTGCAGAAATGGTACCATGTCTGGACCCTCAATATTTTCCGGAAGCCCATAAAGACGAAGGTTATTTCTTCGATTACGATTTTCAAGGTCTTCAGTGTGGATTTTCAACTTGTGGATCTCTTGTTCTAATAACGGAATTTTTGTGGAAACATCATGAAGATCACTCACCCGTTGCTCAAGTTCCAGAACCTTTCCCTCCATAACAATCCATCTCTCTTCAATTTGCTTTAATTTTTCGTTGGTAGTAGACATAAAAGGTTGGAGACCGCGTACCTCATCTAATATAGAGTCCAGAACTGGATTCTGTGAGGAGAGGATTGGAGAAGTTGGTCATTTTTGTGTTTTTTGGATTTTGCGCCCGAAAGGGAGGGTTTAGTAATATGAAAGTCGCTGGCCATCATAGCTTGTGAAAAAGAGCGATGAGGGATGAAAAGCGTTGGTCAAAGACGTCACACAAACTAGTGGAGAAAAGTTTTTACAGGAGTACACGTCCAGAATTGTATAATAACAAATATATTTATTCACTCCCTCAGCAATACTGATAATAATGGAACACCTTAAACTGCATCAGACGACCAGAGTAAAATTCACCAGTGAGAAGTTGATGCATAGCATTTCCATGTCATGAAATTTCTTCAGCAGATGGCATAAAAGACATGTAGCACCCTTAACAGACACAACACTCCAATGCAGCAAAAGTATTATTTTTAAACAAGACTGCCATGTTCTGTATAACTATGAGATGACCAATTTCTTGGAGATGAGTGGTTTTATAATAGCTTGTGTGGCATTCATTGTCCTGACGGTTCCACAGGATATTAAAATGAAAAAGGCCACTAGAAGCAGAAAAGCGGTAAAAAATGAAAGAAAAACCAGGACGAGAGCGCCGCGAATCAAAATGACGGGCGCCCGCGTCTCATCTGAGGAGAAAGTTACCGCTGTGGATCCCGGGCTCGAGAATAGCGTGAGGAATGCAATTTATTTTAGCATTGTGCCTTACTGAAAATCATTGCCTTCTTAATGCCACCGAAGGAGTCAATCCCGTGTAGGGCAGAGCAGCGTAATGTCATACATAACATCCAGAGCACTACCACACTCCAATTTAGGATAACAGTACCTTGCACAGATGCCTTCAGTCATTAAACATTGTCTCCATCTCTGTTTAGTGGGGTCAATTACCCCCGCAAACTCTGGCTGCTTTGCAGTGCTTCTGAAACCATCAGCAGGCAGGCCTCCCTTTTGGAGCAGCGGCAAAAATCCCCTATTCAAACAGTGGCACTAAGTCAGCCAAATCGTCATTACAACCCAAATGCAGCCGGTGGGCATCACATACCATATAAAGCCAAATGTCCTTTGATGAGAAGAGATACCCAGCCTGTCGAGTCGAGCTTGATGGTGCCGTCACTTCCAAAAAACGGGACGCGAGCGCCGCAAATCAAAATGGCGGGCGCCCGCGTTTCTTTGAGGAGAAAGTCACCGCCGCGGGTCCCAGGCTCGAGAACAGCGTGAGGAATTAAATCTTCAGCACAGGAACTCACCGCCACATGTCTTTACCGGGACCGCACCTTGGGGCCGAAAATATGGGTAAAATGAGGCATTTTTCTGTGACACAGCTCCGCGTCCTAGCGGAGCTCACACCAGAGCCGCCATGTCACGCCGGCGTCCAAGCCACGCCCCCCTGATTTGCCCTCCATGATTGGTCGCCTTTTATGGTGGTTATTCTTGCTGAAACCCACCTAGCAGGTTTATAAATAGGCATCAATGTGATAGACTCAAGCAAAGACTGATACATCTGACTAAGTGTGAACCCCATAGTGTGCCACTGGAAATCCAGATTTCAAAATATACCAGGAAATGACGGATTTGCATTTCGGGTAATCCCGCTTAATTTTGTCAAAATTTCACATAGGTGCACAAAAGCAAATTACATGAATTTTGCACACTTTTTATCTCGCTCTTATTTATTACTTCCTTTCCTCCCTGCTTTCTTCATTTGTCACTGTTTTCATGTCTTAATCTTACTCCTCTTTCTCCCTTTTCTGCTTCTCTAGGTCAAAGTCTGATGATGAAAAATAGGTTCTGGTTCCCAATAACGAGGATGACTCTGTACCATCAGCAACTTCAGGCACAAATTAAGCAATGTCGCACCTTGGAAGAGGGCTCATCAGGAGCACCACAATCCGCTGGGCTCGAATTTTGTGAGTAGAAGACAGCTCTTCTTTGATTCTAATGCTCTGCATACAAGGGGAGGGTTCACCTCTTGCTTCCTAACCAGCGTTAGCAGTTGCAACAGCTTGGTGGAGTGTTCCACAGGAGTTGTGGAGCGCTTGGTACAGCAAATGTTTGCAGAGGGAGAAGGTATCAGGGTTATCAACCTGGAAGATATTCTTCCTTGGTCTTTGACCATTCTCTTGGAACAGTAGGCATAACTAGCCTCTCAAGTTTGGCACCTTTCCAGAGTTTGCTGTCTGAAGTTCCCGATCCAATATGATGCCAGCCCCTTTTCCTGTGATATCATTTCCTGCCTAGAGCATATATAGTGAGGCTCGAACTTGAGAAGCACACATTTCAACGTATATTTTTCATGGTTTTCTGTTTTGTTGAAATAACCACATTTCCTTGCTTTTTGGCCAATTTATATCATCAATTCATTGAGAATTTCGTGGATATATAAATAGTGCCATTTATAGTGTTCTAGAGAAAGAAAATATCAAAGGTTTTGGGGGCATATCAGCAAGCGGCAGCGATAATTATCGCTGGCCGCTCTTAGCGAGAACTTTTTTATCGCCGTCTATTGCTGGCAATTATCGCCATGCTATCGCTGTATCAACAACGTATAGCGCAATGGCGATAATTTTCCAGCGATAGCGGTGTTTTCCATGGAACATCGCTTGATGTTCCATGGAAAACGGCGATAACCTTGCTGATACGACCCTGTGGTCGTAGCAGCATAATCCACCCCCATTGTCAGGTATAGGTAAGTCTGCATTTTTGCAGACGTTAGTTTTTGACGAAAACCGTGGTTTTCGCCAAAAACTAACGTCTGCAAAAATGCGTGGGCCTCCTTGTAAATATCGCGATGTACATTTCGCGATATTTTACAAGGTAGTCCGTCAGGAGGACGCCCAGTGACGCTTCACTTTGCATCTCATTAGAGATGCGAAGTTAGGCGTGCTGGAACGGGAGCTAAATCAAGGATACACGCGCTAGCGTGTCCTTGATGATATTGCAATAACATTATCGCCGCTTTTCGCCCGAAAACGGACGCTAAAGCGGCGATAATGTTATCGCCAGCCCTTGTTAATATGCCCCTTAGTTGGGTTGCTCAAGCTGGAAAGGCATTGGACGTGCTCAAAAAAGATGTTCACCAAAGCGCCAATTCTGTGTCGTCCTCACACTCCGAGGAAGTTCACTATAGAGCTTGATACTTCTAAAAGAAGAGAGGTGGAGGCTGTGTATTTGCAATTGTAAGTGATCAATGAGAACATCATGTGTTTTTTAACTGTTGCACATTCTGTCAGAAAGAAAAAGGAACTATTCAGTCCTTGAAAGAGTTATGAGCCATGAAGATGGCTTATAATTAATAGAGAGATTTATTGATGGACACCAGAGAACCTTTTTAAATTCAGACTAATAATAGGAATTTGCAATGTTTTCGAAATCTTCAATGTAGAACTAGCCAGGATTGACATTTTCTTTTCTCAATATGACATTACGAGCGCTGATATTCCTGGTTCAAAAAAGCTTTTGGCTGATGCCTTAGCAAGAGTCATCATTTGCATTTCATCAACCTATAATTCCCACTCATAGTGTGTTTGGGATGGTTCAGTCATTTCTGAAAAGGGTAAAAAAGGCTAAAGGATCTTCATCTTAAAACTTCAGTGACATGAAAAAATAAGTTGTATTTTTGTTAACAAGCAATTTTGATTTGAACTAAAGAAAGGCAAATGTATGTAATTATTATTTGGCATGATTCTGTGATGGCGGAGTTAGACCTACGTTGGATATTGCGCATCAGTCATTTCAGTGGTATAGAGAGTGAATTCTGATGTTCAATTTTATTTCTTGCCCAGCATGTACTCAAAAGAAGCCTTTGATTTCTAAACTGTTTGAATATTTTCAGCATTTATCAGTGGTCCCTGAACCATGAAATACATTCTTTGCTACTTTTATTACCGACCTCACTCCCTCAGATGGGTTTCAAGTAATAATGTTTCCAGTTCACAATTCTTTTTAAAAAGTGGCTATTTTTTTCCTACCTAAGCTACTGACAGCTGAAGAAATAGCTCCATGTTGCTTTTTAACAGACATTGTTGTCTTCATGGTTTGACACATGCAATAGTTTCTGACAGAACAACTCAATGTCTTTACATTTTTGGAAAGTTCTTTGCAAGGCCCTTGGAACTGAACAGGCTCTTTCTTCTAGCCATTATCCCCAGTGAACATGAACTGATCAAAGTCTGAAACAATATCTTCAGTGTTATTGTGGTGCCATTCAAGATAACAGTGCCCTACTTGCCACTAGCTGAGTTTTCTTATAACTCATGTGCTACTAAGGCTTTGCCATTTTACTGATCACAAGGATTTCATCCCTTCTTTGCCTCATATCGATCCTCTTGTTTGACCAGCTTTTGATTATGTTATGTAATAGGTCACTTGTAGAGCGCACGTTCACCATAAGGTCTCTAGGCGAGTATACAAATCATCTACAGATAGCAAGACAAATGATCTGGGAAAGTCTATGTCACTCTAAGGCAAAGATGAACTTCCTCTTCTTTTGTTCCCGGTGTCAGGGTTTGTAAATCTCCCCAATTTCTTCCTCTTCATTCTTTGCCGGTCAAGTTTTGACCACTATGTTTTGATCTATTTGTTATTACTTAACAGATTACTCCTGAACCTTTTTTTTCTGAGGCTGACCCACTCTTTGAAAGTTCATCCTGTCTTTCTTGCTTCAAAAATTGTAACCAGACATTAATCTTTTGCATCATCGTTTATCTTTAGAACCACCACCTGTCAAGGTTGAAGGTCAACTGATGTACTAGGTTCAAGAAATGTGTGATCCCTCAATTTTCTGAGGGTGCCTTAAAATTGTAATACACTGGAAATAAAATGCTTCCAGTGGACGCTCAATGGAAGATGCTTCTTGAGTTCATGCCCCCTTGTTGGCGAGTTGTTTTTATGCATCTCAGAACAGGAATTGCTGGTGACAGCGTGTTGCCATGGCTTTGCATCATGCAAGCAGAAGCAAGCATCCCTTTGATTCTCACACTGAGCATGTGGTGCTAGTTTTTCTCCCTTTGCAACTTGCCAACATTTGGTACTCTTCAGCACGGTGTTGAAAGGGCGTTGCCGAGCACTGGGTGCAGGAAGTAGCTGGGAGAGTGTGAAGGTCTGAAGGATATCAAACATGGGGTTCTTCTTCATTAGTCCGTAATTTCATGGAAACACCACTCTACTGGAAGAGCGGACGTAACTAGCTGTATATCTATGCCTATACAAGATAGTTATCTCTCGAGTAATTGCCGACTGAAGTTCCTAATCCAATATGCTGCCACCCTCTTTTCCTGAAATATTATTCCCTGCCTATATAATATATAAGGAATCATGGGCTTTAGAATGATGTGTTGTAACCTTTAATTCCTTTATTTTTCATCCCATTCATTGCTTACCCATTTACCTTTTGTCTCTTATGTATGGCTCTATTTTTCTGTATCGAGATTCCTCTGAGATTCAATGTTTTTGCAAGATATTATGCTGGGCTCTTTTTAAAAACTGATTTCAGGGTGGTTTTGGTGCTTTCCTTTTTAACTTCAACTTCAACATCAAGAATTACCCAGAAGGGCAATGATTTGTCTTCCTAAGTGAGGCCCTCAAAGGGAGACACAATACCTTTCACATGTATATTACTATGCAGTGTGGCATCATGGCTAGTTGGAGGAGTCATCCTATCCTCAGGTAATCAAGAAGGAAACTAGAGAGGCCTTCACTATGTCCAGTCCTTGACTTCTTTTGTCTCTCACACTGCATGACTACACTTTATATCCCTTACTGTGGCACACTCAGAATCTCAACTTCTCCGCTCCATCCAAACATACAGTAAACAGAAATTCTATTTCCTTTTCTGTCCTCAGTTTGTGATGTAACTCCTTCCCCATTCTTTCATTAAAAAATCACCAGTGAATTTGTGATTCCTCTAGAAATCCTAATACTTTTTGCAGGTAGGCCAGTCTTTGGAAAAGGATTTGAATTGCTCATTTTGCCAGGTAGATGTTAGACCATAACTAACAGGTACCATGAAGTGTGAAGAAATTACTGTTTAAGCCTTGTGCCTGCAGTGTTTGGAATCTTTCAACTACGTTCAAGAGGCGATGTGGTCCCTACTGCTCTAAAAAGTAGGTAATTATTGACTAGTTTTGCAAATGCATTTTGCCATCAATGTCTTTTTGTGAAATCTCTATGTGTGTGCATCTACCATACCATCACATAACACTAAGGGCCCGATTACGATGTCGGACGGACCGAAGTCCGTCCGACATCATTTGGGAACTGGGACCGACCGACCTCATTTCGGCAGTCCCAACCCAGCAAGTAGGATGCGACGAACACTGTTCGGTCGCAATCCTATTCTTTACAATGGGAGCATGCTTTCCGACTGGAATGCATGCTCTCATTGTAAAGAGCTGGGGTGCAGTTCATCCCTGCACCCTGTGGCAGGCACCTCAAGGTGCCTGCCATCGGGTGCAGGGATCAACAGGGGGGTACCATAGGTGCCCCCTTGGCCACCATCCGGAGGCCTTGCACCCATGGGGGCCCTGCTGGGGGACCCCAAAGTCAGATTACCACAGCCTTTCTGTGTCAGAAAGGCCGGCACAGAAAGGCTGTGGGAATCGGCCATCGTAATCCCTTGGGCGGAAGGAGCTGCCCTTTGGATTACAGGCCCCTTTCCTAATGGCAGACAGGCTTTCTGAGCCCGTTGTAAGCCATTCGGGAATCCTGTTTGGATTCATTTCCGACCGACTCCATCAAAATGGGTCAGTTGGAAATTAATACAAACAGAAGATTACGATGCCGTAGGAACGGCTCCGGCCGAGGGTCGGAGCCGTTTCCAACGGCATCGTAATTGGGCCCTAAGTATAGTATGTGTACTCTGAGTCGGCACTTTCAGTAATATCTCTACATTTTCCTTTGGCAATGCTTTTCAGAATGTCAGAATTTCTTTAATGGCATTCAGTAACATTTTATAGCAGTATCAGACAGCTGATGGGCATCCTTGACATATAATGTTCAACCTTTGCACCTGGGACTATTCCCGATATCAGGTGGGCACCATTGGCATTCAGTGACCACTTCTGGCATACTGTGACTGTCCCAGACATTTGTTGCCATCATTGGCATTTGGTGATCATCCCTGACTTATGGTGAGCAACCCAAGCTTATTTCAATCATGCCTGACATAATATCAAATAAATGTGTGGTTGAACATGAGACTGTGAGGCTGCACCTAGGCATGTGAGTTTGAATTTGGTCAAAAGACAGTAGTGCATAGTAAAGTGAGGCAGCATACATTCATGTGGAGAGCAGGAGTGAATTCTTGGTGACAAAGTCAAGGTGTCATTTTGAGAAACAGTGCACTATTCTAAAAATGAAAAGCTGAAAAGAGAACAAAAAACCGTTTACTCAGAAAATGACATGCTAATGTTTAGAGAAAAAAATGCATTAATTTACCAAATATATTTGTTTGTTGTTTGACTGATACTTAATACTGATTTGGGAGCAAATATTGCTGATGTTTTTTATATTGTTTACTTAATATGAGAAGACACTTGTCATTAGAGTCTGGCTTATGTATGTCATGACTGCTCTGGAGGCATCTTGTAAGGTATGTTGATAACTTTTTATGACAGTTTTATCCCTAAGAATAACACATTCTTGAGTCCTGAGTTTGTGAGATTGATTCAACATGCAAGATGTGTTTGGTCTATGAACCTGCCATGTTCTTGAAGCCTTATTATTAGCTCTTCTGTTTCAGCACATACCATCCATCTAACTTGGGTCAAAAATTTGCTGCATAAGGTGTAGATTGTGAAATATGCCTAGCCTTTCATTTCCACGCATTGTTCTTTACAGTAGATTCTTGATTATATTGTATGACTACAAATATATTGGGATGAGACATGGTGGAATACTGAGAGGTTGTGGAGGCACACGTAAGGGGCTTTACACATTATAACTTATAAGTATGGATAGAATATCATGCAAAATGTATAATCCAGATTATTAGAGGTGATTGAAAGCCTTTAGCTTTGTATCCATGCAATTGTCCTGATTGTTCAAGTTAATCGTGCGGGAAGATCCTATCAAACAACCATTGGAAGGATTAGGGTCTCTCAAAAAATCATGGACCTATGGAATATTTAAGATCTGTCTGAGAAATCTATGTATTTTCAGTCATGCTGGTAAGAAAAGTGTCTGTAAAATTTACCGGTTGCTACACTTACTTTCAAGTCCCCTAGGAAATAGTTAGTGCAGCACTCACTCTTCATGTGCAGGATTAGGGGGCCAGTTTCCTTGCTTGATTTAGGGACCAAATCCATCTTGGTCTCCCACTGGGTGAGCTGTAGTCCCAGCTGCCTCGGGTTGTGTTTTCAGATTCATCTTGTAAAAGTTCCCAAGTTTATTTTTACTTGCATATATCTAACCTCCTAGGTAACATCTCTCTCAGTTCTACCACAGAAAGTAGAAAGCTACCACTGTCATCTTAAGGATTTTGGGTGTCCTGACCAAGACATATTTTGGGGGCCCTGTTTTGAACAACTTAGAATTTTATCACCAATTTTTTGTTGATTCAAGCCCTATGTTGTCTAACAATATTGAATTATATATTAAAGGTTAAGATACGAAAATACACAGAAGTGAGATAGAGAGACAGTCCACTTTCGAGGGGATGGGGGGGCATAAAAGATAGTCACCCATGGCAATTGCCCATTTTGCCTATGCTTTAAAAGTTCTCTGATCTCAGCTACCGCAGGAGAGTCAAGGAAAATAAGGGAATATTAGTTTACCTTTTCAGACAACAATACCCAGTGTCAGTGAAAAGACAGCCGAAGCAACATTCACAACCAATTACATTGCTGATGGCCACCCACCAGCCAGAGGGTCTTGGAAAAGGCATAAGAGTTTCCATTTGGGTGCGGAAAATAATGCATTGCACCACTACATATTTCTTTCAGAGAATGTGATTAACCCACAGATGTATCCATAAAAAAAAGCTGCAAAAGCGGATCACAGAAGATGAAAAAAGATAGCTCATTGGAGAAGAGTACATGTCACTAGAGGGAGACAGACCCTGTTGGTATCAATGAATCTGCGCATGGTGTTAGAGGGGTGTGAGTATAAGAGGATGGTCATACCACCAATGGAACTGTCCTTTCCTTTCTTCCTTGTTAGCACAGTACCCAATTGGATAAATAAGGGAGCTAGTGAATTAATTCTCAGACCCAAGTTTGGGGTAGCAGGAGGACTATTTCATATCAGAGAGTAAGTGGGGGATTCCAAGCAGTCCCTGTGCTAGCATTTGAAGTCATTAGCAACTGGGTACTCTAGTGTAAAAAATACTGCATTTGAGGCAGTTAGTGATGATGGTCAGTGGCTCACCAGAGTGTGCATTTTTGAGCAAAAGTAACATACGCCAATTTTGAATCCTATGCCTGCTCTCTGTGGGTTCTACAGGTGCATATTACCATTGCTGCTAGATCCTTTCATCAGCGTAAAGAGTGCTATTATTACTATGGAGAAAGCACGTCAGTAGACCTATAAATGAGTGCTAATTTCAGCCATGGATTATGCTTTGTTAAATGCATGACTCACAACAGACCACTAATCCCTTACTTGAACAGCAAGGACAGCGATATGGCAGCCACTGGGTGCCAGAGACTGTTCTGATTTAATTCATGTCAAAGTGGGATATGCTGCAGGGAAAACTCTGACTGTCGGAGTCAGTATCCAGGTTTCAGCTGAGCGCTCCCACCAAAGAGACTTAGGACGAGATGAAAGATTATTTCAAGCGTGGGTAAGACTGGCTGCCTCAAGCCAAAATTGGAAGCTAATAAACATCAAATAGACAATTAAGAAGCATTGGGCTTGAAACATAATATGCTACTTATGAATCTTATAGGCCGCGTGAAAACAAAATAATACATTGAAACATAAAATGAAGCATGGGCAAAGCAAAATGTGTTGCCATTAGGACTTATTGGCTTTGCCAATGCCTTTTCGTGATGCCTTACAACATCAGGCTTTTTCCAGATGTTGTGCTGCATCGTCAATAAATACACAAATATATGAATAAAAAATAGATAAATAAAAAGGAGCAAAGATGTGAGCATGGCTGTCACTTGTACGCGCATGTCTGATGATGTACGTGTAGGCATTCGTACGAACGCATGGGGCATATTATCAAGAAACGGCGTTAAAATTATCGCCGCTTTAGCGGCAGAAAACTGCAGCTAAAGCGGCGATAATGGGCTTGATAATATGCCCTTGGAATTCCAATAGAAGCCCGTGTTCTGGTCTCAACATGGGCATCTATTGGAATTCTCAAATTTGATAATATGCCCCGCATGTGCGTACCAATGGAATGACTCAGACGCAATTTGCATTAATATTTTATTTACAAATCCAAGAAGGAGGAGGAGGATGCCACTTGGATCAGTAAATAAAAAATAAAAAAATTGTGGAAAAGCAATAAGAAAAAGAAAAGGAACTGGGGGTTGGGGAGTAATGGAGAAGTTAATAGGGGGAGCTGTTGGTGGCGACAGGAAAAGCATCACATGAGGAAGAGAGCAACATGGGGATCAGCTGGGAAGCACAAATGGAGAGAAGTACACAGAGGGGCCTATTTATAAGCCCTCAGAGCCACCAGAGTGTCATTTCTTTTGACTCTCTGGTGGCGTAGAGCCATTTTCTATATTTACAAGGTGGCACTAAGCCACTTTGCGTGGCTTAACGCAAACTTGTAAATATGCCCCTTTCCGCCGCAGTTCTCTGCGGCAAAGGGTGTTGCTGTGGGTATTCCACCTCAACACCCATTGCTTTTTGACACTGCCCCAGATTTACAAGGCTGAGGCAGCGCCAAAAACAAACACCATGGAACACCAGAGAGCGAAGATGACAAGAGGAGAAGTACACGAGAAATAAAAATTGAGTTCTGGGAGAGGTTTGATAGGAGCAAACAAGGGAGAGAAGGCGAGAGCTAGAAAACATATACAATGTCATAGAGTGCTTAACGAAAAGAAAAAAAAGGTTTGATAGAAGTGAGCAGTGGTAGAGTAAACGTCAGCCAATCAGAGAGATGGTAGAGAGTCTATAATCCAGGGGACGAACAATCAAGATAGACAAGCTGGGACAAAGAAACCTTTGAATATAAAGCATTCAAATGAGAGTGACAATAAAGTCAGATAATGGTAAGCAATGCCTGGGTTGTAAGCCCTCGTAAATGTTTGGTAAGCTCACAGTAGGCTTTTTGCAACCAGACAGCTTTCATTGTCTGGTAGGCTCGATCTAATCATTACTCACATAGACAATTGCAGGAAAATTAAAATATAGGTGTACAAACATCCAAGTTAGACGATTCGAAGTTTAGTAATCCAATTGTAAATTCCTTTCTAAAACACCTAAATGTAATGGAAGAAAGCAGTGGAAAAGGAAGCTGATTCCATGGCACAGTAGCTTCTTTCTTGTGCATAGTCCAACACCACTTAGGGACAACTTTTTAGTATCTGCTGTAGATCGCAGTGATCTTCGTGGATTTCTGAAAGTTACACACCTAGCCAAATATATTCCACTCCATGCAGACCTATCCATTTAATACAGACCACCCTTAACTTAATGTGTCGGCCTGCCGATGCCAATACAAGTTCCCATCACAGGCTCGACACAGAGTCAAATCTCAATACACCAAATCCTAATTTGATCGATCTATGCTCGAGGGTCTGTAGCTTAGTTAGATATCAGAAGTTGAACCTGTGAAATGTGTTGACAAAGAGATGAACAGTAGAAGCCCCTGGAGAATAAAACGGCTTGGACTAAAGAAACTCTGTAACTCCAGGTAGGTGGCAAACAGTGGTTTGCACAGGGGCTGGAATTTTCTGGACCACTTGTAATGAGTTAGTATTATAAAATCCTGTTCACAGATAGGTTTTCAAAAGGGTTACTTTGCAGATAAGGATATATGTATCACTATTTTTTCCTTAAAACAAAAAAGTCTGATTAAAGAAATCAAAGAGATATCTTCTCCTTGACTCACTACCTGGTTTTGAAGTTAGTTTCTAAACTATTTCAAATATTCCTGGTGAGTAACTCCAGGCTGAACTGATTCGTTTTTTTTTATTAAAACAATTGTTCACTATCTGAATGGCCTTTTCATAAGCCCTGTAGTGGACTTTCCATTATTTTTTATCTTTTATATATCTTGAATGTGTCCATTTACAATGCAGCTGTCAACATTTTTGTTTCACACTATTGAGATCTTTACAAAAACTAGTTTATAGACTGAATGCTTAAAACAGCTGACTGCTTTCTGTAGGGTAGCCAGCGTCTCTATTTTTGTTTTACATTTTCTATGTAGGATGTTTAAATAAATTACATGACATCAGTAAAGATAAATTAGTATTAGAAATATTTTCACTTGTACCTGATTTAAAGCTTCTTGTCATCTTGTTAAGGTTACTGAACTATCATGCTTGTTTATGTTTATTCAAAGCATTAGGACTCTCTGGAATTGTGTCAGTGGGGAGAAATTAAAATCCAACACATGACTAGCATTGGTTGTGGGGTCTTGTGCTATTTACATAAAATCTAAAGGGCCTTATTCACAAACATATACATACTGTTTAGGTATAAGTTTGCTATTGACAAACTATGAGTGTAGTTTTATGTGTAGTAACTTTGTAACTGCAGACGCTGTCCTATCATTTTATGTGCACAGTTTTCTGCAGTCGTAACGATGCTATACGTAAAATGCTTCTTTTAGAAAGTTGCCATTTTCTTGACCCAACCAACTGTGCCTTTCTACCTGTGTCTTGGGTCCCGTGACTGTGACTGTGAGTGGCTCTGCTGTTGAGGTTTACTTCTAGACAGTGGCAAAGAGGACATAGGTGTGGACAGGGGATCAATGACAGACTATCTGTCTGTGTTGACATATAAAAATATTGAGGACCAAAATATGGAGAAGGTAAGTGCAAATTGGTAAGTATAGATTTACTATTCTTAACTCTACATCTATGTACTCTATATATATATATATATATATATATATATATATATATATATATATATATATTCACTGAAAAAACCATAGGTTTTAGGGACAGGTATAGTTAGTTGGGCATTGCACTCGTACAAAACCCGTGAAATTCCCCCGTTATAGTTAGTTCAGGTAACTATAACTCGCGCCGCCGCAATGCACTGCTGATGACGTCACATATTACATCACTCATGACATGGTCAGTGACATCACTGATGACATCTCAAATGACATCACTGATGACATCATCCAGTGACTGTGTGTTTCTGTAAAGTTTAAATATGTTTAATATATATAGGGAAAGGCGTATTGAAGAATGAGTGGGTGTATAAGTGTCTGAATGGATGATTTAGTAGGTGCGTGACTAACTCTGTAAGTGAGTGATTAAACGTATCTTACTGAATGCATGGGTTAGTGACTAAACTGGGTGAATGTCTGTATCCGTCTGTCTGTTGCTGTGTAAGTGGCTGCATGGGTTTGTGAATAGCTACATGAGTGTCTATATGAGTTATTGATTGGTTGTCTGAGTATCTGTATGGGTGCCTGAGTGTTTGTGTGGGTGGGGTGTGTGCGACTCTGTGCATAGATGTGTGAGTGGGTGATTCACTGGGTGGATGGTTTCAAGAGTGCATCTGTGATAGACTGTATGGGTGGGTAAGTGTGTGTAAGAGTGTGTTAGTGAGTGAATGTATGTCCCAGTGGTACATGTGTGAGTAACTACATATGTGAAAGGCAGTATATATGTGTGTTGGAGTATATAAATAGCTATAAGCGAGAGTGTGTGATTGTGAGAGTGACTGTATGGATGAGTGTGTGCTTGTATCAGAGATTGTATAAGAGCTAAGAATGTGCTAGTATTTGTATGAGTAAGTGAGCTGGTGTGTGTATAACTGTATAGGTGAGTAAATGGGTGGGTGCTTAATTTTTGCATGACTGACTAGGTGTGTGAGTACCTCTATGGATGAGTGGCGGTGTGTGAGTGTTTATATAGGTGTATGAGTGCATATAATAGTCCTGTACTGAGTGACTATAAGTATGAGTGACTGTACGGGTGAGTGAGTAGATGTGTGTGTGTAGACCTAAGAATCAGTGAGTGTGTATATAGTAATTGGTGTTGGAGTGTCTATGGTTTTGACAATGGCAGTCTGTAATTTACAGTGGGTGTATCAAAAGTTATATTAGGGTGTGAGAAGATGCATCAAATTATCACATGGATGATGTCATCAGTGATGTCATCAGTGATGTCATTTGAGATGTCATCAGTGATGTCATAAGTGATGTCACTGACCATGTCATGAGTGATGTAATATGTGATGTCATCAGCAGTGCATTGCGGGAGCGCGAGTTATAGTTACCTGAACTAACTATAACGGGGGAATTTCACGGGTTTTGTACGAGTGCAATGTCCAACTAACTATAACTGTCCCTAAAACCTATGGTTTTTTCAGTGAATTTGTAAGGTTTTTTAAATGCTAATTTCTAACTATAACGTGCCTGAAACCTATGGTTTTTTCAGTGAATTTCAAAGGTTTTTTAAATGCTAATTCCTAACTATAACATGTCTGAAACCTATGGTTTTTTTCAGTGAATTTCAAAGGTTTTGTAAATGACAATTTTTAAATGTATTAATTGTTATATTTATTTTTTTGATACTGATTTACTACATTTTTTTAAACTATTTATTTTTAGATATTTTATTTTTTAAATTACATTGTAATTACATTATACATTACATTACAAAATATACTTTCTCAGAATGAATTACTTTAGTTTAAATACTTTGCAAATAGGCAATAGACTTTTAAGTACAGTAGTTACAGTTGTTGCAATGGGCAACACAATTTCAAACACAATGCAACATTGAGCTCAATGTGAATTTCTAGTTAAATGCAATTAGTTACTTTATGGATTACTTTTCTAACCACAGGACTGGATCCGAGTTTCAGTCCTGGGACATCTCCTGTAAACAGTTGAGTAAAAGCGTTTTGTTTACAGTAGTGATTTTTATGGAATATTATTGTATTTTAAAAGTTGACAGAAACTTTTTCACATAGAATCACCAATGTTATCCTATGGGAGGAAATTCACTTAGCAGGTAAGTAGTGTTATCGTTACTTTTTCTTACTCAGTGGTGGATCCTGGATCCAGCACTGGTGCATCTCCTGTAAACAGTTGAAAGAATGCGTTTAAGTCATACAGGCGATTTTTAAGGAATATTTGTAGTTTGTGAAAATCGACACTTTGAAACTTTTCTGCTGAAAACCAGACAATGGATTCCTATGGAAGGAAATACAAGTTACTGGTAAGTACGGTTAGAATTACTGTTCAGGGTCAGTGCTGGGCTAAAAGATTCAGCACTGGGTTCTCTCCTGATAACAGGTGAGTAAATCGGAATTCGTAGTTCGGCTGATTTTAGAGGAATATTATAAAGTTCCAAAACTCCACACTTAGAAGAATTTCCAAGTGAAACCAGTCAATGTTAGCCTATGGAAGGAAATTCAAGTTACTGGTAAGTACGGTTAAAATTACTTTTCAGGATCAGTACTGGGCTCAAAGATGCAGCACTGAGGTCTCTCCTGATAACAGGTGAGTAAATCGGAATTCGTAGTTCGGCTGATTTTAGAGGAATATTTGCACAATGGTGAAGGAAGGGGTGGGGCCTGAGGTGACATGTCTGCAAACACGCCCTGTGGCGCGTTTTAAGTTGGAGAATTAATTCCTCCTCAATCCCGAGGGTCCCTAGGGGCCAACTAGCCCACCAGGAACCTCCAGTATGCGCCAGGGGCTGCGTTGCAGAGAGGTGTACAGAGGCCACGCCCCTTTTACAACACTCTGCAACGCAGCTCCGTCGCGCTTACTGGAGGTACCTGGTGGGCTAGTTGGCCCCCAGGGACCCTCAGGATTGAAGAGGATTTAATTCCCCATCTTAAAACGCGCCACGGGGCCTGTTTGCACACATGTCACCTGAAGCCCCGCCCCCTCCCTTCACCACTGTGCAAACGCGCCCCGTGGCGCGTTTTAAGTTGGGGATTAAGTCCCCTTGAATCCTGAAGGTCCCTGGAGTCCAACTAGCCCACCATGTACCTCCAAAAAGCGCCACAGAGCTGCGTTGCAGAGAGGTGTAAAAAGGGGCGTGGCCTCTGTACACCTCTCTGCAATGCAGCCCCCTGGAGCATACTGGAGGTTCCTGGTGGGCTAGTTGGCCCCCAGGGACCCCCAGTATTCAAGGGGAATTCGTTCCCCATCTGCAAACGCGCAAGGGGGAGCGTTTGCAGACTGCTGCAGAGAGGGGGCGGGGCCTCCGGCACGATGCCGATCTTTTTTATTTATTTTTTATTATTTTTTTTGTATGGGAGGGGGGCTGTGTGGCCCCCCTTCCCTTGGCCACTTTTGGCCCCGGGGAACCCATCCCCCGGGGCCTGATGATTTTTTTTTTTTTTTTTTTAAACAAAACGGGAAGGGGGCCGCGTGGCCCCCCTTCCCTGGGCCTCTATTGGCCCCGGGGCATGCCCTCTTTTTTAAAAAAAAAATATTTGGAGGGGGGCTGCGTGGCCCCCTCCTCAGGCCATTTAAGGCCCCGGGGACCCCATCCCCCGGGCCGGCCTTAACCTTTTTTTTTTTTTTTTTTTACATTTTTATTTTTTGGGGGGAGGGGGCTGCGTGGCCCCCTCCCAGGCCACTAATAGCCCCGGGGACCCCATCCCCCGGGGCCTGGCCACTAGTTGGGGACCGTGGGGGGGTCCCCAATCCCCGCACGGTCCCGCCAGCTCCCCGCGTCCTGCGGGAGCCGGCATTGCTTTCCATAAGGGGAGCTGCTGACATGCAGCTCCCCTTATGGAAAAGCAATTCTGCTTTGCTTCATTGAAGCGAGAGCAGGTTTCCCTGCTCTCGCTTCAATGAAGCAAAGCAAGTTTGCAATGACAGGGCGGGAGCCGCGAGGCTCCCGTCCTGCCATTGTAAACAGCAGTGTCCCAGGGGTATGCACCCCGGGACACTGCAAGAGCCGGCCCTGGGGGGTGGCGGTCCCCAAGGCCACCACAGGCTCCAGGAGGGGGGCCGCGCGGCGCCCCTCCCTTCAATTGCACAGCCCCGGGGAGGTGGTGGTCCCCGGGGCTTCGGGGGTCCATAACGGACCCCCACATTTATTTTCAAAAGTGCCCCGGGGGGAGGTGGCAGTCCCCGGGGCTGCGGGAGGGCGGAGAGCCCTCCCACACCACTTTTTAATTTAAAGCCCCGGGGGGTGGCGGTCCCCGGGGCTTGGGGGGGCCTTAGAGGCCCCCCCATAAAATCTATACCCACCCCCGCATTCCCCTGGGACTTGGGCCACCAGGGGGCAAATTAACATCGGCGGGATCCGCGCACCCTAAGCGCATCCCGCCGTTTTTTTTTTTTTTTAAATGCTTTTTTCTGCCAAGGAGGTCCTTGTGGGACCCCCTGAGCAGACCTAGGGGGTCAGGGTGTTTCTACCCTGCCCCCTTTGTGCGTTTTGCGGACTTGTTTCTTGTGGGGTTTTTTTTAATCGGCGGGATCCGCGCACCCTAAGCACATCCCGCCGTTTTAAAAAAAAAATGCTTTTTTCTGCCCAGGGGGTCCTTGTGGGACCCCCTGAGCAGACCTAGCGGGTCAGGTTGTTTCTACCCTGCCCCCTTTTTGCGCTTTGCGCACTTGTTTCTGTCCCTCGGTTCTACTGAGGGACAAAATGGCTGCCAACACTTCCTGATATGGAGTGTTGACAGCCATTTAGCATGCAGCTCGTGATCGGGAGGATACGCGGACCCTACTCGGCCATAGATATATATGTGACTTTACTTTTGATTTTCTCAGGAACTACTGAACGGATTTACACCATTTAAGCAAAAGGCACAAGTCTGAACCAAGGGCTACCTCTTTGCCAAATTTGGTGTAATTCCGTTCAGCAGTTCGGGCTGTAGCCGCGATGAACGGTTCCTAGGGAAAAATGAATGGGGAAAACGTGTTTTGGGACCCCCCTTTTTTCTCGGCCCTTGCTTGACGAATCACCCCGAGACTTTCAGGATAGGAGCGGACCGGAGCGCCCCAACAAGTTGGAGAATTTCGCGAAGATTCATCAACCGGCGCCAACGTTATTTCAAATAGAATGTTGTGGATTTCCTATGGAAAATAGGTCCTAACTATAACTATCTACTGGCGACCGCCAGTAGATAATATATATATATATATATATCTATAAAACATCACTGATGACATCATCCAATGAGTGTGATTCTTTGTTTTATAGTTTACATAGTGGCAGGTAACTACCATATTACTTTTCTACCTCATTTTGTACAGCCTGTAAAGCCTGGGTCAGCTAATAGGTGTGAGTGTTTACAAAATGCATGTGCTCCTAATGCATCATAGGTGTGTAAAGGTATTGAAGATGTTATAAATATTTGCATAGAAGAATAACCCTGTGTGCAGGTGACAGTTGACAACCTGTGTCCATTATGCTCCACACAAAATTGTAGGCTCTGAAGAAAAAGTTTGCAACAGGGCAAAGATTCTACATACAACATACTAAGAGGCCTATTTACGAGCTGGCTTCCGACGCTCCTGCACCATGCAACATGGTGCAAGAGCGACGCCAACTGTAAGTCAGATTTATGAAGCCACGCAAGGCCACTTTGCATGGCACTGAGTGGCTCCATAAATCTGGAGTAATGCAACGCAGCGCAAATCACTGTGCTGCCTTACTCTGCCCTGGGACAGCATTCCATGGGCGTTGTGTGCGTGTTCCCATGCAACTTCATAGTCTTTAACCCATTCCCAGATTTACCAGAGCTGGATGCTAACTCTGGCTAAATCAGGCTTATGCAAGGACAGCATAGGAAACATAGAGGGGCTCTACTGTAACATCAGATCTATGTTAAAGCACTCTATAGAGATCTGGGATCTTATCTCTTCTCATCGCCCTACGATATGTTTCATTACCGAGACATGGCTATGTGACGCTGCACTCCCTAGTATCTCAATAGCAATACCAGAGCAGTATTCTCTGTTTAAACTAGATAGGGAAAAATGCCCGGGAGGAGGCATTGCTATTACCTTCCAGGATTCTGTACAAGTTACAATAATTGACTCCTGACTCAGAATGGATTGAGATGTGCATCTTTAAATTCTCAATATCCACTACTGAAGTCTGGAGGGGGGCATTGATTTGTCATCCACCTGGCCCCAAGAAAGATTTTATCCATGTACTAACTGATTTTATAGCACCCCACATTTTAGCTTCTGATAAATGTTTCCTATTGGGTGATTTTAACTACCATGGGGAGAATACTAATGACCAAGGAGTGTCCCAGTTCTTAGCTGATATGGAGACCTTAGGGCTGAAACAATAAGTCACTGGCCCTACACATAGGGCAGGACATACCATGGATCTTAGTTTTACATATGTAGCTGATGTGACAAGTGATCCACCTCTCCCAATTACATGGTCAGGTTTATCTGATTAAGTTCTCCATTTTACAAAAAAATAATTTTGCAAAAACTAAGAAAGAGTTCATCAGCGCTTATGGTCCAGGGAAGACGGTCACTCCCACCTCCTTCTCAGAATGTTTTACGGCGGCTACTCTGTCATCCTTTTTGGAAATCAATGCCGTTATGGGGGCCTGTCACAAATCTCTAACAGATACTCTTAATCAAATATCCCCTTTTAAGAAACTCCCTTCTTCTCCCTCTTCTCAGAGAAACCAGGCACCCTGGTATTCCAATGACTTGAACAGGACAAAATGAAATGTAAATGCTTAGAATGGCATTGTCAGGCCACTAGATTTTCCACTGATAAAGCAGCTTACCGGGTTATACTCCGCAATCATCATAACAAGATCAGAGACGCTCGGAAAATGCATATTATCTCTATAATCAACATAGCGGGCAACTCCGCTGAGGAGCTTTGCAAAATGCTAAACAGCTTTTGGAAAACCTGTGCCTGCATTACTACTGCCCCGTTATCCCAGAATTTCTGTGATTCCCTACAACAAATGTAGAAAATAAAATAAATGCCATATATAAAAGCTTTTGTGCATGCCCAGAACCGTCAGATACGGCACTGGATCTCAGTCAACCTCACCCTGTTGCCTTAGCTACTCTGGAGGCTTTTGAACCCTTCTCAGTGGAATAGGTGCAGAGGATGCTAACTCTGGCAAAATAAAGCTCCCCGCTAGACCTCTGCCCACCTAGGATAATAACCAGTCTAGCTGGCTCTCTGGCTCCTTCAGTCAAATCATTGTTTGGTCTTTCATTAACTTCTGCAAACTGCCATCAGATTGGAAGTGTGCGCAGGTATCTCCACTTCTCAAAAAGCCCTCTGCCAATCCTGAAGATCTCGCTAACTATAGACCCATCTCACTACTACCTTTGCTCACTAAAATTCTAGACAGCCACATTAACAAACAGCTCATATCTTACCTAGAAGAACATCGGAACCTAGACCATTCACAATTGGGTTTTAGAGCACAACACAGGGCTGAGACAGCACTGGTGGCAGTCACTGACAACATCGTACTCTCTCTTGATGCAGGAACCCGAATCATGTTGGTTCTATTGGACCTGTCCGCCGTATTTGACATGGCCTCCCACCCCATTCTCATCCGCTGACTACATGAAGCAGATATCCATGGTAGGGCACTACTCTGGCTCAGGGACTTCCTTGACAACCGTACCCACCAGGTTTGTTTGGGTCTGTTTAAATCAAGAAAGATACTTTCTAACAAGGGAGTGCCTCAAGGCTCGTGCCTGAGCCCAACTTTATTTAACATCTATTTTGCACCTCTGACAGACATTGTGAGATCCTGCGGTGTGGAGATCGTGTCATACGCGGATGACACTCAACTCCTCATCTCTTTCAGTCCTGACCCAGATATGGTGAAAAAACAATTTGCGCACTGCATGAGGGAGATAGCTGACAGGATGGTCAATAACTGTCTCTAACTAATTAGTGAAAAATCTGAGAATGTGTTTGGCAAAGCGCACAGGCTTTGGTCAGCTGACTGATGGCACTTCTAAGCAAGTGGTGAGAAACATAGGAGTGAAACTTGATCGGACACTATCCTTGAGAGGCCAGGTTAATGCCACATGTGGCACCTGCTATGCCACAATGAGGCTGTTAAAAAAAGTCTTACCCTGGTTACCTTCCACCTCATGGAAAACCGTGGTCCAGGCGCTTATAATTAGTTGCTTGGACTATGGAAATGCATTGTTCGTTGCAGCAAATGACACTTTGCTGGCTAAACTACAGGTCATTCAGAACAGTGCTGCCCAGTTGATCTGTAACTTACCTGCGTGGTCATCTCTGGATCCCATTCTAAAAAAATTACATTTGGCTACCCACAAAAAAATGGGCAATTTTCAAGCTCTGTTGTTTGGCTCACAAGGCCCTGTATCAGTCTAAGCCTGTGTACCTCTGTTCAAAACTGAGCTCCTATTTATCTTGGAGATAGTTAAGACCTTTCTGCAGATTCCACGTAACCGTACTGCCAGATTTGGCAGTAGAGCTTTCTCATATCTGACTCCTCATCATTGGAACACTCTTCATCTCTATATCCATTTTCATGAATTTTAAGAAGATGCTCAAAACTTGGTTGTTCTAGACAGTCTGTACTATGCCTGCTCAGTGCAGCGCCGAGATACTCCTTCGGGAGCGAGTAGTGCCTGATATCATGTACCCATAACATAACATAACATAACATAACAAAAAGATACACCTTCCCTGGAGAGGCATAATGAGGAGAAATATCTTTATTTCTCCTCGTTACTTCCTCTTTCTATGTGTACTTCATTCTTCAGCACACATAGTGGAATATGCCTCGCAGGATTGTTTTTGTGGAGGAAGGTGTCCCTTCGGGAACAAAAACAATCTTGAATGCAATGCAGGATGTGCCTGCATTGGCGCTAGGCAAGCCGCAGCTCCTCCGCTATGGCGGAGGAGAGTCGCCCCCCCTGCCAGCTACCTCAAAACAGCAAAAAAGGAAAAATAAAATGATAATAAACACGTTTTTATCATTGCTTTATTTTTTCTTTCCTGCTCAGTCTTTCGGGACGGGGCCATGGGGGACGACAGGCACAGGAGGAGTGGTAGTGCAATGCCTTCAGTGTGCATGATGGTTTGGCTGGCCGTCTCAGGCTGGCCAAACCGTCATGCGCACTGAAACGCTCTCCAACCCAGCTGCATTGCTGGATTGGAGACAGCAGGCACAAGATCCTAGTCTCCCTAAGGAGAGCAAATCCTCAGCACTCTGGCCAATCCTGATGCTGCTCTCATGACAGGAGATCAGCATCAGGATTGGCCACTGTGGAGTCTGGGAGCCTGTGCCTGTGAGAAGAGGAGCAGAAGAGCGCAACGTGACTGGCTGCAGGCAAGTTTTTTTTAAATTTTGTTTTTCCCCCTTCCCATCCCCATCGCCCCGCCTGCCACTCTTCCACAGCACCAGCCTCTACTGCGCTAGGCTGCCAAAAGGGCACCAGCGCAGTGGAAAAGGCAGGAATGAGCCATATTACCTTAAATAGGGTGCATTCCTGCCCTTTCCCTGTCACACAGTGCAGCAAGGTGACTTGATGCGCTGCACTGTGAGACTTTTTCATAAATGGACCCCGAAGTATTGTAAGCAGCCAATCATCTCAGCATGACAATTTCTATGTAACATAGAAGACTGGGTGCACCAGGTATTTAAGCTATGTACATGTGCTTGTTTTGCTTCAGAAGATGGGCTGTAAAGTTTTCACCACAGTATGAAGGCTGCAGGTAGTATAATCTTTAGCAATTTCAGACATTGCTTATTTTAAGCAAATAGTATGTTTTTTGCTAGGTGTTGCATTGAGTGTACACTGTTCTTAGTAGATACTTTTTAATACTATGTTGTGTATTTCTCATGAGAGTTTCACTGTCTGCAAACAGGGTGGTGCAGGGTAAACTCTCTCCATAGAGTGAATACTGTGTCCAATACTCACTTCTCAACTCATCTTAACTTAATTTCTCAAAGTAGGTTCGGTGACTGTCAAGGGTTTGATGCAGATAAAAGCTGTCCATAGTAGGGCATTCGTTTTGGAACAGACGTTCAGTATTTTAAGAACTAGGCTTTCTCTGAATAGTCGTATATAGATTGAACACCATAAGCAATGAGTGTTTCCCATATATCTGTTGTTGACTGTTAATGTGAACTAATGCTACCCAAGAAGTGTATGGTATAGGTTCAATGTGGGACATAACCTATGCTTTCTACTCCTAGGGGAGTTGTTCCTGTGATGGTTTTAATGATGCCTCATATTCTTCTGAGCTATTTTGTACTTGCTTTTTATAGAGCAATGTGTACAAAAGAAGAAGCTTGAATGATGTCTTGAGTGATGCCATCAGTGTTGTCATCAATGATGTCATTTGAGAAGTTATCATGTCATAAATGATGTTATAGAACATGTAATGAGTGATGTAATATGCGAGGTCATAAGCAGTCTATGGTGGGGGCACAAGTTATAGACAGCTCTGCTAACTATAGCTGGTGAATTTCAGTGTTTTATTTTTAGGTCAAAACGTTAATGTTGTCACTGACAAATTCACCTAACTATAACTTTACTTCAACCTTTGCTTTTTTCAGTGACTTTCAAATTTTTTTTACAAACAGAAACATATCATTTAATCACACCTAACTATAACGCTAATTTAACCGTTGTTTTTTCACGGAATTTTTTTTTTTTTTTTAACGTAACCTTCAGCTGTGCGCGCGGGGGATTGGCCACAGGGCCTTACGTTTTTTAAAGGGGAGGGGGCCCACATGGCCCCCCTCCCCAAGCCTAATTAAGTCCATTAGGCCCTGGGGACCCCATCCCCCAGGGCCTTTTTTTTTTTTTAAAGGAGCAGGGGGCCGCGGGACCCGCCTCCCGAACCTTATTAGGACCTGGACCCCATCACCCAAGGACTTTGTTATGACAGGGGAGAGGGGCCACGTGGCCCCCTTCTGAGCCTTTTTAGGCCATAAGGACCCCACCCCCAGGGCCTTTTTTAATAAATTTTGAGAGGGGCCAGCCTTAGTAGGCCCTGGGGGCCCCATTCCCCAGGGCTGTTTCTATAAATTTAAGGCGAGGGGCCACATGGCCCCTGTTCCTGAGCCTTATTAGGCCCTGGGGACCCAAACCCCCAGGGATGTTTTTTTAATTTAAGGCAAGGGTGTCCATGTAGCCCCCCTCACTGAGCCTTATTAGGCCTTAGGGACCCCGTCTGCCAGGGCCTTTGTTTTATAAACGGGGCGGGGGGCTGGGTGGCCCCTCTCCCAGTGGTGGCCGGCATGGCTCGCGGGTGGCGAGGTGAGCGCGGGGGGTCGGGGGTGTCACACTGGGGGAGTGGGTTAGGGATAAGAATTAAATAATTTTAATAAAACTTACCTTGAGGCCGGGTCCTGATTCTTCTCGGCTCCTGCTCTCCTGCCTCCGTCTCTGACAGGAACAGGAAGCAGGCAGCCAGACTCCCTCCTCTAAGCCAATCACAATACTGCAATGCAGCATTGTGATTGGTCTGAGCGCCATGACAAGGCGCTCAGCCAGGAGCTGTAGGGGTGGGCAGGTTCTCCATGCAGGCTGTAATTTAGCCTGCATGGAGTAGGGGAAAGTGCCCATGACTGGTTTGGAGCGGCCCGAGAGGGCTGACCAAACAGTCATTGTGCACTTAGGAGTGGGCACACCACTCCTCCCCTGCCCTGCTCTAAGAGGCACAACGCAGCACACATGAAAAAATCAAAAACGAGGAGAAATCGAACATTTCTCCTCACTGTGCCAGATTAAGACCAGGTTTTCCTGGTCTTAATTCTGGCGCTGCCTCCTATTTACGCCTCCCTTGTAAATAGGAGGCAGTATCAGAATTGATGGGTGTTGCGGTGGAACGCCCACCGCAACACCCATTGCCCTCCCCTTTCATGCTAAGCATAGCGTGAAAGGGGGCCTTATTTACAAGGCAGCGTTAAGCCACGTTATGTGGCTTAACGCTGCCTTGTAAATAGGTGAAGCCCCCATCGCCACAGGAACGTCAAAAAAAGTGACGTTCTCGTGGAAATAGTGGCTTGTACATATGCCCCTATGTTTGCAAAACTTGCAGGACCATTATGCTTGGAGACCTTAACTCACTTGGGGCCAATAAAATGATCGCACTAATTAACTGGTGATGTGTAACTGTTCTGTTGCGCATTCTGTGATGGCAGCCTGTGACCAAGGACTGAAATAGTCTGAAACGCATTAAGCCATGGATTCTGAATATTTGCTTTGCCTTTGTGCCTTGAGACGAGGAGTGCAGTTTCCCCCCTTGGAAAAGTATGTGATAAGATATATATATATATATATATTTTTTTTTTTTAATTTATTTATTTAACAGGTTTTATATAGCCTTGGCTAGACCCAGAGGTATCAGAGCGCTTTACAGCAGCTAGAAGAGGTACGGAGAATAAAACGAGTTCAGCAATGTCAAAACAAAAACCATAAGGGCCAACTTAATGATTAAACCTAAGACTTAACATAAATATCGAGAACAGACTGAATAGGGTGGGAGGGGGGAAGAGCAAAAAAGGGAAGGCTAGGAGGTGAAGGAGGTGGGAGAAAGTGGGAGGGGAAGGTCTAGGAGGGAGGAGAGGGGAGAAAGGGGGCGGGAGGATGTGGTGAGAGGGAGAGAAGGGGAGAGAGGGAGAGTGGAGAAAGACAAGGGGAAAGACAGGTAGAATCTGACAGGGGGCAATTGGGAGAGTGTCAGATGACAAGCCGAGGTATTAAGGACCCCAAAATTTGTTGGTATCGCTTTGTTCGCCCGAAGTTGGCAGGGTATGCCCAGACGTGGGTCCCTTGCTCACTTTGCCACTGGATTCAAGCTAGCCTGGCTGATGACGGCTGAATAGCCAGAAACCGGTCCCAGGATGCTTGTTTCCGGTCCAGGGAAGACATGGCTTGGCAGTTCGGGCTGGACTGTTCCCATGAGGCACAGGGTCAGACTGATTTGCATATGGCCATGTCTGAACTGGGGTGGTGGAGTGAGCTAAAGAATGATGATGGATTAAACCCAGATCAGTTGACTGGGGGTGAGTGTTTGATTTGCTCAAGCGCTCCGACCATCATCCCCTTTGGTATCGCTTTGTTCGCCCTAAGTTGGCAGGGTATGCCCAGACGTGGGTCCCTTGCTCACTTTGCCACTGGATTCAAGCTAGAGCTGGCTGATGACGGCTGAATAGCCAGAAACCGGTCCCAGGATGCTTGTTTCCGGTCCAGGGAAGACATGGCTTGGCAGTTCGGGCTGGACTGTTCCCATGAGGCACAGGGTCAGACTGATTTGCATATGGCCATGTCTGAACTGGGGTGGTGGAGTGAGCTAAAGAATGATGATGGATTAAACCCAGATCAGTTGACTGGGGGTGAGTGTTTGATTTGCTCAAGCGCTCCGTCCATCATCCCCTTTGGTCATCGCTTTGTTCGCCCTAAGTTGGCAGGGTATGCCCAGACGTGGGTCCCTTGCTCACTTTGCCACTGGATTCAAGCTAGCCTGGCTGATGACGGCTGAATAGCCAGAAACCGGTCCCAGGATGCTTGTTTCCGGTCCAGGGAAGACATGGCTTGGCAGTTCGGGCTGGACTGTTCCCATGAGGCACAGGGTCAGACTGATTTGCATATGGCCATGTCTGAACTGGGGTGGTGGAGTGACCTAAAGAATGATGATGGATTAAACCCAGATCAGTTGACTGGGGGTGAGTGTTTGATTTGCTCAAGCGCTCCGTCCATCATCCCCTTTGGTATCGCTTTGTTCGCCCTAAGTTGGCAGGGTATGCCCAGACGTGGGTCCCTTGCTCACTTTGCCACTGGATTCAAGCTAGCCTGGCTGATGACGGCTGAATAGCCAGAAACCGGTCCCAGGATGCTTGTTTCCGGTCCAGGGAAGACATGGCTTGGCAGTTCGGGCTGGACTGTTCCCATGAGGCACAGGGTCAGACTGATTTGCATATGGCCATGTCTGAACTGGGGTGGTGGAGTGAGCTAAAGAATGATGATGGATTAAACCCAGATCAGTTGACTGGGGGTGAGTGTTTGATTTGCTCAAGCGCTCCGGCCATCATCCCCTTTGGTATCGCTTTGTTCGCCCTAAGTTGGCAGGGTATGCCCAGACGTGGGTCCCTTGCTCACTTTGCCACTGGATTCAAGCTAGCCTGGCTGATGACGGCTGAATAGCCAGAAACCGGTCCCAGGATGCTTGTTTCCGGTCCAGGGAAGACATGGCTTGGCAGTTCGGGCTGGACTGTTCCCATGAGGCACAGGGTCAGACTGATTTGCATTTGGCCATGTCTGAACTGGGGTGGTGGAGTGAGCTAAAGAATGATGATGGATTAAACCCAGATCAGTTGACTGGGGGTGAGTGTTTGATTTGCTCAAGCGCTCCGACCATCATCCCCTTTGGTATCGCTTTGTTCGCCCTAAGTTGGCAGGGTATGCCCAGACGTGGGTCCCTTGCTCACTTTGCCACTGGATTCAAGCTAGCCTGGCTGATGACGGCTGAATAGCCAGAAACCGGTCCCAGGATGCTTGTTTCCGGTCCAGGGAAGACATGGCTTGGCAGTTCGGGCTGGACTGTTCCCATGAGGCACAGGGTCAGACTGATTTGCATATGGCCATGTCTGAACTGGGGTGGTGGAGTGAGCTAAAGAATGATGATGGATTAAACCCAGATCAGTTGACTGGGGGTGAGTGTTTGTTTTGCTCAAGCGCTCCGTCCATCATCCCCTTTGGTATCGCTTTGTTCGACCTAAGTTGGCAGGGTATGCCCAGACGTGGGTCCCTTGCTCACTTTGCCACTGGATTCAAGCTAGCCTGGCTGATGATGGCTGAATAGCCAGAAACCGGTCCCAGGATGCTTGTTTCCGGTCCAGGGAAGACATGGCTTGGCAGTTCGGGCTGGACTGTTCCCATGAGGCACAGGGTCAGACTGATTTGCATATGGCCATGTCTGAACTGGGGTGGTGGAGTGAGCTAAAGAATGATGATGGATTAAACCCAGATCAGTTGACTGGGGGTGAGTGTTTGATTTGCTCAAGCGCTCCGTCCATCATCCCCTTTGGTATCGCTTTTGTTCGCCCTAAGATGGCAGGGTATGCCCAGACGTGGGTCCCTTGCTCACTTTGCCACTGGATTCAAGCTAGCCTGGCTGATGACGGCTGAATAGCCAGAAACCGGTCCAAGGATGCTTGTTTCCGGTCCAGGAAGACATGGCTTGGCAGTTCGGGCTGGACTGTTCCCATGAGGCACAGGGTCAGACTGATTTGCATATGGCCATGTCTGAACTGGGGTGGTGGAGTGAGCTAAAGAATGATGATGGATTAAAGCCAGATCAGTTGACTGGGGGTGAGTGTTTGATTTGCTCAAGCGCTCCGTCCATCATCCCCTTTGGTATCGCTTTGTTCGCCCTAAGTTGGCAGGGTATGCCCAGACGTGGGTCCCTTGCTCACTTTGCCACTGGATTCAAGCTAGCCTGGCTGATGACGGCTGAATAGCCAGAAACCGGTCCCAGGATGCTTGTTTCCGGTCCAGGGAAGACATGGCTTGGCAGTTCGGGCTGGACTGTTCCCATGAGGCACAGGGTCAGACTGATTTGCATATGGCCATGTCTGAACTGGGGTGGTGGAGTGAGCTAAAGAATGATGATGGATTAAACCCAGATCAGTTGACTGGGGGTGAGTGTTTGATTTGCTCAAGCGCTCCGTCCATCATCCCCTTTGGTATCGCTTTGTTCGCCCTAAGTTGGCAGGGTATGCCCAGACGTGGGTCCCTTGCTCACTTTGCCACTGGATTCAAGCTAGCCTGGCTGATGACGGCTGAATAGCCAGAAACCGGTCCCAGGATGCTTGTTTCCGGTCCAGGGAAGACATGGCTTGGCAGTTCGGGCTGGACTGTTCCCATGAGGCACAGGGTCAGACTGATTTGCATATGGCCATGTCTGAACTGGGGTGTTGGAGTGACCTAAAGAATGATGATGGATTAAACCCAGATCAGTTGACTGGGGGTGAGTGTTTGATTTGCTCAAGCGCTCCGTCCATCATCCCCTTTGGTATCGCAAGGTCCTTTTTGAAGCTGAGATAGGAGGGGTTGCAGCGCAGGTCTTTGGGGAGGTTGTTCCAGATGCTAGGAGCGTTACCAGAGAAGGAGCGAGCTTGTGTGCGTCTCTTATTTAACCAGGGAGGGACTAGAACAAGAGCATTGGTACTTCTCGTCGGTCGGGAACAGCCCGCTTTGTGGAGTTTATCAGCGAGGTACGAAGGGGAGTTATGATGTAGGGCTTTATGAGTAATGCATGCAATCTTGTAGGAGGATCTGCCTTCAACAGGCAGCCAGTTGAGGGCTTTGAGGGTAGGGGAGATGTGGTCAAAGCGTTTGCAGTCGGAGATAAGCCTGGCAGCTAGGTTAAGCACAGTTTTGAGTGGGGCTAAGTGGATTTTAGGCGTTCCGGAGAGGATAGCGTTACCATAGTCAATTTTCGACAGGACCAGTGCTTGGACTACAGATTTGAAGTCATCAGCAGGAATGAAGGGTTTGAGTTTTCTGAGATGGCGGAGGGAGAAGAGTGCCCCCTTGGCTGCATTTTTTATATGGGGAATAAGTGTCAGGGAGTTGTCAATGGTAAAGCCTAAAGATTTGACTGAGTTGGATAAGGTAAGAGAGCAGTTGAGCGCATTCAGGTCTTGGATCCAGTCTTGGATGGGAAGCGGATTGTTTTTCGGAGAGAAGAGAATGATTTCGGTTTTATTCGGGTTGAGTTTGAGATGGTTATGGTGGAACCAAGATTGGATCTTAGTTAGAGTGTTGTTAAGGTGTAGAACATCAGAGCGGGACTTAATCTTAAAATAAAGTTGTGTGTCATCGGCATAGAGGTGGTATTTGATACCTGCATTTTTAAGAATGAGGGTGAGCGGTTCCATGAAGAGGTTGAAGAGGGAGGGAGAGAGAATAGAGCCCTGGGGAACGCCAAGGGAGATAGGAGTGGGGTTAGAAAGGCAGTCCAAGATTTGAATTTGCTGGGTTCTCTGCTTGAAAAAGGAGGTGAACCATTGGAGGACAATCCCATTGAGGCCAAAGTGAACTTTGAGAGTGTTAAGTAGGGTAGAGTGATTAACAGTATCAAAAGCCGCAGAGAGGTGGAGGAGGATGAGAAGGCAAGAGTCGCCCTTGTCGAGGGAGTGATGGATGTCATCGACTATGTTAAGCATAGCAGTTTCCGTACTGCAGCCTTTTCTGAAGCCAGATTGCAGAGAGTCCAGGAGATTGAATGAGTTGATGTGATTATCCAATTGGAGGAGGGCGCATTTTTCAAGGGCTTTGGAGAGAAGAGGGAGGTTAGAGATGGGGCGGAGGTTATTTGGGTCGTTAGGGTCGGCATTGGGATTTTTGAGAATTGGAGTGATTTGTCCGAGCTGGAGGGAGGCTGGGACACACCCCGAGCCTAAAGAGGAATTGATGATAGTGGTCCAGAAAGGAGCAATGATATGTTTAAGATCTTTGATTAGGTTAGAAGGGAGGAGGTCTTTGGTGTGGGAGGAAGGCTTAAGGCTAGTGATGATGTCATATACTTCGAGTTCAGAAACAGGGCGGAAAGTATTCCAGGAGGCGTTGTTTTTTTGCTGGGGTTTGTTGGAGATGGTTTCTGGAGGGATGGTGTCAAGAGGGAGAAGAGAGGGGTCAGTGGGTGGGTTGACAATGGCAGGAGAGTCCGAAGTCATGTCAAAGGAAGATGGAGGGAAAGTTGAGGGGGGAGTTAAGAGGAAGGATTGATCAATTTTGGCTATTTTTTCGGAGAAGAAGTTTGCAATATCTTCACAATTTTCAGTGGAGGCCTTAAGATTAGGGGGGGCAGAAGACGTTTGGTTTTTGACAATGTTGAACAGTTCTCTGGGTCTATTTTTGGCCCGATCAAGTTGTGCGCGGAAGAAGGAGGCCTTTTCATTCAGGATGTGCTTCTTGTAGTTGGACCTAGCAGATCTGAGTAGGGCAAGATTGGCGGGGGAAGGGTGTTGCCTCCACGTTCTTTCCGTCAATCTAAGAGAGCATTTTTCATTGTTGAGATCTGGGTTGAACCAAGATTTGGAAGGGATATTTCGTATAGTTTTAAGCTTGGGAGGGGCAAGTTGGTCAAGCACCTCTATAACCGAATTATTGAAATGGTCAGTGAGGTCATTAGTGTATATTATATATACGTTACATTACATTAGCATAATATATATTCACTGACAAAACCACAGGTTTCAGGGACATTATAGTTAGAAAATAGCATTTAAAAAATCTTAGAAATTCACTGAAAAAAAACACAGGTTTCAGGGATGTTATAGTTAGGCTGACATTTCACTCATACAAAACCCGAGAAATTCTGCCGTTATAGTTATCTGAGCTAACTATAACTCGTGCCCCCGCAATGCACTTCTAATGATGTCACATATTACATCACTCATGACATGGTCAGTGACATCACTGATGACATCTCAGATGACATCACTGATGACATCACTCATGACATCATCCACTAAATCTCTGATGCACCTACTCACACCCTAATATAACCTTTGATACACCCACTCTAAAATACAGAGTACCATCCTCGAAACCATAGACACACCAATACCAGTTAGTACAGACCCACTCACTGATTCATAGGTCTACACACACATCCACTCAGTCACCCATACAGTCACTCATATACGCAGTCACTCATCAATACAGCCACTGATATCTGCACTCATACACTCGTACAGACACTCACACACTGCCACTCACCCATAGAGTTACTCACACACCTAGTCAGTCACCCAGAGTCAATCACACTGCCCTTTACTCACCTATACCGTTATACACATACCACCTCACTTATTCATACAGATACTAACACATACTTACTCTCTTACACAATCACTGACACAGGCACACACTCATCCATACAAGCGCTCTCCCAATCACTCACTCTCACATACAGTCACTTATATACTCCAACCCTCACATATACTGTCTTACACATATGCAGTTACTCACCCATATACCACTGAGACATCCATTCGCTCAACGACACAGCCATACGCACACTCCCTCACCCATACAGCCCCTCGCAGATGCACTCATGAACCCAGATATCCAGTGAATCACCCAATCACACATCCATGCAGGGAGTCACCCCCATCCCCACCCACCCACACAGACACTCAGGCACCCAAACAGGTACTCAGACAATCAATCATTATCCCATATAGACACTCATGTAGCTACTCACCAACCCATGCATCCACTTACACACCCACTGACTGATACAGACATTCCCACAGATTAGTCATTCACCCATGCATTCACTAAGACATGTTTAATCACTCACTTATACAGTAGATCCAGCAGGAACTTCAAACGCAGGCAGAGGAGGAAAGCAAATTAGGAAACGCAACCAATCCAAAAAAACAAACAACGGGCAGATGGAAACGGAAATTAAAAAAAACGTAATGACAAATAAAACTATTATCAACTTAGCCAAACATTGATCTATCCAAAGCTGAGGAACAACTTCTTAGTCTGGGCTTATCATACTGCCCTGAGAGCAATTTTGACTATGCAACGACCCGGATGGACATCTATCGCTGTGTCAGAAAACTAAAACTAAAAAAATACCACACATTGTTAAATAAAGACCAAACGACATTCAGAGCAGAGGAATTTAATACGCAACAACCAACAATGAATTTATCTATGTCAGGTATGCCGCTCCTTAGGGACATGCAAGAACTGTGGGGAGAGGGTGGCACATCGTGTTCACAAGATACAGAATTGAACGAAGTTGTCGGCATGAATCCAAACGCTATGCCTGCAACGTTAACAAGTACGAGCATGATCCAATTTACGCCTTTTAAACTTAAGTCTACGTTCAATCCTATTACTCCAAGAGACTCTATAGATATCTTTAACGAACAAGTGACGTCTCAAACTAAACAACTCAATCGAAAAGTACAGGGCACCAAGATTAAATACAACAGGTGCAATCACCAATATCATGAATTAATGAAAAAATTACAGAACAACAATCGGATTGTAATTCGAAACTCCGATAAAGGAGGAAACATTGTGATTTGGTCTAAGGAGGAATATACAAATGAAGCGTTATCTCAATTGAAAGATAGGACATGCTACATCAAGAGCAATGTATCGAATCTAAAAGTTTTGTACAATGACTTTTACACTTAATTATTGGCCTGGAAGACCGAGGGTCTAATCAGCATGCAGGAGTATAAATTCCTGAAAAAGGAAAGCCCTACTATACATTCTATCTATTTTATCCCAAAGGTGCACAAAGATCCGATGAAGCCACCGGGGAGACCGATTATCTCGGCTAGAGATAGCCTACTGGAACATACCTCACAGTACGTGGACTACTTTTTGCAGGAATTTGTACAATCTCTTCCATCCTACATAAGGGATACAAGTGATTTTTTAAGCAAGCTGAGCAACTTTGAGTGGAAAAGCGATTACCTCCTCATAGCTCTCGACGTAACATCATTATACACTAGTATAAATCACAAAGACGGAGTGAAGGCACTAGAACATTATTTGAGCAAAAGACCCGGACAATTACTGCAGCACAGTAAAATGTTGGTGGAGATGGTTTATTTTTGTCTTAATAATAATGGGGCATATTAACAAGGCCCGGCGATAAATATCGCAAAGCGCGCTTAGCGCTTGCATATTTATCGCCGGCTATCTCTGTAATTTATCGCCCGGTTAGCGCGTTATCAACAACGCGCATCGCCGAGGCGATAAAATTCCAGAGATAGCGTAGATATCGCCGTTTTCCATGGTGGAAAACGGCGATATCCTAGATGATAGGGCCTGTGGTCTTAGCCACAGAATCCACCCCCCATGTTAAGTATGCCTTAGTCAGGAATTTAACAGACGTTAAATTCCTGCGTTAAGGCATACTTAACGCGATTTAAAAGATCGCTAACCCTCCTTGATAATATCGCGAAGCTGCCTTCGCAATATTATCCCTGTTTGGTTTCACAGCCACGCCTACTTTGCATCTCATTAGCGATGCAAAGTTAGGCGTCCTGGGAACGGGCGCTAAGTCAGCAAAACACGCGATAGCGTGTCTTTGCTGATAAGGCGATGAAATTATCGCCGCTTTTCGCCCGAAAACGGACGCAAAAGCGGCGATAATTTCCTGTCGCCCCCTTGTTAATATGCCCCAATGTTTTTATGTTAAACAATGTTCTTTATCAACAAACAAGAGGGGTAGCCATGGGAGCCAGCTTCTCCCTCAGCTATGCGTGTCTTCACATGGGCTGGTGGGAGGAGCTGGTTCTAGGTACCATACACAGCCAGTATTTACATAACAACGTTAGGCTTTGGCTCCATTTTATCGATGATTTATTTATAATTTGGAAGGGTACACAGCAACTAGCAACTGAATTTGTGACAGTGATCAACAACAATGATATTAATTTGCATTTTACTGCCACTATCAGTGACACCTCCGTGAACTTTCTGGATACTCAAGTGTATATACTAAATGATAGAATTGAGACAAGGGTTTATCGCAAAGAGACGGCTGGCAACTCAATTCTGCATGCCAGCAGCTCCCACCCCAGACATTTGTAGGCCTGGGCGGAATTTGCTTAGTCGCGTTATGCAAAGTTCCACGAAGATGTAAAAAATCTCCGCAAGGTACGCAGAATTCCGCGAGCATGCGGAATTGCTTGTTCCACCCGTTCACGATGCGTTTTTCCTGTTCGGGGACGCTGTTTGCATGCTCGGGGGGAAATATCTTGCGAACTTGCCCATGCGGTCGCCAATTGGCGCGGCCATCTTGTTTCACTTGTCCCGCCCGTTCGCGATGCGTGTTTCCTGTTCGCGAACGCAGATGTCCGATGGCGCGTCCGAATGACGTGTTCGCAATCGCACACTCTCGCGGAATCGCGCAGCCGGCTACCAAAATCTCGTGGCGCACGCGAACGGATAGGAAAACTCGTCGGCGAACGCAGGGATCCCGGTAAGTCGCTACCGCTTGCGCGAACACGCATTTTGAAAGCACGAACAAGGAAAATATTCCGCTACGCCGCGGATCGTGGAATTTTTGGCAATTCCGCGTAACGCGGAATTGCCAAAATACCGCAAATTCCATGAGCGGAGCGGATTTTACCGCCCAGGCCTAGACATTTGGTGAACAGCATCCCCTATGGGGAAATGCTGAGACTGAGAAGAGTCAGTAGTAATATTGAGGACCTCAAGGTTGCCCAAGTAGCTAGCAAAGCCAGATTTTTAGAAGGTGGCTAGTCTCACAAAATAATAAACAGGGCAATTTCTAAGTCTATGACACAAGAGAGGGTAGAGTTACTCAAGGACAAACGTAGTGACTATACAAGTTACCCGGATCAACTTAAAAATAAAAAGAAGCAAGCGGTCAAAGACTTCAGGATAATTCTGGGGTTCAGTAAACAGTAACGGAGTCTGAGGTCAATAATCAACCGTAATTGGCTCTTAGTACTAAGTGACCCAGTGATAGGATCCTTGTTACCGCAGAAAGTGTCGATTAGTCATAGTAGGGGACCCTCCATGAGAGACAATTTAGTGAAAACAAGTCCTGAAGTGATTGAGTGGACAAGCTGGCTGATGTCACATAAAGGCTTTTATAAATGTAAAACCTGCAAAGCTTGGCAGCCGGGTCTAAATAGAACTACGTACCAGACCCTGTTTAGTACAAGAGAACACAAAATCACAAAACTTTTAACTTGCAAAACAGACCAAGTTATATATGTGTTACAGTGCCCATGTGGCCTACAATATATAAGGAGTACCAAACTTCAAGCACATGAAAGGATACTCCAACACATGCGAGCAATAGTAAATCAAGATAACACATATCCGGTAGCACGTCATTTTAAAGAGCACCACAACTCCAACAGTCAAGATCTCAGGTATTACCTCATTGATGCAGTACCCCCCCCCCCCAGTGGAAGAGGGGGTAACAGAGAGATGAAACTAAGAAGATTGGAGACACGGTATATCTTAGAGATGGACTCCAAACACCCAGGGGGACTTAATACATCGGAAGATTTGTACACATGCCTTTAATATTTAATATTCAATATTTAATATTTAATATCTAATATTAGCTTGTTTATTTTAAAAGAGGGCAAAAAGAGAGAGAAAATTCCAGTTCTTTTATCTGGGGTATTGCAATATTTACAGATATAAGAGAATGAAGGAATGCCCATGTGGAACAGCAACGAGCGAGAAACAAAATTGACCCCTTCACTCACGAGAAACACATTTAACAAAAGACGGTATAGTGTAATGCAGCAACACACTGTAGGAAATGGGTCAATAGGTATTTAAACCTAATATTTGGCATGGTGAACGGAATCAATAGCTGCAGAATCAGAATTGTAAATAGATTAAATAAATTAATAAAAAGCAATCCACAAAACAGTGACAATAAAAGGAACAGTATCAGTCATTATTGTTGAATTATCAGCAACAATAGAAAAATAAACAAATTGTTTTTAATCAACACAGAGGCACTAAGGCACTTTAAACACCCTAAGACTAGATTAAGCACATTAGCACTTTAAGGCCGTCGTTTTGCACACATAAATAAACCGATAAAACAATACCCAAAGATTTTGTGAATTTGAAGAATGTGGTATTAATACACCGTGGTTAAGAATGTATTTTACAGTTATATTTACATACATTGTTTTAAGGATGTCTTTACCTACGAACTGATTTCCATAAATCAAATTGTGAACAGTCATGAGTTACATACAATTCTAACAAAATGTTCATTGTTTTAAAATATTTATTCAAAATATTTATTAACGATGTTCAAATTTGTCAAATGTGTTTATAGTGTATTGTTTCTGTTATGTATTCTGGTTTCCTTTATGTCTATGACTGCATACTGTTTGCATGTTGCATGAAAAGGCTGAAGCCGCGGCGTTTGTCATGTGATCAAGGCTTATTCTGAGCCGAAACGCGTAATGGCTGCATTGCAATAAAATAATTTATGCACTTATCTGGTGGTCCATGCCCGTGTGTAGGAAGAATCCAGGGAAGACAACGGAATCTATGATATATAGTTATAGTGTAACTTTTTAGAAACACTCAGTCACTGGATGATGTCGTCAGTGAAGTCATCATTGATGTAATTTGAGATGTCATCAGTGACGTAATCAGTGATGTCACTGATCATGTCATGAGTGATGTAATATGTGACATCATCAGCAGTACCATTGCTGGGGCGTGAGTTATAGTTAGCTCAGCTAACTATAACGGCTGAATTTCTCTGGTTTTGTACGAGTGAAATGTCAGCCGTACTATAACGTCCCTGAAACCTGTGGTTTTTTCAGTGAATTTCTAAGGTTTATTACATGATAATTTCTAACTATAACTGCCCTGAAACCTGTGGTTTTTTCAGTGAATTTCTAACGTTTTTTAAATGCTAATTTCTAACTATAACGTCCCTGAAACCTGTGTTTTTCTTAGTGAATTTTTAAGGTTTTTTAAATGCTAATTTCTAACTATAACTTCCCTGAAACCTGTCGTTTCTTCAGTGAATTTCTAAGGTTTTTTAAATGCTAATTTCTAACTATGCCTACATGGGTAAGACATGTGCAGAAAGAGGAAGAAAGGTGCATAAAGAAGCAAGAGAAGTGCAGAAAGAGGCAAGAGAAGTTCAGAAAGAAGAAGAAAGGCGCAGAAAGAAGCAAGAGAAGTGTAGAAAGAAGCAACAGATGTGCAGAAAGAGGCCTACTTTGACATACATACAAAGCAGCCTAATCACTAATCCTTCTCTCAAGATGTCTTTAGCCTCACTTTTCTCTTGAAAGTTCACTATTCATCGACTGCTCAGAATGTTAGGCCTACCAAATGTAAAACAGCAATCTTAACCATATCACTATTGTAAGTCTCACCAAGTTTGTGAATGTATGCATGTGTGTCTGTGCTTTTACCTAGTGACATGTTACATAAAAATAAACATACAAATACTTGAATACCTGTGTTTCAAACAGCATACTCTCTAAATTTGTGTACAAGAAGGTGTATATATTTCTTTCTGCTCATAGTACAGGGCACATGGGTATTCAATAGTATATTTGAGGGGCCCTATATCACCTACATACGTAAGACATATCTGCCTGTGCACCCGAATGACAGAGCAGAACTGAGAAGATTTGACCACCTATAAAAGAAGCTACCCACTTTTTATGCTACCATCTTCAGATGCATAACACGTGAGAATACATGTACAAGTAGACATATACCTCAGTCACGAGAGCACGCAGACCTTGAAACTTGACAGCTTGTACTTCCCATTTGAGTACAGAAAGAGGTGAGAGAAGTACAGAGGGAGGCAAAAGAAGTGCAGTAAAAAACAAGAAAGGTGCAGAAAGAGTAAGAAATGTGCAGAAAGAGGCAAGAGAAGTGCAGAAAGAGGCAAGAGAAGTGCAGAAAGACGGAAGAGAAGTGCAAAAAGCGGCAAGAGAAGTGCAGAAAGAAGCAAGAGAGGTGCAGAAAGAAGCAAGAGAGGTACAGAAAGAGGAAGAAAGGTGTAGAAAGAGGTAAAAGAGAGGTGCAGAAAGGAAAAAAGGTGCAGAAAGAAGCAAGAGAAGTACAGAAAGAGGCAATGGAAGTGCAGAAAGAGGAAGAAAGATGCAGAAACAAGCAAGAGAAATGCAGAAAGAGGCACGGAAAATGCAGAAAGAGGAAGAAAGGTGCAGAAAGAACCAAGAGAAGTGCAGAAAGGTGGTCCCCAGGGCCATATATGGCTCCAGAAGGGGGCTGCACTGCCCCCTTCCCTAGATTTTCAAGAGCCTGCCCCAGGGAGGTGGTGGTCGCACGGCCCCACTCCTTTTAAAAAAAAAAAGAAAACCCCGGGGAGGTTGTGGTCCCCGAGGCCGGGAGTCCGCACGGACCTCTCTTCAAAGTTTATGTTAACTCCAGGGAGTTGGTGGTCCCCAGGCCTGTAGGGGTCTGCAGGCACTCTGCTACCATGCTCAAACAGTTGGTGAAGTTGGTTCTGGTGGTGGTTGTCTTACCCGTCAGGGAGAGGTAGAGTTGGGTGTCATCGGCATAGGAGATGACGTGATGTCTTGTGATCAGATGATGTTGGCGAACGGTGTCATGTATATGTTGAAAAAGGTGGGGCTGAGGGACGATGCCTGTGGGACTCCGCATATCAATTTCTTGGTCTCTGATGTGAAGGGTAGCAGCCTGACCCTTTGGGTTCTTCCTGTGAGAAATAAACAGATCCATTCAAGAACAGATCCTTGCATGTCAATCTCATGGAGCATTCTGATGAGGGTGTTATGGGAGACAGTGTCGAAGACCGCAAAGAGGTCGAGCTGGATGAGGGCCACTGTTTCTCCTTGGTCATGGACAATTTGAATATCATCGGTGGCCGGGAAGAATGCTGTTTTGGTGCTGTAGTTCTTTCTGAATCCTGATTGACTGTTATCTAGAAGATGATAAAGTTCGAGGTGGGTTGTGAGATGCTTATTGATGGCCTTCTCAATATCTTTGGCTGGGGAGGGGAGCAGGGACATGGGTTGATTTGGGTCAGCTGTGGGCTTCTTGAGGAGGGCTTGATTCCTGCAAGTTTCCATTCATCCGGGCAAGTGTTTGGACGTCATGGAGGTGTTGATGATGTGGGTCAGGGTGGTGTTGATTGGTGATTGTTAGACCTAGAAACTTTTCGCGTGATTTCCCCTTGTGTTTATGCTTTTGACCTGTTTTGACAGTGTGCTGCATTTCATTTTTGCAGGTTTTAGGACTCTGGGCACTTTACCACTGCTTACCAGTGCTAAAGTGCAAGTGCTCCCTGTGTTAATTGCATTGGTGATTTGTTTATCCATGATTGGCATATTTGATTTACTAGTAAGTCCCTAGTAAAGTACACACGGTGTGCCCAGGGCCTGTAAATCAATTGCTACTAGTGGGCCTGCAGCACTGTTTGTGCCACCCACATGAGTAGCCCTTCATCCATGTCTCAGACCTGCCACTGCAGTGTCTGTAGTTTTAAACTGCCATTTCGACCGGGCAAGTGCACCCACTTGCCAGGCCCAAATTGTCCCTTTTACTCCATGTAAGTCACCCCTAAGGTAGGCCCCAAGGCAGCCCCATGGGCAGGGTGCAGTGTATTTAAAAAGTATGACATGTTCTGGTGTGTTTTGCATGTCCTAAAAGTGAAATACTGCTAATTTCATTTTTCACTATTACAAGGACTATCTCTCCAATAGGGTAACATGGGGATTGTTTTGAAATACCTTTCAAGTGTAATTTCCAACTGGGAGCTGATAGAGATTTGAAGTTTGGGGTCTCTGAACTCACAATTTAAAAGTACATCTTTGGGTGAAGTTGGTTTTTAAATTGCATTTTGAAAAATGCCACTTTTAGAAAGTGGGCACCTTCATGCTTAACCATTCTCTGCTTCTGCCTGTCTGTAGAATCCACGTCTGGATTAGGATGATAGTTGGGCTCTTGTGCATTCACTCTAGACAGTCACACAAAGGTCGCTGAGATGTGCCTGATGGGCCTTCATGATCTAGAGTGGTAGGAACAATTGTCATTGACACCTGAATAGGACTGTGTTTGTCCTCACACAAAGCTGTCTCCCCCTCCATGCAGTGTGTCTGGAGCCAGGCCAGGGAAAGGAAGTGTCTTGTGCACTACAAAGACCTTCCTTTAGAGTTTGCCTACTTCAAAAGCAGAAATGGGTATAAGTACTGGACCTCTGACACTCTCAAATCAGAACGCTTCTGGACTAAAGGACTTTCTGACAGGAAGAAAAGCAAGATGCTGTAGGAGGGACTGACATTCTGCCTTTTGTTTTGATGTGTTGGCCTGCTGCTTGCTACTTCTGTCCTGGGACTGAAAGGACTGGACTTTGCTTTCTGAAATATGCTTCCAATGTTATCCAAGGGCATGTGCGTGCTTGCTGCCTGTTAAGAAGTCTCAATGCCATCAAAGACTTCATCTACCAGTGCCTGGGCTCTTCTGCTGAGAGCCCTGACATGCCAAGTGGTGCCAAATCCAGATCCTGGGCTCTTGGAAGTGCTAACTGGTGAGAAAATCCATGCATCGACTCACAGCGCCCGTTTTCTCGAGTGGCTGAATAATCAAAGCATCACCGCTGTGCAGCCAAAGCATAGACGCAGTGCCTGCAGTCCAGCTAAAATCACTGCAGCCCGAGTCCCGACCACAGTGTCACGGATATCCGTGGCACCCGCTCTGACTCCGACAAAGCCCCTGTTTGCGGCTTAAGAATTTTCGCATCGTCTTGTTCACGGCTGTGAAATCAATGCAGCGCCTGATTTGCCGCCATCACATTGACACAGCATGTCTGGATTTTCGAAGCATTGTACTTCAATGCTGTCTCCATTGACGTTGCCCAGCAGTAAGGAACCGAGGCCACGTGGAATAGTGGTGATAAATCCTGCTTACTGGTGAAAGTGGATTTTTATTAATGATTTGGAAATGCCACTTTTAGAAAGGGGGCATTTCTGTGTGCTTAGACTCTTTGTGCTTTGCAGCCTGACTCCAATCAACGTCTGGTTTAGACTGACAGGGGCCTATTTGTGCATTAACTCTAGACAGTCACAAAAGGAGCTGAGGTGTGCCCCATATATCCTGATGGGTCTTCCTGAGCTAGAGTGATGAGAGGAGCTCTCCCCTGCATATGAATAGGGCTGTGCCTGCCTTTCACAATGCTGTCTCCGTCCCCCTGTAGTTTGTCTGGAGCCAGGGCTGGGGATTGAATGAGGGTGTTGTGCACTTCTAAAGTTGTTTTGAAGTTACCTCCAAAACAAAGACATTTATGAGCATAAGTACAGGGGTTCTGACCCCATGATTTTAGACACTGCATGGCACTTGTAACCAGACGCTGATGGCTCTACATGCTGCAAATTGCCAGGGACTGATGTTTTGCCAGGAGATACCATCACTTGGACTTTGCTTTCTTGTGCTGACCTACAGGCCTGTTTGGCTGCTAGAGAGACTGCCACTCTGCAGCTATCTGATGTGCTGGCCTGCAGCCTTTCTCCCTGCTCTTGTGACCCAAGTGCTCTCAACAGCTTTTGACTTACCCTGTGTCCTGCCTTGTGCGTGGTGAGCGCTTCTTTGTCTGCCTGAAACTAAAGACTCTGCTTTACTTTCAGCTGGCCATGGGATTCTGAGTCCGGCCACTTTCAACTACCAAGGGACAGCGCATGGTGATTGCTCCTCTTTTTAGTCAGCACATGTGGAGAGCTTTGTCTTGGTTCCTAAACTGAGGGAGTGCTTGAGGCAGCGCGTGTGAGCACTTTGTGCCCAGAGAGTCCAGCACACTGTGAGCGCTTCATTCATGCAGACAGCGCTTGTTAAGCACTTGGTTTGTCTTCTCTGAGGTGTGGCCTCTGGCCAGGGTGGCTAAAACCAGAGAAGCAGGCCCCGCTGCTGAGGCCTGCCACACTTTCTGCAAGGAACTTCCCCTGGGCCGAGAGAGTCACTGTGGCGCCTGGGGAAGCCTCCACCGACATCACGCCTGCCATTGCCCGTCCACCTGGAATTCCAGTAAGAACAGCATAGGAGCCAGCATCCCTGGAGGCGGAGTGAGGCCGTTCAGCTCCTACATGGGAGGCGCCGTTTTTACTGAAGAGGACCGCGGCTGTCGAGGGTCCTCCCACAGTAGCTGTGTTTTGCTTGCGTGCCATCAGGAAAGATGACGGAAGGACTCTTCTGCTCGCATTTGGCCCGCAAACGCTGGGACTCATGCAGCTGCCCTGCACGCTTGCAGGCAGATGCATTTGGCCATATTGCACACAGAGATTTACTGTGTGTGTGTGTGCGTGTGAGTGCGTGTGTGTGTGTGTGTGCGCCTCCCTGCATTGCTGCACATACCTGGGGGCATTTCTTGGTCTTCGCCTTACGGGGTGAATCCTCACCGGAGGCTCCAATCTCACTTTCCCCCACACTGAAATTACTGTATTTCCTGTTGTAGGTGGGCAGGTGGCCCAGTAGCCTACGTGTAGGGAACAGGAGTACCGTATACCATGTATTAGAAGTGCAAGTGCTGCTCTTTCTGTGTTTATGGTATGACTTTGTGATTTCCACACTATGGGGGATATATGGTGACTTGTGTGTTTCCTATTTTCTGAACTGGCATTCCATGACCTAAGTATTTACTATAAGCTTCTGAAGTGATTAGGGTGATCTGTTGATGATTCATGTGTTTTGTTGGGTACAACCAAACTGCTACATTTCATGCCCTAATATTAGGATTTATGTCATTTTATGCCTTGCAATAATAGGATAACGAGTCTTATTTCAGGATCTGCATATTACGTACAGTGATGGTGTTGTTTCTATGTTGTGTGCAACATATAAGTCTTTACTTTATTTCTTTAACTGTGACATTATGACAATTGCGTACTTGGCAAAGTGATTTATGGTTTATGTCTTGTTTGTTCTATGTGTTATACATGACGGGCCCGATTCACAGAACTAACTTAAGACAAAATCCTAAACTTACTACCATTTTGGTATTCACAGAAGGCACTTACTCATTTTGGTATTCACAGAAGGCACTTACTTACTCATTTTGAGTAACTTACTCATTTTGTGTAACTTACTCATTTTGTGTAACTTACTCATTTTGGTATTCACAGAAGGCACTTACTCATTGATGAGTAAGTGCCTTCTGTGAATACTAAATGAGTAACTTACTCATTTTTAGTAACTTACTCATTTTGTGTAACTTACTCATTTTGGTATTCACAGAAGGCACTTACTCATTGATGAGTAAGTGCCTTCTGTGAATACCAAAATTAGTAAGTTACACAAAATGAGTAAGTTACTAAAAATGAGTAAGTTACTCAAAATGAGTAAGTAAGTGCCTTCTGTGAATACCAAAATGAGTAATTGCCTTCTGTGAATACCAAAATGATAGTAAATTTAGGATTTTGTCTTAAGTTAGTTCTGTGAATCTGGCCCTGCATAGAGATATTTTTATTTGAAATTTGGGGAGTCTCTTTTGTGGTGTATTTAGTGTGTCACTGGTGTGTGAGTGTGTGTTGCGCAAACGCTTTACACATTGCCTCTGGGATTAGCCTGACTGCTCTGCCAAACTACCAAGGGGGTGAGCAGGTGGTTATCTTGGGTGTGTAACTCCCTTACCCTGACTAGAGTGGTGGATTCTGCCTGGCCTAGCTGCATACCCTAGTCAACCAGAAACCCCATTTCTAACAAGCCTTTACACTTTTATTGCAAAAACATACAAATTCACTGGAACAAATCGAACTGCCACTGAATGAGATCTTCCATGTCAACATCACTCTCAATCACTCCATAATTACTGTAGGTCCATAGATTATTTAACATAAAACAAAGAGATCCCTTTCCAAAAGACTAGAAAGTGAGCGAGGTAAATATATGAGTAAATTCTGTAAACACACCTAAAAACAGGATCATGTGCTATAGGTACTTTGTACAAGAGATATGACAAAGGTACGCTACAATATTTTCTAAAAAGAAAGAAACTTTTTGTATGCAGGTTACTGTAATGTGTTACAATGAAACTCAAAACTCAAACATATAATACACTATATATTATTTTATTAAAAAGACTGTAATTTGTTTTGAAAACAAGTTATTTTTAGGTTCTTAAAGTGCAAATATATAAAGTGACCAGCTTGTCTCAAACAATAATTTCATTAATACATTGATATCATAATCTTTATCCACTTCATTTTTTTAAAAAACAGATAGCAAATACAAGTTTAAAAAGTACAATTTTTTTTAAAATGCACAGAAAAACTGTCAACGAGGCGTTTCGGTGAAAGTTTGATAGATCTTCACCTTCTTCAGGACAAAAATTTCTTCAGTTTATCACTTTATATAGAGACCCTGGAAAAGTCGTATCCTGCTTTCAATGGCATGGCACCCAGAGGAAGAAAGCTGTATTCTTCACCCGTAATATAATAATAGTAGGGTTCTATGTGGTCACCTGTTGATTTAGGACGACACCAGACTTGATATCATAAAATCAGGTATGTTTAATCGTTTTATTGAGAATAGAAGAAATATCATTAATGATAGAGTCAAATAGACAGTTTGTTTGTTGATATGCTGCCCGCATTCAAAAAGCTGTACTTTTCTTCAATATTAGCCTTCCCTAGCAATCCAATCGGTATTGCCGTGTTCACACTTTGCTTTTGCGTATTGCAATGTGCTGGAATTGCAGGAAGCAGAGTCGGGCGGTTGATAGACTCGAATCGAAGCTCTGACGGCCGTAAGACTCTTTGGTCGAGTTCCGGGTGCATGAAACTAGATTATTACTCGGCCTAGTAATCTTGACTTATGGGATCTTTGCCTTCTAAATTTACTACTAAATATTGGTATGAAAACCATATCGGCAGTTTGGAAGAAGTCAACAATTTTTCCCATGGCGCATGGTGGTGCTGGGTATGTTTTATCTGCAGTGCACACAACCATAACCACAATCACAATTTCAAACCCAAATCATCCAGAACTTTATTTAACAAACTAGATGCATATCACAAAAAATTAAACCACCAAATTACCTATGCACCACATTTCCATACCAATCCCTACAGTACTACCAACCAATATCCCTACTCCCACAAACACTATATCAATCATACATAAAGTCAAACAGCGTAGCTGCCCCTCCTTTTCTTCTCACTATATCCCCCTGATACCCCTCCTTCCTTCTCGCATCTCTTCTCTATGCTTCCTGCTACTACTTCTCTTCCTTCTCACATTTCTCTTTATCCCTGAACTCTTATAACCATCACTCGAGTAATGCTTTCATTTGTACAATTATTTACAACTATCTCAACCAACAAAACCAAAATATATTGCTGCTCGAGATGGTAATTGAACATGTATTTATCTTATATAAATAAACCCATTAAAACTTTCTGAGACGAAAAATATACAATTCAGAAAATATTTTTAGAAAGTAAGAGTTGCATTTATTTACAAACAATAATGGTGTGCCTTTCAGAACCAGGTAGTACTCAATATATTAACCCAACAAGTGTAACAAAAATGTTTACCACAACCAACAGGACTAGAAAAAACACGACTTTCACTATTCATTGAAAATGTATTTTTAATAGCTCTGCATTGCTCCGTCACAGAAATTGCTCATATATGAATAACGGTTCCAGCCCAGTTGCATGACCCTTACAAATCATTCACCAAGGTGAAAAACTTGTTACTGTGCTTGAGACACCCAGTCTCTGGCAAACCATCCCTACACCCCCTACCAAGACCTGATCCCTCCTTGTCATCGGAGGTATCTCCCGGGGTAGGAACACAGTGCTCAGAGGTATGGGCCCCCCTTCCTGTATCCCACAAACCTACCAACACTCTTTCTAGCCTAAGCTGGAGGGCAAAATTGTTCATGCAATGCCTTAATATGTTAAACTGTGAAGGTTGAATTTTCCCATGTGCATTAATAACTGACCTAAGTAATTCTAACCCCACCACCTTCCTGCAACCAAATAGGAAATTATAACAGTAGAAGCTATCACATTAATTATCAAGCCCAGCTTCACAATAGCACTTTGAAAACACTCCTCCTTGGAGAACAATGAGGGTGGGTATATGAAGGTGTTCGGCACCCGTGGGGCATGTAAAAAGGCTGTGCCCATGCTCGCTACTTCAGAGCCCCCATGCATCCTCAGGCCATGTCCTTTTTGATTTCTCGCTGCAATCACATATCGCAGTTGAAACCCCACACTGTCCAAGAGTGTGCAGAGTCAGAAGACCCAGACCACACATGTGCTGTGTTGCACTTCCAGTGACACATTGATCTTGAGACAGCTCTCCTTTCCTGAAGGCAGTCTCTTGTAATAAATGCCTGTCAAGTTAGCAGAATCTGGAGATCACTGACTCATGGCTCCTGCACTCCCTCCACCACATTTTCTCCTCACCCTTCTCCCACAACATCCTGCTGTCATTTTGTCTCTTTTTGTCAACATTCTCATTCTCTCAAGCCACCTCTTTCTCTATCCACAACCTTCCCTCCTAGTCCTTTGTTCCCTCTCCCTCTTCTCCCCCTCCACCACATACTCTTCTGTCCCTCTAGCTTCTATTATTCCTCCATGGCACTATCTTGCTATCATCCACTTCTTGCACGCCCTTCACTGCCTTTTCTCCTCTACTTCTTCTCTCCTACTCGACTTCCACTACCTTCACTACTCACCCTTCTTTCCCTCCAACTCCTGGTCTTCATCACCCACCTCCTCTGTTCACCCTTCTTTCCCTCCATGTCCTGGTCTTCCTCACCTACCTTTTCTACTCATCCTTCTTTCCATCCACATCCTGATCTTCACAACCCACCTTCTCTGCTCATCCTTCTTTCCCTCCACCTTGTGATCTTCATCACCAACCTTCTCTGCTCATACTTTTTTCCCTTCCCCTCATGATCTTCATCACCCCTTCTCTGCTCATCCTCCTTTCCCTCCACCTTGTGATCTTCATCACCAACCTGCTCTACTCGCAATTCTTTCCCTCCACATCCTGATCTTCATCAGCAATATCCTGTGCTCATCCTTCTTTCCCTCCACCTCCTGACATTCATCACCCACCTTCTCTGCTCATCCTTCTTTCACTCCACCTTGTGATCTTCATCACCCAAATCCTCTGCTCATCCTTCTTTACCTCCACCTGCTGGTCTACATCACCCACCATTTCTGCTCATGCTTCTTGTTCACCCTTGGTCTGACTTCAAACCTATGACAGAAAGTGAAGTCTTCAGTATAATTGTGAACTTGAAGCCCATACTACTGATCCCCTCCCATCCACAATAGTACAGAACCTCAACAATATCACCACCCTCTTCTGGACAAAAATCATCATCACATCTCTCTCCTCAGGCCATGTACCTGACTCCCTCCAACTAGGCCAAACCACACCCATACTCAAAAAACAAGTGCGGGCCCCAATGACCTCAATAACCTCAGACCAATCACCAACCTCTCATTGCTAGCCAAAACAATGGAGAAGTGCATCCTACTACAGCTCAACCAGCATATAAATGCATTCTACCTCCATGACACCTTCCAGTCAGGATTCAGGAAAGGCTGTAGCACAGATACTGCTATGCACAATGTCTCAGGTGATATTCACAGATCCTTAGATCAGACGTCTTCAATCTGTGGGGCGCGACCCCCAGGGGGGCCGTGGAGTCCTGGGAAGGGGGTCGCGCATTCCCCAGCCTTACTTTGCCTGGAGTCTAAAACATTTGCTTTCATTTTGGAACAAAGACAGCCCTCCTCGGACACCAAATGTCGCTCGTTAAATGCTTTATTTGAGTCTCCTGTGCTGTGTAAAGGTTTCGTGCAACGGTGCCTGGTCGCCTAAAAGAAATGCAAATGTGCCCCATTAGTTTATCTGCAAGTGTGAAGGGTGCTTGGTCCTTTGCCCCAGGTAAAGTTTATTTCATAATGACAAGATATTTTTCACTGGATAACAAATAAAAGATTCATGTCGATTGATAATTCCCAAGCTGGAAAAGATATACAGAATTTTCCTGCAAATTTACCCTTTGTGAAGTTTTGCTGTGCAAAATGGAACTGTGCAGTAAAAATACTATTTTGTGTGCAGTGTCCCCTATGAAGAACAATTTTGTTAGTGTTACATCAGGATGTGGGTGTCTTAAAAGTGTCACAAAAAGTCCAGTGGTTCACACGGAAGTGGTGGAGAGTAAAACATTGTAACATTCATTTATCCATACACCTTTGCAAAGGTGGCAAAACATTTCTGTCATTTTATGTGGCCCAAGCATGGCCCAAAGGAGTTAGCACTTTTATAATAGAACAGTTAGGTTACAAGAAAGTACAAAAACATGCAAAGTACAACATAAAAAAAAACGTTTTTAATTTAGTACCTGCTGTTCACTACCCTCTTTCTGGAAATATTTTAATTTCACACCTCGGCCTGCCCCTCCCCTCTCGAGTATGACAGCTCCCCCCTAGTCCTGGCAGTAACCGTGTTTTGTTGACTTTAACACTCTGAACTTCTGTGTTACAATAGCCCTGCCCCTTGTCCCCACCAGATTCCATGTTTACATTCTTGTACCTCCCACAGTGGGCTTGTGGTGGGACATGTGCAGGTGCTGCCGTCAGGGCAGAGAAAACAACAGGCTTTCTCTCTCGGAAAACATGTGGGCGTGCAAATCCGTCAGCTCCAATTCACAAGTAACTGAAAGGAGGTGCAACGACTTGCACAACTGGCAAGTCACGTATTACACAATTTATTTATAAGCATGGACGATGGGGGAGGGGCTAGGAGTGGTATGGGTAGTGATTGGGTAGTGTCCAGAGGAGTTAGTTGAAGCTTTGTGGTGCGTGGGGGCTACTGCCCCCGCCCCTCATAGTCTGAAACCTTGTAGGACTCGAACCTGCACATTCGAAGGGGGAGGGGGGTGCGCGTGGGAAGGTGACCAGAATTTGAGAAGGAAAAACCGGGACAGGTCGGACAAAAAGTAGGACTAAAGCCTTCAGTCTTATTTCTATATCTGGCCTGTACTGCTTTTTGCATATCCTTTAAAACAAAAACAAAAAAATCAATCATTAAAAAAAAGTAAGTGTGTGTATGTTGTGTGTGCGTTAGACCTGTAAATCTCGTATATACACACACAAACTTACAAGGCTATTCTTATGTAGGGTTAACAATGGCAGAACCTCCACCTTGCGCAAGCCCCACCTCCCCCGCCCGCTCCTCCCCACTCTGTGTCTTTGCTGAGAACAGGCAGCGACCTACTCCTGTGATGCCTGGTAGAAACAAATACATTATGTCATACTTCAGAGGCTCCTGAAAGGAGAGCATACCTAAAAATTCGGCTGCACAGTAAGACTTGTCCTTGGACCCAAAAACCGGGACCTGTATTAGAAATTAGCAAAAGTGTCGGGAAACCTGGACTGTCCGGGGAAATCTGGGACGTCTTGCCTTGTCACCCTAGGACAGACGTCTTCAATCTGTGGGGCACTACCCCCAGGGGGGGCGTGGAGTCCTGGGAAGGGGGTTGCTCATTCCCCAGCCTCACTTTGCCTGGATTCTAAAACATTTCCTTTCGTTTTGGAAAAAAGACAGCCCTCCTGGGACAGCAAATGTCGCTTGTTAAATGCTTTATCTGAGTCTCCTGTGCTGTGTAAAGGTTTCGTGCCAGGGTGCCTGGTTGCCTAAAAGAAATGCAAATGTGCCCCATTAGTTTATCTGCAAGTGTGAAGTGTGCTTGAGACCCCATGAATCACTCCAAGCTTTGTGATGACAAAGAGTTGTTTTTTTGAGTGGTAGTGCAAAGAGTTAACAACTGGGCTGTGAAGTGTTTGCTTTTAATCATAACTGTACTTACACAGCCCTTAGTACCACTAAGGAGGTGTTGAAGTGACAGTTATTTCAAAAAGAAATTGCATTACAAAAGCCCTGGTATTCCTAAAATCTACATTTTGGAAGAACCATTTTATTGTAAAACTATTTACACATTTTGTATCATCACTGTGTGTAATACAAGTATAAAATAATGATTTACATACTCACAGTGCTTTCTGTCACAGGCTGTGACCTCATAGCATAAATATAAACTATTCTCCACTGCACCAACTAAGATTTAATTCTGTGGCTCTCTGGTTACACACAGACCTCTGCAGTGCATTAAGTAATAGAGGTTTCATAATGTACTACAGTGCATTTCATTTATTTTTTATTTACGATGCCCTTTATTTTATATGTAGGTACCTGATGGTGAAAGACCTAAAAAACATACAGAATATTTTGGGGCTTATTTATGAGAGGCTTGCGCTGCCAGAGCACCGGTTTTAGTGACGCTCTGGCGGCGCAAGCGTCTCAACCATATCAATGAGGCGGAGCAAAGTCACTCTGCATGGCTTTGCATGGCCTCATAGATATGGAGTAAGACAAAGCAGGGCAAGTTGCTGACTTGCCTAACTCTGCCTCAAGGAGGTGTTCCATGTGCACTGCGTGGGTGTTCCCACGCAACACCCATGGATTTTGATGCTGCCCCATATTTACAAAATCACTTAAACCTGGGGCAGCACCAAAAACGTATGTCTCCCCAGTGAAAAAATGTCTCCTCATTTTTTCCTCTTTCCATGTATGCTGCATTTTGCAGCTCACAAAGAAAGAGGAAAACATCTCTCAGGATTGTTTTTGTGCAGGAAGGTGACCTTCCTGCACAAAAACAATCCTGCCTATGTTGGTGCTAGGCAGCAATTTGTGCGCCAGCGCAAGAGGAAAGGACAGGAATGGACCGTATTTCATAGATATGGTGCATTCCTGCCTTTTCACATTGGCGCAGAGCAGCGCAGCAAGAAGTCTGGCGACGCTGCCCAACGCCAATTCCTCATAAATGAGGCCCTTTGTTTTTAACTACACCTCTGACCACGCCCACTGACCTTTGGTTGGCTAAACACTGTTTAATATTATTTCCCCACTGTAAAAATGATTTTGTGTGGAAATTGGGGGCGTTTATGGTTGTCGATGATGAGGAGTACCAGGTTCTAGAAACTTTTGTCAGGAGGGGGTCCTTACTCCTAAAAAGGTTTGACAAGGGGGTCTCGGCATCAAAAAGTTTGAAGACCCCTACCTTAGATGAATGCGACTCATGCCTCCTAATCCTAGTTAAATTATCTGTGGCTTTTGAGACTGTAAATCACCCAGCATTACTTGAGACACTCAAGAACCGCACTGATATCGATGGCACAGTCCTAAGATGGTTCACACCTTACCTACAACATAGCTCGCAACAAATAAAATTCAACAACTGTCTCTCGAAACCTACACTAGTTCCACATGGGGTACTCCAAGGCTCAGTTCTCTCCCCATCCCTTTTCAATCTCTTCATGGACCCCTTACTGTTATCCTGAACAAAGCAGGGGTCAAATATCACCTATATGCCGATGACACCCAACTTTACTACAAAATTAAATCACCCAGTGACATCCTACATCTGAATGTCACACTAATCAAGATACAAACTTGGCTTAACACCAACCACTTAAAGTTGAACCCCAAAAACTGAACTACTACTTTTCTCCACTAAAAACAACCCTCTACCAATCCAAGATTGGCTCGAGAATTTGGACGCCCTAAATTGTTCTCTCACACTATATAACTCTGTAAAGTCCTTGGGTATCATCCTGGACAAAAACATGCCAATGAAGGGCCACCTCAAAAACTCAGTCAAAGGAGCGCGTTACACACTAAAACATCTCAAGAAAATCAACCTGTTCATTCCCCCTGATGATTTTAAGATGGTAGTGCAATCTCTAGTGCTCTCAAAACTGGTATATGGCAACTCCATCTTCACAGGAACTCCAAAATATCACCTTGCTCCCCCTAAGAACGCTTCTCAACACGGCTGCCCGGGTTCCTAACAGGTTTTAAATACTTTGAGCACATCTCACTGGCCGTCCAGAACCTCAATTGGCTTCCCATCGAAAAAAGATGTATCTACAAGACTGCTTGCATCACCCACAAAGCCCTTCATACACATAACCCCAACTATCCAGGTACCAAACTTTCGAAAGCAGGAAGAGCCAGGACACTGAGAAGCTCCAACTTACTTCTTCGCATACCTCCCAAACTAAAAAAGAAATCCTCCTAGACATGCTCATTCTCTGGAAATGGAACTCCATCTTAAATCAGTGCAAACGGTTTTTAACTTCTTACTGGGTATTGAGTAAATGTGTGGTGGTATATACATACATCAGTTCACATTAGACTGCCCCAGGAGATTTCATCATTGAGTCCATGGTGGTCAGTACGTAATCTAAAGACCCATCGTTGTTCAAATAAGAGTAGGGGTCCACTCATGTCGTCATCGCTGTGAGCTGTTTCTATGTAGTGTTGTGTTAGTCTGGTGGCTTCTTTTTTGCACCGATGTTAAAAACCGTTTGCACTGGTTTAAGATGGTACGGTCCGTGCAGACAGGTTAATATGGGAGTACACAAAAGCTAGTACCCAAAAACACGACACATGGGTGGGAGGTACAACATTTGGATAATTGGCAATGAACAATGACATAAGGGATACAGTCGCTGAGTGATACACTATTATAATGAGCTGCTAACAAAAAAAAATTGGGAACTACCCTGCCCTTCCATATCTCATTGTCAATAGAGTTTCGCACTTTGAATTAGGGATCTGACAAAAGATAAGGACACACTATCTTAAGGAGCCACTAACTAACAATGTTGTATCTACACTTTTTTATCTCTTTGTCAATAAAGTTTTGCAAGTTGAATTAAGGATCAAATCATAGACAATTGAAATACACCACCATGAGTGCAACAAGCGCCAGTGGCCATGTACTGAGGCAAAAAAACTGGGACACACATGATACTTGTTAGTAATAACTCTGGCCAAGATTAAAGAATCATAAATCATTAAAACGTTCACCTCTCGCGCATACTTACGCTGTGTGACTACATCTCCCAGAATCCTTGAGGTACCCCTGTGGCCTTTGTAATACGTCTACTACTTCCGGGTTCACACGGATTCAGCACGTGAACGGACACGTCCATTTAATCTGACGCCCGACATGCCACTGACCTGAACCACAGCACAGAGCAGGACAGACGTAGGTATAGTGGCCGGGCTTTCCTTTTTACGAAGTAAGTGGGGCTCTCATATCGAGGGGCAAACATTGGTCCTACTTTTATTGTGTGTCGGTCTCGCATCAGGCACTATTCATTTGCAATTTGGAGCCTGAGCATGAGAGAGAGACATATGAATGCAATCCACATCTAACGGAGTATGCACGACCTCATGTGGATACCAAGTGCATATGACTGATTGTACGGACGATGATGAAAGATAGAGCGTGTGGGCGGGCATGAGTGAGCATCTATCTCACAAGAGCGCAATATTTCCTAAAAGTAAGACAAACATATATTGCCGTGCTAAGGGTGATGTACGGCGGTGGCATGAATAAGGGTCCGCTCATGTGTTTTCCTCATGTTGTTTGTTTATTTATGTATGTAAAACGTCTTTATCTATGAAAACTATCGCTGCGAGTACCGTTAGCTATGGCTTAGCAAGAGTTCTCTGAGGACCCCTCGCACCTAACGCTGTAATCCTATTAGAATTATGAATGACGTATGAACCGATCGCAAGAGTACGATGCAGACAATAAGATATGATTCGTCTGGTGTAATATGAAAAAAATCTGGTAAACGTTTGTCATAACAACTAGTGAATAACGGTTGTTACCAGCACTAGATTCTCTAGAGTTAATTTTATTAATTTGATTGATTGTTGTGAGCCGAGTGTACTATATTGAAGGATTCCTCAAACCACAGACAGGAATCTCATACGCCGTGTTTGAACCTTTGATTGTCTCCTTCCAGGGCTGCAAATGTTTACTAGGTGTATTTTGTCGCTTTTCCTTTCATTAGTGTGTGACTTAGAAGGACCCCGCTCTCTCTGTGACCATGATGTTGGTAACACCTATACTTTAGGGTAAGGGACGTATGCATTTCTAATTAGTGACACTGATCACGATACTACCTAATATAGTAGTGACACTCAGGCTAGTGGCCTTAGCACTATAGATCACGAAGGACTCTTCCTTTTATATTTTAATTAAATCACATTCAGTTTTGATTTTCAACCATAGAGATCACAGGCTTCACCAAGACCTTAGACGTCCTGAGCCGAATTAAATACTATTGCTTAGATGTACAACTGTCACATTTTGAGTAATTAGTGTATTCTCTATCTTCTTGTACCTTCTCTATTTTAGGTGGCAAGGACAAATTACTCAACCACAGGCAGGTAATTATGGTAGGACCGTAATTAGGAATCCACCGTACAATAGCCTAATCGATTCTAAATTGGAATCGTGTTTAGTTTTTTCACATTGGGATCCGTATGCCCTGAAGAATGCCCCAGACCGTTTAGGCTTGCGAAAGTGGGCAGAAACATGTTGGCAAAATTTTGGGTGTGAGGCAGTGCACTCCAGTACCCAAACCTTCTTCATTTTTAATCTTACCTAGTGTTCCACTAATAAAGGTAAAATTTCCCCAGGGACTCTAAGGTATTTTTATGCTTTTCATCTGGATCCCCTGTTATATGGTGTTGTCCAGTAAGACTTATGCAAGAACTCCCTCCTAACTAGTCAGTCTTCGAGGAGGTTGAGTCCACCCGGGTGGCATTGCCCTACCAGGGTGGGGAGAGGATTCCTATGATGAAGCATGACACTAATAAGTGTGTGAGGTTTCCTCTTCCATTAAGGATTACTTCCCCATAAGCCAGGAATCTAAGGTTTCAGCTCAGCAAAGTTTGCACCTGCACCAGAGCCTAAAGTCTTGTTACTCTGAGTACACTTCTTTGTGTATCGCTGTCACCGTCCAACTATATTGTGTTACATGGTATTTGAAGGGACGTAGGGTGCCATACCCTTCTCTTCTCTCCTTAGTGTTTCCGTACTAAGCCATTTACTCCATTAAGTTATGCTGTTCTGATGTCCGCATATTGTAACTACCTTGACTGCCTTACATTTTTCTTTGTATATATGTATGTACTTCAATCAAATGATCTTGTATTATATGTAAAGCGCTCTGATACCTTCGGGTCTAGCTAGCACTATATAAAACCTATAAATAAATAACAATAATAAATGATTTCCCTCTACATAGCGATATGATATGACATAACATGACCAAAATGTATAAAGCGCACAAAGGTCCGTAAGTGTCTAGGTGCTGTAATCTTGCTATGCCGCATAGCACACTGTTATAAAACTTCTGATTGTGCTATGCCTAAATATAGGTTGAACAACCAGGTTTTTATGGCCTTTCTAAAAGGGAGATACAACTTCATGGATGTAAGATAGTAGGGAAGAGTACTCCAGAGCCTTGGGCTGCAACTGAGAACGCTCTGCATCCCCATTTCTTCTTCCAGACTCTGGAGACAGTTACCCAGTTTTGGTGTGCTGAGCAAAGATTTCTAGCAGGAACATACAGCTGGAACATGGCTTTGAAGTTAATAGGACGTGCCCCATAGAGGACTTTATGTACAGTGCATAATGACGTAAACCGAATGCGCTTCTCTACCGGAAGCCAGTTCAGTTCTCGTAGACCTTTTGACACCAAATGCAGATTAGGAATATCCAACGTCAGCCTTGCCACCGCATCCTGCATGAGTTGCAGTTTTGCTAGAATCGACTCATTGGTCTCAGGGTAGAGCACCTTGCAGTAGTCTATCCTTGAGGAAATCAAAGCAAGAGTGATGTGTTTACGGGCCAGAAGGACCATAAATGGGACTATCTTCCTAAGAATTCTGATCATACAGAAGCAGGTTGATACTGTACAGTTGACCTGACGGTCCAGTGACACATCGCTAGCCAGAAGAGCACATAGACTTTAATCAGTGTCAACTGGAGTGGGTAATGTGCCTAGCGTGTCTTGCCACCAGGTGCTGTTCCAGATCAAAGGTTGACCTCCAGAGAGCAATACCTCCGTCTTATCTCCGTTCAACTTCAAGTAGTTTGTGGCCATCCAAGCTGCTGCCGCTCTCATACAGAGGTGGAAATTGGCTGCGGTGTCCTTAGTATCTTTAGAAATGGACATCATCAATGGATCTGGATCTCCATCACCCACCTGCTCTGCTCGTCCTTCCTTCTCTCCATCTCCTGATCGCCATCACCCACCTGCTCTGCTCGTCCTTCCTTCTCTCCATCTCCTGATCGCCATCACCCACCTGCTCTGCTCGTCCTTCCTTCTCTCCATCTCCTGATCGCCATCACCCACCTGCTCTGCTCATCCTTCCTTCTCTCCATCTCCTGATCGCCATCACCCACCTGCTCTGCTCGTCCTTCCTTCTCTCCATCTCCTGATCGCCATCACCCACCTGCTCTGCTCGTCCTTCCTTCTCTCCATCTCCTGATCGCCATCACCCACCTTCTCTGCTCGTCCTTCCTTCTCTCCATCTCCTGATCGCCATCACCCACCTGCTCTGCTCGTCCTTCCTTCTCTCCATCTCCTGATCGCCATCACCCACCTTCTCTGCTCGTCCTTCCTTCTCTCCACCTCCTGATCGCCATCACCCACCTTCTCTGCTCGTCCTTCCTTCTCTCCACCTCCTGATCGCCATCACCCACCTTCTCTGCTCGTCCTTCCTTCTCTCCATCTCCTGATCGCCATCACCCACCTTCTCTGCTCGTCCTTCCTTCTCTCCATCTCCTGATCGCCATCACCCACCTGCTCTGCTCGTCCTTCCTTCTCTCCATCTCCTGATCGCCATCACCCACCTGCTCTGCTCGTCCTTCCTTCTCTCCATCTCCTGATCGCCATCACCCACCTGCTCTGCTCATCCTTCCTTCTCTCCATCTCCTGATCGCCATCACCCACCTTCTCTGCTCACTCTTCTTTATCTCGAACTTCTGCTTAATCTACATCACCTTCTCTCCTCATTCACTTGAGCACATCTCTTGCTGTCTTCTACACTTTCTTCTCTCCCATCGATCCGTTTTCCCACCCTCTACACTCCTTAAACCTCCTTGTCTTCCTCCTTCAGAATATCCCCAACCCCTAATCCGTCCACCCCCCTCCAATGGCCACTTCCCCCATACTCTTCTCTCCAATCATCTCCTGTTCTCATCATCTTCTACTCTCCCTTCAGCTCCCACTCTTCCTCCGCCACCTTCTCTGACCCCTTCTCCTCTCCCTGTCGTTTTCCCTCCCTCCTGTACTATTTGCTCTCCTTTCTTAAAGTCGTTTTTTTTATAATCCACGGCCCTCAGGTTAGCAGGATTTGCAGGTCACTGACTCGTTGCCCCGCTCTTCCTGCAGCTTTAGCCTTTAAAACACTTTGCTTCAATTAAACTTCTATGCATGCCTCCACCCTTCACCCTTCTGACTTTAATTTCCTTGTTCCTCCTCTGTGCTCTCTTCTCTTCTTGCTTTGTCTCTCTCTCAGCATCCCTCACGTATCTCAACCTAGCCTTTGAACTTCACCCGCGACCCTCTGTTTTCTGTTAGACCGTGTCCTCGACCCTCTACACCTGCTTGTCTGTTCCTTACTCTCTGCGTTCTTTGCTCTCTCGCGCTGCTCTCTAGCTCTCTCTCATCTGATTCCACCACTACCTCTCTTTGACTATTTCTCACTATCCTTGGTGAGTGTGAGTGCACCTCACCCTGGCCCCGCTGCTCTCCTACAGTAGTTACTGCCATCTGTGGCTGGCAGCCTGGCACCATGCGCTGTCCCGACACACGCACACATCTGCCCAACTCGTCCTCGTCGTCTCCCTCTCTCTTTCGAGTCCACGCACGCACCTCCTGCGCCCCCTGCCCCCTCTCCTCGTGCCCGTAGGAGTCGCTTTGCACTATTCCACAGCGCTGCTCTCCTGCTGTCTCCCTGCGCCCACGCCCCTGGGCTACCGCCCACCCTTAGCAAAGGCCGCTCACGCCCCTGCACAGCTCCAACGCCACTCCCTCATCTTGGAGCATTTTTGGCGCTTTTTTTCACACCTATCTTCCGGCCGTCTCGCATCTCCTTTGCGCTCTTTCCCTCCCTCGCGTGCCTGGCAGGAGTTCACTCACGCGCCCACACGGTTATTTTCCAACCCCGAGTCATTTCACACGCACCGCTCCATCTCCTTCCAACCGTTTCTCGCCCATCTCACACATCCTGGGCTCGCATTGGTGCCACTTCCGCGCTGTTGTTTTTTCCCCCACCCTCCTACTCTCGCTCATTCACTCCATTTTTATAGGTCTCTCTTCCACAGTCTCACGAGCGCTTTTTCCCCGTCCTTCTACTCTGACTCCTTCACTCCATTTCCATAGGTCATCTTCCACAGCCTCACGCGCACTGCACCTCGCTCATTGTCTCTTCCTTCTCGCTTCTGGTATCAAACAACATTGCCAGAGCTTCGTCCCCACCCTCTGTTTCTTCTCCTCCATTTCCATCTCATTCTTGGTTTTCTTTCCCCACGTTTCCTTTCTCTTTCATGGTCTCACACACGGCTCGCAGGAATTTTTTCCCGCCATTTCCGTTCCCTTCTCACTCTCCCCTTTTCTCTCTCTTCCACTCTCACACACGGTTCATCCCCCTTCTCTTCCACTGTCTCACGCATGACTCACCTCCTTTTCCTTCTCTTCCACAGTCTCACACACGGCTCACAGAGTTTTTTACGCCCTCTATCATGTCCCACTCATTTTATTCTCACTTTTCCATTTTCTTTCCTCTCACTTTCCTCTCTCTTCCATTGTTTCGCACACGGTTCACCTCCCTTTCCTTCTCTGCCACGGTCTCACACACGGCTCACAGAATTATTTTTTCCCCGCCCTCTATTATACCCCTCACATTCTCAGCCTTCTCGCCTTTCTCTCCCCTCTCTTCCACTGTCTCACACATGGCTCACGGAGATCTTTTCCCGCCCATCGTTTCCCCTTCTCTCTTTGTCTCTCCAGCCATTCTTTTCCTTCTAGGGTCTCACGCGCCATTTCCAAAGTTCCACTTATAAACACTTTCTTTCCTTCTCCCTCTCGTTCTGTCTCTCCGCTATCCTTCTCTCATTGTTTCTTCGTCCCTCTGTTTTCTACTCTCACAAACCATTGACAGAGCTCTTTCCTCGCCCTATTTTTCTTCGCCCTCGCTCTCTGTTGGTCCTCTCGCCTATCATTTTCTCTCTCTTTCTCCTACCTTTCATGTACCAAAGTTTCACACATCGCTTGCAGTTCTTTTCCCACACTGTTTCTCATTTCTCTCTATTACTGTCTAGCCACCCATTCCGCAATCTTCCACAGTCTCACATATCCCTTGCAGTTCTTTTCCCACACTGTGTTGCTTCATTGTTTCATATGGTCTCCCCTTTCCTCTATCTTCCAACCGTCTCACACACACTTCGCAGTTCCTTTCCCACACTGTTTCTCTTTTCTCTCTATTATTGTCTAGCCACCCTTTCCTCAATCTTCCACAGTCTGACACATCCCAAGCAGGTCTTTTCTCACACGATTTCTCTTCTCCCTCTTTCATTGTCTCATCCGCCACTTTCTCTCACTTCCAAAGTCTCTCTCATGATTTTTTTTATCATGGCTCTCTTCCCAGACTGATTCCTATCTCCCTCTCACACTGTCTCTCCGACCCTTCTCCTCTCTTCCACAGTCTCACACATCCCTTGCAGTTCCTTCCCCACACTGTTTCTCTTCTCCCTCTCCCTCGCTCTACCTTTCCTCTTTTTTCCACAGTCTTACACATCCCTTGCAGTTCTTTCCCACACAGTTTGCCATCTCCCTCTTCCACTGTCACTCTGCCCCTTGCCTCTGTCTTCCACAATCTCACACATCTCTTGCTGTCTTGCCCCACACTGTTTCTTTTCTCCGTCTTCCACTGACTCCCTGCCCCTTTCCTCTATCTTCCACAGTCTCACACATCCTTTGCAGTTCTCGCTCCTCAATGTTTCCCCTCTCCCACTGTCTGTCGGTCCCTTCATCTGTCTTCCACAGTCTCACACACTCCTTGCAGTTCTTTGTCCACACTGTTTCTCCTCTCCCCCTCTCACTGTCTCTCCCCTTTCCCCTATCATCCACAGTCTCCCACACTCTTTGCAGTTCTTTGTCCACACTGTTTCTCCTCTCCCTCTTTCACTGTCTCTCTCTCCCTTTCCTATATCACCCACAATCTCAAACATCCCTTGCAGTTCTCGCCCCACACAGTTTCTTTTCTCCCTCTTCCACTGTCACTCTTCCCCATCCCTCTATCTTCCAAAGTCTCAGACATCCCTTGCAGTTCTCGCCCACACGGTTTATTTTCTCCCTCTTCCACTGTCACTCTGCCCCATCCCTCTATCTTCCAAAGTCTCAAACATTCCTTGCAGTCCTTTTCCCCACACTGTTTCTTTTCTCCCTCTTCCACTGTCACACTGCCCCATCCCTCTATCACCCACAGTCTCACACATTCCTTGCAGTCCTTTTTCCCACACGGTTTCTTTTCTCCCTCTTCCACTGTCACACTGCCCCATCCCTCTATCACCCACAGTCTCACACATCCCTTGCAGTCCTTTTCCCCACACGGTTTCTTTTCTCCCTCTTCCACTGTCACTCTGCCCCATCTCTCTATCTTCTACAGTTTCAAACATCCCTTGCAGTTCTCGCCCCACACTGTTTCTTTTCTCCCTCTTCCACTGTCACACTGCCCCATCCCTCTATCTTCCAGTCTCACACATCCCTTGCAATTCTTTCCACACACTGTTTCACTACTCACCCTCGCACTCTCTTTCCTCTATCTTCCAGTCTCACACATCCCTTGCTGTCTTGCTCCCACAGTTTATTTTCTCCCTCTTCCACTGTCAATCTGCCCCTTTCCTCTGTCTTCCACAGTCTCACATATCCCTCGCAGTTCTTTCCCCGCGACGTCTCTCGTGCCCCTCTTCCACTGTCTCTCGTGCCCCTCTTCCACTGTCTCTCGGTCCCTTCTCTATCTTCTAAAGTCTCTCACATGGGTTTTTCACTGCCCTTTCCCCACACTGTTTCTCCTCTCCCTCGCTCACTGTGTCTTTCCCCTTTCCTCTTTCTTCCACAGCCTCACGCAACCCTTGTGCTTTCCCCGCACCGTTATCCTCTCTCTCTCCCCTCTGTCTCTCGGTCCCTCCCTCCCACAGTCTCTCACACGGTTCAGGGTTCTTTTTCCACATCGTTTCTCTTCTCCCTCGCTCATTGTCTCTCTGCCTTTTCTCCTGTCGCCCTCGGTTTCACTCATTTCTGGCGCGGTTCCCTCGCATATATACACCGATTTTTCTTCTTTTAACCCCGTTTCCTCAACTCCCCCTGTCGTTTCCTCACCATACTTCCGCTTTTTTCTCACTTTGTCTCACCCTTCAACTCACATTGAAGCGAAGGGTTCTTGTGTCCACCTTCTCTACCTCTCACAGCTTCTCATGGCCTCCCTCCGTTCGCCCCCCATTACCTAGCGCGTAACGTTGACAGTGTCTACATAGCTACCCAGAGACGTTTTAAGGCATGGGCAAAGTGGGCTCTGGCCCAGGGCCCCAGCCTTTCAGGGGGCCCCCTGATCGAGCCAGCTATGTTCTACAGAGGGTCTTGCCCTGATGACTTTGAATACATTTTGAACAGATTTTTATAAATAGCATTTTTCTATCATTTATTTTTAATGTGTGAGAGTCTATTGCAGACATTTTGCAGGCAAAACGTGTTTATGTTCCATGCAACATCCATATAAAAAGTTTCTTTTAGATCAATACAGGACCTCACATATGAGAAATGGGAGGGTGTCACAGAGATTATTTGCAGTAATATTTGTGAGCTGCTGCTTTGTTACAATACTGAAAACACACATCAATTTCCCTGATAATCAGATGCGGTCACACATTTCGAATGTGACCAAAGAGGGTATGAAAGAGCTGAAACTGGATCATAAAATCAAAGCTGTTTCGAGCAGGGGCCCCCAAAATACATTTGGCCCATGGCCCCCAAAATCCTTAAAACGTCCCTGTAGCTACCTACACATGTCTGCTCCTCTGAGTATGCTACCTCCCCCTCCTACATACACTGTCCCCGTCCCCCCATGCTCTATTCTCCCTCTCCCCTCTCTCTCTCAAGTTCGTCCCGCGGCCTCATCATTCACCAGCCTCTATTTCGTTCATTCACCGTCTCCTTATTTTACTCGCCCTCTGCGCTCTTTCATCCTCTTCCTCTTCCCGGTCTCCTCACTACCTCTCTTTCTTTTGCTTTCCCTGTCCCTCTTTTCTCCTCCACCGCCCTCCATCCTCTCGTCCTTTCCCTCAGTCTCATTCGCGCCGCTCGGTGGTTCGCTCACAGCTCTACTGCCCTCTCCCAACATCCTTTCTCTTTCGCCCACCTCGCTCTTCCTCTCCATCTCTCAACCTCTGTTCTTCTCTCTTTTTAATCCCCCCCCCTCAACTCTAATTGCTCTTTCATGTTCTCCCTTGTTCGCTATCTTCCTCCTTTGCCTTCCCCCTGTCCTATTTTTTCTTCCGAACCTCCTTTTTTTCCTTCTTCCCTCACCCTTTTCTCTTTTCGCCCCCATTTTTCTCACTCTTCCCATGACTGTCTCTGCACCCTCCCCTGCACTTTTCGTTCCTCTCGTCTCCTTCTTCCCCTTTCCTTCTCTTAGTCCGCCTTCCTGCTGCTAGTCGTCCCCTTGGTCCGCTTATTTCCCACGCACTCATTGCTCTTTTTCTCGGGCTCTCTCTTACACACCCACCCTATATCTTCTCTCTTCCCCTCTGTTCCCGTGTTCCTCCCTTCTCGTAGGTCCATTCACCATCTCTTCCTACATTTCACGATTTTTCTCTCATACTACCCTTTTCTTCTCGTCTGCTCCCTCTTCGTTCCGCTATTTTCCATACTCTCTTCTACCCTTTTTAAACCCCTTTCCTTCCTCGCTCTCCTCCTGTTCCCTCAGCCTCCCCTTCCCCATCTCCACCTACATCTAATTATGAGCTGAGCGCTCCCTGGAATAAGGCTGTGGACGGAGCTCCGCCCCCTCCAGCCCTGGCTCCGCCCCCCGGAGCCCTGCCTCTGCCTCCCTTCCACCCCCGGAGCCCCACCGCTGCCTCCCTCCCAGCCTCGGCAGTCTGATTCCGCTCCTTTCGGGATGGCTTGGCCGTGACCAGCAGAGAGATAAGCATTACCGGGGGCTGCGGGACGGACGGGGCTCGGAGCCGCATTTTAATGCCTGTGATCTGGAGCAGGGAGCGGGCGCTGCTGTCTGAGCATGAAAAGGACTGCTAGCTCCCCAGGATCTGCACGCCAGCACTGCGACCAGCATGCCCGCTGTCTACAGAGCCGTCCTGCCAAGGTCCTTCCGAGTCGACTGAGAGCGCCCGGCTGCCAAACCCCCAGCAGAGAGGGGCATTAACGTCAGGTAAGGGCCCGGCCGGGTCCCGCCTTCCGGGGCGTCTCGAGCGCTGGTTTGATTGTGCTTGATCTAAAGCGACCGAAGGCTTGTCAGTGTGTCTGAGGAGTCCGTTCACCTGAGCCCTGCAGAGGACTTCACCGGGGCTCTGCAGAGGGCCCTCAACTGAGCTCCCAGGGGACCCTCTACTGAGCTCCCAGAGGACCCTCACCCGATCTCCGCAGAAGACCCTCACGTGACCTCTGTAGAGGACCCTCGCCAGACCCTGAAGAGGATCTTCACCTGAGCTCTGCAGAGGACCCTCGCATGAGCTCTGCAGAGGACCCTCACCTGAGCTCTGCAGAGGACCCTCGCCCGAGCGCTGACGAGGACCCTCACATGAGCTCTGCAGAGGACCCTCACCTGAGCTCTGCAGAGGACCCTCGCCCGAGCGCTGACGAGGACCCTCACCTGAGCTCTGCAGAGGACCCTCACCTGAGCTCTGTAGAGGACCCTCACATGAACGCTTTAGAGGAGCCTCGCACGAGTTCTGCTGAGGACCCTCACATGAGCTCTTCCTCGCACGAGTTCTGCTGAGGACCCTCACGAGCTCTGCTGAGGACCCTCACGAGCTCTGCTGAGGACCCTCACATGAGCTCTGTAGAAGACCGTCTCCTGAGCTCTGTAGAGGACCGTCTCCTGAGCTCCGTAGAGGGGACTCACCTGAGCTCCTTCCGATGAGCTCCTCCGGAGATCTTCTTGTGAGCTCCTCATCTGAGCTCTGAAAAAGAGCAGTGCTCCAAGCAAGTCCTTTTTGCAGTTTTACATACGCGAACTCGACGCGAAGGTATTGGAGCGCTTTACATGAGCACCAGTTTCCCGGCACAAGGATATATTCATTTTTTGATAGGCTCTGGGAGATTAAGGGATTTGCCAAGAATCACAGGATGTTCAGCCAACGCCGAGACTCGAACCTAGTGCTCCAGTTCTAAAGCCGGAAGCTCTGACTGTTACGCCACACCTAAAGAAGGCCACCGCCTGGGCCCTAGGGAGGCCTCTCCTCAGCCACAGAGGATCCTCGGCCATGCAGTGGAAGCTCCACTGAGCTCCTCAGAAGTACTCACCTGAGCTTTGGATAGATCCCTCGCCAGAGCTGTGCAGGAGACCCACACTGAGCACACCAGATGACCCCCTGGAGAGGTCTGCTGGGGGCTTTCTCTGGGGCGCTGCAGAGATCCTTCAAATGAGGCCTTTAGAGGAGCCTCACCTGATCTCTTCAGAGTGCTGTCACTTGAGCTGCGGAGTGCACCCTCACCTGAGCTCTGCAGAGTGCTGTCACTTGAGCTGCGGAGTGCACCCTCACCTGAGCTCTGCAGAGTGCTGTCACTTGAGCTGATGAGTCCACCCTCACCTGATCTCAGCAGAGTGCTGTCACTTGAGCTGATGAGTGCACCCTCACCTGAGCTCTGCAGACAGCTGTCACTTGAGCTGATGAGTCCACCCTCACCTGATCTCAGCAGAGTTCTGTCACTTGAGCTGATGAGTGCACCCTCACCTGAGCTCTGCAGAGTGCTGTCACTTATGCTGCGGAGTGCACCCTCACCTGATCTCTGCAAAGTGCTGTCACTTGAGCTGTGGAGTCCACCCTCACCTGAGCTCTGCAGAGTGCTGTCACTTGAGCTGATGAGTCCACCCTCACCTGATCTCAGCAGAGTGCTGTCACTTGAGCTGATGAGTGCACCCTCACCTGAGCTCTGCAGGGTGCTGTCACTTGAGCTGCGGAGTGCACCCTCATCTGATCTCTGCAAAGTGCTATCACTTGAGCTGTGGAGTCCACCCTCACTTGATCTCAGCAGAGTGCTGTCACTTGAGTTGATGAGTGCACCCTCACCTGAGCTCTGCAGAGTGCTGTCACTTGAGCTGTAGAGGACCCTCACCTGATCTCTGCAAAGTGCTGTCATGTGAGCTGTTGAGTGCACCCTCACCTGAGCTCTGCAGAGTGCTGTCACTTGAGCTGTGGAGTGCACCCTCGCCTGAACTATGCAGAGTGCTGTCACCTGAGCTGAGGAGTGCACTCACTCTGAGCTCTTCAGAGGGTCATCCCTTCAGTTGTAGAGCGCATCATACTGAACTCCTCAGAGGACCCTAACCGTAGCTCTAAGGCGCCTTAAACAGAACTCTTCTGAGCTCTACTGTGCACACGCACGGAACTCAGTAGAGGTCCCTCTCCTGAGCTGTGCAGAGGATCCTCAGATCTCCAGTGCACTCGCACTGAACTCAGTAGAGGTCCCTCTCCTGAGCTGTGCACAGGATCCTCAGATCTCCAGTGCACTCGCACTGAACTCAGTAGAGGTCCCTCTCCTGAGCTGTGCACAGGATCATCAGATCTCCAGTGCACTGACACTGAACTCTGCTGAGAGTCCTCACCAGAGCTCTACATAATACCCTTATGTCTCCAGCGCACCCACACTGAACTCTAGAGGACCCTCGCCTGAGCTCTGCAGAGGTCCCTCGCCTGAGCTCTGCAGAGGTCCCTCGCCTGAGCTCTACGCAGGGCTCTTAGATCCATAGTGCAACCACACTGAACTCTGTAGAGGTCCCTCAGGTGAGCTCAGCAGAGGCCCTGGGCCCTGTGGTAACTGTAGAGGTTCCTCGCCTGAGCTCTGCAGAGGTCCCTCACAAGAGCTCTGCGCAGGACTCTTAGATCCACAGTGCACTCACACTGATCTCTGCAGAGGTCTCTCGCCTGAGCTCTGCGTAGGGCTCTTAGATCCACAGTGCACTCACACTGATCTCTGCAGAGGTCCCTCGCCTGAGCTCTGCGCAGGGCTCTTAGATCCACAGTGCACTCACACTGAACTCTGCAGAGTCCCTCGCCTGAGCTCTGTAGAGGTCCCTCGCCTGAGCTCCGCCCAGGGCTCTTAGATCCAGAGTGCACTCACACTGCCCTCTGCAGAGGTCCCTCGCCTGAGCTCTGCAGAGGTCCCTCGCCTGAGCTCCGCCCAGGGCTCTTAGATCTACAGTGCACGCACACTGACCTCTGCAGAGGTCCCACGCCTGAGCTGTGCAGCTCGTTGCAGGAAGGATGTGGGTCGGAGCAGGCTCGGCGGTGTGGCCCGGGTGTCTGTCTAGGCTTACAAGGTGCCCCAGTGGCTGTCTAATGGGCGAGCTCACCAGTGAGAAGGCTGCCTCTGTCCTACGGGGGTGGGGCTTCCGATGAGATATATACATTGCCTAGGTAGCCTCTGCTCTGGGTCACCGGTGTAGGGGGCTACTTATGGTTTGACCCGAACCCCCACTATGGCATGATGTACGTATGGGGGCGGGCAGAAGGGTGCATGGTGCTTTCTGGCTGCCCTGACAGGGATCTGGCGTCACCCCCTAGTGCAGGTTATCGTCACTGGGTGGGCGCAGCAGGATGAAGGCCCTATACCTGCCGGATTCTGTCATGTTTCTGTGCCCCGCGAGAGCGCCCCCTAGTGGTGGCCCATGCTTTGTACATTTCTGTGTTTGTGCCGCATTGTGAATCATTCCTCACTGCCGGAAGTGAATGCTCTCCGTACGAGGGGTTTGTTTGGGATCCAACCCCCCCCCCCCCACTTCCCTCACCCCTCCGCCCGCCCATTAAAGACATATGCTTGGGTGGGTGCAGCCTGCTGAACGGCGCATCTCTGCTTGGCGCGAACAGGCGGGTCTGTATGGATTTAGTGTGCCACCCGCCCCCCTCAGTAAAAGATCTACGCCTCGGTGGGTCCTGCATGCTGCTGCGCACATCTGTCTGTTGTAGACGAGCTTCTCTCTTTAAGGGTTTGGCATGTCTGCCCTCCACACCCCGAAAATGCCCCCACCAGTACTGCCGAGCAGGCACTCCGCAGAATACCCGGTAGAGAATGTGCTTGGAAGGACGAGGCGCGAAAGGATAGCCGCCCCGCCTGCCTTGTACATATGCTGCCTCCCCCACCCCTCCCAACATACAAGATATCTCGGAGGTGCGGTAGCAAGAAGGGCCTTTCTCTGTCTGTTATTGTCATGGAGACTTGTTTTGTGTTTGTTTTAATTGTGTAGCTCCAGTCATTGTGTATGATCTGAGGGTGCCCGGGGCGTAGGCAGGCTGATACCTTCGGGGGGGGGGGGGGGGGGGGGGAATGCTTTGCCGTGCCCCAGACCTGCCGCACGCCCAGGTTTAGGTGGGTGCGGTCAGCAGTAAGGTGGACCCATCTCTCGTTGCTGTGGGTTATGGGAGGGTGTATCCAGCGCTTTAAATGAGCAGGTACTGCCCGGTACTGAGTACCTGCACTTATTTCCTTTGAAAGGGAGAGTTCCTGCACTTCTATATTTCCATTTAAAGCACCGAGTTTGCCTCTTTGGGGTCTCCTGGGTGTCCCTGATCAGGTCTGTGTCGTACAGCGGTGGGGTTAGTCGCTTCCTCGGTGGCTGCCCAGTTCAGGGGGTGAACGTGTGTGCCTGCGGCAGTGTGAAGGACTGCTCTCTGCTCCTTTGGGGGTGTCGAGGTTACACGAGTGGTTTGCAGAAACCCCATGTTGTGATCTTCGTGTGAGCAGGTAGTGCGAAGCTTGGCTATTTCTGGGCATATATCTGTTAGCCGATGATGGGTTCATGCTTAGCATCTGTGTTTTATGGGCGCTTCATGAACGGTGATTTTCCACGTGGTGCCGTTGGAGGTTGCAAAGTGCAATCCGTTTGTAGAGTTGGGTTGATTTGCATGTGTTCCTGTAAGGGCAGTTCCCTGGTCTGCGTTGTGGACGAGGACAAGTTTTTTTCTTGGGTCTTTGACAAGGTCGCCCTACTTCTCAGCATAGTGTGCCATGGGCCTGCTTTTCTACGGAGTGTCCGAAAGCACTACCCAGTGAGTTGTGACCACATCGTATGTTATTTATTCATGTGCACATAGCAGGAAGGGTAGGTTCCCTTTCGTTGTTCTGAGTGAGTTGGACATCATGTTGGGTTTGAAATGTTTATATGGACCCCAGATGGTGGTTTGTGTCTCAGCACGTGAAACAGGAAGGATGTCCTTCTGTTCTCTGTGTGTGGTTTGTAGGCATGTCATTCTGGTGCGGTTTTGTGTACGGCCCCAGGCTAATGCCTGTGTTAACAGCTTATTCAGCGCCATTTATGGGTACTGGTTAGGTCTGAGAGCTGGGCGCCTTGGTTGTTCTGCCCTTGAGGTAGGAGCAGCAGGCTTCTTTGCTCCTTCGTGGCCCTGTAGGTTTAGGTTTGGGTGTTGTTGGGACCTTTCGTGTGTTTGATGTGCCGCCCTAAGTGGCATGGGTATGCCCAGATATGGGTCCCGTGCTCTCTGTGCCACTGGACCAAGGCTATACCTGGCTGATGAGCCCTTATCAGGACGAAACCGGTCCTAGGTTGCTTGTGTTCTGGTTCGGTGAGGTCCTGGGCTGGACGGTTCCCATGAGGAGCAGGGTCAAGACTGATTTGCATGTGGCTGGGTCCAAACGGAGGTGGCATGGTGAGCAAAATACCGAGGGGTTGGGATGCTACCCCGAGCGAGTGACAGCGGCTAGACAAATTGCAACCATTCCTCCCATCACCTTCTGTGTCTTTGTTGGGACACCTGGTTACATATTTGTCCAGTACAGCTCCTTCAGTGCAAGGTGTGATTAATGCAACACAGTGGTTTTTTAATGAATGCTTGGCAGTCCGGGTTGTAGTCAGTGTTTTGGCAGGTGATGCTGAAAATCTTTGCTGTTTCTTCTTGGTCTGGGTACAGGTTTGTGTTTGTGTGATGCTGGGATGCCTGGTGGTGGTCTGCGTTGGGATAGGTGCAGCAGAAGGCATCTTTCTTGGCGTTGTAGGCACACGTTTGTGTTTGCTTGTTGTTGGGACGCCTGGCTGTGGTCTTTGTTGATATGAACGCAGCGGGAACGCTTTTTCGATATTTCTTGGAGTTGCAGGCACAGGTTTGTGTTTGCTTGTTGTTGGGACGCCTGGCTGTGGTCTTTGTTGATATGAACGCAGCGGGAACGCTTTTTCGATATTTCTTGGAGTTGCAGGCACAGGTTTGTGTTTGGGTGATTCTGTGACACACGATTTTGGTTCCGGTTTTGTGCACAGCCGGACCGAAGAATCTGCGAGTCTTTTGAGCTGTCGATGTCAGCGTATATTTGGTAATTTCTAATGTTCTCTGGTTACAGTTTGTATTAACCATGTTGCCCTCCCATTTGGCCAGGTTTGTGGCCATTTTAGCACGTGAACCCGATAGTCTCACTTGTGTTCCGTCACGTGCAGCTAAAAGCAATCTTCTCTATTCTGTTTGCGCATGTGTGTGCGCCTGTGTCCGTTTTGCCGGGGCTTAACACTGGTGCCTGCAGCTCCTGAGGCACAGGGGGGCCCACAAGCTTTTAGGGGCACCCCAACCCTTAAGGAGGCGGGGCATTCGGTCCAGGGCCAATGAATATGTGTAATATTGTGAAAGACTCAATGGTCTCATTTCACATTCTGCGGGGTGTGGGGGCATCAATTTACGTTACGCCTTTGTGTGTGACTGTGTGTGTGCGCGCGCCTTTGTCAGTGTGTGTTGTGGGTGTGCACTTGCGCGCATACCTGTGTGCCTGTGCGCGTGATGTGTGCGGCTGTGCCTGTGTGCGCCTGTGCCTGGGTGTGTCTGTCTGTTTGCGTTAGTGTGTGTGTCTGTCTGTGTCTGCCTGTGTGCGTCTGTGTGTGACTGCGGATTTCGCCCGTGGCTCGTTGGAACCCCTGCCTGCCTGCTCTCGGTAGGACACATCCTTGCTGCTGCCATCGGCGGCTGTGGACAGAGGCTCTGCCCGGACATTTGCTATCGAAGCACGTATGCACACCTCTGTGAAGGGCTCTGTCCTGCAGCTTGAAGCAGAGCTGCACGAACACGGGTTCTTACAATCTCGAGGCAGAAGGAACGGACTCCACACTGGGCCAGCAATACATCCGCCCCGGGTTGGTACCATCACCACACCTGGGGCCTGAGGGGACATTCAATCCAGCGGGAGGGAGCTACGTGCCTGGGGAACAGAGCGGCCCGCCCGCCTCTATGGATGGATGCTTCCGGCCCAGAGTACGGCTGGAGTTGAACCAGTGTACCCGCTATCACGTCACAGACTAGGTAGAGGGACTGACTCCCTCCAAATGAACATACCACGAACATTACATCACCATCTGCTTACATCATTGAGGTAGCAGGGGTCATTGCAAAGGAGTTGGGGACACAACAGACTGAGGAAGAACCAGGGGGGGCGGAGGTTAGGTGATGAAGCAGGGTTCCCAGCCATTGGTGACCTATAACACGGGGTGCCCCCCCCCCCTTTAGTCAGAAATAAAGGAGTTTCATAGGGCAGTGAGGAAAGGTGGCCTATGGATGAGACTACAGGTTTCGCAGAGAGGGCGCCCAGGGGATGGCGGCAAAGAGTGTCCAGTGGAAGATATCATATGGTGCCCAGTGATGTAGCGGGTACCCACTGCACAACAACATATGTCTAGCAGATGATAGCAGAGGGGGCCAGTTGGAAGCAGCATAAGGTATCCATCCAGTTGCTAAAAAGAGAGGATTTCCAGTGGATGGTGTAAGGCGTCCAGTGCGGGATAACAGAGCGTGCCCATTGGATAATAAACCTGGGGTGCCCAGTGGGTGTAAAGATAGCATTTCCAGTGGATTATAGCATTTGGGGCAGTTGCTAGCAGAATAAGGTATCCAGTTGCTGATAATATAGGATGTCCAGTGCAGGATAACATTAGATGATAAACCTAGTGTGCCCAGTGGGTGTAAATATAGCATTTCCAGTGGATGACAGCAGTGGGTGTGCAGTTGATAATAATGTAGGGTGTCAAGTGGGTGATAACATAAAGAGTCGAAGGGACGATAAAATAGGATACCCAGTGGATGATAACATGTGTCCAGTGGATAATAACACAGGCTACAGTGAATGATAACATGGGTGTCGAGTGGATAACATAGCGAGTCTTGTGGATATCATGTGTCGTAGTGTATGATGTCATAGGTTGCCCAGTGGATGATAACATGGATATTGAGTGGATGATAAATAGCGAGTCTTGCAGATATCAAGTGGTGTACAGTGTATGATATCATAGGTTGCCCAGTGGATAATAACATGGATATTGAGTGAATGATAATATATCTAGTCCTGTGGACATCATGTGGTGTACAGTGTATGATATCATAGGTTGCCCAGTGGATGATAACATGGATATTGAGTGGATGATAACATAGCTAGTCTTGCGGATATCATGTGTCGTAGTGTATGATGTCATAGGTTGCCCAGTGGATGATAACATGGATATTGAGTGAATGATAATATGTCTAGTCCTGTGGACATCATGTGGTGTACAGTGTATGATATCATAGGTTGCCCAGTGGATGATAACATGGGTATTAAGTGGATGATAACATAGATAGTCTTGCAGATATCACGTGTTGTAGTGTATGTTGTCATAGGTTGCCCAGTGGATGATAACATGGATATTGAGTGAATGATAATATATCTAGTCCTGTGGACATCATGTGGTGTACAGTGAATGAGATCATAGGTTGCCCAGTAGATGATGGCATGGATATTGAGTAGATGATAACATAGATAGTTTTGCGGATATCATGTGTCGTAGTGTATGATGTCATAGGTTGCCCAGTAGATGATGACATGGATATTGAGTAGATGATAACACAGCTAGTCTTGCGGATATCATGTGTCGTAGTGTATGATGTTATAGGTTGCCCAGTGGATGATAACATGGATATTGAGTGGATGATGACATTGCAAGCCTTGCAGATTTCATGTGGCGTACAGTGTATGATATCATAGCTTGTCGAGTGGATGATAACATAGTGTGTCCTGTGAATTAGAAGATGGGTGTCCAGCGTATGACAGATAGCATGTGCGTTGGATGCTATCCTAGCATGTGCAGCAGTTAACACAGGATGTACAAATGATGATAACATACAGAGTCCGGTGAATGATAACATGGATATTGAGTGAATGACAGTAGCGGCTCTTGGAGGGAGTGCTGCGGGCGGTGGGGCGGGGAGAGGGGCAGGGTGGGGGGTAGTAAACTCCAGCTTACGGCCGAACTGAGTTAGGTACATGAATAAATAAATAAAACAAATTACATTGCGCGCGCTGCATCGCCGATTGTGATGCAGCGCGCGCAATGTAATTAGTTTTATTTATTTATTTATGTACCTAACTCAGTTTGGCCGTAAGCCGGAGTTTACTACCCCCCACCCTGCCCCTCCCCCGCCCCACCGCCCCGCAGCACTCCCTCCAGGAGCCGCTACTGGTGAATGATAATATATCTAGTCCTGTGGACATCATGTGGTGTACAGTGTATGATATCAGAGGTTGCCCAGTGGATGATAATATGGATATTGAGTGAATGATAATATATCTAGTCCTGTGGACATCATGTGGTGTTCAGTGTATGATATCATAGGTTGCCCACTGGATGATAACATAGAAAGTCTTGCAGATATGATGTGTCGTAGTGTATGATGTCATAGGTTGCCCAGTGGATGATAACATGGATATAGAGTGGATGGTAACATAGCGAGTCTTGCGAATATCATGTGGTGTACAGTGAATGATATCATAGGTTGCTCAGTGGATGATAACATGGATATTGAGTGAATGATAATATATCTAGTCCTGTGGACATCATGTGTCGTAGTGTATGATGTCATAGGCTGCCCAGTGGATGATAACATGGATATTGAGTGGATGATAACACAGCTAGTCTTGCGGATATCATGTGTCGTAGTGTATGATGTTATAAGTTGCCCAGTGGATGTTAACATGGATATTGAGTGGATGATAACATAGCGAGTCTTACGGATATCATGTGTATGATATCATAGGTTGTCCAATGGATGATAACATAGTGTGTCCTGTGAATTAGACGATGGGTGCCCATCGGATGATAGATAGCATGTGCGTTGGATGCTATCCTAGCTTGTACAGCAGATAACACAGGATGTACAAAAGATGATAACATACAGAGTCCGGTGGATGATAACATGGAGTGTACACTTGATGATAACGTAGGATCGCCAAAGGATGATAGCATAGGGAGTCCAGTGAAAGATAAATCAGAATGTCCTCTGGGTAATACCATAGGGGGTACACTGTGAATTCTAACATAGGATGTCCATCGGGTAAGGCCAATAGTTTCACAGGGATCGTTTCATACAGTGTCGGTGGTTAATGACAGAGGCCTCACGTGTTAACAAGAGGTGTGCATGGGTTCACTGCACAGAGCGTTGTGGGGTTAACTGTACACAGCAGTAAGAGGTTTGTGAAATATGTATGAAAGGGTTGATAACATGGGGGCGAGGGTGTTACGAAGAGGCTTAGGGATTAACGACACAAGGTATCCAGGGCTGCAGAAAATATTGACACCGGCTGTAAATCCCTGAAGACCCAGACCCGGCGCCCATTGGCTGTCTTCATTGTATGTGCAGTGGTAATGGGACGGGGTGTCTAGGAATGTAGAAGACAGACTTTACATGAGTTAGTGGTACAGCCATCAAAGTGGGCATGGGTCAATGAAAGTATGTCTTTTTAAACTACACAAGATGTCCAGCCTTTAAGGCTGGTGGATGTCCAGGGATTAATGACAGAGCATCCAAGGTTTGAATTTGTAGGATATTTAGGGGTTAATGACGTGTAGTTTCCAGGGTTAGTGGCACAGGGTGTCCGTGTATTAAAGCCCAGGGTATCTAGGGGGTTAATAATGTACGGTGCCAATGGGATAATGAAGCTAAGTCTCCCTGGATGCATGACTTGGTGTCTCTAGAGTTAGTCACACTGGGTGTGCAGGTACTAATGCACAGATTGTCTAGACTTCAATGATGCAAGGTGTATATGTTAAGGAAGCAGAGTCTACGTGGGCCAGTGGCACACTGTCTCCATTGATGAACGAAGCAGGACCTCTGTGGGCAATTGATAAAGTGTCTCCAATAATGAACCAAGCAGGGTCTCTGTGGCCGATTGATAAATGAACCAGGACCCAGTGTCTCGATTAGTTAATGACTCAGGGTCTCTGTGGGCTACAACACAGTGCCTCCATCAGTTAATAATACAGGATCTCTGTGGCACTGACACAGTGTCTCCATTGGTTAATGACAAAGGGTCTCTGTGGGCCATTGACACAGTATCTCACTGGTTAGTGACTCAGGTTGTCTGTGGGCAAGTGGCACACTGTCTTCATTGATGAATGAAGTAGAGCCTCTGTGGGCAATTGATACAGTGTCTCCAATGGTGAATGAAGCAGCGTCTCTGTGGGCAATTGGTTAATAATACAGGCTCTCTGTGGCCATTGAGACAATGTCTCCACTGGTTAAGGAATCAGGGTCCATGTGGGCCACTGATACACAGTCTCTATTGGTTCATGACACAGCGTCTCCATGGGCCATTGACACACTGTCACCAATTGAAAATGACAAAGAGTCTCTGTGGGCTGCTGACACAGTGTGTGCACCATTGGCTAAAGAGGTAGAGTCTCCAGGGGCCAATGACAGTGCCTCCATGGGCCAATGACAGTGCCTCCATTGGGTAATGAAGCAAGGTCTCCAGTGGCCATTGGTGGATGACACAGGGTCTCTGTGAACCCAGAGTCTTCATGCCCCCTGGTCTCTTCAGCAGGACCATCTTGCCATCTGTGGTCCAGATGCCTCCGGCTTTGCTTACCTGCAAGGACATGGGTCTTTTGAACCTGGGGCCTAACACGTCAACGCATTTCCTCATAGATACAGAATGGGTAAAGCTATTGGATGCATCAGGCCGCAGGTGCCCTTCACTCCCACAGGCCCATGTCAGCCCATTCAGGCTGCCTAGGGGAATCCTATCCCACCTCCATGGACCAGGGCTTGTCCATTCTCTAGACAAACTCTATGGCCTGTGCCGCCATATGTCCACCTGCACAGATTTCTATCCTCTTATGCCGGAAGTGCTCCTCCTCCAGTGGTATCCGAGTCAGGGTCAGTAAAGGGTCAGTTATGTCTCACGTAGCACTGTGTGAAGAATTTGTTTGCAAAAAATAAAGCTCAACAAGCCATTTGGTCATGGAAAACACATTTACGAAAAATATTTTTTTTGTAATAAGGAATCACCTTGGGTCAGAAAAGGAATCGGTCCTAAAACGAATGATTTCTTTGATTTATGAAACAGAATCTTGCTGAGTCCCCCACTCTCTGTCCAGAGTCTAGCAAATGTGCAGTGTTGGCGCTGATAATGGGATTTGTTCCACAACTGAAAGTACAACAACAATTCCCCCATACCTAGACACTTTACTAAATGCCACCTTATCCTTCACTCGAGACTAGTGCAGACTTAAAGAGCAACCAAATAATATCTGTGGGTTCCCCCTCATGGACACAGATCTGACCCTCTGGGAGAGCCATCATTACTCTAACACTGGACTACAGCAAAGGACAAGGCACCCACCGCCTTGGCCCTGTGTATTAGAAGAAAAGAATCTCTAAGGAGCAGGGGTGTCCAGCCTAGGACCAGGAGGGACAGATCCATGCCAGATTTTCAGGATGTCCTTAAAATATGCTTTTTGCGTACAATGATTCTAGATTCACTCATTACGTAGCCTGTGGGATTAACTTCAGTAGGCGGCACTGTCAATGCATGCATGTGAAACAAGAGAAGTTACGGGGAGAATTCCGGAGCCTTGTTTAAGATTAAAGAAAAACAATAATTGTCCTTATAAGAAGCCCATGTATTGTTATTGTAGGGCTGGGAAAAGGAGCCAGAAGATTTAGGGGTGCTTCAACATGTCCCCAGTGATTTAAAGGCTGTAAGTGGCAGACATTTTCTGTGAGAGGTCTTTTATTTGTGCTGGTCGTTTGTGAAGGAGGCGTGTGTTTAACCACATCTGCACTCCTCAGAAGTATGGACCTTTGCCTGTCTCCTCTCCAGACAGAAAAAGCTTACCTTACACCTGCCATCTCTTGTATTTTATGTCGGCCATATTAGTGAGAATAAATGCATTCAGTAAGTGGCTTTATTATTTGTGGTAAAGTGATGATCTATTGATTCTCCCTTCTAACTGTTTTACAGTTCCGTACACCTTGCCAAAATATTATATGTTCTACTGGATATCCCGCAGAGGCAGGTGTGTCGGACTGTCTCTGATTGTTGACCATCACTGAGAGATGTCCGTCATTGCATCATTGGTTGCAAGTAGTCCTGTATTAGTTGACATTGCCTTATGTGCACTACCCACAATGTCTGCTTGGTTACTATGAATTGGAAGCGTGGGTGTCTCCCTGTGACAGTGTGCACACCTGCGGGCGATGCTTCCACCTTGGTTGAGTTGGAAACCATTAACAGGCGAGGAGGTTTGTTGTTGCTGCTGCTGTTTGCTAATTCTGCTCTTAGTTAAAGATCTGGTGATGGCAGAGATAGCAATAGACTGGTATTGAAAACATAAAAAGTGGCTTAGGTGACCCCAGATGTAGGAAGAGAATTTACTTGGAGACAAATGCTACAGGTTAAGGAAATGATCCTCACCACTGCCCACTGATTTAAGAGTTCCAGATGACTCTAGGCACACTGGCTCCAGTCCTGGTCTTTTAACTGACCAGTCTCTGCTATTAGATGTGTTGCTTTAATCGAAGAAAACCAAGAATAAAACACCCAGAATGCATGTGGCTGCTGCCCAGGGTTGGAACTAGTTTTTGTGATGGCATGCAGCACAGTGACCACCGAAGGGTACAGCCCAGCATGGGCGTGCAGAGCTGATCCGTGAAGGTTTGCCCTCTTCTGTCACTTTTCAGAAAACAGGTCCATGGGCATGAAAAACAGCATTTAGTAGCTCCTGTAGGCACAAAACAATAAAGAAATACACATTTTGGATTGGGCATACGCATGTCTCTGCATACAGATACACGTATGCATACAGGCTAGCCAACATGTTGTTCATAAGCATATAGTTATCATTAAAAAACATAATATTTTCAAAACATTCGCAATGCAGAGATGATTAATCCCTCCCACACCAGTTTTGAACACGAAATAGATGAAACTCGCATAGAATAAGCAGAAAACGAGGCCACTTTGTATTCCAGGGAACACACCACAGAGCAAACAGCAAATGTAACATTAATGGAAAACACCTGGCGCCCATAGAGAGGCCCATCAACACACAACAATATTTATAATTTATACGCATCAATAAATATCCCCCATATGCATATGCACACAACATATTGAAAGAAGAATACATTAAATCGTGTACTATAGCAGTAGGAGAAACAAGAAACAAAACGGACACCTGGTATACAGAGAAATACACTCTGCACAGAGACACAAACAATATATGTGTGTGTATGACGACATATGTTACGTACACCGAACCCATTACACCTTGTCAAGCTGCACGACACAACGAACAAACAGCTGTGCATGGAGTCACTTTGAACACTTCATCTCCACAAATCCAAACATACTTGGTATGCAAGTCACACACACACAAATACCTCACACATGCCGACACGTGCACGTACTTCACGCCAGGTGTGAACGAACCCACCACGCACTCTACCAGCAGTCGTGAACCCAGTTGTGCAAACATAGGAAACGGTCGGAGTCCAGGGCCTGGCCCCCATCCGGTTGGGTATGCAGTGAAGTCCTATTGGGCCCGCCGGCAGGGGGCGCCATCACAGCGAGCATTTATTTTGTATTGGGTTGTACGCCACTTTCCAGTTCTTCCGTGAGAAATGCTTGACGGAGAGCAGCGCTAGGGCCCCCCGATTGTACGTGCAGATGGCCTGAGTCTGTGAGCAAGGGGCACGAGGAGGAGGGGCCATGCGTGGATGCGGGAATTAAAATATTCCTCCTAGATTGCCAACGGTGCATGATGTGACCTTGGGATGCATAGGCACTCATTCACTGTCGCTGTGATTCAGTTTAGGGGTGCGAGCGCTCCGAAGCCCGCACTATCTGCGTTGACGCGTCACTGCCTGCGCTCGAGGGTGTGTGTCTATGACTATGTGACTGTGTTGTGGGTGGGCGAAGGGGGCGATTTACCAACTGTCCACCGAGGAACACCAGGCATCTGTTTTACTCCCTTTATTTCATTTTCTCCGTTGCTCACTCACCTCCTTTTCCTATAACCTCTCTCTGGTTTCATTGTCCACTCTCTTTACCTCGCCCACGCTTCACACCCCTCATTCATCGTGGTTCTCCTCACCAGTCCCCTTCGTTGTCTCTCCCGCTTCCCTCGCTGCTCCTGCCTTATACTCACTCACTGCTTCTCTGCTCACCGTTTCTCTCCCAACCACACCCTCCCAACTTCTCTCCTCAGGCATCATTCACAGACCCTCTCATTCATAATCCATCTTCTCGCCCTCACTCGGCGCCCCTCTCTTTACCCCTCACCCCTCTCTTCACCTCTCGCTTCATCCCACACCCGGCGCCCCTCTCGCTTCATCCCACACCCGGCGCCCCTCTCTTCATCCCACACTCGGCGCCCCTCTCTTCATCCCACACTCGGCGCCCCTCTCTTTACCCCTCACTCGGCGCCCCTCTCTTTACCCCCTCGGCGCCCCTCTCTTTACCCCTCACTCGGCACCGCTCTCTTCACCCCTCACTCGGCGAGACGGCGACCCTCTCTTCATCCCGCACTGGGCGCCCCTCTCTTTACCCCTCACTCGGCGCCCCTCTTTTCACCCCTCACTCGGCGCCCCCCTCTTCATCCCTGACTCAGCACCCCCGTCTCACCCCTCTCTTTATTACTTGTTCTAGTGGCCAGTCACTCGTCGTGTCCTGACAGTGCTCAGCACAGACAGTTCTTAAAAGCAGGTGCTGAGAAGGGTCCTTATCGGCTCTCTATTTTTCTACCCATACTGAGGGTGAAAAAAAATACCTTAACTCTGCAGCAGTTCCACCCTTCCCTGCCTTTGATGTAACAACAAAGAGACTCGTTATAGTTCTTTCACAGTCTCATCATTTCAGAACTGAACATTTTCAATTGTATATACAAAAGAAGCCATTGTTATTGCCTATTTAACTTATGCAGCTAACAACCACTGACAAAGCAAATAGTCCTGGCTTGTTGTAGGTGTAATGTTGCTTGTATTTTATATCTGGATTCAATGACGAAAGAGGTAGCGACATACCAGTCGGGCGGCAAGCCACGCCCTTAATTATATCGGTCTCATCCCTTTGAGAGCCCCCTCGGTTTTTTGGTTCCACTTAAAGCCCTGCCTCGCCTGACTCCTGCAGTAGCTGTGCGCGTGTGTGTGTGGGGGGGGGGGGGGAGGAGGGGGCAGTCAAAAATGTAGTCTGCAACAATAACCCATCACCGCTCCGCCCCCTAACTCCCCTCCGCCTGTCACCCTCCTCTTGCTCGAAGCAGCAGGCGGAAATTGTCAGCAGTTTCTCCCCAGAAAGAGATAAATGCCAGAGCCTGTTTGGGGGAGAAAACTCGGAATAGCTGGAATTGCGTGTGGGATATCCCCTGAAATCGCAGGGGGGATCTCTGGGACAAATTGTAGCGCCTGGGAGTGTGCGCCTCTTTCTGTAGCACTTCCTGTTACTCTCCCACCCACTTGATGAGTCAAGCCCTCAGCGCTCGTCACCACCACTCGCCTGTTCTTTACGTACTCCCCCCCCCCATGCTCTTCCCCCTTTGCCCTCCACCCTGACCCGCTTCTGGGGAGATGGACTCAAGGTTCTCCCTCTCTCCAGGCCTTTCCCTCCCTTTCTTTACACCGTCTCTTCACCCATACACGCTTTGCTTCAATGTTCTCTCTCTCCCTACATCTCCCCCTCCCTTCACTTCTGTCTCTCCACCCTTCCTTCTTCACCTATTCTCCTCACACTAAGTCCACGCGCCCTCTCTTGCCTTTGTTTTCCACCCTTCTTCTTATTTCCATCTCCATTTCTCCCTCCCTCCCCCACCCCCTCTTCACCCCTACCCTACTTTCCTTGGTACCAACATCTCCCAGTCCGTATTTCTCTCTCCCTAACTCGACGATTAACCTTTCCTCCCACCGCCCCCTATTTTCGACACTCCCTCGCCTCGTTTCATCACATCATATTGCCCCCGCCCCTCCCCTCCCAAACACCTTCGTGGTCCCCTAGCCTCTCTGCAGATCCATCGGAGGGAGGCAGTTACATCCGCCCAACCTGCATCCTTCGGTTTTCTTCCAATAATTGATTTCCTCCCTTTGCTCTCCCTCTGAAGCGTTTTGCTGCTCGGCAGCGACGCCGCGCCATCTCCCGCTGTCCGCCACGGTGTGTCCTGGGGACCCTCTAAATGCAGACAGTCATAAAAGTGTAAACTCATCTCGGAAGCAGAGCGCCGCGATTAGAATATGAGGCCCGGGGGCTCGGTGTTAACTCGGGCGGCCCAGCGATCGCCAGGATGCCAGGAGCCGGGCAGACATCACAGTGTGCGCGTGTGTAGAAATGTCTGCACGTGCATGCATGAGAGGATTCACGCGCCTCTCTGCAGGAGAGCATGTGAGTGTGCGTGTATGTGTCTGCAGTGATGTATCCCTGTATCGACAGGCGAGGGTATGTGGGTTTCTGTATCTGAGAACGTGTGTGTGTGCATGTAGGGCAGTGGTCTTCAAACTTTTTAATGCTGTGCCCACCCCCCAGTGGAGCAAAAAATATCGCTCCCCCCCAATCATTCAATTAAGCTGGCAATGTTTAAATATGTATAGACTTATTTAAACATTGCAGTTAAGATCTGTTACCGTTTTTGAAATGCAATCAAATACATGATTGCCAAACATACCATTCCCGTCAGGCAAGCCTTACTAATGTGTAAAAGTATCCACAGTGTGAGTATTAGAAATGGGGGTTTAGAAGAATATTTGGAGTCCATTCCCTTTTGCCACCTTCTCCCAGCCAGGATATAAATGACAAGAGTTGTTAGTGATGGTCCATTAAAGAGCACTGTTATCAGCATAATGCTTCTTTTGGCCAGAGCCTGGGATCACTTGTGGCTCCCCCTAGGGGGGCCCGCCCCCCAGTTTGAAGACCCCTGATGTGGGGTATCTGTATGTCTGTGTAGAGCACATCTGTGAGAGAATCCATGAGAGGATTCACATGCGCGTACGCCTCTGTAGGAGAGGAGGGGTGTGTGTGTGTGCAACGATTTATCCAGTGTATGTCGGCATGCGCGGACGTGTGTGTTTCTATGTGTGACGACGCTTGGGAGTATATTTGTATATTTGGCAGTAGCAGCTGCCACCAGGGAGTAGTGGTGGGGTGGGCGCAGGGTGGCGTGGAAAGAAATAAAGAAAAACCCACTTACCTTCCCGGCAGCCGGCTCTCCTCCGTCCTCTTCATCCACGTCCACGACGCACGCAGGAACAGGAAGCACCCAGGCTCCCTCCCCATAGCCAATCACAACGCTGCAATGCAGTGTTGTGATTGGTCTGAGCAACGTGGTTCGACGCTCAGGCAGGGAATGGGAGCCTGGGCATGTTCCCCACCAAGCTGTCTAATGCAGCCTGCTGGGGAACATGCAAAGTGCGCATGGCGGTATGGTTAGGCCAGGACGGCCGGCCAAATAGTCATGCGCACTTTAGAGTGGGATCTCCACTCCTCCCCCTGCTCTGTGGTGGGCACAGCCCCACCCCGCCCGCAGCTTTACAGCGCACCATAATAGTGAAAAATAAAATGATAATAACATTGTTATCATTTTATTTCTCTTGTGGGGCGAGGCTCCTCTGCCTTAGTGGAGGAGCCGCCACTGATATTTGGGATGAGACCCCAACTATGCCTGTGTGTATTCAAAGATATGTGTGTGTGCATTCAAAGATGTGCGTGTTGACGACCGATCTGTGTGTGTGTGTGTGTGTGTGTGTATATGTATAGATACTATAATTCATCCACATGTGATTTTATGCATGAGAAGAATCTTGGGAAGGTGTTATCTGCATGTGTGTTTGTTTGAATGCAAGAATGTGACTGTTGTTTATATGTGTGTATCACTATGCATGAACGAATATGCATGCATGTGTGCGTATTTCTGAGGGTGCATACAGGGATGTGTGTACACATATGACGATTCATCTTTTCTATTATGTAGTTACCTACATTTGTGTAGTATACATCTGCCTTAGGTATGCTTGTGAGGTTGTGAGCTTTCGTGACTGTCCATTATCCCAATGCTTTTGCGTATTGTGCAGACCAGAGTCGATTTTGTGGCAGTTACCATATCTAATGCGTTGTGAGTATTTTGTCAGGGGCTGTGGAGAAACTGAAGGGCACTAGTCAACCATTGTGTGAGGTGCTTCTCTGGGTTGACGTCTGCATGGGAGGACTAGTTGACCACTCTGCAACCCCAAGATTAGTTGGCTACCTCTGTGAGATTTGTTCATGAGCCCACGGAGGGTCTGCACTGCATTCAGCTAAATTGAATCAATATTATACAAGTATCTTGATGTCAGGTGCTCCTTGAGGATGTCATGTCCTCAAGGGCCAAACCAAAGAAAGCAGTTAAAAAGTTGTAATGTCAAAAAAAGTCAATAGCATATTTAATTTCATAATGCACTTTGCGTTCAAATCTTTGTGTTCAAGTGTATATCTATTCACAAACAAGACTACCTCGCTGTCAGTTTCAGTGTCCACTCAGTAGATGGTGGGCAATAGTTTCCATTTAAGGCAACACAAAACTCCCTGGGAAAAGATGCGGCAGGAAGATGGGAAGGCATAAGATCTCAGGGAGGTTCCTGCTGATTGATTGATCTAGGCTTTAAGTAGCTAGATAGAACCGTTTGCCAGGTTCGAGTAGAGTCACAAATATCATAGAACTCTTTGGCAAACAAAAACACCTCCTCACTGCACCTAGTTTTTAAAGAATTGAGAAAATACAGAAGGGGCGAGAGGTGGTGATGATGAGTCTTAAAACTAGACAAGGGACAACCTGTATCCAAAATGTGCCTGTCTTTGACTCTTAGATCTTCAATGGTGATTGCCTGTTTAGGTAAACTATGTTGCTTCTTGCATCCCTCTCTGTCCTTTAACATCCAGAACATATGTTCTTCATGCTATACATGAATAAGGGTTCACCCGCCCATGGTACATCATATTTGGAAAACTCCTGTTATCTAAGGTGAGGATGTGCCAGAATATTTCTATCTACATATTTTTAATGAGGTACATAAGGACAATTCATTACAATTGAGCCACTCTAAACCAATAGCAATCCAGTGTAAGGGGAATAGAAGTGAAAATAAGACAAAGTCAAAGATCATCATCTGAAAACTGCACCATCACACAACAAGAAGGTGTCAAAGCTTAAATCAAAGGTGTTGCAAGACTTGAGGCAGAGCATCGCATGATGTTGAATGCTCCACTGTACAGCAGTTGAATGAATCACATGAACACCTAACACTGTCATGACCCACACTTGTGCAAGCGGGATCATCAGATGACGGGGCGCATGTTTGGTTAGAAGATTCAAAACCTGTCTGACCAGACGACTTATTATCACTTGATGAATACTTAATGACACAATGGGCATTATTTAGATTTTAGCAGAGCAGGAAACCTGCCATAGGCAGGCAGGACATCTGCTCTGCCAAAAAAGCAACTCCCCCACATTTAGAGGTGAAGAAAACCCCAGGTTTGCAGCAGTACAGCCTCAGCTGGCTCTGCCTGCATAAACATCTCACCTGGTGGCCTATCAGCCACTGTGCCGCCAGGGGACAGTGATGGTCGCACGCCTTACTTTTGACCAGCTCTGCATCTCCATGTCCTGACTGGCTATGCAGGAAGTGGCGGTCCAGGGCAGAGTGATCACGCTACGACTAAATGCATTGTGGCCTTTTTTGTGTTCAAGAAACAAACTCATACGTGAGAGCGTGTGAGCACTCTTTTGAAAACATTTTTTTTCCGAGTTGATGCAACAAACATGGCAGCTGCTCGGCAATGTTCAGTGCCTTGAGTGGAGCCACTGAAGGCACTGAACTGGAAGCACAGAGGTTCTCCGCCATAGGACCAGAAGTTATACCCTTCACTGACCTGATGGGCGATTGAGCTGCCCAAATAGGTCAAAATGGCACTTACATTCTCATGCACCATAGTATGCTTCCATAATTAAAATTACCCCCACACACATTGTGCAGATGTATATGACGTACTTTTCGTAAACTAACATCTAGCTCTAATCTTCGACAATTACCATTCTAAGTGCCTCCTTTTCCATAGTATACATTTCCTTGAATCTTGTGTCTTTTTCAATCAAAATCTGTTTGTTATTTAACATTCTTGTTAGTGTAGCGTAGCTGAGATGCAGAACACACACAATTGCTTGCTTTTTCATATATTTATTACTTAAATACTTTTTCATGAACAATTCAATGTAATGTGTTTGCAGTTGTGTTAGTCAAAACTATGTAATTATGCTTGTAGAATATAACGAAGTATTCCTTTTCTGATATCGAATCCAATGAAGCAGTTTCGGTTACTTAGCAACCAAAGATGTGCCCCAGAACCTAATTGGTCACAGGCAGGCAGGCCCTCATGAAACTGAAGGGTATTCCTCATCCTGATGATGGACCAGACAGGCAACCTAGAGCACAGGTGGATCCAGCAGCGGGCGTCTCTCTCACATCGCTCACAGTTCACCTGTTTCTGCTTCTTATGCACTTATTTAATAATAAGGCCGGTAGAGAGTTTGATCAATTTGGAAATGGGCACTCATGTCAACTCAATGGTTTGAATTTAAAGTGCACTGGAAAGTAAAATATTCTTTTCATCTTTTGAGCATACTTGGTATTCCTGCACCAGCTTTATTTGATGGATGTTGCATCAGACTATTATAGAATAACTTGTAAAATAAATATAATGTCCTAAATGTTGTTTACATGTATATTGCCCAATTGGAGTTAATCATAGAAAATCTACAACCAATTCGATTATATTTTTGTAAACACTATTTAGGGCACAATGCCTACATCAGCCAATATTTCGGACTATGATAGTCTGACTCGCAAGCTGTTTGGTGTGAATCCTGCTTGTGGCTTGTGTCCACTGACGGTTGTCTTTGTTTCTGGATGTAGTGACAGAGAGAGAGCCATAAGGCTTTTTCATTTGGCTTCACATTGTTTAAGATGAACTGTTGCTGATTGTCTAGTACATTAGACTAGGGGTGCATCACTCTTGACAAAGTAGACTGGTACATTAGGGTGTTATCAATAATGAGGACCTGACTAGGGTCATCTTAGTGGTATTGCTACTGTGATATGTACATGGCATTGTGATTAATGTGCTTTTAATTTGAGCATACTAGACAGCGCGAGGCGTCTTTGTGCGAAAGGCATATTGGGGGCTTACAAGGACATAAAGAAGCGCCAGCTCATTGTCTAACATTGTTGGTTTTACTGTGCCTATAATTTACTTGGTTTCTATTGGATGGCTTTCCTTGTTTCCAGCTGTCCATCTTAGGTTGATCTTTCCCGTGGAGCACAGCCTCTTTACCATGTCTTTGATTGGCTAGCTTCCATGCTTCCGCTGCATTCTTTCAGTTAACTCTTTTTTTTTTTATGTTTAAGCACTCCTAGAGAGTGCATGTGCTTTCCAGCTGTCTCCTTTGTGCAATATTCTTCTCCTCTCCACATCGTTGTACGGTGGAAGAAAACTACCAACATGTTAATAACATTGGTGGAATATTTTTAAACACAATTTCCTCACTTTGTTCTTTTTTTTTTTTTAATTGCCATATCCACTTTGTGTTTTTTCTTCTCAGGCAAGAGGAAAAATATCACTGTCCCCAATGAACTGGGGGAAAAACTCACAAGACGTCAGTTACACCGAATTAGCATTAAAAAAAAAATGCATGGATGTCGACTGATCAAAATGCCAGGGGTAGCGGAAGTGACATCACACTCCTTGACTCCACCCCTCATGACTTCATAGGAAGTGACCTCACATGACCTTTGACCCTGATGACCTCACAGAAAGTTATGTTACATGACCATTGACACTGTTGATATTACAGGAATTGACATTGCTTGACTTCTAAAACACACATCATAAAAGCATTACAAATGACGTAAAGATGAAAGACACTAAAACAGAAAAAAACTGTCTTTAAATTACCAGCCATAGAGTGCTGCCATGGGACGGCAAAGGCGTAAATATGGTAGAAGAAGTACAAGGCAATCGTTGGGCAGCTGTACTGCTGTCACAATCCCATGTACAACCTCAAATGACCTTGCACAACCATCATTTGCTCAGGAGCAGTAATCACAGCATCACATGCCCAATTGCTGCCACACAAGAGCATGTGTGCAGGATCTCCTCCTGCTCACAACCAGTCTGCACACAGGTAACAGAGGGACAATGAAAACAAAGCTTACGTTTTTATTAAGTAGTTTAAAGACAAGCTGTTCTGCACGTTTGCTGCTTATGTGAAGCCTGTGGTAGAAGGGGCACTGCCAGGGGCTGCTGGGGTTGCTGTTGCGACCCCTAAATGATGTCCATGCCCTCATGGCAGGGTTGCCAGTATTGTACAATTTGCCCAAAATGCTTCTGCTTAGTTGGCAAAAATTCACTGGCATAAGGGCAAGGATCTATAGAAATGCATACATGACAACCCTCCCGATTCAGGCGGGAGACTACCGATTTCAAGGTTAGTCTCCCGCCTCCCGATTCATGCATGCAGAAACCCGATTTGGATTGGCGAATTATGATCTGCTGGAAACAACTCAAAAGTGAAATGTTGAAACCTGTCACACAGGCTCTCATCTCACCCTCCAAGAATTTTCAGTCACCATACATGCCAATAGACCCGATTAAGGCAGATTGCCTCTCCTTCAATATGTCAATGGGAAAAATGCGGGCCTCATTTACAAAACAATGACACAGCGCAGCGCTGCAAGCCATTGCACTGAGCTGCGTAATTGTAAAAGCACAGGGATGCGTCGTAATGACAACAATACGACACACCCGTTTGCTTTCCTCTGCGCTGGCACACAATAGATTGCCATGCATCAATGCAGGTGACCTTGCGTCATGTTGCAAGGTTGCCTGCGTTGCGGGGATGATTGTTTTTCTGCAGGAAGGGACACCTTCCTGCACAAAAGCAATCATTGATGGTATTTTCTTCTTTCTATGCATGCTGCAGAATGCAGCACGCATAAGAAGAGGAAAAAACGAGGAGAAATAAAAGTATTTCTCCTAGTTGCACCACTCCTGCGCCTCCCCTAGGGAGACGTATGATTCTGACGCATTCTCAGCTTTACAAAACTTTGTAAATCTGGGAATGCGTCAGGTTCCATAGATGTTGCATAGGAACACCCACAGCAACACCCATGGAACGCTCCATTCACGCAGATGAATGCATGAAAGGGGCCCATATTTACAAGGCCATGAAAAGTCATGCGGGGTGGCGTTACGTGGCATTGTACAAATGGGCAGGCCCATTGCGCTGCAAGTGCGTCCAAAACAATGACGCACCGGCCGTGCAATGGACTTGTAAATGAGGCCCTTCATTCTCTCGACTATTTTTTTTTGATCTCCCACTTGCCTGGTCTAAAATGTTGGCATGTATGGATATGGCTGGTAGATTATCGTGGGGCCTGTGGCTGACGTCAGAATTCTTCTTCTTTACACTTAGGGACTGTTGTGTAACAGATCAGTTTATATCACCGTCCCTCGATTTCCAAATATATTATTTTAATTGTGTTTCATGTAAAAAATAAATAGTGTCAGGTAAATTGCTATTGCGCTATGTTCTCTTTTGTATTGTCTCAAGTTCGTATTCACTCTTTCCCCGCCTTGCACCGCACATCCCCACCCCATTGTTGGCTGTGTAGTGTAGTGTCCGCGTAGCCGTGCACAAAAATGACAATAACACTGTGTTGTCTGCAGAACTGCACCGAGGGCACGTGTGCCCAATTATATGAGTTGTAGCACAGGTGAGAGATGGATGTGGGTGTGTTTATGGGACAGAAAGGGGCCGCCCTTTGACGTGTTCCGACGGACAGTACATGTATAAATCCTTTTGGTACATAGCCTCCTGCTGCAAAAAAATGTTCTTTATGCACCTCTGCTGTTTGAGGGTGGGCTGCACAATATGAAATGCTTTTGTTGAAATAATAGAAATATTTCCTGTCTGTCGAAAACAGCTTGCTCTAGTTGTGTGTGCAAGAAATCCTGCCTGCAAAGGCCGTATCTTTCTGCAGGGTGGGAGGGAATACATGTTTACTCAAAATCACCTCCATCTGTTTCCACGTTTGGGGGGGTACCAGGCTGCCTGTCGTGTGCGTCAGGTGCCGCACGCCTCCCTCCACTCACCCCATATGTTACTCCTTCATCCGCCTCCTTTTACAAGACTGTCTACTTATTGCTGTGATTAAGGAAGGTTGTCCATGAGAGCATTTAAATGTCTACCTCCTTGAAGGTCTACCTGTGATAGCTTCGGAAAGCCATTGCCTTTTGTGTACAAGTAGCCTTACTGTAGTCTGTCATCTCTTTCCTTCATACTTCAACATACTTGTTCAGTTCCCTTCTGACATTACATGTATTGTTTACATTTGTGCTGGGCCCTATGTTCTGTGTTCCTTCTTCATGGTTGCCAACTTCGGTTTCTCCAGCTGGAGTTGGGGACTGATGGAGAGAGGACCTACGGAATGTGGGCGCTTTTATTTGGAATAAAAAAAATTACTACTTTTGCACCTTTTCGTCTCATCTTGATTCTTTGCCGGCACAACCCTCACTTCACTTATCCATGCCTGTACACAGCTGTGATAACATTGCTTTTTAAATGATTGCATATTAAATAGTTAAGACAGAATGAGTATGCAAGGCTTGTTTCTAGGGTTCGTGGAAATGCTGGGTCTAGGGTGAGTGAATGAGTCCAGATTAAAGCTGTGGTTAGGCTTACTGCTTTGCAGGTTTAGGTTGGTTAGAGGCTGAGATTGGGTTTGATTTTGAGAAGGTTATATTTAAAGTTTGGATTAACCTCATGCTGGGGTCTGTGATTTGGGTTAGCATCGACATCCATTGCAGAGTCAGCTGTGCTGTGGGTGTGAGGTAGATTTAGCACTGATATTGTTTTAAGATCTGGTGATTGCAAATGTCAGGGTCCCTGTTCTTCGACATTTTCTATATTTTAGGCCAATTTATAATATTGCCTTTGTGGCCATGATAGACTTTCCATTCTGCTGTTTCTTCATACACCTATTCTTTCTCAGTGCATAGATCAGCTTGTCCTAAAGGAATGTTTAGGTCTGTCTGTTGCGTGTCCTCAGGGCGCAGGCCCCAGATTCCAGTGTTTGGTTCCCATCGCTTGACGTGCATTGCTTGTGCTTATCGATTTAGATTCCATAGCGCTGTCTGGGTGCTTCTATCCTTGGGTTCCATGAGGTTGGAGGAGCAGGACTATGACCTGTAGATCATAAGCGTCTGTCTCTAGCTCCACTTTCAGATGAACGGTAGTAGGTTAAAGCAGTGCTTAATTTGTGCCGGTTGCTGCAGGTGGTGACTACTGGTGCTTATTTCTGGGGACTGGGACTTTTTGTTCATCATCAGTGTTTGTCCCAGAGCAAGAGAGAAAGGCAGAAAAAATGGAGAAAGAAGGAGGAAAAGAAAGGAAAAGCGTGACTAAGTGAGAATGGATGAAAAAACTGTGAGAGTGAGATAAAGAGACAATAAGTATAGAGTGGTGCTAGAAGGCCGCATCAGATACAATCAAGACAAAGAGAAGCCCTCTTGGTATGCAGCAATCCCAGCATCTGGGAGTGTCAGAAACAGTTTTCAAAGAAAAACATAGGGCCTCATTTATGGCATGTTGGCTTAGGGCAGCGCAGCACCTTGCTGCGCTGCCCTACGCCAAAGTTAAAGGGCAGGAATGCACCGTATTTAATTAATACGGTGCACTCCCGTCCTTTCTGCCAGCACTGGCACTATTTTGGCATCCTATCATCAATGTAAGCACCCTTTGCACCATGGTGCAAGGGTGCCTCCATAGATTGCAGGATTGCTTTTGTGCAGAAAGGTGCACCTTCCTCCACAAAAACAATCTTATGAGGCATTTTCCTCTTTCTAAGTGTGCTACAGAATGCAGTACACATGGAAAGAGGAAAAAACAAGGAGAAATAAACATATCTCTCCTCGTTACTCCTCACCTCAGGAGGCGTACGATTTGATGCTTCCCCAGGTTTACATCACTTTGTAAATTTGGAGCAGCGACAAATTCCATGGGTGTTGCTTGGGAAAACCCAGCACAACGCCCATGGAACGTCTACCGGGTGCAGAGTAAGGCGATGCAGCGATTTGCGCTGTGTCTCCTTGATCAAGTTTTATGAGGCCACTCAAAGCCACCTTACATGGTGCAAAAATGACACTGGGCTCTCATAAATAAGCCCCTATATTTGGGCTCTTTCACTTTTTTCTGCCAGGGTGTTACATGGTCAGGTCTCATCTGACTGCCTGTGGTTCTGGCCCTCCATTCTGATTTGCTGAAGTTGAGCTTTGAGAATCCTATTGGCATGGATCTTTGTCAAGACTTTGCTATAATCATGGTTTACAGAAGGTCCTATGTTAGGTTGTCAGCGTATTTAATCCACATCCTCTTGAGTTCATTCCTAGCCAAGGGGGCTTCAAAAATGCTTCCTATGCAATTTCCAAGGCCTTTGGCTTCATCTTTAATTTATGAGTAAATAGTATTGTGTGATTTGTTGATTGGTTGTATCTAGGTTTTCTTCCACAAAAGTTAGAGTTTACCCGAGTTGATCTCAGATAGCATTAATTTCCATGCTGTTGGTATTAATGCTGCATAATGAACAATGGTATATTGAATTTCCACTTTAAATACATAATAAAATGTATTATATGTATTTTACCTCTAGGCATTCTGAGTGTGACCCTAAGGCCTTCCATAAAAAGTATGTTTTTGTGTATTGCAGCTTCAATCGAGTAATCGTTTTATTTTCTAGAGCCAATATCAGTGAACAGGTGGGGAGTTCAGTGAACCAATCTCCCCTCCCCACAACACGTGGAAGGAAACCGAGGTTCAGACATTCTGTGTCACGGTTACTGCAGACAGCAGTACCATTGAGGTGTCATTAGGGTTTGCAGTTGCATCCCTACTCACCACCGTGTCACGGATATACCTGCCTTTTAGCCGATATGAGTTCTGAGTCATTTGTTAGTTTTATCCCCTATAGTAGCATTCCTATAGCAACGTTTTGCAAATTTCATAGAGCCAAAGGGTTTGTGTTGACACCTGTTGTGATGTTATCATTGTCAAAGGTCTTGTGACGCCACTTCCACTGCTCCACTGATTTTGTATTAATGATGCCTGTGAATAAATACTCCAGATGGAGCTGTGCTATGTCTGCTTATAGGAACACTGGAATCCTCATGATTAGAAGACTCCTCCCAGGCATTCAATCAGATGAAGCCTAACAGTAGGCCTGGTGGCCGAGATGATGAAATGGAATACAGAGTGCCACACTGCTAAAGATTGGACTCTGCTCATGAATATCTTAGACGCACCGCTGATCTTTACATCCATGTGTCTATCTTGAATGTTTCTGACAGCTGCCCTTCCTCAGAGGTTCCAGTGCTGGCTAATAAGTCTGGTAAGACAGGATCTCTTGATGAATCTAGGACATTAAGATTTAAAATGCCATCTGATACAGTCACTCAAGAGGATTCCATCTAACTGTGTGCAAAATTGTAACACTTCTTATAAAATTCCTAATTCAAAATTCAAAATGTTTCTAGTACCACACCTTTGTATATATAGTCCTGCAGAAATAACGTACAAAAAGTAATTTTACAGGGGGTTATGCTGGCAATATTAGGGGGAAAATGATTAAGTATGTTTCTCATATTTTGCTAAAATAAAATCTCTTAAACCTCGAATTGCAGGTTTTTTCTCATGCTAAATAAATTTTTTAGATGTATTTTTTGGTACTGATAGGGGATCGGGCACATCATGTGCCACCTGCACCCACCCCCACTGGCAGGTTTGCCCGGGAGCCCCCTCCTTGCCCTTTCACCAACTTTTTCATGGCGGGAGCACTGCCAGGAAAAGACTTGCAGAAGGGCATGTTGTAATATGGACAGCGGTGCCGGGATCGGCACCGCCTCCATTCCTCCTCATTTCAAGCACCGCAGGATCCTGGTGATGCCGACAGTGTCGTAGCAGGCTGCTGGTGGTCCGACTGCTGCATTCTTAATACGGCGGGCGGGCCGCACCATGAATACGGCAGTCCCAGGACCGCCGTACTCGGAATAAGGCCGTAAGTGTCTACATTATAAACCTACATTCTACATTATAAAGCTCTAGATTATGTTGAGTCACATGACAAACAACAGCTTCTGCACATGTTTGGATTCTAGATGTGCAACATACAAGAACCAACCAGTATGTTCACAAATAACAGTACTACCAAATGGAGATCTCTTAATCCACATGAAAATGTCAATAACAGCCTGGAACCATCTTAAATATCCCAGCCCATGACAGTCATGGATGTTATCGTGCATGAATGTATGTTCCTGAGACTGGTTAGTTAATCCTTTCACCCCAGGATGCAGGCTTGCTAGTGCTGTATTAGCATGCATGCCTCCCTTCTCTCAATCCTTTGAATGCTTGTTTTTGTAAAGGATGGGTTTACAGTAGCTCATAATGTTGATTACATTTCCCAGTTGGCTGTTTGCTGTCCTGGGATTGAGCACCGATTGAGGAATATCTAACTAGCTGTGCCTGCGAGCTACAAAGACAGAATTTCTGCTGATCAGCGTTAAAGAAAATCTTTAAGCTCTTTTAGTTCCGCTTGGCCTACATTTGCTTTTCATGGAAAATCTGCTGCATTTATTTAACGTGTGGAAACACCTTGGAGTTTTCCTCAACACTGCATCACTAGTGCCGCCTACATTTTCCTGCAGTACACCGCCACCTTAGAAACTGCCTCAATGCAAGAATTTTCTCCTTAGCATCATGTTCACTTTACTTTATCAGTCGAGCCCAGGTTAATACCTGAGAGGTCTTTTCATGTCACTTAACTCCTAGAACCAGTCCCATGCACACAAGGTCTCCTCACCGCACAGCATGAGCAGAACCCATCTCCATGCACTGTGGTCTTCTCCATGCATCCCTTCTCTAGAAGCCAGCTCCGTTCGGGGCAGGGTGAAGAAAAATAAAATGATAATGAAGTAACTTCATTACTGTTAGAAATGGTGTTTCTGGTTGGCTAGGGTATGCACCTAAGCCAGGCAGAACCCACCACTCTAGTCAGGGTAAGGAAGTTACACACACAAGATAACCCCTGCTCACCCCCTTGGTAGCTTGGCAGAGCAGTCAGGCTTATCCCAGAGGCAATGTGTAAAGCGTTTGTGCAACACACTCACACATCAGTGACACACTAGGCACACCACAAAAAGAGACTCCACACAAGGTTATATAAAAATATCCATTGTATTATACATTAAACACATTAGACCACAATCACATAAATCACTATTACTTTGCCAACTAGGCAATTGTCTTAAAACATGTAGGGCACAGAAGTAATTAACTATAAGTTGCACATGTCCGAGAAACATTGTGAAAATATATGACACCACATTTAGTGCACCCACACTGTACATATGGTGCAGTTTCTAAGAGGGATATTCATCCCCCTATCATGGCCATGTGTAACTGGCATAACCCATGACATCAGGCCATCAAACTCTTTGTATCATATGTGAAACACCTTTAGGGTATAAAAAACCCAAAGTCGTAAGGTCAGGGTTCGAAAGGCCGCTATAGACCATACATAAATTGCTCAATTGCATTCACGCTCAGAACATAGGCCGCAGGAAACACCCGTGCACCCACTACCAGCGGTGGAATAATATCAATCAATGCCCCCAAGGTTAAAGCAGCTGCCTGCAGGTGAGCAGCTCAGCTGCAGGTATTCCCAGCATTCACAATGCCAGCAGGCCTCCCTCAGCGGGACCCGCGTTTCTTAATACCCGGCCGATTCCCTTCGGCGGGATGACTCGGGCCCATCAGGAAGCCCCAACCACGGGAAGCCAGCGAACAGTTGAGAGGAGCTCCGTGCTCTCCCTCAGCTCTCTCGTAGGGGGCGCAGTACCTGCTCTCCACGAGTGCTACGGTGTCAGCTTCACGGGACTGCCATTGCCGACTGCGTTCTCTGGTGCAACTACCGACGGCTCCACGTGAGCGCGCAGCATCCTTTCTGCTGGCGCGCTGGCCAGCCTCGTCCAACACTAGGATTGCTCTGACAACCCTAGGGCGGGGCTAGTTTCCCTTGTGGCTCCCTTGTACTCGGGCAGCATTCCGCTCCTCCTGGCAGTCGGCTTCCACCTTAGAGGCGTGGGGGGCACTCGATGCGGCGTCTAACTCAGGGCGGGGCCACGATGTGCAGTGGTACCTCCTCCAGTTGCTTTGCGGCTGGTTGCCAGGCAACGTCTGGTGTTAGTGCGGTGCTCGCTCAGCTGATGAGCGTCCGCCCTCAGAATCAGCAAACCTCTTGGGCGTATCAAAAAGCAAGTGGGGGCTCAGCCCAGAACTCAGGTACACAGGAGGCTCAGCGGCAGCGCCCATGGCGAATTGCGATCAAGGAAGCGTCAGAGAGCCTCCCCAGTGATGAAAAACACAGGCAGGCTTTCCATGTTAAAGAAGTGAAGAACAGTCTAGTCCTTCTCCTGCACCAGGCAGGAGCAGCCAATGCAGGCCATCCTACACCACACACATCAGGGGCAGTGCTCCTCACGCAGCTTCTCCTTCTCTCCTTTCAGGCAGGTTCTCTTTAAATCCAGCAAGGATCTTTCTCTGAAGTCTTTTATCTCCCTGCGACTTCCAACAGGAGGCAAGAACACACAAGCCCTTGGAGATTCTTCACAAGCAGGATGCCACAGCAGGGCAAAAGGAGTCAGACTTTTTCCTCCACCACAGACAGAAGCAGCAACTGCAGGTCAACCCACCACGCCCACAGACAAGGAAGCGCTCCTCAGACAGTCCTTGGCAGGGTCCTCTTGTTCCTTGACGTAATCTAAAGTCCTGGGGTTTTAAGTCCAATACTTATACCCCAAATTGTCATTGTTCTCCTTGTGGCAAGCGTCTCTGAACCCAGTCCAAACCAGTCCTGTCCTCCCTGGTGCAGCATGACCACAGAGGGTAGAGACAGCATTGTGAAAAAGGAGACACAGTCTATTCAGGTGCAAGCGAAACTCCGCCCACCACTCTAAATGCAGACCAGGTCAATTCAGCTCAGCGATGAGTCACCCAGGAAAGGCAGGTCACACCTCAACCCCCCTAGTGACTGTCTAGAGTCAACGTACATACCCAGCTCCTGTCACCCAAACACCATGCACTGAATACACAAACAGCCAGAGGCACACAGAATGGTAAAGTAAGAAAATGTCCACTTTCTAAAAGTGGAATTTTCAAACACAGAATTTAAAAACCATCTTTACCAAAAGGTGCGTTAATAAATTCTGAGGTCAGAGAGCCTAAACTCCATTTTTCTATCTTGTCCCTATGGAAAGCTACACATGTGAAATGTTACAGCGCAGCACCAATGATAAGCCTATGGGACAGACAGCCTTTCAATAGTGAAAATCAAAATACACAGTATTTTACTATCAGGACATGTCACACACACCGGTACTTATCCTACCTTTCACATACACTGCACCCTGCCCATGGGGTTACCTTGGGCCTACCTTACATGTAAGGTACATGTACCTTGGGTGCCTTACATGTAAAGAAAGGGAAGGTTTGTGCCTGGCAAGTGGGGGCACTTGCCAGGGCAAAATCACAGTTTACAACTGCACGCTCAGACACTCCAGTGGTAGGTCTGAGACACATTTACAGGGCTACTCATGTGAGTGGCACAACCAGTGCTGCAAGCATTTGATTTACAGGCCCTGGCACACACCGTGCACTTTATTAGGGACTTAACCATAAAGCAACTGTTCCAATCATGGATAACCATTCATAACATAATTTATACGAGAGCATATGCACTTTACCACTGATCAGCAGTGGTAAAGTGCCCAGAATCCTTTAGCCAACAAAAGCAGGCTTAGAAAAATAGGAGGCAAAAAGTGTGGGGATAAAGCTGTCAAAAGGGCCGGGTCTAACACTTGCCATTTTATTTTTCTCTCTGGGTGTATTTCAGTGGGGCGACGCTCCTCCGCTCAAACGGAGGAGTTGCGCCTGTGCTTGAGAGTTCAGCGGACGGGTCACGCTGTCACGGATGCGATGGATATGCTGTCCGCCATATTACAAGTGCATTATATGCGATGACATTTGTAATTTGACGTATGGGATATCCATTACATTTGTGAGAGAGTAACCTGTCCGCTGTATTCTAAATCTTGCCCTGAATGTCTATTTGTTTATCAGTGGAATTCCCTCAGAAACTGATCAGAGCACCATGAACTTTTTCTGAAATATTAGCTCTGCTGGATCTACCAGGAAGACCTCCACCAAGAGAACTTGTCAAAGGTGGTGGTGTCAAAGGTGGTGTGTGCCTTATACGTGTTATCATTCATTATTTATTCTTGTGTTCCCTGATATAATGTCCTGTCCAGGGTGAACAGGCGTGCTTTAACTTTGTGTGAACTGTAGGAGAGTAGATAGGAATGCTGTTTCCGATCTTGGGATCATGAACAGCATGAACAGAGAAAGCCTGCCTTCTATTTTATTCCTTCATGTCTTAGCTCTCCTTTGGCTATACTGAGGCTCCTGGTCTGGTGTTGTCTCCCATATACGGCTAATTAATTTTCCAGGTAAGCTAGTGTTTTGTTTTTAAGGGCTTTTTAGTTGATCTTGAAGATAATTCGGGTTGGAAAGGCATGGGCACTGTAGCTCTTATAATGTTGGGGTGTGGGAACATTTCTTCGAGGTCTTGATGAGCCAACCAGTGTGTGCATCCTTTCAGGGCTGTTAAGTTTACATTGAGTAGCCATTGCTCATTGCATTTCCTCCGTCTGGAGGGCAGAGGACTAAACCTTGTACAGTTGTTCTAAAGTCATATTCCTGGAGAAATAGCTTAACTTTCTGCAAGAGATATAGTTGGAACAAAGCTGTCTTGGTCTTCCTGCCAAAATGCAGCTTGAACCAGAGGTCTGTTTCGAGGGCGAATCCCAGGAAGTTTGCATGGTTTGTCATCTGGGGAGAGAAGGTTGAAGTTGAGTTTTAGACCAGATTCGCAGCTCTCTTTGAGATCTGAAATGTATTCTCAAGATTCAATTAGTAAATTACATGCACAGTTCATTAATGTACAAACGATGTATAGCAACTATACAATGCAAGGATTATAATAATTTATTAGCACAGTCAATGTGTAAATTCATAGGCCAATGTAAAACAGTTATTCATTATGATGGGTTATTATTTTAAGATGATACCGCTGACACAAATTCGGGTTTTATAAGGCTGTAAAACACACATCACAGAAGAAAAGGAAAGAAAAAGAGAGAAACAACCAAGCATAAGTGACATAATAATCAGGTGCAATAATGTAGTGCAATTTCACATATTTTTTGTAAAGGTCTTTTGGAGATTACAGGATAAATAATAGGTTTCACACAGTAGTTATTATTTTCCAAAGAATTCCTTCATAATACTTTGAATATTATTGCTTTATGGAAGAGTTCGAAGTAATGTTCTATATTCTACAAGATGTATATTTAATACCTCTTATTATAAAGACTAGACAGAGTGCGCCAGAAATATTTCGTACCCAACAGGGGTCATATAGACTTTTCTCCTGTCCAACAGTAATGATTAATGCTATTGCATCATAAGGGAGCTAGACTTCAAGTTTGATATACTAAATATTGAATATTACATACCTTTTTTGATATAGTGGATGGTATTTTTCAACCATAGATCTCCAGCAGGTATCAGTACCCGTCACTGCTTGTGGATGCATGCCTGGAACTCTTCATCCATAATGAGGGATGATCCTAGGTTACTTGTCACCTCCACAATCAATAATTAACATCTGTGGGTGCTTGCTGGTAACACACTTTATCTGGGTACTCGCATGTGTTGCATGCCTTCTATGAATACTTAATTACTGTTTGGGTGTGTTCTGGGTGGATGTCTAATTGTTGACCCTTACATTACTGGAATCCAGTGTCAAAGACTGCCTTGTGTTCAAAAACCCAGGACAACATTTGGCAATGGATGACACTGTCTCTGAAATGGCAGATCACCACAGTCTCTACACACTGGTTGTTTTGCTTTAATAATGAATGTACCATAAACACCATCAAGAACAAGTACAACTTTGGATATGACCCACACAATATATACTACATACCTATGCTGTGTCCTATGTGCAGATGTTTGCTAGAGTCAACAAATGCAATACACCACATTCACAAACAAGACATGCATATTGTAAGAGGTCCATCAGGACATGCACGTGTGTGCTTGATGCATAGGTTTTTACCTCCCACATAGGTGGACATAAAGGGTCTTTTTTGGTGAGAAGGGCCATTACCCTCCATCTAAATGAGTGAAAGAAGGGTATTAGAGATGATAGTAATTAAAGCTAAAATGCTAAATATTTTTCTACTTCTAAGATACGCGACGACATGCAAATCGTTGCATCTCTGTCCAATAGAGATCATAATACAGGACTCAGATTTCATGATTGTATGCGCTCTGTCAGCAATTGGATTAACAACAATTGCTTGAAACCTAACTCTGGAAAGACAGAGGTTATTGTTTTTGGAAATCAGGTTTCCTTCTGGTCCCCGTCATGGTGGTCAGAAAGATTAGGAACTCTACTTTCTCCAGTGAAGATGGCCCGAAACCTAGGAATTATCCAAACTTACATTTGGAGACCAAGTTAACACCATCACATCATCTTCATTTTATATCCTGAGGACTATAAAAAAAATTCTCCCATTCCTACCCTCAGATACACAGAACACTGTGGTAACCTCATTAGTGCTCTCAAAGTTGGAACATTGTAACAGTCTTTATCTCAATATGAAACAACAACAGCTCAACAAACTCCAACAAGCTGCACAAATGTTGCTCGGCATGCCAAAACATCAGTCGGTCTCCAGATTCCTTCATAAACTTCATTGGCTCCCAGTTAGACAGAGAATGAAGTTAAAGGTCTTATGCACATCCTACAAAGCATTGCATGATTCTGGTCCAGCTTTGCTGAATCAGAGTTTCAGCAGGTACGAGCCACCTAGAATTTTACCATCGGCGGGAGCAAAAAGACTCAAACTTCCCAATTTCAAACATTCTTCTTGGGGAGGAAAGGTTTTGTGTTACGTACAGCTAAAATCTGGAGTTCACTACCTTTATACCTCAAAACCATGCCCTGCCTCATTACCTTCAAGAAAGCATTGAAAACGTGGCTTTTCACAAACTATTAGGTCGCCTCCTTTGGTTCAGCAGAGCTAGATCCGAGACACCTACAGGTATTTGTGCACTTTATAAGTATTGATAACATAACATAAAATAACATAAGTATAAATTAAAACAGTTTCCACCCACTCGTGAAGTGCAGGAATGTTGCTGAACCTGATAAAAGCAAAAGATACAGGTTTCACAAAGGACCTTAGCTGTGATTTCATCTTTCTGTGCTCTGTAAGTCAGTTTAGACTTTCTGTAGCCAGCAAACAATATCAACTATCTGCAGACCGCTGGTGATCCACTCTTCTCTGTGCAATTCTGGTTACTTGTATGCTGTGTGTGCTCAAGTCAAAGTTATTTTACCTGCCTTTTGAAGTCTCACTCGATCTATGACCACTCCAGATATTTTCTTGTGGGAACTCATCTCTCCGCCCTCTTTGCACCTCTTCTTTCACTATAAATTACGAATTGGACTGTCCTCATTATCGCTGGGTGTGGAGAAGTGTATGAGATGCCCATGTCCATATTTTTTAATCCAATAGCTTTATTTCAATTGTTAAACTTAGTGTCTAAAATAGTTGAATGGTGACTCAACAATGCTTCTGATGCCTCGTTACATTATTTAATTTAAATTCTCTCAACCAGAAGACAGCGGTGATTCTGTGGTGCAGTAATCCTTGGGTGATGTAGGGGACACAGATCTGCAGCAGTCTACATTAGCTACTTTATGCTAGATGCCACACGAGTGGTAACCAGAGAGAGATTTGCTTGTAAATATTGCACAGTGGATCTTTGGCTTCAATTGTATATCTATGGCTCTATGGAGAATGAAGTCTGGTGCTCCTCTGGTTTTATGAGCTGATTCACAAAATGCCATTAAGATAGTAAGCGACAGAGTAGTATCCTTAATGCCAACCTCTGGTAGAAGCAAACACATTTAAATTTGCCACTATCTGGTTCCTGCTCAGTATTTGGAAAAATATCACTGCCAATTTTACACTGTACTCAATTCCCAGCAACAGATACAGCCCATATAAAGATCTCTTTCGCGTACTAAACAGCGTGGTGATGCCCATCAATTTCCTGGTAAGACTGGTTTACTAATCCTCAGACTGCGGAAAGCAACCACTGTGGCCCATTTCCGTACCAGCTACAACCAGACTTATGCCTGCTGCCTTTCTGCCTGCCGAAGAATCTACCTGAAGGCCAATGATCCAGTGGCATATTCTGTTACTGCTTACCTGACACTGCCCAGTGCCTGCTTCTGTGCTGCCTGCTGAAGAGGATTCCCAAAGCCAAGCAATTCGAGCACTGCCTACTCACTCTACCCAGTGACCATAGTTCCTGCCTGTAACATAATGACAAGTGTCAGAGCAGGAATGGACACAGTAATCAGAGAAAAAGAGCTACATTAATTATCATGAAATTAGAGGTGAGACATCTGTCTGGCCAGAAGCCTTCAATTTAGTGGATCAGATGTAAAGGTTTCAGCTTCAGTTCTTGACATCTTACCGAAAAATGCAAGATAGAAAATTGGCTTTTTTAGGGATAGCACTGAAATGTGTCGTAGTGGAGATTGTCCACTCAAATCATTTCTGCCTGTCTCTGTGGGAGTCATGCTATTACAATCACTTCTCAAGGGGCGTATCTTGCTTTTTATGATAAAAATACAGCTTTTAGTTGTCCAAGGGAAAGAGAAATGGCTGCTCTCCTTTTTCGATGCCTGATTAAGTAGCAGGGCTGTAAAATGAATAATTCATAAGCCCTCATAAGTTTCTATCCCTTTTAGGAATTTAAGTTAACTTTTTAGTACTGCTTCAAAATCCTATTTTCTTCCACATTTCTTGAAAAGTTATCATGCAGAAGAAAAGAAGCTCTCTCCGTGATCTTTTGTAGACCATCTGCAGCCCTTTACAACAGGTTTTCTCACCAGAATTAGATCATTAGCATTACATGTACTTATGGAAATTTCCACAGAAAGGCGCCAACTTCATTTATTCCAAGCAGATGCTTCCAATACTGTCATATTCCAAAGAAATTGCCACTGTAAGTTATTTTTGTTAGCCAGAGACAGCCATCCCTAAAAGGAGCCCAAATCATTGGGACCTCTAAGAGTGATATAGTTTGTAATCGTGGGCAGTAATTAAGGTGATACATTTTTATTGGTGAGGTAAACATGCTAGGTAAAGTGCATAGACAAATTTGCAGTGCAAAAGACCATCAAATACAGTTAAAATGCTGATGTTAAAAAATGAGACATGCATTTGGTATTTGCCATAGGAATGGACTGTCCGTCATCACCGGTTTGGATGGACATCACCAAAATCAAGGGTGAATACATCTATCATTGGAGAGAATGCACATCACACCTGGGTTAGTTTCTCTATGAAGGCTACCAGTTTAATGTCTTTCCTTTATTGATACAAGCAGAAGCATTTCTAAGAGGTAGTTGCCAGAGTTACAAAGTGCAGGGTGTGTGAAGGTGTAGAGCCTCCTGCTACACAATTTGGCATATTTTTAAACTTTGCAAGCTTTTTGAAGTGTGAACTTGCAAGGCATGCTTAAATGAAAGGAGGAAGATTTAACAGCTGTTTGTATTAGCATGTGTACCCTGCTGCAAAACTGGCATGTGCTGTAATTCCCTTCTTTCAGAAGCTCAGTCTTCTAGGGCCTGGAGTTGAGGGTGCATGGCTGATGGGTAGTGGCTCTAAAGCCTGCCAATATTGTCCTCTCTGCACACAAAGGGGCAGATTTACAAGCCCCTTGCGACACTTTTGCGCCGCCGATGCGTCACTTTTGTGACGCACTGGCTGCATAAACAATGCAGCCAATTTACAACGTGACGCATCTAGGCAGACGCGTCATGTTGTAAAGCCCTGTGTCACATTATACCTGCGTCAGGTATAATGTATGCAGGGTGGGGGTTCCCACGCAGGAAAGCCTCGTAAAAGTGATGCAGTGAAATCTACAATATTTCACTGTGTCACTTCTAGGACGCCACTGCGTCAGAACCTTACGCCTGCTTGAAGCAGGCGTAAGGAGTGACGCAGTGTAGTGGAAATAGGCCTCAAAATGCATTGCTGGAGTTGTGTTGTGCTTGCGACATGACTCCAGCAATGAGTGACTTTTGCCCCAACAGATGCGTCAGAATTTCTGACGCATCTGTCAATCTTTGCGCCATGGTGCTCCGTATTGTAAATACGGCGCACCCATGGTGGCGCAAAGGTTTCTCAGGGTGGCGCAGGGAAAGTGACGCATCTCTACAGATGCGTCACTTTCTTGTAAATCTGCCCCCAAATGATTACCTACCTTTAGGTGTTGCAACCCAAAGCCTAAAGTGCCTTCTTAGAAACTGGTGTGTGTGACTACTTTCTGTCCACTCACTAATGTCATAATTGGGTCAATAAAGAAGCACTGGCATATCCACCAGAACATTGATATAACATTTCAGATGCCACTCTTTGGAGAGGTAGGAACATCAGGGACAAACTATTCACTCAGGAGGAAGAAACACTCCAGTCAGCAACACATTGACAAATAGCACATTGGGGCCTGTCTCCAGTATTAGGACATTACAGATGTGGTAACTGTGCAGGATCTCAATTTACTCACAATACAAAACAATATTTCCACAACACCGCACAGTTCGATCTGAGATCCCTCACAAATTGTATTTGGCGTCCCCTGTCAACTTATCTACATAGGATAAAACTTGCAGCAGGTGAAGGCGAAGACCAGACAGCACCATAGTCATATCAGATGTTGAGTACTCATGCCCCCTTGGCCGGCCACGTTCCTGAAGAGAACCACTCTGCAGACGGCATAAGGTGGCAAGTCACTGACGTTACACATTTGCCAGCTAAAGGGGGCGATCTCTCTAATTCTACAGCGACTAGAGTGCAAGTGAATGGGGGAATGTAACTCTGTTGCAAAAGGACTGAACACTACAGAGGAGTGGTGGAGTTAGATCTCATCAGTAAATGGCTAACTTAAAAGATTGGAATGACTGATCACAAAGACTTGGTTATCCTGCTGGATTACATTGGTTTATTTACTGATAAAATGGGACCACTTGTTTGGTCCTTGATACTATGGGATTTTAACTGAAATTAAAATACTATTTACTTATTTTAGACAGATGATATCCGGTTCTTTATGTACTACACTTCCTTTGTATTGACTGATTCTGTGTGCAACATTTTTTTTACCCTTCAAAGGACACTGTGCTTATATTCTGTCACCATGTGAATCTGATATGTACATGTTTTGTCTCCATGACTGGCATTATTTTCTTTAATTCTGTTATGCTTAACATAGCCACTGCACTTTTTTACCTCAGAGGGCTCTGTGAGTAGACCCTTCCTCCACTTTCCATTCATCTCCCCCCATCGTCACATCTATTTGATTGAGCGAACCGCCCCTTGACACGGATGGTCGCGCTCTGTTGAAACGCATATTACATTCCATGTCTCTCCTTTGCAAGCGGCCATATTTACTCTTTCAACTTGCCCACGCTTAATAGATCGGATTGTGATAAGGGTCAGTGACGGTCTTCTTACCGCGCCCTTCCCCCATTCTCAGCCGACTGTGGCCTTTCTGGAGATGAGGCATCTGCCCTTTGATTTCTCCATTGGTACAGCAATTATTGTACTTGTGCGTGATCAGAAGGTCTTCCTCCCCTCTCGCTTTCTGCACTCTAATATGTAGACCCTTGCGCCTGCCTTTCTACTTCAACGACTGCACATCATGCTATGTGCCTGGGCCTAAGCTGGCTAATTTAGAAGGCTTTCCCGCTCCACCTGCCTTCTGCACTGGGATGTATCACACTCAGTATGGTCCATGTGCTCACGTTCTGGCATATATCTTATCCCATGGTTGACCAACATTATATATTATTATTGTGTTATTTTCTGATTCATTCTCATTATTTATCATTAGGTCACTCCCACCCACGAGTATAATATTTTCATTAACATCTCAGTGGCAAACAATTCTGTTGCACCTCTAAACAATTTTGCACACTAGTTACGTTACTGAATAACTGTTCGGGGATCGCTGGCATTATTAATAACCTCGGTTCTCGCAAGATAACTTTTTCCCCCTCAATTTAATCATACAGATTATGACCCCTCCCTTGGTTCTAACTCTAGTCATTATGATTATGCCCGGGCGGAATTTCCATTACACAGGAGCAATTGAAGTAATTTTGGTAATTCTGCATTACTCTTTGACACAGAACTTACCGATAATAACGCGATTACTCCTGCTTGCATAATTAAGACTAATTTTAGGAGGGGGGGAAATCCTATCACATGAGCTCATTTAGCGAGCCAGAGGAGCTGCTTACACTTGCTATTCATGCTCTGTTGCATTTAGCACTATTTCTTAGCGCAAAATGTATTCTCGCGCCTATTTTAAAAACATGGGGGGGGCGCATTTTTCCTCTATGAAATAATGTTAAATGCAGAATGACTATTCTTGTGTAATTATGCGCAAATTCACAGAATTCTTTGATAATTCTGCGTGATTATGTTACACTGAATTATGCGAGTTACGGCCACCCATAATTATGATCCCCCATAGGTGTCCTGCATATCTTCCCATCCTGATAAGATGCCCACATTGATAAAAGGGTCAAAATGCCATAGACAACATTTAAAAGATACAAAACTGCTGTTAGTCGGGATTTAGTCTGAATGTAGCCATATGTTTTCCTTATACTTAAAATGAAATTTTGGGTTGTTTGTAAACACGCAATTGCTATTCACTCACTGTCTTCTACTGTTTTTTTCTCTCACTATCCCAGTTTTCTTTTAGTATTGGCCTTAAGCTTTGATTTTACTCTCTATCCATACTATGAGTTTCTGGAGGCACCTGCTCCCATTAAGAAACAGCCTTGCAGAACCCAGTATTGTTTATATTACATATGTATATCGCTAAGAGGACCTTCAAATGTAATTTTATTTTTCTATGCTGTTAAGTGCCCTCTTCAAATAATATCTATATTTTGAACAACATCCTTAGTGTGCCATGAATTTGCTCACACAATGAAGCAAAACATTTTCAAGGCAAAGAAGAAATCATTGGTCATGCCCATCTTGAATTATATTTAAATGTGTAAATATTCCTTTCAGAGAAACAGCTCATTTTCTGCTGTCCATACACAATCAGCATTTGAAAGTTTACTAGTCCACCTTTCCAAAGTGTCTGCCACTATGCTGCCCCAGTGTGGCACATTATAGTAACTTTTTATCTGTTTGAGCTAGAAACATGGTGTATGTCTTACACCCCTCAGAGTCTTCAAATAAATATGCCTTTCTATTAATCACTACAAGAGCAAAGTTCAAGGTGTATGCAGCCTACTTGGAGAAAATGGCCTGCCCATGGGCGCCCGGCTGGGCGCCGTCCCCACCAAACACAACGCTGCCATTGCAGCATTGTGATTGGCTTAGGGGACGTGTGGGAGGCTGCCTACTTCCTGTTCAGCAGGAGAGCAGGAAAACGGGACCTGGCCAGGAGCTGCAACAGGTGCGGGACCCGGGAAAGTACGTTTCTTTTTTTATTTTATTTAACCCCCCCTGCGCAAACCCCCACACGAACCCCCCAACGAGTCATGCCGGCCCGACTGAAACTGTCGGAGCACGGCATTACCAATTTTGGAGTAATACTGTGCTCCATCAGTTTATTGTAAATATGCCTTAAAGAATTATCAGGAGAATCTGTAATTCCATGTTAGATTCCTCCAATAATTCCAAATTTTTCCCTGGACTTTCACCCAGGAATTTTGACTGTTTTCAGCAGCTGAAATCTCTGTGTGAACTTAAAAACTGCTAGAACGATGGGGCCAGTAACTGGCCCCATGGAAATTGGAAGGCCGCTCGTTATAAGGTTCTACAGAAATATTGTCAACCACTAATCCTTTTCAGTAGGTTAACTGCTGAAATATTGGGCAAACATAAGTATCTCCTTAAATACATTTAGATTTTCCCTCTAAACTCAGTAGTAAGCACACAGTGCCCTCAAATCTGCTAAGATTGGCGTCAGAGTAATACAATAACGAAGGCCAACAGTAGAAGAGAAGAAAGTCTGGATTGATTTAAGTAATTAATTTAAAATCATGGTCTGAAGATGCTCATGTGTGGTAGATATTCAGACATTTTTCTTTTTTTAATATATGCTTTTTGTAGCCTGTAGTTTCTGTCTATGTTTTTACATGAAATGCCAAGAACTGTATGCCCCTAGGTTGAGCATCTTTAATAGAAAAGGAGGAAGAATAGGGAGACAGGGCAGAAACTTTTGGAAAAGGTCATTAAAATGTGTTTTAAATTGCCTATAGGAAAGTGAGGAACAAATGAAGGCCGACAAGCTGGTAATATCAAAGATAGGTAACACTATCAGTTGGTGCCCAATTACAAATGTAAACTTTTGAGGCTAACAGAATTTATCAGGTGAAGAAGAAGCTGACTCTGTGAAGGGCAGGGTAGCCTAGAGAGAGAATACATTCTTGGCACTCTCATCTGGCAATGGCAGGTAATCAAAGTAGGATAAGCGTATGAATGATGTGAAATGAATACCTCACCACACACTGTGTGGAGTGCAAAAATGATTTTAAGGGGAAAAGATCAGTTTTGATGTTTCTAAGCTCGCCAGGAGATCATTGCTGACATCTAAGAAACCATAACTGAGAGTACCAGAGTTCTAAACTGTGGGAGGGGGTAATGTACTTGCCCTTCCACAGGAATCTAAACACTAAAAATACAGGGGCATATTATCAACGGCCAGCGATAATTATCGCAGGCCGTTCTCAGCGTGAGAATTGTTATCGCCGGCTACCGCAGATAATTATCGCCATGCTAGCGCTGTATTAACAACGCATAGCGCAATGGCGATAATTATTCCTGCGATAGCTTGTTTTCCATGGAACATCGCTGGTTTTCCAGCGATGTTCCATGTTAAACGGCGATAACCTTGCTGATACGACCCTGTGGTCGTATCAGCATAATCCACCTCCAATATAAAGTATAGGTAAGTCAGCATTTTTGCAGACGTTAGTTTTTGGCGAAAACCGCGGTTTTCGCCAAAAACTAACGTCTGCAAAAATGCCTGGGCCTCCTTGTAAATATCGCGATGTGCACATCAGCGATATTTACAATGTTGTTCTGCCCAGTGACGCCCACTTTGCATCTCATTAGAGATGCAGAGGGAGGCGTCGGGTAAAAGGGTGCTAACATGCGCTAATGCATGTTATCACCCTCTTGTTAATAGGACGAAAACATTATCTCCGCTTTTTTGGCTTTTAAAGCCAAAAAAGCGGAGATAAGGCCCTTGATAATATGCCCCACAATCTGTAATTATTGGGCAGTATGAAACTCTTATGGAAGACTATAATTGTGTGCAAATCCAAGTCTCTTTAGTTAAAACAGCTGTTGGTTTTGGTACCATGGAAGTGGCAACGGTGATAAGTTTAATATCCTGATATTAAGAACAGGATGCAATCAACATTTCTGACAGAAGAATGCCCCGACTTCTGTCAAAATATATTGTTTGACAAATATATTGTGTCCTAAACATCATTTACAAAATATTGTCCTGATGATATTTTTTAAATAAAGCAATTATTTAAATTTAAATGCAGCCCATTTTCCATAAATGGAAACGGAAGGCATTTCAAAAATAAAAATAAAAAGCTACCTTCATCTGTGGAACCACTGCCTGCACTTAAAAAATGTTGGAGCCAATGCGCTATATAAAACTTTATAAATTCACAAAGGGGAAGGGGTCCCTTGGTGACCCCTTCCCTTTGCGAATGGGTTACCACCTGCTTCACGGAGTGGGTAAAATATGAATGTTTTGTGACTGCATTCCGGTTGCAAAACATTCATACATGCCCCTGAGACTCGCATTAGGAAGGGACGCCCTTGAAATGCCCCTTTTTAATACCAACTCGCAAACCCTATTTTGCGAGTCGATAATAGGTTACGACTCGCAAAATAGAGGCAGTACATGCCAAACAACTCTTTAGCGGTTGCAAATGGCCTGATTCTCCGTTTGCGACCGCTAAAACCTGCCGTACATGTGGCCCATAATGTGAGAGACGAGGATTCGCAAAAGGTAAGAAGTTGTCTGCTCTATTGTAACCAGTAACATGAAAAATGAAAGCAAGAAAAGTAATCAAAGTCTGTCTTGGCAATTTTAGAAATACAAGCTGTTTTGCTGAAAATATGGCATAACCGTGTGATTGGAGTTTCCGCATTCGTTTGAGCATGCTTTACTCTTTTCAAGACGTTTCCCCTTTTCACATTTTGCCAGGTTATTTTTTGTTGCATTTTGAAAAGAAAACACTTTACATATGTAGAATTTAGTGGCAAAACTCCGAATCCTGAATCGGAGCAAACAGCATTTTTACAATCTGAAGGGCTATGAATGTGTCTTGCTTATAGTGGAGGAGTTTTAAAACATTTTCTAAACGTGCATGCTTGTTGTCACAATATTTTAAATCTTAAATCTAGCATCTGCTCCCAGAAGACATATGTAATCTCTGAAAAAAGTGAAAGAGCTCCTATCTAATTTGCATAATTTATGCACCTCTAGTCCAGAATCCTTGTGAACATTTGATAAATCCAAAGGCAAATATATTTTCTATAGAAGGGTTCCTCTTACATGCAAGAAATAAAGAAACTGCTGGACTTGAAAAACATATTTCGAAAGCTTGACAAAATGTTGAAAAATAGGTATCAAAGTTGTAATCGAAAGAGGGTGTGGTGACCGTCTAGAATGCTCACTTTATTCACCACAGACCAAAATGTTTCTGGGCAGTTGGTAAATGGAAAAAAAAAAAAGTTGTTGCTCAATGGCATTTGGGGTCAATGGAAAGGGAAAGTAAAGTGCATGCCATTAAGAGAACCTCGATGCAGCCCTAAGAGGCTTGTCCCGGCTCCTTCGAAGGGGGGCGGTGAATGTTGGCCAGGACCGCAGAGAGTAGGGTGGTCTGAGCTGCAGTCAGCGCTTGCTTCCTGTTGTGAATGGACAGTGCTTCAGAGGAGAGGAGAGAGAGCTTCTGAAGACGGTGGATGACTGCAGAGAGAGAGAGTCTTGATGAGCAGGAGGAGGAAAGCTCAAGGTCTTCCCTGTGAGTCACAGTACCTTCTCATTGACGCTCGGTGGCTTAATGGGATGGGAGTCTTGCACAGAATGAGGGCTGGGAGTGATACTGCCAAGAGAATGATGGATTGAAAATGGAAATGCACTGCGCTTGTGCCTGGGCAGAATAAAGCACACAACCACAGGGGAGGTACCATCAAGCAACAGCAAAGTGGCCGCGAGTAAAGTAGGCTTGTTTGGGCATGCGCAGACAGCGGGCAAGAGTGGGGTTAGGGAGCGCGCGTGCCCAGAATACCATAAGAAGTGCAGCAGATGGAGGAATAAAAACATATCAGCAGGAAATGCGAATGAAAATGGCAGGAAAACGGTGAATGCATAAAACAGCACACCATGGAAATGAGGATTTTGCAGTCCAGAAATACGTAAGGCTGCAGTCTGGCTTTCGCAAGTCGGAAATATGTATCGAGAGGCTTTGCTCATTTATCTACATTGACTGTTTGCACTCTGATTTATCGAAGAAATGCAAAGCTGAAGGATGCACAGGGTCCAGCGGCACTTGGCACTGCTCTCAATTTATTGTCTCAGGTTTTGTTGGTGCACTTGTTTGCGTGCTGTCAGTTTTGAGTGTAACATGCTGGGCCAGCTCCCCTTGAACTGGTGTGAGGGGTTTCAGGTCTCCCTAGAGCAGAGGTCTTCAAACTTTTGGATGCCGAGACCCCCCTGTCAAAAATTTTCAGGCATGAGGACCCCCTCCTTACAAAAATTTCTAGAACTTAGTACTCCTCATAATTGGTGCTCCCTTTTTTCAGTTTTTACGGATTTTTACAGATAACTACAGACATAAAACATTGAATATCCTGTCTGTATCTACTTTTAAAAGTGGAAAAATACAGATAATTGGCTTCTTTTGGGTGACTCTATCCTGAGTTTATTGACTTTCAGGCCAATAGCTGTACATATTGCCAGTATAGGGAGTTATAAAGCTCACTGAGATTTGCTTAAATTAATTGTTGCATTTCTCAACAGGTATTTGTGCTATTATGCCAATTGTTTGATGTGTGTATTATATTATTTTGGCAGTGTAATTTGCTAAAACGCGACAGGCATCAAAGTATGAGTGCACGACTATCTGTTAAGTAAATGTGGAAATATACAAGTTATCACATTATCTGTTCACAAAACAAAATAAATATGGATAAATACAGACAGCAAGAGACTGGTTTGAGTAGAAAAGGTTTCTCAGCAATTCTTTTTAAGCATGGCCCACTCTCCTACTACCCTCCTTTAGCCTCACTGCTGCAGGTGAAACCTGCCTTCTAGTTCTTACTTTCTCTGTCTCAGGGTTGCTACCCTCAGAGATCAGGACCTGGGCCACAGCCCTCAAGGCAACCACAGACAATGCAGTATCTAGGATAGACTCACCTACCCATCTCTGTTTCTCAGGGTCCATGCCAACCACCACTGCTTCTTACCCTCCCCCAGGTTTCATTCTGCCCCATCAATAAAAATTGGGATGCAAACCACCACCTGCTTACTCCTCATGGACAACCTCCATACTACCAGGGGGTGCTATGGAGCAGACCACCCAGTCCTGCCTCTTCAGGGTCACACCTTACTTACCTTCTCCAGGGTAGATATTGCATCCCTCTTTACTGAGAGGCCAGGCTCTGAAGCCAGCCTTAGAGCGCCGCTAAGAACTCTAGTTTGCATAGGGACGCTAAATTACACTATGCTACCAGGTCACTATGGATCTAGATCTCAGAATGAAGGCCAAACACCATGGCATTTATTTACTAAAGTATGCATTGGCGGGTGCATAACACAACGCAATAAAGCATACAGGCCTTTAAAAAGTAAGTAAATTGACACTAACTTTTGTGTAGCCTTTCAGCGTGTAAGCGCCCTTACAAAACATTAGTAAAAGAGGGTCCATGCATCCACTCTCAGGCTTTCGTTTTTACAAATTATTATCAGGTGCAGCAATCCAACTGATCTTAAACATTGGAGGACTACAATTCCCAGAAAGCAATACTTTGTTCAAATAAACAGGCTGAACAGGAAACAGTGTTCCTCTCTACAGAGAGACCAGGTTCTAAATGAAGTTTGAGGCAAATTAAAAAATTGTTCAATCCACCTGTTCCCCAGAAAACCATTAATGTCAAAACATAGTTTCCCTGGTTAATATGTTGGATAATAATGGAAGGGAGACCTTGTAGAACAGAGCCAGGGCATGGCAGTCCCACTGGAGGGGTGAGAGGGCAGCACTCACCCAAGAGAGCCCCAGTGTGGGAGACACACTCCTTACTCACAACAGAGGGAGACCTTGTGGCACAGAGAGCAAGGCCTTGCCATGCCAGATGGAGGGTGAGAGGGCAGGACCCACCGAGATACCCCAACTGTGGAAGACACCAGAGGGAGACCTTGTGGAATAGAGAGCTAGGCCCTGGCAGACCCACTGGAGGGGTGAGAGGGCAGGACCCACCTGAGAGAGCCCCAGTGTGGGAGAGACACTCCTTACTCAGAGCAGAAGGATAGACCTTGTCTAAGACAGAGCTAGGTCTTGACCACTGGAGAGGTGAGGGGACAGGACCCAAATGATCCTGATGGTGGGAAATGCACTTATATAGCGAAACAGAGATCCATGCCTGCCCTGGACATGATGGCAGCAGGAGGAGTGGGAATTACAAACTTACTTTTCACATGATTTTAGGCACAGGCTGATGAAGTGATTTATCATTTTGCCCAAATTGATGTGATTACACGATGTTGCATTAAGCGCCGAATTCCAAAGGTTCCATAGTCGGCAGCTCTAGGCGCATCCTCCTACCGCTCATGTAAAATGGCACGATGTTTTCAATTTGTGTTTTAGAGTCTTACGTTTTTTTTTTGCAGTCTGAGCTTTCACCTGCCATCCCCTATCTGCAGCTACACTATGCATTCCTTTGTTTACACATTGGAGCATCAACCACGGGTGGTTTCCCAGGTCTGGCGTGCTAGGCCCAAGGCCCTGCTGGCACGGTTCGCTATACTCATTATGCTACTCAGGGAAAAACTAAGAAACTGGTAAGATAACTTTGTTGGTGACAGAATACTGAGAGCCTCCGGTGTAGTGTGCAAGCCGCAGCTTTCAGTCCCAGCAGAAGATATACTTATTTTTTTACAGCTGATAATAAAATATGTTATTTAAGTGCCAATGGACGCTTTAATTATTTATTTTCAGACTTTTATATAGTGCTGGCTAGACCTGAGGGTATTAGCTCTTTACAAGACATGTTACACAGATACATGTACAAGATACAGAGACCATAGCACTGGTAGAAGAATTTCACCTTCATATAGTCTACCCGAAAGGGAAAAAAACATTACAACAATTGTATATGTATATTTGTTTATGGTAAGAACTACATAATGTGGTGAACATTCTTGTTACAAAACTAGCCTGCACGTAAATGTGTCATTTTGAGTAAGGCTTCCAGCCTGACACGCTTTTTAGCCAACCGCAAATTGCATTGTGGGTTTGTAGGTTTACTTGTCCCGTTGTATGTATGGGCCAAGCAGACAGCATTCTAAGGGGATATATGACATCTGAACTTTGATGAGTAAGCCTTTCTGTAAGCCATGTCATTGTTTTTCATATAACAGCATCTAAGTATGTTGGGACTTCTAGGATCATGAGCAAAAAGTAGTAAAAGTGAAACTTCAACTCCCAGCATGCATAGTGCTGTTAGCTGAAATGGGGGTATGGCTCTGTGCCCTGTCACGACACAGACCCAGCCAGCAGCTCTGGAACTCTGGTGACTTGCAGAATGTGTCATACAGGACACGTGACAGCCTGGCAGCTACACCACACGAGGGAGAGTGGGACCCCACGAAAATAAAAGTAGACGGGAAGGATGCAAATAGACTGCAGAGAGAGGACCCCGGGGGGGAGTCATGGGGTCCTCCAGGAATTCTAAGGGCTTCTAATGACCCCAGGGAGGTGAATACGAGCAGCTGTCCCTGTGATCCTGAAAGGGGGTCTCTTTCCCTTTGACACGAGAGTTCAAAGGGCACAGCTCCGGGGTTAAACACCCCCTCCGACTCCCGCGGCCATGCAAACATATCACCTGTCAGCAAACAGCCAGAGACAGCCCCTTGCGAGCCACAGGTCCAGACCCTTCACCAGAGCATATTTATGGCCCCAGTTCCCGGCATTTCCTGATGTTAAATCTGCAGTTTCTCTGATTGGAGGACAATCACCGATGACGCTGTATGCTTTCACGATGTCCTCCAATCAGAGAGCGCCTGAAGATGCCACTATTCGGAATCCAAAACGAAGAGCAAACGTTTTGGATTCCAGATTCAGGCAGTTCCAGGCAAAAGTGCGATGGGAATGCGCGACCCCCTTTCTAGGACTCCACGCCCCCCCTGGGGGTCGCGCCCCACAGATTGAAGACCCCTGCCCTAGAGGAATGGTCCACCACTCTTCCCGAGGCTTGCAGAATGTCTCTTCTGCAATATGCCCATATGTGCATTTCACAAAAAGTCCAAGATGGCCACTGCCCGGAAAGAGAAGTGCGGATCAAAGTGCACCGGAGTCATGGTTCTGGAGATGTATGTTGTAGAATAATAGACCATGTTCCTCTTTCACCTCTTTCCATCATGCAAAGGTAAAGCCTTTTCAGAGCTCATCGTTGGAGCAGGATGAGGCTTATCTTCTTCGTTCACTTTCATGGACTCTCACATGGTGATCACGGAGCAAGATCCCAGAATTTCTGATTATGATGGAGCAGCCATCAGAAAAGGGAACGTTTCGCCAGACGAGATGAACCTAATCAGGATAATGAAGGAACCCGTACTGAGTGTGCCTCCGCATTTTGTCTGCAAGCCCATAGTTTGCTTTGATTTTCGAGTACCTGGTTACATGAGGGCATTTTGAACTTAAGTGAATGCCTTATTTGGGTTTTCCTCACGAGTGACTCAATACAAATAGCGCTCACGTATAAAATGCTTGTGAAAGCCCTGATTTCCTACCAAAAATTCGTCTCACTTGCATAGAACTTTGGTTACTTAGTGCAGTTTCACCGTTCTTGTGAGAATTAAATGTACTTTGTGAGAAAAAAAGCTGTGCAGCTCCAAACATACTGGCTACAAAGGAACCAAGCGCTATACAGTAGAGGGGTCTAGTGGGTAATGTGTAGAAGGAAGCCAGAGGGTGGAGTTGAGATATTGCAAAACCCTGTTTCATTTGTAAGATTTGGAATTATCAGCTCCTCTGCCACACACCTACCTGAAAAAGGCTATTAATTTGTGTTACAAAAGAACGTCTTGTAACAGTAATACATTGTTAACCATCATTTTACAATATAAAATTTCAATGTTGTTATTTTAGTTAATAGTTTGAATGGATAACCTTAACATCTCATAGTCACATGCTCCACATCTGCATGAGCACATGAGTTGGGCTCCAGGTCGGTTCCCCCACCTGCCCAACACTTGGGGCTAATATAGGTGAAGAAATCAATAAACCATAAAGGCCATATTACATTAGTGGGAGGTGGGTACTGCTGGGTTTGCCAAATGGCATTAGATTTAACACTCCAGGCAAAACTGAGAACACTGAATGCTGCATTTGATCCAGTGACTGCAGGAGGGGCCCACCAGCACTCATTTTTGGGGACTCACACTCATTTTTCCTCATCAAACTTTGACCCAGAGCAAGAAACAGAAAGACACAAGAGGGAAAGGAGGAAGAGAGATGGGCGGACAGTGACAAAGCAAGGATACAAAAGAACCTGAACCTGCAAGAGTGAGTTAATGGGACAGGGACTGTCTGGTGGTGGAAGAGGCATGAGGTGGAATAAGAGACTATACAGCATTGATATTCACCATCCCCGACCTTCCATATCACCAGATGAGGGCTTCTGAGCAAAACTTTGGGCCCTGGCACTTATTCTTTTACAAATTAAACAGTGGTGTAATCTGTCAATGGGCATTACCAAATAGAGGATTCCAGTGCTCATTTCTGCTGGATAGAACCGTTGTCAACATGATTAACCAAATAAAGAATGATTCTGCCAAATTCTGCTGTGTGGGTATCTACACATTTAAATGGCAGTACAGGCAAAGGTGTTCCCACCATCTTCCCCTCATAGTTGATATTATGAGGTCTAGCTGGAAGGACTCACACTGCTGAATATTTAGTTGGCTTAAATCTCATACAGGTGAGTCATCCTAAGACTAAACAGGGCATGTGGGAATTCTGTGGACAATTTGGAGTACTCTGGAGGGAACCCAAGAGAGACTCCCAGTAAGGGGGATGCTACATGATTTCTCAACATATTGCCCACTGATTTGAGTGAGATTGTATGTCAAAATATTGGCATACAAAAATACCACAGGCAGAATGTCAACTACTGTAATATATTTAAGTTAAGTACATGTTGGAAAATATACATTTACTATTCCTAATTCCACATCTACATGGATACTCTGATCATGCCCCCTTCAGCAGTCATATACTATTTTCTAACATCTTTTTGTGCTCAGTTGTCTACAAAGGATGGATGGAAAAATAGTTTGGATCAAAACATTGTCTGTGTCATTGGTGAAGCAAATTAAGAAAATTAAATTCTACTCTAGGTTGAGCTTAATTCAATTCCAACATCCTGTTGAGGATTCCACTTTTGATTAACTGAGTAACTTTCTGTTTAAAATCATATTTAAAAATTACTTGCAGGATTTTCCATGGCATCCATCATTGTGATAAGCTAGAGAGAGATCATTTGCCCAACCTTAGATAAAATTACACATAATTTAAAACCTGGCAGGCTTAACTTAGAGACAATGTGTAAAGTATTTATGCAGCACTCAAACAGTAATAACATCAAAACAAAACACAAGAAAAGTCCCAAAGCAATTCAGAAAATAGAAAACATTTTATTAAATAAAATGACACAAAAATGACAAATAATCCAATAAGCAGAACTGGAGATATGAATTTGAAAGTAAAAAAAAAAAAATTAGTGCTAAAAAGTACAAGGCGTCAACTGAGGTTAGCTGGTCACGCTATACTGGGTCAAAGTCAAAAGTTAAGGCTGACCGCAATGGAGCACGGAGCAGATATACGGGCCAGATTTGTCCCGGTAGAAAGTTCACCTTCGGACTTAGAGACTTTTACGGAGAAAAGTGGTCATCGATGAGTCAGCAGTGGGGCAATCTACAAGTTGAATCCTAGGTGGGGTTTGATGTTGGTGGGTTTGCTGAAAAGCAGGGCCTAGTGTGGTCATTGACAAAGGCAGGAATGCTCCCAGTGGGTGAAGTCTAATGTCCATGCCTAGGGATGCCTTGGCGTCAATGGGATACTGCTCGGCATGGGTCCTAATGAAGCCCTCTAAGTTCTGACTTAGAAACTTTTCTGGGAATCATATCTCCTTCAGCGGGGAAAGCTAGCAATTTGGGGCCGACCAGCGATTCGACATAGATGGCTGGGGCTCAAGGCAATCCCAGTCTCTATCGGTTTTATAGGCAGAAAGTTGGCAAAATGCTTCTAACTCCCAGCTCTTGCAGTTGAGGACAGTAGGAGTACACTCTAACACCAGCCAAGAGTCGAGCGCCTGGGGGGCACTTCTTGGAGGTTAGAACTCACTCCAACAGAGAACAGCAGCTGATCCAGGGCAAGTCAAGTTGGCAATGGTCTGCTGCAAATTTGCTGGGGAAGGGCCTCTGAAAACTTGTTGTGTCCCTTTAGCTCCAACAGGACGTCAGCCAAATTACTCTTGGAATCATTTCTGGGGTCCTGCCTTCTAGGCAAGCAGATTTAGTTATCCTTTAGGTTTAAGACATGCAGGACAGTCCTTCTTCTTATCTTCACTGGTTCAAGAGTGTTCTGAGAAGAGGTCTGTGGGGTTCACTTTTATGCCCAGTGCCAGCCTGTGTGGGTGGAGGGCAAGCCTTTGTCCACCTCTAAACCAAGTCTTGTCAGCTCCTCTGCACCCACTGGGTTTGGTGCCATCCTGACTAGAGATACAAAGGAGAAGCAGGTCTAGGTGTGAGCTTAATCTGCCAGTGACAAGGTAGGCATCCTTTGATGCTCAAGAAGTGTTTGGGCAAATACCCCCAGGTCATCCTGTCAAGAAAGGAGACCCCTCCCCTCTCCCAGGGCTCTTTGTGCACTGCCTGAAAACAATACACCTTGCTGGAAACAGCTGGACATTGGCAGAAAAGCCTTTTGGTTTTAGGCAGAAAAATGACAACTTTCAAAAAGTGTAATTTCGACAAGAGTTATATAAAACCAAACTTGACCATTAAACTGAATTTTAAATTACCATTAAAATGAACCCTTGAATCATTTATTTTTCTAGCTGCTCCCAAACTGAAATTAAGCATTATAAGTTTTTATATTGTAACCCAGAGTTTTCTTATGGGAGAGCCATCCTTGCCATAGGGAAATAAAACTTTGGGGGTTTTTCACTGTCAGAACTTGTAAAATATCAAATATACATTCCTTACTTTTAAATTCCATGCACTCTGCCCCATGGGCATTTAGGGCACACCTTATGGGTAACTTATAGCAAGCAAAAAGGAAGGTTTAGGCGTTGGAAAACGTTTTCTTTGCTGGGATGAAATTGAGAACTTCACACCAAGGCTGCCGGGGCAGACCTAAAGGCATTCTTTACATTGCTACTTTAGTGGGTAGCACAATGAGAATTGTAGCCCACTAGCAGCATCTCATTTACAGGTCCTCTGTACTTGTAGTACCATATATTAGAGCCTTAAAAGTAAATTAAATGTTCCAATCTAGTATATGCCAATTTTACAAATTTAGAAAGCAGAACACTAGCACTTTAACACTGGTTAGCAAGAGTAAAGTGTGCAGGGTCCTTCGGCCAACAAAAATGGGTTCAGCAAAAGAGGCAAAAATCTGGGGTGACCCCACTGAAGAGGAAGATTTTCAACAAAGATCATTCTCTGTTCCTTGCATAAATTGATTATTGACTCCAACTGTAATCCATTAACAAGTGAGCCTCGTGTCCAAATTAAGCCTTGTCTGACTTACTGGCTAATGAGACAGCCACTTGTTTAATTTATAAGCCAGTTAACTCCATGGTAATGGAATTAGCCACCTTGAATAAAAACTTCCAAAATCTAGATTATGTATCTTTACTCCTCCTCTCCCTACTCATATCAGAAATGCCAAATTTATCTCAAATTCCTTGACCACTAAAGTCAGTCACTGTATTGCCTTTGTACCAAGAATTTTTGGTCTCCTCCTTAAACATTTCTAGCAGAGATGAGAGCATATGTTATACAATGCAATTTTTCACTCACCTTTTCACCCCGTCTCTTGGTTCAGAAATGTGAAGCCTCAATTTGTATCGTTCGCCAAAGCAAACCTCTAGGGGTCAAGACGGCAGCCACTGACCTCAGAAGTAAATGCAGAAACATATGCAAATATTTATGCTTTGTTTTTAAAATGAAAAAAACGAAAACGATAAATGCAATAGATGAACTGTAATGATGCGTTGAAGGCATTGTTTTCCAAGTTCACTATTCAAGGAAATTGAATCAGGTTTTCAGTGCTGAAGCTGAAACCCAGTGATCAGTCTTTATTTAGAAGGATCACCTGACCCTTCCAGAAAACCAGCAATGAAAAATTGTCAGAACTGAACTTTATTAAGGATGGTTGAGTTAATAATATATGTAGGTTCTGGATGGTGTGATCCACAGGTCCACCAGCACTGTAACTGCAGAGAAACCTTCATAGTGGGTATACAGTGATTAAAAAAATACCCATAGTGATCCGGCGGAATCTGCATGTTGCAGCTGTTTGGATTAAAACAAATTTAACTTTGATTCACAAATATAGCCTGGTTGGCAAAGAGGAGCGCCAGGAAAACCATGACCAATTGGGACAGTTGTAATGTGTCTGTTTTGGATGGAAAAGAGGGAGGGCGAGTGTATTATAGGAAGTAAAGTACCCCCAACATTACCATTCATGTAAGCAGGCCATAGCATTCTGGAGAACACTTCAGGGAAGACATTAACTTTTATTTTGATTCAAGCACAACAATGAAACATTTTTTGCTTACTTTGAAAGACTAGCTGAAAAAAGCAGTGATAGGGCTCTGACCTGAGCTTAAATAAGTTCTCAACTTGAAATGCCTCAGACGATTGACATCCATCACCCAAGCTATGCTGCTTTAGGAAAAGAGATGCTTGGGATCGTGAAGAGCTCAGGAGACTCCCCCGAGCACTTCTACAGAGAGAGTGTTTTAGCAGAGACTGATCACAGACCTCTAATCTCAGTCGTAAAAACGTCTGAGTGATGCACCGTTGCATGCTGAGAGGTTACCGCAGAGAAGACAGAAGTGCAGCATTAACCTGCAATTTACATTTAGGGGGAATGGCTCTCCGCTGATGCATTGTCTGGGTCGTATTGTTCAGGCGGCAAAAGAATCAGAAATTCCACAGAGGGACATATGTAGCATCACATTAACCGCCGAAAGACTGTCCTGCTGGGACAGCATCACAGGAGAAGCGAGAAACGACGCTGTGCAAATGGCTGTGAGAGGAAGACAAGAGCAAGGCTGGCAAGAGGTGTGGACATCAGGGTCAGCTTTCCTCCCTTTCAGGGAGAGGATACAGGGCACACTGGGAGCATGAGGCAGAGGTAAGGGCGTGCAGGATTACGCCTGCATGGAGTGTGCCACAGAGGAGAAGCCTTGGAAAGGACACATTGAACTAGAGGAACAAGGCAGAGTGGAATCGCAAGACTGTAGTTTACTGCACAGTAGTGACATAAAACCACTTCATGTCAAATATGCAACTGTAAGAGTTTTAAGGTGCACGTAGCATGGATTGTGCCTTGGGTCAGAAGATTTGGCGTTGTTTGGTGATGCTTGTTTTATTCTGGTGCTGTAATGCTGCTTTGAAGTGATGTATACATTAAAATAACCTCAACCATCCATAACGATGTTAATGTATGTAACTACAGATTTCAAAGATCATTAGGGAGCCTGCAGTCACAAAAAAATTACTTCAAAATGTTCAGAAAAGTCCGGGATCTCAATATGTACATTGTTATTTATGTGCATTTTATGTCTTATAATTAATACATTGTGTCCTATCGACTCCTATTCAAGCCAAAAAAAAAACATTGGGTTTGGTCAACGAGTCTCCAAAGCACTACAGATAAGGCACTTAGAACTTTTTAACCCATTGGAAAAATGCAGCAGGGAACTACTCACCCTACATGGAGATCCCCACAAGTTTAGGTGGGATTATTTTGCCAAAAAGGCATCCGCTGGGATAGCAGATCAACTTTCAGCAAAACTGAAATGTTCCTGACACCAGGGAGTTTTCTCCCTACTTCTCAGGACATTTCTGCTTTTCCTGCTGGGCACTTCCATGCCTCTCATGGGGTCTCGGGCAGAAAAATGAGTGTCTTCATCATTGTTCTAAGTAAGCTGGGGCTTGCACCACTGTCAACCTGTAGAAGATAAGCTGCTGGATCAAGGGTTTCCAATGACAGACCCAAGAGATACTCCTCCGCCAAAAACATGACAGTTCTCCGCCTCTAAATAGGGTGGGTGAACTTCTGCCTAGAAAGGGATGGAGCCCCGCCGATTTACTGCCCACTTCTGCTCCCCCAAATCCTGAATTGAGACCATGGTCTCCACTATTGCCCCTTGCTTCCCTACAATAATTTCACAAACTGTGGTACCATGTAACCCAACCCAAACAAAATACATACATGCTTCCAAAACAAGGGGGGGAGGGGCAGTACTGATATCCAGAATGTACTACTTTTGCTACGTAGCAGACTATGAGCTATAGTTTTAACTAGGCCATAGCATCTACCATTTACATATTTTATATAGGCATTACAGACACCTATGTGTTGAACTTATTTGTAGGGGTGTGCGAAATTCCGTAACTTGCTTTCGCGTAATAATGCTAAATTGTGGCAAAATTAAGCATAATTATGTCCAGTGCAAAACTAGGATTTAGGGCTAGATGTACGACCATCTTTAGAAGCCACAAACAAGAAATAGAACTGTTTGCGACTGCTAGAAAGGGTTGTATCATTTACGAAACCTATTTTGCGAGTCAATAACCTGTTACCAACTCGCAAAATAGGTTTTGCGAGTTGCCACTAGGAAGGGGCATATACAGGGCGTCCCTTCCTAATAGCGAGTCGTAGGGGGATGTAAGATTGTTTTGCGACTGCAAATGCTGTCGCAAAACAATTGCATTTACCACCAATTTCAAATTGGTGGTAAGCCAATTGTAAACGGGAATGGGTCCCCTGGCGACCCCTTCCCTGTGTGATTAGCAGCGAAAATGATGTTAAGATTAGGTAGTGGTCCCACCCACTGCCTGCTCTTAAAAAATTAAACTGAAACGTTTCATTTTTATTTTTTAAATGCATCCCGTTTTCCTCTAAGGAAAACAGGCTGCATTTCAAAAGCAAAAACTTCTTTATTGAAAAAGCAGTCACTGACGTGGTGGTCTGTTGACACCAGCAGGCCACCATCCCTGTGAGTGCTGGCCATTCCCGATGGGCTGCAAAATGGGACCTGCCTCATGAATACTAATGAGGCAGGACCTTTGCGACCCATTTGGGTATCGCAAACAGTGTCTCAGGCACTGTTGTACATCAGTGTTTGTGACTCGCAATTTGCGAGTCGCAAAAAAATGGAAATCGCGAGTCGCAAAAAATGAGGGTCGTACATCTGGCTGGTCCCCTGTGCTGTATTTTAGCATTAAATTGGTCCTTGTGTCTCTTTTTAACGCAAGGATACATTTCACGCTGAAAAATGCAAACAATGAAAGCACAGCGAACAACAGCAGCTCATACTGTCATTTGCATTGTTCCTGTACGTTCATGGTACATTTTTACACGGATGGTAAATTTCACTGCAAACAGTGTGTAATTATGCAATGTGGCATAACAGCACAATTTTGGGAATTTCACAAAACATGAGAAATACAAAATTACCAGAATGATGGTATCTACAGCGGCATATCACCAATTTCGCCCGGGCCTGTTTATTTGAAAAACAACGCACGACTGGCAATGTATTTCTAAAAATGTTGATGGCAGTGTTGCTGTTCCTGTAATTACATTTCCTACTTTAATCACTGGAAAATGAAGTGCTGCTATCTTATGTCACTGTTTCACGAGGACCTAAAAGGATGTCTGATAAAGGAGCATCAGTGAAACATGATTCATCTCCTGTGATTGGAGGAAGGGTGATACAGGTTCTCTGATTCAAGAGAACAACTCAAGTTCTTCCACATATTGTCTTAGAGTGTGCTAGTGCGTTCAGTTTGTTTTAACCCCATTAAAATGCTGCTGGGACAGCTCAGTGGCAGGGGGCTGCCCTTTTACACCTATAGTCACTTAGGATAACACATATTGACATGAGATCACCTCTTACAGAACGCCAGACGTCGACACTCAAGTTTTATTGGTGGCCATTTTGCTTTCCATGTGACTTAAAGAGGTATGAGCATCCGCACCGGCATGGTTTTTAAAATAATGGACTAAGACAATACTTCCAGGGATTAAGTGAATTGAACTTGAATTATTTGTGTTTTACAAAGCGTAATGGACAGAATATAAAGTTCATTTTCATTGCCATCTCTAATTTAGTGGATTCAGCCTAAGATTTTTCATGATGCTAGTGATTAATCTTTTCATAAAAATATTTATTTTCGGTTTTTATGTCCTATTTGCATAAAGACATCAAATCATAATGCTTAGATACCTGATTAGCAAGTTTGGAACACATTTGAATCAGCAACATGCACAATGTCAAAAATACATAGTGTTTCATCTCCACAAGAGTAGATGACATCGACCAAGAATCTGAGATCAAAGCTATTGCTGTCTGTGCAGGTAAAAGGCAAAACATGACTCAGCGGAAGAGAAAACGACAAAATGAAACGATTCACTGATGGTCAGGACAGAATGAGCAATTTATGGTGAACATTTCCTTGGAGCAGAAAGTCATTATTCTGCCCATTTTCTTAAATTGCGGTTGAAAATGAACTCCGCTCTCCTTACAAGCGGCCCAGCTCATTGCGATATGTGAGATAACTTATGTTACAGCACATATTGCGATTATGGGTTTTCTAATATGTATTGGAAAATCAGACCTGTCGATATTTATCAGGTTGAAAAACACCCGGGGGCTTATTTACAAGGCCCTTGCGCCACTTTTGCGTCACTTTTCCCATGTTAAAAATGATGCAAAAGTGGCGCAAGGGCCTTGTAAATCTGCCCCCCAGTATTTACAGGAACATGTTGATCTTGGTCTGGTAAGCACCAAAATACACATGTTATGGCCCAAAAAGTCAGAATTGACTGGTAATTTTTGCTCAACAGAGGTGGATTTGATCGGGTGCAAGAAATATCGCACCATATAGTCGGCTTGTCGGGATGAGGGCCAAAGTCTGTAAGAAATCATTTGTAAAATTCTTCTTAGGATCCAACTTTTCGGGTAAATAACTATATATAGCACTTTAATTTGGTAGATGGATGTTTATTCTGGGACCCTTAGAGGTTCTTGGGAATGTAATGGCTGATTTCCCAGTTTTATTAAGAAGCTGAAACCCTCCAGGGGCAGAGTTTTTTTGGATAGAGGGGCCTTTCTGGCCAACTTGTTCACCTTACAACTTTGTGAGAAGGAGAAGGGATTGTACAACCAATATTTTCACGACTTACACTGCCAGTCATGCTGAAGCACTTGGGACTGCAGATTCAGGAGCGGCTCGTGCCAGGGAAAAGAGGCCTGGGAGTGGGGGGGCGGGGGGGGTCAAGGGGCTGGTTGGGGGACGACGGAGAAAAGTGAAAAAAAGAACTTACCTGTCGCACTCCAGCATCGCGCACTTCTGCTCCTCTCCATTGCAGGCACAGGCTCCCAGACTGCCCTGTGGCCAATCCTGAAGCTGCTTTCATTATTGAGAGCAGCTTCATGATTGGCATGAGCGCCATGAATTTGCATTCTGTTATGTTATGTTATTTGAACTTTTAAAGCGCATGGTTACCCTGGGGTGTCCTGGCGCTGAGCATACCTGCTGGTTATCAGTAGTGGGGGGTATTACTGTGAGAAAAGCCAAGTTTTCAGCCCCTTTCTGAGGAGAGGAGATCTGCTGAGTTCCTCAAGTGGAACGGGAGCTCATTCCAGGCCTTAGAGGCACAGGTGATGAAACTTCTGCCCCCCCAGCTGGCCTTTTTAATCGGGGGAACTAGGACTTGTTTCGCTCCTGTGGACCGGAGAGTCCTTCCGGGAACATACCATTTAAATTTTTGCCTCAAATGGTCGGGGCCAATTCCATTGAGGGCTTTAAAAGCCATGCAGAGGGCCTTAAAACGTACCCTTTGTTTCACGGGGAGCCAGTGTAGTTGTTTTAGCTCCTTCTTTACAGAGACAGATTTTGGAGTCCCTGTAAGCAGTCTGGCCGCTGCATTCTGTGCGATTTGAAGCCTATTAATGTGCTGTTTTTGGGCATTCAAATATAGACTATTGCAGTAGTCTAGCCGCGCCATAATGAGAGCCGTGATCACTGTCCTAAGACTGCCCTCAGGGAGAAAGAACTTTATTTTCCTTATAATTCTGAGGATTAGGAAACATGCTGAGACCACCGAGCTTATGTGATCGCAAAACGTGAGCTTATTGTCCACGATCACCTCCAGGTTTTTTGCTTTCCTGGTGGGTGCGGGGCAGACACCCAGCTCTTCTGGCCACCAGTCTGGCGTCCACAGGTTAGGGTTATTCCCGAACATGATGACCTCTGTTTTGCCTGAATTTAATTTTAGGCAATTAGACGACACCCACCCTGAGATGGCCTTCATGCAATCATGAAAGCGAGCCCCTGTTTCCTTCTCTTCCCCGTCTCTAAGTGACAACACTATTTGAGTGTTGTCTGCATAGGAAGTAAGTTTGAAGCCATAGGATCTGATCAAGCCTGCCAAAGAAATCACATACACGTTGAAGAGCGTCGGGCTTAACGATGAGCCCTGTGGTACCCCACACGGTAGAGAAAACGGCTTTGACCTGTGGTTGTCCAGTTCCACTGTTTGCGTTCTTTCAGAGAGGAAAGACTGCAGAAGATTCCAGGCAGCTCCTTGTACCCCTGCTTCAGACAACCGGTCCATCAGAACTTCATGATGGACCGTGTCAAAGGCTGCTGACAAGTCTAACATAATCAGAATTGCCTTTCCTCCCCTATCCAAGGCCTCCCTCACCTCCTCTGTTGATTTGATTAGAGCCAGCTCGGTGCTATGTTCTGCTCTAAACCCATATTGCGACGGGTCGAGTAGATTATTAGTTCGAAGAAATGTGCTAAGCTGGGCAATCATGGCCTTTTCAATAATCTTAGCAGGAAGCGGAAGTCTTGAAATTGGCCTATAATTGTTTGGATCTTTGGGGTCAAGGGTTGGTTTTTTTAATAGGGGAAGAATAGAGGCCTTCTTCCAGTTGCTGGGGAATTTGCCTATTGTAAGTATGGCGTTAAACAATGGTGTGAGGGCCGACCCTATTGCTTCTGGGATTTGTTTCAATACCGATACCGGACATGGATCCATCGGGGATCCGGATCGAATAGAACTCAGAAATTTAATTGCATCTGGTGTCTCTAGCAGAGAGAATTTGTCTAAAACCGGTATATTTGGTTCCATAGTTTGTGGCATCACTCTTAGCCCCCTATGAGCTTGTTGGAAGAAATTGGCCAATTTTTCACAGAGTTCTGGGCTACTTTGGCTCTTGGGGGCCGTTGGGGCCGCTAGTTTAGTGATGGTTTTGAAGAGTTCTTTGGGATTAGATTTGGCCTGAGAGATTTGTTCTACAAAGAACTTTTTTTTGGTTTCCAACAGTATTTCCTTATACTGTCTAAGACTTTGCTTATAGCTTTCTTTATCCACGTTTTTATAGCCTCTCCTCCATACCCTTTCTAAACGCTTGCAGGCCTGTTTTTGGTTTTTTAATTCGTCCGAAAACCAAGGGGCTGACGGTTGAGCCCGTTTAGGGGTCCACTTTTTAACTGGGGCAAGTTTATTACATGCTGCTTCTATCCATTCCGTGTATGCAGAGGTAGCTTCGTCTACCTCTACAGGAAGAGGGCGCTTGGTATTCTTTAATGCCTCCTCTAACTCTTCGCAGTCTACATTTTTCCAAGCTCTTTTTCCAATCTTCCTTGTGGGTTCTGATCTAGTTTTATGGCCCTTTGACTCTTTCAGCTCGAAGAGAATGGCGCTATGATCGGACCACACCAATGGGAGAACCGAGGTGTACGCCAGATTTGGTTTGTTGGAGTAAATCCCATCCAGCGTGTGCCCTTTGCTATGTGTTGGTACTCCAACCAGCTGCTTCAGTTCACCTGCCTCCATCACTTGCTCCAGTGTGATAGCATCTGAGTCGGATTGAAACTCAAGATAGAAATTAAAATCCCCAAGCACCGTAAAGGAGTCTGAGCATAGCCCTTCTTCGAGTAGCATCCCCAACAACTCTAAAATGCCACCCCTAGGGCCTGGAGGGCGGTAGAGAAGTACCCCCTTGAAGGTGCTATGATGCGAAGTGCGTAGGCTAAATGAAAGAGCCTCGCACGATGCATTCGATGCAGTGTGAGAAATGGGCTTCAATGAGTCATGGTAAATGACTGCTAGTCCCCCCCCTCCTAAGAGGTCTGTCCAGAGTATAACAGTAGAATCCTGGGGGGGTTGCTTTCGCTAAATCTGGTCCGGAGGCCTGATCTGCCCAAGACTCGGTTATAAAGGCCAATTTGATATCTTGTTCCTCAATAAGCCGCGCACACTCGATGCTATGTTTAATCAAAGATCTAGCATTCAGCAGCACACATCTAAGGGGAGGTGGGTCCGCTATATTATCTCTCCTTCCTGGCCTATCATTAGGGCCGGTGGCCGGAAGATCCAGAATGTGTGGCAGATGTATACTACATTTAGGGCAGGTACTTCTAAGGCGGTTGGGTATTGCCTCAAAGGGAATACAGGGGCACCTTACGATTCCCCCTCCAGAGTCCAGCTAAAGAGGTCCTCCCTGGTGTAAGCCGCAATGTTCGGAGTAAAACGACCAGGGGGACAGGCCTTGAGCCCGGTCCGAGCGCGGACGGGCGCAGACGGGCTTGCCTTAGGCGCGCCTGTGGCGCGCCCGCCGGGCGCATCCGCTTCAGCGTGCCTTTTAACGCCCCCAGCGTTCGAAGAACTGGTCCGCTAACCCTCAAAATGGCGGCCCCGCTTGTTACTCCCGATTCCCTCCGGCTCAGTGCAACAGTGCAGAACAAGTAAGTGGAAAACACAATAATAACACTCAATGTTTAAAAAACAGTGACGATTTTAAAATCTGCTTAAAATGAGGTAGGAGACCCAGTTATAAAGCGCTAGTCCTGGCGAGCATTGAACACAGCTCTGAAACCAGTCAGGCAGCGCTGCGCGTCTGCATCAGCGTGCCTTTTAACCCCCCCCCAGCGTTAGAAGAACTGGTCCGCTAACTCTCAAAATGGTGGCCCCGCTTGTTACTCCCGATTTCCTCCGGCTCAGTGCAACAGTGCAGAACAAGTAAGTGGCAACACAATAATAACACTCAATGTTTAAAAAACAGTGACGATTTTAAAATCTGCTTAAAATGAGGTAGGAGACCAGTTATAAAGCGCTAGTCCTGGCGAGCATTGAACACAGCTCTGAAACCAGTCAGGCAGTCTGGGCGCCTGTGCCTGCTGTCTCCAACCCAGCAATGCAGCTCGGGTTGGAGAGAGCTTCAGTGTGCATGATGGTTTGGCCGTCCTGAAACGGCCGGCCAAACCGTCATGTACACTGATAACAGTGCCCACCACTCCTCCCCCAGTACTGTCACCCCCCTAACCCTGCCCCCCAGACGCGGCACACAGTCACTTAGAAGAAAAAGAAAACGATAATAAAACGGGTTTTAAACCCGTTTAATTATAGTTTTATTTTTAAAGTTTTTGAGGGTGCTGGCAGTGGGGGGGACCGAGTGGGGTAAGGCTCCTCCTCCATAGCAGAGGAGGCCGCCGCTGTGCTGATTCCATTCTAGCGTGGGTGCTAAGTTGATAACATGGTAATAAATCTATGTAACTTAATACATGATTCACTGTATAGATGCACTTTTTAGTGTGCGCAGCATGGCCTCAGATGCTATTTTCATGAGAAACTAGCACATGGAGTCTGAGCACTGAAGCAAAAATAGCTAGATGACTTTGGAAATGGCATCTATCAGACCAAGAACCCATCTCAAAAATGGGAAATGAGTTCTTCACGCCGTGCACAGAGCGAAACCTGGCGCCAGTGCTCGTAGGGAGCTCCAAGAAGGGGCCGCTTGAGAAACCATACAATAAATCCGGAGAAGGGAGAATTATTGATGGCTAATGATGAGAATGTGGTTTTGAAAGACCACAATTACTTACTTTAGAGCAGCACTTGTTTTATTGATGACAAATGATTGTTCAAAGCCTCTCCGGGCTTGTATTGTTTGTTATCAGAATCGAGTTATGAAAGCATCCAAGGTAAAATCTCATCTCCTGTCCATACCTGACTTTGCTATGATGCTTCATTTCTGTAAAAAGGTCGGTCTACCTTATACATCTGACCTCCTAGCCAATAATCCTTGACATAAATTAGGTCTTCTTCTCAAAATCTTATTAACTTTTATCAAAACATTCCACCCCAAATCCCATTAACCTTATCACGCAAGTCTCATCAAAAATATATTGCCTTAAATCAGGACATCTTCATCCAAAGGTCAATCATTAAAGTCAGGACTAATCATATTAAAAACATAAACTATTTAATTCCTCATTGAAAATCACTATCTTAAAATAGGGCAGCCCCGTCCAATTGAGTATTCACCTTAAATTGGACATCTCGAGTCAAGTCTCATTAACAATTTTTAGGCAATCCCCATCAAATATTTATCAATGTCAATCAGGAACACCCTCATTCAATTTATTTTCGGCCATTTACGACTAAATCATATTGCTATTAATCAGATTGTCTGCTAAACCCAGAACCTTCTGAATTCAAATGAAATGAAAGTGAGCAATAATGACTGTATAGAAAGTCAAAGATTTTAAGGAATCTTGCATTTTATGGAATTTTATTTAAGGTTTTACTCTTTTTATATAGTTTATTTAAGGGATGGTATCTATAGAAAGTTGAGATGTTTTTATGTGTTTAAGGACCAATGGTCTAAATAAACATTCTTTTTGACTGACTGACTGCATATGCCATTTTACAACAGTTTAAAGCTGTAAAAAATAGTGTTGGCTGTACGTAATTTTCTTTGCAAGTGGTGCTTAATTTGAGCAGGTGGACATGGACACCCCCACTTACTTTTTGGTACCCAGGATTATTATTTTTTCAGTCTTTGGCTCAGAACAGAAGAGGGAACGTTGGGGAACGGGGTAAGCAATGGGAAGATAAAGATGAGAAAACAGTAATAAATAGAGAAAGCAAAGATATAAATGAAACTGCAAGTGTGAGATAAAGAGACAGGGAGTGTAGAATGGTGGAAGGAAAATGCCAGTGGCGTAACGAAAGTTGAAGGGGCCCCCCTGCAAGGTACACAGAGAGGTCCCAGCTTCGGATTTAATCCGGAGCTATCAGGCCTGAGTACTGTGCTGAGGGGGCCCCCTGCAGCTCGGGGCCCCCCGCACCACGGGGGCTGCGGGGGCCTGTGTTACGCCCCTGGAAAATGCATAAGGTGGTTTAAAAACTCGGCTGGTTTGGTATATTGCAACCATCAAATTTGGTATTGCCGGGGATGGGCTACTGAGAAAATTTTTCTGATGTTGCACTTTTTTTCTTATTTTTTTCAAATTATGCTCTGGTAGTGTGGACTAGGTGGCTTTATACGAACGAAAGAAAATATAGTTGAAAAACTGTTGAATTCAAGGACTGCTATTGTTTCTGTTTATGAAGTTTTAAATTATACCTATGAATTACACAGGGATGCGTCAATGCATTTTTGTATTCTAATTAAAAATGAATCTCTAGAGGAATTTGGTGATGTGAATGCACAGTTTGCTGGACCATAACTCAAAAGCTACACCAAGATTTGTTTTCTTTAACTAAAAAGAAGATTGTGATCAGCAAGGAGTAACCCTATCACCAAGTGCACTGAAAGCAGTGCAACTGGATTTATGCAGCAGGGAGGACACAATTATGTGGCATGGTTGACTAAATTATGCAAAAGAAACAATTGATGGACGGAATGCTGGACAATGCAAGGATCTGGGTTGAATCCATCACAAGGATCTGGGTTAAATCCATCATTCTTTTGCTCACCACACCACCCCAGTTTGGACCCAGCCATATGCAAAGCAGTCTTGACCCTGTTCCTTGTGGGAATAGTCCAGCTCGAACTGCCAAGCCAGGTCCTCCCTGGACCGGAAACAAACATCCTGGGACTGGTTTCAGGGCATCACCCTTCATCAGCCAGGCTAGCTTGAATCCAGTGGTGTAGTCAGCACAGGACCCACGTCTGGGCATACCCTTCCCACTTAGGGCGACATACGCAAAAGAAACAATTGATGGACGGAATGCTGGACAATGCAAACATTCACTCCCAGTCACAAGGATCTGGGTTTAATCCATCATTCTTTTCCTCACCACACCACCCCAGTTTGGACCCAGCCATATGCAAATCAGTCTTGGCCCTGTTCCTTGTGGGAACAGTCCAGCCCGAACTGCCAAGCCAGGTCCTCCCTGGACCGGAAACAAGCATCCTGGGACCGGATTCAGAGCATCACCCTTCATCAGCCAGGCTAGGTTGAATCCAGTGGTGTAGTGAGCACGGGACCCACGTCTGGGCATACCCTTTCCCACTTAGGGCGACATTTGCAAAGGAAACAATTGATGGACGGAATGCTGGACAATGCAAACATTCACTCCCAGTCACAAGGATCTGGGTTTAATCCATCATTCTTTTGCTCACCACACCACCCCAGTTTGGACCCAGCCATATGCAAATCAGTCTTGACCCTGTTCATTGTGGGAACAGTCCAGCCCAAACTGCCAAGCCAGTCCTCCCTGGACCGGAAACAAGCATCCTGGGACCGGTTTCAGAGCATCACCCTTCATCAGCCAGGCTAGCTTAAATCCAGTGGTGTAGTGAGCACAGGACCCACGTCTGGGCATACCCTTCCCACTTAGGGCGACATATGCAAAAGAAACAATTGATGGACGGAATGCTGGACAATGCAAACATTCACCCCCAGCCACAAGGATCTGGGTTTAATCCATCATTCTTTTGCTCACCACACCACCCCAGTTTGGACCCAGCCATATGCAAATCAGTCTTGACCCAACTGCCAAGCCAGGACCTCCCTGGACCGGAAACAAGCATCCCGGGACCGGTTTCAGAGCATCACCCTTCATCAGCCAGGCTAGGTTGAATCCAGTGGTGTAGTGAGCACGGGACCCACGTCTGGGCATACCCTTCCCACTTAGGGCGACATATGCAAAAGAAACAATTGATGAACGGAATGCTGGACAATGCAAACATTCACCCCCAGTCACAAGGATCTGGGTTTAATCCATCATTCTTTTGCTCACCACACCACCCCAGTTTGGACCCAGCCATATGCAAATCAGTCTTGACCCTGTTCCTGTGGGAACAGTCCAGCCTGAACTGCCAAGCCAGGTCCCCCCTGGACCAGAAACAAGCATCCTGGGACCGGTTTCAGAGCATCACCCTTCATCAGCCAGGCTAGCTTGAATCCAGTGGTGTAGTGAGCACGGGACCCACGTCTGGGCATACCCTTCCCACTTAGGGCGACATATGCAAAAGAAACAATTGATGGACGGAATGCTGGACAATGCAAACATTCACTCCCAGTCACAAGGATCTGGGTTTAATCCATCATTCTTTTGCTCACCACACCACCCCAGTTTGGACCCAGCCATATGCAAATCAGTCTTGACCCTGTTCATTGTGGGAACAGTCCAGCCCGAACTGCCAAGCCAGTCCTCCCTGGACCGGAAACAAGCATCCTGGGACCGGTTTCAGAGCATCACCCTTCATCAGCCAGGCTAGCTTAAATCCAGTGGTGTAGTGAGCACAGGACCCACGTCTGGGCATACCCTTCCCACTTAGGGCGACATATGCAAAAGAAACAATTGATGGACGGAATGCTGGACAATGCAAACATTCACCCCCAGCCACAAGGATCTGGGTTTAATCCATCATTCTTTTGCTCACCACACCACCCCAGTTTGGACCCAGCCATATGCAAATCAGTCTTGACCCAACTGCCAAGCCAGGACCTCCCTGGACCGGAAACAAGCATCCCGGGACCGGTTTCAGAGCATCACCCTTCATCAGCCAGGCTAGGTTGAATCCAGTGGTGTAGTGAGCACGGGACCCACGTCTGGGCATACCCTTCCCACTTAGGGCGACATATGCAAAAGAAACAATTGATGAACGGAATGCTGGACAATGCAAACATTCACCCCCAGTCACAAGGATCTGGGTTTAATCCATCATTCTTTTGCTCACCACACCACCCCAGTTTGGACCCAGCCATATGCAAATCAGTCTTGTCCCTGTTCCTGTGGGAACAGTCCAGCCTGAACTGCCAAGCTAGGTCCTCCCTGGACCAGAAACAAGCATCCTGGGACCGGTTTCAGAGCATCACCCTTCATCAGCCAGGGTAGTTTGAATCCAGTGGTGTAGTGAGCACGGGACCCACGTCTGGGCATACCCTTCCCACTTAGGGCGACATATGCAAAAGAAACAATTGATGGACGGAATGCTGGACAATGCAAACATTCACCCCCAGTCACAAGGATCTGGGTTTAATCCATCATTCTTTTGCTCACCACACCACCCCAGTTTGGAGCCAGCCATATGCAAATCAGTCTTGACCCTGTTCAATTATGCAGCAAGAGAAATCAAATTAAGCGGCACATTTTGTGGCAATATTCCTTCACTATTTTGTCATTTTTATACGTTACCAGTATTTAGGCAAAGGTTCCATCTCACTAGAACAGTTTAATACCCAAATACGGCAATCAGCAACTGAAAGGTGACGAGCTAACCTTTGCAAAGAGATTGCCACTATACAGCAACATGTAAGGCAGTGTTTTTTTCTAACTTTGTATCTGTTTGAACTAGAAACAGTTTTTGTTTAAATCATCAAATTATGCAGCACAAGATAGATTAAGTGGTAAGTGTGGCAAATTCATGGTTATGCAGCACACACACCGGCGAAGTCACATAATTCCAGGGCTCTTGCCTGAAAGCGACCTTGTCAGTGTTTACTTCTGAATTTTACGATTGTTATTGCAAAAATCATCCAAAGAATGTTTGTAAATTCTCTCATTCAAATAAAAAGTAGTCGCTTTTTGTTTAGATCATTGGACCAAATTTGTTTGCTAGGCTAGGCCTATAGAAGTCATACCTGGGTGCCGCTCCCCAAAAACCTGTAAATGCTGCCATCGTGGGCAAAGGAGTCAAGGGGGACTACTCTCTTCAGACTGTGTAGTGAGTGGATGGATTGTGGGTTGCTTGACTTGTACGCCTATGATTAGCCCCTACAGGTCACTAAGGAGCATCAGATCTGCACTGTAGGTGGTGTTTTGGGATTAGGGGGCTCCCTCAAACTGTTACAAAATTATACAGGGTAAATACAATAATAAAAAAAAGTGGTGGGTATTGACCAGCCACGCAAATGGTCTGAGCTTTCTTCTCTACATCAAATATACTCTGAAGACATAATGAGGTCTTCCTGAAGGACTGGGCATTCTCCACGGTGGACTCCATGACCGGTCTTGCCTTTAGTCATTTAACTGTCTAGTTTCTTTTAACCTTGTTCTTATCTTTGTATCTGAAAAGGATATGGAAGCTTACAGAATTTTACAAAACCTTAAATAAATATCGTGCACTGATGGTGTATTGGCAACATAGTGAAGAGCAATCAGAAGCATTCAATCCATTTTATGCAAATCCTCGTACATATATCTTTCACTTCCCTTTCATCCAATCCCCCCACACACTAGAATCGGGATCAGGATATCCTCTTCCAGTCCCAACACACTGCACTCAAAACACCCTCATCAAACATACCATCAGCAAGACATTCTCATCAAAATCTCTTTCCACACTCATGGTATCTAACATACCCCAACTAATAGTGGGACGTTATTAGTTAATGATCACACCGTGAAATTGTGATGTTACCTAACACACATTAGAACATGATCTTCCATGGTCACACACATTATCCTCCAATGCCCACACATCATTATTCAGACATTCCAAATGCTCACACACCTTTACAGGAGGTTACCAAACATGCCCAGGTACAATAATCTTCAAAGACCACCAATACGTCTTTTGCCCCAGAGGCCACCAACGATTATTGCCTACATCCATAGATTTTAGTGAGGCAAAACTCTTCTCTAGAAGAAATAGTATAATTTTTTTCTGCAGCTGCAGGTCCCTTAGTCTGCTCAATGATGATCATTGGACGTGATAATGACACTGAAGAGCATCATTGTATCACACATATTCAGGGGAGCAAGAAGGATACTCGTGACTGTAACCCAACCTCCTGATAATCTCTGCCATGGATACAATACCAATAAAATGGAGAAAATGCATTATTTCTAACTTTGCCTATCACAAATATATTCCTATTTATAGATTGTACCTGGCTTCTCTTGGTCTAGAAGCCATGCTTTATAATACAGGAGTGATGCCCTCAAAAGTCAGGATGCAAAACTGCCAAGCAAACCAATAAACTAGTTCCACACTAAACCAGAATTCTATAAGCAGAGGCTCCTCTTTACCCACCGAAGCGTGACCCACTGGTCAACTAGGGACATGCTTTGGCACAGCACTCTCACAACTATTGCACTGTGAAGTGGCAAAGTCAAGCAACTTTAAACATTGCAAATTCGTTTGAATAACTTTGCAAAATGGTGAGCTTACAAAGTTTTAAAAAATAGGGGGAGATTTAGTTCCCCTTCCAACGAAAGGCAAACCATTTGCACTACCCATAGGAACAATGAGTGGGCTGGTGCTGATCAGTGGCCGTTCCCCATGAGAACCCACACCATGACAGGTCAAATGCCCCATCTACCACTCCTTTCAACAATAATAGCCATGTCAGCTCCACATATCCCTCCCAGACAAATTTACTTTTCTGTGCTCTTTCTCTAGGGCTTCAGAACCCATGCCAGACACTAGTCCTGGTTCTTCCCCTGCTATACGGTTTTCCAGATGTTTCCTGGCCATAGAATCTCACCATTCTTCATGGGTGGGGCATCAATCCCAGGTGTGGGCCACTTGTATGGAAACTGGACATCCATGAAGTAGGGCCAAATTGGAAAACGTCACTCTACTTAGCTGATGAAAGTTTCCAAATCACATGATTTTGCCAGTGAAAGTCTTACCCTTGCTTGCCCCTACTTCAGATGTCCCTATCAAAAGACTTAATCTGCCCCTCTTCCAGTCTGCTACTTCTGAGAGTTAATTGGCCAATTTGCCTCGATTTTTATCATGTTTTCCCTCATTGAGATGACCATCTGACTGTCATCGACGTATGAGCAAATCTTAAAGCCCCATTTCCTTACAATCTTTGTTAGGGAGGAAACATAAATGTTAAAAAGAGTCAGACTCAAAGAAGAGCCTTGAGGTGCTCCACATTTAGATAGATGGGATCGGGATCTAAAAGTGCACAGCTAGACTGTTTGAGTTCTTGTCTTTAGGAGCGATCCAAACCACTGTAAAGATTTAGAATGGAGTCCAATTTTGTGAAGTTTTCTGATTAGCCTACTATAGGAGACGATGTCAAAAGCCGCAGACAGGTCACGTAGGATCAGGGCAGCGGACTTGCCCTGATCAACTACTGACCTGATATCGTCCAATACGGCCAAAGGGGTGGCCTCTGTACTATTTTTGGCTCGAAAACCCACTTGAGAAGGGTCCAGCAGATTGTTATTTTCTATAAATAGGCTAACTCTCCATTTACAAATGTTTCCAGTATCTTGAACATGAATGGAAACAAAGATATATGTCGATAGTTGGCAAGCAAAGAACCATCCATTCCTGGCTGCTTGGCTAGAGATAATATTAAAGCATGCTTCCAAGCATCTGGGTATGTTGCCTCTTCCATGGATTGGTTAAAATTCTGGGTAAAATGGGGACTCAGTATAGTAACTAGTTTAGAATAAATTAAATGAGGGCAAGGGTCAAGAGGGGATCTTGACTTGACCTCTGACATTTGTTTTGCCACTTGTTCTTCTGTGATTCTTTCTAAAGAACCCAAATGGGTTACAACCTCCGGATATGGGCCCAATAGTTCCCATGAGAGCTCGATCCAGAGAAGGTTGAGTATCAAATGACGACTGGATCGTCTCTATTTTGTCGTTCTAAAACGTTCCGATTTCCTCACAGTGTGCTTCTGTGGGAGTGATTGCTTGGGAAAAGGCATTTTGGCTGGGCGAGCTCTTTTACAATTTTAAACAGCTCTTTTGAAGAACTGCTATTCTCTTCTATTGCCCTAATAAAGTAATCCTTCAATTGAGCACATTTGATAAACGTGTTGTTGTTGTTAAAAGTGGTTTTAGTTCATCTCTTAGAAAAATGAGGAGAATGTTTAGACATTAACCCATGAATGACATGAATAGGTAAATCTGTTATAATATCCACTCGGTATAACTAGCATGGCACAGGCCTATGAAGACAAACGGGTATTGGGGGAATGTACAAGTTCATTGCTTTCAATGTACACACTAACGGGTTAACCCTACAAGCATGCACATTTTGTTTTTTATTATCTGTTCAGTTCATTTTTAAATGGTATTTGGATTTCATATATTCAATGTGTACATCTATTTTGCCTGAAATAGGGAAGAGACCCGATTCCAAATTCAACCTTTTTGCCCAACTTCTAGAAATTCACCTCCTCTCATTTTCCCAAAAATTCCCATACCCTTTTTTTTGTCAAGCTATGCACCCGCATGTACCCACTCTTGAAAGTGCAAAGGTGAGCGCCTCTCACAAAAATGTTATTCAAAACAGCGTGCTCAACTCAGCACCAAGACATCTGAAATAGTGTCTTGGCACTATTTACAGAAGACATATGTTACCCCACTGAGTAGTCCCTGGCCTCTGAAGGATGAAAGGCTGAATGGACGAATCAGAACATCACCATGAGGTCAAACTCAGATGCCATTTATCTTGAAGATATATATATTGTCAAGGTACATAGATGTGGAGTTAGGTATAGATAATCTATACTTAATTATTTGTCTATCATATTAGCGTACCACAATATCCTGGACTCCATTTTCAGGACCCACCCCCTCAACAATGCTTGTATTACACATGTTTTATTAACATAGTGACACACATTTTCATCAGCCCATGACATTTTTCTGCCACTGGTAAATATAAAAAAGACAAGCAGAGATCTTTGAACACCTATTTCTCTGCAAGTGGCAGACCCTTTACCTTTGTAGCCTTCATAATGTAAATAATTCAGATTTGAATGTGCACCTGGGAAAATCTTGAACATTTCTGCTGGGACAATTTAGACAACACAAGAAAGAAATGAAGGGGTAGGGCGCACCCTGAGAATTTAAGAGGTCATAAGATGTACAGACAAGTCTCACACGCCAATTAAGGGCATTTCTGTGCACAGTCCATCCCCCTTAATCTAGTCATGAATATAAAAAGTAACCCCAAATACACCTCATGTGAAACTGCTCCATTTAACGTGAAAATGTTCGGTAATCGGTTGCCAGGCAATCTTTTGACAAATCACCGGGAGATTTGCGTTTATTTCCATAAAACTTTTCATTCCATTCTGAAATTATCTCAGTTTTCTCGGGCGACGTTTTGCTATCTGGGGAGTTTTGAGATAATCGTCAGCAAAAACAATGTTTCTGCAAGGTCTTTACCCAAAAATCTGGGACAAGCCTACAATCCGTCAGAAAAAGCTGCCTTCATTATAGCTAGGCTTTCCTGTTTTCAGTTTCTATTTTTGGTCAATTCTGGTGGGGTTTTTCCAGTGTTTTCAAGTGATTTCAATACCTTAAAAAAACAGTGGTTATCAGTGGTAACACATTTTCGCGCCATTAAAAACTACAGAAACAGTGTTTTTCCGGTGTTTATGGAACGTTTTGCTTTTATTATTGCTTGCTTTCTGCACTGATAGCGCATGGTATATAGACAGTGTAAGTATATTGTATATGAGGTCCAAATAGATTTTTGCAAATTAAACTTATTGTAGTACACCATACAATACTTCTTCAGTGAGTCTTTGGTCATGTGCGCTCGCTCTTTCCTTCCCATGTAAACTTCTGTGAAAAGGCCCTCTCAACATTGGCAGTTGAGATGGGCAACGCCAAAATAGCCAATACACAATTTGTTAACTCTGGCCACTGACATAGCTTTCCATGCCAATACTGGTTCACTTGAAGATTGCGATTCTCAGGGCAGGGTCTGCAATATTTGCGCTGATCTGGGCACTTATGCCCTCAGAGTTATTGAAGCGGTCAAAAATGAAGCAGCACTTTTGAAACTACGGAGGAAATTCCCCTTTACGGAAGGGATCTAGAACAGAGTAGCACAGTGAGGTTTCATTGACTTCAAATGCCATTGGTGGTGAAGGGACATTTCTATGCATCATTGCAAGCCATTTCTCGTACATTGTAAAATAAAAGTTCCTTAATTGCTCTTCAGCATTGCTTTGCTTACCAAGTGGCAAGCACTCTAACATGGAACATGTTGCAGTGCCAAAGTCACTAAAGGTGTCGCCCAGCCTACTCTCAAGGAGATGTTTCACATCTACACCAATTATGCTGAACACTTGGCAGACAAGGGTGTTTTCAGACTCTAGTATTTTTATTATGTCCACTACAGCAGTTATGTTTTCCTGTAAAAATCTAAGCATGTAGTAGAGTGTACTTTTTTTCACATCACTATCAATTTGTGACCAAAGATCCTCACATTTCTTGCCTTTGGCATCATCACTCAGCAGAAATTCTGTAAACGGTTGCCACATGGATAATATAGCATTCATAGCCCCTTGGACTGAGAACCATCAGCTAAGGGACACAGTTGGGATGACTCTTTCTTTGATGCCACGCAAAGCACGAAATGATAAATATTTGCGTTTTAGTTCCTGTGCATAAGAAAGCAGTGCACCAGAATGGACTAAAAAGTCAATAGCATTCCTCATTAACTCTGAAGATTGTAAAGATGCTTTCAGCATACCATCTAACAAGTGGCAAGGATCTCTTACAGGGAAGCACTTCAGCTCAGGTATCAATTTTGACAGGTCATCACACAACATTTTCATATACGTAGCTGAATCACTGCAAATACAAACAATATCACTCCAATCTTTGTTGAACTTGGAAAGAACCTTTTTTGCAGAGCATTCCAAGTGATACTGTGTTCCGTGTTTTCCAAAAGTCTGGTGTCATGTTTTAACCACTATCCCAGATACTTGGTGATAGCGCTCTTTTCACATATACTTGTCACTATACCGTGCATTGAATGTTTAAAGCCTGAGGTGTTGGCAATTCGCCTGCTATCAATACTGAATCACTAGAAACTGGGGCTGATTTATTAAGGGTTTTTACCCATTCTCTGTAGGTAAATGTGATGACACATATTAGGAATGATTCTTATTAAAACAGCCATTTTACCATTCAGTGAAAGAATCAAACGCAGCCAAAATATCAAATATGATTTTGATATTTCCTGATTCTCTACAGTTTATAAAATAATTAAACAAGACCTAAAACATGCTTCTAAACCCTGCATCTTTAGACCAAAGACCACAAAACTGAAAAAAAACAAAAGGAAGAAGAAACAATATTTTAGTGGCATCCCTAAACAACAAAACTCAAGCAGAATAATGTTATCCCAGACTTTCTTACTGCTAGCTTGTATAACAAAGTTACATTGTATTGGCCCCTACAGGAAGAAAAAAATTACTCTTTCACTGTCTTTTTCCTTTATTTGAATGGCATTTAGTTTGTGGTTGTGCAGGTGTTTTTTCAGTGTTTATATGTTTTCACTGGTGAGGGCATTTTTTTCTTTAAGTGGTGTTTTATCAGTTATTATAGGTTGAAACCTAAAACCGGACAGCCTAATTATAGCTGACCTGCAGCTCTGACATACTTTACAGCAATCGAGAGCCCGGTGCTAAAGTCCCTGGAAAAGATGTTGGAATGGCAGATCCAAGTTTAGCATTATGAAAAGCCATTTCGGTATTATATTTTAAACTGTACCAAAGTTTTGGGGAATAACAGATGTTAACATTATTTACCATAGTTATTACTACAACAATCACAGGAATAAAGCTATTCTGCTGAAGCAGGAGGCATTTCTGGAAATAATAATCATTGGCAAAGCCAATAGGTCTCGCCTTGCAGAGCATCTGTGATGCTGTGAAGCCTGGCTAAAGTTAAAAAGAGAAGACTTTGATGCCGCTGTCTGTTTTATTTTATAAGTACGAGCACTATGCATGTGCGTTTACAAAATGATGAATGCACTTTTTTTAAACATTTAGTTACTGATCTGAGTTGGGTAGTTAACTAAAGAATAATATATATATAGTAATATATATAAGGTTCATCCACCAAGAACAATATATATATATATACATATTGTTCATCCACCTCATCTCCTTCCTGGAAAGGTTTAGGGTGACCAGTCAAGCAGGACTGAGAAAAAGGGAGGGGCTCGAAAACACCTTTTCCCAGTGCAATATCTCCTAGGATCTTTAGACAATGTTACAGTCAAAACAGCCGAACAAAAAGACACTATAACTGGCAGACAGCTAGACCTTTACTTGCGCATTTGACATGCACTGCTTTTGATCTCAAATATTACCTCACTCATGATATGTTCTATGACATCATTGTTAACATCTCTGAAGACATCATTAATGACATCACTGTGCATGGCAAGTGTGCAAGTTATATGTATTTCAGTTAAGTATAACTTGTGAATTCCAGTGGTTATTTTATTTTAAAATGGCATTTTTCAGTGTAATTTTCACCTAACTATAACGTCACTTTAACTTTGTGTGATTTTTGGTAAATTTCTAAGGTATTTTGTTAATGTAAAGTAAGTTATTATCATGCATAACTTTAATATCACTAATACCTTTTTTACAGTGAATGTATATATACTTATACATACACACAAACACACACACTCACACATATGAAATAGGCTATAGTTATACTTTGAAAATACCAAGTGCTGTACAACTGAATTGGGACAAAAGTGAACCTTTGCCTATGTCACGCATGACTACTGCGTCGTCAGTTACAGCGTATTATTTCCAATGGGAATCTGAGTGACTCAAATACAGGCATGCCTGAACACAGGCGACTGGATTGGATGCTGCCCGGTAACTTGAGCCAGGGTGGACTATGCGAATGGACGCACTTATGGTGAAAATGGCTGTAGTGCCCTGCTTAACAGATGTCCTGGACAATACCAATCACTTTATCATGACTGCGATCCATCGACAGAGATAGCAAAACCTTTGCTTACATTATGCCGTCATCAAGAAGTCCACTGCTGACCTGAATCAACTGAGCAACTTCCGACCCATCTTCCGGCTCCCCTATCCATCCAAAGTGATTGATAAGGCCATGGACAAGCAACTCACAACCCACCTTGAACTTCACCATCTTCTAGACACTCATCGCCACTACAATGACATTCAAATCATCCTGAACTGAGGAGAAACAGCGGCCCTCATCCTGCATGACCACTCTGTGGCCTTCAACACTGTCTGCCATAACACCCTCATCAGAAGACTCGACGAGATTAGCATACAAGGATTCGCTCTCAAATGGATCTGTACCTTACTCATGGAAAGAACCCAAAAGGTCAGGCTACCACCCGTCACACCAGAGACCAAGAAAGTGATATGTGGAGTCCCAGAGCCCCACCTTTTTCAACATATACATGACACTGCTCTACAACAGCATCTGATCACAAGACATCACCATCATCTCCTATGGCACCCAAATCATGCTCTCCCTGACTGACAAGACAAGCACCACCAGAACCAACTTCACCATCTGCATCACCATGGTATCAGACTGGATGCGAACAAACTGCCTTAAGCTCACCTCAGACAAACCGGCAGTGCTTGTCTTCGGCAACAAAACATCCCCATGGCACTCCACTTGGTGGTCGTCGGAGCTTGGACCAACACCCACACACCATGCAAGAAATCTAGGGATCATCCTCGAAGACAAGCTCAACATGACGGCTCCAGTCAACGGAGTCTGCACCTCCTGCTTCCACATACTATGCATGCTGTGAAATATCTTCAATGGCTGCCCTAGAACACCAGATGAACCGTCAGGCAAGCACTCATCACCAGCAGGCTGGACTATGACAACACTCTCTACACCGTAATCTCCAAACAACTCCTACATGAATTCCAGACCACCCAGAACATTGCGCAAGACTCATACTTGACCTCCCATGCTGCACCCATATCACATCACACCTCAGAATCTTCGCTGGCTCCCCATTCACAAGCACATCCAATTTAAACTTCTCACACACATATACAAAGCCCCTACACAACACAGGACCTAATACCTGAACAGCAGAATATACTTTCACCAACCCACCAGACACCTATGCTCTGCCTTACTCTCACTCACAAACATTCACCACATCTGCTTAAGTGAAACTGGAGGTCACTCATTCTCCTGCATCACACTCAAGACATGGAACGACCTTCCTCAGCACATCAGAGCCTCCTCCTCACTTCTTGAGTTCCGCAAGAAGCTGAACACCTGGCTCTTTGTATAAGCACCTTCTTGGGGACCAAGCACCTATACACCTGTCCAAGCGCCTAGATACCCTCTCAGGTGATTAGTGCTCATTACAAATCAATATACCATAACATAACATGAAGTCCAGGCTGAAAATGTCCAACTGATATCTCATACATGTCAGGGCAGCCTTAACTTCCCATTTTTGGAGCACTACTACACGGCCCTGCAGCTATTGCAACTAGCATTATCATGTTTGAATGCTAGGCAAGCCTCCTTGTGTGCCTCCATTGAGCAGTAACTTGCCTCCGGCGGCCCAGGATTGCATCTTCTCTATAAACATTGGTCTCCATTCTTTACCACGCAGAACCCAGTGGCGAGTGCCAGGGTGAGTTCCTGGCTTTGTTCTCACAAATTGTTGCAAATTCATGCTGGCTTACACCATCACATGCCCATATTGAATAACTCTTACATCTGCGTAGTTGGGCAGCCCATCTGCTGGGAGACATGGCGGGTGGCTGGACTCCTAACGCTGGAGCAGCTTGTGTCCCAGGGCGACCTTAAGTCCTTTTACTTACTGAAAAGAGGAGTTCTTTTTGCCTGTCTTCCATGAAAGGAGATATGCCCAACTACAGCAATGTTTACGGAGCAGGTTAGTGAAGCCACCATGGATACTCCAGGACTTCCCTATTGAGAGGTACTTGCACCATTGGGGTCTCTTCAAGAGTGTTTTGTCTGACTTCTGTAGTCTACTGACATCCCAATTGCATGATGTGCCCTTACAGTACAAGCTGTGTGCCAAGTGGCATGATGCTTTGCACGTGGAATACATGCTGTTACAAGTTGCTCCTTTTAATGCCTATCATCAGTGTAAGGTGGGCATCTATTTTTGTATTTTTCTTGCTATTCTCCTGTTTTGTGACATTTCCATCTTGTTTTCATCTGTACCTACTGCCTGTGATGCTTATGGTGGACTGCTAGATTCTATATCATAGTGCTGTCCTGTGCTTTTGCTTTCTGCCGGCACGAGGAATGCCATTGGTCTCGCTGTAGGAGCTATGCCTTGTTTTGTGTGTCCATGAAATGTCATATGGTATTCTGTATTTTGAAATTATACATAAAGACATAAAAAAATACCAAGTGCTCTAAAGCGTTGTAAGGCTACATCTTATCAAATATCTTTCTATGTTTTTCTGCTATGGACCCCATTGCTGTAGGCAGTTCCTGGTTTTATCATTCATATTTCCATCTGATTATTATCCACATTTGAGGAGCTACTATTCTAGGTTAAGAAGCATCACAAGCAGACGAGAGAGCATAGGGCGCGTAGACCAAAGGAAGAAAGAGAGATCCACACCTTTCTAGCTTCCTTCTGAAAAGAAGAGTCATCTTCTATAACTTGAAAGACACACCAAGGAAGATCTTTTTAACATTCCTGCATTTATTGAACACAGCAGCAGCATCTGATGGGCTGGGGCTTGGTAACAGGCATCATTCCTGTGCTACATGCAGGGCTTAACTGGTATGGAGCTTCGTAGGTCACACAGAGGACTTAAAAATACTTGCACTACGTTTAAAAATGCCTCTGAGCATATTGGTTGTACTAGATTGTCAGCAGTCCTTTTGGGATAGTGCCGATGTCGAACAGCTGGAACACGAACACGGACTTTAACCCTGATCCTGAGCTTTGAGTTGTGTAGTTAGTGCACGAGTTTTTTTGTGTTTAGAGTACAAAAGTAGTAGACTTTGGGGCATATTTACAAGCCCCTTGCGCCACTTTTGCGCCGCCATTGCGTCACGCATGTGACGCAGCGGCGACGCAAACCATGCGCCGCGTTGCGCTATATTTACAACGTGCCGCATCTAGGGAGATGCGTCACGTAGTAAACCCCTGCGCCACATGAAACCTGCGTCAGGTTTCATGTGGGCGTACCGGCGCAGGGGGGGGCGTTCCGGCGCAGGAACGCCTCGGAAAAGTGACGTAGTGAAATCTACGAGATTTCACGCAGTCACTTTTCCGACGCTGGTGCGTCAAATCCTTATGCCTGCTTCAAGCAGGCGTAAGGATTGACGCACCATGTTAGGGATAGGGAAGGTTGGCACAGTGCTGGAGTTGCGTCGCGCTTGCGACACAACTTCAGCACTGCGCCAACCTTCGCCGGCAGATGCGTCACGCATCTGCTTATCCTTGCGCCACGATGCGCCGCATTGTAAATGCGGCGCATCGGACGTGGCGCAAGGGTAAACTTGCGTGACGCATTTTCCCTGGCGCATCCCTGCTGATATGCAGGGATGCGCCAGGGAACGTAAATATGCCCCTTTCTTTTTTGGCTTCCTTGTTGTGTAAGCGTCTTCCAGTCCCAAAGCCCTTTGCATGGTTTGCTTTTCATTTCCAAAATGATTTAATTCCTAAATTTCCCTGAGCCCTTTGCTATAACCAACAGTTCCTTTATTCAGCTTCTTTCATTTAGAGTCTTCAGCCTTGCAAAATACTGCTCCAATACATAATACACAATTTGCCACTAAATATCAAAAGTATGATTTTAAATTTAAACACACAAACCTCACATAGTCTTCTTTAAATCCAGAAAAAGTTAATCAAGAGTTGCTGGCCTGATGTGCTTAGAATGATGCACCAATGTAAAGTGCCTATATAATGCTACTAGGTTTTGTACACAGTTATGGTCCAAATGTGCTAAAAATGCACCACTGACCTTTAAATATCCCAAACATTTCCAGAGAAGGAGCCCCTTGCCTGTCAACAGGTCTTTCATTTCCACCATGTTGAGACCAATGTCAGTGAACTAATGTGCTGAAAAACTTTTCATTTGCCAAGAATTCCCAAACTTCTTATGTAAATTATACGTTGACTTCGAATCCGTGTTAAAATACACTGCAAATTGATCTGGCCTAAATAGTTTTTCTACACATGAAAATAACCTTTTAATTATTCCTCTGACTAAAATCAATTGGAAATAATTGCTAATTAAAGGAATAATCCATGTTGCAGTCATTTTACCTGTACACCAAAAAGTTCCATTGAGGTTAGGATGATGCCGCTATTTTCTGTGATATGGAGTGCTAATTATTGCCAGTGGCGGCTTGCAGAGAACAAGAGTGGAGGGTGGTGGGGGTTGAGGGGGGCAAGCGGCATACAAAATAAAAAATAAACAAAACACTTACCTCCTCGCTGCATCTTTCCTCCGTTGTCTCTCCTCCACTGCCTCTCCTCCTTTGTCCCTTGTTGTCTCTTTGCAACCGGAACCAGGAAGCACACAGGCTCCCTCCCCTAAGCCAATCACAATGCGGCAATGCAGAGTTGTGATTGGTCTGAGCGCCGTGGTTCGGCGCTCAGACGGGGACAGGGAGCCTGTGCATGTTCCCCACCAGACTGTGTAATGCAGCCTGGTGAGGAAGATGTAAAGTGTGCATGACTGTTTGGCCGGCCTAAGGCGGTCCGCCAAACAGTCATGCACACTTGGAGTGTGCATACCTCTCCTCCCCGTGCCACCAGCCCTGCCCCGTCCTAATCCAGCCCAAACCTACAAAAAATAAAATGATAATAACAAGGTTATTATCATTTTATTCTTCCTGCTCTGAGAGCATTGTGGTGACGCTCCTCCGCCTTGGCAGAGGTGCCGCCCCTGATTATTGCCCACAAGAGAATAGGGATATCTTGCCTAATGTCTTGGTGGCATCTCATCTTCTTATTGGGCAATGATACACAGACAGGATCTGCATGAAAATGTCCATTCACAGAATGTGTGGATCCATAGCAAACCTCCAGACCATCTAACAGTGTTGGTGAATGTCCTTTTGTCCCACTCTGCCTCAGGGAGTTTAGGTCCCTTAACACCTTTACAGAAACCTGGCTATGTTTAGAACTCCTCTGGAAGGCACCAATTCCACACTCTCGCTATTCCAGAGGAAGGTTTACAGCCTACTGCAACCTACATTCCGCACATCCATCCAGAAATGAAATTAATGTTCAATTGCTCAGTCTAATAAGAGTTAAGTTGCAATATATCCATCACGTGGAATATAATTTCTGTAGCGCCGCTGGATGCAGCTCTCTCCCCAGTAATTCAGAGATTTCTAAAGAAGCATGCAGTCTATCATTATCGCTGATTAGAAGTCACTGTGCCCTTAACAATATTAAAATAGATTCTTTACAGAAATGTAGTGCATTGAAAAATCTCTAAAGGGTACATGTACAAAAGGTAGTTATTAAATCATTTGATTTGAATAACCTCAACCTTTTTTTAAGAAATGCAATTTGCTCAATGGATTCGGAATGCTTTGCAGTTGTCAGCCATGTCGATAAATTTGGTCTCTAAAGTTTGATAAATATTTACTAGATTCAATTTATCTCCCTGTGTACTATTCCTTTACTTTTGTGTCTCACCACTTGACGGCATACATTTCATTTTCAGTTTGCCAGCTTCTTCATGTAAGAAGTCACTAGAAAAATGTGCCTGTAAATTATTTTCACGTGTTTAATTTACCTACTATGGCTGAACATGGTAATGATTTGATTAAAATATGAATATTGCAAGTGAGGTTTTTTCAATGTTTATTAGACCACCCAAAGAAAAAGTAAAATAGATGTCACACTAAATTATCCTATTTACAAAACTGCAACATTCTCAGCTAAAAGGAAAATGGATCCGTCTGTTGGTTAATTTGCAGGCAGTTCTGTTTGTAGTTGATTACAGCATAGATTTTGAACTCTCATCCTTTATTAAAATTATGGGTGTGGTCGTTTCCAAATAATATATCCGCAATGTTTTCTTTTGTAAGACTGTGATATGAGGCCCCTGAACAGCGCAAAGAATCTCAATTTGTGCCTCAATATTTCTCTGCCCCTCAACAATATACCTCTTTTATTCAGGCTGCTGCTGGTTTTATCTCGGAGCGCTGAAAGGCTGCGGAAGTCTCATTTGGACTGTTCACATAACTTTGTCTGCATAAATAAAACATTACAGGAATGCTTAAATAAGTAAATACCAAAGTGTACTTGACAATTGAGAGAAATTCTTCTGAAAATACTTCTTGTTATCAACACCTCTAGAGAATCTATTCTGAACTGCGATTTCACAAGCTTTACAGGTTTTACATTTGTAGAATCCAATTAATGTTTCTTGCAACATCTTCCTCGAGGCTAGACTTGTTGTCAGAAAGCAAGCGAGAAATCAAATTATGTTATACACTTTGCTCATCTGAAAGTGTTCAATGGTGGATTCGTTTATATCTCAGGGCCTAGAAATAACTCGCAGGATATGCCAGTATTTATATACTCTTGCTTTCATCTTTTTTGGTGTTTCCTGATATTTTTTAATGTAGATTAATTTTCCAGCTAACCGAACAATCTGGGTCGCATTCTGTCATTATTTGTCCTCATTACCAGTGGCCTGGTAATTGATGTGATATTTATAGCACCGGACAAAATCTTTCTCAGGTGAGTGGGAATGTATCAAGTGCTATAAATACCACCCAATGCCCGGTTTTGGGGAATAACATGCAGATTTTGGTGTTTCCTTTACTAAAATCCTTCTGTTCTGGTAAATATCACGCATTTCCCCCTTGATAAGCTTCATCGGGTTTGATCGGCCGTCGATTTTCACAAAACTCATAATTGCAATTAACTGGTCCCCTCCTAATGAGCACCTTTTTTATGTACACTATTAAACAAGGCGATACAAAAGGGGATGATGGACGGAACGCTTGAGCCAATCAAACACTCACCCCCAGTCAACTGATCTGGGTTTAATCCATCATCATTCTTTAGCTCACTCCACCACCCCAGTTCAGACATGGCCATATGCAAATCAGTCTGACCCTGTGCCTCATGGGAACAGTCCAGCCCGAACTGCCAAGCCATGTCTTCCCTGGACCGGAAACAAGCATCCTAGGACCGGTTTCTGGCATTCCAGCCGTCATCAGCCAGGCTTGCTTGAATCCAGTGGCAAAGTGAGCAAGGGACCCACGTCTGGGCATACCCCCGCCAACTTAGGGCGAACAAAGCGATACAAAAGGGGATGATGGACGGAACGCTTGAGCCAATCAAACACTCACCCCCAGTCAACTGATCTGGGTTTAATCCATCATCATTCTTTAGCTCACTCCACCACCCCAGTTCAGACATGGCCATATGCAAATCAGTCTGACCCTGTGCCTCATGGGAACAGTCCAGCCCGAACTGCCAAGCCATGTCTTCCCTGGACCGGAAACAAGCATCCTAGGACCGGTTTCTGGCATTCCAGCCGTCATCAGCCAGGCTTGCTTGAATCCAGTGGCAAAGTGAGCAAGGGACCCACGTCTGGGCATACCCCCGCCAACTTAGGGCGAACAAAGCGATACAAAAGGGGATGATGGACGGAACGCTTGAGCCAATCAAACACTCACCCCCAGTCAACTGATCTGGGTTTAATCCATCATCATTCTTTAGCTCACTCCACCACCCCAGTTCAGACATGGCCATATGCAAATCAGTCTGACCCTGTGCCTCATGGGAACAGTCCAGCCCGAACTGCCAAGCCATGTCTTCCCTGGACCGGAAACAAGCATCCTAGGACCGGTTTCTGGCATTCCAGCCGTCATCAGCCAGGCTTGCTTGAATCCAGTGGCAAAGTGAGCAAGGGACCCACGTCTGGGCATACCCCCGCCAACTTAGGGCGAACAAAGCGATACAAAAGGGGATGATGGACGGAACGCTTGAGCCAATCAAACACTCACCCCCAGTCAACTGATCTGGGTTTAATCCATCATCATTCTTTAGCTCACTCCACCACCCCAGTTCAGACATGGCCATATGCAAATCAGTCTGACCCTGTGCCTCATGGGAACAGTCCAGCCCGAACTGCCAAGCCATGTCTTCCCTGGACCGGAAACAAGCATCCTAGGACCGGTTTCTGGCATTCCAGCCGTCATCAGCCAGGCTTGCTTGAATCCAGTGGCAAAGTGAGCAAGGGACCCACGTCTGGGCATACCCCCGCCAACTTAGGGCGAACAAAGCAATACAAAGGGGATGATGGACGGAACGCTTGAGCCAATCAAACACTCACCCCCAGTCAACTGATCTGGGTTTAATCCATCATCATTCTTTAGCTCACTCCACCACCCCAGTTCAGACATGGCCATATGCAAATCAGTCTGACCCTGTGCCTCATGGGAACAGTCCAGCCCGAACTGCCAAGCCATGTCTTCCCTGGACCGGAAACAAGCATCCTAGGACCGGTTTCTGGCATTCCAGCCGTCATCAGCCAGGTGAGTGTTTGATTGGCTCAAGCGTTCCGTCCATCATCCCCCCCTTTTGTATCGCTTTGTTCGCCCTAAGTTGGCGGGGGTATGCCCAGACGTGGGTCCCTTGCTCACTTTGCCACTGGATTCAAGCAAGCCTGGCTGATGACGGCTGGAATGCCAGAAACCGGTCCTAGGATGCTTGTTTCCGGTCCAGGGAAGACATGGCTTGGCAGTTCGGGCTGGACTGTTCCCATGAGGCACAGGGTCAGACTGATTTGCATATGGCCATGTCTGAACTGGGGTGGTGGAGTGAGCTAAAGAATGATGATGGATTAAACCCAGATCAGTTGACTGGGGGTGAGTGTTTGATTGGCTCAAGCGTTCCGTCCATCATCCCCTTTTGTATCACTATTAAACAAGGGCATGACCACATACAGGCCACAGTTTTTTCATGGTGTTTATATGTGGGGTGTGATCAGGTCCACACCTTTTCCAATGCACTTACCTTCACACAAGAACTCTTGATGCAATGCCAAGGGCATTATCACTCCCATAGAAGCCAATGGAGCAGCAGAGAGGTGGAGAAAACCACGTTTTTGAAGCAACATAGTCAGAGTCATTTCTGAAAAAAAGAATAGCCCCGACGGGGGAATGATTCCCGGATGGATTTGATAAATGCTCAGGATCTTCCTCAGAAGGCCCATCAATGTTTAGCTACAGAGCAGGAAAGAGCCAAATGGCTCTCAGACTCCTCTTATTGTCTGGTTGTGCTGGCCATGAAACTAAGGGCCGGGCCCATATTTAATAATAGTGTGCGTTGGGGGTTGCATCACTTTTTTGGCACACCCCTGACACAAAATCCATTTTGGGAGTTACAAAGCCACACAAATCCTGTTTTGCATGGCTTTGTAAAATAAATAAAGCAAAGCAGCACATATCTTGTGTCAGGTAGGCATTGCATGGGTGGTGTGCAGGTGTTCCAATATTTAAAAACACTAATAAATATGGGTTGCTCCAAAGTGTGGCTGGTGCAACAAGGAGAAATATCTTTATTTCTTCTCATTCTGCCTCCCACATACAAGAAGGAAATATCCTCAAAGGATAGGTTTTGTGCCTGATGGAATTCCTTCTTGCATAATAACGAATGTGAACACAATCCAGGCCCACTTACTCCATGACGCAAGGGTTGATGTGTGGGCGCTAGGCAGCCACAAGTGTGCCAGCATTATGAGAGATCAGAATTGTTCCATAACTTTGAGAACAAAGTGCTGGTCTACCCTCTAACTTTCACGCCATGCAGCACAACAAGTTTACTTGCTACACAGTGTTGTCTGAAATGTTGGTAAATATGCTCCTAAAGGAGCAAGATCTTATGCCAGCAAATTGGCAATATAGGGAGACAATAGAGATAGAGAGCAAGAGCAGAAGTGAAAGAGACGGGAAGAGTTAAAGAGAGGAGGAAAGGAAGTTCGAAACATAGATGGAAAGGGAAAGAACAGAGTGGGACAGTGGGTAAAAACATGAAAGTGGGGGTAGAAAGCAGGAGGAGTCAACCAGCAAAATTTATGAGGAAAAGTCTTAAAGCAAAAATGGTTAAAAAACATTTGCATAATTAGAGACAATCAGGGAGTCACCATCCATGGAAGAGAAGCAAAACAGAAACTCAAAGTCAATTCAATAAAAAGGAAAGGAAGAATGAATTCCTACAACTACAGTGTTGTTTCTTCTACATTTAAAAATGCCATTCTTTGCATGTGGGGAAGGGAAGCATCCAAGACTCCTCCCTTGAGGCAAAGAGTGCTGGCTTTGTTGTAAGGATATCCCACACCAAATAATTTGAAGAATGACTCAAAGAAACCAATTTACTGGTCTTCTAGAGGACTAACCAGGAGGAGACTCCAACAGAAAGCCATAAATCAAAGTATGCTTTTACTGACACAAAGAGCATACTACGGAACATTAAATAGCACCATAGAGTTCGTGAAAGAAACTCATCTTCAACAGGATCCTAAATCTGAGGAAGGTCATAAAAGACTTCATACACCCACAGCAGTTTGTAGCTCAAGGTGTGTACACCTGGAAAAAAGGAGTTGTCCTTAACAGGATTCTAGATCTGAGGTGGACAGGAGTAAATCTTGATGGCTAAATCTTGAACACAGGAATCAAGAAGGAACCATTCTTACTGGTTAGGAATTATATGAAACGTCAGAAGAGCAGCCAGCATCTCTGTGCTCAGTTGCTGTGCCAGAAACAGAAATGCATGTGACACCCACATCTTCAATATAAAGAAGTTATAGAAAGTCTGTCTGTGTGTGTTCTTGACTTTACTGAGCTGAAGTCTGTAGTCAACCTAAAGAAAGATTTTGTACGCAATATTAAATATTTGGTCACATAAATACCAGGGTGCAACTGATGCTATCAAAGAGTGAAGACATTCGAGAATACACATCCTCTCATCTCATTCAGTATTTGTTGAAATGGCCCTTTTTGCAGGGTTACCCCAAACTTTTTGCCTTCCTCCTCCCCTGTTTTTGACTTCGTTTCTGCTGGCTTTAGGACTCTGAGCACATTACCACTGATGACTAGTGCTAAAGTGCATGTGCTCTTATCTAAAATGTGTTGACAATTGATTTATCCATGATCCGTATATTTGGTTCACATATAAGTCCCTAATAAAGTAGTATGCCATATGCCCAGGGGCTGTAAACCAAATGCTACTAGTCGGCCTGCAGCACTGATTGTGCAACCCACAGAAGTAACCTTTCAAACCTGACTCAAGCCTGCCACTGCAGGGCCTGTGGGCGCAGTTTACTGCCACCTCAACTTGTCATTTCCAACTACTTGCCAAGCCTTGCACTCCCCTTTTGTTACATATCAGTCACCCCTAAGATAGGCCCATGGTAGCCCTAAGGGCAGGGTTCTATGTGTATGTAAAAGGTAGAGTTACTAACCAATGGGGGAACCCAAAAATCCACCGGACCTGGGTAAATAGCAGTACAAAATGAAATGGTCACAGTGGAGATAAACTCAACATATAATCAACATCACCATTAGTGAATCAAATCTAACAATTTATTCATTTTAGTAGAGAGAAAAGAGTCATTCAAATTCAAATAGTAGCACAAAAATGTCTACATAGTTATGGAAATGTGCTCCAAGGAAGGAAAGTGGGGGAGTGCTCAAAGGGTGTGAGTTGGTAAGGGTTGGCGAAGAAGGAAGGGCGATGTGCAATATATACATCAACAATTAATAATAGCCTATCCAGACATAATGAAAGCAAAGTGTACATGAAAAACCACAGTACAGGAATGTCACAGTTAATCAATCACTGTTGACTGTATGTGGAAGCATAAGAACCGTCGACGCTTCGACCCCAATGATGTATGCAGGGAATTTGAATCCTTACGGGGGGGTCTTCATCAGGGCTGGAGGCACCCTTCAGTCCACCTAGAAAAATCTGGTGGAGTGCTTGGAAGTTGGCCCTGTAGGTTCCTAAGTCGTAGAGACGAGCGCTGATATTTGATGCATGATTCTGTGTGTGTCAATGTCCGTTCTGAGAAATGAACGAAAATCAAATGTTTGATCTTCGAAGAGCACAGAGATTACAATTGGATTTAGTCCCGGTTGGAGACTGTAATTAATTCTGCATCTCCCGTTTTTTCGTTTAGTTTTTTAAATGTAACTCCTTATTGCAGAGGAGCAGCTGCTTTATGTTTTTCACCATTGGATTGATAGTGACAAAACTTCTTTAGTGGTAAAGTTGGATCTGGTATTACTAATATGAAATGCCACTTCTAGAAAGTGGACACTTCTCTGCTCTTAGCTCTCTTGTGTGCCTTACCCGTCTGGGGTGGGGGTGACAGTTACACTTTCTGCATTTCCTCTAGACAGCCACAAGTACAGGACACTCAGCAGCATCTGCATTAATCCCCTCCCTCTTCCGGGGCAAGAGGGAGGGGAGGAGGTGACATGTACACCCGAAAAGGTGGCCTGGCCTCACATAAAATACCCCCCAGATAGGCTGGCAGACAGAGCTGGGATGAAAAAACACTTGTGCACCACAAATGCTTTGCTTTGTAGTCACCTCCACTTCAAGGACACATTTGGGTATACGTATTAGGTCTATAACCCCCTCTCACCAGTTCATTTTGGGGTTCTAATGAGACTCTGCCAAGAAGAGGAGATGTGTTACAGGAGGGACTGCCACTTTGCTAACTGCCTTGCTGTGTTAGCCTACAGATTGCTGGCTACAGAAAGGATTGCCACTTCGCTACTTACTACGTTGTGCTGGTCTGCTGTCTGCTGCCTCTGATCTGGGCGATGAGAAGTACTGGATCTGTTCTCTACAACTATTTGCAACCTAAGTAGCTCCAAGGGCTTGTTAGCTTCCTCCAGTTCAGGAAATCTGAGGGCCATCAAAGATTCCATTCATACAAACAAGTGCTGCTAGGCTCTGCTAATCCAGAGGCTGACTCTGCCTGACTTGCCCTCAACCAGTCCTGGGCCTTCTCAGAGTGTCGGGATCCACTTTTGGGTATCCACACGCATCAGTGCAGTGCACCGATCAAGAACCGATGTGTCTGTCTGCTCGAACGCAGACATTCATGTGTGTAGACTTCGCCGAAGCTGCAGCACCTGAAGGCAGTCTAGTGTGACCCTGCGTAATCTGCATGCATCAAAAAAAGATGGGCGTCTGCCTTCCGTGACTCCAGTCACTGCTTCGTATCCAGCAAGGAGAGAGTCCAGCAATGCGGGTCCTGATCCCAAGGCAAATGGCACCACTGCAAACCCCCAAGAAAGGTACTGTGCACTCTGGGACATACGAGCTCCCTGCCGCCCGCCAGTGCTCTCGCGAGTGGCCCCGCACGGAGCAAGTAGGTCAGGCTCCCGCAAACTTGACCTTGCATTTTAACTGTAATAACTTTGGATGCTTTGCTTTGTGCTGACCCAGGGAGAAAGTCTGTTCCCGATCCACGGTGTGGATCACTAACATTTCACCAGCGGAATCTTATTGCTTTTATCTTGTTTTGAAGAGTAAAAGAGATACTATTTTCATACCTCATTGTGGAGTCTTTTTTTCTGGTGTTTTCACTGTGTTACTGTAGCCACTTATGCACAACTGCATTGCACATTGCCTCCTATATTAAGCCTGACGGCTCTGTGCCAAGCTACCAGAGGGTGAGCACAGGCTGATTTAAGTGTGTGACTGACTTACCCGACTAGAATTGCGGTCCCTACTTGGACAGGGTGCATCCATCTGCCAAGTAGAGACCTGATTTCTAACAGTTTCCAAATCCTAGATGGCTCTACAATTGATTGTGAAGAATCTATGACACCCTCACTTAAATGTCCAATAAACTTTGCAACATGTATATGTATGTGCAAACGTTAATTCTCAAGAAGACAGGTTTGTATAAAGGAAGATTCAGTGTAAATCATTCCTGAGTGAAGCACCTGGAGAAACTACATAAATCTTCTACACCTTTAAAATTGAATGTGGATCCCATTTAAATAAGCTTGGTGCTGGACCTTGCCTATTTCCCACTTGCTGACAACACCACCCATAGATCTCATCAATAGCCATATGTTGGTATCAATCAGGATGTGTTGTATATGCATTACTTAATGAACATTGTGGTTTATGAGATGGATTTTACCTTATTCTTGAGTGTGATATGTTAAGCCATGGGCTGTCATCTTCTTTATAATTTGATCATCTTTATATGTTGTTAGCATTTGTGTAGTGCGCAGTACCATTCTACTGATATTTACAGAAGAATACTCATTTTGTGTTTGTGGACATTTTGGTGGACATCAAGTTCTTGCAGGTAGTTAGGTGGCACCGCATTGCATCATTGTTGGCATGATGGTCCTGCTATACTTGTTAGAAAGAGCCCTTGCTAAGAAGGAGGCAAGAATTTAAAGGAGGGTGAATTTTCAACTCTTCTTGTCATGCCAGTATTTTACATTGGTCCAAACTTCATTTAACCTTCCATGAGCATGTTCTTAACCACCTCCCAAACATCCAACTTGCCATTGCCATGCCAACTGGGTCACACACATGGACCCTCCATGGTTAATACCTAACCACTCTTCTCCTGATTGGGTAAATGCTGCTTGCTGAAACCCTGATAATGATGATGAAAGGGCTGTTATCTATATGTACCTTCCCAGGCTCTTCTTGTCATGCCAGTATTTTACATTGGTCCAAACGTCATTTAACCTTACAGGAGCATGTTCTTAACTACCTCTCAAACATCCAACTTGCCATTGCCATGCCGCCTGGGTCACACGCATGAGCCCTCTATGGTTAATACCTAACCCCTCAACTTTTGATTGGATAAATGATGCTTGCTGAAACTCGGATAATGATGATGCAAGGGCACTTATCTATATGCACCTTCCTAGGCCTGACAGAATGTTTGGCGTGGCTGTGTCAAAACACTATTTCCAAGGATGGGAGGGACTATGGGCCAATTTGACTAGGTCCAGCATACTGGCCCGGAACCTAATACAAAACAAGGTGGTATGCCGTTCCTACTGTGTGGTGCAGGTAAATGTATGTGTAGAGAGCACAGGAGTGCTCACTCAGGGCAGGAGAAAATTTCCTCCTTTCGGAAAAAGACCCTCACACACCCAGCCAGCTAGGTGTTTTGCTTCATCATCGGGTCTGCTCCTTATCGGGTCGGCGCTGCAATACCCGATCGGCACCCATGATGGGGCCTTTTGGCGGAGATCTTTTTTCCTCTAGCCGTTGGGTGCAGTGCGTTTGAGGGCCCTAGTGAGTGTAGATGTACAATTGTGGAATGTGTAAGGCTAAAACAGGAATTAGTGGTCCACTCAAAACAACTTTAATGAATGTGGCCACTATCCTGATTAAAAACAATAATGCGCGCACACCTGCTCTAAGTTTACAGGGTTTTGCGCTAGAAAATCAGGCCAAAACAATATCTGGCGCCATCTAGCAGTATGGTTGTGTTTAACTGGCTCATGAATAAACAGGGAAGTTTGATTTACAATCTAAAAATTAATTGAGCAGCAGGAGTCCAGGACCCTCAAAGAGCGCGGCACCATGAGCATAGAGCCCCTATTCACACCCCTTGTGTCTGTCTTATAATCTTTCTTCATCCCCCTCCACATCCCAGTATATGCCCTGAGCACCACCTAGTCACAACATAGCATAAATGCCAGCATGGACACGCCCTGGTCGTGACTGAAAACTTCTCACATAAACCAAATTGGTCGAATTTGTATAGGAAAGGAAAATGCATGTTGTACTCAGACTAGAAAACTAGAACCTAGAAAAACACCAAGACTCTTCAGTTGATGCTGTGATTCATGCAAACCCTGACATTTAAAGAATGACTCAAAGAAAAAGAGGTAACAAAAGAAACCATGCCAACTGCTATTAGATATGGCCTCTAGCATGGACACAAAGGGATTCATTCTATGAAACACGAAATTTCCGGATGTGCATTTGGTAACCACTCCTGCTCACTTGCATCTCTGTGTTACATAAAGACAACAGGTAAATGCGTGTATCTGTAAAATGACAGTAATAGTAGTAAAGTAGGCTGTGTATGATTAACCAACGTATAGCTTAGAGACTGGGAAGATGATTGTGCTCTTCATTACATTGACTCCAATTTAGCTGGAAAGTCATATTATACCCATAGACTTACGTCTGCTTTTCATGGGTGTTTGAAAACAAATTGCATTGTAAATATCAGGAAACAGAACTATTGACAATAAACTATCGTGATACATAAATATGTGATGTAAGAATATCATTAACAAAAATGTCATTTTTTGAGGTAAGTAATATCGTTTTAAATAATATCTATGTTTTTATTATCATTTCCAGTAATATAGTGGTTAAAATATCGTTTTAAAATTATTTTAATGAGTTTTAGTTGATAATTTAATTGTATGTTTTACTATTGTTTATATGAATGTTATGATTTTTTTCTAATGTAGCATGTAATTTTAAGTGATTTAGAATTTTCTTATTATATTCTAATAGTAATTTATAGTGTTGTAGCAGGCTGATGGGTTTTTAGCGGGGTAACATGGGATGCTAATTAGGTAATAATTATTTATGAATTTTTAATAAATTGTGTTTAATTATATGATTGATATTATATAAATGATGTAATACTGATTTATTTTTGTTACATGTTATTTGTGGGCTGTTAGGTGTGTAGGTAGGGATGTAGGGTGAGAAGTTAAGTGATAATTAACTATTAATTAATAATTGTTAATTTATTATTTAATTGATTTTTATTTATGTAATTTATTAAATACTTATTTACTTTACTTATATTTTAGTTGCAGGCAGCTATGTTTGCAGGAGTCTAGAGTAGGAAGTTCATTAAGGTATAACTAATTAACTATTAATTATTAATTGATAATTATTGAATAGTAATTGTGTAAACTGATAAATTGTTCTCAGTTTTTATATATAGCTATACACATATATGTATATATATGTATGTATACATATATATATATATATATATATATATATATATATATATATATATATTCATGTTAATTAATAAGTTTGATATTAGGAGTTTAATTTTTTCCACATTTATGGGTATACTCATATATGTAATGTGTTTGAAGTGAAGTAATTTCCCTCTTTTGCTCAGACTGCAGTAGGAATAATACAATTAAACCCTCCAATGTCTAACACTTTCCCTACTGTTGCGGTGTTTAGAGTGGAAATAGTAAATTCCACCCCTCTGAAATCCAACACTTTTGCTACTGTTGCACAGACTGGAGTGTGAATAGTAAATTTTAGCCTCCGAAGTGCAACACTTTCATTACTGTTCTGCTGTGTGGATTGTGAATAATACATTTAACCCACCCAAAGTCCAACACTTTTCCTACTGTTGCACAGACTGGAGTGGGAATAGCAAATGTTACCCCTCTGAATCCAACACTTTCCCTACTGTTGTGCTTTTTGGAGTGGGAATAGTAAATGTAACCCCTACGAAGTACAACGCTTTCCGTACTTTTGCACTGACTGGAGTAAGAATAGTAAATCTAACCCCTTTGAGGTACTATATCTAAATACATATATATATATATATATATCTATATATATGTATTTATATATATATATATATATAGATATAGATAGATATAGATATCATTTATATCTATATCTATCTATCTATCCATCTATCTATATATGGATAGATAGATAGATAGATAGATAGATAGATAGATAGATTTGGTGTAACATGACATAATTAAAAATATATCTATTTTACATTATATTTATGTTTTAATATTTTAAATTCAAAACTATGTATATATATACATGCGTGTGTATGTGTATATAAACACATACAGTAGAAAGCTTAACTTAGGGTAATGTGTAAATTATTAATTGAGTACCAAAACAGTCATAAAATTAAAACACCAAACAACACATTTTTTTAAATCACACCAAAATGACAGAAAGCCAATAAAGGGTACCCTTTGCGCACAGCAGGTGTGCCCACCCAGAGGTTTGGCCAAGAAAATGAGCTGTCCTCTCCTCTGTGGCCATTCAAAACTGGTTCTTGGGCAGGTCCCTTCCCACTGGGTTGGTACCAGCCTGGCTCTAGGGACAAAGTGTTGCCTTCTCCAGGTATCACCTTACATTTACTTGTGAAAGGGCATGCCCCTTTACAAGTTATTGACGTTCCTGGTGATACAAGGGGAAGAAAACCACCTCCCTACTCCCAGGCCATTGATCCTGCTCTGGGAACATTTTCCACACCTCATTAAGATCAAGCACTTGGATGGAGAGCAGTTGAAGAGCTACTGTAAATTAGCCTCCTGGAGCTTCAGGCAGGGAACAGGTAACTTACAAAAAGTTGACTTTCCTAAATATTTATTTAAAATCCATCTTCACCAATTAATTGGACTTTTAATATATATGAAAAAGGGTCAATGAATAACTATTTCAGCTGTTTCCTGTCAAATGCTACTGATTAAAGTTTATAATCTGCACTTTTAAATTGTCTAGGATTAAGTCACATCCCTGGCAGTGAAAGCAGTTTTTGGGGGCTACTGACTAGAAGAATATGCCAACTTTAATATTGCACATGTTCTACTTTTTACTATCAGGCACCTTACCTTTTGGGCAACAATGTGTAGTTAGGGGTGACTCGTTAATATTTAAAAACAGGGTTTCCAGTCTGCTAAAAAGGGTTATTTTGACAGGTTTGACAGCAGGTTTTTAGGTTGCTGCAGTCAGGCTACACAAGGTAGGTCTGAAGTCATGTTTTACAGGGCCACTCTGTGGATGGCATAATAGGTGCTGCAGTCCACAGGTGGCAATTACTTTCCAGGCTTGTAGTGTATTTCCTACACCATATGTTAGAGACTTAAAAGCAAGTTAAGTATGTCAGGGGTAACAAATTTAACTATGTTTAAAGGTGGAGCACAGGTACTTTACTCCTGTTTAGAAAAGGTAAAACTCACAGAGTTAAAAAAACAGCAAAACCTGGGTCCAAGAAAAGGTAACAAATCTGGGATGACCTTGCAAAAAATGTGGATTTACTACATAACAGATGTAAATTCTACAGGTGTGGGTAAACTGCAGTAAATAAATGTCTCCCAGACCTGCTGCTTTGAACTGTATGAATGTTTTGCAGCACTAGGATGGTGGAGAAATAGTAACTTGCTGGAATCTTATGCAGAAGTACCTTTGGTAAAAGAGTGGACCTCTCTTGTAAAGGTGCTTATGGAAATTGCAGAAGATCTTGAGAGCCTCACAAATGCAAGAAGTTAGCAAAACATTGTACAAGCTGTCAAGGAAAGCACCCAGTTCCAAGCTCCAGTACAGAGTTCGACTACAGTCTGTAGAGCTGATCGGACTCTGCTGTGTACAACACTAGCACTGTCAATTTATGCAAGTACAAGTACTGATGTCTTGTATTACTCTGGTTTAGAGGACATCAGAGAGACGGTGCTTGATTTGTAGAAGACTAAGTGCCAGTCCCCAATGCTCTGCTCAGAAGCCTGCGGCTTGCACCTGCGTGCTGAATACCAAGGCTGCATAGTCTAGAGTCCATCTCATGCCTTGTTAATTGACTACCATCACCCGAGCCCCTTTAACTCCATTCTTGCTTACTCTCTTTTTGACATTTTTTTATCTCCCTCTCTCTCCTTCTTTCCCCTTTGTGTGTGTTCCCTCTCTTGCTTTTGAAAAATGTTCGACGAGGAAAAATAAGTGCCAACCCCCTAAAATGTGTGCCTGTGGGCCAAATCAGGAACAACTGGCTCAAATTAACTACTGCAGAGAGGGGTGAAGGCCTCTTAGTGACCAACATTGCCAAAACGTGTTTTTACTCAATGACGGACTTGAGTTCATTCTGACCTTTTAGGTTTCTAGTGCCACAGTTTTCGAAGTTCTTTGGCTTGCTGTCTACAGTTTTGTAATTTAACCTGTCCTAAAGACTTCCTTATAAGTGTATTTTAGATTGAATTTATTATTATGCATCCAGACATTAAAAGCATGCAGTTGCTCAATCTGGAATGATTATCTATTAAATTGGATACCACCAGCATAAGTATTGGTCAAGATCTCAAAATAATGTATCAGTGGTCTGAGGTTGGTATTGAAGAACAGAGGCAGTAAAAAAGAAACTTTGTGTCACCATATTGCAGCCTATAGATGAATAATTCAATGGTGGATGGTCTACTTCTTCCTCACTTCCAATTCTTTTATCTGTGTCTCAGTGTGTCTTGTCTCAACCCCTCTCCACACTTTCTCTCATTTCGCTTAATTCTCCTTTCCCCTGATCTCCCCTCTTAGCCTCTCTTTTCATTTCTTTCTTCCTTCTTCCCTGTCTCCTTTCAGTCTCTTCCTTCTATATTCTCTGTTGCCAGTCTCAAAATGGCTGCTCTTTTTCTTTCCACTGTCAGGTTCACCTCTCAAGTCCCCACCCAAGCTCTTCTCTTTGTCCACTCGCATTTCAGTGTCTCTCAATCTCAGTCTGCCCTCATTCTCCAGTCTGAGAGTTCGTTTGGCCTTTGAAGTCCCACCAGCTTCTCCTCCATTCCCCCCCCCCGTTCCACTCAGAGTCTTGCCCAGTCTCCCCTCTCCACTCTCAGTTCATTATCATTGCCTCAATCTGAAGGTTTGTTACCTCTTCACTCTCTCTCTCTCCTATCCGCCCTCATGCCCATGTCTCTTCTCCCACAGACAGAGAGACAGACACCAGGATGACATGCAGAGGCCGCGTGCCAACTTACGCAGCACTATATATCACAATATCATGAATATCGTAATGCCGCACGCTGCTGGTGACGTATTTTCCTGCACCCATCAGTTCTTACGGACTGAATGGAAGGCACACAATAGAGCGTTATGATGAAAAAGCCCAGCTTCATTGAATCTCATCTTTGCTGCTGTACTGCACAGAACACATTATCAGACGGACTGAATGCTTCTTTGTTGGTTCACTCTCTCTCAGAGTGCCCTGCATTTCCTAATCTCTAGTCAGTACCTTTTCATCCATGAATCTATTTACATAGTTTTCTAATCATGTCCCCCTGTTAGATCCCTCGCAGATCATGAGTGCAAGCAGTGAACATCTATCTGCCAGTCCCAAAGCTGGTTATGAGTGCGCCTCCTGCCTGGATGCTAGATACTATGAATGTCTGCTTTAGGCAAAGTCTCATTGGCTACTGTACCTCAAACAGGCTTGTTTTGTTTGACCAACCAAGGCTCACTCTACATAGGATGTAGTTTGAGTGACACCTACATAGTCATTTACAATAAGATGCAGTGTCTCACCAAAGTCAATACATCTAAAAGTCCAATTAGTGACATTTGTTTTCTATGAGAAATACCTCTTTAAATGCATGACATATTTAATGCACAAATAATGTCCACAGAGCAAACACAAATGTACCCAGCCATAAACGCTGTCTCTCTACAAGGTAGTGGGATATACCTGGAGACTGCACTCTAATTATAATACTGAGTTAATGATTTCCTGTCTGCTCAGCGTTAGTCAAAGCAGCAATTTAATCCTTCGGTGTCCTTATTCATCCAAAGGCTCAGTGTTAACCAGGACATTTTTGGCACCACAAATAGCATATTGTATGACAATGGTTCTGAAGTCCTCTATCGATGTTATTGCATGGGTAATCAATGTTAGGCAAAGGCGCTATTCTTAGGGTCCACAGATGCTCTCTTGGGTGTGAGTAACCGAGTTGAAGATTTTCTTTATCGCTAGGCACTTCTATGAATGAAACCATGCTTGTGGTTGTTGTTTCTCTGGAGCTTTAACTCTTTAGCTGAGGGTTGCAGGGACCTCTTGTGGTCGCTTTTATGTGGCCTGTTGAGGGTAAAAGAAAGACTCTGACACATGTTTATTCTTGATTTGAATATACATACTTTATTTAAAGGTTTATTGACAAACATTCAATGCTTGTTATTAATAATGAATGCCTTTGAATATAGTTTTGTATTTTATTGGTTTTAATTTTTAATCATACCATGATTACTATGTTATCAAGGTGGTCAACCCTTCACAAAGCCAATAGGCTTGCTTTGTATATTGATGTGGTGACCCCCTGATAAAGTCAATAGGCTTGTCTTGTATATTGATGTGGTCACCCGTTGACAAAGTCAATAGGCTTACCTTCATATAATGACGTGTTAACCCCTTGACAAAGCCAATTGGGTTGCTTTCATATAATGATGTGCTGATCCTTTGACAAAGCTAAAAAGCCTGCATTGTATATCATTGTGGTTCCCCTTTGACAAAATCAATAGGCATGCCTTTTATATCTTGATGTAGGGACCCCTTCACCAAGCCAGAAGACCTGCCTCATTTAAAGTGATATCCTTTATATTATGATGAGCACTTTTAGTGGCTGGTTATGCACTGAGGGTTGGCCAGCCCCTTTAGAGCTGGGTTCAGGGCCTATCCACCACAGGAGAGTGAAGTTATAGGTATGGTGTTAAGATCATACTTTCATCTCTGCTAAGTTTCCCAAGTCCATGCGTGATGTCCTGCTCCAGTCAGGTTTATTTTATTTTGTTTATTCTGGGTGTTGCAGCCTTGTTTATTCCATTATAAAGTAGGACTACAAATCCCAGAATTCAAAGAAAAAACATGGACTGGAACAGCATCACACATGTACCTGAGAAACGTAGCAGTTTTGTACTTTGCATCAAATAAACCCCTATAAATTTGCTGAAAGGTTAAAGTGACATTATAGTCAAGTGAAAATGTCATTTTATAAAATGCAATTTTAAACTTAAAAAATACTGAAATTCACCAGCTATAGTTTACTGCATTGTTTCATAAACTGTAGGTAAAGACCCATTGGTGGGTGGTGAGCCAATTTTTGGTGGGTCACAAAAGCCAAAGCAATAAATAAAGATGCTTCTAAATTCTGTATTTATTTTGTCACATTTCCTGTGCTTCGAAGACAGAGGTCAAAGGTCAGGTTATGGACCACATTACGAGTTTGACGGTGCGGGGGCAGGACTGCGCTGCTCCTGTACGGCCAAACCCATGTTTGAACCACCCACCAGATTAGGAGTTTTCTCCTGCCTGGTGGGTGGTTCTTTGGGGTTCCCACGGTAGTACCTATGAAAAGACTTGTAATGAGGCCCCTATGTCTTCTGCTGCATATTTGTTAACATGGGGGCTGGTGTTACAAACTCCTCTCACTTTGCAGTCATAGAAAGAAAAGTAAAGTAAAGTGGAATAATACAAAATCATATTCAAAGGCATTCCTATGAAATAAGCACCGCAATGGGAATGTCAAAATCAGTACCTGCGCAGCATGGACTGCTGCAGTCCATGCTGTGCAGGTACTGGGGTGCATGCACACAGGTGGGTCCACCATATGCCCCCCTGCATGCGCCCCATGGCCCTGGAACAACATAATGAGGCCCCTAGGTCTTCAGCTGCTTATTTGTTAACATGGGGGCTGGTGTTACAAACTCCTCTCACTTTGCAGTCATAGAAAGAAAAGTAAAGTGAATTATGTGACAGTCTTGCTGACTTGATGCTTTAGTTCAATCAAAGTTCGCCCTTTTTCTTGTCCATTAAAGCTAAGTGGGTTGCAAAAACTTTTCGTACTAAAAAGTGGATTGTGACGGTAAAAGGTTTAGAAAGCACTGGTTTACCAAGCTGACTATAACTTGTGCTCCTGCCATGCATTGCTTGTGACCTCACATATTACATCTCTCATGACATGTCCAATGACATCATTGATGATGTCACTGATGACATATCAAATGGCATCATCGATACCATCAATGAAGATGACGTCCATGCCTGACCCTCTCTACTCAAAAGAGCAAGATAGATAGAATCATATACCGTAAGTATATCTAAGTAAACCTATGAAAAGATATTTCCGAAAAAATGGATCCTGGGATTTGCTTGGTCCATGTGCCATTTAATAATAGGTACGCTTCCATTTCAATACATCCATTATACTTTTAATAGATATAAAATTTGGGAAAGTTAAGGCTTGCAAATTTCTGCAGTATTTGTAGATGGTAAGTACTGTGTATTTAGGTCCTTTAATGCACAATTTTGAATATGAGGGAAGCCATCTCTGAATAAATGTCAGAAGATATAGACTGAAATTTAGGATCATAGTGACATTGGATTTCCTTAAAATTGAGCTCTGTTACACTGAATAAGCCTTCGTGTGAAAGGAAGCCTTATAGAGTATGGATGTATTAAGAGCACAATCTTAAATAGATTGAACATTTTGTGCAGATGTCCTCATTTATTGCCCAATTTGGTTGGAATCCAATATATAAGAACATTGCCTTGGTGTAAATAGGAGCCACGTCTGAAGCAAGGGGAAGCATGGACAACTTTGTATATGCAATCTACCTCATGTCACATTCTGAAACTAAATATTATTCATTCGTAGAATCAAGAGGACTATACATTAGTCGCCTAGCAACTACCATCAGAAACTCTGTGAAGATTCTTGGAAACAAGCTTGGACCAAATAGGAGAGCCTTGCGGTGATGGTGCTTCCATTTTGACACATAAAGGTCCCATCGATGGGCAGTTAGGAAATTACATATGTTCCCATAGGCTTACTATTGACAAAATCCAACCTTCTCTTGCATTGCTGTTAGGGTCGTTAATAGAAGTCACTTGGGCACATATTGTAGGTCTTGATTCACAAATAGTTTTGTGAGGGCCATAACTTGGAAACATCCATTAGTAAAATATATAAGAATGTCTTGGCACATCTAGTAACAATAGAGCCCACCACTTCTGATGATGTTGGAAATGTTGATCACACCTTTTTGCTTTTTTGGTCCTATTACTAGTCAGACCATGCTATGCAGTTTCCCTAGTGCCAGTTTCACACTTGGATCTCTTTAAGAAAGATGGAGAAACGTTTAACAAAATGTCTCCATGAAACTGTGTCTGGATTATAGCCTTATGAATATATGAATAGAGGTAAAAGGTCTATATTTTGAAGAGAAGAGAATATGGCAACACAGAAAACAAAATATTGGCGCTACAGCTGACTTTTAGATATGAGATCAGAGAGTGGAGCAATCATCTGGCTGAGTGGCAGAGTGTTCAGAATGAGATCAGGGAGTGTGAGAAAGAGGAGATTCTCTAGGTCTGTGGTACCATTTTCAGGAGGATGCCAAGGAGAGGAGAATGAGATTCTGCTTCAGTCTTCATAAAAGGCCTGAGGAATCAGAGAAAAGACCTTTTCCAGCAATATTGTTGTAAAGTTCTGGGATAAAAGCTGGAAGGTCAGAGAGCATAACTAACTCTATCTGTCCATGAATTCTTAATTAAGGAGCCACAGGTGCTGCTCATTTATTCATAAAAATTAGCTGTTCTTCACAAGCCCTTTTTTAACCTATAATTCTGGGACATAGCCTTGTGCAAAGTGCTTTGAATTTTCTTAAACACAGGGAGCTAAAGGGGCATATTACGAGTCTGGCGGTCCACGGACTGTCAGACTCACGGGGGCATGGCAGTGGCAGTCTGCCGACCACCATATTATGACCAGGGCAGTCGGACTGCCCTGGGACTACCGCAACCGCCAGGAATCTTCGTGGTGGTGGTGCAGCGGTCTTAAGGCCGCAATATGCTTGGCAGGACTGCTGCGGCCCCATCAAGCACATTACAAGTTTCCTCAACTCCACACTTTTCATGGCAGTGAGACTGCCATGGAAAGTGTGGCAGTGAGGAAACAAAGGCCCCCTTTTGCCTCTGTGCCATGGGGTGCATGCAGGGGGGCACATGTTGTGCCTCCCTGTGTGCATGCACCCCAGTACCTGCATGGCATGGACTGCAGCAGTCCATGCCATGCAGGTACTGATTTTAACGTTCCCATTGCAGTGCCTATTTCATAGGGACCGCCGTGGGAACGCCAAAGTACCGCCCAGCAGACAGGAGAAAACACCTAATCTGGCGGGTGGTTCAAACATGGGTTTGGCAGTGCCGGGTCCTGCTCCCGCACCGTCAAACTTATAATAAGGCCCAAAGTGCTTTGGTGAAATGAGGAATGAGGAATTAGAATACCTTGTTCCTGTTTCGGAATTCAAGTAGATAGTTATAAGAAATTCTCCTGCAGAGAAACTCTCCCATTGTGAATATCCTCGTGAAATGTGTTGACACTCGTACTGTTCCTTGGTGCCTCCTTTCAGGATTTCAAAGAGATCATCAGTCCCAGAGGAGGACAACTTCTCCTTACTGAAAAATTAATTGGAGAGTCCTCGTTGTATCATTTCAGTTTAATAGACCCCGCAATGTTGTTTCAAACGCAACATACTAGCACTTAGCCAGTTTTAATGCTTGCGCCAGGCAGCATCCGATGGCCTGTATGAATGTTTAATGCCACGCCGCATTCACTCAGCAGCTCTGGGAATAGGTCACTAATAAAGGATATAACTTGATGATGATGTAGTGCTCTCGAGCAGCACAGAGATCCCACTTGCTCTGTTGTTACCTCGCTTTGCCTGTGCTCTTGTCCTCACTTCCTGTTGCTTAACTCCTTCTCCTGCTTTGCAAAACATTGTGGGCCTCATTTATGAAAAGTGACGCATCGCTGCGTGAAAACAGCGGTGCATCACTTTTCATTGCGCCCTCCTTGCGACATGATGGATGCGTCATATTTATTGTATGACGCATCATGTCGCAAGGAATGACAGATACATCAGTTTTACTGTTAGGCAACTCCAGCAATGCAGGGGGGAGGGCTATGGATATAGCACTGCATCACCCTTATGCCTGCCACGAGGCAGGCATAAGGTTTTGACGCATTTGCATCCTAGAAGTGGCGCAGTGAAATCTCATAGATTTCACTGCGTCACTTCTACGAGTCTTACTTGCGTGGGAACGCCCCCGCAGCATACATTATACCTGACGTAGGTATAATGTAGTGCAGGGGTTTACAAAGTGACGCATCTGCTTAGATGCGTCACTTTGTAAATAGGGTGCAACAGGGGGCATGTTTTACGCCACCGATGCATCACAAAAAGTGATGCAACGGCAGCGCAAAACTGTTGCAAGGCTTCATAAATAAGGCCCTATGATTTTCTGGGCAGGATAAAGCAGTCAGTTCTGGGGTTCAATGAGTAACTTGTCTATGGTTTCTAGAATCCAAGTAAATGCAAGTGCATCCCCCCACAGTGGGGACAAAAAAATGTGATCCCTACCTGATTGTTCAGTGAAAAATATCTAATCACTGAATACATTCACTTTGTGAGTGACACAAGTTGAATCTCTTGTTATACAACATTACCACATTTGCTTCTGTAGATACCTTACTTCAAAAATGGTAAAACAACTGTAAGACTGCAATGATTATATCAACAACTCTTGCTAGAATCTACTGCTCATCAGATAGGTTGCAAATTAGGGTGGAAGCAGACATATCTGTTCTCTTACTGCATTCAGGATTAATAATATTGCATTATGGTCCACTATCAAGGGCTTTACTGATTGTTAAAGGCCCTGAAAATGATTTAATGAGGGAGGGTATTTAACAACCATTATAACTATAATGCTATTAGAATATCCCACTCAATGAAAGTAGAATGTTCTAAATTATAAAGGAAGAAAATGAAATACATACATTGAAATTTTGGAGCAGAAGGTTTGTACCAGCCATTATTGGCCCTACGCAACCCTACTGTTCTCAATGGAGATTGTAACATGTTAATGTTCTATTATAGGGTTATAGCTCACTGCTAAGGGCTATAGTGGTTGTCAAAGGCCCTGAAATGGAAGGCAAGGGCCTATAATGAGGCGGGAAGGCTTTATCAGCCAGTATAGCTCGAGATAAAAGGGCTATAATGCTATTAGAACATTCCACAGAATGAGGGAATGTTATGTATTAAAAAAGGAGAAACTGAATATAAACATTGGAATAATGTTTACCAGCCATTATCGACCCTGAACCAACTCCCAGAGCCATCTTGGTGGCATAAGGCTTCTTAGGTGTTTTTCTCCGGATGAAATGAGAAAGTACGCTCATGGGAATTTGGGGAGACCATATTGTTGATCAGAATATTTGCCTGAACCTGGGGAAAGCCACACACACTTCAGTTATAGTGCTTACTGTCTGCTGTAAAAGACAAAACCTTTGATAGAATAAAATCATTTGGGTACAGTGATGGATCACCCCTGGTCAGTAGGGGTCTGCATAATGAAAAAACTTTAATGAAATGTCGTGTAATGTCACGAAAAGTACACTAAAGTGTGCAATATTTTAATGAATCCACTTGCCGGTATCTAAGGTGAAGAGTCAACACAAGGGCACACTTAGCATTCCAAAGTCACATCAAATACCAGCAGGAGATGAGTTTGTGGTGATTTCCTGCGCAAATTAATTTAGCAAAACTTGCAAATTTTGTTTGTGTAAATACAATTTGCCCAGTCCTGCTGATAAGTGCAGATTGCATCTTGAAAATCCCTAAACTGTGCTGTGAAAATGTATAATCTGAGTGCATTGCCTGTAGTGGTTGGCATGTGGTGGTTGTCCTATTAAAATGGCTAGAGAACAAGGCACGAAAAGTTTAATTAAAGAGTACAATATACTTCTGAAATTGTCTCTACTGTTTCTTAGATGGTGGCAGAAACCTGATGCTGTTGATCGTCATGGCTGTTCAGCGTGATGTTTAGATTTTTTTTCTACAAAGTAATTTAATACTCTGAGAGCAAGCATATATGTGGATCACAGTAATAGGTTAACTTTGGCACTTTCTTTATGTATTTGAATACTTAAGCAAGAGTTTTTTAAAGAAGTAATTTTGTAACATGAAGCAAATCCTGTTTCTTCATTGAGAGCTGTATGGACGAACCCTGTACACACAGCCATGTTAGGATTCTAGGCAGGGGAGCAGCCATCTTTGAAAAGTTGGAGCAGGGTGAACCAGCCCAAAATTAAACGACTTACCGTGGGGGTGGGCGAATGAAGCAAATCAAGGTTGGTGGAGCAGTGAGGTCTGGTGAAGGTAGCATCATGCAATGGTTTTTCATTTTGCTTGACACAAAGGCCTAGGTTTACTATGGTCTTGTTTCACCCTTGCGTGACACAAGGGCAATGCAACCCCTTATGTGAGATTTACTATGCCATGCAGTACCACTTTCTATGGCTCTGCAGAGCATAGTAAATCGGAAGTAGCACAAGGAAGCACAAGTTGCTGCCTTGCATCACTCTGCACTGGGAAGGCGTTCCATGGGTGGAGCGTGGGTGTTCCCACGCATCCACCCATGGTTTTTGGCAGACTCTCAGATTTACTAAAAATAGTAAACCTGGGAATGCATCGAAATGCTGTGCATTCCCAGAGAGGAATAATGAAGAGAAATTTGTTTACTTCTCTTTGTTTTTTATCTTTGTACATGTGGTGCATTCTGCAGCACACTGGAAAGAGGAAAATGCCTCAGAGGATTTTTTTTGTGCAAGAAGGTGTCCCTCCCTGCACAAACAATCCTGCTTGCAACGTAGGCACCCTTGCACCACAGTGCAAGGGTGGCTGCATTGGCGCTTGGCAGCGACTAGTGCACCAGCGCAGAAATAGAGCAAGAATGTGCCATAACTAGTAGATATGGTGCATTCCTTACCTTTCCATTTGATGCAGTGGAGTGATTTGCCTTACTGCATTGCGCTGCGTCAAATGTTAGTAAATCTGCCCTAAAGTACCATTTGCACAGTACAATACCCCGATGTGAATGGATAGGTGACCCAAACAGATATTGCTTTGACATGAGCAAAGGATAAGGTTGGTGTAATTTATATTGCAATCTGAATGACATATAAGCAGTGCCAAAATGTTGGCATTTAAGGGAAATGAGCAGTAGGGACATCATTTGTTTTCTCCCGGATCACACAGTTTGTTAAAATTGAAACACTGATTCTGATGCATGCAGCTTTGCAACTAGCCTCCATCTCCTCTCAAATAAAGCTTCCAGAGAATCACTAATGCAACCCACAGGCATTAACAGTCTGTATAACAGTTGCAAGCCTTTTGAATACTAACATATTTATATATAGAAATGGTGAATCTGCATTGCTTTTATGTGAAAGCACTCTGTATGATATTCAAATCCTGTCAAACACACAACTGTTCCAGAATGGCAAATTTTCAATACCTCTACAAAACACATCACTGTATTTCAGCAGCAAATGTTAATTTGCTCCATTTTTTATTTATGTGATATGTGAATAACACAAACAGCAGCACTGTACAGGGTCAAATACAAGCATTAAGTCAAGAAATGATGGGAGAGTAGCCGGGTTCTGGGAACAGAAGTGTGCTGTTACTGCATTGTAATTTAGTGCTATAAAAATCGGTGTGTCTTCGACTGTTTTGTAAACTGGAGCTGTGTTGGGGAAGTCCTGATTGATATAAGGATGTTGTTCCAGATCCCTGGTGCATAGATAGAAATTGCAAGCTGCCTTGATTTTTCTTTTTACATTTCTTAGGGCCGTATTACGACTTTGGCAGTCCTCCAGTGGTGCCTCCACCACGTCGTTTTCTGGAGGGCCGCCAAAGCCATGGTGCGTCAGCCGGCCAGATTACAAGTGTAATCCAGGTCAGCCGGATGGTGCTGCGGCGGTCTCACAGCAATGGGCTGTTAGGCTCATCGGAGGGCCATAACATGCAGCCCACCACCATGACAGCGCCTGCAGCATGTTCCTGCATGGTGTGGCATGCACACCACACCGTACAGAAACGGGGGTGCAATTTCATGGGGCACAACCTGTCCCCCTCCCCCCACACACCCCCAGGTACAGATACAGAGGGGCCGATTCCGATTCGGGCCGGAAATCTCTCCGACCGAGCCGGACTCGGAGAGATTTCCGACCGAATCGGACTCTGGCAGCCCGACCGAACGAGTACGATGCGCACGTATGCCATCGGACTCGAGTCGGTCGGACTCCCATTGAAGTCAATGGGAGCCGGTCGTACAACGCGTACGCGGGCTCCCATTGACTCAATGGGTGCGAGGCGGACAAGGGCGCCCCCTACAGCGTGTACGCGGCGAAGCGACTCGCGCCGTACACGCACAGGTAGGGGGGACCCATGGGTCCCCCCTGTGTGCGTCACGCGTGGCTACGCGTACATGGGGGTCCGACACGGACCCCCAAAGTACGGCTCCGACTGCTCTTTCGAGCCGGAGTGCGCGGCTCGGTCGGACTGCTCGCGGCACGCATCGTACTTACCCGGCCGGGGAACGTCTCCATTGCGCGGTGCGAGTCGAGTCCGAGCGAGTCGGTCGGTGCGGTTCGACCCGGGAACGGTCGGAGCGGTCGGGACGCCCGGATGAGTCGGTGGGCGAATTCGCATCGTACTCGCTCGCCCGGATGCGCGTACGAATCGGTCTGGAAATAGGGCTCCAAATCGGATCCGGTTAAGCCGAATCCGATTCGGAGCCCTACCGGCCGAGATCGGAATCGGCCCCAGAATGGGGCCCTGTTAGGGCTCCCTTAGTTGCCTCTCTGCCACCCTTTTCATGTTGGGCTCACTTCCATGAAAAAGGTGGTGAAAAGGCATCTCATAATATGCGTGGCGTTGCCGGTGGCAGACCACCGGCCTAGCGGAATCTTAGATCCCAGCGGAGCCAGTGGTCTTGTGGTGGTCGAACTGCCACTTTCTGAATACTGCGGGCAGACCCGCAGTGTGGAGGTGGTCTGACCGCCACCACCAGTATGGCGGTCCTATGGACTGCCGTAGTCATAATAAGGCCCAGAGTCTCCAGCTGATAGTTTCCTAGTTGTGGGTTTTCCAAGCCATAAGAGGTGGTAAACTTCCCTGCAAAATAAGCGAAAGTACTGGCCAAGATATTTTGTAAATGATGCAACCCTGTTTGAAGATGTTGCAGGGGGACAAGGGGAGCTACTAGGGTTCCAACAGGACAGGGGTGATGAAATCATATTTATTCAAGCACTGGAAAAGAAATGTTCTGTCAAGTATGATGCCTTAAATGTGGTATCGTGGAGACCATGGAGTAGGGTGTTACCATCATCTATATGCAAGACTATGATGGCTTGATCAGCAGTCCAGAAGTTGTTTTCTGGATGAAACTGTTTCATGTTCTTTAGAAGAGAGAGATGGAACAAGGCCATCTTTGCTTTTTGGCACTGTGTTGCTTGACTGTGATATTGGTGTCCAGGGTGTATCCAAGAAGCCTGGCATTAGGTAAAGGTTTTGGTTTGAAGCCATCGAGGTTCATGTCTTTGAGTAAGGTTTGCACTGTAGCCATCAAGTTTCATGTCATTGAGTCAGATTTGACCTGTATCATGCATGCTGTTCTTGACAAATAACAGGAATTTTACCCTGGTGGGGTTGAGCTTCAGGAAAGCACTGGACATATAGGTCGGGATGAGCTATGAGCAGTGTTTGAGGCATTAGATTTTTGGAGTGGAGGAGACATTCAAGTAGACCTTTGTATCATAGGCATGTTGGTGAATTATGATGCCATTATTTTTTAGTAGAGCCCAGAGCACTCCACGCAGAGGTTGAGGATGACATGGGACAGTATGGAACCTTTGGGGACTCTGCAGGTGATGGGCATCTTTTAGGACCTGTAGGTGTCCATGTGAATGAACTGGCGTCAGTTGAAAAGGTAGGAGAATCAGTGAAGGGCATTGCCTGAAAATCCCATACAAGACTCCGGGCTATGTTCGACCATGTAGAAGGCAGCTGAGAGGAACAACAAAGGCAAGAGGTAGTGGTTCTCTTCATCTGTGGGTAGGAGGACTTCATCAATGATGTGTAAGGTAGAGGTCTCAATGCTGCAGCATGATCTGAAGCCAGATTAGTAGTCATTCAGAAGATGGTTTACATTTAACTGGTTAGGAAGTGTGTCATGATAATGAGTAATATCTATTACCGGACAAAGAGGCATGTGGAGAAGGTCAATTAATGTTCTTAAATCTTTACTTAACATTAATATTTATTCATGAAGTAAAGCACTTTGCTTGGTGGATATTATCCACTATAAACAAATTGTTTTGATATTAATAATAGCCCCTAATTTCTCAAGAACCAATGCAATTTTGTTTTTCATGAGAGCGGACCTCTGGATAAAAGCTAAAAAATACCTTACTAAACTGCCGTAATCATTCAGTTACAATGATGTCCATCAGTTCTCATAGATGTACGACTGATACATTCCTTTCCACATCTTTAGGAGCTGAAATGTTGTCCCTCCCCATCCTGCTATGTCCTTCCACCCACCCGCCAACCCCCCATTCCCACTGCCGGCCTGATAGCTTTGCTGACCTTGAACTTTTCTCTGCAGTGTGGCTTCCACCTAGAGCACTTCAAATAAGCACACTGCTGGGAAGGGAAGTAACATCATGCACTGCCTGCAGTGAACAAAAGACGTATAGAGTCTGTGAATGTCGAAGGTGTACACTGACGGGAAAAGTGAGGAGGGGCTGAAAAGTTGGAAAGGGCCTTAGTGCTCATTCTAAGACTTAGGACTGGGAGGCCATTACTTAATTGACGTCCCCAATTCTTGTGCTTATGATTCTAACATTTAAGACAACATTGGAGTTTAAACTTCTGCACAAGGGAATTCGACTATCTATGAAACAAGAAGACTGATGCTTTGAGTGGCTAATAGGGATGTGTCAGAGTAGTCCACATGTCAAACAAGGCTGACATGTGGATAACATTGCCTCTCAGAAGCTTCAATGTCTCTTAATGCAAAAGTAGCTCTGTCCATCTCTGGACTTATGAAACGCAGCACTAGCATTAAACTGTACTGGAACAGAAGGAGACTATCTTGAGTGTAATTAACCACCTTCTTCACAAATCAAAGCCTTTGAAAGCCTTGTATGGCTGGTAACACTTGGATATACTCTGATGCATATCATGCAAGTAGACCTTCCCTAGACATATAGGCCTTTCATTGTTATCTATAGTTTGGAGAAGTGGAAGAGGTTTGTATAAGTCAACTCAATTCTCTTTCATAAAGGTCAACCAATGTATGGTTTCAACAGTGTATGATTTTGCTCCTTGTCCTTCAAAACAAAATATTTAATCTGCCACTACCCTTGAAATGTTGGTTGTCTGTGTTGATCATTGGATCTCTGAGTTAAGCCTGAATAATCTATAAAAGAGTATTGCTTTGTTTGAATTTTCCTTTAAATTGGGTCACTTATGTCTGTCTCTCTCTTCCTCATAACAGGACTCCACAGAATGGAGCAAGAATGAGAGGAGCAAGGCAGGGAGAAAAGCATGAACTGGAGGTTCGTTGAGGTCATCTCCTTCCTGTTTATATGGGACCATATCACAGTACAGCCCGCCCACCAGGAAGCCACGACTGTTGAGCAACATGTCTCCAAGGAATTTGATTGGCTTATTTCAGACAGAGGACCCTTCCATCATTCACGGAGCTACCTATCCTTTGTGGAAAGACACCGTCAAGGATTTACAACCCGATATAAGATATACAGGTATGGCTACTCTGAAGCGCTGCTATAAGCAATGGAAAATTCCAGCGGTGCCAAATTTGGTAGACTGAAATTGGAGTACGAGAGAGTGATTGAACAGAGTACTTGGGCGCATAACAGATTGTATAAACTGAAAAAAAAAACAATAATCAAATAAGTGAATAAGAGAGTGAATGATCAAATGTTACCAAGTTAGATAGTTAATAAATATGGGATTCATTTTCATAGTGACTGAATCCCTGATTAGGAGAATAATCAAATATGCAACAAAAATAACTAAGTTGGCGAAGATTGAGTCTGTTTTGAAAAGAGTGACTTCCTATTCGCATTGCAGAGTGAGTAAACATTTTGGACAATTAAAATGTGATCATATTAATGAACTAGCAAGTCAGTGATTAAGTGAGCAAGCTACGTAATAATGGAATAAACATAGGAAGGAACACATGCATATGCGAGTATGTCAAAAATAGCACAGTGATTGATTTAGTGAACGAAGTACTAGCAGACTGAATTAATATGTGCATGATCAGGCTTGGAGTGGGACAAAAAAGAGCAGTCGCGGCTGGCACAGGTAAGAGCGGTGAGGCTGGGTGTCAGGGGATAGTCGACAGACGACATGGTAGGTAAAATTAAATTAAAAATAAATAAAACCACTTACCTTGCGCTCGCAGCAGTGCCAACTGGGCGATGCGGCATACGCAAAGTAAGTGGTTTTATTAATTTTTAATTTAATTTTACCTACCCCGTCATCCGTCAATTTTCTCCCCACCCCGCCCAAGTCTCACCGATTTTACCTGTGCGGGCCGCCGTTTGAAAAAGAGGCCCGAGCACCAAAATAAAAGTGGCTCTCATTAGCGAACCAGAGAGCTAAGAAAAAAAGTGGTATTATCACTGAAATCGACTGTAAAAACCGGCCCACAAGTACTTATTTTTGGGAACCGGCACTTATTTTTAATCATCAGACTTCGACCCAAACGGCACTGGTATTTAGCACGCCTGACATTTGAAAGCATCAGCCGCAGACTTCTAAGCAAAACTTTGGGCACCAGCAATTCTTCTTTTACAAGCAGTGAATGGGGCATTATTTTTGTAATCAATATTTTGAACACTTTTTTTAGACAATATTTAGACCACGACATTCTTATGTGAAACCCAGGTCACACAATCCTTTCTCAAGGCATTGTCCCTGCCCACAGACATGCTTATCTCTTGAAGTTCCACCTACACATTTGGTTGAGTATGGAGGTTTGGCTTCAACCCCACCTACTGATTAGGCATTTTACTAGGTTTTTGGTCCAGAGGGAGAATATGGTCCTCGCATAGGAACGTGAAAGGGTGCACAAATTAGTGAATTCTGTTTTCAGGACCATGGATGACGAACAAACTGCTGAGTCTGAGGTAGACAGAATTGCTCTTCATCCTTCCATGAAATAAATCAGCAGACTAGGCATGCATTCTGCCACACTTTCACTGCTGTTTTACGTGGAGAAAAAGGATCACAGGACATTTGTCCCAAGGGATCTATGACACAATATCTAAACCGCAAATATCGACCTACAGAAATATTGGGTCTAAAATATCAATGTTAAAAATATCGACTCCATATATTTATAAAGGTAAGTACAACAATAATATCGGGAAAAAAACATCGTTTTACGCTAATATCGTATAAATGTATACAAAAATATTGTTTTTTAATATACATATATATATATACATACATATATATAAAAAGAGTAAAAATTTAATATATTTTAACATGTAACATTAATATAATATAAATTAAATATTTTTCAATAATATTTAAAACTATATATAAATATATATTTATATAAACAAACACACACACACATATATGTGTGTTTGGTTATGTACACATATGAAATGCAAAACTGTTATTAAAAATATTCATGTAAATTTATATAATTTTTTCTATTTTTTTAATTTACTAATATAACAAGTATATATATATATATATATATATATATATATATATATATATGTATATATATATATATATATATGTGTATATATATATACATATATATAAACATATATATAAACATATGCAGAACAAATTTAAAAATAAACTGCAAAAAAGTTTAACAACTGCCAAATTAATTATACATAAAAAAATTAAACAATTGAAAAAATAAATTTTACTGAAAATATCTTACAAATAAAAAATATATATATATAAAAATATAAAATTAAATTCACAAATGCATAATAATAATAATATATTTAAACAATATTAACAAAACTATTGAATTCTAGGAATAATAAATTTACTATTTCCACTGCATTCTCTGCAACAGTAGGGAAAGCGTTGGACTTAGGAGGCGTAAAATTTACTATTATCACTCCAGTCTGTGCAACAGTACGGAAAGTATTGGACTGCGGAGGTATAAAATGTACTATTCCCACTCGAATCAGTGCACCAGTAGGGACATTGTTGGACTCATGAGGGGTAAAATTTAATATTCCCACTCCAGTCTGTGCAGAAGTAGGGAAAGCGTTGGACTCAGGAAGGGTAGAATTTACTATTCCCCCTCCAGTCGGTGCAACAGTAGGGAAAGTGCTGGACTCAGGAGGGGTAAAATGTACTATTCCCACTCCAGTCTGTGAAGCAGTAGGGAAAGTGTTGGACTACAGAGGGGTAAAATGTACTACTCCCACTCCAGTAGGTGCAACAGTTGGGTAAGTGTTGAACTCAAGATGAGTAAAATTTACTAATCCCACTCCAGTCTGTGCAACAGTAGGGATAGCGTTGGACTGCGGAGAGGTAAAATGTACTATTCCCACTGCAGTCTGTGCAACAGTAGGGAAAGCGTTGGACTAAGGAGTGGTAAAAATTACTATACCCAACCCAGTCTGTGCAACAGTAGGGAAAGTGCTTCACGTCAAACACATACAATATTTTAATAATTGTATTAATTGATCAACTAAAAAACTCTTAATATAAATATCATATATATATATATATATATTACATTTAAAAAACAATTAGACAATTAGACATAATTATATTTTTTTAATAATTAATATGAATAAAATGCTATTTATTTATTTCATTATATTCCCACAATATACTCCCACATACCTAGCAGCCCAAAATTAAAATATAATTTAAATAAAAAAGTATAGCACAATTAACATATTAAGTAATAAATAACATAATGAATAATACCTGAATAATTCATTGTTAATTAATTATGACTTAGAAAAGTATAACACAATTAACATAAAGTAGTGAATAACACATGAATAATGAATCATTAATTAATAATGACTTAAATAACTTCCCCACCCTAGCCTCCTAAAAACACAACCCACACCTAATATATAGCATAAGAAATATATTTATTAAACAATTTACATAATTATAAATCAATTACATATTTTAATTAAAATTATTATTTAATTGGTATTTAATATTTACTTAATTAACTTCTAATCATATACCCCTACAAACACAACTCACACCTAAAATGTAAATTAAAAAAGATAATATTTACACAATTTATATAATTAATTATCAATTAAATAATTAATACATGAATAAATAATTATTAATTATTACTTAATTAACTTCCCACCTTATATGCCTACAAACCCAACAACCCGCACCTAAAATATAACTGAAAAAATAATAATTACACAATTAAATAATTAATATTAATTACAAATGTAATTATTGATTAATTATACTTAATTAAATTCCCACCTTGTACCCCTGCAAACCGCTTAACATGCTGCAACATTATAAATTACTATTAACAATTAACAATTAAATTTCAATTATAAATAACATACAATTACAAACTATATTTAAAAACATTAACAACAATTATACAAACAATATATAACATATACAATTAAAATATAAATTAAAACACATAAAGATAATAAAAATGATATTTTTAACTGTATTATTAAAAAACGATATTAACAACACAGATATTTTTGAAAACAATATTACTTACCTTAAAAAATTGATATTTTTGTCAATGATATTTCTGCATCACAATATTTATGTGTCACAATATTAAATGCTCGATATTAATGTAGCTCTATATTACTGACTCAATATTTTTTCCAAATACCCTACCAAGAACGCTCTGTGAGTTTCATACTTTTTTGCTGTTTTGCCTTACCAAAATGCTCCACAACCCACATGTCTTGGCATTTTGGCCTAACTGAAAATGAATGAAACATTCGTTCCACCCATGCTGGGAGGCAGGAAAAAATGGAAGGCTGTAATTTCCATCTGGATTAGGGTTGTCAACAGAAGTTAAATTCAATTCTTTTTATTGATGGATAGTCTATTATAGCCATTTTCAGGCTTTCTTCTAATCATATCCTGATACACAGGCATGGCCTACTGTGTACCCTACACATCATTTGGGTTTGGCTTTTGTGTCTATGTTGATGACACAGTGGAGATGACCAGATTAGGCAACCCATAAGTGTGGTCTTCTGTGACACCGTCTCTGGCACATCTCTTCAATCCTCATCCGCATTCTGTCTGCAATTTATTTCTCACTTCAGGAGTTCACAGTTAACGCTTAAGTCATTTGAAGTGGAAAAGTGTGCGGTAAAGCACTCTTCTTCGGACACCAGATTAATAATTTAGGGAAAAGGGGGCCAGCTGCCTAGCTTGGAATAATGCAATAGCCTATTGCTGTCATGGGCATTTTCTATATGTGCATCAGTCCCCCTGGAATGGACATAAGATCCCATCTCCTGATGAGAACCACTGGAGAGACCACACCTTCCCTCTACTAGCTTTGACCTTTTATGGAACCTTGGTCACCAAGGCATGGGTTCTAGCCTCCTTGGGCCAGATTTACTGAGGGTTTGCACTGGTGCATGTGTGGTATTAAATGAAGCAAACCAACGCAAGCATCCAAAGCACCATAAGCCGCAGCGACAGATCAGCTTTCACGTGCAAAACCTATTGTGCACTGGACGTTTCCTATTGTGCTGAGCCTAAACCCATTTGCACCATTGTCTGCTAATATAGTCAAGGCCGGAGTGTCAAGGGTGGGACAGCACAAAAATCTTAGGTTTTGGTGAAGATCCAGATTTTTTAAACTAGTGTGATCCGACTTTGTCCCAAATCCTCATGTAAAGAAAAGCAGGCACAATCAAGGAGAGAAGCTGTGTTTCTCCTGATATACATACAAACAACATGTGTGCCTTACCCTATAACACACATCTTACATGTCTGAAACTGTGATGCTGTTTGCAAGTAGGAATATGTCCTGGAGGTTTTGCCTTCAGTACACATCCTAGGGTAGACATTGCAGTCTCCTTTGCACCACAGTGTAATTCTCTGCTTGACGCAGACCAGCTAGTGCAAGCTCCGCTGAAGCCATCGCTGGCAGGCGGGTCTTACGAAACCTGGTGCTGTACTACTTTCTGCCCTTCACACAGCACAGAACATGCCATTTTTGAGGCTCGAGTTGTCTCTGGGGAGAATGGGTCCGTTATCAGCCTAGTCTAAATTCTGTTACCTGAGTTAGCCTCGTCATTCAAGAAAACATTGCCTGGTGGCCTCTGATTCTCAGCTCTGAGCTCTCAATTCTGGAATACTCTTGAAACCCATGCGCTTTCCAGGAGATTAATTAACACCAGCCTGCATGTGTAGCACTGCTCCCCAATTCTGAAATGTTTGGCCATCAGGTTGTGAAGCGATCTATAAGAACGCAGTACTCATATTAATGAGACCCAGCTATGAGGCTGTGTGTTACAGGACTGGGGGGGGGGGGCAACGTTTTTCACGTACAAACTTTCAGTAATTTTTGCAAATTACACAATTCCCACGCATGTCTGGTAAAGTGTTCTGCATTTGGGATTTCCCATTAAAATCGAAGCTTTCACACCCCATGTAATGTTATTTAAAACTTAAATGATTGCGAACATCCATCTAGTTTCAAAATCACAAGGAAAGGGATTCTAAAGTTAACTTAAAAAAATGGTATGTCCGTTTTCTGCATAAAGTAGTAATAGTATAGAAATATTGCAGGTTTGTGGTTTGTAAAAAAATAACTTTGCAACGGCATAGATGTAGGGAAAGTAGAAAACTCCATGTACAATAGAGAGGCCATTTTTAGGTTTTGCCTATGGTGTGCATGTGCTTTTAGTGAAACTATTGTTATTTTTTTTAAAAAGCATAAAAATAGGCTTAGAGCATGCCCATTATTTATCAACAATTACCATTGATTCGCTTCCAGGTCACTCTTGTTTCCTTGCTTTTTAATGGTCACGCCTCCTACTTCCTCCTGCATTCTTCAAGGGTATTCTGTACCTGCCATAGAGCATGAGCCTAGCACAGCTTCTTGTTTGTGGGCAGAGTCCTTCCACTGTTCACACGCTGCTCCAGGTACTATTTTTTACTTTATACCATGCCCTCTAGCAGAGTGCATGGCACAGTACAGTCTCCCCACCTCCCACACTCCCCTCTTAGATCCCTGCTGTTGCTTCAACCCCACACTCCCTCCCCTCCTGCCCATTTTTTTGCCCAACCCCATATCCACCCCACCCCCACGCAGAGATTTAGCAACATTTTAAGAAGTAAAAGAAACAATATGACGCAGTCAACAGTGGCCATGTCATAGTGCTTTCTTTTTTTTTTACTGTAAACAATGTTGCCCTGCAGCTCACGCTGCTGTGTGACGTGTGAAAGAACAATTGACAGTCAATAGATCTTGCATAGGCGAAACCTCTTGGCTTTGCCAATACTTGTTTGAATTTCTGCGAGGTTTTGTTCGTATTATAAAAACTTTGCACATCCCTTCCTTAGGACCACACTCCTTCCTTGGGACCACGTCCCTTCCTTGGGATACACCCTCTTTCCTTGGGACCACGTCCCTTCCTTGGGATACACCCTCTTTCCTTGGGATCACGTCCCTTCCTTAGGACCACACTCCTTCCTTGGGATACACCATCCTTCCTTGGGACCACGTCCCTTCCTTGGGATATACCCTCCTTCCTTGGGATACACCCTCCTTCCTTGGGACCACGTCCCTTCCTTGGGATACACCCTCTTTCCTTGGGATACACCATCCTTCCTTGGGATACACCCTCCTTCCTTGGGATACACCCTCCTTCCTTGGGACCACGTCCCTTCCTTGGGATATACCCTCCTTCCTTGGGATACACCCTCCTTCCTTGGGACCACGTCCCTTCCTTGGGATACACCCTCCTTCCTTGGGACCACGTCCCTTCCTTGGGATACACCCTTCTTCCTTGGGACCACGTCCCTTCCTTAGGACCACACTCCTTCCTTGGGATACACCCTCCTTCCTTGGGACCACGTCCCTTCCTTGGGATACACCCTCCTTCCTTGGGATACACCCTCCTTCCTTGGGACCACGTCCCTTCCTTGGGATACACCCTCCTTCCTTGGGATACACCCTCCTTCCTTGGGACCACGTCCCTTCCTTGGGATACACCTGATACACCCTCCTTCCTTGGGACCACGTCCCTTCCTTGGGATACACCCTCTTTCCTTGGGACCACGTCCCTTCCTTGGGATACACCCTCTTTCCTTGGGATCACGACCCTTCCTTAGGACCACACTCCTTCCTTGGGATACACCATCCTTCCTTGGGATACACCCTCCTTCCTTGGGATACACCCTCCTTCCTTGGGACCACGTCCCTTCCTTGGGATATACCCTCCTTCCTTGGGATACACCCTCCTTCCTTGGGACCACGTCCCTTCCTTGGGATACACCCTCCTTCCTTGGGACCACGTCCCTTCCTTGGGATACACCCTTCTTCCTTGGGACCACGTCCCTTCCTTAGGACCACACTCCTTCCTTGGGATACACCCTCCTTCCTTGGGACCACGTCCCTTCCTTGGGATACACCCTCCTTCCTTGGGATACACCCTCCTTCCTTGGGACCACGTCCCTTCCTTGGGATACACCCTCCTTCCTTGGGATACACCCTCCTTCCTTGGGACCACGTCCCTTCCTTGGGATACACCCGATACACCCTCCTTCCTTGGGACCACGTCCCTTCCTTGGGATACACCCTCCTTCTTTGGGATACACCCTCCTTCCTTGGGACCACGTCCCTTCCTTGGGATACACCCGATACACCCTCCTTCCTTGGGACCACATCCCTTCCTTAGGACCACACTCCTTCCTTGGGATACACCCTCCTTCCTTGGGATACACCCTCCTTCCTTGGGACAATGCTTAAAACGTGGTACCATGCTCGAACGTTCATATGCAAAAATCAGGAAATCTCCCGGCTAATGTGGTGAGTTTCAGCTCAAGGCACCAGTGTGAAGCGGAGAGATGTCTGCGGGTCCCTTGAAAAATCATAATGGGTAGTTATTAGCCAAGCAGGAGCCAGCCGATCCCTCAGCTCCCGCCCTCGGAGACAGGGTCTGGTGCACTCAGCGCTCTGATGGAACGTTACTTCAGAGACGAGCTGCACAGAGCACTGAGATGGTATCTACCCTCACGTGGTCGGGACCGCATCTTTACTGCATAACAGCAGACTTCTGAGCAGGGCGGGGTGGTACTTGAGCAGGATTAAAGACGCTTTCTAGTGATAACCTAACATAATGGGCGGACAGGACAGCCTTCTAAAAACCGTAGACCACATTTTATAATCCTGAAAGGGCTGACTCGGCTATTCGTCCTTCAGATGTCGATTATTGATACCAATGAGTTGGGCAAGCATAAAAAAGCGTATGTGTCTCGATACCGTTCAGTGTGTGTTTTTTTTTCTATATAAATAGTCATTAGTGTCATACCTGAACCAGCCAATGAATTTCTTGATTCAGTTAGTAAACACCGTTCCTTCGACCTAAACTGGCCCCCAGTAAAAACACAACATAACCAGTTCTCTTCACACAATCCTGCATCTCTAACAATCACAAGTGCTAAAGTCGTATTGTTTCACACTATCTGAGTGGGTTTTCGATCCTATTGTGGCATAGTTCCTGGCGTCCACTTGAATGTCTGCCCGACAATAGTCAGGATTGTGTCCCTCTACAGAGGGGAAGTGTTGAAGGCGTAGCCTGTATTGGAAGTTTGGTGTGCTCAGAGTCTGTGTGCTTAGTTCATGTGCCTTATGTGGTCACTGGATTTCTTCCTCCTGCCCCCAAGTCGTATCCTTGACTTTTGAGCAGGGAAGGGCAGAGCAAAGCACAGGCATGTGCTGACCCTATGTTGCCTCTGCACGCCTTGTGTACAGAAGTGATGCTTGTAGCCAGAAAGCAGGATGCAAGGCCCAGAGAGCCAATATAGCACCATAAGCCCCAACATTGGCTCCTGCTTTTATCCTTAGATGGTGAGAATGTTGAAAGCTTAGCATTTGGGGCTAGCCCACAAGCATACAGATGGCAGTGGTGGAAATGTGAAGCTGTGTGAAACTTTCAGGCACTTTGAAGGGGCAGAGGAAGGGAAGATGGCAAACTGGTAGTCATAGGAAACATATTGATTTCTTTGCATCATAATCATGTACATTTTACAGGTGGGTTTCATTACACCTCACCTGGAGCAACCCCTAAGGTACCAAACTCACCTTAAAACAAGTGCTTCTTCTTGTCTTGTTCCTTGCACTGGCCATCCACCCCTCCCCCTTTTCGTCCATCTCCACTTTGCCTACCCTGCTCTCTAGTAATTTATTATATACCTATTGTCTAATAGCAGTGCTTAATTTATAAAATCATAAGTGCCAGAGCCCTGACCAGGAGGCCACTGCAGCTTGCATCATAACATATTTGTGCGCATGCCTGGCGATGCATGTGTACATATAAATCATCATGATGTGGCCCCCACAGCGTACTGATGCATATCTAAAGAAAGAAATAGTCAGGAACCTTGGTGTAATTTTTGATAATCAGCTACCATTTGAGCCTCAAGTGAGAAAGATCATAGCCACCTGTTTTTTTGCTCTTAAAATCTTTAAAAAGACTTTTGCCGGATCAGTTTCGTAAAATGTTAATCCACGCAATGATCACGGCTGAGTTAGATTACGCAAACTCACTGTACCTTGGACTACTTAGCAAATTACAGCTACTTCAAAATGCTGCGGCTCACCTCATTTTGAGATGCCCAAAAATACAATCCTCTATAAATGAATCTGAAAACCTTACATTGGCTTCCCATCAAACAAAGGAAAATGTTCAAAGCCCTTGCCATCACCTATAGGGCTCTTCACCTCTTCGGCCCTTTCTATTTACAAAGAAGATTTAAACACTAGGGGCCCCATGCATCAAACTAAAAACCGGTCGCAAACGGGACGATTCGCAGAATCTGCCCCTTTGCGACCGGTATTTTTGCATTTGGGATGCATTTAAGTAATTGCAAATTGCGATGCCTCAAATGCAATGCATGATGATATTTAAAATAGCGATTTCGCTATTAGGGGACGCTAATTACCGTCAAATGAAACTTGATGGTAATTAGCGAAAACTTTGAAAAATGCACTAAAGTGCATTTTTCAAAGTTCAAGATTACACACACACATGCCCTTGGGTTCACTTAGCAATTTCAGGGGTGCTACAGGGTGTCATCTTGGCACCCTAGCACCCTTGAAATTGCATGCGCAATTTGCGAGTACCTATTGGGTACTCGCAAATTGCGCATGCAATTCCCATTCATTCCTATGGGCCTCTAGGCCCATAGGAATGAATGGGAAGCAATTCCTTAATTGCGACTCGCAATTTGCGACTCGCAATTTGGAATTTGTAGGAATTGCTCATTTATTTGCAATTCCTACATGCAAAGCCATTAGCGGATCTTTAATTGCGATTCCTTAAAAATCGCAATTAAGGATTCGCTATTGGCTATTTTGATGCATGTGGGGGTTGGTCCCTACTAGAACCCTCTGCTACCTCAATCAGGGATTAATGCGTATCCCTAAGATACATAAGGAGAGGCAGGGGGACACTACTTTGTTTATATGACAGCAAAAAACTGAAATTTGCTTCCTAAATCTCTTATAGGGTTGGACTCGGAAAAAGCCTTCAAAACCTCGCTAAAAACTTATTTCTTTAGAGAACTGTAAATTCTTTCCACTTGGCAAGCTTGAGTGCTGGGACGGTTCTGTTGGATCAGCTGTGCGCTATATAAATGATATTTCATTTCTTCATTCATTCATGTATGAATCCGTGATGTCGAATGTGTCAATATACCTCAGTGCATCTGTGTTTTTTTTTTGTCTTTGGCGATATCTTAGCATCATCAGCATTAACCATTTTCTTTCTTTTGCCAATGCTAAATAACATTGGTACAAATGACTGGGTTAGCCAATAGGTCTGCAATGTCAAAACCCAAAGTCGAGACCATCTTTGCCAATGCTTGTTTGTTTTATTAAGGTTCTGGTCAAGCAGTGCTCTTCCGGTGTAGTAAAAAGGCCGTGTCTGTGCGGATGGAAAGTTGCAAGGAGAGAGAGACCTTGCAGGACTTGGGCCTTAAGTCTAAAAAGAGTCAGGCCCATGGGAGAGTTTGGTTTAAGCGCTTACATTTTCCATGCTCTGATTGCCCCTCCTCCAGGATATAGTGCCACACGCGCACCCACAGAGCAGCGGAGCCCACTCTGACGTCATCTATGTACTGTAGTCCTCCGCCCTCCTGCTGGCAGATCAGCGCCTTGGAGCAGGCCTTCTGTGCTGGTCCTCAAGGGACGTGTGCCCTTATCAGTGGAGCAGCTAAGCAGATGGGAGCGAGCCCACACAGTCACTCACAGCTCTCTTGAGAAGTAGTGCCAAGAAAGCACAGCCTCTGCACTTGGCACAGAGCACATCATTGGAAGTTAAGAATGCTGACGCACGCTGCTTCCACACGCACAATGATTGCACCATCTCTCATGAGCCATAGAATATATGGAGTTTGGGGGCTTAGACTGGTTGTCAATGAGAGAGAAAATCACATTTTACCGTCAAATGATCCTGCCATTATGCCATTTCTGATATTTTAGAAGGTGAAACATTGTTATTTTTGGAAATGATAAAGACGTATTAAAGTGAATATCATTCCCTAATGTACAAATAGCCAAAATAAATGAGACTAAAATGACATAAAATCGCAAAAGTTTATTTCGAGTTTATGAAAAATGTGTTTATAGCGCCCAATATCAGAGACTGACAAATACATACCTAGGGGACACGAGCATTAGGGACTTCAACATGTATTTCCATTTCCTTGGACTACTGTACTTCGTGTCCAATATCAAGAGGGAGCCTCAAGGTCGGCCCGAGATAGAAAATATGCTGGAACACTAAATTAAAACTGGTCTCCATTAGTGAATCAGAGAGATGAAAAAGTGCTCCACGATTGCAAATGGGGGCACTTTTGAGGGCGCTCTATGGGTGTTTAGCAAGCTATAGGATGCTGCATGCATGTGTGCCTGCTATACGCAATATTTGTGGTAGTATCAGAGAAATCAAGGTAAACTGGCCAACCTGACCATAGAACAGGCCCACAAGTAGCCAAAACGCCCCACACACTCAGCCATCATCACACCAGCGCTTCTGGCAGATCGCCCCCTATGCCAGTCCGACCCCTGAAAATAATCTTCTGTTCTCCTGGAATTTTAGTGCACGCAAACGAATCGCAGAGACCACCTCAACCAACTTAGTCAAAAGATTAAATTCAGTTGACTGAGGAATTACAATGAAAGATCTCGACTTCTGACCACAGTATCCCTTGTTTCAAAACACAAAAGCCACATGACGTCTACTGGAGCAATGGGAAAATTAATGTACAATTACACGTTATACAATTGTATACAATTAAATACAATGGGGGCACTGGTGATTGTAAAGCACCTGTAGTGAAGTGTATTAGCCAAAAGCATCTCTCGTAAAATATTGCTGTCACCTTGGCAAATGTGGGTCAGGCCGGATTTACTATGGCTCTGGCTTCCCCTGATTCCCACCTTTGTGGACTTTCCAAGTGCACCAGATGTATCCGTGTTGTAGGGTATAACTACGCCCTCTCTGTTCATTCATTTCACATTCTCCAAGATAGAAACAGAGACTAGAGACAGGTGCAGGGTTGTGTTACTGGGGGAAATGCAGAGGTTGGAATCTCATCTTCAGTGCACCGCAGTGCTCCCCCTAGTGGGGGAAGTGCGGGTTGGCCTACTTATGGCTCTGTTGCAGAGGCCTGGTGCTTTTGGCACCACCTGCTTGCTACCTCATTCCACTAAAAATCATTGATCCAAAGTGTGATTAAACTACATCAGTATATTATATGAAGCTTCTTATCTCACAGTGCCCCTTCCAGGGCTCTACAGTCCTGTATCTGCACAGAGATGCTTTACAGGGACGGAAGCTGAAGAGCTCAGACCAGGAGTCGGCGCATGGAGCATAGCCAGAGAGCAAGTGAGCACAAAGCTAAGCAAAGAAAGGAGAGCCATCAAGGCCCTATAGAGCAAAAGGGAGCAAGTTCAGCTTCAAAAACTGTGAGTCTCAGCAGTGAAGCAAGTGTGTGAGACTCACTTCTAGAAGCACAGTCTTATTAACTGTTTGCAAGTCTCAATTCTTGGTAGAGAAGTTCTATTACTTGGTGTGAGTCCCACAAAGTGGTGCACCATCTTTCTCACTTGCTGCGAGTCTCTCTCTTTAAAACATCGGCTCACTCATTGACTTCGGCTCTTATGTCTTGGAGCACAGTGTGGTACATTAGTTATGAGTCTCATACCTTGATGTCACTCATATTGTGTGAGTGTCACACCTGGCAGAAGCGCACAAAAAGGCAGCATTATAAAACAAGCATAAATCCTACACCTTAGGTGTGAATATGATGATTTCAAGTTCAGCTTCGCTTATTGCACGTCACCCTACTGCCTTTAAGCACAAAAATACTCACTGGGTGTGAATCTCACTTCATTGAGCACAGTCGCACACATTGTGAGTCTCACCTCTTGGAGGAAAGCCCCATTCACACAGTGTGAGTCATACTCATTGGAGCAAATTAGGTGCACGTCTCACTCTACAGGTCACAGTCTCCGACATTAGGAGTGGCTCTCGTGCGTTGTAGCACAGTCTCATTGAGGTTTGAGCTACACTCCCTGGCGCACAGTGTCACTCACTGAGTGCTAGTAATATGTGATATAACATAGTTTCACTTCTTTAGCATGAGTCCCAGGTCCTTGAGCAAAGGCTCACTCAGTTGATATTTACTGAACCACAGTCCCACTCTCGGTGATTCTCAATGTCCCATTGACTTTAACATGAATCAGAACACTAGAAATGTCTTGCCCTTGGCCTACCGTTGAGACCGTGTTTAGTACAAAAACTACAGGAACGGCCCATAGCGCAAGGTGGGCAATGGTACTAGATATTGCAAACAGCAGTGGCTATCAAGGTATCGTTAGACAATGAGAACACACATGATATAAACAAAAACATGCTTCAGATGATGTCCTCAATATAGTGAGTATGTCATCTGAAGGTAGTGTTCTCCTTGTCTATTGATGCCTTGAGAGGCCGTGCCTTGGACACAAGCGGTCCCATCAGCAATGTGAGAAGGAGTCAAAAAGCCGAAGGAGTAGGGGCAGGATTTCATAAGATGCTTCCGCTTGGAGCTATCAACGGTGATAAAAAGGGTAACCATGTCTTCTTCTGGTGCCATGTATCAGTTTTGAGAAATTCTAAGTACAGTGTGGAACAGAATGGAGAGAAAGCGCAGAAAAACTTAGGGGGAAGAGTGAAAAAAGACAGTGGGGAAAACATGATGGCATGAAAGGAGATAGTAGGGGTTTGCATGGGGAACAATACTTATAAAGCTGTATTTAAGTCAGACAATATATTTGTACATGATATTCTGTGAGACTTCTAATCATGATCTGCATCCACCCGCTGCTGTGTCTGGGGGGAATCAGGCAGATGTATCAATACAGTAGCCCTCAAGCCCAGAAGTCACTAGCCTCAACGAGAGCCCAACTGTGGCATCAAGGCAGCCGGGAGAGGGTCAGGACACAACCAAATAATAATTACAGCGATTGCTGGCCCAACTTGGGCAGTTCAACACAAGGATCTTGGACAGGCTAGGGAGAGGGTGTAGGATGTCAGGACACAGATGTGGAGAGGCAAGTGGGCTGTGGGCACAGAGAAGCAAACAACCCTCAGCCATCCAAGCAAATAGCATTTGAGGAAATCCAAATGGAGTGGTAGAAAGCATGGCAGAGAGTTAAATAAACTATGGAGAGGGAAGAGGGGACACCCGTGATTGGAAAACGAACACAACGAGTCGTTCAGCATGCCAGTAGCCTGGCCACATATGAGCACCAGAAGCTGTGCCAAAAGGGGGTAAATGGGTGACCTCTAAGGCTAGCATCAGTTTGGACCATGCAAATGAAGCTGCCCTGGTCTTCTAGTATAGCTGAATTGGCCACATATTGCTAGTTATTGTTCCTCAGCCGATCAGTTGCCGCCAGGTATGCAGAATGAGGTAAAGGACAGCAACTAGAGTCTTCCACCGCGTCCAAGGTCAATCATTCTATTACCACTATATGACTATGCTAATGCTGTCTTTTCCTTCCTCTTTTCTGTCACTCTAAATTATCATTTGGCGTCAGAGCCACTGAGCTGAAGGCCTTTAATGGTAGAAGTGTGGTGTCTCCCCAGATTCCCAGTTTCGGGTATGCTGGTTCTCAGATGGGGTCTCACGTTCTGGCTTCAATAACAATAGACAGCGACACATTAGTCAGTGGCGTAATGAAACTTGAGGGGCCCCTCCTGCAAAGTATATGGAGGGGGGCTTCCATGCTCCGGACCCAGTGAGGAGCTCTCAGACCAGGGACCCACCGCTCGTGCACAGTGCCGGAGGGGGCCCCCTGGAGCTCAGGGGCTGCGGGGGCTCATGTTATGCCACTGGCATTAGTCTAACTGGCTGGGGCAGCAAGTGACCGCCTCCTCTGTATTCCAATGCACTCCTGGGAAAAGACTAGACAGGAAAGGCAAGTACAGCTAAAACACCCCAATTTGAGGCTGAATGACACTGTGGCCTTGAGAGGTAGTGTTGTTTGTCAGCTGGGGGGGGGTGCGTGATACTCACACCTCATAAGAATCACACCCAGTGAGCAATGCTATAATTCGAGTAATGAGATTTTCTCAGAAGTAAAAGCCCTGTCGCATAACAAAACAGAATGTGCCCTAAGGAGAACATTAAAGGCAATACAACTGTGGGGTTGTTTTGAGTTTAGTAGTGCACACATTAGGAATTGTTTTACATATTGGGGGAGCATGAGGGAGCTGTGAATCAGTGGTTACTACCCTTTTCTGCTCCATTGCCAACAATGGCTCCCCAGTATTACATTTAGATCCATACCATTATTATTTGTGATAGGTAACATGCTCAAAAAGAATGAACAAAACACAAAAAAATGCATTTGGTGCAATGCATTCGAAATACAGTAGGAATACAGTCGGTACAGAGCCCCGTGTTAGCTCAGTTGGTTGGCTAACGCTGACTTAGTCTCTCCTATTCTAATAGAGAACAGTGGCTGGTGAAGTTTGAAAGTTGTGGGGCATAAAATGGAAGCATGACTTTGCCTGAGCAAGTGCGACTGTCCTGAGGGGTGTTTGTGGGCGGTGGGGGGGATCTCAACTCGCATTTTTTTTTTTTTTTTTAAATAGGTTAAAATGGTGCATTTTGCAGTACAATTTTGAAAATAAAATAACTAAAAGTTAACGTTTTTGCAGCCATTTCTAAAGAAACTGTGCACACTTTGCTAGGTGTACAGGCACTTCGAGCGGTGTCGACTCCTGGCTGCCTTGGCTGTTACATGCCTGTCAAGTGCCATGCATCGCGTGTGATGCTAGTAAAATTTGAAGATATTTCCGCATCTCTGCACATTTGGATTTAATCAAGCATGTTTTGGAGGTAGGTACAGGTTTGGTATGTACAGGACATGCTGTGGCTGGTATTTATAGGGCAGGTATATCCCTTAGACCCCGCCTGTGCCGCAGGTTGACTCTGAATGTTACAGGGCAGGCTTGGGTCGGTATTTATACTACAGGTGTATCCTATGTGGACCCCGCCTGTGCTGCAGGTTGTCTCTGAATGTTACAGGGCAGGCTTGGGTCAGTATTTATACTACAGGTGTATCCTATGTAGACCCCGCCTGTGCTGCAGGTTGTCCATGAATGTTACAGGGCAGGCTTGGGTCGGTATTTATACTACAGGTGTAACCTATGTAGACCCCGCCTGTGCTGCAGGTTGTCTCTGAATGTTACAGGGCAGGCTGGGGTCGGTATTTATACTACAGGTGTAACCTATGTAGACCCCGCCTGTGCTGCAGGTTGTCTCTGAATGCTACAGGGCAGGCTTGGGTCGGTATTTATACTACAGGTGTATCCCATGTAGACCCCGCCTGTGCTGCAGGTTGTCTCTGAATGTTACAGGGCAGGCTGGGGTCGGTATTTATACTACAGGTGTAACCTATGTAGACCATGCCTTTGCTGCTGGTTGTCTCTGAATGTTACAGAGCAGGCTGGGGTCAGTATTTATACTACAGGTGTAATCTATGTAGACCCCGCCTGTGCTGCAGGTTGTCTCTGAATGTTACAGGGCAGGCTTGGGTCGGTATTTATACTACAGGTGTAACCTATGTAGACCCCGCCTGTGCTGCAGGTTGTCTCTGAATGTTACAGGGCAGGCTGGGGTCGGTATTTACAGGACAGGCTGGGGTCGGTATTTATACTACAGGTGTAATCTATGTAGACCCCGCCAGTGCTGCAGGTTGTCTCTGAATGTTACACGGCAGCCTGGGGTCGGTATTTATACTACAGGTGTAACCTATGTAGACCCCGCCTGTGCTGCTGGTTGTCTTTGAATGTTACAGGGCAGGCTGGGGTCGGTATTTATACTACAGGTGTAATCCATGTAGACCCCACCAGTGCTGCAGGTTGTCTCTGAATGTTACAGGGCAGGCTGGGGTCGGTATTTATACTACAGGTGTAACCTATGTAGACCCCGCCTGTGCTGCTGGTTGTCTCTGAAAGTTACAGGGCAGGCTGGGGTTGGTATTTATACTACAGGTGTAACCTATGTAGACCCCGCCTGTGCTGCAGGTTGTCCATGAATGTTACAGGGCAGGCTGGGGTCGGTATTTATACTACAGGTGTAACCTATGTAGACCCCGCCTGTGCTGCAGGTTGTCTCTGAATGTTACAGGGCAGGCTGGGGTCGGTATTTATACTACAGGTGTAACCTATGTAGACCACGTCTGTGCTGCAGGTTGTCTCTGAATGCTACAGGGCAGGCTTGGGTCTGTATTTATACTACAGGTGTATCCTATGTAGACCCCGCCTGTGCTGCAGGTTGTCTCTGAATGTTACAGGTCAGGCTGGGGTCGGTATTTATACTACAGGTGTAACCTATGTAGACCCCGCCTGTGCTGCAGGTTGTCTCTGAATGCTACAGGGCAGGCTTGGGTCGGTATTTATACTACAGGTGTATCCCATGTAGACCCCGCCTGTGCTGCAGGTTGTCTCTGAATGTTACGGGGCAGGCTGGGGTCGGTATTTATACTACAGGTGTAACCTATGTAGACCACGCCTGTGCTGCTGGTTGTCTCTGAATGTTACAGAGCAGGCTGGGGTCAGTATTTATACTACAGGTGTAATCTATGTAGACCCCGCCTGTGCTGCAGGTTGTCTCTGAATGTTACAGGGCAGGCTTGGGTCGGTATTTATACTACAGGTGTAACCTATGTAGACCCCGCCTGTGCTGCAGGTTGTCTCTGAATGTTACAGGGCAGGCTGGCGTCGGTATTTATACTACAGGTGTAATCTATGTAGACCCCGCCAGTGCTGCAGGTTGTCTCTGAATGTTACACGGCAGCCTGGGGTCGGTATTTATACTACAGGTGTAATCTATGTAGACCCCGCCTGTGCTGCAGGTTGTCTCTGAATGTTACAGGGCAGGCTGGGGTTGGTATTTATACTACAGGTGTAACCTATGTAGACCCCGCCTGTGCTGCAGGTTATTTCTGATTGCCACGGGGCAGGCTCGGATCTGTATTAATAAGACAATGCGTGGTCGGTATTCACAGGGCAGGCTAGGGGCGGTATTTATAGGACAGGTATATCCTAGAGCCCTGTCTGTGCTGCAGGTTGTCTCTGAATGCTACAGGGCAGGCTTGGGTCCGTATTTATAGGACAGGTATATCCTAGAGCCCTGTCTGTGCTGCAGGTTGTCTCTGAATGTTACAGGGCAGGCTGGGGTCGGTATTTATACTACAGGTGTAACCTATGTAGACCACGCCTGTGCTGCTGGTTGTCTCTGAATGTTACAGAGCAGGCTGGGGTCAGTATTTATACTACAGGTGTAATCTATGTAGACCCCGCCTGTGCTGCAGGTTGTCTCTGAATGTTACAGGGCAGGCTGGGGTTGGTATTTATACTACAGGTGTAACCTATGTAGACCCCGCCTGTGCTGCAGGTTATTTCTGATTGCTACGGGGCAGGCTCGGATCTGTATTAATAAGACAATGCGTGGTCGGTATTCACAGGGCAGGCTGGGGGCGGTATTTATAGGACAGGTATATCCTAGAGCCCTGTCTGTGCTGCAGGTTGTCTCTGAATGCTACAGGGCAGGCTTGGGTCCGTATTTATAGGACAGGTATATCCTAGAGCCCTGTCTGTGCTGCAGGTTGTCTCTGAATGCTACAGGGCAGGCTTGGGTCCGTATTTATAGGACAGGTATATCCTAGAGCCCTGTCTGTGCTGCAGGTTGTCTCTGAATGTTACAGGGCAGGCTGGGGTCGGTATTTATACTACAGGTGTAACCTATGTAGACCACGCCTGTGCTGCTGGTTGTCTCTGAAAGTTACAGAGCAGGCTGGGGTCAGTATTTATACTACAGGTGTAATCTATGTAGACCCCGCCTGTGCTGCAGGTTGTCTCTGAATGTTACAGGGCAGGCTGGGGTTGGTATTTATACTACAGGTGTAACCTATGTAGACCCCGCCTGTGCTGCAGGTTATTTCTGATTGCTACGGGGCAGGCTCGGATCTGTATTAATAAGACAATGCGAGGTCGGTATTCACAAGGCAGGCTGGGGGCGGTATTTATAGGACAGGTATATCCTAGAGCCCTGTCTGTGCTGCAGGTTGTCTCTGAATGCTACAGGGCAGGCTTGGGTCCGTATTTATAGGACAGGTATATCCTAGAGCCCTGTCTGTGCTGCAGGTTGTCTCTGAATGTTACAGAGCAGGCTTGAGTCCGTATTTATAGGACAGGTATATCCTAGAGCCTGTCTGTGCTGCAGGTTGTCTCTGAATGCTACAGGGCAAGCTGGGGTTGGTATTTACAGGACAGGCTCGAAAATTAATCATTACTATTTCTGATTGTGTTAAAAAAAATCACGGGCACACATTTGAGTATTTTTATGTGACTGGACCAAGATTGCACCGGAGAGAGCCATGAACAGTTGATCACTTAAGCAGCTAGCCCCTGCAGACTGCATCGCTCCAGCGATGAGCCGCGTGAGGGGGACAGCTTTACCCAGAGAGCGAGCTGAAGAGGTCTTCCCAGGTCTGAAACTGTGACCTCTACAGTGAACAGGGCTGCATGGGAAGACAATGCTGCGTCATTGTGGGAGAGATTCTGTGGGGCTGGTGCAAAGTCAGGTCTCGGGAATCTGAAGATTTCAACAATGGAAATAAAAAAAATCTTACCTCGACAATCTTACTCCTCTAAATGTGATACAACCGAGGGCCCGACTGCTATAAAAAAAAAAACACTGCTGCCTGGCTGTAATGCAGTGCATGAAGGGATGGGCTCTTGGAAACTAAGTGCCAGCCACGCCTCCCCACCCAGCCAATTCAAGCACTGCTGTCATGCTGTCTACAGTAGTAAAGAGCATAAAAGCTGTGCCACGATTGGGTGTGACAAATGAACACAGCGCTCCATCTTAGACCGATGGGACTGTGTCTCTGCTTTCCCAGCTCCCTGACAGTGCTGACAGTGTAAGCCTGAACTGCGCATGTCAGGCTGGCCACAGAAAAATACTGGCCAATCTGACATGCGCAGTCCAGGCAGTTACACAGTCTCAGCTGGTTGCCCCAATCACACCTACTGCTGGGAGGGACAGCTCCATAGTAGTCCCACCCCATTGCGCAAGCAATGATGTATGTCGTGCTAATGGTGTGGTATGGATAAAGTATTTTAGATATTTTTTCTTTAATAAAGAGTCAGGAATTCAGGATTGGAATCTAGTGGCACTCAGTAGGGGCAGGGGGTCAATGCCCCTACGCTCCTATGTGGGAACCGCCCCTGGTAGAGAACACTAGTGGTTGTTTCATAGGAAGTTCCTCAGGGTCGTAACAGGCGCGTGCTCCCACTTTTTTTGTGCCCCAGACAGTGGCGTAATGAAACTTGAGGGGGCCCCCCCTGCAAAGTATGTATGATGGAAGGGCCCCTCCCTGGACTCAATCATGAGCTCTCAGGCCAGGCTACTGTGCTGAGGGGGCCCCCCTGGAGCTTGGGGCTCCCCCGCATCGTGGGGGACTATGTTACCCCACTGGCCCAGACACTTTAGTGTTACAGGAGGGGCTGTAGATGTTTGTGTTGCCGCTTCTGTCGAACAGACATCACCAGCTCTAAATGCGCGCTGGCTCAATCACCGGTGGGCATGCCTACATTTACATGGGGCAAAAGCCCATTTCAATGATGGAATCCGCTGCCTTTGCACCGGCGCCGTATTGTAGACAGAGGCGTAGAGTGCACCTGAAAATGATGTCTCAATCTAGCAATGTTCTGCTGGTAAAAGATGAGCCTAATGCGTACATGAAAAACGAAAATAAAGAATGATGAACAGCGAAATACAAACATTTTTCATTCTTTAGCTCATTTCCGCCAAATAGGATCCGATGTATTCCAAGCACACACGTCCCGCGTTGTGCACAGCAAGTGGTGCCGCCTCGTGACCTGCTGTCCAACTCTGGCCGCTTGCTGCTGCCGTCACTTCATCAAGAGGGAATTGAATTCCTGTGCCTGCACGTTCCAGGCGTTTTATGTGCATGAATAAAATCTCATACTTGTTGCATTCCCCGCCATTTGCGCCACCGTGCCTTTACTCATTCCAATTATCGCCGCAGCGGATGTGTGATGAGTGCTTGTGTATGCGATGACAAGCTGCCACCTTTCACTACAGGGAGAAGTGAGCAGTCCCGCCACCTCTTCTGAAGCCCCCCAGGCCCCCGCGCGCTGGTAAAGGCAGACATGTACTTTGTGGGGTCTTCACTCTGGCAAGACTCCCGCTGCCTGACGCACTGGCGGTCCCTGCTGGTGACGCCACATGCCGTGCTATACAAGCGAGACTCGGAAAACAACAGCGGTAAAGGACAACATTCCACAGATTGCACGACAGAATATGTTGTAGGAAAGATTTAACATACACAACCGCATTAAAAAACACAAAGGAGACTTCTTTCTGTAACCAGTTGTTGACTGCACTGGGAACTTCGACTTACAGCACATCCAGTGCTTCAAATGGGCAGGTACTGTCCGGTAGTGAGTACCTGCACTTCTTTAATTTGAGAGGGAGAGTACCTCCACTTCACAGCACTCCTAGGATAGTACTGGCACTTCTCAGGAACAAACAGGTTCTCTAAATAGTGAGTACCTGCACTTTTCTGTTTCCATTTAAAGCACTGAGCACATCACTTCAAGCCAGAACAATTCACCTGTAAACCATGAGCATTTCCCAGGGGGAACCCCTTTACCAATATTAAAACTCTTGGGGCAAACAACTTTCTATAGAGCATCCTTGGCCCGTGTGTGTAGCTCATTTCTGAAACTCTTCAGCATCTTGGGACAGACACTTTCAAATAACCCACCCTTGGTGGGGAGTAACCTCCTTCCTGTAATCCATTCCTGGATTCGGGGTAAACTCCCTTTTGTCACTGATCCATATATCTAGCAGTAACCTCATTCCTAACGTAAACACCTTTCTAAAACTGATTAAATTAAACAAAAATATACTACCCTCGGTTACCAATCATTTACACCTATAGAGAAGGCCTTTCTACCATACATCCTACACTCCCAGAGCAACCGATCTTGGCTCCAGGTGCAAACTCCTCTTCTTTAACTCTTTGCTCTTCGGGTATACTCCTTTCTGTAAATGTTCCTTGGCTCATGTGGTACATTTATTTCTGTTACGCATCCTTGGAGTAGACTCTTTGTGTAGACATTCTTCACTCCTGTGGACCTCTCCCTGTAACACTTCAGTTCACGGTGTGAACTTTCATTGGCCCAGTCTTGGCTCCTGGGATACACTACTTGCTGAAACCCATCAAATACTGATGGCCTTTTGTTGTAGCCAATTCTGGCCTCCAAAAGTTACCCCCTTCCTGTAATTCTTCAGATTTTTAAGTAAACTCCCTTTTTTGCAACCCATTCCTGACTTGTGTGGTAAATTCCTTTCTGAAACACATAATTGGCTACGTTGCCAATGTTTGTGTAACTTTTTCTGTAACCTGTGCTCAGCCTTGGAAGTTGTTTATACCCCAGTCTCAGCACCTGAGAACAACTACTACCCACAGGAAGAGGTGTGGTGTAGCGGCCAGGGCGGCTGTCTCCAGAACACTGGGGCTCACGATTCAATCCCCGGCGCCGGCGGCAGGTTAGCCCAGCACCGTGTGACTCTGGGCAATAGCTCGCTTAATCTTCCCAATGGCCCCCAGCTCATTGACACCCTCGGGTACTTGTTCGCGCTTTACAAATACTGGTATCCACATCCCACATGGCAACACTCTTTAGTCTACTCTTTCTTTCTGGGTGGGACTGTCTTTCTGAAATGATACTTTGCTCTTCGTGGGATCTCCCTGTAGAGCAGCCCAGGATTTGGGATGTTGATCCTCTTTCTGTAACATATAACTCAGTGCCCGGATAAACGCCTTTCTATAGTCTACATCCTTGTGACCTGTGGTAACCTCTTTTCGTAATATAGTATTGCTCACTCATTTAAGTCTCACTCTCTAATCAATGTGCAGACTATCTGTAATTAACTTCATTTTTGACCATACATTGGTCAGTTTTGTGGTAAACTACTTTACATAATCCTTTTATTGTTTCTGGGGTCAAACTTTTTCTCCAATCTGTAGACTTGGTATGCATGTATGTGGTATTTGTATGGCGCAAACACAGCCAAAAGGGCTGATTAGCGTCAAAGGCAAGCATAAAGGCAACAAGTGACAGGAGAGGTAACTTGGTTGCATTGTGATGTAGGGTCTTTAAACAGGAGTGTCTTGAACTCTTTCCTAATTGGGAATAGCTTTGGGGTAGTCCTTGTGGATAAGGGGATGGTGTACCAGATCCTGGGGGCATGAAGGAAAAGGCCTATTACCTTGTTTTTGTCTTTTCTGCACCTCTTAGCGTCCGGTCGTATGATGACCTGGCTGCCGGAGTGCTGAGAGCTCCAGAAATGGTGAGCTACTCCACAAGATTACAGAGGAGCTGTCATGATGGCTTTGCAAATGATGCTGTTGGTGTTGAAGATAGTGTGGATTGGCAAGGGGTTTCATCAGGATGGTGGCGATGTAATCATATCTCTTTGAGCCCTGGATGAGATGTGCTGTGGCATCTAAGCTGCACTTAAGGGGTGCCAGTGTAGGGCCTGGGAGGCTACGGAGTAAGGTGTGATCGCCATCCAGATGCAAGAGTACAAGTGCTTGAATAGCAGTTATGAAGAGAGAACTGGCACCAGCTTGTCTTTTTTTTTGGCAATATGTTCCTTGAGGGCGAGTTTGATATCCAAGGTGAATCCATATGAGTTGTTATTTGGTGAAAGGTGGGGTCGAAGCCATCAAAAGTAATGTAATTGAGCCAGGTATGAAGTTTTCCTTGTTTTTTGTTGTTGACCATATACAGAAATTCTGTCATGGTTGGGTTGATCTTCAGTAGGTGTTTGAGATCTAGATCTGTATGAGTTGCAAGCTGAGTTTGAGGGATTGGATGTCTGGCTCAGAGGAGACTTTCACAGAGAGTTGTGTATCGTTAGCATATTGGTAAATCTTTATGCTGTTATCTGTGAGTTGTGCCCCAACGGGCTCCAAGTATATTGAATATGACAGGAGACACTATGGAACCCTGGGGGACTGTGCAAGTGATAGGAATCTTTTGGGGCCTGGAGGTGACCATGTGAACAAACTGGTGTTGTTTGGAAAGGGGAGAGGTAGGGGGAAATACAGTGAATTATGTTACTAGTGAATCCCATTCAAGACTCCAGGCTGTAGATGAGTGTTGGGTGTTCGGCAAGACGAAGGGATCATCTTCATATGTGGTCAGCAGGGTGTCATCTATGATGTGTAAGCTAGTGGTCCCCATGCTGCAGAATGATCTAAGGTGAGATTGGTAACCATGTAAGAGATGGTGAGCACTGACGAGATCTTGAAATTGAGAGAAAACTGCTTTGAAAAAGATCTTGCCTTTGAAAGGTAGGTGAGTTGGTGCGGTCTTTAGGGTCTAATTTGGGTTTCCTTATGAATAGGAGGATCTGGCCTGTCTTGAGAGCTTCTTGGAGGATGCCATGAGTGAGAGAGGCACTGATAATGATGAGTAGGAGTGAGGGAGCTTCCCCAAAAAGAGTTTTGATGGAAGGCGAGTAAAAGACATTGTGTTTATTGGAAGTGGCTTTGAGGGAGTTGAGTATATCAAGGAGATCAGTCTGAAACAGGGATTTGAAGGATGACCACTGTGGGATTCTATGAGAAGCAGTGGATGTTAGAGGAGAATTAAGCTTCGTGTTGTTGAAGTGCTGGTGAATATTTTTCACTGAAGAAGAGGTTGATGTCATTGCACTTGTCTGTGCAGGTATTTTTTCTTCTGAAAAACTTTCTGTTAGACCTGACATCTTTTGGCATGGTTTCCCCTGTCTTTTTGCTTCTGGCCCCCTGTTTTTCATTGTGTGCTGGATTTCGTTTTTGCTGCTATTTGGACTCTAGGCACTTTACCACTGCTGCCCAGTGCTAAAGTGCATGTGCTCTGTATCTAAAATTTGTTTTCTCCATGAATGGCTTATTTGATTTACTAAAAATTCCCTTGTACAGTGCACTATATGTGCCCAGGGTCTGTAAACCAAATGCTTTTAATGGGCCTGCAGCACTGATTGCATCGCCCACATAAGTAGCCCTCCAAACGGGTCTCAGGCCCGCCACTGCAGAATCGTGTGTGCTATTTTTAACTGCCATGTCGACCTGGCAAGTACACCTACTTGCTGGCCCCAACCCTGCCTTTTACTACATGTAAGGCACCCCTATGATAGGCCCTAGGAAGCTCCAGGGATCGGGTGCTGTGTATGTAAAAGCAGTGGCGACCGGTACAGGTAAGAGTGGTGGGGGGCAGGGTGGAGGGGAGTCGACAGATGACGACGAGGGAAAATAAAATTTAAAAAAAAGAAAACCACTTCTCTTGCGCTTGCCGCATCGCCGACTCGGCAATGCAGTGAGCGCAAGGTAAGTGGTTTTCTTTTTTTAAATTTTATTTTCCCTCATTGTCATCTGTTGACTCCCCGATCCCGCCTCACTGCTCTTACCTGCTCTGCCATCACTGTTTAAAAGGTGGGCAATGACCTGCATAGCAATAAAGAGCTGCCGTATCTCCTCTGCACGCCGCACCATCTTTGACTTTGTGATACATCCATGGTACTGGACTGGGGTCCGGGCGACACCTGTTGCCGGCCCAAGCTCCATCACGGTCTGACTGAACTTGTGTATTTCCAGAAAACAGGTGGTGGCTGGGTTCGTTTGGCAAACACAACACAATCAGTACACAAATTATTCAAATATAAAGTCTGTAACGCTAATGTCCATGTGTGCTCAGAAGGAGGGAGAGCTACCCGATCTTCCTCAGTTGGAAAAGGGCTTTTTCCACAATAAATTGAAAAGAGTTCTCCAAGCACTCAATAAATCACTTCTGATGTTGAGGTCGTGATATCAACTGTCCTTTATTAGAACATCTAAACAATCATTGCCATTACTGCTTCTCTCTTTATTCCTTGCCAACACGTGTTTCGTCTGTTGCTTTGATGTTAACAGTAGACTTCACCAGGGCTGAAATATAAAGATGATGATGTAGTAAAGGATAGAGTCTTGGAGTATTTCTAGTCCCGTCACCAGGGTCAGTCACCCAAATTACGCCCATTGTGTGCTCGCATTCAACAGACGAAACACGTGTTGGCTAAGAATAAAGAGAGAAGCAGTAATGGAAATGATTGTTTGGATGTTCTAATAAAGGACAGTTGATACCATGACCTCAACATCAAAAGTGGTTTATTGAGTGCTCGGAGAACTCTTTTGAACTTGTGTATTTGTCTCGGTCAAGCGCGAACAAATAGCCCCAATTGGAGCTATGGTTTCCTAACGCTATAACTGCATTTAATACTGAAGGATTCATATCTTGACTAGTGTATGTTGGATTTTTGTCATTCTGGTCTTGTTTTACGCAGGTAAATATTGGCTATGTTCCTAAACTGGTGTGGAGTACTTTTGTGGTGTTTTCACTGTGTTACTGTGTGTGTGTGTGTGTGTGTGTGTGCGCACAAATATTTTACACATTGTCTCTTTAGTTTAGCCTGACCGCTCTGTGCCAAGCTACCCGAGGGTGAGCACAGGTAAACTTAGAGTGTACTACACTTACCCTGACTAGAGTGTGGGTCCATACTTGGACAGGGTGCAAACCACTGCCAAGTAGAGACCCCATTTCTAATACATTCCTTCCAATCAAGACAGACCTTCTTTTGAAACTAGCGATCTCTTTCTAAGAACAGTCTCTTTTTGCAATCCACCTTCACCTAACAATAATAGGGAAAGGTCATTCTTTTGGTCCTGGGTGCACCACTTTCTATACACCATATATCCCATACCATCAACTGGTGCCATCTTCTTTCTGCAACACACCAGCAACTGCATGGAATGAAGAACTTTCTGGAAGTGAATAAATTCTAACTGCAAATGTTCATCTATCCAATTTCGATTTTTTTAAGTACTTTGGTACAGAATTAAGGCATTTCACATTTTGGCACATGGACTTGATACGCCCAAGCTGTGTATCATGCATTGCAAGTGGACATCTACCAATTTTTGTTTGCAGCTGTTCCCTTCTATGTATTATTGTTAGTAATGTGCTTAATACGTGTAACTTTATGTATATTACCTTCTTTAATTATGTGGCCATGGACATATTTTTCTGAGTGTGAGTCTGTGTTGAATGCACCAATAAATCAGTTGTGCAGGCTGAGGCATCCCTCTCATCCTCTTCTGTATCTTCCTAATAATCTTCCTATGTCGTGATATGAACTAAAGATAGAAACCCTAAGTTATGGGGTGCGTGTATTCAGAGCCTCTCTTTTTGCTTTTTCACTTTCCAAGTCTTTTTTTTATCCAACTATAAGGTTACCAAGTTGACTTGAGCGAAACTATGTGCATCCATAGGAACATTGTTTTAACTTCCTTCTTGCCCAGTTCGTACAGACAGGAAAAATTGGTTTTTTTCTTTAGTACATGGGAACTTTGCCAATCCTAATCACCTATTTCACTTTAAAAAAAGATGTTTACGGAGAAGATAAACTATTGACAAGTAGAACGCTTTGCATGAAGAAAGTCAATGTCTGCCCTGATTAGGACGTCTAGTGGCTACAGAAGCTTTTAGAGCACTGCCAGACCAGCACTCTGGGGTTTATAGTTTCTCAAGACCTCTGAGGACAAACCTTCAGCTGCAGCTACAACATATAAGACACTGCATGCAGAATGGATGTCTTTCTGGACTAAACCAGGGATTGCTATTGTATGTTGTGTGACAAAGAGAATAACTTTTATCTTGTGATGTCATTAGGTCATGTAGTATGACCCATTTGAGGACTTTTCTTTCGAAGTGTTAAAGCAATGAAAGGACATCTTTAAAAAACTCCCTCTTTGCATTCACTTGTTGCCTCTGGTCAGCTCTTGCACCATTGAACTTAACAACTGGAAAGATCACATTGATTCTTCAGTAGCCAGACTGGCCATTTCATTCAATCCAGGTTCGTTTGTGACATAGATGTAATGGATTTGTGCCATGTTGCCGCATAAATATCAGTCGAAAAAAACACATGCCCGATTGTAAGTACTAACGCAAAAGGTATTTTGGTAAAATATTGTGTGAACTAGAGCATTATATTGTATTCGTAAACTGTATTTATATAGCGCTTACTACCACTGACGAGGTGTATATAGTACAACTGCTTGCAGTATCCGGACTTGCTTCCCAGGTGATGGTTCATCACTACAAGAAGTCTGTACTAAAAAGACTAAGTGCTGCAGGTGTTCTAAAAAGCCAGAAATGTAATGGTTCTGAAGTGAAAAGGGGGAACCAAAGTGAAAGAAAAGACAAATATACACCTACAGAAAAGAGGGCTTGCATGCCTAGGACTTATTGGTCATATATGAGGTTTCACTGGGGAATATCCCAACTATGTCTGCCTACTACAAATGAGATCTGGGTCTTTTCCAAAACTGTCCTGTTAGAGTTGGTTCATTGTACCTCAACAGAGACAACGTTTGCCCTAGAAATCCCTATGGGGTTGAAGCCGTTATAGTCATCTGACAGTTTTGGGGTAGATCGTCCCCAGAGTTTATTCTTTAGTCAACTTTATAAATTCTACAAAACTAGTACCTCACAACTAAGTCATCTGTTCATCATGTTCTCGTTTAATCTCCATTCTTTCCTCATTTTCATCATCACGTTTTTTCTTCTGTTTAATATTGTGATCGTTAATTTTAATGTACAGATAATATCTTTTGTATTTATTTTGTAATGATCTGATATTACTAAATGTAAGTTATGTTTCACTTTATCGATCTATAAATAATTCTTTCATTTCTTGATTTTTCATTTTGTTGTTGTTGATTTCACCCTACTGATCCTTTAACTATAAAGAGAGCCGGGTTCCTAGCATGTACGAAGATATTGTTCTCTCTTTATTTCAATTCAGGAGGATTCTGAGTTGTCACATCCTTGTTTGCTCCCGCCAGGGCCAAGAACACATTATCAGAGTAACTCGTTATAAGCTCCTTAGGTGAACCTGTTTCTGAAAACCACCCTGGAGTCTGTGGCTAACTCTTTCTGAGACTCCCTCTCGCCTACCGATGGCATCGCCTTTGTGTAGCCAATCCTCAGGTTCTAGGAAGCATAATAACTTGGGAGGTTCAAAGAAGTAGGAACCATGAAGCATTTATTAGTTTAAAACTCTAAAATTCGGATGTGTTTTATTGAGTGGCTCTGATTGATGCCAGACCCTAGTGGGATCCCTGGTTTAACACCATTGTCCCGGATCTTGAAGCTTAGCTCTCCTGAGTTGCTCATTCTGTGCACCCTCATGTGCCTCCTTTCAGAGCTTATATAAATCAATACCAATTTTATTACATTCCTTGCTAATTGTGGCTTCGTGCCTTTGCCCTTAGCAATTATCGCTGCTCCTGATGTGCAATGAATCTTCGTTTAAGTGATAATTCAGAATCGCACTGTGCGATGCGGCGGAGTCTTTGATTCCTCCACCTCTTGCTAATGAGGTTAGCATCAAAAGGGCCATCAGCCAGGCTCAGCTTGCCCGATCTTGAAACTGGAAGGGATCCCACGGGTCATATCTCCCAGCCCTTTAAACTGGAAGGGATCCCACGGGTCATATCTCCCAGCCCTTTAAACTGGAAGGGATCCCACGGGTCATATCTCCCAGCCGGTCATTGTTAGGGTACATGAGCATCAACGAACATGATATTGAGGAGCACAGTATCCCAAAATATTCTGTAACATAATTCAAACAAAACTGGTCCCTGCAGGGAATCCGCAAAAAAAGTGTCCATTGTGTTCTACCGAGCACGATTGCATAGATTGCACTGACATTTTTGAATGACAACCATTGCATTGGAGTTGCTGGAACTGTAAACCTATATTTGCTCTGACATTTGGACTGATCAACGAGTAGAAAATGGAAGTTTGCCTTGGTCATTCAGTCCAAATGTTGTTTTGGCGGCTACCGTAAATAAAAAATGATGGGGCGCGAAGGTGCTCTACTTACCATAAATTTGGGAGCACGACCAGCGCAGCACTTCTCTTAGGTTTCCTCGAGCAGAAAAAGGAAGAACTTCCTACCTGCTTGTGGACCGCAACTCCAACCAATCTTTGAGCTGCTCTCATGCTGTGAAAGCAGCTCCGGGATTGGTGGGAGCAGGCTCACCCAGTGCTCATTTCACAGCCTTTGGATTGCAGGGTCTACAGTGCGCATGTTGGGCTGGCCATCGCCAATCCAACATACGCACTGTAGACCAGTGCTGTCATCCCGCATTTGCAGGATTCAGCCCTGCCCCCACCCTGACGCTGTACACAGCGCGACCCTGTGTGGTGGCAAATAAATAAAATGGCATTGACATGCCATTTTATTTATTTGCATTTGCCTGCTGCACTCGCAGCAAGCTGGGCGATGCTCCTCTGCTTATGAGGAGGAGCCACCCAGGGGATCTACTTTCCTGTTACCCATTTCTAGCTACCTGAAGGGAACCCAATAATGTAACCTGTCTAAGGACATTAAAGGAAAGAGGATGGGAACTTTTAGTAACACTAATTCACCTCTCGGAAGGAAGGAGAGAATTCTTGCAAAAGCCCTCCTTCTCTTCCCAGAGAGAACCCCTTTCTGTAACTTAGAGGCCTATTATGATGGCGGGCGGACTTCCGTCCACCCGCACCCTAGCGGTTCTGGGACCGGCCGCCAGCGATGTGGTGGTCCCGCACCACTGATTAGGATGCGACCGCCACCCCGGCGGTCGCATCCTGTGTACCTAACATTGCGGAGGGTGCTGCTGTAAGCAGCACCCACCGCAATGCCAAAATGGCATGTTGCACCTTGCCATGCACAACGTGGCAGGCACCGCGCTGTGCCTGCCACCTTGTGCGTGGCAATGTAGGGGGGTACCATAGGTACCCCCCAAATGCAGCCCCCACCCCTCCACCCCCCCGGGGGCCCGCAACAGGCCCCCAAAGCAATTTGCGCCGGCATTTCCATGGCGGCATCGCCGCCATGGAAAGGCCCTGAAAACCCGGCATCATGATATGGATGGCGGTGCCTTCCAGGCACCGCCACCATATCATGCCCCAGTTCCGCCCGGCCGGCAATCGTTACGATTGCCGACCGGCGGTAAAGTGGCAGACGGACTTTCCGTCCGCTGCGGTACCCCCCGCCATGGTAATATGGCGGGGGGTAAATGATGTTGTGATGGCGGGTGGATCGCCACTGCCGGCCGGGCGGTGGCGATCCGCCTGCCATCATAATAGGCCCCTTAGTGTTTGCCTCCATTTGGGAGCACTCCTTCTGTAACGCATCCACATTCAAGTTACGTAATGTATTCTTGATATCCACGTGTCGACTCCTTCCTGTAACCCCTCCTCATTGCTGAGAAGTGGAAGGGTTAAACCTACCCCTACCTCTAGGGAAACAAACTTTACTTTAATTTCTCCTATACCCATCAGGGGAAATATATTCTGTATCCCATCATGTGTATGTAGCCTATTCTCTGTTCCAGAGGAACTGCTTTCTGTGGTCCTTAATCTACTCTCAGTTTGAAATATTTTAACTAATACCATATTCCGACGGGGTTCGCCTTTCTCTCACTCATTCTCAGCATCCCGCAAAGGATGTGGGCAATTGTCCATAAAACTCATGTTAACTGTTGGGAAAGAGGGAGGCATACATCTTTCTCCAATACTTGCTCAGTTTAGTTGTAGGAGGCTTTTTCTGTAATCCGTCTTCGACTTCCAGCCCTGGGGAAAATATTTGTTTGACTCTTTTGTAGGCTGCTTACCAGATGTGGAAAGCTAAACCATCTGAAAGTCAGTATCAGCTCTCAATGAAGAAAGCCTTTTTCTGAAACCCATGCTAACCATATTAGAGAGTAACCAATTTTCATCAATTTATTTTTGGTTCTTAGTCACTTCAGTAACATTTCGGTTTATAATGAGGGTAATAACTCATTTCTAAAATCCTTACTGGTCATGGTTCACCTTGCATACTCGCTGCCTCTCACCCGGTGCTTAATTTGTAAAAGATAAAGAGTGCAGGAGGCCAAAGTTTGTCTCAGACGCCTGCCATCGGCTCTGCCAGATGTTGGGGGTGCTGAATACCAAGGTAGTCTAGTTTTGATTCTACCCTGTGCCTCTTTCATCCACTTCCATACATTCTTGTTGTGTTATCTAACTCTCTCAGGTTTGTCTTCTACCCGTTCCTTTAACACAATTTTTCCATCTTTCTCTTTCTCCTTCGTTCCCCCTTTTCTGCCCCTCTCGCTCTCTTGTTTTGAGTCAAACTCTTATGAAAAATAAATCCTGCCCCCAAAAATGAGTACCGGTGGGCCCTTCCTGCAACCACTGGCTCTTATTAAGCACTGTGTGGTAATGTCTCTAAGTTGCAACATATTGTGTGGTTGGTATCCCACTTGCCTCTGTGCTTGTCTCTGGGTGTGAAATGTTCTAGCTGTGGAATAAGGAGCTCATTGCACTGAGTTTTCATGGTGCTGGACTGTAGGCCTTTGGAATGAAGGTAGTTAGGAGAGGCATTTAGCAGAGGCAAGCATGGAGGCTGAGGTGCTTACTTGGAGCTTAAATCAATCCTTCTGGATTCTACACTTTCTGTGCCCTGTGCTTTATTTCACACTGCTCTTACCATGTGTACATTTTTTACTTTTGGTGATCATTTCAGTGAACCTGTCCGTCCCTTAGACACATTGCTGATATGCTTCATTTTGCATACAAAATGAAGGTTATTCTTGTTTCCAAAGAGCATGTGTCACATCACAGATTCTGGTTTTTGCGAACAGGTGTAGTGCTCCTATTCCCTTTTCTCCTGAGGACAGGTGTGATGCAAAGTCATGGTTGGTATCATCCTGTGTTGAGCTAGGTCTTGTTTATGTCATGGTGCTGTGCCATGATTGTGAATCCCTCTCTGCTCTTTTTCTGAATGTGGAAATGCAGCATGTTCTACAGCTACAGTGTGTTTTTGTCGGTGGTCCCGGAGGAGCCGAACAGAGAGGACATCATTGCCCTTGGTGAGGCATGTGCAGCTCGTCTAACTTGTTCTATACTTTTAACTTATAATAACAAGCATTGAAAATGCAATAGGTCTCGCCTTTGATTAAGTTAAAGCCATTTGCTTTGCTAATGGTATTGTATAGCAAAGCAAATGGCTTTAACTTAATGAAAGGCAAGACCTATTGCATTTTTAATGCTTGTTTAGGACTTGTGCCCTGGGGACAGGGGTCACTCTGACACCGAGGGCAGTGACAATAGCGGTACACATCCAGTGGATAGCTTCACACTCTGAGACGCTCTACAGAGACGGGAGGCATTGGAAATAATAACAATAACACCAGTTTATTCTATAGCTCTTCAAAACGCACTCAATCGTTTCCTAGCACCCTGTATAATAGGTGCTAATGTTATCACATAACAATAATACGCATTTGAGGGCAATGTAGGCGTACAACAACACACTAAAGAAAAGCCATAACATAATGTGAGCTGCCAGATGTAAGAAGATCGGACCCGTGGAAACCAAATGTCTGATCTTGGACAAAGTGGCTCATCTCTCATATTGTCTCAATTTCGCTATTTGCCAATAGTGATGCATTCATAAACAAGCTATCACATCATGGCTCAGTGAGCTGAATGCTCACTGCTGACAAAATGTAGTCATCTAGACGTGGCGAGTTCCAGTCTCGGCATTCCATCATTCACACGTCAATACATCTAGGACCATGAATTGGTGAACTAACAAGTGCAGGTGAAGTTCAGAAACGGCAGAGTAGCGCTACACAAAAAGTTGATATAAAAAAGACAATGAATACAACACGTCCTCAACTTAGGTGAACTCACCTGTTTCGCACCGATTGCAACATTTCCAGCCTTTGCGCCGAAAGCAACGGGTATTGGTTCTCTGGGCATTGAGCTCCCAGTGCCCGCCCGCACCAAGCCGTCAGAATCCACGCCAGTCCCAGGAGCGACAGCAGTGTCTCCATTTCCTACTACGTAGTCGCCGAAGGGTCTGATTGAACACTACTGTGTGTTCCGAGGAGGTTTGGTGTCAGAAGCAAAACAAACGCATTTTAGGTGAGCCTTTGCCCACGTGTCACATGCTTCCCCTCAACAGTTGGAAAAACAAGCATCGATCTCTTGTCTTTATGGGGCCATGTGTTTCTAATTAGAAACACATGGCCCCATAAAGATAAGAAAGTGATTTGCGACAGAAGCAAAGCAGGCGAGCCAGTCCGGGTGGGCCGGCACAAAAAGCCAAAGGGAGGCAACCCAAACAGCTTATTTCCAATGGCAGACCACCGTTTACCATAAACGGTGATGCCAGCCAATGGAAATAAGGGGCGGGGCTTCAAGCCCTTTTCTAAAACTCCTCATTAACAATAAATCTCGCCGCGCTAGGCGAGACCTAAAAACGAGTCATTTTGAAAGTGACCGCGTCGACTTCATTATTACTCCTGGTTGATGTTATTAAACGTGCCTGTCTGCAACTTACGGTCTGTGGTGAACACTGCTGTGGTTTCCTCTGAAATATTTCCACATAAGATCTACCTGGATCCCTGTCCAAGTCCATAATTTCCCTTGCCTCCCACCCCCTTAATGGTACTCAGCACACCTAGCCCAGCTTTAAGCTGTGTGCTCCCCCGCTAACTGAGTTACTTTTTCTCACAGTCCTTGACCGGGCCCATACCACTAAGGCACCTTCCCCCATCACCCATTGTGGCCCTTCCCAGCATCTCCTACCTGGTGATTGTGGGAGTGGTTGCAAGGTGTCACAGTTTCCTGCTCTTTGATGTCTTGCCTGTCTGGGGCTTTGAACTATGCCTCGGCAAGTCAGAGGAAGTCTGGAACTTTCACCCTCCTTTGCCACAGATGAAGATTTCCAAAAAGGTACTGAATACGGTTAAATGACAAAGCTGCTGACTTTGGAAGTTAGGGACCTGGACTCTTATTCTGGCTCTGACAATTAACTGTGCAAATCACTTAATCTCCCTGCACCTAAAACTTTACATATATGAATAATATAATGCAATTGAAAATATGTAAAATCTAATTTCCTTGTAAAATCCAAATGTGTAAATCCCCAATTCATACATAGGGCCCTATTGAGTCCCAACTATACATATTCCAATAGATTTACCCATACATACCCCTGGTCATGACCTACTGGTGACATTATATGAACCTATTCATGGGAGCCTGGAAGGTGAGGGTCATGGTTATCATAGGTTGAGTGGGGAGATGCATTAATATTAAGAAGATTATGGTAAGACATCAGCCCCTTGAGTGTATCACAGCGTTGTTCCTTTTTTGCTGAGAGGTTACTTCAGTTGCAGGCCCAGTAATATTAAGATTGGTAAAGGGAAGTGCAGCTATTCTAAGGCCCCGATTATGAGTTGAGCTCAATTCCAGTAGGGAGTTCCCTCCAACCACGAGTGGATCTTTCTTTCTGCACCCAGATTTCAATGGACCTTATTTTTACTGCGCAGAAAAGAAGTTCAGTTGAATTGTCTTGTAAATGTGCTGCAATGTAGTCTGACCCTGTTCTCTTGCCCCCACCCGCCCTTCCTCCAAGGTGTGGGAGGGATCATGTAATGCTCCCCCCTGCCAAGCAACATGATCCTGATTCCTCTCTTTTTCCACCAACGCCTCCCCCCTATCCCCTGCATTGGCACCCTCACACATTTACCCCATGCTCAGAGCAAGTGACGAATGTGTATCTTAAATCACATGGAGTTTGGAATAATGTGTGAATTTCTGGCCTCAGAAACCAGATCTGCACAATACTCCCATTCTATGAGGTTTAACTTGTAATTGGAGCATATAGGCATGGAGATACTGATTGGAAATGGAAATTCCAACCACCTGGATTCTCTGCTCACATTTTCTCATAACTCACATTTGTAGCGACCATGGCAGTCATCTTCGAATGCGTTTTGTAATGTTTTAAAAAATGCTGTTAAAAGATGGCCACTATGATGCATGTGCACCCATGACATTTATTGTTGAACGCATTTTAGCTTAGTTTGATAAATCCTGTTCAAAGATGCCATGGTCGTTGTGGAAGTGTGGTGGGTTGGGAGTAGCACAGAGCACATCTGCTAAAGGATCATTGCCCTGCAAAGATTGGTGTAGAGAAAAGAGAGCACGTGGTGGAGGACCCTTGTTCATGAAGCATAAGTAGTAGAGACTCAAGTGGGCTAAGTCAGGCTGCTGTTAGCCCCCACTAGGCCTAGCCAGGTGATAAGGGGCCATTGAAAAATGCTCATCTTTTACTGGATTCTCAGACAGTGTTCCCTGAAGTATCAGATGCTGCTACAATATGTTCATGTCCTAAATTTCCTAAAAATCAATTAGAGAGGAGATAGGCATATTAACTGGAGGCCAACTTGTTAAAGCATAATGTTGATCAGAAGTAGACTCTTGGCGTTATAGGAAAGGTGAGCTTAAATGGTAAAAAAGCACCCCGAAATGGGCTGGTAAGGACACAATTTATCTAATTTCTCCAGAATATAGGGGCAGAAATTGGAAGCTGGGTGTGTTCAGGTACTGCAACATGTTCTCAAAGATTGCAGCCTTGTCTGCCGGTCCCTTAGAGTTGGCCGTATTGAGGAGAAAGGCAGAGTCCCCAGTGGCGTGAACCGCGGAGCAGTGGGTGTAATGAAGGAAGGTCCTACAGCAGTGGACGCAGGCTGCCCAGGGTGTCATGGCGTCGAAGAGAGCTGTACTCCATCAATGGAAGAAGCGTTGAGTCCTTGTCGGCACTAGGAGGCCTATTCAGCCCAGTGTGTACAAAGGAACTCCCCAGATAGCGAGGTGTTTGTGGATGTCGGTGAAGCAGGAAATCTTGTTGCAGTAATGGCCCGGCATTGTTGGATTCGACACACTTTGGTCAAATTGGAGCCGCTGTAACCTTTTGATTTCCTCTGAGACTCCCTGGCTTTTTCTGCATTGTGAGAGCTCGGTGGAGGGTTGTTATTACACGCTTCTGATAAGGTTCTGCAGAGCTCCGCAACAAACCTCTCACGGTGCCTCACGTCAATCAAAGCCGCTTGTCCACCCTGGGGCTGTGCAGTGCTGCACTAATAATGCCTGGGAAGCAGCTGTGCAAAGCCCCAATCCTCACCACTGTGGTGCAGCTTGTAAGGGGGGGGAGGTGGGGGGGTGGGTATGGGAGGATGCACGCGGGGGTTAAAGAAGAAATGATGTACACATGAATGCATGAATGGCATACAGAAATTAAGGTTTTTTTCAGAATCAAATCCATAACACTGAAGCGCTACCTGCAGGGAACATGATCGGATAATGTGCCGCATGGATTGGGAAAATGCTGATCAGTGTAGAAATTAATGGATACAAGGATGATTGAATTAATGAATGACTGTTATTTTACTATCGCAGCTAGCACTACCTCAATACTCAAATCCTTAACACTGAAACGCTACCTGCAGGGAATATGATCGGATAATGTGCCGCATGGATTGGAAAAAAGCTGATCAGTGTAGAAACGAATGAATACAAGGACGATTGAACTAATGAATGAATGTTACACTACTATAGAAGCCAGTACTACCTTAATCCTCAATGCCTTAGCACTGAGATAAGCCATGCGTAGAAAAAATTGATTTGATTATGAGCCATAGTGCTTGGGGAAGAGCTGATGGGTGAACGGATGCACACATGAATGAAGAAAAGAAAGCATGGTACACTCACAAACATTTAATGTGGCATATACCCTAAATCCCCTTACTGTTGAGCTGTAACATGTGGTGACAGTCATGGGTGGATGTACAAGGAGAGCTACGTGAGATGCATGACTGAATAACAGATACTTGTATTCATTATTGCCAACATCAGGCCCTTCATAGGACATTAAGTAATTAGAGCAAGGTCAGACTATATCAAAAGTCGAGATGAGGCGGCAGCCAAAGACTACGCTGTAGTCGAACCTACATCAATCAATCAATCAATCAATCAGGAACATTTGTAACGCACACTACTCACCCGTGAGGGTCTCAAGGCGCTGGGGGGGTGGGGGGCGGGGGTGCTGCCACTGCTCGAACAGCCAGGTCTTGAGTAGCCTCCTGAAGGTTAGCAGGTTCTGGGTCTGCCGTAGGAGGATGGGGAGGGTGTTCCAGGTCTTGGCGGTGAGGTGGGAGAACGATCTGCCGCCGGTGGTCGCTCTTCGGATGCGGGGGACGGAGGCGAGGGCGAGGTTGGTTGAGCGGAGCTGGCGGTTCGGGGCATAGAAGGTGAGTCGTCTGTTGAGGTATGGCGGTCCGGTGTTGTGGAGTGCCTTGTGTGCGTGGGTGAGGAGCTTGAAGGTGATCCTCTTGTTGACGGGGAGCCAGTGCAGGTCTCTCAGGTGGGGTGAGATGTGGCTGTGGCGTGGGACGTCGAGGATCAGGCGTGCTGAGGCGTTCTGTATACGTTGCAGTCGTTTCAGGAGTTTGGCCGAGGCTCCCGCGTAGAGGGCGTTTCCGTAGTCCAGCCTGCTGCTGACGAGGGCCTGGGTGACCGTTCTTCTTGTTTCGGTGGGGATCCATCTGTAGATCTTGCGAAGCATGCGGAGGGTGTTGAAGCAGGAGGATGAGACGGCGTTGACTTGCTTGGTCATGGAGAGTGTTGAGTCGAGGATAAACCCCAGGTTGCGTGCGTGGTCGGTGGGTGTCGGTGCTGCTCCCAGTGTGGTGGGCCACTAGGAGTCGTCCCATGCTGAGGGGGTGGAGCCGAGGATGAGGACCTCCGTCTTGTCTGAGTTCAGCTTCAGTCGGCTGTTCTTCATCCACTCGGCGACGGCCTTCATTCCTTCGTGGAGGTTGGTTTTGGCGGTGAGGGGGTCCTTGGTGAGGGAGAGGATCAGCTGGGTGTCGTCGGCGTAAGAGATGATGTTGAGGTCGTGCAGTCGGGCGACGTGGGCGAGCGGTGCCATGTAGACGTTGAACAATGTCGGGCTGAGGGATGATCCTTGGGGTATGCCGCAGATGATCTTGGAGGCTTCGGAGCGGAAAGGGGGAGGCGGACGCTCTGGGTTCTGCCGGAGAGGAAGGAGGTGGTCCATTCCAGAGCCTTGTCTCGGATCCCTGCGTTGTGGAGGCGTGTGCGTAGGGTGCCATGGCAGACAGTGTCGAAGGCGGCTGAGAGGTCCAGGAGGATGAGGGCTGCAGTTTCACCATTGTCCAGCAGGGCCCTGATGTCATCAGTGGCAGCGATGAGGGCAGTTTCGGTACTGTGGTTGCTGCGGAACCCGGACTGGGACAGGTCCAGGATGTTGTTCTCCTTGAGGTAGCGGGACAGTTGTCCGTTGACGATCTTCTCGATGACCTTCGCCGGGAACGGGAGCAGGGAGATGGGCCGGAAGTTTTTGAGGTCTCTCGGGTCCACCTTGGGTTTCTTGAGTAAGGCGTTGATCTCGGCGTGTTTCCAGCTCTCCGGGAAGGTCGCGGTCTCGAAGGAGATATTGATGACCTTGCGGAGATGGGGTGCGATGGTGGCGCTGGCTTTGTTGAAGATGTGGTGCGGGCATGGATCTAACGGAGAGCCGGAGTGGATGGTGTTCATGATTTTGATGGTGTCGTCGTCGTTCACGTTGGCCCAGGCGAGCAGGGGGTCGAAGTGGATGGTGGGAGGCGGGACTGAGGTGTCGGAGGCTGCCGGGGCGGTCTGGTTGTTGAAGCTGTCGTGGATGTCTGCGATCTTGTGATGGAAGAAGGTGGCTAGGGAGTCGCACAGGTCTTGCGATGGTGGGATGTCGTTGGTGTTGGAGCTGGGGTTGGAGAGTTCCTTCACGATGTTGAAGAGCTCTTTGCTGTTGTGTGCGTTGTTGTCGAGGCGGTCCTTGAAGGAGGTCCTTTTGGCGGATCTGATGAGGTGATGGTGTCTGCGGATGGCGTTCTTGTGGGCCGCACAGCTGTCCGGTGTCTGTTCGCGGTGCCATTTCTTCTCTAGTTTCCGGCAGGTTTGCTTGGAGGCCTGGAGGTCCGCGGTGAACCAGCTGGCTTTCTTGTCGGTGCGTCTGTTGGAGGGTTTCTTGATCGGGCGAGAGTGTTGGCGCAGTCGTCGATCCATCGCCTGAGGTTGCGGGCGGCGGTGTCGGTGGTGTCGGCGGGTGGGCTTCGGGCGAGGGTGGTGTTTAGCTGGTCTTCGGTGACTTTGCTCCAGCTGCAGCGGGGGATCTGTTGAGTGCGGTGGTGCGTGGTGGGTTTCCGGAAGGTGAAGTGGATGCAGCGATGGTCGGTCCAGTGGAGTTCGATGGTGTGGCTGAAGGTGACGTGGGAGCTTGCGGAGAAGATGGGGTCAAGCGTGTGGCCGGCGGAGTGGGTGGGCGTTGTGACGAGCTGTCTGAGTCCGAGGTTGGCAAGGTTGTCGATCAGGGTGGTGGAGTTGATGTCGTTGTTGTTCTCGAGGTGGAAGTTCAGGTCTCCAAGGAGGATGTAGTCTGTGGAAGCCAGGGCGTGCGTGCTGACGAAGTCGGCGATGGAGTCGCTGAACTGGGGCCGGGCCAGGGGGTCTGTAGACCCACACTCTCCTTAAAACTTTAGGGGAATATTTATAGAGCTTTGCATCATGCTTGCACCACGCAATGTGGTACATGCGTGACACAAGCCTCTAAGTCAGATATATTAAGCCACGCCAAGCCACTTTGCGTGGCTTTGAATGGCTTGAAAAATCTGGAGTAAGGCAGCGCAGCACAAATCGATGTGGTGCCTTACTCTGCACAGGAGAAGCATTCCATGGTCGTTGCCGTGGGTGTTCCCACGCAACTCCCATGGTTTTTGACTCATTCTCAGATTTACAAGATCTTGTAAACCTGGGAATGCGCCAAAAAGATATGCCTCCCTAGGAGGGGCGTAACAAGGAGGAATATCTTTATTTCTCCTCTTTTTTCCTCTTTCTATGTGTGCTGCATTCTGCAGCACACAGATAGAGGAATTTGCCTCTAAGGATTTGTTTTGTGCCAGAAGGTGCCCCTTCCAGCACAAATTATTTTTCCCTACAATCCATGCACCCTTGCACCATGGTGCAAGGGTGCCTGCATTGGCGCTAGGCTGCCAAAAAGGCACCAGCGTAGAGGGAAAGAATAGGAATGTGCCGTAATGGATAAATACGGCGCTTTCCTGCCCTTTCCTTGTGACGCAGGGCATTCAGTAAGGTGTCTTGCTGCGCTGCTCTGCACCACAAATTTCATAAATAAGGCCCTTATTCTATATGCTGTTTCCTTCTTGAACATTCTGCCACCCAAAGCATCTATCTAAAATTCAGTAAGACCTTGAATACTTTGCTCTTGAAACAATGGTGGACCAATCACTGTTGTATCTATGACAATGACTCTCCACAGCCTTTCGAGGCCACTCTGAAGAGCCAAATGTTTCAGCAAAAGAGCAATATATCATGGCACAACACAACACCGAATTGCAATCGGGCATTTTACTGCATTTTTGGACTGTAGTTTGCCAAGACATTTTGATTTTAGTCAAATTATAAATAAAACCTACTTGGTTATTGGGGCTTTCAGTGAACCCTCTTCATCCATAGGTCTGTTGTGTCATTCAGATTCTTCTTCGGCCACTACAGCATACAGCATGAGGCAATGGTAAGGCCACTTCAGCCACTGGCTAACTTCAAAGTGAGTGACAGTATTCTGCTCTTTCACAAAGCACGCATCCACACATAAAGTTGTTTCATTCAGTGTAAGGAATATAATGGCAATGTGTGGTTTTTGAGACCAAAACATATTTTTTCAATCATACTTTTTTTAAAATATTTGCGAAGGCCTAGCAGCTTTGACAACAATGTTTTGTTAAAAAATAAATGGCAGAACAAAACAACCATTGAGAGTCAGACTGGGACAGACAATAGGCACTACCACCAAAATAAAAGTGTTCCTCATTGGCAAATCGGCAGTTTTGAACTTGTAATGAATCACTGTCTAAGGCCCTATTACGAGTCTGGTGGTTCGAGGACCGCCAGACTCGCAGGGAAGCGGCATTGTGGTACAGCCACCAGTGCACCGGTGGTCCAACCACCCTAATATGACTTTAGCGGTCAGACCGCCATTGCACCACCACACCCGCCAGGGAACCGCCGTTCCCTGGCGGCCCAATGGCAGTCTGAGGGCTGCAGTAGGCTTGGTGGTGCCTTGAGGCACCACCAAGCATATTACGACTTTCCTCACCACCAGCGCTGTCATGGAGGTTCTTCCTCCATGAAAAGGCAGGTGGTGAGGAAAGAAAGGGGGTCCTACAGGGCCCCCTCTTGCCCCTGTGCACGGGGGTGCATGTAGGGGGCACATGTTGTGCCCCCTGTATTTCTGCACCCCCAGTTCCTGCACTAGGAGAAATGCACAACATGGTGCATTTCTTCCTGTGCAGGAACGTGCCCTGGCGGTCCCGAGGCGGTGCTATTTAGGCTCACAATGAGCCTTTTAAACAGCACTGCCGAGGACCCCCACGCCGCCTGCCTGCCAAACTACACAAAACTTATAATCTGGCGGGTAGGCAGCGGCGACTCTTGACGGTGCAGGGGTGCGGCAGTGGCAAGCCACCCGCCCTCGCACCACCAAAAGTCGTACTCGGGCCCTAAGTGTTTTTCAGGGTGAGGCAGACTGCATGCATTTGATCTTGCTGCAGGCAATGCTTATAGTAACATCAACGTAATCAAAAAGAAAAAACTGGCCCCGGATACCATAAAACAGGCCCATAAACAGACAAATAAATGGCCCACACTGTCGTATTGCCCTGTTAACCAGTCCGACCCTTAGCACCGACTAAGCCAAAAGGCTGGCAGCCAACACAAACTCGATTGGTTTTGCCAAAGCTTGTTGAATTTGAAGTCTGCTCAGAATGCATTGGTTGTTGAAAAATGCCCTTGACTGGGATCATGGTCTCTCTATTGACATGGACACATCTGGCAAACCTAATTTTGCCTCCTAAAGGAGCGCCTCTAAGGACCTGGCTAGTATTTCAAATCATATTGCTTTTAGTGAACTGCTAAACTCACAATTTACCCTACAGGTCAATCACCGCTCGTGCCTCGGAAAACTATGAGTCAGATGGTCATCTTAAGAGCGCTTGACATGCTTGCATGTGCTTTAGTAATGCGCGCCAGTATTCCCCGCGTTTCGTTTCTATAAGGCCTCTTGGAGAGGAAAGGGATTTATGGGCAATGTAAAGCGGACAGCCCACCCCACAAGCACACACAGACGCCTGGCCAGCAGGATAGAGCCTAGTGCGAATATGAGCAAGGCTCATTTCAAATACGAATGCTTGTTTTGGCTCTAATAGGCCTTAAACTAACAAATGTACTCTTGATAATGTGCCAGACTGAGAGATAAATGGAGAAAATCTGTGTGCATTATTTTATTATCCCTGAAACCAGAAGTGTCACATTGCAGAGCAGCACCAAAGGCTTCTATACAGGGACAAACCACTTCACCTTCCTCCTCCTACACCATTCTGCTTTCTCTCCCTTCCTCCCCTTCTCTCATCATATATTTCTAATTCTCTCCAACATCTTTTTAATGTCTGCCCACCTGCTTCTCTTTCCCCATCTATCTTTTCTCTTCTCCTACCATTCTATTCTCTCTCCCCCTCATCTTCTCTCCTACATCCTCTTCTACTTTCCCTAACACATCCTTTTATCAGCACTTACTCCGATTTTCTCTCCCACGTTTTCTTCCCACATTATGCTACTCTTTACTCCCGCATACTCCTCTCTTCAAGATTCATACTTTCCTAGACACACCACTTTATTCACCAATTCCTAATTTTCTCCCCCACTTCTTTCTCTTCTACTCTCCATATCATGTCTTTGTTTCTTCCACATTCTTGTCTTCTATCCCTCATCCCCTCTTCTTTCTTCTGTCTTACTTTCACACGTCTTTAACATTATATCTCATCTTACTCCTATCGCCCCATATAGCTTGGGAATTTTATTTTTTCGAAGTATACACTCGTCTAAACTGCATTTATTTGGTTTAGCGTATTTTACATAGTTTTCTTCTTCTTCAGCGTATGTCTTAGTGCATAAAATTCGCCCACAGGAGACTGGTTTAAGCAGGAAAATTCTCATAGAATGTGGCACTGCATGTGTGCTGTGTCTGCAGGCGCTTGATTAACAGCCACCTTATTTTTGCCTATATTCTATTCCGTGTCACCTTTTCATCTTCCCTGCGACATTGTTCTATTCACTCCTGTTCTCTCCCTGTAGCCTCCTTTGTTCCCACATCTCGTTCTCTCGTTATCATTTGTCTTCTTATTCCCACATTTCCATCTTCTCACAGCTTCTTTCTGTAACCACGCCTTCTTCCCCGTCACACACTCTACTTCTCTCCCACACACCCTGATCTCTCCCCACATCCTATTTTTCTCTAACCACCTCTTCTCTTTCTTTCTCCACACATCCTGATTTCTGTCTCCCCACCTCTTCCAGCTTCCTTACTTTCCATCTCCACACATCCCAACTACAATATTTAACGAATTGTAAATAGAATATTTAACCAAAAATCTTACTTTGGAATCTTTAATTGAGGGAAAACAAATTTAGGTGCCAAAACGAATTATCATGCAAGACAAAGATGACTAATTTAAGGAGAAACAGTCTCCTGCAAGACATTCTGCGTCACCAGACTTATGCACCAAAAAATGTGTGCCCCTCAAAATTGTCAGAATGTTATGAGTTTGACGTGAAATCTGCAAACGTGGCATATTTCATAGTCTAAAAAGAATTTCATGAGGGCCTTGTAAAATGGTGATGAGGACCTATGAGTCCCATTAAAATATGTTATTATGAAAAGGTACAGTGAATATGACCTCAACCACCCATGCCACCACCAGCCCTCCTGTCTCTCCCATCAGACACGTGGGAACCTTAACCAGAAACCCATTCGCACTATCAACAGCTCATGCTCTCAGGACCCCCACAACTGTTTGGAAAATCATCCCCACAGCAGCACAAGTGCCGTTATGCCACACCAGTGGCAGATTGTGCACTATACGAATGACAGAAACATAGCAGAACAGAACAAGGTAACAGACCAGTCATTGTAAATGAGCTGTTCATGAGAAGGAGGCTGCGACCTCCTCGCACGTGTAACTCGAGGCTTCTCTCGCCAATGATATGAGCAGGGCCGTTTACACTATGCCAACCTTTATCCAAAATTTGTTGAATTCTTCAATAGACTGTAAAGTAATCCCGTAGACTTTAATGTTAAATATCATCCCTCTTGAAATCCAACAAAAAGTCTTATTTTTCTCCACTTTTTCTTGTTGAAATTGTTTCAAATTTTCTATTATTAAAACTCCTGTTATACATTCTTTTGCGGGAGATCCTCTGTACTTTTTCTTTTAACTTGGTAGTCATGGTACTTTTTTGTTCTTTTCCTCACCTTTCACCTGTGTGTGGATTAAGTCTTTGAGACTGTCCTGTGTTGCTATTGTTTAGCCATGGGCTATTACTTCAAGGAGATTTCGTGGCTCGCCCTATCTGTACATTAGGGCACATTGACTGCTCAAATAATGCTTGCTTCACATCTAGCCTTCCCCCCCACTCCTGTTAATCAATGTCTTACACGTGCATATCTTTTTTTCCCACAACCTCCTCTTTGTTCCATACATACTTCTCTCCCCATGTCATACTTATGTCGTCGTGCCACCCTTTTGCTTCTTACTCACTTCTTATCACCCCCATTTCCCTCTTTTCCCCACTTCTCCTTCCTTTCGCCCACATGCTTCTCTATTTTATCTCCCATCATTGCTTTCCTGCATCAAATTCTCTCCTTTAATTTCCTTCTACAAATCCCTTTCTTCGCTGACCCCTTTCTTCCACACCCTCCTCTTCTCACGTCCTCATGCTATCCTTCAACCTCCCATTCACTTCCCATACCTACTCCCTTACACCTTCCTTCTCTTCCCAAATCCTGTTATTGTCCATTCGTTCTCCTCTGCTCATACCATCCCCTTCTCTTCTACGTCCTCCTTTCTCTCCACAATTTACTCTTCTCTTTCCACAGCCACTACTCTCTCCAAATCTTCCGCCTAACTCCTCGAAAAATGCCTCTGTCGCCCTCCAGTGGCTGGTTAGGTTATCCTTTCTAGACATTTAGGTATATTGGGGATAAAAACATGAATGCTCCGAGTGGACCCTCAAGATGTCGCAGGAATGAAACTACAGACCCAATTGTTTTGATAAAACGGAGAAGCAAGGTGAGTGGACGGACCAGTGGCAACCCATATGTTCTGATGACAGGCTAGTGAACCTTTCATTTACTAACTTTATCGTTTGATGCAGCACTAGCTAGAGTCCAAATATAGGAACGGTAGACATAACATAGTCTGAGAGTATCATAAATCAGTACAATACATCAAAGTCAAAGTCAAAGTAAATTTATTTGATTCAGACCTCAACTGAGATCAACAAATACAAGGATAAAATTGTTATTATTAAATTTAAAGTGATTAAATGATAAAACATTTACTTTTAAAACACACTAAAAAATGGAGCAGTACAATACATTGTAATTGGTCTAATATTTAATTCCTTTATTGTTGCAAGTAAATGCTTGAGTAGGGCACATTTTACAGTAGATGCTCTAAGCAGCCAGCCAATGGCAGCATAGGCTCCTGTGTTAAAGATGTGTCTGGTGAGAAGCAGCCGGAACTCATAGGCTGCCACATTCAGGGTAACAATTCTCAGGAAAAGGCGACATTTTTACACTTCCGAGTTCCCAATCACAACAAGGACTCCTCAAACTTTCCCCTTCTTCTCTGTATTTTGACAGTCACCCACATGGTGAAAAACAGGTCGGTTAATTCTTTAATGTTTGCATACCACAACTTCCCAGTGCATTAATGAGGATAAATAAATGTTTCAGTTTGGCATAACATCTCGTTCCCCTCTGCTCCCAAGCTGAGGGAGGCAGGGTATTTTTTCCAGCGCCTTGCTGTAGAATATTACATTTGCTTATACTAGAGTTGTGTCCAAAATTAAACGCGCAAATATTGTATTCCGCGAATAGGGAAAATACTACAGATTTTAGAAATTACACCAAAAGGACCTGAAACAGGTTGCTACAGTCACCAAGTATAATGAAGTTTATTCTCAGCTCTTTAAACCCTGACACACAGGAGCAATTCCGATTTAGGGTTAAACGGACAGTTGCATGTGTTTCTGTATATCATTTTTACCAACAAGCTCACTGTTGTGTGGATCCCAATTATTGAGCCCACCGGAACTTACGTAATTTCCTCTTTCTGCCTTCAACACTGATCTAGCTTCTTCTCTCAGGAGAGTCGCCAAGACTAGATTCGCCTTGTGGGAAACGTGAAACCAGATGTGTCCCACCTTTGACGCACTGGCATCGCTCACCATGCCAACTGGATGGTGGCGCATGACAGGTATACAGATTCATTTGTTGGTGAACCGATGGTGAAAATTCTGATCGTACAATGAAAAAAATTGCAAGAGTCCGAATTTTAACACGAATGGCGCCCTCGAGTAAAATGCATAAAATTCATCGTTCTAGTAGGAATTATGCATGCTACACTGTGAGAAAAGGCTCTCCAACTTCGGCACCCCTAGCCATATTAGTGAACTCTGGTCACATTCAGGAGGTGGTAGTAATTTACAGCAATTAGGGTATTGTTTTTTTGTTTTTTTACTGAAAACACTACAGACTGTCGCTTTACGACCTCTGGCTATTTATGGCTTTATTGGGGAGGTGTTCGCGAGCCTCAGATCACGTGCTTAGACTTGGGTTAGTTTCTCCTGGCTCAGCATGTTCAGATCTGGTGATGAGAGCAATGAAGGTTATGCTACTGTGACATCCCGCAGGATGCTGCTGGGCATCTTGCCCGACAGAGCTTGTTAATCAACATGACCTTTTATTTTTGGCTACTCTTTTAGTTATTGCTGCAGGACACGCTGTGCCTGTGTTTTGTTATTTGACACAGCTCTTTTGCTTATCAGATGAATCCCACCCGGGATCTGGCAGCTGGAGTCATCACATATACTATAATTTAGTAATATCGTGCCCTTCCATTGCACAAAATAAATTGACAATTGGCACTCAAATAATTAGTTATTATTACTTCCTAACTTCAGTGGTTGCTGGTGAACTTTGAATGTGTTTGGGAGTAATGAGCTGCCCTGATTTGTTTCTTTGTTAAGTGGGGCCACATTGTGCACTTTAGATCACCCTTTTCAAATGAAATGACTAAAAAGTCGCACTTTTCAAAAGCAGGCTTTAAGGTACACTCATGAAATATTTCAAAAAGTTAATTTTGTGCTAAGGAAATCAAACCCTTGACGTGGGTGTTGATGAACTCAACCCTTGATGTGTGTGTTGGCGAACGAACCTCCCCAACCCTAACACTTTGAAAAGAGTAGGCTTAGGTGGAGTTCGTGGAGTTCCACTACTCAAAACCCCACAAACTGCCCAAAAACTCTGCCAAGCTATTCGAGTTCGGCAAGTGGTGAAGTGCGTTACGTGGAGCTGTTTGCACTGATTTTTAACACCGGGTGTTTGTCCTGCACTGTAAAATTAGCACAAACGGAACCACGCACAGCGCAAAAGGGCGCTGCTTCTTTCTGCCGCTGGAGTAGATGTTCTTCAAGTTTTGTGGAACTCCGCGCGCTAACGGAAAAACTCCACAAACTCAGTGAATTGAGCGGGATTTGACGCCCAGGCCTAGAAAAGAGGGTGCCAAAACTGTTCATTTTTCAGCACACAATTTCTTAAATTCGCTAAAAATCCACTGAAAGTATAGGCCAATCAAGTAAACTGGACTCATGCTTTCACATGGCTTCATTTTCCATTTAAATAGGTATATGGCATCTTTCTTCCCTTCTCCCTTCCAAGTACTAATGTTTTGCCATCATTTCCCTTCCAAGTGGATTGTAAGTCATGCAATATTGATGAGGATCTTCTTGGAAGGATCAGGGTGAAAACATAAAAATCTAAACATATATCACAATCTCAGGCTTTAGTCGACAAACCTATGACTCGCCCTTGACCACTAATGCAGACTCAAACAGTACAACTACTTGTAGGATTATGGAGACATTATACATTCTAACAACAGACATTTCCCCATAGGTTACACCAATCTCAAAGTCTTCTGCTGCTGTCAGCTGTAGTGATGGAAACTAGATCACAACACATCATGAATTACCCCTCAAATATTCATTTTGAGTTTGATAAAGAAATGCAATGATTTAGTCCCAAAACATCAGCTTAAAATTACCTTAAAAATCATACATGTCGAACTCGTGCTTGAACTTTGCTTTTACTGAATAACCTATTTTTCCTCAAATATAAGATTTCATCATTCATAAAATACACACATTTTGCCTTCAAGTAATATCTTTCTGGTTTTGTAAAAGGCACACATTTTCCTCTAACACCCACTTACCATTTTGCAAATGATTGTAATTTCACTGTAGCAAAAGTAACTCAATATCCCCCAAGCAAATGTTTGCAGTGTTTGTCAATAACAGTTTTTATTCCACCGAAAACTAAAGAGTTAACATTTTTATTTGCTGCTCAAATTTCAGCTTGTCATTTTTGTCAAGTACCCATATATACAATCACCTCATATGACAAACTCTGCTTCGCGTGTGCATGTGCCGCTCTCATATTCCAAGAAGCCCATCTTATGCCAGGTGTAGCCATTTATGTCTGGAATGCCCAGTTTAGGCTAGCATACGCTTTAGAAGTCACAAATTGCAACCCTATGCTGGGGATGGCCGCCAGGACCATCATTAGCAATTATTGCCACCTCTATGTCTGAGATGACCAGTGTTATGCCAAAGACACCACACTCTGCTCTAGATTGTCACTTTATGCCAGAGCCTCCCATGCACCTGAAAAAAACACAACAATGTCTTAGATGTCCATTATTATGTGAAGGATACAAACACTATGCCAAGGATGGTACACTGTGCCATTGCCTTCCTTAATCTCTGATTCATCACAGTAATGCACGATAACACATACTGCTGTGGACGACCATCATTATGCAAGGGGTGCCCTCTAGAAGGCTTAGATGCCCATAAAGTATTTAGGAGTACCATCCTAGTCAAAAACATCACTGGGCCAAAGATAGGCATTATAATGCCAGGAATCGCTGCAAATGCTTCAATACAATATTGGCTAGATTGTGGAAGGAGGCAGTATATAGATGACACCAGGAAAAGCATTTCCCAATGACAAGTAATGAACAAGCATTGGCATGACCTTATAAGTATTTAGTTATGCAGCAAAATATCCTTGGTGCAATAACATCAACTGTTGCATGTCTAAAAACTTATAAGGTCCCAAAGGCGAGACCTATTGACTATGCCAATGCTTGTTTTTAGAGGCCTGGCATGCAGTTTTAAATGTAGGCTGGTAAGAAAGGTGCCAACCCGAGGGGCAAGGTCTAGAGAGAAATAAGATAGGAAGAGAGGTGAGTTATAATGAGATAGCACAAATAGAAAGGTGAAGCACAGAATGACAGGTCAGGTAAACAAAGTAGCGAGGCAGGTAGAGCCGGTGGGATAAAAAATAGAAAGATATGAGAAGTAGAGAAAAAGAGGTGCAGATGAGGTAGAGAGATGAGGCTAATACACAGTAAGTGCGAGGGAGAAGTAGAGAATGGTGAAATAGGGAGAGAGAGAGACAGAGGTAAGACAGATATTAAACGAGCGAGACATTGGAAGCAGAGAGAGTGAACGGAAACAGTGAAGGAGATAGAAAGAGAGATGAAAGCAAAGGGAGTGATAGATGGAGTGGAAGAGGTAGGGAGAGCATTGTAGAGAGAAAGAAATAAAATAATGGGAAAGGCGAGGGAAAGAGGACATCAATAAAAAGAGAGACATAGAAGGCCAATAGGTGATGTAAATTAAGAGTCTAGATAGTGTATGAGAGGTGGGGAAGAGAGAGATGAGGCAGTGAGTTGTGAGGCAGAGAGAGAAATGAAAGAGAGAATGGTGAGGTAGAAAGAGGCATGCGAGAGGTAGAGAAAGGTAAGGTATAGATGGCAAAAATGATAGAAAGGGTAAGATAAAGAGATGAAATTAAGAGGGAGGGAAGTAAATGGAAGAGAAATGAAGGGGGATGAGATGCAAACAGAGCAGCAAGATGCAGAAAGAAGAGAAAGTAGAGAGACAGAGAGAGAGAGAGAGAGAGAGAGCACTTGAGGAGAAGAGAGGGGCAGAGAGCTGACCGAGAGCTAGAGATCTAGAGGTAGGATCGGAGAGAGGTGGCAAGTTGAGGTCATGAGAGGTAAGTGCTGTGGGGCACTGAGGTTTATTGAAAGAGAGGTGTGACATACAGAGAGAGAAGACAAGGACTGGAGAAAGTGTCCACACTGAACTAGAGGTTGGTGATCACCCTAAATATATTTATTAAAATAAAGCATTAAGAGAGTGCACTTTTACGGATTTCAGAGTGTGCACCATCTTGCAATGAAGATGTCAAAAGAAGCCATTTTGGCACAATAAACACATCCAGCATCAGTGCTGTTGGTGCTAGCTGAGGCAGTGGAACACTTGATGAGCTCTTTGAAAACGATGACATGTCCTCCGCTGGGTCTGTTAATTCTGTCCTGTCTTATAACCTTGTGCCTGGGGAATAGCTGTGGTAATGTCAATAGAATCAGCCAGGTTTCTGTGAGGAAGAGCAGTTTCAATGTGTGGTCGTGCAGCAGGTCCCATATTTCAGTAGCGTGTTTATTGAGGGAGGTGTTGTTGAGGAGAAGGCAGAACAGGGAGGGGTGGGGAGAGGAGAGGCGTGTAGGTGTGCGTGGCTGTGGGAGAGGTGAGTGTTGTGTGCGGTGCATGTGAGGGTGGTGTGAAGGTGTGGGAAGGTGCAGGAAAAGTGTCAGGTGGAACAGGGGAAGGCACCTTCGCAGTCGACTACCGAGGCGTAGCAGCAGCACTGGAAGGTGCATTCAAGGTTCAGGGTGAGGAGAGGGAAGCAGAGACGTAGCAGTGATGGGAGTGAAAGCAAGGGGTCTGGCGCTGGGCACGGGAGGGCGCATACGGGCTGTGCATCCAACCTGCGGCGGACATGAATTAGGAGCGGGGGTCTCTGGGGCAATGGGTTGGGCTAAGTAACTGGCAGGAACCGAGAAGGGAGTGCGGCGTGGGAGAGAAAGCAGGGAAGGTCGCAAATTCAGGAAAAGGGCAGGAAGAAGAGCAAAAGAGTGAGAAAAAGGAAGAAGAGGAGTTAAGAGAGCAATTGAGTTTGAAACTCGAAGAGAAGAGCTGAGACTAAAAGAAGCCAAGAGCAGCAAGGATTGAGTGAAAAGGGCAGAGAAAAATGTTAAAGAATGAAAGGCAAAAGCACAGAAGATCATCAAAGAATGAATGAGAAAGAGTGGCAGATGCCCAGCAGATCGGCACAGAATCAGTGTAAAAGTTCAAAAAGCAGCAAAGAAAGATTGCGGAATAATGCAAAAAGCACATGAAAGTGGCAGAAAGAGAATGAGAAACGCACAGAAAAGCAGCAAAGTAAGAAGGAAGGAGTAATGCACAGTGAAGTAGCAAAGAAAGACTGAGAAATGCACATAAAAGTGACAAGTAATGAAAGAATGAGCGATGCACAGAAAACAGCAAGGAAAGGGCGAGAAGTGTTCAAACAAGCAAATGGTGCGCGCGAAAGTGATTGCGAGCAAGAATTTCGGCCGCGACCGGGAGTTGTGTGCGCGCGCAAAAACTAAATAAAACAAGCATTGGCCGCGTGGCCGTGCGAGACGCGCTCTGTGGTGGGGGAGGGGGGAGGAGCGGGAGAGCAAGTGACGCGCGGCCGTGAAAGTGACACGGCCGCGCAGCCCCGAGAAGCGCTCTGTGGTGGGGAGGGGGAGGAGCAAGTGAGAGGAAAGACATATGGAGCCTGGAGCATGCGAGGAATGCGCGTTACTGTGCGCGTACCCGCATGCTCCAGGCAAGCCCAAAAAAAAGTGGTCGCATTTCTAAAAGCCCACTTACAAAATGTCTCGCCCAGACCAACGCAAGCGCTGGCTTCAGGGCAAGACCTAAAAATGTAACTGCCTGTCTGATTTTGGTATTTGAAAGAGATAAAATAGATATCATATCAACAAAATGATAATGTGTGAATCTATTTTTAATGTACCTAAGAATTTTTAAATTAGGACTCCAGTCTTCTTGGATAGAAAATACTTGCAACAAATGCTTTTCTGGAGCCTCAAATCTTCAAAGCAGCACTGATTCATCCAACCAAAGTTTCGGTCAGTCAGGTAATGTTGGTGGGCTTTCCACCAAGCTTTTCAAGTAAAAAAGGTAAAGTCCTGAAAGATGTTTCTGGTAGTTCTCAGGAACTAAAGTCATCATTTAGAAATGAGTTAAAATGCCCACTGCGCAGGTAATAATTTATGTGCCTAAGATGTTACCTGTGATCCTTGTGTGAAGGGCTCTGAATTGATCGATGAACATCTCCCGTTGGCATTTCCAAAAATATGGGGTCCAAGAGCCATAGAAGATAAGTTTAACATCACTTAAAAGAACATGGCATTAACAATCTAGGGAAGCTTGTAGTATGCACAAGATTCCAAGGACATCATTATGCCAATGTTGGACACCAAAATGTCAAGAACAGTCACCATTTCGCCATCTTCTGCTAGGAGTAACTACCATTATGTCTTAGATTACCATTATTATATCAGGGATTGCCACCACGCAGTCAAGAAATCACAAAATGTCATGCCCACGTATATGCCACAGCAGCATCAAACAAATAGGAATGCCCACAATTTCCCAGGTTATTTTGATGCCAGAGGCACCATAATTCTAAGATACAATCTAATATGCCAAGCATGTACACAATGTGCCGAGGGCACAAATATGATGGGGTGCCTACCAAATACCAACACATACCAAAAAAGGATCAAAAACCATAATGTAAAGTAAATCATGAATATGAATGGACACCCACAAACATAGATGAACACACGTGCACAAGCACAATGGCAAAGGCATTGGCAGAATAACTCTGACACCAATGACCTGCACTTAAGTGTCAAAAGGCAGCAGTTGGTGGTGTTTCCGAGAGCTTGCTAAAGACACAAAAGCATTGCTTTGTGTCATCCTGTTCTAGCAAAAGTGTAGAGCATGTTGAGGCATGCCCAGCAGTCACCCGGACTAGTGCTAGACCTTCTCAAGGCCAAGAAGACATAGACAGAAGACATAGATATTCATATTTCAGCTAAGTGACTCCTAAACCTAATGAAGCCCAGATTGCTAGGACCCACGCAGGTTGTAGAAGGGTAGAGGCAGAGGCTGTTGGAAAGGAGGCAGTGATGATGGAAGAGACAGGTATGCAGCAATGGATGGCAAAAGCAATAACTGTCCCACCTGGGTCTCCACTTCTTTCTCCCTTTGGCTATGCCTTTGAGAAGCTCATCCAAAGAGAGTAAAAGGGTGTTGTGTTTTTATTGCTATATTTTTTAGCACAGAGTGTGGAACGATCCATCAGTTCTTTTAAAGCTATTAATGTGGATAGTACGTCTTTAGGGGTAGCTGCTTCGGCAATGAAAAATACAAACAAACCAATGGGTACTAAAAGTAAATTTAGCAAACCTCAAACATCTTTGAGTGGTATGAACAGTAGAATACAATGCACTTGTTGTGGTTCAAAAACGCATGCTGCTCAGTTTAAATTGTGTCCTGGTAAAGGAAGGGAGTGTTTTAAGTGCGGGAAAATTGGACATTTTGGTGCAGTATGTCAGAGTGTTGCCAAAAGAGTGTCTAGTGTACATCAGGATGGTTTGGAGAATGAGGTTCCGGCGGAGAATGTTGTGTTATGCGTCAGTGAACAGAGTGTTAGTGAACATGTTACTTCTGATAATGTTTTGAAAGAAATTAGTAACAGTAATAACACTGAGTATTGTACTGATGTAAAGGAGGTTCATACGGTTGCCAGTAGTGAGATAAAGTGTGAAGATGTCAACACAGACCCATATATACACCAATATGTGAAATTGTTATTGATTATAAGAAAATAAAAGTAATGGCGGATTTAGGATCCCCATATACGAATATTTCTGATGGTTTTTTTTTCACAAGAATTGGCAAGAAAATTAGAACCCAGTGATGTGAGAGTCTTTGGATTTGATGGAAACAAAATCAACATGATGGGCTATTTTGTGTCAGAAAGAAGCTTGTACTCGCATCTGCCACATCGGATTCCAGAAGTTGATGTTTTGTCTCGTCAGGGATATCTATGGTGTGGTAGTGTTTCAGGATGATATTTTGGTGTATAAGGAAACGTCAGACCAACATTTTGGTATTCTAAGCAAAGTATTCGACACGTTAGAGAAAAAAATGGTATAACCATTTATTTGGATAAATGCACATTTTGTGTCCAAGAAGTAGAGTATTTGAGTGACAATATCACAGAAAAAGGGTATTTTTCCTAAGAAGGATTTGTTTGAATCAATTCGCAACATGCAAAGTCCTATTGACAAAGACCAACTCAAATCATATTTGGGTTTATGTGAATATTACGCTAGGTTTGTGAAAAACGTTGCTGATATTGGGTATCCTTTGTGGTTATTACTCAAGAAGGGAACAAAGTTTGAGTGGGGTGTGGAACACACTTCAGCTTTCAACAGTTTGACAGAGGAAAACATTCAATCCAAACCTTTATTTTTGTTCGCCCACAATGCTGTGTATGTGATCACGATGGATGCCAGTGCCACCAGTTTGGGTGCGGTGTTTAGTCAAATTAAAGATGTTTGAATGCACCATTGCTTTTGCATCAAGACTGTGAAAGTTGCTTAATTCAGGTATTCCACAATAGATCAGGAAGCATTAGGGTGTACCTGGTTGGTGGAACATTTTGAAATGTACTTGTGGGGTAAGCTTTCCATTTGAAAACTGACCACAAACCTTTGATTTCATTATTAGCTAACATGGAATGGGTAACCTCTTCTAGATTGGTCAAGTTACTGGCCAAGTTACATGAGTACAATTTTACGGTTATGTATTTACCAGGCATCCAAAATGCAAGAGCTGACTGTTTATTTAGGTTGACAGGTGAAACTCAAGTTGCTAATAGTGAACAATCACAGGAAGAGTGTGTTGTGGCCACAGTTGAAGAGGTAGTGTTGTCTGCAGGGCAAGTTTTGTCAAAAGATGAAAGGTTAATGGCAAGTTCCACTATTGATACTTCGATAGAGCTTAAAGAGTATGTTGTTAAGGGATGGCCTTTAGGAGAAGCACTTGTCCAAAGACTTACAAATATTTTGGAAAGTCAGAAATGACTTATTCTTGGAAAATGATGTAATTGTTAAAGGGGAATATTTTGTTCCACCTGCAGGAATAAGAAACACATTGATTTATATTGTTCATTTAGGTCATATGGGTCAAACTAGTAACACTGAAAAAGTTAGGGAATTGTTCTGGTGGCCTTACATGGATGGTGATATCATCAAATTTGTGGAAACATGTCCTTTATGCCTAAATACTGACAAAGTGTTGAAAACACAACAGACTTCTCAGGCACAAATGATGTCTCCAGAGATACCTTGGTCAAAACTTGCTATTGATTTGTTGGGACTGCATGAAAATGTTGATCCTGGAAAAACTTATATTTTAGTATTAATTGATTATCTCCCGAAGTGGGTGGAATTGAAATGGATTTCACAACTCAATACTGAAACAGTTATTGATTTCCTTCAAGACACCTTCAGGAGAGAGGCTTCACTGGATACTATTGTTTCAGATGATGGAACAAAATTTACGTCTAGCAAAATGAATAATTATTTTAATAGTGTAGGAATTCAACATATTAAGATTGCTTTCTCCAAATATTCATGGTTTGATGGAAAGATTTAAAAAGACATTAGTGGTAGGTATTCAGTTAGCCATTAGAGCTCTTATTGATGTTAAAAAACATGTGGCAGATTTACTGTGGTCGCATCATTGTACACCACAATGTAACTCCAAATTTTCTCCTTTCCTTTTACTCAAAGGAAGAAAGCTTAGACAAGAGTTACATCCTACTTAGTTGTTTTCTAAAGGAAAGACTTGCAATTAAAAGAAAATGTATGATACTGTAAAAAACAATGTTGATTTGAAAAATTGTTGTGCCAAGACACTTCAAAATAGGTGTGGGAGATATAGTCAAAATGAAGCTGCCTGGGCATGTACTAAAAAGGGTGTTCTAAATTTCCAAAATTTAGGAAGTTGTTAAAATGGGAAAAATATCTGCACTACTAAACAACAACACATGGTGGAGTATTTCTAGGTTGGCTAAGTTCAACACAGATAATAAAGTTACCGATGTGGATGATCAACTGGACTTTAAAACCACCCTGATTTTACTAGTGAATCAATTGAGATGGAAAATGATAGCCATTTTGAAAATGTAAGAAGTACACCAGAAAATGTTTAAATTTTTTTTTTTACAGAGTTTTATATAGCGCAAACTAGACCCGAGACATCGGGTATCAGAGCGCTTTACATGAGCACCAGTTTCATTACAGATGGACACATTCATTTTTGTTAGGCACAGGGAGATTATGTGATTTGCTCAGAATCACGGGATGTTGAATGCCGTTGCCAAGGCTCGAACCCGGTTCCCCAGCTTCGAAGTGGACCGCTCTAGCCGTAAGGCTACATCCTGAAGAGGCCAAGGAGAAAAAAAACACTAAGTTGCCAAAGAAATTTGAGGATTTTGTTATGTATCGATTCTTTGTAATGCTGTTTAATGTTTTTTTTTTTAACATTATTTTATTTTATAAGGAATGGAGGTATGTGGTAGCCTATAAGCTATAGGTGCTGATTACGATGCCTGTCGGCCGGCCAACATCGCAGTGGGAGTGGAACCGCCCGACTTGTAGTCTTCGGTTCCACCCCCATATTCCAATGTGACCTTCAGCACTGCAGTCAGATAATGCCTTTTTCAATTGCAACTTGTGCTGCAGCCCGGAAAAGGACCGCAGCACAAGGTGCAATTGAAAAAGGCATATTTTGAAACATCCAGGCACCGCGTGCCAGGCACCACCTGGTGCCTGGCACATGGTGCATGGATGTTTGGGGGGGCACTACATGTGCCCTCCCTGTTCCCATAGCCGGAGACCCAGGGGGGGTGGGGGCCCTGCTAGGTCCCCCCAAAGTCCCTTTTCGTCTTTCATTTCATGGCAGTTGGACCTTCATGAAAAGGCAGAGAGAAACAGGCATTGTAATCCCTATGGCGGTGCCTGTGCAGGCTCCGCCCCTATTGTAGGGATTACAGTCCTACCACTACCCCGATGGGCTCCTTGGGCCAGTCGGAAAAGCGGCGATCGGTCCCTCTGCCCAATGCCTCCGACCGCCGGATCAGAATCCAGCAGTCGGACCACATCTGTAGATGTCGGTGGGCTCACCACCGACGCCCAGTCAGTGGCGGGCCCACCAACATCAGAAAAACGCCCATAGTATGAGCTGCTGTACATTGTGTAGCTGGTAAAGTTCATGCTTATCTGTATAGACCTATATAACAGTAATGTGATGTAATTACCTTGTGTCCTATTGGTTGAGGTTTGTTGTTTTTCATAGAACATTCCATGTTGTAGGAGTCATGGTTGTCAGTTGGACCTGGCTGTGAAGGTGCTTGGATTCTCCAGTAAACCTCTACTACTCAATACACCATATATGCGTGTATGTGCTTCCTTGAACCCACTACATACTTGTGCTTCAAGTGTGTCTCCTCCAGTAGCACCCTCTGTCTAATGTCCCCAACCATCTCCCTGCCAGGGCCTAGACCCTACTTGTACCACAACCAATGCAGCCATCAGACCAATCTCAACCATTCCTACCTGAACGGCCTCTCTCCTGCTTTTACAACATGCACTTACAACCTTGCACTACCTGAAGCTACTATGGTCATTGCAAATATGATGTGTGAAGCCGAGCACAACCATGCTGCTAACTTTCTGTAAGAGAGAGTGAGAAAGAGTGTGTGTGTGTGCGCGCACACGTACGCATAGCTTGAAGTGGCGATGCCATTGGAATGCATGTTTTGTGTGACTCATGCACTCCTTGGCCACAGGTGTACCTGTTCATTGTGTGCAGACAAAATGTCCTTGCACTGCTGTTACGCACAATAAATATATTTTTTGATGTGTGGCAGCGATCTTGCACTGCTGCAGCCTGTGTTATGGAGCACTGCTGCTCCCTGTGCTATCTCTTTCATGCCTTTGTGAGTTAGTACGTTTTGAATCTCGTACTGCTGCAGAGACTGCTATATCTAGTCTGCATGTGTGAGGAAAGCTTGCACTGCTAACTCACATGCAGTACCAGGGCTCTGTGTCTTAATGAAGCTTAAGAAAACATTTTTACCATGCAAACACCAAAACAATTGGCATTTCCAAATCTTCGTCTTGTATCCAGAATGATTCTGCACAGCGGCACATGCGTTTAAAGATAAAAATGCACCTTTATTCCTTGGCTCTCAGTAGGATATTTAACATAGCAACACATGCTTCTATTTTAGTCCATATTAATCTTACAGATGCACCCATAGCACTTCCTACATGGTTGCAGTGTACATTTTTTCATCAGCTTGGCAGTATCAACCACACATTGTGCGTCTCATATTCCACACAGACAAACATAATGTAACAAACAGGTGGTTCCATGTTAGGTAAGAAACAGCCCACTCTGCTTGTACCTCCTTGCCTGCACCAAGAGATGGTGCTGGTCGTTCCAAAGAAGAAGCCACGGATACAAACAGCTTGGCAAACCTAGTAACTGGATCTAACAATTTAGTCTTTCGACATCATAACAGTCAAACCAAAATCATAATGTGCAGAATATTAGAGAATAATTAGTCTTCGAAAAGTTTGCTTACATTTTAATATATCCTAATTCCCAACATTCTCGCACATTTTCTGCATTCGTGGATAACTTACACCGCATTCATAAAATACATAATTTCCAAAGCTGGAATCATTGCACTGCAATGACTGCAATTAAAGAGAATGGCTCTCATTAGTTTCAAATGCATCATCTGCCTTGAACTGAACTTCATACGGGTGCCTTAAGTACTCAGCCAATCGAATTAACTCTTAGAGAGCTTAATGTCAAATGTAAAAAGAATGGCCAAAACGTACAGCGCTGTCCTAACTACTGAATGTGGAAGGTCGCACCCATAAATGACAATTTAAATAAAAAATATAACTCCTTCCATCAATATAAGCTGCCCATAAATGTCCTACTACTGTAGTATTCTCAATAAGCCGCATAACTTAAGCCATCCATAACGTAAGTGCCTGATACTGCGTGTAAGACTATTAAAATATTGAAACCTTTAAAGCTCCTTGAAGGAACAGCGGGGAAGTCGGTGAGCAGTGACTATGGAGGGACCTCTACTTTAACATTCAAATCTTTCTTTTCATTTTTTTTCCTGGTGAATTTAGAACTTTTTACCCCCAATGAGTGGAAATGTCTAATAGCATTGAAGGCCTTCCACCTCAGGCTACACCATTCATAACGTGGAGAGGTGTGGTGAATGTGGAGAGGTGTGGTGCAGCGGCCAGGGCAGCTGACTTCGGAGCACAGGGCTCACGGTTCGATCCCCGGCTCCGGTGGCAGATCAGCTCAGCACCATGTGACTCTGGGCAATAGCTCACTTAATTTCCACGACGGCCCCCAGCGCCTTGAGACCCGTAAGGGTGAGTAGTTCGCGCTTTACAAATACCGGATTATTATTATAACATGCAGTTTACACTGTGAATCAGAGCTGTAACGACTGGTGTAGGCCTCAAAGTGGTCTATGATTTTATATTAGAACATTGAAAAGTTAGGAGCAGCATTAAACACATTGAACACCATGGCGTGACCAGGGCTAATCGTCGCTGGGTTAGGTCCTCTGCTACATCATTCCAATGGCCTTCTTTGTATTTTCCTTGTTTTATTTAGAACATTCAGCCCTCAATTGATGGAAAGGTCTAATAACAATATAGCCCTGTTGCCAATGGTGATAATGGTCTCTCCTCGGGGTCTGGATTATAACTTAGATAGAATGCATTTAACAAGAAATATTGTCCTTAGCAGGGCTGTATTAAAGACAGTAGTTCAGTTTAAAGGCTACTCTACCACATGTTCTTATACACACGCAATAATAAGAGTTAAATGGACACTGTATATCATTTGTGATTTTGTAGTCTTCTAATGTTCTTAATGTCACTTCTGAGACTCATAACACAACTCTTGCAGGAAAGAGTTTAATTTGAAAAGTTCTTCAGTGGTCAAAGTGCACCACATATTTATAGCCCATCATTTGACTTATCAATATATTTAAGACATATGATTGTTTTGTGTAAAGATGGACTAAAATTAGAAAAAAGACATAAGAAATCTTTAGAAAGAGAACATATGCAAATAGAAGTAGAAGACAGGTGGGAGTGACTGGAAAGCATGAGGGCAGTCAGGTGAGAGAGAAAGGAGTAGGAAGTAAATATAGAAAACTGAAAGTTAAAGTGCAAAAAGAAACGAGGATAATTGCAAAATGCTCTAAAACAAGGAGTCGCCGCACACTGTCACCTGTAAAGTCTACATCGTCCGAAAAGAACATTTAACAGACCATGGTGCAAAAAAACCCCCAAAAAACAGCCACAGTGAAGTTTCCAGCCAAAAATTAAGAACACAGGCATCCAGGTGAGTCAATGTGATTCTTTAGTTTAGAACAAAGCACATACAGACAAGAAAAAAAAAAAATTGTAAATAGGTAAAAATTTCAAAACTGTTCAATCAAGTCAAATGGAGAACCTCATGGCATCATAATCAATGTCTCATATGAAGGATCGCTGGAATTATGCAGCAATGGAGGACCACAATGCAGCAGGTATATACAATTATGTTGCAAGATATGGCAAATTATGTGGCATAATAAAACACAATCTGTGACGGTATTTTTCAATGTTTTGACATTTCTTCACCTAATAATTCTACCTGGGCAAAGTTGCACCTCATTAGTACAAGTTTAGCACCTGAATACAGCAATCAGAAACGAACGTTAACATTTAAGTAACATTTGATCTGTTTGAGCTAGAAACAAACTTTTTTGTGAGGTGAAATCTGCAAATTATACAGCAGATGGTGGATTATGAGGCAAATACGGCAATTCCATGCAGAAAATTCCTTGATGCAGAATTACTTGATTCCAGTGGCCCGACCCACGGTACACTGTATGGCCTGTACCTGTTGACAGCCACCTGCAACCTCCATAACATCCCAGATTCCTGCATCAACCATCAATCCATTTGTTGCAGTCTGCAGGAGCAGCCCATCCACGCCACGCAAATGCAACAGTCCAGATAACTTCAGTGAGATCAGTGCCTCTCTGCTTTTTATATGGACCATCAATTGAAGAAACCCATTGCCATCAATAATCCTAACAGCTGCTCCTTTTTCTACTTCTCCCACAAGGATGGAGCGTCTTTAATAGTCACTGCAGAAGTTGTGCTTTCACAAGCTTCACTGCTTACACTATATACTTCCATAACATTAGGCTCAACCTAACTGGTTCCAGGTCTGGTCCTTGCTGTACAACAGGTCCATAAACTGATGACTCCCTCCCAAGCATGACCTAGAACAATCCATAAGATAGCAAAACAACAACTACTTAGGCACGGGGCAAACAGGAAACTTCTGCAATACCAATGTCCTGGGAGGATTGCTGATTGCAGGACGGTGGCTTTAGCCTGTTGGGTGTGTGGCTGGCACATACATAGGCTCGTTCCCTGCAGGCAGCTACAAAACGTTATGTGTTGGCAGGGTGTAGAGGGAACCTTCAGTGTCTTCTAATACTGACAAATGACTCTTACACCCACATGCTCCACAATGAATCCTGGGCACTACAGCTACCTTGCTAGGATTGCTCACAACAGCCAGCATCCGGGTTGAAGGTTAAAGGGATACATCACGATCAATGCATTGTTAAGAGAAACTGGAGCAGAAACTGCAGGATGTTGTAGTGTGAAGAGGGTGGACGTTGCAGTTGATATGGCACTGAATTTAACTGAAGCTGGCCTAAATGACATAATTTCTGAATTTCGTATTACGCCTGTTACTCAAAATCCCCAAAATTAAGCCTTTGATTCACTTCGTGTAATAATGCCAGTTTGCTGTAAAATAATAGCGTGGGAACAATGTGAACAGTCATAACACAACAGCTCTTGTTCACAGCAGTTGAGTTTTTTTAATACTATTTTTCAGTGTAAAAAGTATTTGTGTGCCAAACATTGACATGTAAACAAATTTTGCACCAAAATATAACTATATGAAAGATCTGCATTTTATGTAATACACATAATTTTGCATAATTTCCCCAAAATGTTACGAAAGCAGAGTGTGTGAATTTTGAACACCCCTTAACAAAACCCCTTGAGGTATTTGGAAGAAGAGACACAGCAGGGAAAAATAACCTCTGTCACAAACACTTTTAGTAGTAGTTAAGAAAGTACTACGTTTGTGTGTTGATGTAGGTGCATAACATTTCTGAGCTCATAATTCATCATTAGTTGTAGTTACCTTCATATAGGAAGTGATCATGTACGTCTTGCAGGGTCTACATATATGCTGTGCATGCTCTTCGCTAACTTATTCTGACGTGAATTTGTGGGTGTCGTTAGTCTGTCTTCAACTGGACTTTATAGTATTTTGGCGATCTTTGCATGTGCTTTGCATTGCAATTGTAGATCATTTGTTCATGTAGGTTTGCTTTTTCTCACAAGCTGCGGTTTGGATTTGAGTCCCCAATACCGTCTTTGCACGTAAATTGATAGGAACCATCAGATTTTGTTTAGACCTTTTTCTCATTTCAAACACTGAGGGTGCTTTAACTGAAACCAAAATGTTTTAAAGCACATAAAACCGACATTCACATTTATTGGAACAAACAGTGCCGTAGCGAGGGGGGCGGTCTGCCATGGGCATCACGAGTTTTGGGGGCCGAGGGCTCCCTCGCTCTTACCTGCCGTCTCGCGGTGACAATAGCAAGCACCACCACCCCCCTGCTCCTCAATTCAGCCGGCAAACGCAGGGAACGCCACTGGGAAAAAAATATTGTTAATAAGTAGTAGTCCATCCTTTTACTTAATTACCTACACAAGTTTTAAACAATAGTCCTGATTTATTCAGAAACAGGTCGTAACAAGTGGTGGCAAATTGCACACAGACCGTTTGCAATCTGCACCTGATTTTGCAATGCAACCTGTGTAGTATTCGATTGAGTCACAAAATCTCAAGTCACAAGGGGTCACAAAATGACCTGCCTAATAAATATTAATTATATAGGTGCTACTTTCAATCCCTGGTGATTGATTAAAAGAACAGTGAAGTTGGCCTGCAAAGAACAGCAGACCACCATCCCAGTGTTTTCATTCCCAAAGGGGAAACATTTTTGTTTCCTTTAAGTATCTATGTTCATTGAAGGAACAGGAGCTGCTTTTCCATTTGGGAATACATCGAGGCAAGTAGGCAGTCGTTCTGTGGACCACTGCCACCTCCGATTGAGGTTGCCCAACACAATTCAAGAAGGGGAAGATGGCCCAAAGATGTACTTTCCTCTTTGCAAATAATTAACATCTGCTTTGATGTGTCTGTAACTGATAAATTGTTTGCAACTGCAAGCTGTAAGAAATTGGAATAATATTTGGGGTGTGTGACCACCTATCTCAAGGAATAGTCAGGGTGGCCCTTCAAAGTCACTAAATTAACCTGTGCTCAACCCCCTAGTAGCTATGGCAAAGAGCAGATATGCTGAACTAATTACTAATGTAAAGTATTTCTGCAGTACCAAAACAGTAATAAAGTCAAAATCCAAAACAATAAAAATATACAAAATGAGAGTAACATTTAATAAACAATCTGAAACTAAAATGACAAAAATACAATAGAGGGAACTGCAGATATTAATTTTTAAAGATTGAAGTAGAAATAGTATCAAAAAGCCTAAAGCGCCAATGATAGTCAATAGTCCCCGAAGACCATAACGTAGGCACAATTTGAATCTGACCGCGATGGAGCATGGATACACCAACCAGGTTCATCCTGGTCAAAGATTTTACCTTCTGACTTAGGGCCTGATTTAGATTTCGGCTGATGGGTTACTCCGTCACAACAGTGATAGATATCCCGTCCGCCAAAATATAAATCCCATAGGATATTATGAGATTTATATTTCGGTGGACGGGATATCCATCACCATTGTGACGGAGTAACCCATCCCCCGAAATCTAAATCAGGCCCTTAGTCTTTTAAGTCCCAATCCACCACAGGAGTACTCTTCTAAAAAAAAACAGGACCTCAGGGGGGAAACTAACTGGCACATGCATCAAGGAAGGCTTTTGTGATTCCTTAATTGCGATTATTAAGGAATTCCAATTAAGGAATCGCAAAAGCCTATGCATGTAGGAATCGCTATAAAAATAGCGATTCCTAAACATTCCTTTATTGCGAGTTGCAAATTGCGAGTCGCAATTAAGGAATGGCTTCCCATTCATTCCTATGGGCCCATAGGAATGAATGGGAATTGCATGCGCAATTTGCGAGTACCCATTAGGTATTCGCAAATTGCGCATGCAATTACAAGGGTGCAAGTGTGTCAAAAGGACACCCTGTTGCACCCCTGAAGTTGTAATGTGCACTCATGTTGCACACACACATGCCCCAAGGACATGTGTGTGTGTAACATGTAACTTTGAAAAATGCACTTTAGTGCATTTTTCAAAGTTTTTGCAAATTACCGACCTGTTTTATTTTTCGGTAATTTGCGACCCCTGATAGCGAAATCGCTATTTTAAATTGCTTCTAGCATTACATTTAAGGAATCGCAAATTGTGATTCCTTAAATGCAATCGCAATTTGCGTTTTTGCATTCGGGATGATGCATCCCAAACAAAAATACCGGTCGCAAAGGGGCAGATTTTGCGAATCTGCCCGTTTGTGACCGGTATTTTGTTTGATGCATGGGGCCCTTAGAGACTCATAGGGTGTCAGGCAGAGGGCAACAGCAGGGCCCATTCCAGGTCCTGTTGTCAGGGGTCAACTGGGTACTTCCAGGTAAAAGCCTCTTGCAGTTTGTTGTCTGCCTTCAGCCACAGGTAACTGACCCTTGGAGTTCACGGCTTTGTCCTGGTGACAAGAGGTAGCAGGTCCAGTCCTTCCGGCTCCTCTCAGATCACAGACAGCAGGTTCAGTCTTCTGATCTTACGTGGGTCCAGAAAGCGTTCTGAAGTGGGTACCTGGAGGTGCCACATTTATGCCTGCCACTAGCCAGTGGGTGGGGTTCTCTCCTGGCCTCTCTCAATCAATGGGGTTAAAATCCCAGGTCTTGATCTACCTACTTATACAGATGTAGTTTCTGTTTGGTTTACTGCAAACAGGCCCAAAATTCAAAGTAGGAGGGAAAATCCAAGATGGCGAATGTCTTTGGGCACACTTAGTTCGGGATCTGAGACTGTTTGTGACTGGGGAGTACACTATGGTCACCCTAGTGTCCTCCCAAATCTAACACTAAAATCCAGTTTGGAGCAGACGCTCTACCCACAGCAAACCCAGAGTCAGAAGTCTGGTAGTGCAAAAGCAGTGTCTTTTTGCAACCAGGCAGTGAATAGATAAGAATTGTCTTGGCATTCTGTTCTCTTCCTTTCAAGTGCATGTTGGAAATTGGATTACTGGTTGACGGGGTGAAACCTTACTCAAGCAGCAACCACAATTCTTGTCAGTGCGAACCACAAGTCAAACCCCAATTAACCCTCTGGTAGCTTGGCTCAAAAGCAGTCAGACTTAACTAAGAGACAATGTGCAAAGTATTTATGCAGGAGGCAAGCAGTAATAAAGTGAAAACACAACACAAGGAAAATCAAGCACCAATTAAAAAAAACAAGTAAAATGTAATATATTATTGGGCACCACAATGACAAAATTCAATTAGTAGGACCAGAAATATGCAATTTTAAAGATGTAGGTAAACTTGGTGCCTAAAAGGACAAAGCACCAACTCTGGTTATCTGGTGGCACCGGACTGGGGCAAAGTCATAAGTTTAGGCCAATGGAACGTAGACCGGATACGAGGATTTGGCCCACTGAACAAAGTACCTTAAATCCTAGTTGCGGAGCATTTCGAGATCCCGCATCGAGGATGCGTCGTGTAGCGGCGGTCTGAGGAGCTGCGTGCTGCAATGCAAAGTCCTGCATTGAGGATACATCACGAAGTGACAGTTCAGAGGAGCCCAGGACTGTGATGCGAGGTCCTGTGTCAAGGATGCTTCAAAGTTTCGTCAGCCAATTACGGTTCAGAGGGGCTGCAGGTCCACTATGCTGTGAGGAGATGTGGCAAAACCAAAGGGGATGATGGACGGAGTGTTGAACATTGCAAGCACTCACCCCCAGTCAACTGATCTGGGTTTAATCCATCATCATTCTTTAGCTCACTCCGCCACCCCAGTTCAGACATGGCCATATGCAAATCAGTGTGATCCTGTGCCACATGGGAACAGTCCAGCCCGAACTGCCAAGCAAAGGAGGAGATGTGGGGCACTGCATCGGTCCTGCCTGAAAGGACAAAGCTGGGCTGGCAGAGCACCTTCAGGCCTACTTTCAAGGGTCCAGGGCTGGAGTTGCACTGATTGGGGTACAAGACTCACAGCAGAAACAGTCCCAGGTGCTGGGTTTAAGGTTGTTGGAACCTTTTCTGTACCTGACGCTCTGATCAGGAAGCCAGTCAATTAGCCCTTTGGGTCACTCTGGTGGTCCTGGGTTCAAGATGCAGGTCCAGTCCTTCTCACTCAAGCAGCAGGGCAACAGAGTAGCAGTACTTCTGGCTTCACATCAGTATGTCTTCTGAGTTTCCACAGGTCCAGAGGTGTACTGGAGTGCTGGGTCTGAGGATCCAATATTTATGCTTGGTGCCAGCTAGGAGAAGGTTCTAGAGGTTTCCACCCTCAAAGGTGTTTGGAATTTGCTTCCTCCCCGCCCTGGCCCTCACTAGTCTGGGGGCACAATAGACTGGTGTAAAACCCTGTGTGAGTGTGCTGAGGCAGAGTCGTTTTGATGTGCAAGTGTGGTAGGTGACAGCTCTACCCTTCCAATCAAGTCAGGGATGGCCCATTCTGCCAACAACCATTCCCACTTTGTGTCACTGTCTGTGAGCAATACGCAAAGACCAGTTGACAGCTATACCGAGTCATGTGGCCCACAATACAGGCTTCAGGCACCAACCAAACGCCACATTTCTAAAAGTGGCATTTTCAGAATTCTGACTTAAAATCCAACTTTACCATTAAGGAAGGTTTTAAAATACAATCCTTTAGAGACCAAAATTCAACATTCCTACCAGCTCCCAGTTGAAAGTTATCACTTATTAAATTTAATAAGGTAACCTAATGCTATTGTATGGGAGAGATAGGCCTTGCAGTAGTGAAAAACTAATTTAAGAGTTTTTCACTTCTAGGACATGTAAAACGTAAAAGTACATGCCCAACTCTGCACTATGATCTGTGTAGGGCCTCCCCTAGGGGTGACTTAAATGCGTTAAAAAGGAAGATTTTGGCCTGGCAATATATTTTTTTGCCAGGTCTAAATGGCAGTTTAAAACTGCACATACAGGCTGTAATGGCAGGCCTGAGACATGATTAAAGGGCTTCTTAAGGGGGCTGCCACAATGAGTAAAGCAGGCCAACTAGTAGCATTTAATTAACAGGCCCTGGGTTCATGTAGTACCACTTTGCTAGGGTTTTCAAGTAAATTAAATATGCCAGTTTGGTGTAAGCCAATTTTGCCATATTAAGGGGAGAGAGCACAAGCACTTTAGCACTAGTTAACATTGACAATGTGCACAGAGTCCCAAACATTAACAAAAATGGGTTCAGAAAATAGGAGGGCGAAGGCAAAAAGTTTGGGGATGGCCCTACAGAAAGTGCCAAGACCAACAGTGCATGGTAAGTGTGACATGTGGCTCACCGAACCTGTCAAGAAGGATTTGACACTGTGCTTTCAAAAGTGGCCCCATAGCAACCCATCCTGCCTATTCTGCTGAACTCATAGGAGTAAGCTCTGCTCATTCATGTTATCCTAGTGATTGCTCCCAGAAGGCATTTCACACCTATTCATGGTTAATCATTGGCTGAGACAAGCTGTAGAATAAATGCAAATTAGCCTCCAGGAACTTCAGGCAGGAGAAAGGTAACTTTCTAATAGTTACTTTTACTTAATATTTATTACAAAAACTTCACAGTTGAATTGGATTTTTTTAAATATCTAAAAAAAATTGTTGTTTAACAATTTTTTTTAGTTGGTCCCATTCCCGAGGTCAAGTGTTACAATTTAATATTGCTTCCCAATGTTTCTCTATGAGCCAGCCAGCTAGCATTCCTACAGTGAAAATAGATTGTGGGTGCTAATCACTGTAAGAACATGCTAACATTGCATTTCAGAATGTCCCTTTTTAAATACCATGTCTTATGGGCTGCAAGACCTACATAGAGTTGACTTATTAATATTTAAAATAGAAGTTGTAACCTGTCAAAAGGTTCTATACATATAACAGTGAATGTCCGTTTTTACACTGTTACAGTCAGGCTATAATGGTAGGTCTGAAGCCATGTTTGCACGGCCACTGTAGTAGATGGCACAATAGACGCTGCAGTCTACAAGTGGCATTTAACTTCCAGGCCATGAATACAGCTTGACAATATACTTGGGACTTAGGGGTAAGGTAAGTATACCAAAAAGGAATATGCCAATTCAACCATGTCCAAATGAGAAGCAGAGGCACCGGGTAAAGTGCAGAGAGTTCTAAAGCCAGGAAAAATATAGGGTCCAGAAAAAGCAGAAAAATCTGGGGTGACCAAGAAGAAAAGGTGGGCTTCCTACACAAACCATTTATAAATACTATTCGCAATTAGGTCGGTATGCCCCTTTCTAGCATCTCTAAATATGATTCCTTTTGCAAGTCAGAAAGGTTTTCCAACTTGGAAAATGGTTTCAGTACATTGCACATAATACTTTTGCACTTGCAAACCCTGTGAATTGCGGATCACAGTGCTTGTGGATGCAAAATTCATTAAGAAATAGGGCCTACTATCTTTAATTGAGTAATTATGAGTTATGTAATAGTGAGAATTGCTTTACAGCCCTGCAAAGATGCAAGTCTGCAGTAGTCAAAGTTGCATACAGTCTATTATTAATATTATAGTTATATTATATTATTGTTATTAATATTATTACTACTACTGCTGCTAGTACTACTACTACTATTATTCTTTCTATATACTTTCAGCTCAACCATTGAGCTTACAAGGAATTTATTGGGGCCACAAGAGCTTATTTTGCTGAAAAACAATTCATTGTGACACCTGTTCGGTAATAGGAGAATACATATTTATGAAACAGTGCAGGAAGGATGATCAATAGCTCCTTGGCTGTGAGTTTCAAAAGTGACAATGATCTCATCCTTAATTTGTACAAAGCTAAGGTTGTCTGCTAAGTAAAGGGTAAAATAATAATGACATGAGAGTCGGACAGACCTGCAGTGACATTCTGTACCGTTACAAGTAATGCTTATGTAGGTAGGGTTTTCTAAGTTTCAGGACAGTGGCTAGCCCACATTACAAGAGTTGCATAGAACGACAAGTACACTGTGACAACCATAGGATGATGTCATCAGTAATGTTATCACTGATGTCATTAATGATGTCATATGCCAGTGATATCATGAATGATGTAATTTAACATATCATCAGTGATGTAATATGTGAGATCATCAGCAGTGCATGATGGGGTGCAGTTTATAGTTAGTTCATCAAACTATAACTGGCAAATTTCAGTGTTTTGGTTTTTAAATTGCAGTTTTTATTTCATTTCCACACCTGACTATAACGTCACACTTTCACCTTTGTCCTTTGTTTAGTGTATAATATATATATATATATATATCTATATTTATATAGATATATATATATATATATATTCAAACAAGCTTTTCGGCTCTCCCCACTTCCCAGCCGGCGAAGAGAGAGTCACGGACTCCAATATATTGTGGCAGAATCAGGTCTTTATTTGCATAGCCATATGACGCGTTTCGGACAACCAAGTGTCCTTGTTCACATGCGGATACGCAGTCCGCCTACTATTTTATACTTTTGTTTTTTGCTTTCCCCCGTGTCATGTGATCAATGAACATAGATAACATACTATAGTGTTAAGTTCCTCATAGTCTGTTTTATATATATATATATATATATATATATATATATATATATATATATATATATATATATATAATACCTTCTGTTGGTCGCCAGTAGGTAGTTATAGTTAGGACCTAGGAAAAGCGTTTTTTGTGTTGCTGATAACTTTGGCACTGTTAGATGAATCTTCACAAAATTTTCAAAACTAGTTTGGAAACTTCCTTTTTCCTTCAGTGATGTCATCAGTGATGTCAGTGACCATGTCATGAGTGATGTAATATGTGAGGTCATAGGCAGTGCATTGCGGGCGCGTAAGTTATAGTTAGCTGAGGAGCCTATAACTGCTGAATTTCTATGGTTTTGTGTGTGTAAAATCTGAACCTAACTATAACGTCCTTGTAACCTTTGTTTTTTGCAGTGAATTTCTGAGGTCTTTTTAATTCTATTTCCTAACTATAACGTCCCTGTAACCTTTGGTTATTTTAGAGAATGTTTAAGGTTTTTTTTATTTTATTTCCTAAGTATAATGCACCTTTAACTCTTGTTTTTTTCAGTGAATTTCTGTGGTTTTGTAGTGGTAGTTGTAACTATAATGCCCATGTAACGTTTTTTTAATTGAATTTGTACAATATTTTATCATATTTCCAAAGTATATTATCTGTCTGTTATCTTTGGTTATCTTAGTTAATTTCTATGTTTTGTTTAAAAAAAAATATAATAATAAACACATTGACCTATAACATTACTTTAACCTTAAAATGTTCTAGTGTTTTTAATATAGTATTATTTTAGGTAATAAAACTATTTAAAAATCTTATATTACATAAGTTTAATTATTTGAAAAACAAAATGTGATTTTTTTTTTTTTTTTTGGATTGGCTATATGGGTCTGCGAGTGGGTGTGTGAGTGGTGGTATACGTGTGTGAGTGGGTGTATGAGTGGCTGTATGGGTGTGTGAGTGGTTGTATGGGTCTGTGAGTGGGTGTGAGAGTGGTTGCATGGGTGGGTGTGAGTGGTGTGTGGGTGTGTGAGTGGTTGTATGGGTGTGTGGATGGCTGTATGGTTTTGTAAGTGGGTGTGTGACTGGTTGTGTGGGTGGATGTATGAGTGGTTGTATGGGTGTGTGAGTGGGTGTGTGAGTAGTTGTATGTGTGTGTAAGTGGTTGTATGGGTCTGTGAGTGGGTGTGTGAGTGGTTGTATGGGTGCATCAGTGGGTGTGTCAGTGGTTGTATGGGTTTGTGAGTGGTTGCATGGGTGTATGAGTGGTTGAATGGGTCTGTGAGTGGGTTTATGAGTGGTTGCGTGGGTGGGAGTGTAAGTGGTTGTATGGGTCTGTGAGTGGCTGTGGAGGTGGTTTCAGGGTTCATGCAAGTCTTTTTTTGTTTTTTTAATGAGGCTGACGTAGATAAAGTGCAAACATACCAAAGAAAATCATCTCTAAAATACACAAAGGCGAGATGGGTGCAGACATGTGCACCACTTTTTTTATTAGGCGAGAGAGCGTCCAGACCCTCAGATGTTTACCCTGGTGCTTGATACTAAAAATGCTGGCATGGTACAACCCCAAACAAAATAATACACAGATCTGGGGAAATCCACAAAGGAAACCAGCTTTAGGACTTTTGCAGTAAATCAGATCCCAATTTGAGATAAACGTGGTAGTTATTTTGAACATTACAGCAGCCCATGCCTCAGCAGCTCTCAGGCTGTCACTATTGACAGGATCCTACAGACTTTTGTGGTTCCCTTCTTGTTGTTCTGGGCACCTTCTTATCAGTATGATGAAGCCTATTAATTGCAGGAAAGGCCAAAAAACTGAGCCTCCGACAGGAAAAGCACAGAGATTAATGGAGACTGATAAAATCTCCTTTCACTAGAGGGCAGTGCTCAAGGCCGATCTAATCGACCTGAGCATTTTCAATTTCTACAATGGGGCGACTGTACTTCAAGGGCACTTTGCATGAGATGGATGCAGATCCTGTCTTTCTCGTCAGACTTGGCGAGTTAGCCATAATATCCATAATGGAACCTCTTAGGAGCTGAAGACTCACCACTTAAGGAGGTACGGTATGGTATCCAATGTAACCACAGCTACACCTTCAGTACTCCAGCAGTCTTCAAAAGTACTGCTTGTCAGATAGTAGCACAGCGTGTAGTTCGAGCAACGTGGTCAGCTGTTATAGATCAAGCTTGCATAGTCAAACACAGCGGCTAATTCGTACTGACCATAGTAGATCCTCTACGGAGCGGACAACTCACCAGCTCACATGTGATATAGTCTTCCCTAATATTTGAGAAGCTATAATGTTGCATCCCAACTAACCGCTTATCAAGTTCATCTGTCCTGAGGAGATCAAACCACCAAAGTACAGTATGTGGGAGCTCCCAGCACAGATAAATGAATCCAAACTTCATATCCACGGGAGAGCTGTTACTCACCAGGCCTATGGGGTCAGGGTATTTCCACCCTGCCACCTTGTCTTTTTTTTAAAATATTTTTTTCATGGGACTCACTGAGTCCAAGTCCAAAGATGGCCACCAGCACTTCCCGGTTGAAGTGCTGGCAGCCAATCAGATCTCATCATTAGATCTGTGCAGAGGCTCCGCCAAGATATCTATTTTTCTTTAATATTTCCACAACTACTGAATGTATTTACACCAAGTAACAAAAAGAGATCTTTCTGGACGAAGATCTAGCTTGCTGCCAAATTTGGTGCAATTCCGTATCAGCGGTTTGGGCTGCAGTCATGTTCAAAATCCCTGTGGGAAATTGCATGGGGCAAATTAGTTTTGGGACCCCCATTGTTCTCGACCCCTGCTTGCCGGATCACCCCAAAACTTTCCAGACAGCAGCTGAAGTGACCAGTACACTATTTTTGAAAAGTTCATGAAGATTCATCAAAAGGAGCCAAAGTTAGTCGCAAAATAAAAAACGATTTGTCTATAGAAACTAGGTCCTAATTATAATTTCCTACTGGCGACAGCCAGTATATATATATTGTATTTTTGCACTAATTTGCACATGTGAATCTCTGGGTTCACTAGGTGACACTTTAAATTGCACTAGCACTTTATTATGGCATGGAATGATTAATCCAAAGCCCACATGGGCTATATCAGTTTGTATTCACAATTGCGACAAATTGGCAATGAGATGCACAAAATTGATGCGTGTTAGATTGGGAATATGCCATTATTTATATGATAAAGTTTACATTTGTTTTACTTTTTCTATGCAATTTTATCCAATCCGTGGGGTTTTTAATACCATCTTATTCTTGCATCTTTTATGAGCACTGTATGTACTTATTTAATATTTATTTATTTATTTACAATATTTACAATATTTATATCTTTATTGCTCATTTTGCACCATACTTATCATGCCATTACTAGTTCTTAATATGTGGAACTGATTTGCCATTGTGAATAATAGTGTTAAGAATTTTTTCCATGTCTATGAATTTTACAGTCACGTTTAGTAGCTCTGTCACTTTAAATAGGCTATGTTTGCTCCTCTAACGTGTCATGTGATCAAGGACCCACGAGGGCTGAAATGCGCTATGGCGGCGACGGTGCACAGAACTGAATAAACACAAACTGCACCATACTTTGGGTTTGCTTCTTCTTTTTCTACAAATGAAGGCCATAAGAGATGATTTACCTACATATATATATATATATATATATATATATATATATATATATATATATATATATATATATATGTGTGTGTGTGTGTGTGTGTGTATAGAAATATACATACATATATATTTAAGTATCCTCCATCCAGTGCGTATAGAAGACGTGCAGCCAGATCGCCAAGGGTGCTTGACAACTTCTGTAACACGTAATGGATTACAGAATGGCACTCTGAGCAGGGTTGTAATTTTTAATCAGCACCGCAGAAAAAACGTATACAATGTTTCTATTTTGTCCACAATGTTCTTATAGTATACTGTCAGGGATGCCTAGAGACACACGAAACAGGGTAATTGGGGAGCAATTGAGTGGTTGACATGGCACCTACTTTCTAAAGAAAGCTTCCCTGTGGTTCACATTGCACAGTCTTGCTAACACTGTCTTAAAAATATTCCACTTGTTATAGCTAAACAGAATATCACTACAAAAAAGCACATAGGCATAAACTATGATATTTATAACGTATTTAATATTTCTGAAGTGATGCGATCTGTAAAAGTCACATCTTAATTACACCCTTCACTAATTTCTATTCTAAGTTAACCTATATACAGTTACACAGCATCCCACCTACCTCCCATAGGCACTGATTTCTCAGGAACACTTTCCTGATCCCCACGAGCATTCTCAGATGCCTAATAACCAATTTTGTAGAAGCCATGACCTTTAGAGTGTTAAGTTCAATCGACTAGTCTTCAATTTATTTATTTACAGAAGCACTCACACTCTGGACATGTCAAGGACAATTGAGGAAATTCACAGCCAACCGCACTCATAAATTATTACTGGATTGAAAGTGTAATATATGTGTTATTTGATGGATCAATGTATTGAGTCATTACTCATTTCATGTTTATCAGATTTCTAGTAACTGTGGCTTCATTTTCTCATCGATTGCCTCTTTTCCCTGTTGAAATATAGAATACATGTTTTATGACTTGGCCCTTGGCTGTCAAACATTGAGTCTGTGTACATCACTCTTGGAAATCGGATAAAATAAATTAGTAAGAGTCATGCATCTCTCTTATTTCCACACATCCCTTCCTTTCTTCATCTACCTCTCTCTTCTTTTACTCTTTTTCTTTGCTCTTCTCCAGTCTCCCGCCTCCTGTCGTTTCTCTTGCTGAGCGGACTAGAGTTCACAATTCAGCTAGAGAATTGTATCCTAGAAAGAAGGGTAACGGGGCAAGGGAGGACAAAAGAATTTAGGAGAAAATTGTCAGATTTCACCTGTTTAAATGGATAAAGTCTTCAGAGCAGTGCTTTGATTTTTGCTGCTGCAGCAAGAATTTTGAGGAGGGACTTGCTTGTGATTTGGAATATCTGGTAATAAAGATACATTTTAAAAGCACCATGTGCATACATCTTTTAATAGAGTTATGCAGTAGTCCAAAACTCATCCACTTAGTCAATTTACCATATTTTTCTTACATCGGTAGGGACAGGTTTTTCAGACACTGAGGGGCCGATTCCGATCTCGGCCGGTAGGGCTCCGAATAGGATTCGGCTTTACCGGATCCGATTCGGAGCCCTGTTTCCCGACCGAACCGTACGCGGGTCCGGCCGAGCGAGTACAATGCGAAATCGCCGACCGACTCGTCCGGGCGTCCCGACAGCTCCGACCGACTCGCTCGGACACGAACCGCTCCGACCGACTCGCTCGGACTCGCCTCGCACCGCGCAATGGAGACGTTTCCCGGCCGGGTAAGTACGATGCGCGCCGCGGGCAGTCCGACCGAGCCGCGCACTCCCGGCTCGTAAGAGCTGTCGGAGCCGTACTTTGGGGGTCCGTGTCGGACCCCCCAGTACGCGTAGCTGCGCGAGTCGCACACAGGGGGGACCCATGGGTCCCCCCCTACCTGTGCGTGTACGGCGCGAATCGCTTCGCCGCGTACCCGCTGTAGGGGGCGCCCTTGTCCGACTCGCACCCATTGAGTCAATGGGAGCCCGCGTACGCGTTGTACGACCGGCTCCCATTGACATCAATGGGAGTCCGACCGACTCGAGTCCGATAACATACGGACGCATCGTACTCGTTCGGTCGGACTGCACGGGTCCGATTCGGTCGGAAATCTCTCCGGATCCGGCTCGGTCGGAGAAATTTCCGGCCCGAATCGGAATCGACCCCTGAGCTTCTAGTAACCTGTTAGTGCAAGATAAAAAAAAAAAAAGATTTAAGTATAAAAATAAGTGTTTTTTCAATGCTATATTTAGGTCCTGTTTGGCTGGTGTTTACCAGACAACTCGAGATTCTGGCTGTTTTGTGAAACTTAACATGTAATTCAATACTGCTTGCATCAGGAGGGCTTGAGGTTTCTGAAAATGGGCAATAAACTCAAAGTTGTCCCTGAACAAGGACGCCAAAATGCATCTTGCTTTGGGCCCCGCAAACTTAAAATGGTTCTGCATGCTCATGAAAAACATTTACTTAATCACAACTAGAATTATGTGTGAATTGATTTTAAGGTTGCAAATCCATGTTTTCTAATTTATCAACCTGGATTTGCACTGGTACAAATGACCATTGATGCATCCAAGTTCAACCGAGCAAATAGAAACAGAAACAAAGTTATTTGGGTTAAAGAGTAAAATAAATACTTTTTATTATATTTAGTAAAATCTTGACAGAGGTACTCATTGAAGAATTTCGACATTTGTGTGTTTAAAGCTTGAGAATAACACAAGCCCCCTCTTTTCCTTGACTTTTCTCATCTATCTCTTAAACACAATTAGGTTATGTGTCTTTTATTTTAGTGAGGAGTTGAACATTCTAGTGTTGTGTGATTCTTTAATAAACGGTCATGGTGTTTTATCGGTTTTGTGATGTAATTTTAGGATCTTTGTATGTAAATATATTATTTCAGGACTAGTCATTTGCCTTATAAATGTCCTTACATACGTTCTCAGCTCACTCAACAGATACAAATAAAGTGTGCTTTATAATAATATGGAGAGTAGTTTTTATCAGTATCTGTCGGTGAATAAAATGTACGTTCTAGATATATGTACAATAAAATAAAACCAAATTATACATTTAATTTAAAGCAACAGTGGTTCTATATTACATACACTTGACTGAAGCACAATGTAATTGCTCTTGTGATGTGGCACTCCAATTATTTATTTCCAATTTGTGTTCATTTTTCTTAAGTCTCTATTAAGTCATAAAGCCATTTGATTCTAGTCATATTACTGATAATGTAATATAATGCAGTATGTAAAGGGACAAGTGGTTGGTGGATATCAGTGAGGCAGGCTATGTAAGTGATTATGTGGTCATGCGTGGACTGCAGCATGTATGATCCTTTTCTGGATGGAGGCAAAGTGTCGACTTAGCAGTTGACTGTCCAGATACATGTACAGATGTTGCTCTCATGTCAAGGTGACTGAGCAGGGGTTTGAGGAGATAGCTAGGCTTCCAGGTAAAGGCTGTGTGTAGGATGTAAAGCTTCACGTCTTTCTGCAACTTCTTCTAGTCCATTGTGAGTCTTAGGCATATAGGAAGGGCATTAACTGTGTGATGATTTGGTCTGTGTGGTCCCCTATCTGCATCAAATATTTTAAGTTTGGTACGTACTACAGAGAGCAGCTTCAAAGTGGTTCAACTCAAGTGTTTGGTAGGCTGGTAGGAGTGGGCGATTTTGGAGAGGTAGGTGGGAGTACACCCACGAGCCCTCTGAACTAGGCACAAAATCCTGAAATGAACTGTAATGTCTCTTTGATGGGTAGCAATTGTAGAGTTTTGAAGGGTGTTATGGCATGTTCGGCATTGCTTCTGCATCTCGGGGAAACCTTTTGCGGGTATGTGGGGATGAGAGGGCTGAAATATGTATTGTGCTTGTGGGTGTGTTATTGTGTGTATAGAAGAGTTTGTGTGCATATGTGTGTGTGTTGTGTGTGTGTGTGTGTGAGAGAGAGAGAGAAAGTGTTTTGCATGCGTGATTGTTTTTGTTTGTGAGTTCAGACATCCCTAAGTATAAAGTGGTGAATCTCCAAGCCATACTAGGCAACTCATTCTCTGACTCTTCTCCAGTGAGGTGCGGAGTCCCCCAACTGTCAACCATTTCCCCCACACTCTTTAACCTACATATAGAACCTCTAACTGAAATCCTAAATCAATTGAACATTGCACACCACATGTACGCAGACAACACAGAACTATTCTTAAGGATACCCTCCCTAGACAACGTCATTCAACTAAATAACACTCTAGTCAAAACTCAGTCCTGGCTCTCTCAAAACAACCTCAAGCTGAACTCTTTGAAAACCGAATTCCTTCTTTTCTCCCCGCAGAACAGCTCCACACCCATCCAAGATAGGCTCAAGCACCTAGACGCACTCAATTGCAAACCTACCATCATTGACTCTACGAAATCCCTTGGAATAACACTGGACAAGAGTCTAAACATGAGAACTCACATCAGTGCTACCACATGCAGTGCGGCATTCCAACTCAGATTACTGAAGAAATTGAAACCATTTCTACCACCTTCAGACTTGAAACAAGCAGTACAATCACTTGTGGTCTCCAGAATAGAATGCGGCATGGCGACCCTGTCAGGTCTACCCAAAGCGAGAACAGCTCCACTCAAAACGAGTCTTAATGCTGCAGCAAAACTGGTAACAGGAATAGATGCTTTAACCACATCACCCCATCGCTTAGGTATCTAGACTCGCTTCCCCTCGAGGCAAGAATGCAACTGAAAATTGCCTGCCTCACACACAAAGCACTACATTTTAATAAATCAAGCTACCTGGCAGAAAAGATTTGAATCTCCAGTGGCAGCCGCTACCTAAGAAGTCCTAACTCTCTCAGGCTGGAATTCAGAAAACAAAAAACGTACACACGCTCCTTCTCTGGGGTGGCGCCAAGGATCTGGAACTCCTTACCACCCATGGTGCGTTCAAACCCATCGACCCACTTTTTAAAAAAAAGAGGTGAAAAATATCCTAATGAATAGATTCCTTGCATAGACTCTCGGAGAGCCCCACCCCAGGGCGCAAAGGACATCAAAATGGCAGCAATCTCGAGTTCGGTCAGAAGGACGTCGTTTACAGGAAAACCAGCGGAAACACTGTTACCCTGGGTACCGGGATCTGAATAGTTCAGAGCAGCAGCAAATACCCACCATGAAGATGCTAGATCAATGTGGACTAATGGAATATTAATAGAATGACAGTCATTTAATGTGATATCTGTTGCAACGGCCTGTTGTGGCTCTTTACTTTTGATGTACCTGTCTATACCTATCATTTTGTTCATTCAACCCTATGTACAGCTCTCTGATACCCTTGGGTCATGTGCGCGCTTTATAAAACACTCAACAAAAAAAATAGTGGTGGATATCTCTGGAATAATGATACCAACCCTTGGCATGGCATTGACCATGGCATATTGCGGATCTCTTTCACATTGAGGTTTCAGCTGTTATTATGGTTGCCCTTCCCATATTATGCCCATAATTTGAAAAGGGAAACGTTGATGTTTGAGCAATAACGTGCTTTTATTTAGCAAAAAAATGTAATGCTTATGGCTAAAATGAGTTTTTTTAAATGAAAACAGCAACCTGATATTGGGGTAAAAATGAGCGCATTTCTGTAACATGTTTAAAGTTGATAAACGCGTGCTGAGATGGGTGCACTTATTTGTTCCTGGGTACCCTGGGACACTTGCATCTGTTGCTGTTATTGTATGGCTCCTTCAGAATGCTTCCATCATACATAATCCTTCTACTGTCATTAGCATCACTATTGCTGTTTGAGGCATATGCCTCTAGACTGGTGTAACAAGAGGGAGCTGCCTGTTGTCTAAACATATAAGATGCCAGGGTATATGACTAACAATCTTATTGAAAGTGGAAGGGTGAAAAAAACTGGAAGCAAGTGGTATATTTTGGAGACCGATAGACAACCATTGTCAAATTGCATACACAAAGAAAAACTTAAAACCTATGGCATGTTAAGCCACTTTTTAGTAGGCCTGGGTGGAGTTCTCGGAGTTGCACTCTGCAGAACTCCGCGAAGTGCCACAAAAACTCCACGCACTCCGCGGAGTTCCGCCAGCGGCAAAGTCTATTAAGTCGCGCTGCTCACACTGATTTTCAGTGCTGGGCATTTGTAATGTGCTGTAAAATCAGCGCGAACGGCACTCCACGTCGCGCCGTAGGGTGCTGCTGCTTTCTGCCGCTCGAGTAGACATTCTACTCGGGCGGCAGCTTCCTCAACGTGAGCAGCAGATTTCTCAACGAGTTGAGAAATCTTGAGCGGAATTCTTCGCCCACCTCTACTTTTTAGATAAATAGTGCTAAATATGGCAATTTCACGAGTATATTTTCAATATTTTTTTGGGGGGGGATGAATACTACAAACCCATGTGTAAGGTTTCGTTTGCAAACCATGATTGCATTGGAATATTTCATGTGTGTCCCTTCAGAATCACTTACTTTTTAGACAATTTACTTGAAAACTTGCTCGTAAAGAGCACCGTTTGACCCATTTTCTTATAATGTTATTGAGAGGGAGAATCACTCATCCTAAGCCCCAGGAGGAAGTTGGGCTTGCTCACTTTACTAACACAGTGCCTACCCCTTTCAAAGTTCACCAGAGTAGTCCAGGCGGTAAGTGACAACAGGCACAATTTTGTAAGGAATATACTAGGCCCCAGGCGAAATTAAAATTATGCAGTCGTAATTCATGTAATTCCAGGAATTTCACGATACGTTTGTTATGCGAAATTCACCATCATTACTCTTTAGGCCAGATCGCGTAATTACACTGCCATTCATAGATAAATCAAAGCACAGAAGTGCTGGATCACCATGCACAACCAGAACATGAGCGGCTATTATTCGTGGCATGTGTGTTTTTCATGGTATTTTTTAAAGCGAAATGGGCACTTGTGTCCACACTCGTAACTATAATTTACAGAAAGACGTATTTCATGCTGAAATATAGCGCTAAATGACAGATTTGCACTTAATGTAATTACAAATAATTTGCCTGAAATTTTGCATAATTGCATGAAAGCAAATTACGTGCACTTTACAAACCCCTAGACCATACAATGGAGTGAGGATTTTTTGGGGACGAGGTGGAGGAAGGCTTTGAAGGGTTCGGGGGGTCCATATGCAGAATCTCCATTTTATGGCTAATAAGGCGGAGACAGCAAAGTTTGATCTTTGAAACAACTTGCTACTTGTTGACATTCCCCAGGTCCGCCTTCCACTTTAACGTCAATCTTGGATTCATCCATAGATAAGTGGCCAACAACATGGTGGGTATCCAAGATGTAGAGTGCAGTCCCTTAAGGTGGTCTGTAAAGGTGATTAGGATGATGACCTGAGTGTCTGAAGGTGTGGGTCTAGTTGAAAGGTCCTTTACTTTTTCGAAGTTTTGCCAGAAGAGGTGGATGACGTGATTAGAAGATACCTAGAGGGTGAAAGGCGTAAGGTGCTTGGTGAGCATAAACAAACATGGATTTTGGTGACGTCCTAGTGAAAAAGACTCAGTGGATTGTGTGATGAAATTAACAAAGATGGCTTAGGTAATTTGAAACGGCTATACAGAGGGCTTCATAGACAGCTAAGAAATACTGTACTGTTGGTGATATGGGACAATATAGTTCAGGTACACTGAAAGAAAGACACTGCCTTGAGGTAAAATATTAATTTGCAACAGACCATTCAGTGGATTGCCCCCTGGAGTTACATTTCTAGGATGGGTGTATGATTTTAAAGTTGTGGGGCATATTATCAAGGACGGCGATAAAATTATCGCCGCTTTAGCGGCAGAAAACTGCCGCTAAGCGGCGATAATGGGCTTGATAATATGCCCTTGAGAATTCCAATAGAAGCCCATGTTCTGGTGTCAACATGGGCTTCTATTGGAATTCTCAAGGCATATTATCAAGCCCATTATCGCCGCTTTAGCGGCAGTTTTCTGCCGCTAAAGCGGCGATACATTTTAACGCCGTTCTTGATAATATGCCCCTGTGGGCCATATTAGCAACAAAATGCGATAAATATCGCAGAGCGCGCTTAGCGCGAAATATTCTATCGCCAGCTATCGCTGGAATATATCGCCACGCTAACGCTGTATTAGCAACAATTAGCGCTATGGCGATGATTATTCCAGCGATAGCGGCATAATGCGAGAATATCGCTGGAAAACCAGCGATATTCTTGCATTAACGCTAAGGTGGATTCAGCATTAGAATCCACCTCCTATACCTTAAACAGGTAAGTCATAGTCAGTAGCAGGTGTTAAAATCTAGCGATAAACGCGCTTAGCGCGATTTATTTTATCGCTTTGCCTGCCTTGATAATAGGGGTTAGTGGTGTTAGCGACTGTTTACAGTCGCTTTTAGTGGGGAACGCCTACCTTGCATGTCATTAGCGATAAATATCGCTGACATGCAAGGCGATGTAATTCCCGGCCTCTAACGCCTGAAAGCTGTCGCTAACGCCTGTTAGCGACAGCTTGCTAATAGGGCGTTAAAAATATCGCCGATTTAGCGGCAAAAAGTGCCGCTAAATCGGCGATAAAGCCCTTGATAATATGCCCCCGTATTCTTTGCTTCTATCGCTGATTTCCAGAGAATATTTTTTTGGTTGATGAACTTTGCAGGGCATATCATCAAAAACGATTGAGGCCAGTTTCACTAGGAAAAAGTTATCAGCGGTGGTCTTTAAGTTAATAAACGTAAATGCAGATTTAGACAGCGTTATGCTAGCAGTGCAGGGTTCCATGTACACATGGGGTTCCGAAGGAAGGAATAGCAAAACTTGTACATAGTGAAAGTTCTGCTAGAAGCAGAGCTGCTTGATTCTGCAGTATTGCATGTTTCTCTCCTATGTGAATTTTTTGTCTTCACAGCTGGGTTGATTTCCTTTATGAATGTTGATGTGCGCCCCTGGCTTTACAACTTTAAAGCCCGTCATTCACTTTCCATGTAGAGACATTCTTTGCACTGAACATACATTTGTTCGATTACTACACTAGGCTCTATCTTAGTCATACCAAACTGTGCTCTAGGAATGCCCCTACATATTCTAAAAATCTGGTGCTATGACGGACATACCTTTGTACGTTATTGACATTAGGCGTAGCTAATACTTCTCATAGGCATAGCTAATACTTTCCATATCCATCTGTGCCCTAGCTGTGTCTGGCTGGGTCTCTGTGCCCTTGGCAAGGCTTGAGTTGACGATCCCAGGTGTGTCCTTGGCTTGCATAGATGATCCCCAAACTATCTACATGTTTTTTGGGTTCTGTCTGGGTCATGTATAGCTTACCCCTAAGCATTGCTGAATTTTGCCTAGTCATCCATCTTTGCTATTTGCTAGCCTGTTACACTGTTGACATGTCTAGCTTTGCCAATTGTATGTCTGGTTCTACACTTGACATATGAGTCTGTGGGATTTGCATGCCTGGTTATTTCTATGATAAAGCAAGTTGTATATTTGACTAGTGTCAGGTCACACAAAAACAGTTGAAATATGTCTTGCCCAGATTGCCACAAATCCATAAGAAGACACTAGTTACAGGGAGACAAAGTTAGAGGTATCCATAGGCAAAGAGGGAGAGAGGTTCAGATAAATAGAACAGACAGAGGTCAAATAGAGAGAAAGTTCAGTTTCCCAGGGAGCCCCTTGGAAGGTGGGCCCTGGGCAATTTCCCACTTTGCCCATGCTTAAAACATCTCTGTCCTTGGCATGCCAAGGTGTTACATTGTCCATCCACCTGTGATCTAAGAATGTCTGGCTGTTCACATGTATATCTACTTGAGCCCATTGTGTACATGGCTGCTCTCTTGACAAGCTATGTATGCCTTTATTATGTCTTGATGTTCCACGGGAACGTCAGCTCTGGCCTTGGCATGACAGTTTGTTCCCTTGACCATCTATACATCTATACTGTGCCCTTAGCATGACTGCATTGTAACTGCACCCATAATGCAGTATCCTTGTTTTGACTAGATACTCTCCTACCATACCCATCCGTGCCTTCATCATTTCCAGTTCCTCTCTTGAGAAGGCTATGACCTATGCATGCTCTACTGTAGACATAGGATGTTCAGATTCTCCCGTGGCATGTCTGATTTCTACATTTGACATATTCAGCTATGTCTTTGGCATGCCTGGCTATCAGCTCGCTGTATTTCTATGAAAATACCAGATGCACACTAGACATATTTAGGAGTACCCTTTCCATGCCTTGCTGTTCATGCTGTCATGTTCAGCCCTGTCTTAGCAATCCTGTTTATTATTTTTATATAATTAGCCATGTGATTGGCATGCCTAGTTGTACGCTTGATATGTCCAACTGTACTCCTGACATTCAGAGCTGTGCCCTTGAAATATTCAGCTTTGCCCTTGGCGTGTGGTTCATTGTTCTCTCATTATACACAGCTCTGCCCTTTCAATGCTTGTTTGTGTCCTTGATCCTTCCATCTGTATCATTGACACGCCTTACTGTTTTATTGATATATCCAGCTGTGCCCTTTGCACGTTTTGTTGTTCCCTTGACAGATGCAGCCATGTCATTGTTGATTCGACATGCCTAGTTGCCATCTCGACATTGGCCTCCGCAGTCTTCCATTTGACCAACATCATTTGACCAATCTCTTGGAACTGGATAAATAACCTGTTTGACTGTACCTTACAGCAATCACACAGCAGCATCCACATTAGTCAACAGTGTGACTCTCTGTAATGGTACACTGTTCCTAGTTTTTAGAGCAGGCACACTGTACACTGGCAGATGTCAGTTTGTGATTATTTGATAGCCATTCAGTCATAATAGTTTATTTAATTAAAAAACAAATACTACAGGAGAATAGACAAACAGTTACGAAGGTGCAAGCTGCCTTAGTGAGTTAACTCGCTTGTGACATCAACAGTGATTTGAAAATCACAGGTTCGATTCACACAGGGCAGACTGAGCCTTCCATTCATCCAGGGCGGGTAAATGGTAACAGTCGCATGTTACTTACTGTGTGTAGGTAACACAGAAGTGTGGTATGAAGTGTATAAAAAGCAATGCATTATTTTTAGATACTTTGCGTGACATGTTTTATGCTAATGGCGGACTATTACAGGACATGCTCTGCTTACATACATGAAGCAGGGTGACAGGGTGCAATATTGCTCATCACATGATACGGGGCATAGTCTTGGCTCACTGGAAACAACAGATTAGTTTTACAAGGCACATTCTATTCCACATCTTAGGTACCAACTTATGTTTCATTATCACGTTTGATTTTTGCCATGTCACTCAAAGCACCATGTGCTACACATAGTGCCTATGTGACCCTGCAGGGACTGTCTGAGTTACTTGTCCAGGCCTCACTTTTGTGGTAGGGCATTGTCTTAGCTGCAGGTAAATCACAGGACACTGTTGCATAACTCCCATGCTGGTGAAACTGGTTTCAGGGAGACAGTTGGCTAATGGATGCCAGTATGTAATGCATTAAGTGTATTCACCGTAAACATTCGCATCATTATTGTGTACTCATCTGAGTAATATTAGCAGCACTTTTAATAATTTAAGGAAGGCGGTGAATATTTGTGACTGGTTTCAGAAAGATTCTGGTATATTTGTCCATTTAGTGGAGATTTAGTATAGGTTTCATCATGAGAAAGACTGCTAGCCCTGGACTTGAAATACACAAGTAAAAAACAATTCTCTTAAAGATGAAAGGACAAGGTGGAGAGCCTTATATTTGACAGGGTCCTTACCATCAGGTCTTAATGTTACCTAATAATTGTCTTTATATGTCCTGGCCATGCGATGTCTGGGAGAGAGAAAAAAGTATGGATGGCCAGTAAACTCTGATCCGCCGGCAGAGTTCACAGAGCTTTTGCCACTCCACACTCTGCTTGGAGGGCAGAGTTTGGCAAAAACTCCACCTACGCCACGTAGCGGAGTTTACCTTCACTCCAGCATGGTGTTATTGAATGTTGAATGTTTTATGTGGATACTTTGTTGCCAGCTACTGCCGTTTTGTAGGTTGGGTTTGAGTCAGGCTTCTTCTTACAACAGATTGCGCTTGTAGTGGATCTCTTTTCTACGCCTTGGAATATAGAGAATGCGCATGCGTGTATCCCTTTAGGAGTCCTGAGCCGACTGATAAGAGCCGTTGATCCCTTGTCTGGAGTGGACTCCTCAGCCCCACCCTGCCAGGTGAGCAGTCTTTTTGCATTATGGCGGGCCATATCCACCTATGCGTTCTGGGAGTCATTTCCCCTCCCCAAAACATAGTGTGATTTGTAGCCCTGGCTCTGTCATTGAGTTTAGCGGCTGTGGAGCTCTCCCTCCTCTGCTGCCCTCTCACAGGAGGATGCTGGTTCGGGAATCTTGGAACCTGTGAGAGCAGATGGGGGCTGTGACCTTTCACACCTGTTTCACTCTTCCGGCTTCAGGGTCTTCCTGCTGCCCACCAAGTTGCTCCGGTTGTAAGCCAGGCGTAGTCTGAGATTTGACTTGCTCTTCATCCTCCCAGCCCTCCCTTCCTCTTAGATCTTGTAGGGCACCAACTAGGAGACATTAAACACGATCGGAGTGTGCGGCTGGCGTGCACAAATTTCCACCCCTATGTGCAATGAGGGGGCCAAGTCACAATGGGGTACGGTGGGGAGGCTGTGTAACTGCAGGAAACTCTATACTCCCCGGGGAGCTGGAGTTTCCATGACTAGAACTTAGCTAAGAGTCTAGCAGGCTCCTCCCCGGACCCCCCTAGCCTGTATTTATGAGAATCTGCATTACGTCACACCGAAAGCATTGAATATCCGTGCTATCTGCTGAAACCCCTCGAGGACCCTGGGAATGTTCAACATTACATTTCAGGCGGGGCCACCTCTCCCCGCATTAACGTGGATCAGAGAGGTGTTGGTGACAGAAGACAGATGCCAGGGTGAGGGGTAGAGGTGGGCGACATGGCGAGTGGAGCAACTCTACCCTCTTGTGGAACTCCACAGAATTCCACAGAGTTTTTATGCAACTCTGCGAAATTCCAGGTAGTGCAACTCAGCGCGCTCCACCCACCCCTAGAAAAAAGGGTCCGATTCAAACTGGCGTTTCACAAGTTAAAAGGCACATGTGCCTGTTAAACCCAACACCAGCCCTGCCATAGCCAGCTCAAAGTCCCTGGACCCACCTATCAACAGCAGTATGCGTTAATTTGGAAGTATAACACCCCAAACAACCCCCGCAGTTAAGCCCCTCCAGGATGGGGTCAGGGTAAGGGAGATTAGACACAAATTTACACAATGATCAAGGGTTGCGTCCTCTGCTGCTGATTCAAGATCTTGTAGGTATTTGAAGACAGACGACAGTCTGTGCTTCGTGTTGGCGCTCTTATGATCTTGCACTATGTTCGACTGGTGAGGACTATTGGAGAAGACACGTATGTTAGCGATAATGTGTGATGAAAGAAAATATGTCTTTCATGTTTGGCATGGCACCCTTTGCTCTGTTGGTCCGTCTTGTGTCATAACAAAAGGCAACCTTAGCAGCTATTAGGATGTTAGGGATCCTGTGGTATTCCATAGGGTAATCTCAGCTTGATGTTGGGGTGGTGTGATGTTATATGGACAAAGTCTAAGCTTATTAAAGATCGCGTGATAGTGGGTGGTGACAGTGATGCTTAGATACTAGTGCATTGTGAAGTCTGTAATCAAGTGTGACTCTGGAGTAGGTTGCAAACCAGAGGTATGTAAATGACAGTAATGGATACACCTCATAATTCAGCACTATTGGAGGGAGGGCGTCTCTGAGCTGGATATACAAAACGACTATTGTCCAAATAAATTTGTCCCTGTAAGAATTATTGTAGCTTGACTATTACAAGGGTATTTCTTCCCTCGATCCTTAAACCAGGCTCCTCAGTTGGGTGATTTCTGGTAAACTATAGTGCCCCTGTTGGAAAAAAAGTTACTGACAGTGGGCACCGTCACTCATTTTTGGGGACTAGGACTTACATTTCATAACCAGACTTTGACCTAGAGTGAGAAATCAAAAAAGGTAGGGAGAATGATTAAAAGAAATGGAGGAAAACAGTGGCAAAGGGAGAAAAGCAGTAGTTAAAATTTCGACCGAATAATTGGAGTACTTTCAGTAATTACCAAAATAAGACGATGACGGGAGCTTGAATACTTAAATGTAATTTGGGGGCAAAAATTCTACTGCAGGAGCACAGGAACAATGATTTAAGAGAGAACAAGCAGCTGCTGGCTAATGCTGTTTGTGTCTTGTAACATTTAGTGCTTTTTTCTTAGTGCAAAAAGCATCCTCAGGCCCATTTTTTGATGCAGTTGTGTATTTTGGACTAAGAAAATAGCAGTAAATTCTGGATTACACTTCTTGTGTAATTACACATAATTACGAGTAATTTTGCTGTAATACCGAGTAATTACACTATAGAGAATTATGCCAGTTATGCCCACCCCAAATGTAAGCAACCTGCTTGTGGAAGATAAAGGAACGGGAAATGTAGGGTGATTAAAGAAAGAGGCATAATATGACTGTTGGACCTGACCTATTTTGCTGGGTTATCCCCAAATGTTTTGCCTTCCTCCGGTGTTTTTTCTGACCTGTTTTTGTTGGCTTTAGGACTCTGGGCACTTTACCACTGCTGATCAGTGCTAAAGTGCATGTGTTCTCTCCTGTAAACTTGCTATGATTGGTCTACACCTGTTTGGCATATTTAATTTACCTGTAAGTCCCTTGTACAGTGGTATCATATAGACCATGGGCTGGTAAATTAAATGCTCCTAGTGGGCCTGTAGTGCCACTCACACAAGCAGCCTTTCAAACCTGTCTCAGGCCTGCCACTGCAGGGCCTGTGTGCCCTGTTTACTGCCACAGTGACTTGGCATTTGAAGTCACTTGCCAAGTCTGGAACTCCCCTTTTACTACATATAGGTCACCCCTAAGGTAGGCCCTAGGTAGCCCTATGGGCTGGGTGCTATGTAGGTAAAAGGCAGGGTATGTGCCTTTTTTGTGTGGCATGTCCTGGTAGTGACAAACAGCCTACTTGGTTTCTCACTGCTGTGAGACTGCTCCTCTCATAGGTTTGCATTGGGAATTCCCTGATATGTGTTTCAGTGGTAATTTCTATTTCTGAATGGAGTAGCGTTGCCATGTTTGGTATGTTTGGAATAGTGGTGAGAAAGCCTGCTTATTGGTGAAAGCGGAATTTGTATTACTATTTTTGAAATGGCACTTTTAGAAGTGGGAATTTCTATGTGCTTATGACACTTTGAGCTTTGCAACCTGACTCCAATCAACAACTGGTTTAGACTGACAGGGGCATGTGTTGTGCATTCTCTTTAGACAGTCACAAAGGGAGCTGAGGTGTGCCCCGCATATCCTGATGGGTCTTCCTGAGCTAGAGTGGTGGGGGGAGCTGTCACCTGCACCTGAATAGGGCTGGGACTATCCTCTCACAAAGCTGTCTCTACCCCCCTGCAGTGTGTCTGAAGCCAGGCTGGGATTGAATGGGGGTATTGTGCACTTCTAAAGTTTGTTTGAAGTTACCTCCAGATCAGAGACATTTTGAATATAAGTACATGTTTTCAGACACTGCGTGGGACTTGTAGCCGGATGCTCCTGGCTCTACATGCTGCACCAGAGGAACTGCTAGGCTGCCAATGAAGATCGTCACTTGACTGTTTGGGCTCTGTTGTGCTGACCTGCTTGTCATGGCTGCAAGAGACTCTGCCACTTTGCTGAGAGATCCGGGGTGCTGGTCTGCTGCTTGCCTGCACCTCATGCTCCCCAGTGTTCTCCCAGGGGCCCAGCGCGTTGTGAGCATTGGTTGCTGTCCCTGCAACTTTAGCGCATGATGAGCGCTTCATTTGACTTCCACCAAGAGCATAGTGCGTGTTAGGAGCTTCACTCGTGTATCTTCGTGGTACTGTGGGTCAGGGCGTGGTGAGCGCTTTTGTTCTCCCCTTCCAGGGTGAGTGCTGGGGCTGCCTTGGTGAGCGCGTGGGGAGCGCTCCTCACCTGACGAGAAGGAGGGCCCCCCCTCGGAGCACCGCTTCCCGGTTGTGTATCCCTGAGCCAGGGCCACGACTGCGACCTTGGATCTGGGAAGCTCTTGATTGCCCGTTCCTTGTCGCGAAGACCAAAAGCAGCATTAGTGCCCCAGCCCGTGTCTTCCCTTTCCAGTGCACGGCACTGGTTGATGCACACAGGGGCCGGAGAGGGTTGACAGGCTCGCGGGCAGCTGCCGTGGATTATCCCCAACACAGGGTGTTGCCCCTGATGGGCGCGAGTCATGCAGGAAGGAAGATGCGCCATCCCCGTGGGCAACAAGGGACTACTGTGACTCCATTAAGGGGAGTGCTGCATCTTTCCTTTGGGTCGCTGCAGTTGTGTGTTAAGTGTGGGGACCGAGCAAGGTCTACTGCGTGATCCTGACGTGTGCCTCACCCATTTTTGGCACTGGACCTCGGGGACACTTGTCTTACATTTTGGGGCTTTCCTTGCCAGCCCCGTACCCGTGCTGGCATTGCGGACAGCTACCTCGGGTGATCCCACTTGCGGGGGACCGAGTGAGGTCTCCCCGCCGATGTGGGAAGTGTGTGTGTGTCCTCCCCCTCCTCTTGTGACTTCCATTTGGGGGAGTCACTTGTTCTTTTGTGGCAATTGTGGGGCGAGCCCTTGACGGACCCCCCGCTTAGGGACTGGCTGCATGTAGGGAAAACGGCCACATTCATTGTATTTTCCATAGTAGGAGTGCAGCTGCTTCTGCACTCTACTGGGACTAAAGAAATTTACCATATTACCTATAATAGGCGCGCATATGCACTGTGGCCTAGGACTTCATAATGACATATGGTAATGCACGCCCTGCAGCGAAGTATGGTGATTTATGTACAATGATGTTTGGTGACACATGTGGTTTCTCTTCCTAACCTACCTGCTGCATTTTGTGCCCTGATTTATGATGTATGTCGTTTTAGGCCTTACCATGGCAGGATAGTGAGTACTATTTCAGAGTGTACATTATATGTCCTCATCACACCCTCTCGACTAAGTAACAGCATTTGACAACGCACTTCCGTTCGAGACCACAAGGCACCTCCTACCATTAAATGCTTATCCACTGCTTCCTCGAAATGCATCCACGGCTTATCTTTCTGGGACCTTAAGTGGTTGGAAGACAAGCTTCTTTGCATTATTCTCCGAAACCGGGAATGCAACTCCCTCTGGCACTGGGAAACCTAAAAATATGCATTGAAATGCTGGCTCTCTTTTCTCCCCAGACAAAAGAGATAATTACTTTTTCGAATCTTTTCCGGGTCAGCAGTTAGTAATATCAAAAACATAAATGCATATTTAGGTAGGGCGCAGGACATTTACTGCAATGCAAGTCATTCAGCCTATGAGGGGTAATCCGACGAAGCCATCAGAGTTTTAAATAAAGAGATATCATTAATAACGTACAGGCAGACCCCTCAGATCATCCAATGAAGCCCAGACCACTTTCAGTGTTCGAAGCTCTCAGCATTTTAAAAATAGCCAGAAATTAACATATTCTAAGCATCTTATGCGGGGTCAGTTTCAGTAAGCAACCCAACACCCTTGTTAAGTGAAGAGAGATGTGTATTGTCGTAGTGGGAGATCTTCTTGGAAAACCATTGAGGCGCAACCAATTTCAGCTCTTGAATCCATTAGCCAGAAGAAAAAAAACATTTAGACACATCAAAAGGCAAAAAATCAACAATTGTCTAATGCTGAGGCCTACTTAGAGCTTTAGGCCCGATTGAATGCCCCTCCCAGTCCGTCCTCTGGGGAACCCCGAAGAGAGGGTCTACATTATGTTGGGAGCATCAGTGTGAAATGATTTTATACTATCCATGCAAGTGTCACACTTCTGTCTTACCGAGGAACAGTGGGAGGATGAAAGGAACCATTGCATCCATGTCCAGACTGGCCATTTATTCCAGGGGCATTTCCCCGGGCTGTAGGAGCCATTGAATGAATGAATGAATGAATACACATTTATATAGCGCATGGCTACCCATGGGCATCCCAGCGCTTACTGTGGCACCTATTTAGACTGTAGGCAGATCAAGGGAAGAGGGAAGAGGAAAGTTTTAAGCTCCTTTCTGAATTTAAGGTGATTGGATTCCAGACGTATGTGGTCGGGGAGTTGGTTCCAAAACTTAGCCGTATTATATGAGAACCGCCGACCACCAGTTCGTGATCGCTTGATCTTGGGAACTGCAAGTAATCGTTTGTTGTCGGATCTCAAGGCCCTATTAGGGCGATAGAGTTGTACCATAGAGTGAATCATTGGAGAGCCTTTCCCGGAGTTTGCTTTATGGGCAATGCACATTGCTTTGAATTTAATTCTTTCCTGGATGGGGAGCCAATGCAAAGTAGTAAGGGCTGGTTTGGCTGAACTACGTTTGGGAATGTTCAGTAATAGGCGGGCTGCACAATTCTGAACGGTTTGCAGTCTCTCAGTCGTACCCTGAGGGGCTCCCAGATAGACTGCATTAGCATAGTCCAGCCGTGAGAGTATCAGTGCCTGAACTAATAACCGTCTGGCAACAAAAGGGAGAAGAGGAAGAATCTTTCTGATCATCCTTAGGAGTCCATAGCAGTTGGCTGCGACTTTGCGAGCTTGATCCTTAAAGTCCAGATTGCAGTCAAGCCACACTCCCAGACTCTTGATCTGTTTTTTCGGGACGGGTGGAGGGCCTAGGCAACTGGGCCATAGAGAATCTATATTAAGGGGGCAGAGTGACCAAGGAGCATAAGTTCTGTCTTTGCTCCATTCAGTTTTAAAAATGACTTGTCCATCCATTCGAAAATCTTCTCAAGACATAGGGTTAAACCAGGGTCAGATTTGTCCTGCTGGCTGAGGGATACCACCAGTTGGGTGTCATCAGCATAAGTGACGATCTGTATCCCCCATGGACACACCATTTCTGCCAGAGAACTCATGTAGATGTTAAACATGGTAGGACTTAGGGAGGATCCCTGAGGGACACCACACATAAGAGGAATCTGCTTTGAAGCAACATCCTCTTCATAAACTGTGAAGAGTCTATTTTTAAGGAAAGACTGAAGCCAGTTCAAGGCAATTCCAGCCACTCCCACCTCCCTGAGTCTTTGGATCATTAGTTGATGGTTAACAGTATCGAAGGCTGCGCTAAGGTCTAACAAAATAAGGGCAGCGCAGCCTCCATCATCAAGAATTTTTTCTAGATTCCTCTATCACCATTGGAGGCTGGTTTGGAAGGTGAAGGGCTGCTGACTGTCTCCAGTTCATTGCATCAGGCACAGCAGAGGAAAAGGAGACAGAGAGATAGAAAGAGGGCGAGAGAAAGAGAGATAAAAGGAGTGAATGGAAAGCCACGGATGCTTTTGGTTTCCTGTCTGGCCCGCAATACATACCAAGACACTTCTACATCTGCCTAATTCTCAGATAATGGCCAGGAATGATTGCGACAGCAGAGTACATTAACGCATCTCCTGGTATAGTACAGTAAGCTAGTACTTGGCATGCAGCATTCTTGAATACTTAGTTTTCTCTAAAGGCAATTTCTGTGTTTTGTTGCCATGATGCATAAAGGAGTGAGGAACGTTGATTCCCCCTCCATAGAGCTACTTTCCTTCTATTCTCCATCCTGAAGTCCGCACAGAGTTGACTATCAACATAGACTGCAGCAGTTAAGTTGCTCGAAACCACTTTACAAAATCGGGATAAGTTTTGAACCACAGTAGCAGAGTATGAAGAAAGGAGCAGCCAAACCTGTTAAACACTACCTCACTTTTTAGAGGAATCACTGAGTTTAAAACACATGACAAAAATAGACCATTGTTGTAAGACACTCAGGGCCTGATTTAGATGTTGGCAGATCTGGTCCCGCCATTGCTTTTCTGACGGTTTTGCCATTCGCTGACTTGGCGGTTTACCCGCTTTATTAAGATGATGGTGGGTCCATGGACGAAAGACTGTCGGAGTGCCGCCGTCTCTGCCAGAATTTTGCTTCTACGTCGTTACTGTCAGGAAACAGTGGCTGTCGGAGGGAGTCCAGGCACGATTCCTGCCATCTCGATTACGATGTGCCTTTCCGTCAAGGCAACTGTGTTGGGGAAACCTCCAAACTCGAGTTAGCAGAATTGTTTATTTTACAACTTATCGAGGTAAATGAGCACACCTGTATTTACACTTGAAAAAGCTTTTACTTGGTGGTGGTAGTTGTGGGTGTTGTGCTTGTGGTGCCTGTGGGCGAACATTCAATAGTGTTTGTATGTTGTGGGTGTACTATGCTATCTGTAAACAAGAGGGGCATTACACATTACCTACATACATATTTTGAAACATTCACAACATATATGTATAGTGAGGCAATAATTAGCAGCACTTACCTGACTCCACACCAGCAGGGCCTCACTCCATCAGGACTCCGCCGCCAGGACACCGCCAATACAATGGGCACATCTAAATCGGCTTGGCGCAAACCCACTGGCCTGACAGCAATGGAATACTGCTAGCCAGCAGAGAAGACCCCCACCATGGTGGGAAACAGACTATCTAAATACGGTGGACGGACCACCATCAGCTCGATGGAGTACATCAAACCGCTGCCATGGTGGGACAGCGGCAGTTATGGCAAGATCTAAATCTGGCCCTCATTCTTAACTCACTTCAAGTGATCCAAGTCAATCAACCCTGTGAGCCTGTGTACCCTTAGAAATATTGTCTCACTGAGTCACACTGGGATGCTAAGAAGCAAAGTATTACCTAATAACCTATCAGTGTAGCCTCTTAGAATCATTTGTCATTTGTGAAGTGCTCTCCATTTAATCTTCTAATGCAGCTGTGACTCAATACACCATATAGTAACTGACAAAAAAGAAACTTTTTTCATTTGACAATCATATTGATTACCATTTATAATTCTCAAAGGAACTACAAATATAAGAGGCTTTACCTTTTTGAAATTACCAAAAGTAGGCCCTCATTTTGAGTTTGGCAGGTAGCCCGCTGACTGACGGGGGAGGTACATATTAACCTCCGCTGCCCTGGCAGACTATTTCTCACCATTTGTAGTATTCTCCACGTGCCCAAGTGAGAGATCTATATCCCTTAGGGGACCCGCCACCACAACAGTTCCTCTGAAGGCACTTACTGAGTGGCCGCCACATTTCATGCGGTCACTCGGCAAACCTTTTTGTCTCTCGTAAAAACAAAGTCAGAAAGTTGATGACTCAGACACCCTAAGAGTTTTCTTCCAGGTTGTTGGGATCATTTTTTTTTTGCTGTCCCTGACCACCAGGTTTTACCTGGTAGTCTGGAATAGAAAAAATATTTCATCTGCTTTGACTAAGCCAAAGGGACTGAAGTACTTACACCCACTTACACCCATGGGGCACTGCTGGCAGAAAAATGACTGTCTGCCTGACTCTCAGTGAAGGTCTAAATTGTTTTCCTTATTTCTACGTGAAAATTCGACCAAGGGCTAGAGCGAAGGCTTTATTGAAACATCTTTCCAGTAAGCCAAAGCAGGCCTCATCTTTCACAATGCCAAGTTTTGAACTATTTTGTAAATTTACTATTGAAGTGAATACCTTGATATATCTCTACTACATTTTTAAATTTAGACAAAGAGATAAAGCCTCAACCGATTAGCAGAGAACATATTGAGAAAACAGCCACTGTCAGCAGATTGTCATAATCCCCCGGTTTCTCTAGAGTGAGGTGAGAGTGGTCAGGTAAACCTCTACTAGCAGCCCCTTCATACTGAATGAATCATAGCTTTTTGATTTATGTGTCAATTTTTGCCTTGCTGCATAGTAATAGAAAATGATTTGAATTGCTTGAGGAAACCAATTAAAGTTCACCCACCCATGTGCTGGACCCAAGATAAATCACAAGCCTCACTATTTTGAAAAAGCTCTTTATAAACATCTGAGAATGGAGCACATCTTTGTGCATTCTACTGGTTTCTATGTAGTATTCTTTTTTGCACACAACCCAGCTTCACTTCTACTTCCTTTTCCAGCTCAAACATTGTGGGTCTCAATATGACGTCTGTTATACCTGGCAACCTTGGCGTGGTTTCCCCTGTCTTTTTGCCTGTGCCTCCTATATTTTTGCTGTGTGCTAGATTTTGTGTTTGCTAGTCTAGATGATTTGGGCACTTTGGCACTGCTGACCAGTGTCAAAGTGCAAGTGCTCCCTATGTAAATTGTGCATATGGATTGGTGTTTCCATCATTGGCTTGTTTGACTTACTACTAAGTCCCTAGTACAGTGCACTGTGTGTGCCCAGGGCCTGTAAATCAAATGCTGCTAGGGGGCCTGCAGCGTTGATTGTGCCACCCACACAAGCAGCCTTTCAAAGGGTTCTCAGACCTGCCACTGCAATGTCTGCGTACAGTTTCTACTGCCATATCGACCTGGCAAGTGCACCCACTTGCCAGGCCATAACCTTCCCTTTTATTACATGTGAGTCACCCCTAAGGTAGGCCCAAGGTACACCTGTGGGCAGGGTGTTGTGTATGCGAAAGGTAGGACATGTACTGGTGTGTACCATGTCCTGCTAGTGAACTACAGTATAATTTGTTTTTCACTATGGAAAGGCTATCTGTCCCATATGATAGATTGGGAGTTTATTTAGTACATCTTATAAGTACAACTTCCCATTGGGACAAGGTAGAAAGATGGAGTTTAGTATGCCTGAACTCAGAACATAAAAATGCATCTTTTAGTAAAGATGATTTTTACATTGTCTGTTTGAAAATACGACTTTTTAAAAAGATAGTATTTTCTTGCTTAGCCATCCTGTGTTCCTCTGTTGGTTTGTGGATTGACTGTCTGGCTTTGGAGTGACAGGGGCTGGGGATGTGCATTCACTGTAGACAGCCACTGGGGGGGGGGGGGTCGAGGTGTGTTTTGCCTTTCCTGGATGAGTCAAGGCTGGGCTGAATAGACCTGGGCTGCATTTAGAGTAGTGGGAGGAGATTTCCTTGCACCTGAATAGGTCTGGTCTGCCTTACACAATGCTGTCTCCACCTCCTGCCAGGAAGCTGGACCAGAGAGGACCAAACTGGTTGGGACTGAGCATAGGGCCTTTCTGCCACAAGAGAACAAAGAGAAATGCAGTAGAAATATTGGGGCCCAGACCCCAGAACTTTAGAATTCGCTTGGATCAAGGAACCTGCCAAAAAGAAGAGCTGGGAAAGCTGTGAGGAGAGACAACCACTTTTCTGTGTGCTTTGTTGTGTTGGCCTGCAGTAGCTGCTTCTGTCTGGGGCAGAGAAAGGACTGGACTGAACTTTCTGTAACTTTTTCTGCTGAGTGTCTCCAAGGACTTGAAGTAGAGCTTGTCCTCTGTTCAAGAAGTCTCAGGAACAGTAAAGACTTTGCCTTTCTCTGAGTACCCCAGCTGGGACCGTGCGTTCCAGTTGCCACAGAGGGAAACCGCAGTCCGATACCGTCACCAACACCGCTGCCGGCTCTGTGATCTGAAGACACCACAGAGGGCACCGTCGCACTACACATCGCAACCCCTGCCTCACCGACGACGACGACCGCCGCCACCCAGCCACTGCTCGAACCATGACCTGTGGGCACCGCAATTTTGCACTGCCTTGGTTCACTCCGCTGCCCTGGTCTCACCACCGTCACTGCCTGCACTGTGGTTTGGGGCTACCGCTTGTAAGTCACATGACGCACCACACCAGCCCACACCGCAGTCTGGGCTCACAGATGCCAGCTCCCATTGACTGGCACCGATGCCTGCACCGTGACCTGTATGCACTGCAACGAGCACCACCCCACTTCACACCGCCGACCTGGTCTCACCGACGCCGCTGGATGACCGTCACCGAGCCGCAGCCTGCACAGTGAACGGATGGCACTGCATGCCGCACTGCTCCACTTCACACCGCAACCGCGACGGTTACCACAACCAGCCTGCACCGACGCGGTCGGCCGGAACCAAAGGTACTGTTTACAGGTCTTCTGACACCGATGCCGGTCTGCACCTTTGCTGTCGACCGATACAGTTGGATTTGGTTGTGCACCACAGTAGCCCCGGTCGGAGCTGCCGACTTCAAGGAACTGCATTTTTGAGGTTATTCTTGCAAACTGCATATTTTGATTATTGTATGTTGGATTGTTGTCGTTTTGGTCTTGTTTGATTTAGAAAAAAATTACCTATTTTTCTAAACTGGTGTGGTGTCTATTTGTAGAGTTTTCACTGTGTTACTGTATGTGTGCACAAAAGCTTTACACACTGCCTCTGAGATAAGCCTGTCTGCTCATGCCAAGCTACCAAAGGGGGTGAGCAGGGGTTGTCTAAGGGCGTAACTCCCTTACCCTGACTAGTAGCAAGGGTCTCAATTTGGACTAAGGTGCAAACCATTGCCAACTAGAGACCCCTATTTCTAACAACGACCATCACCGCTGTTGGTGCAACATGCTACTGCTTCATGGTGGATATCTATTAGGATGGCTATGGTTTGCTACAAAGTGATTTAGGACTGATGAAGATTCTATCCTTTTAAATGATAAACACCTTTTGGCCCTTGACATCTGATTATCTGGTTATTGTTATTCAGATTAACTGAGATTTCAGCGGCTTTTGTGTGTGTGTGTGTGTGTGTGTATGGCTTTCGGGTGAATCCATACCCTGTTTTTGCCTTTATAAAATAGATTGTGAGGTAAAAGGTTATGTACATCCCCTTCCCCTGAGAAAAAGGGGCATCCATTATCTAATACGCGCCATGAGGCTAATGTCTAAAACATGACATGAAAATAATGTAGGGTAAGCCAAATTGTATGAAGGTTTGCCCCTTTTCCTAACAGAACCACAACGTTCGAACTTTCTGTACCTCCCCTTATCCAGTTTGCTGCTAGCCGCCTTCTACCATTTGGAAAATAACTGCTCCTCAACCTAACATTTCACAGACTACCTGAACATTTCTGGAGCTGTATGCCGAGAGGGAGAGAATTAATTCTCTTGTCACCTGGAGTGGAAGATAACTTCCTCAAGGGGAGGTGGGGCTGCATGGGAGAGGAGGGGGAGAAAAGGGGAGAGAGAAAAAAGAGAGTGTGAGAGAGGAATGGAGAAAGAAACAAATATACAGGGAGAGAAGGGCAGAGAGAAACAGAGAAAAAGAATGTGAGAGAGAGGAGTAGAGAAAAATACACATATATATATATCTATTTATAGATATATATATAGAGAGAGGGTGAGGGAAGTTGGACTGGTGTATGCAGCTGAGCTTCAGGGTAGTAGTTATTAATAGTGCAGCAGGTGCCATGCCACTGAGGTCCAGGAGAGTGAGGGGCCCACTTCACCCCAATTAGAGACTGCTTTTTACTATTGAAAACTGGTTCTCCATTTCCTTGCTTCCATTTTTTGGGGAGGGAGTTTTAAATAGTGCGAACTCGACCTGAAGATATCAGGTATTGCAGCGGTTTGCATGAACACCAGTTTCTTTACAGACGGACACATTCATTTTTGTTAGGCATGGGGAGATTAAGGGCCAGATGTAGGTGGCGAAATACCGGTCGGTAACGCCGAAATACCGACCGGTATTTGGCTGAGTGCAATGTAGGTGAGTTCATACCTACATGCAAAATAAGGAATCGCAAAATAGCGATTCCTTATTTTGCTCTTGCATTCAAGGAATCGGAAATACCGATTCCTTAAATGCAATGTACGTAGCACTAAAAATAGTGCACTTGAGCCTTAAGGAATCGCTAATTACCACCAACTTCAAGTTGGTGGTAAGTAGCGATTTCCTTTAAAAAAAGCACTTCTTTGCTTTTTCAAATGTGCCATGTGGCACACATCCATGCCCTTAGGGCATGTATGTGCGCCACATGTGCACACATGCACATTTCAGGGGTGCAACAGGGTGTCCTTTGGACACCCTGGCACCCTTGAAATACCTCCCGCTATTAGCGATTCGGTAATACCGAATTGCTAATAGTGAATATCTTCCCATTCATTCCTATGGGCCTCCTAGCCCATAGGAATGAATAACTAGGTATTCCTTAATAACGAATCTCAATTACCGATTCGTTATTAAGGAATGTTAAGGAATCGCAAATATTTTAGCGATTCCTACCTACATTCCATTTAGCGAGTCCTTAATAGCGATTCGGTAAAAATCGCTATTAAGGACTCGCTAAATTGAAGTTACCTACATCTGGCCCTAAGTGATTTGCCCAGAATCACAGGATGCTGAGCGTCGTTACCAAGATTCGAACCCGGTTGTCCAGCTTCGAGGTTGAGGTTGGCCGCTCTAGCCGTTAGGCCACATCCTCTCCCCACTTAGGGAGCTTGAAGCCCTTGCTATGCCCCTGCTCAGGGTCCTTCAACTTGGCCCTGTTCTGTGTTAACACGTTTTTTTTGTGTAGCTTTTTTTCAGAAAATATTCTATGGAGTTTGAAGTACTATATGTTTGTTTGCCGTTTTCATTACTATGATGAGTAAAATAAGGACAGAATAAAATATGTACTATTCCAGAGACAAATCGATACTCACTAGGAAGCAATTTATCAGTTTCTGTAGGCTCAAGGCAGAAGGCGAGGAAAGGTGCGTGATATTTCTTGGCACAGGAGGCAGATGAAGCAAACTTTAAAGTAACACTGCCTAGGATTCTGAAACTCATGTGAACTCATATGAACTTCTGCCTGGAGATATTGAAATGGCAAAAATAGTGTTCTTCAGAGAACATCATTCAGGCAGTAATACATTTTATGTGACTTAATCCTGCAGTAGGATCGTTTAAAAGACATAGGGGGATATTCTCAAGAACGTGCGATAATCATCGCCAAAAAAGGCTAACGCACGTTTTCATATCGCCGTCTATCACAGGAAAATAACTCTGTGTCAATGTTGTATTCCCAACACGGCGGTAACATGCGATAGACTCCCAATAACGCGTCAAATGTCCGTGATACAACTACTGCAACGGCGATAAAAAAGGAAACCCGAACGTGTAAAAAGTTGCGATGGGCCCAACCGCGATAGAAAAATCAGCGAAAAGCAGCGCCAGGCTTGCAATTCCCACGTCAGGCGGGAAAAATCACTACAAAAGCAGAAAAAAAAAACACAAACAAAAACAAAACAACTGTGAAGCACAATGGAGGTAGCCGGAGCAGGAACAGAAGACGAGCAGAACCCCACAAGCCCCCCGGAGGACCAGGGCGGGACCTCGGGGTCAGGGAAGGGCAAGGACAGGAAGAAGAGGAAGACGCGGTTCAGTCCGCAGGAAAAGAGGATCCTGATAACGGAGGTGATGAAATACCATCAACAACTGTTTGTCACCTCCAATGTGTCATTGGCGACAAAAAATGGAATATGGCAGTCCATCGTGGACAAGGTGAATGCAATCGGAGTGCTGAGGAGGACAGTGGAAGAGGTCAAGAGGCGCTGGAATGTTGTGAAGCGCAAAACCAGGCAGAAACTCGCCAACAACCAGAAGGCAGCAATGCAGACTGGAGGTGGGAGTCCAGTGCCACAGGAGGAGCTGGACGAGATGGAGGAAATGGTCTCCACAGTCATCAGTGTGGAGATGGTGGCAGGAGTTGGGGGACCGGACACTGCTCGACAGGAGCCGACACAACAGCAAGAGGGTGAGTAACGACCAGGGACTGGGGGGACGGGGGGAGATGGGCACAATGGCACACATGCACAATTAAGCATAGCACAGTGCACACCCACGATTACTCTGGAGCATGTCCCTGATCCCCTTGGCAAACTGCAGCACACCTAGAAACTGCAAGTAGGCCCCCGTCGACTATGTGCCCAGAGGGGGCCCTCCCCACACATCACTAATCTCACAACAAACCCATGCACAAGTACAAACACACATCCGTGATGTTGTTGAAATGTCCACTGTCCCGCATCAAATAGACAGCTCCTCCCAAACAGTCACAATGTACATTGTCATGCAGTTTGTATTTAAACCTGTGCAATGCGTCAACATACATGTGAAAACAATGTTAAACTGCATCTCCCCTTTACATTGCAGAGGGTGAATCAACACCTCCTGCAGAGCAGACGGTACACCTCTTCACTGATGATGAAGAGGACCTCCCCTCCATCGACACCGACGCCCTCCAACTGCTCATGGACATCTTCAGCACCCCACCTCCAGGAGCAGGGCAGCCCAGCTGCATCGAGGAAACCTCACCCCCTGCACAGACCACACAGCAGGAAGCAAGACCACCACGGCTGTCTCCCAGGACCACCACGAACAACACATGGCCTTCCAACGCCGTGTGTTAGGGTGCAAGGAGAAGATGGCTGATCAGGTGCAGGTGGGGTTCGACCTCATGGCAGCCAAACTAAATGCCATACGTGGGTGTCTAAGTCCCATCAGGGACCACTTACAGTCCCTAACGGACACCCACAGTCCGCTCCATGCTCTAAAACGGTCCATGGCTGACATCGCTGGAGTCCTGACTCTGAGACAAGAACAACTGTCTAGTCAGAGTGGCTCCAGCGATGTCAGCCGGGAGTTGGGACACATGCGGAGGATCATGGAGAACAGGGAGCGGATGGAGGCGGAAAGAATGGCTGCCACGGCTGCACACCAGCGAGATGTAGCTGGGATCTACCATGCCCTGCGGATCCTCGTCATGGCATTGCTGCCACAAGGCGTGGCGCAGATGAATGCTGCTGCTGCCTCTACATCCACATCTCCGCCCCCTGATGTGTCAGTGCCTCACAGTGCGGCAGCCAATCCACCTCCGGCCCCTGATATGTCAGTGCCACACAGTGTGGCAGCCAATCCACCTCCGGCCCCTGATGTGTCAGTGCCACACAGTGCTGCAGAGAAAACACCACCACCCACATGTGAGGCACATGAGACATCAGAGGGCGAAGATGCGGATGAATCTGCCTTACTGGTAGTAAGAAAGCGGTAGCATTCTTCTCCGCCATATGGCCTGTTTCTGCTTGGTTCTGCCCTCTGCATCATCACCTTCTACTGTCCCCCGATGCACTCTGCGAACACTCACCTTGGACCTCGACATGGACTGCCATATTTTGTTTGGTCACCAATGACACAGCTATCAGACTGCGGACTGAACTCCTCCTCTTCCGATGTACTTGTCATTCCCTGAAGGACTCTGGCTGGCCCTCCACGGGCCAACAATGTATAGTGGGGTTTGCATGGGCCTGTACAGTTCCAGCTACAACACTCCACTGAATGTGCATTAAACAATCAAATTCACACAGATGTGTCATGTCTATGATCATTCAAGTACGGAAGTATGGATGAATGTCGGGTCAGTGATTCCCCCTTAAGTCCATGTTGCACATGTTGTGGGACTTGAGTCACAGGGTGCAACATTACCGATTGCAGACCGGGTGGCGCCGACACCACATCGAGACACACGCATTAGTCACCTTCTTGTCCAGCCCAGAACGGAACCACGCCCAGAGCGCCGGGGTCATCCACTTACACTTACAGGGGGGACGACAACGCTACATGTCCCAGGTCTTCCCTGTAGTGATCTGCTGATCACAGGTCTAGTTGTCAGCATGCCACAGCCACTCCCTGAGGGCTGGTTCACACCCACACCACACCCATCCAGCACATGCGTCACAGGACATGTGACCCTGCCAATTAAAGGGGCCGGGCGCACGTGCCCGAGGCCATTTCGACTATCTAGCTGAGTGTATCCGTGTGGTCATTATTTATGCATGAGGGCCTCGGGCCCTACCACATCACATTCCCCACTGCCGTAGGTGACATGATGGCGTCCGCACGACGAGACTCAATCATAAAGGGCCCATGACTTGAGGTGCACAGAGTTGGTGGCATCCGAGGCACTTTGGCCGGCACGGGCCTACCGCCACACGACGGTGACTTGAGGTGCACAGAGTTGGTGGCATCCGTGGCACTTTGGCCGGCACGGGCCTACCGCCACACGACGGTGACTTGAGGTGCACAGAGTTGGTGGCATCCATGGCACTTTGGCCGGCACGGGCCTACCGCCACGGGACAGTGACTTGCGGTGCACTGAGTTAGTGGCACCAGAGCTGAGCGGGTGTGCAGCCTGCGATGATGCGTAGGCCTCGATACGTCCTGCCAATCAAGATTCGATTTGAATTGTGATCCCAGCTGGACCGCAGTGTACGCCAAGGGCAGCAGGCTGCACAGACATGACTCCGCGGCACAATGCTGCAGGGTGCGCTGGGGGCCTGTGGCGCGGAATCCTGCGATCGGCTGAGGAGGTTGCACCAGCACTTGGTGGGCCCTCTTGGAGACACGCCGGTGGCGGCAGGTGAGCATTGAGGCCTGGGTGTGCAGGGGCGGGCACTCATCACTGGTTGGCGGACTGGTCTGGGGACCAGGGCTGGGGTGCAGCATGCGCACAGGATCGCGTAGGCACCACCGGTCATGGCGGTGCCCTCGTGGCTGGGTGGGGGGAGTAAAGGTGCAGGGGTATCAAGCTGATACGAACCGGGATGCTTACAGGTATGAGTAATCCTGCATCATGAGACCGTAACAGAAGTTAGTGTGACCGTAACCTTCCTTTTCTTTCCTACGAAGGTTATGCCACACATACTTCTGTTATGGTCTTTTTGTGCAGGATTTGTCTTTCCTGTGAGCATTCCGGTTTGTCCAAGTGCTATACACTGTACCAGATTAGGTTTGTGACTATACGGACGCTTGACCATTGTCACCATTTGTCCAACAGGTTTCTGGATACTGACTTCCGGAGTATGGAATGGTATTGGGGAGTTCCGGCAGCATATGCAGTTACTTGAATCCACACGTTGCCCTGATGAAGTTCCCCGTTGGGCGTTGGCTGTGCACTTCGTATTGTTTATTGTTGTATTTGTAATAAAGGACTGTTTTTACACTACTGTTGACTACTGGACTTCATGACCGTGCGCACCCCCATTTCAGTTACTACAGTTTTGGATCTGGGGCACAGTGACGTCTGGCAACGGCTGGCGTTGGGGTTGGTTGCGCAGGAACACTACGAATTGAAACTGTTGTGTGGTGCGGTGACAGGGGCCCGCCGTTGCTATTGTGGACATGCATCCATGACATGGGTGAGGACGTATGTTAGGGCTGGCCGTGAGACTCCTCCGACTCTGGCAGTTGTTGTTTGGGAGGTACCAGGGGCCAACAGGTGCAGCACAGCCAGCAGCTTCGTCTGCGGAGGGATGGTGGTTGTCCGCTGTGTTGGTACCGTAAACCTGTGGGCAATGTGGGTCAGGATGCGGAGGATGGTTGTCCTTTTGTGCCTGTAGTGGGCAATGACTTCCTCTGGCGTTGAGTCTCTGAGGCTGGTGGGTTTTGAGAACGTCCGCTGTCCTGTTCTGCGCTGCCTCTGTGGTAGTCAGGGGGGGCCGAGGGGGGCCTGGGGGTGGTTGCGGTGGGTGTTGTGGCCCTCTTAGGTCTCCAGGCTTCACGATCATTGTCTCCATGGCATCTGTTGGTCTTCAGATGTGGCTCTGGGCTGGGCTCCCTTTCTACTGCAGTTTGTCGTCCTGCTTAACACCAGTAAAAGGCAGGTGTTAAATCCCTGCTGCTAACGCGCCTTATCGCCTGTTTTTGGATCGCATCGCAGATCTGGCTGGTCGTTGTGAATGTCGCGAAGTGGTGTTTTCGTGTGTTTTTGCACGGGAACGCCTACTCTGCATATCATTAGCGTTAGTTGTCTCTCTCATCCGTTGCAATGTTTTTTGCGGCAGCTATCGCTGGAAAACTGGTGATGTGGTCAGTTTGCACCAGCTTGGGAATGGGGCAATAATTCTTTCGCCACTTTTGCTGCGTTAAAAGTGCCGATAACTCGGCGATAAGTCCTTGAGAATATGCCCCATACTCTTCAGGGGATTGTGAGCTGCATGAGCAATCATTACAAATGTTTATTTTCTCTCTTTAATGTAGGACATACAGAAAATGATTTGAAGCTATAACCATCAGTGTTAAAAAGAGTATATTGTTGTTAAATCAGCACACACTGATGTAACCCTTTGTTACTGAAATGGGTACACATAAAGGGAAAATCTAAGTACAGTATTATTTTTTAATATGGACAATTGAAAGCAGAGAATTTTTATAGTGAATTAAAGAGGACTCTTCACAATTCTTCGGGTAGTCTAATTTTAAGATCCCTGATTACCTTTCATACCCATCCCTGAGTTGGGCTCATCCCTCACCTCAGATACATTGTGAGAAGGATGTCTATGATAAACTACCAGTTCCCGGTATCCAGTAACAGGGGGCCTGTAATATTTAGCATGGACACCATATGAATATGATAGGTTATGCAAGGCAAGAAAACTAAATGCACATATGGGTTGAATATCACAATATCAACGACTAAAAACTCATGGAGGAATGTATATATTGATAAATAAAGTTTTTCTATTCTTAACTCCACATCAACATACACATCACAACACTTCCAACTCCACACGGACGGAAAAAGCACATCAGAGGCACCCTGGCCTACAGATCACCAGGACCATGCCCAAGCTTCTGCAACGCCAGCCCGGACCACATGGCCCCATTCGCAATTGACTCTGAGCACTACATCTTCCTAGGGGACCTCAACTTGCACCTTGATGACCCCAATGAGGCCAACACCATCGACCTCCTGGAGAGCATGAGGAACATCAGCCTCAAGCAGTTTGTCACCGACCCTACCCACATTGTAGGCACACGCTCTACCCCATCTTCACCTCTAGCAACAGAAACAGGTTCAACCACACCACACAACTCACCTGGTCCAACCACTACAGCGTCCACTTCACCATCTCAGGACCCACCTACTCCGGCATCGAGCACCCGTCTTCCACTACAAGAGACTGGAAATAGGGATCAGGAGAACAGTGGAACAACGCTTTCTGTTCCCACCTCCCAGTCTCTACACACGACTCTGAACAAGCAGCAAAAACAATTTATCAATGGATTTCAGAATGTGCCTCCGCCTTCACCAAGACAGCCAAGGCCAAAGGACCAATCAAAAGAGCAAGCTGGCTTACCAGGGAACTGCACTCCATCAAATGTAAATTAAGGGTTGGCAAAGTTGGCGGAGTACCACTACGCGAAATGAAATTCTGCAGTTTCCATCTCATCCCAATTAATAAAACAGAAACCTCACATACCTTTGGTAAAACAATTAACTCTATCTTTACATGCTAAAATGCATATAGTCATCTCACAAAAGTGAAAATGAAAATATAGTAAGCAGTGAGAGAGGTGATGATTTTGGGGTCTTCCCTAACCTAGGGAGAGAACCAAGCAGATGACTTGAACACAAAGAGCACATCATGCTGAACGATTCGGTGGCGGTCCCATCCTCCTAGGACCACCCCAAGCACAGTTATGGGCAAAGATACAATCCCAACCAAAGGCCCTGCAAAGCATTATGGGACGAGATTCTAGAGTGCCGTGAATATTATAGTATCGAATATCAAAACATTCCTCAAGCAGCAGTGGCTCTCCCGGCTCAGCTGAGAGCTAATACTATAATATTCACTGCACTCTAGAATCTCGCCCCATAATGCTTTGCTGGGCCTTTGGTTGGCATTGTATTTTTGCCCATAACTTTGCTTGGGGTGGTCCTAGGAGGATGCGCTTTGTGTTCAAGGCATCTGCTTGGTCCTCCCCCTAGGTTAGGGGAGACCCCAAAATCATCACCTCTCTCATTGCCTATTTTCAAAAGCTCACTTTTATGAATTGGTTAAATGCTTTTTAGCATGTAAAGGTATAGTTGTTTTTATCAAAGGGTTGTGGATGCAGTAACTAACTCCGCTATGTGGCAGAATCAGAGTTTTTGCATGAATTCCGTGTTTTCAATGTAATGCGTAGTTAGCAAATCTCTGCAACCTCTGCTAGCGGAGCGGAGTTCATTGCCCACGGTTAATGTAAATGCTGGCAACTGGAAAGGAAGTGGCCCATCAGCAAAATGTCAGATGACCGCACCGCCTTGACGCCCATTCTCAACCAGTACCACCACCTGAAAGAAACTAAGAAGAACATCCTAGCAGACTGCATTGAAGCCAGCACAAACCACACCAAAGACCTCTACGCCATTGTGAAGGAGTTCACCAATCCTGCAGCCACCGAGAATGACATTACACCCTCCCAGGAACTGTGCAACAACTTCTTCCACAACAAGATCTTGGCCATCTACGAAAACTTTGAACGCCAACCCTCCACCACCGACAGCATCAATCAGCTTACACCCACGAACACAAACCCTAACACCTGCTCACCCACTGGGATCTCCTTAACACGCAACACACTATCTCCATCATGAACTCTGCGCACTCTGAAGCACCCACAGACCCCTGCCCCCACCATGTCATCCACCTCAGATGCAAGACAGTCGGCGACGAGCTCAGAAAGGTCATGAACACCCCCATCACTGCAGCCTCCTTCCCTGAGGCCTGGAAACACACTGAAGTGAGGCCCCTTCTGAAAAAAACATCCACCGACCCAGCTGAGCCAAAGAACTAATGCCCCATCTCTCTGCTCCCCTACCCAGCAAACGTCCTCCAGAAAGTGATCAACCAGCAACTCACCCAACACCTACAAGACCACAACCACCTGGACCCCTCCCAATCCGGATTTTGAGCTAACCACAGCACTGAGACAGCCCTGATTGCAGCCATCGATGACATCAAAGCCCTCCTGGACTGCAGAGAAATGGCAGCCCTCATCCTTCAGGACCTGTCCACCACGTTTGACACCGTCTCCCATCACACCCTGTTCAACAGATTCCACCATGTCGGGATCCAAGGAAATGCCATCAAATGGATTGCCTCATACCTCACTGGTAGAACTCACAGGATACGTCTCCCACCGTTCAAATCAGAGCCTACGAAGATAATCTGCGGGGTCCCCCAAGGATCGTCCCTCAGCCCCACCCTCTTCAACACCCACATGACCCCCCCAGGGTGACACCATCAGATCACATGGACTCAACATCATCTCCTACTCCGACAACACCCAGCACGTCCTCTCATTGTCTGAAGACCACCTCCATCACCAAAGCCAACTTCCACAGATGCATGATGAACATTGCAAAATGGACGAAGGGCAACTGTCTCTAACCCAACACTGACAAGATGGAAGTCCTCATCTTTGGGAACAAAACCTTGCCATGGAATGATGCATGGTGGCCCGCGGAACTCGGCCCACCCCTCACCCCAACAGACCACGCCCGCAACCTCAGCATCATCCTTCATAGCAAGCTATCCATGAAGAAACAAGTCAATGCAGTAGCATCAGCCTGCTTCCACACACTACACATGCTCCGCAAGATCTTCTGTTGGTTCCCGGTGAACACCAGAAGGACTGTCATGCAGGTCTTCATCACCAGGATACTAGACTACGGAAACACACTCTACGTAGGAATCTCTGCACACCTCCTGAAGAGACTCCAGACAATTCAAAACTCAGTTGCACGACTCATACTTGACCTTCTCAGAAAGACCCACATCACACCCCATCTCAAGAAACTACACTGGCTCCTGATTCAGAGGAGATGCCAGTTCGAGATGCTGACCCACGCTTACAAGGCCTTGCACAACGAAGGACCAGCATACATTAACAAACGTCTGACCGTCCACCAACCGACCAGACACCTTCAATTTGCTTCCATCTCCCTCGCAGATACCACACGGATCCGCCGAGCCAACAATGGAGGACGCTCTTTCTCGCACCAGGCAGCCAAGAAATGGAACAACCTCACTCTGCACCTCAGGACCGCACCATCCAGCAATTCAGGAAAGAACTAATGACCTGGTTGTTTGACTGACAAAACCACCACGCAGCAGCCAATATCTCCACCTCCTCGAGACCCTCACTGGTGATTTGCATCACTTTAGAAATGCTTGATTGATTGATCAACATACCTTGAAGACTAATACATATATATGTACATATGTGTATATATGTGTGTTTTTGTGTGTCAATATTTTCGCTAAGACATTTTTGTAGCAGGATATTTGAATCTCAATATACCAGAACAATACCACATGTGAGAAAGAAAGGAAAGGCTTCAACATCGCTAATAGCATATAGACATGTGGGGCTTGATTCACAAAGGTAAACATAAACTTTTGTGTAAGTTTATGATTTTTTTGGGTTTTCACAGACAGAGAGTTAATAGTAAGTTTACAACTGTGCAGACTCCTCAGTCAGGGTGGAAGAACTCTACACATAAAAAATAGGACAGGTAAATCTTTTTATGTTCGGAGTTCTCCCCCACCGACTTCAAAGTCTGTACAGACTTAAACTTACTATTAACTCGTAGTTTGTGAATACCCAAAAAACTTACACAAAAATGTAATTTTACCTTTGTGAATCAGGCCCAAGGTTTTTCCAGACTATTTTCAACCACATTCAATTCAATTCAAATGGCATTTGCAAAGCGCAACACTGTCACCCCTAGGGGTATCTGGATGCTGTGTCTGCATCAAAGAGCCAGGTCTTGAGTCTCTTTCTGAAGTCTGCCAGCGAGGGGGCTATATGGAGCTGGAGGGGGAGGTAATTCCAGGTCATGGCACTGATGTAGGAGAAGGAGCGGCCACGGCTCTGACGGATGCATGGGGTGTGTGCAAGGGCGAGTGAGGAGGAGCGCAGGTGTCTAGAGGGTTGATGGAAGTTCAGTCACTGGTTGAGATAGGCAGGTCCTAGGTCGTGGAGGACTTTGTAGGAATGCGTGAGGATCTTGAACTAGCATCTCTTCTGGATGGGGAGCCAGTGGAGGTCTCTCAGGCGGGGGCGATGTGGGTTCGTTTGGGGAAGTCCAGGATGAGTTTGGCTGAAGTGTTCTGTAAGGTTTGTAGTCTTCTGAGGAGCTGGGTGGAGATGCCAGCATAGAGGGCATTGCCGTAGTCGAGGCAGCTGGTGACAAGGGCCTGAGTGACAGTCTTTCTGGTGTTGGTAGGGATCCATCTGAAGATTTGTGGAGCATGCGAAGTGTGTGAAAGCAGCAGGAGGTGGCTGTCGAGGATGATGCAGAGTGTGAATGTATGGTCGGTCGCTGCGGGTCCGAGTTCTGCAGGCCAGCAGCTGTGGTCCCATGCGGAGGTGATCTTCCTGAAGATAAGTACCTCAGTTTTGTCAGAGATGAGCTGGAGGGAGTTATCTCTCATCCGTTTGCTTACGTTGGGCATGGCGTTACAGAAGTTGATTCTGGTGTTGGAGAGGTCCTCGGTGAGTGAGAGGATCAATTGAGTGTTGTCTGCGTAGGAGATTATGTTGAGTCCGTGGGATCTGACGATGTTTGCGGAGGGGGTCATGTAGATGTTGAACAGGGTGGGACTGAGGGATGATCCTTGTGGTATGCCACATAAGATGTCTTTGGGTGTGGAGGTGAAGGGAGGAAGTTGAATGCTCTCTGTGCGTTCTGTAACGAAGGAGGTGATCCACTTGAGGGCATCTTGCTGTATGCCTATGTTGTAGAGTCTGTTGAGGAGGGTACTGTGGGAAATGGTGTCGAAGGCAGCAGAGAGGTCAAGAAGGATCAGGGCCACGGTTTCTCCACGGTCAAGGAATGTTCTGATGTAATCTGCAGTGGCAATCAGTGCTGTCTCAGTGCTGTGGTTTGCCTGGAATCCTGATTGTGAGGCATCCAGTAAGTAGTTATGTTCCAGGAATTCAGTGAGCTGCTGGTTGATGGCTTTCTAGAGTATTTTGGCTGAGCAGTGGAGCACGGAGATCGGATGATAATTTTTGAGGTCACTGGGGTCGGTGGTGGCTTTCTTTAGGAGGGGTTTGACGTCTGTGTGTTTCCATTGCTCTGGTAAGGTAGCTGAGGAGATAGAGGTGTTGAGGAGGCTGGTGAGATGCATGCTGATAGGACTCGTTGTAAATGTCTGCAGCCCTTTGCCTCATCGCTGGCTCAGTCAGTGGTTACTGGGAAGTGTTTGTGATTAGTACTGTCATTTGTTAATGTTTCAGAGCCTCATGTGGTATGTCATTCTAATTGGACAGCTAAGTTACTTCTTCTGTGCTGTTGACATCAGCTATGTTGAGCAGTCAAGGCCTACTCCAGGGGGTAGTAGTAGATTTTGAACTCCTACAGAATACAACAAAAATATTGCACCCATTATACTTAATATCCAGCCAGTGATATTGTTTTTAAAAAAATAGGGGGAATCATTTAAGGTTTGGTGGAGCAGAAACCCTACTGCAAAGTCATTGGGGTCCTGTGGTGCCTAGCCAGAGGTTCCACAGCCTCATGTGGAGGTGAGAAAATGCAGAGTGATCATCAATGAAGCTTCCACAGTCTCTGCTGTCTGTCAGCCTTTTGCTGCATCAAGAGATGAGCCTATTGTAATGAAGCACTGCTGATATACATTTTATCTTTCTAGGTAGAGAAAATCAACCATCGGTAGAGTCAATTTCTTTTTTTTTTTTTAAATCTCTGTTTGTTTTCGGGGGGTTGTATCTGAAAAGCAAAAAAAGAATGCCGATGGCCGGGTCGGAAGAGCATCCACCACATTGGCAGATGTATTCTAGGCAGAGGCGCAACTAGAGCCAAATTCCGGGGTGGGGGGCCTACTAAAAAGTTCGGGGGGGGGGGCTGATTCTTCCAGCAATATGCAGACTGGAGATGTAGGGGCTCTAAGAAGGGGTAAAAAATAACAAAGCCTCGTTAACAAGTAAGTGGTCTTTTAAAGACCTGTGAAGTACTCGGGTGCGGCTGCAAGAAGACGGGCGCCAGCCCACAGCAGCTCAAAAACTGTATGTGTGTGTGCCCGGGAAGCTGTCTCAGCCAGGCTGACACACACGACAGGAGGGGCTGAAGCCCTTTGAGCCCAATGGGCGTTGTTCGCCTGACTCTAGGCATGTGAATCCCTGCCAGGATCTGTAAATGGGGCAGGTGGTCATCTTCTGGTTGTGAAGGTGAGGCCTCTGCCCTCCTAGTGGAGCATACGGGCCACCCACTAATTTAAATAAACCCTATGGTCTTTATTTACAGGAAATGTAGAACAACAAAAATGATGCTTGAAATAGCCCTTCTGAGGCTAAGATACAACCCCAAACTATTTTATTATGCTTAAGCGATGAGAGGAGCTGTAACTGGTCCTATTAAGAGTGATATTTCATGAGTTCTCAGCTATCTTTAGAAATATCTGAGGTCAGGTGTTTTAATATTGCAATGTTGCTCAATGGACAAAAGAAATAGACAGAAGAAGCCTGCTATGTTACATCGACCCGTGGTGCATCCAAAGCTTTCATCGGAAAAGGTACAACTAAATTGCGGGGTGCCACAGGGCTCCTCTCTTTGTCCTCACCTTTTCAATTTGTACATTCTCCCCTTGGTTAGCTCTCTTAAAAAGAAGACAGTCAATATCTTCAACTATGCTGACGACATGCAACTGCTATTTACGGTTAACCATAGCCCCATGTCTAGACAGCAGTTTCAAGATACTATGCTGTTCATCCGCGACTGGATGAACAGTAACCACCTGAAGCTGAACTCTGATAAAACAGAAATTGTTATCACAAAAAACAAGGTGGATCCCTGGAATTCTTCCTTCTGGCCCAGCGAGATGGACCCGCCTCCCCTGCCCAAAAAGGCGGTAAAAAGCATTGGTGTCATCATTGATGAGGAGTTATCATTTAAGCAGCAGGTAGGCACAGTGACGAGCTTTTGTCAACTCCGACGAATAAAAAAGATAAAGAAATTCCTTACTAGGGAGGCCTTGACTCAAGTTATAATAGCTCTAGTCATGTTAAGAATTGACTACGCCAATTCTCTCTTTTTGGGCCTCCCCAAATTCCTTCTGCATAGGCTCCAGCTAATTAAAAACCAGGCTGCCCGGCTAATATATCATCTGCCCAAATATGGCCACATCACCTAGGTGACTAAGGACCTCCACTGGTTGACAGTTGCACAGAGAACCGTGTTCAAGGTGTGCTGTACAGTCTTTAAGGCCTTACATAAGGACTGCCCCGCCTTCGTTAAATCCAGAGTGTTGGACTTTGCCCTTTTTGCAGGGTTATCCCCAAACCTTTTGCTTCTTCCTCCTATTTTTTCCTGACCTGTTGTTGTTGGCTACAGGACTCTGGGCACCTTATCACTGCTAATCAGTGCTAAAGTGTATATGCTCTTTGTGTAAATTGTGAACATGATTGGTTATCCATAATTGGCAAATTTGATTTACTGGTAAGCCCCTAGTAAAGTGTACTGTAAATCAAATGCTACTAAGGGCCTGCAGCACTGATTGTGCCACCCACATGAGTAGCCCTGAAAAGGTATCCCAGGCCTGCCACTGCAGTGTCTGCGCACAGTTTTTAAACTGCCATGTCAACCTGGCAAGTGCACCCACTTGCCCGGCCCTAACCTTCCCTTTTCTTACATGTTAGTCTCCCCTAAGGTAGGCCCAAGGTACCCCTGTGGGCAGGGTCCAGTGTATATGAAAGGTAGGACATGCCCTGGTGTTTGGCATGTCATGATAGTGAAATACTGCCAATTTCGTTTTTCACTATTGCAAGGCTATCTGTTCCCATAGGATATAATGGGCAGTTTGCTTATAACATCTTATAAGCATAACTACTCCTGGGAACAAGGTAGGAAAATAAAGTTTAGTATGCCTGAACTCAGAATGTTAAAATGCATCTTTTAGTGAGGGTGATTTTTACCTTCTCTGTTTGAAAATACCACTTTTAGAAAGTAGGTATTTTCTTGCTTAGCCAACCAGTGTGCTTCTACTAGGATGTGTATTGACTATCTGGCTTTAGAGTGGCAGGGGCTGGGGATGTGCAGTGGCTCCAGAGAGTCTGGATGAGTCAGGGCTGGGCTGAATAGATCTGGGCTGCATTTAGAGTAGGGGGAGGAGATTTCCTTTCACCTGAATGGGCCTTGTCTGCCTTCCACAATGCTGTCTCCACCTACTGCCAGGAAGCTGCACCAGAGAGGACAGAACTGGTTTTGACTGAGCCCAGGGCTTCTATGCCACCAGAGAACAAAGGATTTTGCTGCATAAATATTGGGGCCCAGACCCCAGAACTTTAGTTAATTCCTGGAATTCAAGAGGAACCTTTGCCAAGGAGAAGAGCTGGAGAGACTGAGGAGAAGTACTGCCCCTTTGCTGTGTGTTGTGTGGGGTTGGCATGCAGTTGCTGTTTCTGCCAAGGAAAGGAGAAGGACTTTGCTGTATGCTGTGTCCCCTGCTTGAAGAAGATCTCCAAAGGCCCCTGTGTGCTGGCCTCCTGTTCTGAAGTCTCAGGGACACAACTACTTAACCCCCAGCTCCCCTGAACTCTGCTGCTGTGAGTTCTGACCTGCCAGGAGGTGTATGTGCCAGTTTTGGACCTCTGGAGGTTATTGCTGCTGTTTGGGAGCTGGAAGAAAGAAGAAACTTGAAGATCTGCAAAAATCGACGCATCGCTCTTCTTGCGGCTGTTTCTCCGACGCATCCTTGCAGTGTGAGAAAAATTTCTATGCATCGCTGTGTTGCTGCCGAAACCGACGCAGAGCTTGTCGCCGCTGCAAGAATCGACGCATCTAGGGATCGCGGCTGAAGAAAACCGATGCAGCGCCGCTTGACACCGCCGCATCGATCGCCGCCGCATCCTGAATTTCCACTCATCGCACCTGGGTGGCAAGTCTTCGACGCATCACCCGCAGACCAGAATCGTCTTGGAATCAACGCATCACTTCCCCCTACAGACCGGATTCAATGTATCACTTCTCCTGCGTGCAGCAGAACTGTCGTATCGCCTCCCCAAGGTCTCAGGAACTGACGCATCGCTTTGTGTTTCCAACGCTTCCCATCTCTGCGGCTGTTTGGCCTTGTGAATTTTGACACAACTTGAGGTACTTCGTGTAAAAGTCACACATCCATAGTTTTCTATGGTACAAGTTCTTGAAACCTTTTGAAAGTCATATTTGTAACTGTGTATGTTGGATTTTTGTTATTTGGTCTTGTTTAGTTTAGATAAAGATATTTTATTTTTCTAAACTGGTGTGGTGTCCTTTTGTGGTGTTTTCACTGTGTTACTGTGTGTGACGGTACAAATACTTTACACATTGCCTTTAGGATAAGCCTCTCTGCTCGTGCCAAGCTACCGAGGGGGTGAGCAGGGGTTATCTAAAGTGTGTATCCCCCTTACCCTGACTAGAAGCAAGGGTCCCTATTTGGACAAAGGTACCTACCTCTACCAACTAGAGGTCCCCATTTCTAACACCAAGTCAGTAAATACTGCCATACCAGAGAACTAAGATCCAACCACCTACACTATCTGGATATTCCCCCATGCAAAAAAAGGACAGGAGGGTGTAGGTTCTCCGTCATTGCTCATCGAGCATGGAATTCATTGCCACTGGAACTCAGGATTTCTACTAACTATGTTAGATTTAGACAACTACTGAAAACATGGCTCTTTAAACAGGCCTACCAATAACTGTCGATCAATACCGAACAAGTTACCCAGCGCCAAGAGACCGTGTGGTGAACGTGCGCTCTAGAAATATTCATTAACATAACATAACATAGCTATACACCCATAACACACACTCCACTAAGACACTAGCTGCGTGTTTAACAACCCACTGCTCCGCCTGTTTGACTCTCCCATCCTCATAGTTATACCTTAATGCCCGCTGCCTGTACTCAAAATGTAGACTTTTGTTAGAAAATAGATACAGCCTCAGGGCCGGATAAACACTTTCTAAATTGCATGATCATGTTTATAATTGTAATCTCTGGGCATAGCTTTGTACATGCCCTTCGTCTTAAATTCAGAGACGTACTGAGTGCAAGGAATGGCAGCTCAGTGAGTTGGAGCCCAGAGAGCTGAATCTCTCCTAAACCCATCCAGACACACAACGATGCAAGTTTCAGCAAAGAACTGTTTTTCTAAGTCAGGGTTCGATCTCTAATTGATTCAGGACTCGTGAGATCCAATGGAAATTCATGATGACTAGCCACAGATAATCAGAGATTCAGTCACAAGTTCAGTAGAATTCAAAAGTAATTATTTTAACATGGGCTCAAATTGTGCTAGGAATGGTCTTAGCGACCAAGGAAAGTCTCTTGAGGTACCAAACTATAGAGGCATCTTAAGCAAGTGGCTGCAATCGGAAGGCTTGTGTAGCACAGGTAAGTTTGAGATGTAGGATACCACTACTAAGAGATATGTGAGGATTTATTGTCTGGATCCTACTGCACATTTAAATAGCGATACTTCTAAATTTCTAAGGAATAGAAAGATTATTGAAATGGTACCAGAATCCTTAAGACTGATACCAGTCAACAAAATACTTGTCTATGATCTTTGGTGAGTGTGATAAAGTATGTGTTCATTTTGGTCTTGTAAAGGGATAACAACAGCTCCCAACATGTCAGTGGAGACGAACAATATTCCTGGATCACCAGCAGGTAGATCCCTTCAATAGACTAGATGTATCATTGATCCCCTAATAAAGCAAATGTATTTTGTTGTTTACAGTAATTGGGTGCAGACCCTTATTGCTTTCATGCTCGGGGATTCCTTTCCAGGGCTGTACAGCTCCAATATGTCTTGAAAGGGGAAGCAATAGTGTGACTTTGATGGTCAAGGCATGGTTTGATCCTTGAATAGGAATAGCAAAACGGATGCTGTAGAAGTTCTCTCATGATTTAGCAAATACAAGCAGCTGGTCCTGGGCCATCCAGTTATCCAGCTGAGGAAGGCACTCTCAGGAAGTCATTATTATCCAAAACATATGCAATGCAAAATATCCTTACATTTGGCTAACTGTAGCACAGCTCTTCTTGACAAAGTTTCTCCTCAATGATAAAAGGAATTTCCTAAGTATAGAGTATGACTTCCTGACTGGGGTTTCTTTAATTGAATGACAGTTCCCAGTGGTGTACAAAAGAAGCAGCCACACATGGAACATGATTTTGTTTTAGGACAGTGAAAGACCATCCCAAGCAAAGGTAGTTTATCTGTAATTAGATCTACAGGTGAAGATGCCAAGCAGCAAAATTCCTTTAACGCACATTGGCATACATGCCAACAGATCCTATTCAGGTGGAGACTCCCGTTTTATTTTTTTAGCTCAAACGGCCTTTATTATAGCTATTTCCCATCTAAAATCTCAGCTTTCAATGTAAGTCAATGGGGAAAATCATTTCCCCAAATTTAGTTGTAAAATCTCCTTCTTTCCAGGTTCAAAATGTTGGCATGTATGTGTAGACAAGCTAAAATATTTTGCACGGAAAAGCTCCATGAGGTACCTTATGTTCACAATGGTAAAATGGACATGGGCATCCATTTTGTGCTGTATTCATGGGGTCTTCTTGTGGAAGAACACTGTCTGCTCATCATGTGTCCTCCCAGATGCGTTACACATGAACACACCATATTCCAACACGTCCCATATGGAACCATGAAACATATAGAGACAAGGGGACGTCTTGCACTACAGTTATGAGGTACGGGATGGATTTTGCTCGGTGAGTTTTGAGAGACATCTTTCCAATGGTACAGGTAAACATTTCTGCGTTACCCTCCCTTTAATTCCCACTGTCACAAAACTGCCAGTTTCTCCATAGCGTGGTTAGAGGGGCCTAGACACCTCTGTTATTGGTATGGTAAGCTTTGAGTGCCCCACCAGTGCATTTTCCTCTACAAGTATAGCAACACCAATACTCATGTATTAAGATCAGATTTCGATTCCCTGAGGGAGGGCTGGGCTGCAGGAGGGTTGGGGATATATGGTCAGGCAGAAAGCTGAAGGAAAATGCAGCATGGCAAGGCTGTTCTCACAATGCTAGGAAACAAAACACTCATCATAACGTTTATTGAAAAAAAAGATCTATAGAGGTACCCCAGCTAAATAGAAGGGATGGGATTCTCTCTTCTACTCAAGTGAGAAATTTATCCTGAGGCTTTGCGCACCCACCAATATGAATTGCCCTCCAACAATACCTTTCTGGGTCACAGGACTGAATAAAGAAAAATGGTCAAAACAAGAGTCAATGACATGACGTGACACGAGGGATCAGAAAATTGGAGGTGGTGGAATTGGTCACCCACATCAAAAAGCAAAAAATCAGTATTTTCTTTCTTGAAATAAAAAAAAAAGACCACTGAGCACAAAATTGAATTTGCTCCCATCTTGGAGAGGCAAGAACATACTTCCCTCGACAAAACAGGAGGTCAATTATAGCTTACTGCTGGAGAAACATTTTGGAGTAAGTGAAGCTTGAACTTTTGTTCGCCTGGCCCTCACAATTTAAATCTACAGATTTTTTTGAAAATAATTGTTTTTTGGGAAGAGCTGATTCTGCAAGTTGTGTTTGCAGCGACTGTCTGAAAACCAGGAGCCTTCTTTCTTATTCCAGTAGTAGTAAGTGCCCACATAATTGGTTGTGGTCAGAGTAGGCATGGTTGTTGCTGCTTCTGAGTGTGATTCGTGTTCTTTGTTGCACAATATAAGAAACGCCAAGTGATGAATGCCAGCAATTGCCCAGCAAGAGATCTGCAAAGAACAGCAATAGTACCAATTGCTGAGAGAGAAAGTGATCTTCCTGAAGCCTAATAATTGTGTCAAGTGGTCCAATTACCTTTGGCATTAGGGACCATATTGGTTTTTCTTCCTTTTGGTATAGCGTGTTAACAGTGCAGTAGGGGAAATTTAAATTGTGGGTTATTACAATGTATAGCCCATGCCATCCTATGAATCATAAACCTATAAATCAGGTCACACTCTGTCTGAGTAAGTTAGAAGGTATTAGGGATTTTGTACACGTCATGTATTGTCGCCAGTGATGTCATGTGTGAGAACGTGAACAGTGCATGTAGGGGTATCAATTATGGTTTGCTTAGCTAATCAATGGTCATATGATGCGAGGGTTAACCTCAGGGACTGGCCTTTCGCCAGGCCCTGTGCTTATTCGTCCACTTGACCAATTCCTCTTGTGCTTGGCCAAAGGGTATGAACAATAAGGGTTGGCCATAGGGCATGACTTTGACCAGGGACTATGCTATTCTTCCCCTGGGGTGTAGGTCCTTGTCTGCTGTCCGGCTCTGCACCCAATCGCTGTATGTCCAACTCATGCAGTGCATGACTGTGGCCTTGTGCAGCCAACGGTGGCACCAAGACAGTCTTGGCACCAAGACAGTCTTGGAATCCAACTTCCCCAGGCAGCAGTAGGGCTTAGTCACAGGCACTTGTCCCAAGCGGAGCTTGGCATAACCCTCCATGCCTCAGGCTTTGACCAGACTTTGCAGCCATATTCCCAGGCAACAATCTTAAGCCATGCACAGGGGAATGTGGGTGCATGGCCTGTCTCCAGGCTACATCCTGCATTTGACTTCCCAGGCAGCCATCATTCACTGTGGCCAACAGCCACTGTAGATGACGGCTGCTGTGCACATCAAATTGGCCATGCACAACAGTGCTTGAATGCAGGGTCTAATCTGCAGCCAGTCCTTCACCAAGGTCTCCAGGAAGGCAACTGAAGCTGCATGCAAACTGGGCTGGCTGTAGGGTCTGCTTTACAGCCAAGTCCTGTACCCAGCCTGAGCTCCACTTGTCATTCTGCCTTGCTCAGTGAGATTTGGCTGCAGGGCTGAGGACCTGTGTGGCACAATGACCAATCTTCCACATAGGTGCAATCTCTGCCTCATGTTATTGTATGTTTAAAAAAAAAAGATTTTTGGATCTGTGGTCTATGATTCAGATCTCTTGACCCAATGACCTACAAGTGAGTCTACAACCTATTGGATGGGTCCTGGGTTCTGTGTACCTGACCAGGGGTCCAGACCACAAATTGCATAAGAAAAACGCTGTACTTAATTCTGCAAACCATAACTCAAAAATCAAAAATAATGCATATGACCATACAATATTTATACCAATATATATATATATATATATATATAGAGAGAGAGAGAGATTTTTTAAAATATATATGTGTATGCATATTTTTGTTATTTATTTTTGTACTGAAAAAAACAAAGGTTAAAGTGACTTTGTCAAGCGCTTGCCACATCACTATATGAAGAGAAGCCTACAGGCTTTAACAACAGTATTAAACACAAGTTAAGTTTTTTGTTTACACTCCTCACGCCACCTAATGCAGCCTTAACATCACCACAAGAGTTCCATGCAATCCTTAGCTGAAAAGCAAAAGCTCCAGATATACAAATGATTACAAATACTATAAACTTTTCCTGGGGTCAGCCTGTGTACACTTCAGGAACAAGCATTTGCAATGCAATCGGTCTCGCATTTTTGAAAATTCGATCTATTGGCATTGAACCTGAAATGATAAGAGTATGTCGGCAAAGTTAGTCGGTTGAAGGTCTCTGCCGCCCCAGAGGCAGTGGCCGAGAGTGCAGCAATAATGTGGTGTACATGCCTAAAGTTATCGTACGACCCGGAAGTGAAATGGTGTTTTGGGGTTTTTCTATCTATGTGAGACTGGGCGACATATTGCAACGGGAAGTATAGATAATTAGCCTCAGGGATATTGAGAAGAGAAATACACAGCAATCGCATCTCTCACAATAATGGTCCAGGAGAGACGCTGTGAACAAAACAAGTGTGAGCCCACCCAAAACAACACAGCCCAAAGCGCAATAGTTCCTGAGAAAAATGTGGTGTTTATGGAGATGTGCAGATTAAAACAAGCATGCCTATTATTAATTTCCTAGAGAAACACAGCCTCCAATAAAATAAAAACTTAATAAGAAGGGGTAATATATAACCCATAAAAATATTACCCGACTCGTGACTCGGTGCCCTGCACAGAGTTATAGTCAGTGGTAAAGTGCATCAGAGCTGCCTACTCCGGACCTGGGGATCAGTGTGTGAGCCTCAGCATTGGCTCAACATCCTGTAAATCTGGGTAGATGACTTAATCGCCTCCGTTCCCACGCTATATATTCTACAAATTTACATTTTAAAAAAGCAAGGATCTCGGAGGGGTGGTGGGGCGGGCAAGCAGTGTTGTGCGTAGGGTCAGGGGTGGGGAGAGACAGCACATAGAGATTACTTGTGTGACGCGGTAATGTAAATTAAAGGTAAATTTAACAAATGAAAAAAGGAGCAGCGACCTCCGAGGGGTGGTGTGGGCCTGCGAGCAGTGTTGTAGGAGGGGGGATGGGGAGGCACAGGGAGATCATGTCCCTTTGAAGCAGTGTTGTAGGATGGGTGAGGGGGAGATAAAGGGACAGCAAGCAAATGAAGTGATGGAAGTTTCATTGCACATGTAAACAGAACAGTTAATGAGCAAAGACCAGGCCAACTAAAAAAAGAGTTCTCTCTAAGTATAAACAACCTGAACATAAAAAACATATGTAAGAGGGGCAGTTCTCATGGGAGGAAACAAAATTCCAAAAGGAGGTACTACCAGGTACTACCAGCCAGCATTTCTAAAGGACAGCAAGAGGAACCAATTTAAGGGATGGGGTTTTTTCAAGCCCATATCCTAAATACAGCATGTCTCGAAGAGACAGTGAAAGCGCTGCCTAGGCGAGACCTAAAAATAGAGTTACTTTTAATAAATGATTTGTTAGGCACTGCTGCACTACCTGCAGCCCCCTCACAACCTTTATGTAACATGTTGGTCGTGTCCCTGCCCAAATTGTGACACCACAAAACAGGAACCAAGCATTGGCAAAGCCAATAGGTCTGGCATTGGCCATCAGCGTATTGGCAATTCTTTTTTTGTTTTGTGATGGTTTTTGTAAAACATTATCATTTGGAAAGCTTCTGGGCCTACATTATATCCAAAGAAGAACATTGGCTAAAGGCAAAAGTGTTTTTTGGGTCTCAACAAAGTACACATTACCAAGGTGCACCCGTCATTGAAGGGAACTACCTTGTGCATGGATGTGCTCCTTGTGAAAGGGCAGCATGCTGTAAATCATAGTACAGCCAGTCAGTGGCTGAAGTGGGCTGACATTGCTCCTTGATGCATACTGGAGTCGGTGGAAGAAAAATGAGAATGGCACAATCACAGACTAATGAATGAAGTCTGGCTGAAAACCTCTGTAAGCTACTATGTTATAAGTACTTTTAGTAAAATCAAAAAGTCGTGGCTAACACAGACATAAAAAAGCGATCGGTCTGGCATTGGCTGCAAGCCACGTTTGTGATAAAGAAAGCAGAATAAAGGGAAGAAAGGAAGGAAGGAATGAAGGAAGGAAGGAAGGAAAATAAAGGAAGGTAGGCAGACAAAGAAGGAAAGAAGGCAGACAAAAAACAAAAGAAGAAAAGCAAAAAAATAAGGAAGTTAGGTAAAAGGGAAGAAAGGGGAAAGAAGGCAAGATGATGGAAGAAAGATTTTTTTAAAAAGGAAAGAAAGAAGGAAAGAAGGAAAGAAAGGAAGAAAAAGGCAGAAAGAAAGAGAGCAAGAAAAAAAGAAGGCAAAAAAAAAAAAAAAAGGAAAAAGGCAAAAAAGAAAGACAGAAGGTACGAAGAAAGGAAAGAAGGCAAAAAAGAATGAAGGAAAGAAAGGAAGAAGGAAAGAAAGAAAGAAAAAGTAAAGAAGGAAAGAAAGGAAAGAAAAGAGAAAGAAAGCAAACAGAAAGAAAAAAGAAAAGAAGGCAAGAAAGAAAGAAGGAACCAATATAGAAGGCACGATTAAAAGAAAGGAGGCAAAACAAAATGAAAGAAGGACAGAAGGCAAAAAGAAAGAACAAAGGAACAAAAGCAAAAAAGAAAGAAAGAAAGAAGGAAAGAAAAGAATGCAAGAAATAATGATGAAAAAAGAAAAGGCAAAAGGAAAGGCAAACACATTTGAAGGAAAACAGAAAAGAAGGCAAAAAAAGGGAAAAAGAAAGAATGAAAAAGAGAAGTAGACAAAAAGAAGGAAAGAAGGAAAGGAAAATGAAAAAAAGGCAAAAGAGAAAGAAAGAAAGAAGGTAAAAAGAAAGAAGGAAAGAAGAAAGAAGGAATAAAGGAAAAAAGGAATTAAGGAAAAAAAACTAAAGAATAAGCAAAAGAGAGAAAAAGGCAAAAAAGAAAGAAGAGAAAACACGAAGAATGAAATGACGAAAGAACGCAAAAGAGAAAGAAGGGAAAAAAGGAAAGAAAGAAAGAAGAAAGACAGAAAGAAAGAAGCAAGGAAAGAAAAATGGAAGAAGACAAATAGGAGGACAGTGAAGGAAAGAAAAGAAAAGGTAAAAAAAGAAAGAAGGAATGAAAGTGGAAAAGAAGCCAAGAAAGGGAAAAAGTAAGGCAAAAACGAATTGGAAAAAGATAGAAGGAAATAAAGAAAGAAAGAAGAAAGAAAGAAAAAAAGTGAGTTCACAGTGTAAAATATTGAATACCAAAACACAAATTACACTCCACTTAAGTTTATTAAAGAACCATTGGTGAACCGAGTCCAGGAACACATTATGGTTTGTTGTGAAATAGCAGCAGTCCACTTCAACTGGAATTTACAACCACATTCGAAAGAGACAGGAACTAATAGAGCTGGAATGTGCCCTGTGTTCACCGCAATTGTGTCCTATTATCATATCAGACAACAGTGGCACTAAAGGGAACTGAACTACCTTGTTTACAGATCTGTTCATTATGAAAGAGCAAAATGCAGGCACTTAAAGTGACATTAACCAGAGGTGTAAGTAGGCTGGCTGACTCCCTCATGCTCTATGCTGTAGTGTGCGGAAGCAAAATGGGAATGATACAACACACCAATGGGTGAAGAGAGATGGCTGAAAGCCCGTTTGAGTAAATATATTATACATATTATTTAAGTAACAATGAAAGGTCGAGCCAGTTATCTGATTTTTTTAGGTGGTGCATAAGTATAAATGTGAGTTATAAGTATGGCTTATTGAACTTTGTAAGTGTTGCTTAAATGATAAATTAAAGATATATCTATAACTGTAGAATCTCTAATGTTTATGTAGCTTAAGTAGGGTTTGTATACGAAACATAAAGAAAGTTTGCCTAACTATAACTTATCTTTATCCTTTTATTTTGTTTTGTTCTATCTATCTATCTATCTATCTATCTATATCTATATTATAGTTAGGACCTACTTTCCATGGAAAGAAAAAATGTTTGCCAATAGATTTGACGCCGCTTGATGAATCTTCATGAATTTTTCAAAATGTATACTTTAGTTGGTTCAGCTGCTGTGCTGAAAGTTTCGGGGGGATCCAAGCGGAGACTGAGAAAAAAGGGGATCCCTAAATTAGTTTTCCCCATGCATTTTCCCATAGGGATTTTGAACATGACTACAGCCCGAACTGAATTACACCAAATTTGCCAAAAAGCTAGATGCTGGTCCAGAAAGCGTGATTTTTGTAATTTGTTATAAATCCATTCTGTAGTTTTAGAGATATTCAAGGTTAAAAAAATATAGATATCTAGGGACGGAAATCCTTTCAGTGGACTATCGGATCTACAGTCCCCTTGCTGAAATTTGATTGGCTGCCAACACTTCAACCAGGAAGTGTTGGTAGCCATCTTGGGACTCTGCTTGAAGCCGAGTCCCACAAAAATATAAAAATATAGAAAAGGGGGAAGGGTAGAAATACCCTGAACCCCCAGATACGGTGGGGGGTCCCACAGCAACCCCGCTGGGCACTAAAAAGAGGATTTTTTTGCAATTTTGCAGTGAATTCATGGGTGGACCCGAGCCCATGCATCTTTTTGAGAAAGCCCCCTGGTGGGCCAAATCCCAGGGCATGAGGGGTTATTAAAATAAAGGAGGAGGGTTCATTGGCCCCCCATCGAGGCTTTAGAAAAGCCCCAGAGACCACCACCTCTCTGGGGCACTGATGCTTAAATATGCGGGGGTGCCCCTCAAATTGTCATAAAATATCTATAACGCGCGCCATCGCCATGCACTCCTAATTACCCCAGATATTACAGCACTGATGACATCTTTGATGAAATCATTGATAATATAAATGTAATAGTCACAGTTACATTTTTCACAAAAAAACTGTTCATGGCAGGGGTGCGAGTTATAGTTACCTTCGGGCGCGAATTATAGTTACTTGAAATAATTTCTATGGTTTTGTGCTAGTAAATTTAGAACCGAACAATAATGACCCTGTAACTTTTAGTTTTATAAGTGCATATATATATATAAGCAATGCTGATCCTTTTTGATCTGTCGGCGACCTTCGACTAACCCTGGGCATAGTGGGCGTAGGGGGGCTACGCGGAGGGCCACGGAGGTACAAACAAACTTCATGGCCCTCCGCGTGGCCCTCCGCGTGGCCCTCCGCGTAGCCCCGCTACACCACCCGCCTCCACCCCCCTATATTACCAATGAATTTTAGTACTTAAAAATAAATTAAAACCCACTTACCTGTACTGCGGCGTCCCCGAGCTGCCCTCCTCCTCTTCGTCGCCGTTTCTTCTAATCCAAGCGAAAACTGCGCATGCGCCTGTGCATGCACATTTCTCACAAGAAATGTGCATGCGAGGACGCTCGCGCATGTGCAGTTTACGCAAGGATTAGAAGAAACGGCGACGAAGAGGAGGAGGGCAGCCCGTGGACGCTGCAGTACAGGTAAGTGGGTTTTAATTTATTTTTAAGTACTAAAATTCATTGTTAATATAGGGGGAGTGGAGGCGGGGGCTGGCCAACTCCGCTATGCTGCAAAGTGTGTGGAGATTTGCCTTCTCCGCGGAACGCGGAGAAGGCAAATCTCCGCACACTCCGCGGGCGGAGCGGAGGTCTCCTCCCGGGCCTACCTTCGACACGGTCGCTCACCACATTCTTCTGGAAAGACTTCAACAGGTAGGGCTACAGGATATAGCTCTTGCTTGGATTAGGTCTTACCTTACAGATCGATCACAAAGAGTCTTTCTCCAACCGCATCAATCGGACTCTAAACCATTATGGTGTGGCGTGCAACAAGGCTCGGCCCTCAGCCCTTTACTTTTTAACATTTACCTGGCGCCCCTCTTTACTATTATTAATTCCTGGGAAGTGAAAGCAGTCTCTTACGCAGATGACACCCAGCTAGTGTTTTCATTCAAAGACCACTCTGAGGATTCGTTTTCCAGATTATCGGGGTGTTTAAAGGACATCGCATGCTGGATGAATCTGAACAAACTCAAACTGAATGCGGATAAGACCGAGGTCCTATTTTATGGCCAGGTCTCACCACCACACGCTGGACTTTGGTGGCCAGCGGAACTGGGCTCTCCCCCAATCCCAGGAATTTGGGCATTAAGTGGGACTCGGACCTTTCCTTCGCAACTCAGGTCCAGTACATTACGTCGTCCTGCTTCGGGAAACTAAAAAGCCTTAGGAAATTCCTTCACCTTCTACCTGAAGAAAGTCGCAGGATCGTAGAAAATGCTACAGTGACATCTCAGCTGGACTACGCGAACAGTTTGTACCTTGGGCTTCCTCTATATCTGATCCATAGACTTCAAATGGTACAAAATGCGGCAGCAAGACTTATCCACGGGGTAACATTCCGCCACCATAAGTTTAGACCGAACAGGCATACTAATTTAGTCACTGGAAAAGCAAAAAGGACAGTACGAATGTTTTGTTGGTCACAGTACATGCTAAAACGAATAGGGTGCCACCTACCAAAATATAACAGCTTCTGTATGCAAAGTTAACAGTCTGTGAATGTTGAAAAAACAGAGGAAAAGAAAAGTAAGAACTCGGGGTCATTGACACACCACAGGCAAGCAAAGTGACCTAAGAATTTTTGAAGTTACACATTTTTAAGGGAAGCAAGGTCATATAGAGACCTAACTGGTACGAGGTGACTTTCCTGAAGGCAGGAGCCCCTTACCGAGGCAGACAAATAAAATGGAAGGGGATACCTTGATCTATGTATAGTAAAGAGTCACACTTGCTATATGTTGATTGCACGAAATGCAAAGTGTGAGAACGCCGAAAACACGAAAGACACTCATGCCTGGACGACTAGTCATATGGCAGAACAACAAAGTGAAAAAGTAATCAATAAATAAATGGTACGATAATGTGGGGGCATGCTGGGGGAGGCAGAATCAATGCGTGCTGGAGGGGGCAGAATTATGGTGTAACGCACGCGATTGAACACGAGCATGGTGGCGGCGGCAAGTCAAAGATATTGGAAACTTACCATAGCAGGAGAACATCCGAAAGGAGCGGCATCCCCGAGCGGGATGCGTGGAAAATTATATGCAGTCTGAATGTGCAGCAGCTCAAATGGCTGCATTCAAGTAAACTAAACGCCTGAAGGCAAATGCCGGTGACGGCCGGTTGACATAAACTGCCAGGGTTACAGAAAGCATGATTAAAGTTACTATGCGGCAGATGCCGGTGACGGCCGGCTGCCGTAAAATGACAGGGTTACAAGAGAGAACTGGGTTGGCAAGAGTCAGCTGATACGGTATCTCCTTAAGTCTAATAAGCCCAGTGTTGTAAGAAATAAGTTCAAATGCTGGGCTTCAGGAAAGAGGGTATGTCGAGGGACAAGACAGAAAGGAAACAAGAGAGGAGCGGGGGCGAGCGAGCGCGGCAGCCTGCAGAGCTGACCAGACGCTTGTGCGTCATGGCCTTTTCCCCGCACGGCCGGCATGTGTTTCCAATTATCGCGCACGCGTCTGGGCACAATAATGGGAAACAGATGTCGGCCCTGCGCGCGTAACCGCAGGAAAAAGGCCATGTCGCACGAGCGTCTGGTCAGCTTTCCAAACTCCCTTACTAAAAGTCTCGCAAGCAGCGCATGCGCTGCTCTAGGCTCGACCTAAAAAGGATCGAGTTTAAGTCCTTAACTCTAGCCCATCATTCCATACATAACAAGGGGCCAAGGTATCTCAGTCACAGGCTGCGCCCATACCTACCTAAACGCACTCTAAGATCTAATTCCCAGCACTTGCTTTGTGTACCCCGTTTTGCTACGTCTCGAGTGGGAGGCAGATCCTTCACTGTGAGGACAGCCAAGTTATGGAACGCTTTGCCAGCACATATGCATAGGGTGGATACGGGAGTTCAGGCAGATCCTGAAGACCTGGCTCTTTAGCCAGGATAAGTGCGTGGCCAGTTACCCTACCTGATTTCCGCTATAGCACCGGGACACCTCTGTGGCGGTAGCTGTTGCTCTGTATAAAAATGCCACATATATATATATATATATATATATATATATATATATATATATATATATATATATTGATATAGATATATAGCTATATATATATATATATAGATATATATATAATTCACTGAAAAAACCATAGGTTTCAGGCACGTTATAGTTAGAAATTAGCATTTAAAAAACCTTACAAATTCACTGAAAAAACCATAGGTTTTAGGGACAGTAATAGTTAGTTGGACATTGCACTCGTACAAAACCTGTGAAATTCCCCCGTTATAGTTAGTTCAGCTAACTATACCTTGCACCCCCGCAATGCACTGCTGATTACGTCACATATTACATCACTCATGACATGGTCAGTGACATCACTGATGACATCACTGATGACATCTCAAATGACATCACTGATGACATCATCTAGTGACTGTGTGTTTCTGTAAAGTTTAAATATTTTTAATATATATAGGGAAAGGCGTATTGAAGAATGAGTGGGTGTATAAGTGTCTGTATGGATGATTTAGTAGGTGCGTGACTAACTCTATAAGTGAGTGATTAAACGTATCTTACTGAATGCATGGGTTAGTGACTAAACTGGGTGAATGTCTGTATCCGTCTGTCTGTTGCTGTGTAAGTGGCTGCATGGGTTTGTCAATAGCTACATGAGTGTCTATATGAGTTATTGATTGGTTGTCTGAGTATCTGTATGGGTGCCTGAGTGTTTGTGTGGGTGGGGTGTGTGCGACTCTGTGCATAGATGTGTGAGTGGGTGATTCACTGGGTGGATGGTTTCAAGAGTGCATCTGTGATAGACTGTATGGGTGGGTAAGTGTGTGTAAGAGTGTGTTAGTGAGTGAATGTATGTCCCAGTGGTACATGTGTGAGTAACTACATATGTGAAAGGCAGTATATATGTGTGTTGGAGTATATAAATAGCTATAAGCGAGAGTGTGTCATTGTGTTAGTGACTGTATGGATGAGTGTGTGCTTGTATCAGTGATTGTATAAGAGCATAAGAATGTGCTAGTATTTGTATGAGTAAGTGAGCTGGTGTGTGTATAACTGTATAGGTGAGTAAATGGCAGTGTGTTTAATTATTTGCATGACTGTCTAGGTGTGTGAGTACCTCTATGGATGAGTGGCGGTGTTTGAGTGTCTATATAGGAGTATGAGTGCATATGATAGTCCTGTACTGAGTGACCGTAAGTATGAGTGACTGTACGGGTGAGTGAGTGGATGTGTGTGTAGACCTAAGAATCAGTGAGTGCGTATGTAGTTATTGGTGTTGGAGTGTCTATGGTTTTGCGAATGGCAGTCTGTAATTTAGAGTGGGTGTATCAAAGGTTATATTAGGGTGTGAGGAGGTGCATCAGATTATCACGTGGATGATGTCATCAGTGATGTCATCAGTGATGTCATTTGAGATGTCATCAGTGATGTCACTGACCATGTCATGAGTGATGTAATATGTGACGTCATCAGCAGTGCATTGCGGGGCGCAAGTTATAGTTAGCTGAACTAACTATAACGGGGAATTTCATGGGTTTTGTACGAGTGCAATGTCCAACTAACTATAACTGTCCCTAAAACCTATGGTTTTTTCAGTGAATTTGTAAGGTTTTTAAATGCTAATTTCTAACTATAACGTGCCTGAAACCTATGGTTTTTTCAGTGAATTTCAAAGGTTTTGTAAATGACAATTTTTAAATGTATTAATTGTTATATTTATTTTTTGATACTGATTTACTACATTTTTTTAAACTATTTATTTTTAGATATTTTATTTTTAAATTACATTGTAATTACATTATACATTACATTACAAAATATACTTTCTCAGAATGAATTACTTTAGTTTAAATACTTTGCAAATAGGCAATAGACTTTTAAGTACAGTAGTTACAGTTGTTGCAATGGGCAACACAATTTCAAACACAATGCAACATTGAGCTCAATGTGAATTTCTAGTTAAATGCAATTATTTACTTTATGGATTACTTTTCTAACCACAGGACTGGATCCTAGATTCAGTCCTGGGACATCTCCTGTAAACAGTTGAGTAAAAGCGTTTTGGTTACGGTAGTGATTTTTAGGAATATTATTGTATTTTAAAAGTTGACACTTAGAAACTTCTTCACATAGAATCACCAATGTTATCCTATGGGAGGAAATTCACTTAGCAGGTAAGTAGTGTTATCGTTACTTTTTCTTACTCAGTGGTGGATCCTGGATCCATTACTGGTGCATCTCCTGTAAACAGTTGAAAGAATGCGTTTAAGTCATACAGGCGATTTTTAAGGAATATTTGTAGTTTGTGAAAATCGACACAAACTTTTCTGCTGAAAACCAGACAATGGATTCCTATGGAAGGAAATACAAGTTACTGGTATGTACGGTTAGAATTACTTTTCAGGGTCAGTGCTGGGCTAAAAGATGCAGCACTGGGTTCTCTCCTGATAAAAGGTGAGTAAATCGGCATTCGTAGATCGGCTGATTTTAGAGGAATATTATAAAGTTCCAAAACTCCACACTTAGAAGAATTTCCAAGTGAAACCAGTCAATGTTAGCCTATGGAAGGAAATTCAAGTTACTGGTAAGTACGGTTAGAATTACTTTTCAGGATCAGTACTGGGCTCAAAGATGCAGCACTGAGGTCTCTCCTGATAACAGGTGAGTAAATCGGAATTCGTAGTTCTGCTGATTTTAGAGGAATATTTGTATGTTTCAAAAATCGACACTTAGAAACTTTTTCAGCAAAAAGCAGGCAATGATATCCTATGGAAGGAAATTCAAGTTACTGGTAAGTACGGTTACAATTACTTTTCAGGATCAGTACTGGGCTCAAAGATGCAGCACTGAGGTCTCTCCTGATAACAGGTGAGTAAATCGGAATTCGTAGTTCGGCTGATTTTAGAGGAATATTATAAAGTTCCAAAACTCCACACTTAGAAGAATTTCCAAGTGAAACCAGTCAATGTTAGCCTATGGAAGGAAATTCAAGTTACTGGTAAGTACGGTTAAAATTACTTGTCAGGATCAGTACTGGGCTCAAAGATGCAGCACTGAGGTCTCTCCTGATAACAGGTGAGTAAATCGGAATTCGTAGTTCGGCTGATTTTAGAGGAATATTTGCACAATGGTGAAGGAAGGGGGTGGGGCCTGAGGTGACATGTCTGCAAACACGCCCTGTGGCGCGTTTTAAGTTGGAGAATTAATTCCTCCTCAATCCCGAGGGTCCCTAGGGGCCAACTAGCCCATCAGATACCTCCAATATGCGCCAGAGAGCTGCGTTGTAGAGAGGTGTTCAGAGGCCACGCCCCTTTTTACAACACTCTGCAACGCAGCTCCGTGTCGCTTACTGGAGGTACCTGGTGGGCTAGTTGGCCCCAGGGACCCTCAGGATTGAAGGGGATTTAATTCCCCATCTTAAAACGTGCCACGAGGCCTGTTTGCACACATGTCACCTGAAGCCCCGCCCTCCCTTCACCACTGTGCAAACGCGCCCGTGGCGCGTTTTAAGTTGGGGGATTAAGTCCCCTTGAATCCTGAGGGTCCCTGGAGTCCAACTAGCCCACCATGTACCTCCAAAAGCTCCACAGAGCTGCGTTGCAGAGAGGTGTAAAAGGGGCATGGCCTCTGTACACCTCTCTGCAACGCAGCCCCTGGCGCATACTGGAGGTTCCTGGTGGGCTAGTTAGCCCCAGGGACCCCCAGTATTCAAGGGAGTCGTTCCCCCTCTGCAAACGCGCCAGGGCGCGTTTGCAAGTGGTAAAGGAAGGGGCGGGGCTTGCGGCACGATCGTTTTTTTTTTGTTTTTGTTTTTTTAATTCCGAAAGAGGGCTGTGTGGCCCTCCCTTCCTTTTTCCTTTTTTTGGGCCCTGGGGACCCCATCCCCCGGGGCCATACCCCTTTTTTTTTTTTTTTTTTCAAAACGAAACGGGAAGCCGTTGCCGATTCCGGCCCCGGGGACCCCATCCCCCGGGGCATGGCCACACTTTTTATGATTTTTTTAAGGAGGGGGGCTGCGTGGCCCCCCTCCACAGGCCTCCTTTTGCCCCGGGGACCCCATCCCCCGGGGCAGGCCTTTATTTATTATTATTTTTTATTTTTTGGGGGAGGGGGCTGCGTGGCCCCCTCCCGGGCCACTACTTGCCCCGGGGACCCCATCCCCCGGGGCTGGCCCTCTCCGTTGGGGACTGTGGGGGTCCCCAATCCCCCACGGTCCCGCCGGCTCCCCGCGTCCCTCGGGAGCCGGCATTGCTTTCCACATGGGGAGCTGCTAAGATGCAGCTCCCCGTGTGGAAAGCAATTTGCTTGAATTTTGGAAGAGAGAGCAGGTTTCCTGCTCTCTCTTCCAAAATTCAAAGCAAGTTTGCTATGACAGGATGGGAGCCGCGAGGCTCCGTCCTGTCATACTAAACAGCAGTGTCCCGGGGTAGGCACCCCGGGACACTGCAGGAGCCGGCCCTGTGGGGTGGCGGTCCCCAGGGCCATCACAGGCTCCAGGAGGGGGCCGCGCGGCCCCCTCCCAACATGTTGAAAGCCCGGGGAGGTGGTGGTCCGCGGGGCTCGGGGTCCGAAACGGACCCCCACTTTAAATTGTTAGTGCCCCGGGAGGTGGCGGTCCCCGGGCGTGTGGGGGCTGGAGCCCCCACACAGGTAATTTAAGATAAAAGAAGAAGCCCGGGGGTGGCGGTCCCCGGGCTTGGGGAGCCTTAGAGGCCCCCAAACCATTTTTATTAACCCCCGCATGCCCCCGGGACTTGGCCCACCCGGGGGCCAAATAACAAAGAAGCGCGGGAGCCCGCGCTTCATTTTTTTTTTTTATCGGCAGGATCTGCGCACCCAGCGCGTTTTTTGCCGATTTTAAAAAAACAAACATTTTTTTTTGGGCCCTGGGGGTTTTTATAGGACCCCCTGAGCAGGCCTAGGGGGTCAGGGTGTTTCTACCCTGCCCCCTTTTTGCGTTTTACGCAGTTGTTTTACTGCTTTCTTGTTCCTCGGTTCTACCGAGGAACAAGATGGCTGCCAACACTTCCTGGTTTGGAGTGTTGACAGCCAATTAGCATGCAGCTCGTGATCGGGAGGGTGCGCGGATCCACTGCGGCCATAGATATCGAAACTTTTATTTTGGATTTTCTCAGCAACTACTGAACGGATTTACACCATTTTTAAAAAGGGTGCTTTCTGAAACAAGCACTACCTCTTTGCCAAATTTGGTGTAATTCCGTTCAGCAGTTTTTGCTGTAGCCTTGCATAAAGTTTCCTATGGGAAATTGATTTTTTCACTCTTATTTTTTGAATTTCTCCGCAACTACTGAACGGATTTACACCATTTAAAAAAAAGGTTGTTTTCTGAACCAAGCGCTACCTTTTTGCAAAATTTGGTGTCATTCCGTTCAGCAGTTCGGGCTGTAGCCGTGTCTAAAATTTCCTATGGGAATTAACATGGAGAAAACATGTTTTGGGACCCCCTTTTTCTCGGCCCCTGCTTGATGAATCACCCCGAAACTTTCAAGACAGGAGCGGACCGGAGCGCCCCACTAGTTTTGAAAATTTCGCGATGATTCGTCAAACGACGCCAAAGTTATTGGAATAGAATGTTACGAATTTCCTATGGATAATAGGTCCTAACTATAACTATCTACTGGCGACCGCCAGTAGATAATATATAGATATAGATATAGATAGATATATGTATAGATAGATATTTTTAGTTTTTGAAATTTTTTATTTTGATGATAGTCCACAAGAATGGCAAGTGTGCTAAATAAAAGGGGTTTTACAATTAGACAGTAGTAACAGCTGTCTGAATCTACACTTATTACCACACTTATAACAAATAACGGGATTTCTTTGGTCCAAATGTATTTTATATTTATATAGTCATTGTGGCATGAAGGAGGTGCTCTGAACTTGAGAATATTCTCTAAGAGAGGTTGCTGTCCATAGCAGTTCCAATGCTGCCAGACCCGTCTCAGTGAAGATGTGTTAAGAAGGCTATTATCATCCATGATGTCAAAAGCTCTAAAGCAAGCCTTGATCATGGCTGTAACTCCAACTATTCTAACAGCCTTTAGTTTTAATGCGCAACAGCCAAGTTAAAGGCCCCCACTCCTCAGGATCAGAGGGTGCTTTTGTCTCGGAGTGTTAATGAGGCCGGAACCTACCTTTTTTCAGGAAGCTTAAGGAGAAACAGCAGGTCTAAATTTAGCCAGGCTGCAGGGACTCAGACCAGGATTCTGAGGAGCAGGGGGCATTAAAGGCTTATGCTGAGCTCTTTGGAAAGATGGCCCCGGTGTGATCACTTTAATGAGACCAGAGAATGAGGTGTTGTATCCTACAAGGATGAATCATGGACATAGGTAGACGACAGATGTGGAAGCTTTAATGCGGGTAAAAATAATGAGATTATTTCACAAAGACAGCTGATACCTCTGATGGTGAGCAGGAATTTACTGTAAAGTATGCCTTAGGAGTGTCAAAATGGGGAGAGGATGTGGCCTAGCGGGCTAGGGAGGTAAATCTCAAATCTGGGGATCTGGGTTCGAGTCTCGGCATTGACGCTTAACATCCTGGGATTCTGGGCAAATCACTTAATCTCCCCGTGCCTAGCAAAAAAATGAATGTGTTCTTTTGTAACATAACTGGTACTCATGTACAGCGCTCTAATACCTGATACCTTTGGGTCAAGTTTGCGCTATATAAAAAAAAACCTCTAAAATGCTATAGAAATGAGGCAAGTGGAAAACTGTGCCCAATGTAACAAGGTATATTCCATGACCAATTACATAATTTAGCATGTCATTAATGATGTAACATAGAAGGGCATAAGCAGTGCTTGGAAGGGGTGCAAGCTATAATTAGCTCAGTAAATTGCAAATGGTAAATTTCACTGGTTTTTTTGCATTTTTTAAAAGTTAGTTATTATCCTATATTTTAATTTTATTTGAAAAAGGCAGGAGTGGAAATGCATCCAGCCAAGTGTGAGGCCCCATATAGCGCTAGACAGCTTTTTTGTGATTCATTGAAGAACACCGCACAGCTGGGCATGGATGGTAATAACCTTTTTGAGTAGAAATCAGCATCAGTTTGACCAGACACGTTTTGACGCCAAGCCTTGTTCACAGGTTACATGTACAGCCATAGCAAACAATCATATAGTGTAAGGGTGCAAAACAAACAAGCAAGGACACCAAAGTATAGCAAATATTATTGCTATATGGCTATCATCTTGGAACCTGTCAAAGTCCCCTTGAACTTCATTATGCCTATTCCATGTGCATATCCTGTTCACTCACTTAAATATGTGCCTCGATACAGATTAAGTGTCTCAACACTGTGTTGCATGTGGGACTCAATCTGTAGGCATTCCATCACATTTTTATATTTGAAAAGCTGGAAGATACATGTCTCAGAGTCCAAATAATATTAGACACTAATGGTACTAAGGCACATATTTAAAAAAGTAGAGAACCCTGTGTAGTTCTCAAGTTTTAGGCGGAAAGCAGTTCCTTGTTCAGGGGACTCTACAGCACTACAAACACCCTAATGGAACTCATCTCATATATCTGTTAGCAGAGGTTTTTAGCACTGGATTAGCACAGTGCTCTCCACGCCGAGCTAGAAAAGTGACAAAGCCTTTTGCCATTTTTGCTGCAAAGAATTCAAGTACAGGATTAGCTAGTGCCATTTACATCAAGCTAAAAAATGGCAAAGCCTTTTGCTATTCCAGGCACAGCATTACAGCTTTGAATTGGTAAAATACCATTCAAGCAAACCTGGAATGAATAAAAGCAGGTCTTTACACATGTGCTTCACTCTTCCCAAAGAGGCATAGCTTAGTCCAAACACAGAGGAGCACCAAGGATAAGTCTATAAATGACACTCTAACTCTGGGAAACATCCATTACAATGCAGGCATTACAACGCAGTGCCTTTACAACGCAGTCAATACAACACAAGTTCCATTACAACGCATGCCATTACAACACATGCCATTACAACGCATATCCCTCACTGATCAGCACCTTCCCTGAGCTAAGCACCCGGCGGTGTTAGAATAGTAATTTTCGTTGTAATGGAATATGCGTTATAATGGATTGAGTTGTAATGGCATGCGTTAGAATGTAAGATGCGTTGTAAAAACCGTGTTGTAAAGGTATGCGTTGAAATAGTTTGCATTGTAACGTCGTACATCCTCTAAATCTGCTCACCTGTTTTTCTACCAAAGTTTTTAAGAATAGAATTAGCACAGTGCCATCAATACCGAGCACAAAAAAACTGACAAAGCCTATTGCCATTTCTGCAGCAAAGTCTTTGGGCATAGGATTACTTTGTGTCATCCACATCAAGCTGATAAATGACAAAAGACTTTTACCATTACAGGCACAGTATAACACCTTTGGATTGGTAAAATACCATCCAGGATAACCTAGAAGGATTAAAAGATTAAAAACAGCCCCAGACACTTGTGTTTCTCTCTTATTAGATCTTGACAGAGCGACATACCTTTGTCAAGATACAAGGGAGCGCCTAGTATTGGTCAAAATAATGGCCTTTCAGGCTTAGAATGCTGCATAATTATGCAAATAGAGGAATATATATATATTTGAGGTGAGCAAATTTATGGTGTTGGTGGTGTCGTGGGGTGCTCCATTTAAAGGAGCATCTCTGCACCTAAAACTTGGGAACCAACCAGGGTTCCCTATCTCTCTATTTGCATAAATATATATATATATATATAGATATATATATATAGATATATATATATCTATATATATATATATATATGTTCCAAAAAGCCTCCGCGCTTTAGAAGTGCACTCCACAAGAAAATGTTCATCTGAACCTTTATTTCAGGAAGCGGTTTGAACAGCCCAAACAATTAATGTCCCTTACGCGTTTCGGTGCATCCTGCACCTTAATCATAGGGTTTAGGCAAGTTGGAACACCGGCATTGGATTACCACGTATTTATCCCTTTCAGGCATGTGTCCTCCAGTGAACAGCATGCCGGGAGCGGTAGTCCCGATTCTTCCCCTTAGGTGAGGTCCGTTTTTCCAACACTAATTCATCTGCCAATATTAGAATATTTATTATCGTAGCCCTCCAGTGGGCCTCAGGTCCGTGAAACCGCTTCCCCAATTTCAAAATTTCCTCGTGCTGGAACAGGCTGTGACAGTGCACAGCCACACAGACCTTCCTCCGATAAATTCAGCGGTGCAACCTCTCACGGCTGGAGCTGCCGTGTACAACATGTTCCAAAAAGCCTCCGCGCTTTAGAAGTGCACTCCACAAGACCTGAGGCCCACTGGAGGGCTACGATAATAAATATTCTAATATTGGCAGATGAATTACCGCTCCCGGCATGCTGTTCACTGGAGGACACATGCCTGAAAGGGATAAATACGTGGTAATCCAATGCCGGTGTTCCAACTTGCCTAAACCCTATGGGAGTTGGGAGACAACAGTGGCCCTGCAGTGCACAGCCAAAGGCCTTGCACAGTGTTGGTTGGGCAGCCGCAGCATGTTGGGAGAAGGGCCTGGTCACACCTGCCATACACACCCACATGCTTACCTCTATGTCCAGACACCAATCATCCTTAGTCCACTCAACCACGAGAAACATCCACATAGCCACCATCAAACATGTCCAACCTCATACTCCCATTTACCCACCATCATTGGACAACACAGCAACCATCATACATCCAAACAATCAACATCAAATAACTCATGAAAATGTGTCTTTTTAAAAAACCTCAGAACTTCACTGTTGGGGTGGATATGCCACCTGTAAGCAATACTGTGGTACCCCCATGCCCTTAATACCAACTGCAAATGAAACTTATACCCTGACTCATTTTTGGTCCAGCTAGCTCAGTGTGCACTGTGGGCTAGACATGTCCATGGTAATACCAAGGTCTAGACGTGGTTCTGTGACCTTTAGGGGCGGAATGACTATTCTTTCTTTTGTTGACATAGGATTACTGCCTATGTTTTGGGCTGTTGACTTGAACCAGTGGTGACAGCATGTTAATTTTAGCAAATTAAAAGTCCTGAATTGACCCTCTGTGTCAGAAAGGAGTCTGACCTATATGCTACCTATCTGCTACTCTTGGGTTAAATTTCTACTTCAGTGTACCACCCACATCCTTGTGTTGGCATTCTGACTGCATGCAAGTTGAGCATGTGTAGATTGTGCATATGGGGCCTATGCAAGGATCTGTGTGCAGTGAAAGTAGTTTCCTGGGATAACTGGGGTCCATTTTTGATGGAATCTGGTTTAGCATGACACAAGATGGAGAGTGGATACAGCTTCCCCTGACTGTGAAAGTATGTAGTTGCATTCATGTTGCTGGAGGCTCAAAACTCAGATATTGAAGTGAAGAAAATGGAGACAGGACTACAATTAGAAGTTCTATTAAGATCTTTGTGCAAGTCATTGCTGATTAGGTTTCTTGAGCACTGCCATTCGGTGGATGGTGTTGGAGAGGGGTTTGCATTTGCAGATCATTGATGTTTTGTCTATCCCTGATTGCTTGTTCAGGAAAGCTGATGACAACCAGATGCATGGTATTTACACTTCATTGACACATGCTTTGGATACTCCTGCTTGGAGCCAGCATCATCTTTACCTGGTGTGGGAACCATCACCTAGCAAAAAACATAGGTCTGGACTAAAGCCAGAAAATTACATTTAAAAAGTAATCATCCCAAACCGGATCCAGGACCTTAGACAGTGGTGTCACATCAACATCTCTTACTGGGAAAGAGTATACAAGTGCAACCCAAACCACTCCACTTTAATCTTCACAAAAGGAGGGAGTGCTCTGCAGAGTACTAGAAGAGCTGTTGTGTGTCTGCTTGATATCCAATCTCCCAGAGGTTGTGTGAATTTGCTGAAGAAGCCGAGGGTTCACTTAGTGCCGAGAAGCCTCATTGCCTGATCACAGAGAGGTGTAGAATGCCTGGCCCTGCAAGAGGAAAGACTGTCCAGCAGAGGAAGCCTAACACTTTCCAAACATGAAACTCCCAAAAATAGCTGACTACCAGCAAGAGTGTACCTGATGCCTTCTCGTGAGGTTAGGGTCTCCTGATATTTCCAGTAGTGAACTGTAACTATATGAATAAACTATCAGAAGAATGGAATCCTGCTGTCTGACACTCCAGAAGTATGCATGAAGGGCTGGTGCAGCCAATGCCCAAGTGGTGTACCCCTATGAGGTGCTGTCATTGCCTCAGAAGTGGAAGTCCTTTTTATTTATTTACATGTTCAGTGAATCCACAGAGACACTGTAAACATAAACATTATATATTACCTTAAAATCCACTGAACAAGTAATATTAAAACACACAATACATAAGGAAGTAAACCTGCCCTGGACCACCCCTCAAGTTCAAGTAAAATAATGATAATTCAAAATTTAAATGCACAGAAGACTTATCTGGTGGCATCCTTAGAGAAGTTGTACCGATATAAAGATCTTTAGTGCAACCCAAGATGTCTTTCTTCAAAAAGTGCAAAGTGGAAGTTCTATCCTCTGCCCCGAGGCCACCCCTCCAGAAGCGAGCATCTGTTGTACCCAGCCCAGAGGCCGCAAGTGCCCATGACAATCATCAGTCTGCGCTCTGGCAGGAGGACACAATTGGTGAAGATCAGCATCCGTCTGCACCAGGCACAGAGGCCGTGTATGCAGAAGAAGAGTACCTGCCTGCATACATGTTCAAGTAAAATGCCTAATGAATTGATCACCTACCTAAACAAATCAGGCCAACCTTGGCTGTTTGGCCATAAAACCGTCAATTCACTCCTGTGGCAGACAAGGAAGCGTTGGACACCACCGCAGTTTGCTGTGGTTGCATGCACATAAAAAGCTCAAGACAAATCATCCTGTATTTTGACCCTTGGAAGCATTGTCTTTCTCAAGAAATATAACCATTATAATTTATTTTAAGAAAGATCTGCGTCCAAGTGTGAGAGAGGGAGGGGAAGAAAGAGAGAGAGAGAGAGAGAGAGAGAGAGAGAGAGATGTTACAGCAGTACTTGTTGCTGAGGCTGGGAGTTCTCTGTAAAGCTTAAAATGCATAGAATTCATATGTGGATGTATTAACTTCAATGAAAATTCATGAGAAATGAGGCACAATGAATGCATTGTGGAGAAGTGAGGATGTTTACCAGTTCTGGAGTATTTAAGATCAAGGTTGGTGAAAAATTAAGTAATATTGAAAAAGCGAGGCTGCTTACCCAGTGAATGGTCATTTAAGATACATTTGGGTGAAATTCAAGTAATGTAAGGAAGAGAACTATAGGTGAATTACCAACAAGGCAAAGTGTGAAACAAGAATTTTAAAAGGTTGGATCAAAATTAGACAATTATGAAGTGACTGTTACAAGCATACGACAAAAGTCAGCAGGTAAAAGAAAAGAATTCAACCCTTTATGTTACGATCCGGGGGCCTCAAAACTGGTAATACCAAACCTTCGAACTGTTATGCGGTAGTGTTATGGCTAATCTGCACCATTATGTGTTTGGCCACAGAAATGGGAAATAACCAAGGAAACTTCTGTCTCCTCGCTCAATGCAATGTTTTTCCTCCATTTCCGGGATGTTTATCCATACACATTTGACCAGGTATTTCCTGGTAAAATGTGCAAACACTGAAGAACATGGCCTTCACCGATAACTTGTTATCCAATTTGACTGGTTTATCCTGTTATCGGTCGAGCTGGAAGTTAAAAGATACTCCAAATGAGGGCCTTAGAGATTGAACAGTGTGTAATGCCAGATGGATACAGTTATAAATGGGGGTCTCTAGTTGGCAGAAGTATGAACCATTGTCCAAGTAAGGACCTATTGCTTCTAGTCAGAGTAAGGGAGTTGCACACTTTAGATAACCCCTGCTCACCCGCCTGGTAGCTTGGCACAAAGAGACAGGCTTATCCCAAAGGCAATGTGTAAAGTATTTGTACCTAAACACACAGTAACACAGTGAACACCACACCAGTTTAGAAAAAAAAGTATCTTTATCGAAACCAAACAAGACCAAAATGACACCAATCCAACATACATGTATCAAAATATTACTTTTAGAACAGTTACTTTAAAAACTAGCACTTGTAGAAACAAATAGCTCCACCTAGGGCTATTACGGCGCAGACCGCAAGGTATACGGTGTCGGGCACGAAGTCACACGGACCCCCAAACAACAGTACCTTGGAAAATAAAATCTATGGACGATGCACGGTGCCGTGGAGGTGAGGCGTCAGTGCCGAGGTCGAGGCCGGTTCCCTGATTGCCACGGGGGAGGCGAGGCATCGAGTCCAGAAAGAGTTGAGGCATCATACCCAGGACAGGGGAAGTTAGGCGGCGTCGGCGGTGAGGCGTCGGTTCTGGTAAGGCGATGCGAAGTTGATTATCGGCTCCGCGATAATGGTATGCAGGCGCTGGCGGTGATGGCATCGATGCGAGTGCTGGCGTCGGGAAGGCCGATAACTGTAGGCGTCGGCAGGCATCGAAGGGCATCGGAGCTGCGGTGCAGGCAGGGCAGGGCAGTGCATCGTGCACTTCACGAGCCGTGCCCCCGGCCTCTGTGCAAGTCACTGGCGGCGTCGCTGGTGGCGTCAAATTTGGTTTTCTTGCTTGCAGCACCAATCACACAATTCTCAGGGCCCAGGAGCTGGAATTGGCACGCTTTTGAATACAGGCGTCCACAGAGGAGTCCAGGTGCTGGTCAGTGAGTGGCAGGTGAAGTGTTTGTGTCCCTGAGACTTCAGAACAGGAGGCCAGCACACACAGGGCCTTCAAGATTCTTCTTCAAGCAAGTTCACAGCAAAGCTCTAGTCTTTGTCCTCTCCTTGGCAGAAGCAGCAACTGCAGGCCAACCCAGGGCTACTCATGTGGGTGGCACAACCAGTGCTGCAAGTCCACTAGTAGCATTTGATTTATAGGCCCTGGCACACTCAGTGCACTTTACTAGGGACTTAGTAGTAAATCAAATTTGCCAATCATGCATAACCAATTATAATCATAATCTACACAGAGAGCATATGCACTTTAGCACTGATTAGCAGTGGTAAAGTGCCCAGAGTCCTGAAGCCAACAAAAACAGGTCAGGAAAAATAGGAGGAAGAAGCAAAACAACTTGGGAATAACCCTGCAAAGGGCAATTTCCAACAGATACCTTCCTGCATTAAAGAATCCCTGTTGAACAATTCTGTGTGATCTGCAGGTCATGTGTTCAAAATCCTGCACAGCTGACTCAGTTCTCCTTGTTCCAAGGTGAGTAAATTGAGTACCATTAAACTGGGTAAATGTAACACCTCCTCTTTAAGGAGCTGAACGTGAGCAGAAGTGTGATATGAAGAGCTATGTAAAAAAATTCTTGTAAATTGTCTGAGGAATATATAAAATTTTAGGGCTAACATTAGGGGAACAGGGCAAAATTAGCCATTTGTTTCCATATTCCCAGGCATAATCCCATATGTGACCCCACTCAAAAGCGGCATTGTATTACACTGTCTACTGGAGCACATATCTAACTACACAAATTAGTGTGACCGACTCTTCACCATTACTGTCTTCTGTGAGGCAGTGGACATAAATCAAAGTAAAACGTCACAGAGAAGATGCACTAACACACAGCCGCAGCAAAATGATTTAATTTAATTTAACATATTGTATCTCTGAAATAATATAGTGCTCAGTAACGATTGTTGGCTTTAAAGGCTCAAAATGCAGACCCACATTTACAAAGGATTTGTGTCTGGCTTGCGTTACTTTTTTAACTTAGACTCAACACAAAATCTTTTTGGGTATTTACAAAGCAACACAAATGGCTATTTGCTTTGCTATGTAAATAAAAAAAAAGTTATGCAGCGCCTTCTACTGCCTGCCTTGCGTTACTTTGCATCAGGGAGGTGTTCCATAGGTGGTGTATGGGCATTCTCTACAGGAGCAATGTGTATCCCTAACGGTTTGCCATATACGTTTTTGAGATAATTGCTAAAGATTTGTCAAAGAAAATCCTGAGATTTATCATAAAACCATGAGCGGCTGTACTGGCAGGCACCACCTTTGACACCTTCAGGCATAATTTGCCAGCAGTAAAGTCAAGCCCTCTTAATTGGCCATCACTCACTACGCCCACACTGTGCCCTTTAGATAAAAGGGCACGTTCAATCTAAGTGTATTAAGGAACTTGAACTTTGCTTTATTGTTAAACAAAGATATTTCAGTTTTTAAATCATAAAAATCATATATATAGACCAGACCATCCTTGGGTTATTCCATTTGTAGGGCACTATTCTAAAGCTTTAGAAGATAAAAAAAAATCCTAATTTTATACGCTGAAAGATTTCCTTTTACTTCAATTATCCCACATGCATTAACGTCATTAACCTTGAGGTTTATGGTACCAAGCAAATTGCCTTTTAACTCAAAAGCTCTGCTAGCAAAACTCTTGTCTTTTCTGCCTTTATGGACTCTGCAGATAAAGACTGGGAACAAAATGACATCTGCTCTTATTGTGCGAATTTTGTGAGTGAATGGTCGGGTCAGAAGAACATCTGTACTGTAGGTGGGCTGATGGATGTGTGTCAGAAGGGCACCTGTCCAGCTTGTACTGATGTACTGAAGCGTGGTGGAGAAGGGCATATATCATTGTATCTTCTGTTGGTTGTGGTCAGAAGAGGGTCAGCTATTAACTTGCCAACTGTGGACTGAGAAAACAACTTCAGAAGGGTATCTGTGGGAAGCGGCCCTTTCTAGGGTGCTTTCCCTGAACTTTTTGCTTTTCTCCTTTCCAGTTTGCTGCTGCTCCGAATGCTAGCCTTAGGATGTGAGTGCATTTGGCACTTCCATGCAGTGTCAAAGCGCTGTGCTCGTCATAAAGTGTATTTATGATTGGCTGATTTGAATTAGCTGTAAGTCCCTTGTCATGGGATGAGACCTACACCAGGGACATGTATCTCGGATGCACCTCTGTGGGCCTGCTGCACTGGTTGTGCCATCCATGGAGGCAGCTCATCGATTGTGCCACAGGTTTGCCTGGGTTGGGCCTGTGTGCACGGGTTATGGTTGCTCGGTTTGGCATTTAAAAAGCTACGAATTAAGGTTCTGCATGTCTCCTGCTGTATCGGAGTTCTCCCTGGTGACCGGGTGTGGTGTTGTGAAGAGGTTAGGCAGGTGTGTGTATGTGTTACCTGCAAGAGTCGTGAATTATGCCGGATGGTTTGCTCGGTATTATGGGGCCTGCTTCTGGCATTGGATTAGCATGAGGGGGATAAAGGGAAAGGTTGTTGAGCATTATTTCCTATGGGCAGAATAGTAACAGTATAGTGTTTGGTATTGAGGAGTTCGTAATGGCGAATCCTCTCCGGTTGTGGGAGGGGGTTTGACATTATGGTGCGGGAAATGTCCCTTTGGGAATGTGGGCATTTTGATGCTTGGGGCTCTGTGTGCTTGGCCGCCTGTCTCCTAATTCACAACTGGGTGTTAGGGGACAGCCCATCTGTACATTCTTGATAGAGGACCATAAACAAGGCATTCACAGGTATTTGTGAACCTTTGACTCTCAGGGGCCTTTCTTGGATGGTTAAGTATGGGTGGAATTGGGACCTGCATTCCAAGGGGCAGGGTCTTGGCTCCACTAAAGATTGCGATCAAACCTCCCAGGGAAGGACGGCAGACAAGACAGAATTTAGAGAGGGTCTGTGCATTTCAAGCTGGCCTTGTGAACTGATCGTATTTTAAAAGGCCTGATGGGTATAACTACTGGGGCTTCGGCCTACGAAAGTAGAGACACTTTTGAATTTGGAACCATACTATGCTGGTTCGATCCTGGAACAATGAGACGAGGAATCATTAGGGCAGGATGGTCTGCAGCTGGACTATCAGCAGAATTGTGTTGGCTTGGAGCTTGTCGTGCTCCAAGAAGGGGACTATCACTTGGTGGATTTTGCCTGGTCATTGCTGGCCTGCAGCTAAGTGCCAACTGGCATTGCCTGGGTCTCAAAGTACTCTCCAAGGGCCCTTTAGCTGGCCTGTTGTTCACAAGATCCCAGGGATGCAAAGGATCTCACTGTCTCCACGAGATTGTAAGGACTGCACTGGGTGTAGCGGAGACAGGTGGAAGTGATCGTGGTTGGGACAAGGACCTTCCTGGCATACACCATCATCTCTCTTTACAAGAGGATTGTGTGCGCAAGATCAGCAGCCATCTGAGGTGCTGGGACGTGAGAAGTTCTAGTAGTGTGGGGGAAGCTTGCAGAGTCCAAGGGACCCATGCTTGCAACCAGGTGACCTGTGCTCTAGAGCGTGTGGTGTCGAGGGGTGTTGGGGGAACCAGAGCTGGGAACTGAGACTGTCTTCGGCCTCCAGATAGGGAGGATGATAGTGCCTGACATCGCGGCCTCTGTCCTAGGTCATTAGCTCCCTCTCAATGGACCCACGCCACAGGGTGCTTTGTTTTAGAAAACACTGTGACGAGACCCGATGGGTTTCATGTGCCTTGTGGTCATCTGCAGCTGACTGGCGGGGGTCTACAGCAGGTCACACCTCCACTTGAGGGGAAAACATTTCTCCAGATGGGGAAGCGCACCAGATTCCTGGGTCACAACCTTTTGTCTATGGGGGGTTAGCAATCCCGCACTCGTGCAGTTGCCGTCAGGCACCTGGGGATCTAATCCGGATGGATGAAACTAAGTAACTGTTTTCTTTCTATGTTAGGTGGTTCCGACTATCTAGTCAACAGGGTGCCAGCCAGTGCAACGTGTATCATTGGCTGGTGGAGTTGAAGGATTGAGGGGCTGGGTCACGAGGCGTAGTCAGAGACTAGTGACTGGTTGACCTTTCTGCAATGGGAAAGTCTGACAATTGCAAAAAAACTGTAAAGTGTTTATACAATGTGTGTTCCATTTTGATTTAAATAGAGAAGTGTAACGATTGCTTGTAACTGTAGAGTGTATATACAATGTGTATCTCGTTTTGATTTTAGTGTGTGTGTAATACAATGACAAGTGTTTTTATACATACGGTGTGCAGTCTTTTTGTAGCATACGCAGTATGCTGTGAGGGGGGTGTTGTGCCAATACTTTACACTCAAGCCCTGAGGATAAGCGTGACTGCTCATTGCCATGCTAACAGAGGGAGAGCACAGGTTATCGGACAAGTGTATCATACTCATTCTATTTGGAATGGCGGATTCTGACTGGCTTCGGTGCGTCTTAGCCAGCCTGAAACCGCTGGGTCTAACAGTTTCTCTTGAAATATTCATGCTGACTCTGACGTTGAGAGACAAGGACTCTTGTGGAATCTGTACATTCTTATGGAATCTGTACATATATGCGCTGATTGTGAAGATGTATATCCATGTCGGGATGCCGGTGAAAGTTTGATTTCTGGGGTTCAATTTGACTTGTTTTCAATGTTGGCTAATATATCCCTCTGACATCTAATAAGTCTAGAGATGCCCATTACTAAATGTCGTCCTGAGAGGGGAAGGTCTTGTTTTTATACAGATTCTTTCAGCCTGGATAGGGATCTTTACATTTTGGTGCTGAACATTAAAGTTCTGAGGTGGTGGCATATGTATGGCTGCTCATTAGGGATGGGGATTCTAGTGAGCAGGGCTAACTATAACTCTTTTTTATTTTAAGCTGTCCATAATTTGTGCGTTAAGACTCATGTTATTTGCATACCTCTGTGTGTGCTCAATTTGGGCCTCTCAGCTTCGGTGTATCCGCACATCCTTGAGCTGGATGAGCGGATCAGAGCCTGGGAGGGTACCCGTTGTGTGCTGAATGTGCGGAAGCAGGCAGCAACGCCTGAGCTAAGAGGCCATGTGGGACTGCAGCAGCCTTCCCAACACCCTCCTAGCCCACTAACCTTGCCCAGGAGGTCTCCCCACCTAATTATTCCTTTTAGTCTGAAGCGGTGGCCCTGGGGTCTCTGCTGAATTTGTTTCCACGCTTGGCCCCTGGTCTTGTCATCTGTTCTGCGAGAGATATTTTAATTGGCTCTGACATGCTGTGCTCTATTAAAGATTGCGCAGCCTTTGCTGCGGTCCCCTCGGACTCGGTGCTGTCCATGCGAAGGTTAAGATATGAGCTCACAGCGCTCGCAGGCTCTGCTGTGCGCCGCCTCGCCTCTAATGGTGATGGATACTCCAGCTAGAATCCTGTCCTCTGTGTTAAGCTTCTAATGAGAGATGAGAAATATCTAGATATGTTACAGACCTCAACACCACTCTCCCTCTCTCATATTTCTCTCCCTTGCCTTTGCCTGACTAACACTCTCTTGCTAGAACTCTCTGCCTTCATATTTTCTTCCTACTAATTCATCTGTCTTTCCATCTATTTCTTTTAGTTTTTCTTTTTCAACCCTTTCTCTTTACTCTCTTTCTCACCCCAGCTGTTTTTTCCAACTTTCTTGCCTTCCTTTTCCTTACCTTCACAGCCATCAATATTTCACTATTCTGCTGTCTTCATTATTTCACTGTCAACTCTCTTCTTCATTTCTGTCTTCTTCTGTGTGTCTCCTCCCCTGAATATCCTTGGCACCGTACTTTACGCATCCTAACTTTATCAGATTCTCTTCGTCTCTATAGCCTTGCTCTGTTCATCGCTCTTTTGTTCCTCTTTCTCTCTGTCTAGCTCACTCTTTTGCTGTTTCGTATCATCTCAGCCGCTTTTATTTTTTGTTTCTCTAGCTCACACTAGCCTCTTGATCTCTCCCCTTAGTGTCTCTTATACATTCGTTTTCTCTTTCTTTTGCTTGCTCACTCCCTCACCTCACTCACTCACTCAATTCCATATCTTTGTTGTGATGGGTGGACCTACAGTTGAGTATGTCTGAAGTTGGATGGGTTGATGCAGACACTCAGATGGCCCTGGGCACCCTAATGCTCAGATGACCTGTTTAGGTTTTATCCAATAAAGTTCTTTCTTCCTCTTAACCTTGCTGTACGTTGTCAGTGGTATCGAGGAAGGGGTTTGATACCAAACATGCAAACACAGTGGATGGCTGTGGGGGCATACAGGAAATCGCCAAGAAGGTCTAGGTTCAAGACATGAGGTTTGGCATGGAAGAGCGGTAAGTCGTGTGTGATGAGGACAGTAAGTTACATCATGCTATTCAAATGGTTGCTGAGGCTCGAAGAGGATGGATGAGCATTTGAATGCATTTGGTCCAGAAAAGATTGAATTATTCATTGCTCTCAGATGTGCACAAAGGCGGTTTGCTAATTCCAATCCATTTACAGAGGAGGTTTTCGTCCATAGTCCAGTAATCTGCTCTCCCTGTTTAGATGGTGAATTTTGGAGTGCGCTGCAGGATTTTCATGTTCGCAGTCGAGTAAACTATGCCATTATGTGCATATTCCCCCTTTGAGGGTGAAGCTCCTAGTAACTTGTGGGGCAAACATGCATTTGATAATATGAGGTCATTTGTGTCTCCCAGCATGTATGCCTGGTTCACTCTCTTTATTGTAGATTATTGTTACACATAAGAGGCAGCTTCCTCTGTGCAGGGAGTGATTACTGAGGTGGGTGTAGGGTTTTTGGAAACAGTATTCTTTCATAAGGACTTGACACAGTAAACTGTGATGGTTAATTGTGTTCCAATGGTACTTAGGAGTTAAAAATAGGAAGGGCCATTAATCAGATTGCTTGACATTGTATCTTCCCATCCGAAATGGTCTTTTAGAGTGAGTATAATGATTAGTTAGAGATATTATCCAACTGGTCAGTGGATTGTAAGAATATATGGACGCTATATACGTTCATGCCTTTTATGTCAGTGTTAACTGTAATTCACATGAAGATGGCACCATTGTTGTTGCCAATAAAAACATAGACTTAGTGCTGAAAAGAGCTAAATCTAAAAGTTATTGTTGCAAGCATGGATCACGTGATCTGAAGTTGAATGATGAAGATGTGATGAGAACTAAACCCCATTTACTGGGGACCAGAGCCTTGCAATGTACTTATTGCACTTATTGCGGGAAGGAACTTGCTGGCTTTGGAGGAAGCAGGTAACACAAGAATAGATTTTACAAGTTGGTTATGTGTTAAGTTTATTATGGGTTGGTTAATCCACAAATACGACGTCTGTGATGGCATAAGTGCTTCTTTCTCTCTATTTTTATCTTGTTGATTTGTCGCCTCTCATTGACGATATCATGTGTATAGATTACTCTCACAAATTACATTTTAAGAGTTCTTTTCTCTATTTTATTGGAAGGAGATGATCCCTGGGTCTGCATTCCTCTTTAGGGTGTTATAGTTAGGGGTCCGTTTTTAAGTAGAGAATGACGTATCAACTCTACAGACATTGCTTGTGGAATGGAGAGGAAGATTCTTTAAGGCTGCTCCAGACTTGCTGTACAAAAGGATGAGTTTTGTAAGGCAGCAAAGATGGGGACATGTCTAGTCTAAGGCTGCAGAGTCTGTTGCTTTAAGGGGATACCGCCAGGAACCCGTAGAGATTTCTGTTGAAAAGGAGTAGCACAGTCTGTTTAGATTGGTGTTTGAAGGCGGTAGGGTCACAGGCTGCATAGCCTTCTGTTGAAAGAGGGGTCAGTCGCTGTACAGATTGCTGCTGGAAATAGGAGTCACTGGCTGTGAAGGTTGCTGCTGGAAGGACGAGGCACTGAATGGCTAGATAGCTGCAATAATGAGGAGTCACTGGCTGCATAGATTACTGCTGGAAGGAGTTGTAACTCGCTGTGTAGATTACTACTAGAAGGAGGGGTTACTATCTGCCTAGATTCCTATTAGAAGGAGGAGCCACTGGCTGTGTATATTGTTATTAGGAGGCTGTGTCACTGGTTGTAAAGATTACTGCCGGAAGGGTGTGTCACTGGCTGTGTAGGTTACTGCTGGAAGCTGGAGTCACTGGTTGTGTATGGTACAGCTAGAAGGGGGTGTCACTGGTTGTGTAGATTACTGCTGGAAGGAGTTGTAACTCGCTGTGTAGATTACTGTTGGAAGGAGTCGTAACTCGCTGTGTAGATTACTACTGGAAGGAGTCGTAACTCGCTGTGTAGATTACTGTTGGAAGGAGTCGTAACTCGCTGTGTAGATTACTGTTGGAAGGAGTCGTAACCCGCTGTGTAGATTACTACTGGAAGGAGTCGTAACTCGCTGTGTAGATTACTGTTGGAAGGAGTCGTAACTCGCTGTGTAGATTACTACTGGAAGGAGTCGTAACTCGCTGTGTAGATTACTGTTGGAAGGAGTCGTAACTCGCTGTGTAGATTACTGTTGGAAGGAGTCGTAACCTGCTGTGTAGATTACTACTGGAAGGAGTCGTAACTCGCTGTGTAGATTACTACTGGAAGGAGTCGTAACTCGCTGTGTAGATTACTACTGGACGGAGTCATAACTCGCTGTGTAGATTACTGTTGGAAGGAGTCGTAACCCGCTGTGTAGATTACTACTGGAAGGAGGAGTTACTGGCTGCCTAGATTCCTCTCAGAAGGAGGAGGCACTGGCTGTTTAGATTGTTATTAGGGGCGGGTGTCACTGGTTGTATAGAAAACTGCCAGAAGGGGGTGTCACTGGCTGTGTAGGTTACTGCTGGAAGGGGTGTCACTGGTTGTGTATATTACTGCTGGAAGGTGGAGTCACTGGTTGGGTAGATCACTGCTGGAAGGTGAAGTCACTGGTAGTGTAGATTACTGCTGGAAGCGGGTGTCACTGGTTGGGTAGATCACTGTTGGAAGGTGAAGTCACTGGTTGTGTAGATCACTGCTGGAAGGTGAAGTCACTGGTTGTGTAGATTACTGCTGGAAGGGGGTGTCACTGGTTGTGTAGGACAGCTGGAAGGGGGTGTCACTGGTTGTGTAGATTACTGCTGGAAGGAGTTGTAACTCGCTGTGTAGATTACTGTTGGAAGGAGTCGTAACTCGCTGTATAGATTACTACTGGAAGGAGTCGTAACTCGCTGTGTAGATTACTGTTGGAAGGAGTCGTAACTCGCTGTGTAGATTACTGTTGGAAGGAGTCGTAACCCGCTGTGTAGATTACTACTGGAAGGAGGAGTTACTGGCTGCCTAGCTTCCTCTTAGAAGGAGGAGGCACTGGCTGTTTAGATTGTTATTAGGGGCGGGTGTCACTGGTTGTATAGATAACTGCCGGAAGGGGGTGTCACTGGCTGTGTAGGTTACTGCTGGAAGGGGTGTCACTGGTTGTGTATATTATGCTGGAAGGTGGAGTGACTGGTTGGGTAGATCACTGCTGGAAGGTGAAGTCACCGGTTGTGTAGATTACTGCTGGAAGGGGGTGTCACTGGTTGTGTACATTACTGCTGGAAGGCGGTGTCACTGGTTGTGTAGATTACTGCTGGAAGGGGGTGTCACTGGTTGTGTAGATCACTGCTGGAAGGTGGAGTCACTGGTTGTGTAGATCACTGCTGGAAGGTGAAGTCACTCGTTGTGTAGATTACTGCTGGAAGGGGGTGTCACTGGTTGTGTAGATCACTGCTGGAAGGTGCAGTCCCTGGCTGCATAGATCCCTGTTAGAAGGGAGAGACACTGGCTGCGTATTGCGGCTGGAAGGACACACTGGCTGTATAGATTGCTGTTGGAAGTGGAATGTAGCTGTTGTTGATCGGTGAGTGACATGCCTGTGTGGATCACGGTTGTGAAGGGTAATAAGCTATGTGAGTTTGTTATCAGCATTTTGTGTTTGAACATATTACTCTTGTATGATTGGAATGACAGTTATAAGAAAGCGTGACCTGCTTTACACACCTATATAGAACATTGTGATAAAAACAACTGGCGTTAGCCAATACCTCGATACATGAGCTTCTGATCAGTGTGATGCTCTCATCAGCATACATTATTTGTTTCAGGAAGCTATGGAGGTTGAACTGGAAGCTGGTCAGTGCAGTATTTGTGTAGAGTACTATGGAGGTATAGTTGTTAAGCGCAATAGGACATCCCCACTTAGATTGTGGTAGCTCGGGGAAGAGTACAGTAGTGACACTCGAATCACTTTTGCAAGAGAACTGTTAACGGCTTAAGAGTCTTTGGGCGGAACAACGTTTGCACACAGATCAGCCACACAGACAAATTACCTTTACAGCAGAGTGGATGGTGTGAGTGTTTGACAGCAGTATGATATGGACACACCAATTAATTTCACAAGAGTGGTGTGCTTGGTGTATTTGTAAGCATTAGGACATTGGTACACATATTACGTTTACAACTGTGTTGTATCTGGTGTAAGTATTTATGAGCAGTGTGGTATCAACACACATTACTCTTGCAATATCAGTGAAGCTGGTGTTTTTGGGAACGCTATGATAATGACACAAATATCACTCTTGTAATAGTTGTGTAGTTGTGGTCTCTATTTGGGCAAAATATTTTGCGCCTAAAAGTTTTAACTGCAAAATGGCACAAATCAGTACATGTATGCAACTTTTGTAACAACGGTGTCCAAGACTTGAACCATGCACTTTCCATCGGTCCCGCTCGGCTATTGTATCGCCATACGTTTTTGAGACCTCTATTTTTCAAATATAATGCCCGAAAGACTGCTGAAGCCCTTCATTTATTGTTTTCTCCTCCCGTTAAAATATTTTGTAACTAAGTTTTTAAATGTTTTAACAGCTTCCTAAATTTGTATTGAATAACTAAAGCTCCTTTTTGATATTATGCAATTAATTATATGGTGGGGGATTGTTGTTTTAATGTTATCACTATAATGCTTTAATTGTAATTATTCATGTGGATCTCGTTTGAGTTTCAAATCTTGAAATTAAAACTTGCATTGGGATGGGTAGTTGTGTATTTGCTCGAAGGGTGTGTACCATGTTGCACTGTCAAGCACAGAGATGACAGTTGTAAATGCAAAATAACTCTTATAAGTATTTGTGAGAAGTATGGCACACTCACATATGTTATGCCTGTGTCATTGATGTGAAGAGTGTGGCACAAGCAGTCACAATTCTGAGCTAACTAGCTGCTGTAATTGTCAGTGTGTGAAGCACTGTGCTACTCACAGTATTCACTTGTGAGGGAGTCGTGGCTCCTGTAACCATCTGTGAACAGTATCACACAGACACCAAACAGCAAATGACTCTGAGCACAGCATGAGTCTCAGCGAATGTTCACAATGGATCGCTGTCCCACTGTGATGATTCCCGCTTTACATCGCCCCATTGATGCAATGTGTGATTTGCACTTACAATAATGTTAATTTATTCAGGCAGGGATAGATGTGCAGGTTGGAGATTCTGGTTTCATAGATGAGTCTTTTCCCACAATGCACCACCCACTGCAGACCACTTCCATCAATGACACATTGGTATTGTACAATCTTTTGGACTTTCCCCTTCAACAACCATAAACCAGTATTATCCACAAATGGAAGACAGTGTATACAAAAAGAGTTAATACCGTGTGATAGATCTTGGTGGTGAATAATCTCAGACACACAAAATTATGTGACTGTTCGGTGTGACTATAAGCACAAGAGCCATTTACTACATACCGCAGCTGACCTAAACAGACTAAATTTTGGTACTTGACTAGTCTCCGAATCTGCATTCCATCCTTTTTATTCACTTTTGAGCTTGCCCGCTGTTCATTTGTGGATAGAGTATATGTGATAATTTGAGGATTAACAGCAAATTATTTTCTAGATTGTGAAATTTCCCTAGACAAATTAATTCACACCTTCTAAGCATTGGTCAAATTATTTTTCATCCTATACAGAAAACAATGCTTCGAATATGTGCTGCCTTCCTCTTTGGAAGAAGGGTAATGCCAACATTTACATTTCTATCAGGACCTTATCCTACAAATGGATTGCCCTAGACATTCCACTGATTCATTTTGGAAATCATGTTCCCTTGTTCCTGGAAAATTCCTAGTGTAGGAGCCTATATGAAGTGAGACACGGGCTTGTGCTAGAGTGTGATAATAAAAATGGATTCCATCTGGGGACAGCACTTCATGCTACACTCTGTGCAGGACCTTCGTACATCCTGAAAGGACACCCCTGCTCACTGGGTGGACGCATATTTTAGCATTACACTTTCACATACAGGGTACCCTTATCACACGTACTCTGCATATGGATCCCTGTATAATTACTTCTATATTCCCTAGAGTGGAAGAAAAATGTCTTGAACTCACCATTATTTCATATATTGATTGATTCCTAATTAATAAGAGTGCCACAAGATAATTTTTATTCCTATTTGTCTTTTTTATGGCCGATGTTTTCTTGGCAGCCGGTCATGACTTGTTGTTTAATTTAACAGCATTTGACCTGTCCTTGTCAGTCAGAGCAGGACTTGCCAGAGAGAGATGCACACAGAAACCTGCTTATAAACGAGGAAGGGGCAAATCAGGCTCTTGTATCTTCTGCAGAACAAGCTAGGTTCTTTCTAGACAGAAATAGACAAAACTCGACCATAGCATTGCATAGCCTGAAGGTGTCCCACTCGGGTAGAACCTTGAATCCGCCCCTCTCTCCTTGTAACCATTTGCCCTTCACTGCTATCTGCAGCGTCTTGGTGCCCATCTGGGCTCGCTCTATAGAAGGAAGCATAGGGGTTATCTACCATAACAAAGGGATGTGGAATTCCAATTAAGATTTCATTGTGGTGGGTGCTCGCGGACAAGAAGAGGAAACTATTATTTCTAGAGACTGGTCATCTACAGTGCAAGCCGTTTGAGGATCAATAAATTGATCCTCCAAAAAAACAGGTGCAGAAAGATGATAGGCTTTAGAAAAGACTGTGATACAATTCCAACTCTTGCTTCACTGCTAGAAATCTGTGCCCCACCTTACGCCAACAGCCTCTCTGCTCCCGGTCAGGGGCTTCTCACTACTTCCCCATAGAGGTCACTTGAGGACTCCATCAAGATGTCTATTTCTAATAGAAGCAGGTGCTCGAACTTGTCGAGTGCATTTGCACCACTCAGCGGAGGTGGAGTGTGCCCGACGCCTGCACATGAGTGGGATGCAACACAATCTCAGACAAGACGAAGAGCTGTCTCGAGATGCCCCTGGTACTTGTCTGGCAAAGCCGGCTCGTGTTTAACACTGACTACATTAAGATCCTTCACCTTTCTGGAAGCAAATCTTGCCGCATTGATTTTCTGTTGCCAGTGCTATCCAGGGAGACGTTTGCAGATGCACATATCAGTGGATGATATATAATAAGAGGGATCGATGCCAAGCTCCTCATGGCACAAGTACAGCAGATATGAGGGAACAGCACATGCCCCTAGCACTTCTTAGACAATCCTTCTAACGGAGACTTGTCAGGCGTCGCTGCCAGGACACTGAGGATTGAAGATACTGCACACAATGTTCTTCAGGGGACTGCTCCCTCTGAAGCACCAGAGGGTCAGGGGGTCTGCAACTCTTCTACCAAGGCTGAGGGTAGCCGACTATATTCCAGAGTTTGTATTTATCAAATGTACTTATTGGATACATTATTTACTTATATTTGTCTTTTCACACTGCATGCATCAGGTCCAGGGGGTGGTTGTTTAGGTTGATTGACGATTGGAATATATGGATTTGGGGGACAAAGATTCAAGGTAGGCTTAAACTAGCACAAGGCATGGATTGATGTAATAAAATATACAAATATTTCGACTTATTACATGAAATGCAGTCCACCATTTTCATTCATACACAGTTTAGCTAACTATCAAGCCAGCCAATGACATATTATCATTGTCAGTTAAATTGCACAATGTTGCCACACGTGCGGCCCGAAGCAATGTTAATTTGTCTTTACAGGCTTACGGGTGCATGCTTGAGTGAATGATAAGGGAGTTGGGTAGGGTAGCCGGCGAAGAGCGATGCATGTGGTCCTGTTGTATGGCAGAGAGAATGTAGTAGCAGGTTGCAGCAGAAACCGGTGACAGAATGGGGTAGAGAGGTACCAGGTATACAGATTTTGTGTGGCCGTAGTTAATGGCGTGGATGCTGGTATTCCAATGATGCACGCATGGTAACTGGGCTATGTGTATTTTTGTGTGTCAGAGGTAGGGCACGGATGAGCTCTCATCAAGGCAGAGCAAGAGTCACTTGCAAATAATTTTAGGAATTGTTGGGTGGTGCTCGGGGGCTGTACACCATGTGCAAGCAATGAGCAAGGCTTGGAGCAGGGAGGGGAGTTTTGACACATAACTATTGGTTAATCTAAGGCTAGATTGCCTCAATCAAGGGCTTTCTACAGTGGGTGACGAGTTGTGAGGCAGCATCCACGTCTTCTGAGAGAAATCTATTTACATTAATATGTACATATGCTTAGTCCAGTGCGTAGAGTATGACATTTTCATGAGTTTCGCTTAAGGCTCAGAAATGACGCTTGTCAGTTAAAAATAAGATTTGTCAATGCAGCTTGTTTTCCGACACAACGTATTCAACAGTTATTTCCCATGGCTGCTGTGAGTCTTTAATAGCCTGCAAAGGGGTTTAGGTTACAGAATTTTCCTCGTCCTGCAGTGTGCGTTCTAGGCACAAAATGTTCCAATTATGTGCGCAAAATATGTTGCCTGAACGCAATGCTTAATTTGTAAAATAATAAGAGCCGGAGCCCAAAGTCTTCCTCAGAAGCGCATGATGGAGTTGCCGAATACAAAGGCTGTTTAGTCTTGATTGGACTTCATGCTTCTTTCATGGAACAATCTACACTTCTTGCCCCTTTAATGCACTCTTGCACGTTCTTTTTGATCCCAGCTTTCTCCCTTTGCCACTATTATTCTGTCATTCTCTTCATCTTTCGTTCCTTCTTTTCAGCCTTTCTAGCTCTTGTTGAAGGTCAAAGACTAATGATGGAAAAACAAGTTCCTGTTCCAAAAATAAGAGTTGGCGGCCCCACGGCAACCACTGGCTCAAATTAAGCACTGCCTGAATGTGAAAATGTCTGATCTTGATTGACAGAATCAGGATCTGCAGACATTTGCAACCAGAGAGGCAAACTAGGGACAATGTGCAAGTGTAGCTGATTTTCTGCAGTCATAGGCTTGCAGTGGGGCTTCGATCACAGAAGTTCCCAGATAAGTGGTGAAGAGGTACCTGTTGGAACACCTGTAAAGTCATACATTAGTGGATCTTTCCAGTCTTCTTAATGGTATTCACAGCTGCTTTTTACAGCAGCTCTAGATGGCAAAGGAACTGGTGTAAGTGAACAAATAACATAGAAAAGGCTAGATCCAAACACCCAGAGACATTCTAGGATTATAGGGAAAGGAGATTCGATTCACTGCCTGAAAAACCTTTTTCCAGATGAAAAACTAATCAAAAAAGAAAGTTAAATATGCACAAGCACATTTCTGTCTACCACAGTCCTCCTGCCTAAATGTAAGGCAGAAGGAATACACACGATATCTCTAATATGTGCAGATTTTGATGTATAGGTTTGGCGATTATTGTGAGTCATTTAATAGTCTGACATCTATGCACCTAGGTCGAAGCTGTATGCGCTTATTTCTGCAAAAAAAACCAGTCCAGTCACTGACACACAGTGTACTTCCAGGTGGAACCAATCCCCATTTTCCCTTAGGTATCCCCCCCAGGAACATTTATTAGGACCAAAGCAACAAATCAGATTGATGAATCTGCAAACTGGTGATATATTCACATTGTTTTATTTATATGCTTTATTAAAAACACTAAACTGCACCAACACACCTTACACTGACAAGTATTCAGTAGACAGTGTAGTTGTCACCTGAAGAAGGCATTTGAACTGCTTTGGGCTTGTAAACAGGCTGAAACATATTGCCCTAGGAATACAAGGGATACATTCTACCCACATTATTGTCTTTTTAACTTTATTTTAGGGAGACTAGAATAAAGTACTACTATCTACGCCAAGGTAGTTTTAAACAAATATGTCAGTCACCACGTCTTTTAAAAACCAGGTGGATACTAGGATGCCGTTTCAGTGCATGATCTGAAATGAGGTTATGTCTTACATTGGAGATTAAATACCCAGTAAGTCTCTTATATGAGTTCCCAACCATCCAGGAGCTCACAAGGGCTAAAAAACACAACTACTATGAGGAATGGATACAATATTGACGCATTCCACCAAGGTAGGTGAGGGTGCTACTTCTTTTCAATAAAAACCTTAGCCTTGACCTATTACCATGAATGTATACTAATTTAGCAAATAAACTATGTTCTCCAATGAATCTGATCTTTCTCTTCAAAAACAGCCAATCATTTCTCTTGTTTTTGGAACTATATGCAAATTGTAGGATGAAATATATTATGCCTCGATTTGCCACTTGTTCTCAGGATGTATGTGAAAGGACCCAAAGTTAGTATGACCCACATGCCAGCCAGTTGACTCTACAACTGTTAATGCTGATGAGATTAAGCACCATCTCAGGATTCAGCGCTGTCTACCCTCGAACTCTCTCCGCCTATCACTCTCACAACTCCTATAACCACAAGATTGCTCACTGTCGAGCTATGTCTACCTATTTTTGGACAAACGTCTCTTCTTTCATTTTTAAGCATACCACTTTGGGATTTGTCATAAAATGCTATTGAGTTTCAGTCGCTTCAGAAAAGGGAATGGTTTGATGTGCTTTCAGTATAAAGTCAAGTGCTGTTTCACTCATCTGAGCAGCTTGAGGTATGATGGTGGACAGGGTGGAAAGACTTCAGTGCATTGTTGTCAAGTGACCACCTTTCACAGACACTGGCACAGTACGCTCATTCGTCCCAGTTCATAGAAGTGTTTCAGTTCCTGGTGTGTGCAGTTTGAGAAAAGGCTCTCACTAACTTCACATATCCAGAAATGCTTGGAGGGATTCTCCTTTGATACTGACGAATAGATGCCACAAATACAAAATGATCGTCTAATTTTGGTAACTTTATACGAAAATAGCACCTTCCCAACAGGTCAACATTAGCTTCCAGATGTGCATGAATGCTTATATCTTTGTATATACGTAGGGTCCTGATATAGCTAGATCTTCGCTACAAAGCCATGGAGTGCTGTACAATGGTGGGTATCCAGAGAGGAAAGGGAGACAGGTGCGTCAATAGCCACTACAGCAAATGGGTGGAGAAAGGAGAGCCATGTTTGAGTGAGTACGGGACATTGATTCAGAGAGAGATTGATGTAAGGTAGGGAGGTAGGAGGTCGGGATTTAGCAGGAAACCAATCACTGGTGGATTGTACAATAACAAGAAGGACCTTGGAGAGATGGAAAGAATTTGAGATCCTTACTACAAGGTCGCCATGTCTTCTCCTCTTGCTGCAGAAATTTTAACAAGAGAGTTCACAGATAAGAAACTACCTTACAAAAATCTCAAGAGCCGCATCTATCACATCTTTATGGATATATCATGAAGATTGCAGGTTGAAAGTTACCAGCGGTGCTCTGACGTCAACATACATCATTTTTTATTACCTTCATAGGCTTGACCCACTATAACCTTTAAAGGTCTGACCTATGCTAACCCTTATAGGTATGCCCTAGGACAACTTACATAGACATGTTCTGTGATACCTGTACAGATGTGATTCGAGATACCTGTACTGATGTGAACTGCAATACCTTCACAGATCTCATCCATGTTACATATGTAGACCTGGCCTGTCTTATAGGTACACGCCTTGTGAGCTTGCAACGCACACCTGACCTGTGAGACCTATACAGGTGTAACTCACAACAACTAGATAAACTAGACTTGAGGTACCAGTATTTGTAATATCATGACTTACAGTGCCTATCTACGTCCAGGGCTGACCTTTATGTGTGACTTTACTGTGCATTTGTGAGGCATAGACGTGTCAGACATGACCACACACCTATTCCTGTATAATTGTGGAAGCCCAATGAAAGAAAACTTGATTTACAATATATGTACCTGACATTAAGCCTCATATGGCAGTTTTGATCTTATTCTGGATTTTTCTGATTCTCACTTTTATAACACTCCTCAGTGCACCATCACTTCCATGTCGCTGTGTTATACAGGACTATTGATAGCTACATAAAGAAAGTTCCTGCCATTTCCGGCCTAAGAGTGTCTTGATGCAGGACCTGCCAGTGTGGGTATGACGAGAAGGAGCTGGTCCATGTTAGGATGCTCAAAGAGAACAAATGAACAACAATAATCTTGGCCTTTTGATTATTTCAATACTTTAATCCAGGGATCTCCAACCTTTTCTGTAATAGAAGCTACTTATGATCAATGAAAATCATCCCGAACTACTTATAGCATTTTTTGTGATTTAATAGTGACGATGTCCGACAAGATTGGTTGAATGAGTATTGAGGATGAAAGTATTGTGGGGCAGATTGAGAGTTTCCAGTACACTTCAGTCAGGCCAGATGCATAAGGCCTAATGTCCTTGCACTCGCTGCCTCTCACTGCATGATAGCTCTAATATTTCACAGCTTTTTCACCCTTCCTTGGAGGCTGAATCAATTTGGAAAGGCAACAGAATAGTGCCACTTTCTGCCATTCTATCTAGACCATGAACCACCTTCTCAGAGAAGGCGGTGAAGGAAACTGGGAGTTTCTGTGAGTCAAGAACAGGGTTGTAATCAGGAGTCTGGGACCAAGAGAGGAATGTGTGTTCCCGGTGGTGTTGGAGTGGGTTCTACCTCTGCCATGGTTTCCAGCTTCAGTGTGTATTTTTTTGTAAACCACACTAGGTAGTTTCCAATGTTTTCACAACATTTTTAAATTGGTGTTTATAATTGTTTATATATTGCAGGGCCACAAAACCTTGCTGATTGCTATGTTTTTCTATTGTTTAAACAATAAGTTTGCCTTTATTGCCCCAAAGCCTCTCTTCCCCCATAGCTCCCCTCTCTATCCTCACGAGCGTCCTTCCCCACAGCCTTTCTCTCTCGGGGTCCATCTTTGAGAGCCACAGCCCTGGTTTAGCACGGGCCTCTCGGATGTGGGGCACAGTCACTGTTCCATAAACTAGGGCGGCCAACACCCTTGGAGGTATTTTGCAACTGCAGAGGAGCACGGAGGTACCAGTAAAGTCACCACTGATTCACATACAATTGCTACGTTATTAATTATTAATTATACCTTGTTTTCAGTAGATACGCTTTCTTTGTAAATAAATTTTCAGTTGTACAAGAACTGAGTACCTCACTGTCCTTACAGCTGTATCTTTGCTGGAAGTGACGGATCTCTCTTGGTATTCCTTATGTTTGAATCTTTCTCTTAATCTTTCGGTGCCTGATACGAGCCAATGAGTGACAAATTCCTCTATTTTTCTGTCTTCATCTTGCAGTGCACTGCCCCAGCTCCTCAAAGAAGGGCAGCCCTTCTCCTCGAATTCTGAAGAGATATTCAGCTTTGAAACTGGCCTAAAATATAGTTTTAAGATAGTTTGACACAGACATCTTTGACTGCATGTTATTGGTATCTGCCGATACCGATCTGTGGATGCACATTTGCTCTGCAAATCTGTTCCTAAAAAATCCATTGCTTTAAAAAGGAGAAGGACGTGAATTATTGAACAGGGAGTTGCTGAGCCAGTGTGTCCTGTCCAGAAGGCTAGCAATGCTCATTCCCCATTACAAGTGTCCCTGGAGAGGATGTGAGGTACAACTCCAGTAACTGCTCTGGAAGAAGAGAGGTTGGATTTTAGGGACATAAAAACGTAAGATTCAGCTTCCAGGGCAGTTTGAATGTAGCAAGCTGGATGATGTGCCCCATTAACAAGCAAAGACTACTCACTGCTCACACAACTCTGACAAAAGGCGCCACGGATTGACTGTCAAGTGAGCATTTCCATTTTGTCACCTTCTGAAGGAAATGCGGCTGCCCGCAGCCCCCGCAGGGGGCCACCCTAAAAGGGCGGCCCCTTTAGTGCCATTTGGGCACTTCCCCACCCCCACTACTAATGTGGGACTCTAGGAGGAGTCCCCTTTCCAGGCGCGCCAGGCGCGTCACTTCCGGCGCGCCGAGGAGGTGGGGACGTATTTATGCCTCCCCCGGCCATCTTGGCGTCCTCTTTGCGCCGGACACGCGGGCACCGGGTGTTTTTCTGGTGGGTGAAGGGTGGGGGCTGGTTTTCGGGGGCCGGTTTGGTTACTGGGGGCCGGTGTTATCAGCCCCCGTTAACAAAACCGGCAGCAGTGCTAAAGCGGAAGCAGTGCTGCTTCTTGCTAGCACTAACACCCCCAAATGACCCCCACCCCCCGGCCCGGTAGAATTGCCAGGGCTGGTTTGTGTTCCCAGTCCGGCCCTGCCTGCAAACGTCTCAGCCACTCGTACGTAAGAAAACACACCTGTGTCCTACAACTAGACAAACACATCGAAAACTTCAACCTACTCGATCCCTTTCAATCAGGCTTCAGGAAAGGCTGCAGCACCGAAACGGCAATGCTCAATGTCGTCGATGCCATCCACCACTCACTTGATAATGGCGAGACCTGCCTTCTTATCCTCCTTGATCTCTCCGCAGCGTTCGATACAGTCAACCATTCAGCCCTACTTAATGTGCTTAGGACCCGCTTTGGCCTCAATGATACTGCCTACAAATGGTTCGTCTCCTACCTACAACACCGAACTCAGCAAATCAAAATTCAAAACTGTCTTTCTAACCCCACTCCTGTCTCCCTTGGAGTCCCCCAAGGGTCTATTCTCTCTCCCTCCCTCCCTCTTTAACCTCTTTATGGAACCCCTCACCCTCATTCTTAAACAAGCAGGGATCAACTACCACCTCTACGCCGATGACACCCAAATCTATTACAAGATTAAAACTCATGCCGACATCTTACACCTGAACAACACCCTCACCAAGATCCAAACCTGGTTCCACTCCAATCATCTCAAACTTAACCCTTATAAAACTGAAATCATTCTCTTCTCCCCTAAAAACAACCCTCTCCCCGTTCAATCATGGATCTCTGACCTTAACGCACTCAACTGCTCACTCACCCTGTCCAACTCCGTCAAATCTCTTGGTATTTCTATCGACAATACCCTAACCCTTAACGTCCACATCAAAAACTCTGCTAAAGGAGCCCTCTTCACTCTCCGTCACCTCAAGAAAATCAAACCCTTTATACCTACCGATGATTTTAAACTTGTAGTTCAGTCACTTGTTCTTTCACGTATTGATTATGGTAACGCCATCCTCAACGGAATCCCCAAGGTCCACCTTGCTCCAATCAAAGCTGTGCTCAACCTTGCAGCCAGGCTCATTACAGACTGCAAACGCTTCGATCACATATCCCCGGCTCTCAAATCTCTTAAATGGCTCCCTATTGAAGGCAGATCTGCCTACAAAACTGCCTGCATCACTCATAAAGTCCTCCACAAAACACTCCGCAGTACCTCTCCAAGAAACTCCTCATTGCGGGCACCACACGACCTCTGAGAAGCACCAACTCCCTCCTCCTTATACCACCACTGCATAAAAAGAAAGCCACACAATCACGCTCCTTCTCTGGTAATGCCCCTATCATCTGGAATGCCCTCCCAAAAACCTGCGCTGCAACCCCTCCTATTTCAGCTTCAAAAAGACCTCAAAATCCACCTCCTCAATTATTATTGGGGATCCTAACCTGTGACCTGCACTTGATCTCCAATTTCACCATGTTATATTAGTCCAGTAATACTTGTCCATTTCCTGAACATCATCTGCCTAATTACTTGATATGTATAGCTCCTGCCCCTGTTTATCTATTTGATTTGTTTATCTATTTGTTTGATTTGTTTATCTATTTGATTTCTATATTTCACATGTTGTTGTCATTATCTTTTATCTACTTATACGCCATGTTTGGCCCAATTATTATTGGGGGTCCTAACCTGTGACCTGCACCTGATCTCCAATCACCATGTTACATTTTGTCCAGTAATATCTGTCCATTTCCCGAACATCATATACCTAGTTACTTGAAGTGTATAGCTCTTGCACCTGTATATTTATTTTGTTTTGTATATTTCACACGTTGTTTCATTATCTTTTTATCTACTTGTATGCCATGTTTGCTTTTTATTATCTTTTCATGTAAAGCGCTCTGATACCTCTGGGTCTAGCCAGCGCTATATAAAACTTTTAAAATAAAATAAAAAATAAATAAAATAAAAACACTATAGAGAATGTACCTACATCCTAGAGCTAACATGTTTCCATCGAACCGAGTCCTGAATGCTGCTCTGCACTTGGGCAGCATTCACTTAGAACTGCACAGTTCTCTGTAGCACATTATGGCCATTGGTAAATGACACCACTCCCTCTTATGGATATACACTCTCTCATATGGATATTCACCCCCTCATACAGATATACATATTTGCAGTACCTCTGTATGGAACACACCCTCAAATACATTCTCTGTGAGGCCTTGTAACCTGTCATCTATTTGTAAAGCTTTCCTGTGCTATCACTATCTGTCTTTATCACTTTCACTGTATCTCTTCAAAGAGAACTAAACACCTGCTTTAGACATGAAATGCAAAGCACCCCCCAGACCATTGCTGCTCTCGCCAGAAGGATTGAAAAAAAGAACACCCCGAAATCCCACAATTCTGTAGATAAGTCTCAGTGCTTCCTCTGGATCAAAAGCACAGCAGGGGCCCTTTTATGTATAGTGCTCTGGGGGCACAACAGACGTGTACGCCTACTTTGAGCACCCCTAAGGCAATATGGTAATACAGAAGGAGCCTCAGACACTTGTACTACCCCCTATGGAATACTGATAGTGCTGGCGCACATTGGCATGAGCTCTATCTTGAGAGGGCATTGCCTCATTTGCTTGGGAGCATGGCCCTATGCAAATGAGGGAACGACTTTGACTGTGTACCCTATTACAGATGCGAACCCAGAGACCAACAGACCCTTAAGAGGCAGTGTGTCACAAAAGAGGTGGCACACTGTCGGTGCGCCCCCTTAGAGCAGCCATCTTGAGTAGTGAAAAGGGGTCCCATGGCTACCCAGACATCCCCTAGCAGGTGGGTGCAGTCACTCACAGTACCCACCTACAGGGGGATCTCTGTCCCCTTTTTTAAATGTAGGCAGGTGCCTCCTCTACAGAGAAAGACGAACTGGCTGCTTCTGTCAGCCGCTCCATATTTCACTGAATGCGCTGCCCTGGGGGCAGCACCAGTTTGTGTCTGTCCTGAGGGCAGCATATTATGTGCAATTGGCTAGAATATCCCTGTTGCGCTCAGTGCAGCAAGGGATTGTGGACCCTGTCCATGATACGGGCCCAGGTGCTTTGGTGAAGATGCCACATCGCAGGGAGTCTCCTCAGTGCTCTTCAGATGGGCTGTGCCAGGATGCAATGATGCTCTTGTTGCAGAGCCTCGGCTTCATTAGCCAGCGAGCAACAGTTGAAGTTCTAGGGTCCTGCTGCATCAGTCTGCCCAGTATGGAGTTATTGAAGCCAAAGGAAACAGGTATACACATACTACACACACACACACACACACACACATGCATGCATACACTGCATGCATGTACGCATGCATGCACACACATACGTGCACACACACGGACACAAACACACTGTGTTAACGCTGACAGGCTCTCACTCAAAGAAGCAAATGTGCTGAGGCTTGCATGGTCAGGTCCCTCACCAGTTGCTTGTGTAGCAAAAATCTTTAGTAAAAATCAGGTGCAGCAAAAACTTCAGAGCCTTGGACAATTCACTCACCACACTTGGTGCCTCTCAGAATAGTGGCAAGAGGAGCAACAGTGTAGGTGAAAAGGTTTACAGATCTTATAGTATCTTATTTTTGTTATGGCTAGGGCCAGAGGAATTATATGGAAAAGTAGTACCAAATTGTGTGGCATGGTTGACTAGATTATGCGGTAAGAATAGGCTAATTATTTAAAGTAATGCTGCAAACTTCGGAGTAGTATTACTCTACTATTTTGTCATTTATACACTTTTTAACGCTGTACGGCAAAGGTTTCACATCATTAATATCAGTTTAACACCTTAACACAGCAATGCCCAACTGAAAGTGACCTGCCTCAATACACAAAAGGTCTGCCATTGTGCAGTAATATGTGCAGTAGAGTTTTAGTAACTTTAAATCCTTTGAGCTGCAAGCTACTTTTTTTGTTAAAATTTGAAAATTATGCAGAAGATGGACTATGTGACAAAATCAGCAAATTCAAATAATTGCAATGGCCCAGGTTATGACACGTCGATTAAATAGGCTGCCAGAACATGCAGTGGTGTAAAGTTACTCTAGAGCAAAGGTCTTCAATCTGTGGGGCGCCCTTGGCTCTCTTGCCCTGGGGTGAGTCGTGGGGGTGGGGGGATGCCTCAGTGAGTACATGTAAATGAAGATGACCTGGAAGCACAACTTTATTTATTTAGCGCTTGTTCAGGCTATCTTAATTCACGAGCATCAGTTGAAGTGCTCACAAAAAAAATGTGAACACTGTAGTGTCAGGGTCAGCACTTACTGAACTTACAGCTTGTTCTCCACACTGGACGGACGCCAGTCCCTGGCTGCGTGGCCTGACATCTAGTTTCCCTCACAGATGAAAGGCCTGATACCCTACAACCTTTGCGATAAATGAAACACATGCTTTCATTCACACAAGTGCCCCCCCCAAACCCCATTATTTTGCCTACAGTTGTGGGAGCTCGTAGGATGACCAGACTGATGGCAAATCAATCTACAAAATAACCAGACTTTTAGGAGGGACCTCCTAGTTATGTTTATTCCTTTGTATCCTTATCTGCAGTTTAGATGTAAGATATCCTGCATTATATGATCTGCCAAGGTGGGATTTGCGTGCAGTGTCACTTTTTCTCACTTTTTTTCACCTATCCCACAGTGACAAAGGTACATCTATATTAAACGTTGGCCATAATAGCTTCTTTATTTTTATCTGATCTCCGTAGGAGACAGATCTCTATTTATCTGGTGAGTCACCTGAACCTTCCTCCCATGTTACAACACCAGCTGCCACTTAATGCCTTTAGAACACTTTACTCTCTGTGGTATTTCTACCACTCTAAGATGGCTGTCACAATTCATGGCATTCTCCCTTTTTTCCCTACCGTCCCCACCCTCACTTGACCTCAGCTATGCGCTGACGTTCACAGAGAGGAGGGGCTGACACCATCCCCACCTTCACCTGGAGAAAGCTTTTAAGCGAGCACCGAATGGTGCTCCGACCTCCCCAGGCTAGCAGTCGAGGGAGTAGGTGATTATGCCTGACACCGCGCTGAGCATGTAAGGAAAAAAAAAAACCAAGCGGCACGTTCCATTCTACCTGGACGCCCGCCACATTTTCTGTGACTATTTCTCAATTACTCGCCCTTGCAGATTTTACACCACAGCAATGACACAGTCATCTGATATGACCTAAGGGGCAGGATTGTTACAATTGTAGGGTAAGATGAAATCTCTACCCTTGACAAAAGGGACGATACACTATGGGGCACATGCATCAAAAGTTTTTGCGATCGCAAACGGTGCGATTCGCAAAAATCGGCCGTTTGCGATCGCAAATTGGCCTTTGGAGATGCATGAAAGTGTTTCCTATGCGCAATTTAAGAATTCGCAATTATTTGCGAATTCCTAAATTGCGATTGCATTAAGGAATCGCAATTTGCGATTCCTTAAATGCAATGCTAGAAGCACTTTCAAATAGCGATTTCGCTATTTGGGACCGCAAATTACAGACAAATCAAACTTGTCTGTAATTTGCAAAAACTTTGAAAAATGCACTAAAATGCATTTTTTAAAGTTTTAGGTTACACACACACATGCCCTTGGGGCATGTGTGTGCACTAACATGGGTGCACATCGCAATTTCAGGGTGCAACAGGGTGTCATTTTGACACCCTTGCACCCTTGAAATTGCATGAGCAATTTGCGAGTACCTACTGGTACTCGAAAATTGCGCATGCAATCTCCAATTCATTCCTATGGGCCTGTAGGCCCATAGGAATGAATGGGACGGTATTCCTTAATTGCGAGTCGCAATTTGCGAGTCGCAATTAAGGAATGTTTAGGAATTGCTATTTTTATAGCGATTCCTACATGCATAGGCTTTTGCGATTCCTTAATTGCGATTCCTTAATAATCGCAATTAAGGAATCGCAAAAGCCTACCTTGATGCATGTGCCCCTATATGTTGTATGTGTGTGTTCGTCTGTTTCACTTGTACGATTTTCGATTGCTGCTGTCACTCATCTGTACACATTGGGATGTGTGATACAAAGCATGATAGGATCTTTGCATTGTGCTCCCAGCATGTTTTTATTATTATATGATATCTATACACCAGTTAATTACTCCCTGAGCGCAACCCAGGGAATGCTTAAAATTTGAATCTCTACCACCTCTCTTTCTGGCTGGAATATAGGATAACTGCAATAGGTTTATCCCCTACTAGGTACTTTTTCAACTTTCAACTCTGTGTGAGTATGATGTGGTAATCATTTGATACCAGCACTCATCTTCCCACTCCAACTAAGGGTAGGGATATTCGTTTACCATACTTTTGGTCCTGATGAAACGCCAAGGATCCCTCCTGGACCACTGAGGCGTGAAACATGTTGACCTACAAGACCTACACTATCTTCAGCCGTTGCTGAATTGTTTTTCCTCATTATTAGGAACTAACAACTAGCACACTGCTTTGATCCCTACCAAGGGGACCCCAGAATAAATTCGTTTTTTGGTACTCCTTCGGTAATTTTATCTCATCACTCCACTGATCCCATACACCCGCACTCACCATCACAGCTATTTGAATAAAAGACCTCCGACAAAGAGCACTCTCGTGGGGCCCATGTGGTATTGCAGCGCCGACCCCACGAGGAGCAAAAGCCTGATGATGAAGCATGACACCCTTACGGATGTGTGAGGGCACTACTTCCTAAATGGGAAGATCCCCTCACCTGTACCATTTTTACACCCTGAGAGACACCCCTATAAGAGCAGTTACCCTATTGTTAATTCCATATTTGTTCTTGGGAGCAAGGGTGCTGGACCTTTTCTTGCTCCCTGTCCCCCCACCCTCTTTTTGTAATTTTGTGGCAGGGTCAAAGACATGACTAAAAAAAACAAATATTCTGTATCTACTTTGTTCTTTTTTCACCTTCAGGTAACTGCAGGTAAAATGAGGCACACACCTTAAATGAAAAATGAAAGTAAGTTAAAGTAATCAATGGGAAATGTACTATTTTACCTTATGAAACCTCAGATGGTTAATGCAGTTACTGCAGATGTCTGTGTGTGAGGCCAGAGAGTCTCAGAACTCAATCCTGGTTGGCACAGTAGGGAACAGGGATTATGTATTTATAGTGCTATGAGTTCCCAGCTTGTAATAGTAAGCACTGCAAATATGCAAGTCATAATTTTAACCCTGTATTACACAAAGTATAAGATAGGCAGCTGCAGATAGATTTAGTATTTAATATAAAACAAGTGATTGGAAAGTATATATTTAGTAATATGTAAATAGACTGTACTTAGTGCAAGAATTTTTATGTGTCCAACAAATGCACACTTTGCAGAACTTAACACCCTTATGTCACCTTTCAAAAAGAATAAATCTTTGTCATCATGAACCTTCAAGTGCCTCCATCAAATAAAGCCTATGCTGGTCCCAAGTACCCTTTACATTCGATGATTATCCAACTGCACTCATTTACATTTCTTTCAGGTAGCAGATACCTTGGTTAAAAGACCTATTTGTTCTTTAGTTCTCTGTTCTGCCCAGAGCACATGAAAGCCCCATTCCTTCCTCTTTCCCTTTCACCCAGAGACACCTCAAAGTCCACTTTAAGTTTCAAGGATGGTTGTTTTTTAAGAAAAAGTATGGAAGTTGTTTTTGTAAAAATTAAAAAACATGGGTACATCGGTCCCCATAAATCCCGCCCACGTTGGCTTGCAGATGTCTTTACTGGTGAGTTGTGGTGGTGGCAGGAAGGACAGTAGAGTCTTATTCAGATGCTGGGATCTGGTCATCCACACCCCTGGGCCTCAGAGTAAGGGCCCAGGAGAAAGAGAAAAGGAGCGAGTTCCATGGATAGCATCAAAGACATGTCCCATAAGAGCAGGTGCTATCTGAGGGCTAATTTTTTCATATACAAATGGACAGAGACCGCTTTCGTAGAGAGATGACCTGAGGAAGGTGACACGATATGGGGGCATTATTTTAGGAAAGGCCAGCACTACCATAAATGCAGCAGGTGCAGTAGCACTGGAACCAAGGATCTGAGGGGGCCATTGCACCCCAATTAGGGCTGTATTACTACCAAAAAGTGGGGTGGGGCCCATTTTCCTTGCTAGTATTAGGACCCTGGCCACCATTCTTGCACAGGACCCAAGCAACGAATGCATGAGATGTGGGTCTTTTTTTCCTTTTTGATTACACAACGGAGCAGACAGCCTACTTTGGGCATTAGGCCTTGGAGTGATGGTCCTGTGGAGTGGGCAGAGCAGGAAGCCTGTTACTTAGGGCTGTAGGTATCATTGGTGCTCCAGGTACAGTAGCTCTGAGTCCCAGAGGTGTGAGAGGCTGACTAAACCCCAATTATGGCCCGGTACACCCTTGGGGGATGGGGTAAGATCGGGCCCTTGGTTTTTACAAAGTGCGGAGGAGACTGCCCGCTTTGCATGGCAGTAGCTATCATAAGTGAAGCAGGTAAAGTGGCCCTGAGGTCTAGGGGTGAGAGAGGCACACTGCATCACAATCATGACTTCCTTACTTCCCAAAGGAGACATGGGGCCTTGCTAGGATTAGAGCTGAGGATACCCTTGCTGCACAGTGGGGGCAACACGTGCAAGCTCATTTTTCTCTGAAAGGGACAGAGATTGTAGTGATGACCAGGCATGGTGGGGAATGGGTAAAAGAGACATGGAAGACAGCCAGCTATTCAGGGGTGCAGCTATCATTAGTGCAGTAGGTGCAGTTGCATTGGGGCCCGGCAGTGTGAGGGGGTTATAACATCCTAATTATGCGGGGTAGTGCTTTATGGTAAATTTCATATTTGCTCTTTTATAATTCTCATACTTAGCACAGATTGTGAGCTACAAAAAAGTGCCCCTGAAATTATCTCATAATCCCGGTCCACAATTCTTTCCATAAAGTTATGGAGGTGGACCCAACTTCAAAATGTTTTGCTCAGGGGGGCTCGAAGCAACAAAACAAATTTGAAGATATCTGCTCTAGAGCCAATGTACTGCAACTGCCTGCAGTTGAAAATACCTGTGGGAATAGGTTTAAGATAATCTCATGTGTTTCAATTGGGTACATACACTTGAAACTGAATTCTGGAAACACTAGTTTCTACCTATAGCCCCTGCCCCCCTCCAGCTGCAGGTTCACCACTTTCAAGTCATACCCGTTCAAACCAGGGCTGGTGATTTGGGATCTAGCACTTTCACGTTCGTAAAAACAGGACCCCTCGAAATACTGTACAATGGTATCCCCTCAAGAATAATGGTCTGCCATACTCATAATGAGACCCTAAGTGCTTTTCTTTTTCTGAAAACATCAATGAAAGAAGAGAAGGCGTGCAATAGACCACATTACGATACACAACAGAATGGTAGCAGCTGTGTGCAAATTAACACTATCAGGGAATATATCAAGACTTCAGAGTCACAAAAAGTGCTGCAAATCCAAACCAAGTCTTAATACATGATTTAATTTCTAGCACAGAACTATCTTTGAGGAGGAAAGTTCTCTTAAAGTATTGCAAATAGCACTTGGTGCTACTTTGCATCAAGGGGTGTTCCAACGCTAGCATCCATGGATATTGACACAAAGCTAGATCTACAAATATTCTCAGACCTGGCTTTGCACCAGAAAATATCATCTCCTTGAGACAGCCATTACATGCAAGAAATTTATTTATTTCTCTTGCCATTTCACACACTGCTTGTGTGCTTGACTGTATAACACACATAAAATGTGCTAAATAAGTGTTTTAACGTTTATCTAAGCTTAGCATTTTGTACTGGAAGTATACTCTTCCAGGACAAAACCTATGGCAGACATCAAGTACACATTTGTGCACGATGGTGCAAAGGTGTGTTTGTGGCTCTAGGCAGCCTGTTTGTGCACCAGCCCAGGGAGACAGAGCAGCAGCAGGCCATATTAGTATATATGGCTCTGCGCTGCTCTCTCCCTCTATCCCAACTTTGCTTGCTCCTCTGCCTTGCACTATTTTTTAATGATTCTACCATCGTGTATTTTAAATGCCACAGCACATTGGCTTTACATATATTTACTGCAGTTAAAGATTCGCCATATACCTGTTTTAGCTAAAAAAATAATAATGAATAATAACACACTTTGCCATTCTATCTGTTTACTGCTGTTATATTTATGTGGCCTTGAATACATCAAACATTGTTCTTCTCTCTGTCTCATTGTAAACACCCAAGGACTGGTTTCGGCGTCTCCCTCTGTTTACCAGCCTTGGACCCAAACACAAGTTCAACTTTCCTTTATTCACATCTCTTGGATGCGGAATAATCAGATGAATGTGTTTCGCCGAGTTCTGTCTTACTTGTTTCCGCAAGGTCTCAGCTGTGTGCTCTTATGTTGATGCCAACAATACACTTGTGCATTGCACGGAGCGCTTTGATTTTATTGTAATTGCCAACAATGTGTAAAACATTATAGATGCACATTCAAATGTGTGAAGAGAATAATGTTGTCCACATGTAAATATCACCTAAATCATTCTCTCGAGTGTATCTTCTACGCTTTCACTTCCACTTTTTCTCTGTATCTCTCCCCCATTTCTTTCGTCTTTCAGACCCCAGTTTACCCCTATATATATATTGTGCTCATCTTTTCATTTTAAAGAAATCATTCATTTTGTGTTCTATCTCCCTTTACTCTCCCATGTTTTCAAATGTATTAGAGCCTTCCCTGTCCTGTCTTCTTTCTCACTCCAAACAGTTCCCTCCGTCACATTTTACTCTTTCCTCCTCATTTCCATTTCTTCTCTGCCATTTCGAAGGGGTTCTTTGGTCTTCTTGCCCACTTATATCTTCTGCCTTTCCTGTTTTCTTTTCTCTTAACTCCTTCATCTCTTGGCTGTTTTTGCATTTTTTCAATTATGTTTATCTTGATGTTTTCTTCATATCCGCTTCTCTGTTCAGCCTCTCTTTATCATTCTTAAGTCTACTTCTTTTGCTTCATATAGGTTCATCCTTCCCTCTCATAATGTCTCACTACTTTCAACTCCTATCTCTCCTTCAGGCTTCCCTCATCTTCATTCTTTATTTTCTCTTGCTCTCTCCTTTGCTCCTCAACTTTATGCCTCTCTCTCCAGTCCTCTACACATCTCACCTTACCTAGACATTTCTCCTCCATACGTGGATCTCTTCACTCAGATGCCCTGTCAAAGATTGTTTCTGACCCTGTGTTTTGGCGTTTTTTGCTGGTTCTTGCAGGGAGTTTGCCCGTTGGAAGGTTAGGAACACAGCCATTGAGCGTAAGGATTTGCACCGGAACCCCGTACCACTGATGCCTGAATTCCAGAGGAGCATCCGCCTGCTGGGCAGGAGGCCCACCACGCAACAATTCATTGACACCATCATCAAGAAATACGGCACACACATCCTCATCTCTGCCACGCTGGGAGGTAACTACTGTTTCTACCTATGTATTATAAGTGGTGATTATGGGGACAGGTGAGCTAAGGCCCAGACCAGAAAAATGGGGTGACTGTGTGAAATAAAATTCTCAGATGCTGTGTTACAGATGAGACTGAGGTAGAAGGTGCTTGTAAGGCTCTTTAACTAAGACCACAAGTTTGCATCTGACATTTTGTTTCTTATGTGCTTGAATTTCAATTGCGCTATGTGCATCGCATGACGCATTTAGACTGCCAGACAGTGGCGTAACATAAAATGATGGGGCCACCCTGCAGAATGTGAAGAAGGGCCCTTAGTCTCCCATATCTCACAAATATTCATTGGCCTTGAGCCGAATGTGGCATCTCTGATGGGTTTGGGGGCCCTGGAAGTGTAGGGGGGACCCCTTGCTGCAGGGCCCTGTGTTACACCTCTGCTACCAGATTGCAACAAGCAAAAACCACCCAGATCCCAAAAACATATCGTGAAACCACTATCAACAGATAATCATAATACCTACAGATCTAATTCACTCAGGCAATCGCCCACAACAAGCATAAAAAAGTAAGCACCCCACAATAGACCCCATGCTACTGTCAAGAACTGCTGTAGATTACACAGTGGCTTTTCAAAATAACACATCTAACATAATATATACATATTTAGAAACACCAGCCAGCCCACCATCTCCAACTGGACACCGATCACGGCCGAAGACACCGCCTCGACCATGAAAAGCATCCACTCGGGGGCCCCCACAGACCCCTGCCCCCCTCACATCTACCACAGAGCCGTGGCCGCCATTGCACCCAAACTACAACGCACCATCAACACCACCTTCAAAACAGGCACCTTCCCAGATGACTGGAAGCGCGCAGAAGTCAGACCCCTGCTCAAGAAGCCCACAGCTGACCCCACCGACCTCAAGAACTATTGGCCCATCTCGCTCCTCCCCTTCGCAGCCAAAGTTGCAGAGAAAACAGTCAACAGGAAACTGACATGATTCATTGAAGAGAACGCCGTCCTCGACCCGTCCCAATCCGGATTCCGAAACAACCACAGCACAGAGACCGCCCTACTCGCCGCCACAGACGACATCCGCACCCTCCTGGACCAAGGCCACTCCGCAGCCCTCATCCTACTCGACCTATCAGCGGCCTTCGACACGTCTCCCATTACACACTAGTCGTCAGACTACACAACGCAGGCATACAAGGAACACCCCTTGACTGGATCCGATCATTCCTCACCGGAAGAAGCCAAAGTTTCAGACTCCCACTCTTCCTCTCCGACCCCATGAAAATCACCTGCGGAGTCCCACAGGGTTCATCACTGAGCCCCACCCTCTTCAACATTTACATGGCCCCCCTCGCAGCCATCGTCCGACAACACGGCCTCAACATCGTATCCTACGCTGATGACACCCAGCTCATCCTCTCCCTCACCAAAGACCCCACCACTGCCAAACTCAACTTCCAGAAAGGAATGCAAGACGTCGCAGTCTGGATGACCAACAGTTGCTTGAAGCTCTACGCAGAGAAGACAGAAGTCCTCGTCCTCGGTACCACCCCTTCTGCATGGGACAGCACCTGGTGGCCGACCGTCCTCGGAAGCCCACCTACCCCCTCTGACCACGCCAAGAACCTCAGCATCGTACTCGACTCATCACTCTCCATGAACCGACAGGTCAACGCCGTCACCTCCAGCTGCTTCAACACCCTCCGCATCCTCTGCAAGACCTTCAAGTGGATCCCCCTGAGTCAAGGAAGACAGTCACCCACGCACTCATCACCAGCAGACTGGACTATGGAAACGCACTCTACGCCGGCATCAACAAGTCCCTACTCCGCAAACTCCAGACAGTACAAAACACCGCCGCCAGACTCGTCCTCGGCATCCCCCGACATGAACACATCAGCCAACACCTACGAAGTCTCCACTGGCTCCCCGTGGAGAAAAGAGTCACTTTCAAAATCCTCACTCACGTCTACAAATGCCTACACAACAACGGACCCAAATACCTCAACGACAGAATCAACTTCCACGTACCGAAAAGAAACCTCCGATCTTCCAACCTCGCAGTGGCCGAAACCCCGCGCATCCACAAAGCCAGAGCAGGCGGAAGATCCTTCTCTCACATTGCAGCCAAGACCTGGAACGAGCTACCGGCAGACATCAGACGTGCCCCCTCCCTGAACACCTTCAGGAAGACCCTCAAGACCTGGCTCTTCGGCTAAACAGTTCTGCGGACCCCCTTCCCCCCCCTCAGCGCCTTGAGACCCTCACGGGTGAGTTGCGCACTTACAATTCCCTGATTGATTGATTGATACATGTAACACCATCATACTGGCTGTCATGAGACACAAGCACAACTCAAAATGTAAACTTATTTATCATCTGACAACTAGACTACGTACCACAACCGAACACACCAATGAACTGAACCACATCAAACATGCTGACACCTCACTACCATGAAATAAAATAACAAGGTACCTGACTTATACGCCTCAGTGCAGAGGTCGCATCAATGCCACAATTTCCACACTCATGACACTCCTGCCTTCTGGAGTCGCAATCCATTCTGCATGATCCACATAACCATGCACCAATAAACAATCCATAGAGCATAGAGCAGGGAAGCAACCCGCATTCCATGGAGCTTAGGGGTGTGATAAAGCCAATTTCTGACCTTACTGGAATGTGCCAATATACATTCCAGAGAGCCCTGTGGCTTGTGGCAACAAACACTCCCGAGAGGCAGAAAACATGTGGTAATGTACATCCTATAGTGGCCAGGGATTTGTGGTGGCGAACGTTCAAGCGATCCTATATTCACAAGGCAGCACACCTTCCTATGAGCCAAGAAACGACATATCAATCAGACAATCTACATTATCATTTGTATCAGTTGTGCCCTATAGAAGTACAAAGAACATGTATTTTCAATTCTACCAAGACCTGGAGAAAGCTACCCCCCTCATAAATGGGGCAAGTAAAACAAGGGAGGTCCTCTCTGGTGAAGAAGCCCACCCACCATCCCATGGTCATTTGTTTGGTCACTCGCTTTGTTTGTTGTAGGCTCAGCAGAATACCTACCATTGAACATGGGCCTCTACCTCTTCCCAGTACTCACTGGCATGTGCAGATATTCACCAGTGGACAGTCGAAAATTGTATTTTCCAAATTCTGGAGCCATGAAATATGAGTAATGAAAAATGCACTAAATTTGAGAATTGATGAGGGGTGTGTTTCTGAATGATTTAGCAAACATGCAGGGACCAGCATTACTAAATGAAAGACAGCTGAGAGATAGTTGGCTAATTCAAATCTTCAATGATAACATTTTCCGTGACCTGCATGTCATGAATTCAATTTCAGAAAGGGCAATTTATAGTTTCATTCTTCCCAGGTTGGCATATTATGTAGCACTCAATTAGGTAATGGAAACACTGGATGTCTAAGGAGTCTATGACCCAATTCTTGCAGGGTTGGTTAATTGAGTACCATTGAATTGGGTAATAGTGACACAATGCTTTTAAAATCTATGAAGAAACAGCAGTATGAATTGTTATATGAAAATCCAAGTTATTATTATTAAAAGATGAACAGAAAGAGCACTGGAACATGGCGGCCGTGAGTTATGCGGCTGCGGGCGCCAGCGGGGGGAAGTGGAGCCGCGTACACTACGGAACTCCTAGCACAGTCAGAAACATACCGGGGTCGAAATGCTGGCTGAACGGATGTCGCTGTGCACAGCTGGTGTGGAGTCGGCTGATTCCAGGGCGGCGAGGAGCAGGGTTTTGGAGTCGCGGTGGAGAGAGGCAGCCAGGGAGCTTCGGCGCTGCAGGGAGGCCGGCTTAAGGTCCGGTGGCAGAGGCAGCACAAGTCGAGGCTCCCCGCAGTTCCGCAATGGTGAGTGTAGCAGCCGCTCCTGCTCTCTGGGACATTTGAGAAGGGGAGAGCCGGGTGAGAGAGGGAGCCACACTAAGGAAGAGCCGGTAAGAAAGTTCCATTCCTTGCCTATGGAGAAAGGCGTCTCAATAGAAGGTGAGGTTGGAGACAAGCCCTCCAGGTATACCCTAAGAACCAGGAATATTGGGGGGGGTAAGCTTGGACATCTACTGGTCTCCTTTGTATTAGACCCCCCTCTGGGCACAGTGCAGGAGATAAAGGACGTGGTTAAAGGAAAGCGAGGTCGTCAAGGTAGAGGGAGTATCCAAAGCAGGAAAACCGGCAAATCCCCAATAAAAAACGTAGGGGAAAGGAATAAAAAGGCTCCTATCATACCTATCAAAATAACACCCTTGCTTAAGTCTTTCTTTCGTGTCCTTCCTAGCATGCAGAGGGGAAATTCGGGAGAAGGGGCTGTCAAAGAAACCAGAGTGGAGGCATTTAATATGGACCACAATGGCACTGAAAGCAGCACTAATAGCGGCACTAATAGCATCCCAGCCTGTAACAGGATAAGCGAGACCGGAATTGGCTCCGGATCAGCCCATGAGAGTATTGTTACAGTCCCTGCTAGCAACAGATTTGAAGCTCTGGCAGGGATGGGCTCACCAGAAGAGACTGAAGATATCTATATAAGGAGGGGTAAGAATGATGAAAGAGGTGAGGGGGTCCCGGGGAATGCTGATGACTCCTTGGCAGGTATTCTATTGGGGCTGAAAAATGAAATTAAGAATCGCTTCGAAGTCTCCAAGGCCAATCAGGTTGGCATACAAGCTTCATGCTCTGAGTTAACACAAAAACTAGACGAGGTAACCCTCCGTACTAAGATCTTGGAAGATGAGGTGGGTTCAATTAAACAGGATGTGACAAAAAATGCCTCCGAGATCTCTAAGTTGGCCAAGCAAAACCAAAGCCTAAGAAACGATCTCGAGAGATTGGAGAATCACTCTCGAAGGATTAATTTAAGATTTCTGAACATTCCAGAAGCAGAGGTGGGTATGGATATGAAGGCTTTCATAATTAACATCCTCCGGAACACGGTCCTAAAGGGCAATAACGACATAAACCCAGAGCAAGAAATTCAAAGAGCACATAGGGAGCCCTTTCGCCGCAACCCTCAAAGGATCAAACCCAGAAAGATTCTGGTGAACTTCCTCTCTTATACCATCAAAGAGGCAATCCTTAGCGGGCCTTTAAAAAATGGGCCGTATTCAGTAAAAGGATTTTCTGTGGTAATTAGATCAGACATCTGCAAATCCACGGAACAGAGGCAATGGGATCAAGGAAACAAGATGGAGGAATTAAGGACGCTCGGGGCCAAGGTCCAATTAAAATTTCCCGCAATGCTTTGCATAATGTGGGACAATCAAATGTATAATTATCGCTCAGTGGGAGATGTCGATGCACTAATTGACACAATAAAAATAGAAGCAGTAATCTGATAAAGGATAAATGATAAGCAGTTGACTATCGATTGGTTGCATTAGGAGTTCAGTAAACGCAAACTAGATTGTTCAAAAAGCGGCAAATATGTTTTTCTTCACTTTTCTTTTTTTCTGGATATTCCCCCCAAATGGCTAGCCCATTAGGCATTTTAATGCCTACTATGACAGGGAGGGTTCCCCATGCCAGGATTAGAGGGGAGGGGTGGGGTGAGGCGGGTGGTGATGGTACACGGGTGGGGAGCAGTGGGGAAAAATGTAAAATGAAAAGTCCTCATTATCACTTAGTCAGAAATGGTCATGTGAGTCAGCAATAGAGCTGGAGGCGGGAACCAGAGTGGGGTTATGATGGCTAACATAGATATTCTTACATGGAATGTGAATGGTCTGAGGTTAAGATCTAGGGAGAGGGTGGTGTTGAGGTATTTGGAAGAAAGCCAGCCACATATAATGGTGCTTCAGGAGACGCTCCTGGTGTCAAGAAAGAGCAAGGAATTATTCCGTAGGAATGGCTGGATCCAGAACTTCGTAGTCTCCGACCAAGTACAATGCTGTAAGGGAGTAGTGATTTTAATAAGGAAAGGTGCTGGGATTGAGCTTAAGTTTTCAAGCACGGATAGCTCCGGTAGATGGGTCTTAGCTGGCATGAAATGGGCGGATTGTGATTTATTTGTGTAGGTTTTTATGGCCTCAATGAGGATGACCCACAGCATATTGTAGATCTGGAACTAAGGTTAGTTGAGACTTCGGTCCCACTGATTTTGGGTGGGGATTTCAATACTTTGTTAGATCCAGTTTTGGATCATTCCACACGAAGGGATTGTGCCCCAGTGCCTAGAACAAGTTGTGCCCTGCAAAACTTGATGCAGGGCTTGTGGATGTTTGGAGACATTTGAGAGTTCAGTCGGGAGGCTATACCTACCATAGCAAAAAATATCACCACTATTCTAGATTAATTACTTTTTGGTTGAAAGAGCCTTTGTGGCAAACATTAAAAAGATCATACACCATCCAGCCCACATTTCGGACCATTCAGCTGTCACTATGACACTACAGGTCCCAGGGAAAAAGCCCAATATAAGGTGGGCACTAAAACGTGCTCTCCTCTTAGATGAGGAGGTGGTGCTTGTTTTAAAAAAGGCTACATCAGAATACTTTCTGACTAATAAAGGCTCTGCTACCCCTGGTATAGAGTGGGATGCTTTTAATGCGTATATACGGGGAGTACTAAAAAGTCTCGGATGCTCAAAGGGAAGTAAAGAGAGGGCAGAACTAGCAGGAATGGAAAGAGAAGTGGGCATACTTGAGGCCTCCATACAAAACTCAAGTGAGGGTGAAGATAGGGAGGGGTTGGTAAGAAGACTAGAAGAGGCACAAGTAAACTATAAAATCAAACTGGATTCCAAGTGTAAGGCAAGGTGGTAGGCAGGAAACATGAGGCAGTTTGAATATGGGGAAAAGCCGGGGCGTTACTGGCTTCGAAGGCCAGGGTAGAAAGAACTAGGAACACGATTAAAGAACTGAGGGGACCATTAGGTGAAGTGATAGATAACTGGGAAAGAATGCAGAACCAGGTTGTCTCCCTTTTCTCCCTGCTTTATAGGGAAGACATATTTCCTGATCTTCGACGGCTTAAAGTCTGGCTGGGGCAGTTGGCCTCCCTGTACTGACTAGAGAAGGGAAAGAGAGTATGGAAGCACAGATCACTCAGGAAGAGATCAGGGGAGCTATGACAAGAGCTAAGAATGGGAAGGCTGCTGGTTTTGAGCCATCCCCTCGGAGATTTATAAGATGCTAATAGAGGAAGTCCTCCAAGTTTGGGAGAACTTATTCAATCTGGTGTTTATGGGGAAGGCACAGCTCCCGGATTCGTGGAAAGAGGCCACTATGGTCCTGATCCTAAAACCATCTAAAGACCCTGTGAAGGCGGAATCGTACCGCCTGATATCCCTGCTTAATGCTGACTATAAAATCTTTGTCAGCATTTTGGCAGGGAGATTGGCTAAACTGGCTCCCCAGCTTATACATCTTGACCAGAAAGGGTTTGTTCCAGGGAGGCAGATTCACGAACTGACTCAGCAATTGATAGGATGCATGTTTGGCTACAGCGCGCTCGATTCCCTTGGCGATAGTTACACTGGATGCCGCTAAGGCCTTTGACCATGTCTGTTGGGCCTATTTGTAGGAAGTTTTAGCGGCTGTGGGTTTCGGCCCTTATTTTATAACACTGTTGAAAGCCTTATATGAACAATCAACAGCTAGGATCTTTCTCAATGGCTTCCTCACGAGAAGTTTCCCGATTTCCAGGGGTACACGGCAGGGCTGCCCTATTTCGCCACTGTTGTTTGATATCTATATTGAACCACTTGCCCAGATATTATGATAGGATGATCGGATCATTGCTTTCAGTTCAGGCACCTATAAAAATAAAGTCGCATTGTATGAGGACGACCTTGTAATTTTTACTGCGGATCCGATTTTAACTGTCCCCAGGGTGGAAGCACTGGTGAAAGACTTTGGGGTGTTGTCCGGTTATTTGGTAAATAATGCAAAGACCGGAATAATGTGTTGGAATGTTCCAGATTGGAAGGGAACTGTACAGGATGAGCTTAGATACCTTGGAATCAGTTTCATCAAACCACTGGAGGGAATTCAGCAGTTCAATTTGGAGAGGAAAGCAAAAGAGGTTGATGTGACGCTAGCCAGGTGGAAGAGTCTCCCCTTGACTTTATTTGGGAGAGTGAACTTAATTAAAATGGTTATACTCACTAAACTGACATATCTCTTTAATTGTATCCCTCTGACGTTCCCTAAATCTACGATTGATAAGATACAGGGGAAATGAGTTAGTATCGTCTGGGCATCTAAGGGAGCCCGGCTTGCCTGGAAGAAATTGAGGCGCAAGCTGGAGAAGGGAGGTCTGGCCCTTCCAGACTTAAGGCTATACTGTACGGCTTTTCAGTTTAAGAACTGTAGAATCCTCCTTGGTAGACCAGGACTTTAGGCATGGGGTGGTCTGTTGGAAGAAATGGTGAAGGAGTGGGGCTCTAAAGGTTTTCTTTATAAGTTTGGGGCAAGAACATTCTTTAAAAAAGTTAAGTTGAAGATCCTAAAGGCAGCCTTTGGTTGAGTGTAAGGAAGATACTTGGAATGGGCTGTTTATCAGACTTCTCCCCAATCTGGGACTCACCAGGCTCACCTGAGTGCCTTCAAGATCAGTTAAGTCTCCCATTGAGGAGGGCGGGAATTGAAGTGTGGGAGGATCTCCTGACGATGCAGGGTATGGTGCCCTGGGAAGTGCTGGTGTCAAAAACGGGTGACTCCCTGTCAAGATTCAAGTATCTGCAGCTATCATCCTGGGTGGCAACCAACGGGCAAGAGATTGGTGGGAGGTGGGAATTCGAAATAAAACTACAGAATGAGGCCCCTAGAAAAAAGGAAGTTGCCGATTGGTACTGGACTTTGTTGGAAACCGAAGATAAGAAGCTAAAAGCCCCATATGCGATCTGGGAAGGAGCCATTCAGATGACGGAGCCGCAAACAATCTGGCAGCTTTCTTTAAAAACACGCTATAAGGTGGTTAAACCTGCAAATCTAAAAAGGAATCATTTCTTCACAATCAATAGGCTGTATTGGTCCCCCCTGAAACATGTCAAGTTTGTATCAACACCAACCCCAAGGTGCTGTAGATGCGGCATGTTAAGAGCCGATGACCTACATATGTTTTTTAAGTGCCCAAAATTACAGGATTATTGGCATGCTGTTGAGAAGGCTGTTAATGATATTTTTCGGCTAAATATAACAATGAGTCCAACACTGGTATTGATGGGGTTGGAGGATTTTACTCGTCAATCCCTCTCAGCAAATAGGAGGGACCTCCTTCTTTATATGATGCTCTTAGCTAGGAGAGAGATCTGTAAGAGATGGACGGATCCTCTTCCCACCTCAGGGTTTTGACCGGTTCCAGGTGCTTAAAACCATATGCAAAATGGATACTGGTGTTGAGGGGGGCCCTCGCAGCATGATCTGGGACGATTACTTGAGTTGATACGGTACAGCAAGGGCCTAAGTTGACGTCCTATGATTACACCTGCACGAAACCAGTAACCAGTAAACTGGAAGGACTGGATCAGCAGGGCTAGATGTTTAATTGCAAGTGGCCTGGGGGCAGAATAGGTCGTGTATCAAGGCTCGCCTTTGCAAACACTGGTGATATGAGGACAAAAATAAAAAAAAAAAAAAAAAAAGATTAACAGAATTGTCCTGTTTATAAAACACTTTGTAAATAAAGCTTACTGTGATTATAATTGTTGTCAATCTTAGCAGACTGGAATGTCAGCACAGGAAGACAATCTCAGTTGCTTGCAATAATAATAGTTGGATCAAACGGAGAAGAAGATATTACAACCCATGGACATCTTGTAGGTGCCCCTTGCGACCCATGGCACTGCCTTTGCATCCCTGGCTCCTGAGGCTTCAGAGGTGGTAAAGGCAGTGCCACGAACAGAAGGCAGACAGTGTGCAGGTCAGCACTGTTTACCTTCTGCAGCAGCCACTGGGAGGAGGGATAGTAAACTTTTTGATTTGTCAAACATAAATTCAATAGAGCAATTAACACTTATATGATTAAATTAAAAACGAAACAAGAAAAAAAAAAAATTTTTAAACAAAGTGTTGCCATGTTTTATTATGGCTACATAAAAATATGTTATGTTGTAACACAATATTCCCCTCTGTGCTTCTTCTTTGGTAGCATTTTACAGTTGCTCCGAAATCAAAATGTATTAACAAAAAGGAATAATTTAAGCCAAAAGTATAGTTCACATTCAATTTGTGGGGGCCAATTCCCCAAAAAGTAGCAAAACCATAGTCTGATTTTTAAATGTACAACCAAGTGGTTTCAATGCTTTTTGAAATTGGTAAAGGGAGTGGGGTAGACAGAAATTGATTGGGAATGGGCACTGGTATACGTGCACTGGTAGACGTGATGAGAATGGGCATGAGAAAAAGGGCAGAATTGGGGATGCGTGGTCAGATTGAGAGAAACAAACATATGTATTGGTGGGTAGAATAAAAAGCGGCGTGGATAGACATCAATTGGTTATTGACACCGCAGACGCGAATGCTGGAAATGAAAAAGTTTAGTCTGTAAGTGTCATTGGGTGAGACTGGCCAGGAAAGACAGAGTGGCAAACATAGGAAACTACAGATGGGAATTGAAGGACTAAAAGAGATGGAAAGGAGCAAGTTGAGAAATAAAGGAAAAACAATAAAACAATAAAAAATTGAAGTGGGTAAGCAATGGGAAACACAGATGTAGTGGAGGTGCAGAGATGGGTGAAGGAAGGGGGCCGAGAAGGCAGATGAGCCCCAGAATGAAACAACATGACGAATAAAGGAAAGAGGAGAAGCAAAGAGAATAAAACTGATGACCGATGGGCTGCAGAAAAGAGAGACGGAGCGTAGTGCAGTAAATGCAGAATGATTACAATAGGAAGGAGAGAAAGGGATAGAAAGAAAAGAGCAAGTTCAAAGATTTTGGCACTCTAAGTGAATTAACATTTTACTGCCCCATCTGCGTGACCTACTTCCCTTTTATTGTATGCCCTCTGCTCACCCTCACTAAATACATTTGAGACAGAACTGCCAAAACAAAACACAACTGTGTGGTTGCAGCACTTTCCACATAATTTTAGGTTTACAGCACTTGCGAGACAATTCAACCCCTTCAGCAGAAATTGCAAATTTGAACAGCGAAAATGTCTCTAGGTGAAACGGATCCAAAGTTACCAAAAACATGCCTCGTAACGCGCAGCACAGAGACAGGCACTTTGCAAAGGTTGACTGGTCCCATTTCAGTTGACTGATGTATTCAGGAGTTAAACTAGCAGGAATCATGTGAAAACGTTTCCCCAGAGAGTATGGATGCCCGCATTTAATGAGTTGATGAAAGTTTTTGGTCTACAGCATGAAAGACGCCCTCTCAAATGTAAACAGAATTGAGTATTGGTGGAAATAAGGAATACTCTTTGGTCACAAACCTGCTTTGCTTCGTTATTTGTGCAAATACATGTAGCACCAGAGACACTGGTCTCTAAGCAGAAGTTATTTCAAGAGGGCATTCAGAGTACAGAAAAATATCAGACATCTTACATCTCTTTTAAAGGTCTACTGACTTGAATCTAACAGTGCCTCTTAGTGAGACACCTACATTCCACATTTGTAGTTTAAAATACTGTTCTGCAAGGCTGTTTCTTAATGCTCTGAAGTCTTTGCAGTCACAGTGGCGGCTCCTCCGCAATGGCAGAGGAGCGTCGCCCCACTGGCTCAGAGCCAGCAGCTGAAAAATAGAGATATTTTACCATAGTTTTATTTTTTAGCTGCTGGCTCTGAGCCAGCGTGTGTAGGGAGAGGCGAGGCTTGCCATGGGAGGGGGAGGAGGAATGTTGTGCACTTCTAAGTGTGCATGTCTGTTTGGCCGGCCGTACTAGGACAGCCAAACAGACATGCACACTTAAGTTTCTGTAACCCTGCTCTATTCTAGATCCATGTTAGAGAAAGGCACAGACTCCCTTTGCCTGAGCAGAGCATAAAACCAGCCCGCTCAGGCCATTCACCACACTGCTCTCATAGTATGAGAGCAGAGTTTGGATTGGATGGAGAATCTGTTGTCCCAGGGACTGCCGGGAGCAGCAGAACGGAGGCGAACCAAAGCAGAAGTAAGTACAAGTAAGTTGTAAAAACATGTTTTAATTTAACCCCACCCTCCCCCCGGCCCCCCGCACTTCCCGTCCGATGCTCCTGCTGCCCTGCCACCCCTCCACTTCATAGTGGCAGTAGCCGCGACTGCTTGCAGTGGCCTATGTTATGGAAACAGAGTTAAAACAAAACTGAAGAACAGTTCTAAACATAACTGAGAAAAGCAGACCCACCTTTTATTACATTAGGTATGCAAAAGTAGGCTTGTTTTCTGCTGAGTGCATCGTTGGATGTTTTTCATAAACTATTTAAATCTGCGAGTTAAAATGGACAATGTTAACATAATGATGCCTATGTATTTCAATGGAATAACAAATCATTTTTATGGTGAATACAATTTTCAGTAGCATCTGGTGAATGTGTGTACTTTTCACTCTTAGGACACTTGGTTTTATTCCATAGTGCTGTGATTCCTTTTGTATCAATGTGAGATAAAATGACAAAACAGAGGGATAATACTGACGCAGCACGTATTGCATATTTTTATGCTGCATGAATAGGTTTTCCACTGTCACCAAATTCCTACTACTCTGAATAGAGGTAAACATATGCAATTAGAGACCGGTTAGATGGGTCTTGCCAAACAATGTCCAGGTAAATATAAGTGAAACCTATCTTCTTCAGAATTTATGGATTTTTTTGATGGTGCAAAATATCATTTGCAGAAACTATTGTCAAGGACTTCGGGGTTTCTGTAAAAAAAAAAAAAAGCCAAATATGGAATTTTTAAACCACACGTTTCCAGTTATCTTTGAAAAGAGAAGACATTTTACACCAGTATGGAAAAGCCAATTGGTCTGGCGTTTGGTTGCCAGAATTTTAGCTTTATCAATGCTCGTTTAGTCATGGTTTTTGTAAAATGCTAATGATGGGAGAACTAGTGGAACCTGGCCAGTACCAAAAAACATTGTCTGAAAGCAATAATATTTTTGATCTCAAAAAGCACACATTGCCATACTAGTCACGCTCACGGAAGGGAACTACTCTATGTGCGGATGTGCTTCTTGTACAATGGTAGAATGCCATCATTCAAACTAAAGTTAGCCAATGAGTTAAGCTGGTGCCCAATTACCCCATGCTGTATGCTGTAGTGGATGGAAGGAAAATATTAATAAACCACAGACCAATGGATGAAGAAGGCTGGCTAAAGGTGCCTCGAAGTAAGTATATTTTATATATAATTTAGGAAAATCAAAAGGTCTTGGTAAGCGCCTGGCCTAAATAAGCAGGTCTAGCCTTCCCTGGTGCAATGGTTATTATTTATCCTTTTTTTTTTTTTTTTTTTAAATCAAAGGATATTTCGCAAAATAAATTGAAAATAAAATGAAATACAAAAAATAAAATGAACAAAAAGCCATTCAGCCACCGATACATGTCTGCCATATACTTTAAATAAAAACGTTAAACTTAAAAACAATTCACTGAGATGGCCAAATTATTTTCAAGTAAGAAGTGTTTCAGGCATGCCGGATATTTTATTATTATTATTATTATTATTATTATTATTATTATCAGTAGTAGTAGTACTATAATTACAATACCACTGAGATACCGATAATAATAAATCACCACCAAAACAAGCATTCAAATTACAAGCGCTGCGATGTTACAATGACATCTAGACACTTAATTACAGAAACTTTAAAAAAGGAGACAGAAAATAAATCACCATCTAACTGGGCAACCAAGTGCATGGAAAAAATTGAAGTTAATTTAAAAATTAAATAAAATAAAGCACACTTTGAACAAGGTGTGTCATTGAAGAAAAGAGAGCTATTTTTAGGTGGATGTGAACAATGTGCACAGGCTGTGTGCAGACACTCAAGGTGAAGGGAGCCCATGGGGCTGACCCATTGCCCCCTTCAGTATGCTGCAAGTGGGCAGAAGCAAAGCAAGTGGGACAACAGATTGCCTCATTTAGCGTGCGGAAAGTGGGCAGAAGCAAAATATGAATGACAACTTCACAGGCCAATGGTTGAAGCCAACTGACCAAATATGTTTATTATGTATGCATTTTTGGGGGAAAAACAGAATAGTCTGGCGAGACAGCTAGAGCTGTCTCAAAGACCAAACCTAAAATAATTTTTTGCTAAGAATTCAGACTGCTTTGATAGCGCCCTCTACTGAAAACTACTGCCTACTTTCGCTGGTAGAACATTGCCTTCAGTGCTGAATGAAAAGACCAGACCATACCAAGACAGGGAAAAAGACAGAGGAGAATACAGAGTGATGCAGTGAGAAAAACTCAACATGGGGAGTGGAGTTGTTCAGAAAGGAGCCTGTTTAAAGGCTGTAGAATGAGAGGGGATGGAGCTAGCGAGAAGCACACGCTTCTCATTTTGAAAGTCGCTCAAGGCCAGTCACCTTCAGTACCGCATTCATTTGTAAAGAACAAAAAGCCTCACAAGTTGAAGGACTGCAGCAAAATGTGCCAAGGCCTTGCGGCGCTCAAGTAGCTGGGCCTTGAGAGCCTCCATCACACTTGAGATGAAGCACAAGCCTGGAGGCCAGCAGTGGCGTGCTGAAAGAGAATCACTCCTACGCCTGATTGGCGTCCCTACCCATGCGGCATGCTGCAAAACAATAGAGTCACCACATGAAATATATTTTTAATATTGCGGTGGCCAAGGATGTGAATTATTCACCACCACTTTAATACATGTGGACAAGGCCGCCTTGTTCCTCTCCTGTTTTGAAATGAATGCATTCCCTCCATTTCTGCTCCAGAGGCCAAGAGACCTCCAGAGAAAATCAGATTTGTTATCAACAAGGCTGTGCCCTTGAAGTAGATAGGACTGAGAAAATATAACTGCCCATTTAATTGGCATGTGATAGGCTCTGCCCAGTGGCAGTTTATAATGGTGTTTTGAGATACTCTTTAAGTTCCCCTAACGTTTTGCCAAACTCTTGTCCTTTCGTACCACAAATTCCAACTATATCTCTTTACTTCATTTTCTACTCGAATCCCTCCTCAAACAGTGGCGGCTCGCAGAGGGAGTGCTGCGGGCGGTGAGGCGGGCGGGGGAGGGGCTGGGTGGGGGGGGTAGTGGAGTCAGACATAACGACGGGCAGGAGTAAGGTAAGTAAATAAATAAATAAAATGATTTACCTTGCACTCGCTGCATCGCCGAGTTGGCAATGCAGCGAGCGCAAGGTAAATAGTTTTATTTATTTATTTACTTACCTTACTCCTGCCCGTCATATGTCCGACTCCACTACCCCACCGCCCCTCAGCACTCCCTCTGCGAGCCACCACTGTCCTCAAAGACAATCACTGTAAAGTTGTGAGGAGATAGGAATGTACCAGGACTGAGATATCTTTCTTTGAGGACAGGTCCTATTAAAAAACGCCTCATTGAAAGGGTTTAACCTGAGCCAATATTCCTTACTATTATGACGTGCTTTATAAAACAATAGTTTCTACTGTACACACCAGTCAAGTGTACGTCTGACAAACGTTAACATTTTGATATGTTGAGGTATGTAAAAATATGAAAATATGTATATAAAGAAAATAAAAACGATTCCCAGGATGAAAGGGAGGAGTTCAGGAAAGAAGTGGTGACACAATTTAAGGTGAAGATGAGGTGTAAATAAAGGAGAGAAGGGTCGTGATCGAGTCAGACAGCATGGCGAAATGAGAAATGAAGAGGAGTGAAGCAAGGAGAGATGGACTGATGATAGGAGAAAAGAAAGCTTGAGAGAAGAAGGAAATGAAGTGAGAAAAATGAGAGAAGAAAGCAGATGTTTGGAGCACTATGTGTGTATCATAAATAAATTAGCACTAACTGTACAACAGGAGTACTTTATGGGCAAAAATGTTCAAAAGCTCCCCCGGGTTAGTTTGTCATATGCAAACCAGAGAATGATGAGCAATGTCCTTTGCATATTATTGTTTTCTTGAGTGTTGGAGAGGATTGTTTTGACAATATGTTAGCATAAGGGACCAAAACTGCTAAAACAACAAAAAAATCTGGGGTTAGAGGGTGACCAGCAAAAGCTCACAAACAAAACGAATGTATCTTTAAATGTAAGATGTTGGTAGATGTTGAATGGAAGGAGACACAGAGAAGAGGCAAAAAAGATAGTAGGTAGAAAGATTGTTAGAAGGGAGTGAAGGACAGATGAAGGGAGAGGGGGATAAGTGAGAATTTTGAGAGAGGAAGGAAAGATAGTAGAAAAGGAGAGTGAAGATAGACCAAGAGATGTGAGAATGTAGAGTGTGGTGGGGAAGTGGAATGGCAAGCGAGTGACATAAGGTGGTGAACTGATGAGAAAAATAGTAAAAAGAAAGAAAAGGGTGAACGAAAAGGACAGGGATTAAAAGTGGGAGATGAGATTATAAAGCATAATCGGTAAGGAAGATGGATGTGAAGAGGAGGTGAAGTCTAGGAAGGCAAGTGAGTAGTTGATAGGTTACAGACTGATAATTGGATAACAGTCAAAGAAATAGTGAAGCGACTCAGAACGAGTTAGTTGTTGAGAGAAAAAAATACTATGTTTGTAAAAATGATAGTCAGAAAGGCTCTTGTGAAGCCTGGCAACGTGATAAATAATGTATTCATTTTAAGAATTTATGTGAATGTGGTAAATGCAAAAGAAATTATTTTTTCATCCACCCACAACCTCTCTTTTCATGAATGTTAGAGGCCACAGTTTCAACTGTAAGGATGCTCAATGCCAGTAGAATTACCAGAAAGGGTTTTGGACATTAGGTAGTCAGCAGAGTGGCCAAGAGATAATGAAGAGTGGAAGCCAAGTGAGATGGAAGAAGTAATATGAAGAAGCAAATATTTGAGATCTTAGCCTAATTGGCCTATTGGGTTGACTGTTCCAGAATGAGAATGAAAGGGAGGGAAATAGTGGTATGGGTGACAGAGAGAACATAAGGAGGAATAGAGGTTATGAATATGTGCCTGCATAAAGAAGAAGATATAGAGGGCATTGATTGGATGAGAAGGACAAAGATTGAAAGTATATGTGAAGGCAAAAGAAGGAAGATGGGGAACATACATTTTTGGAAGCAAGAGGAGGAAAAAGAGGTCCATAATTATTGCTTTTGATCTGACAGACTCTACACCTACCAGTAACAGATGAAAGTATGCAACACTAGTGCAGTAGAGTAGAGTTTTCCCCAGTACTTATTTCTTGTTTTCTCAAACGTAGAATTGACAGAAATAGGTTTCACTTGGCTCTAATTTTATTAAGCCATGGCATGGTATTTTAAGATCATAATTTGATGATAGCATTAAATGCAGGTCCATAAAATGGCTATAACCTAATGTTAAAATGAGTAATAACTGATTGGGCAATAGAAATAAATTGTGTACAAAGATTTTCAAAGACCCCCTCTGGTTTTTGTTGCATAGTCCTTTGTCTATTATTATTCTCTTGAACGTTGGGATACTGTTTATGACTAGATGTTAGCACAGGCAACCAAAGCTGCTAAACCACTATGTTGATGGTAACAAAATTGAGGGATTTATGGCCACCTACTTGAGTGCTCAAACAAAATAAATAAATCGCAATGTACAAAACAAAAAAGAAATTAATAGCAGAACAAACCACAGGTGGAAAAATACAAAAATTAATTAATTAACTAATTAGGGTGTAAAAAGATCCCACATATATGTTACTCGACATTTATGAATACAATTTAGACATATGCAACTCATCCAAGTGGATGGATGTGTAAGGTTAATCAGCAACCATAAGGTTAATTAGCAACCATATGTAAACAATGCAAGACAAAGCAAAAAGAGCTGCAGCAGAATTTCTATTAGATGAACAATGCCATAAAGAAAGGGATGGAATCACTGTCAAAACTGCAAAAATAAATTGAGCATGCTCGTGAAGAGCAGACTTCAAGACTGAAAAGAGAACACTAGCCACATAAATGACTTCAAGATAGAAAAGAGAAACTAGCCACATAGTTGATAGCTAACAAGTAACAAGAGGAAATGCTGAAGGACAGACATATAGCAATAGCAAGAGCAAACAAACAGATTGAAATACAGCCACCCATTCAGCAAAACGAACCTATATTAGAAATGAATGAAAACCGCAGCCATACATTCAGCGCCAACAAGAGCTTGTACATACAAAAATGGAATGCTTACCACAATGGAAAACATAAGAGCCTATGGAAAGAACTGTAAGAGAATTTCAAGGCACTATGATTAAGAGTTGTCCACTGTTCTGATATAATGATAAAGATTTACAGGAAGAGATAAAGGCAAGATTTCAGGAGAACTCAAAACATAGAACACAGGAGGTCCAAGCAAACTGATATCAGGTAGACAGCTGATTGACGGAAGCGATGCTGATTGACAGAAGCGATGCTGATTGACGGAAGCGATGCTGATTCACGGAAGCGATGCTGATTCACGGAAGCAATGCTGATTCACAGAAGCGATGCTGATTCACGGAAGCGATGCTGATCACATCCATGATGGTAATAAGTCAACTACGCAACTACCTGTGTGCATTACATATCAACCGTATCAGCACTCAACCTACTTGATTAACATGTTGTTAAAATCATTACATTTCATAGCTGTTCTACCATTGGTTAAATGATTTTAAATGTTGTCATTTATTTGTAAATTGAAAATACAGGGAGTGGATTTGTCAAATTTGAAGAACAAAACCACAACAAAGGCCTTTAATGCAAGGTCTAATAACCATGACATTCTCATCTTCTTGAAGGAGTTGTGGCATCACATCAAGCATAGGCTGCAGAGTGAACAGCAGGAATTTCCAATCCTGACAACTCATACAGCTGGCGAGTGAAGCAGATATGGATATCACTCCAGTGGCCAAATAGCTGGCACTGGAGAAATAAGCGCGAGTCGCCCCAGGGTGAAATGGCTGCCCCACCTTCCATATCCTCCCCATGCTAGCAGGACCAATTCCAAGCTTAACTTGCATGTCTAGTATATGTGGTGCCACACAGATCCAGACCACGGTAATGACGGGTGCATGTGTAATATGGTCTGTGCTTCGTACTATTTGGGCCTGGCGCTTCTGGACACCAGGTGTTTTCCTGGTGGAATGGCCAGTTTCACTGCTTGTGGTGGCCGGTTTTATTGCTGGGTGATGGACTGGCCTCGTTTGCTGCTAGTAGCTCATTGGCATTTTAAAACTAAACAATGCAAACAAATGGTTTTGCATTTGGGTGGTCCCTGTGCCCTGCAGCATCACCAGACCTGGGCTTTGGGGTGATAGGGGGTAGGTAGTAGGGGTTTGCTGTATCTTGGCTCAGAGAGTGCTATACATATATGATAATGACTCATCAAAAGTCAAGTTACAGTGTATTTCTTTTATAATGTGATCTTTGCAAAGCATTTTAGTTTAAAACGCTAAATTATACCATTGCATTAAGTGGCAATTGTTAGAAGTGACAGATTGTTAGAAGTGACAGGTTCTAATTATGAACTTAGAAACATTCAAACCCCCACCACCCTAACAACGATGCTATTAGTGAACCAAGAGAAAAACTGTCTTATGTACCCTATACCTGGCCTAGGGTGGTAATGTAGATTAAGTAACATTATTATATTTTGCTTTTGTGCCTCACACTCACCTGACGGATTTAGTTTAAGTTGCTCTCATGTAAAAATGAAGGAAAAACAGGCAGTATCCAAAATGTAATTGCCTAGGTTCACACAATGTGGTCACGAGGAAGCCAAGATTGATACATGCCCGATTCTCTCTCCCATTTTAAATCAAAGCTTAATGCTCTGTGTTTAATTCTTTGAGGTGCTAAATCTGTGCATTATGTTGTATGCATCCAGGCTATGCATGCTTCATAAGGACTGATGGTAGTGGTGTTTTGGAGGGTGATGCTTTAATGTGTAAGCTAACATGAAAACCAGAGCACCCACCATTGATTAGTGCATTGAGACCATTTACTCCACATAGCTAAAAGTCTTTATTTATCCACCCACTCCTCACCATACAACTATTCAGTGCTTAATTTGTGCCGGTGGTTTCTGGGGCTTAGCACCGGCACTTATTTTACAGGGCCGGGTCTTTTGAATTTTTCTCCCCTGGGCGGTGGGCTTTGTAATTATTAGAAATAAACTTACCTGTGTCCTGCTCTCGGATGTTTGCCTGATATGTCTCCAGACGATGGCCTTCCCGTGTCCAGGCATGATGACTGCATCACGGTAGTGATGTCAGCAGTGCACGCCTGCATATCACTAAGGAACGTCATTATTCCAATTGGATCATTTATGTGGAGGAGGGCGGGCTGATGGGTGAGTTGGGGGCGAGGTAGGCTGTGAAAGTCTGTTGAGGTCGGAGAAACTGAACGTGCGGTAGCTTACTTTAACAGCTCGCATGCACTGATCTGAAAATGAAACCAGGTGAAACAAGCCAAACATAATTTATTCTGCCCCTTGCCCACCGCCAAATGCAGTCTGACATCGGTGATGGTGTGTGCATTGCACATGCTGCTCTGCACTGGCAGCACTGTATAACAAGCATTGGCATAGCCAATAGGTCTCGCCTTTGGGACCTTATGTGTTTAGCCAGAACTTTTGGCTATGTTGTAGAGCATTGTGGCTGCTGTGCATCATGTTGAAAAGTTATAATAAAAAGTGTTGAGCATTTTTGTTACCTTTATACAAACCAAGACGACATTATACACAACTGAACAACCTGATTAAAAAAAGATTTTAACATTAAAAATGTCTGATAGTTTTTTTGTACTTATGTGGCACAGTGGTATTATGTGGAGTGTATTTGTTGCATTGAATAGAATGTAATTATGTGACATGTAATTATGTGGCACTGAGTGGTATTATATGGAGTGTATTTATGTTGCATTGAGTAGAGTGTAATTATGTGGCATGTTATTACGTGGCACTGAGTGGTATTATGTGGATTGTATTTATGTTGCATTGAGTAGAGTGTAATTATGTGGCATGTAATTATGTGGCACTGAGTGGTATTATGTGGAGTGTATGTTGCATTCAGTAGAGTGTAATTATGTGGCGTGTAATTATGTGGCAGTCTGTGGATAAAATGATCTCTCAGAAAAGAACTCTTATATATTGCAATGGCATCCCAACAATTCGAGAGAAACTGCAAGGACAGAGGGTGTTTAAAAAGGCAGCTGTTAAGCAAAAAGTACATTGCAGTGTACGCTGTAAATAAACTAAAGGGTTTCCTTAGAAGATTCACTGGGCTTTGTTTCGCCATTAAAATTGCCTACAATTCTTTAGTTTACTGTATCCGTTTTCACGGGATAACACTAGAGATTAGGCAATAGAGAAAAACAGGAACAATGCAAACACATTAGGAATGCAGTACACAGTGCTTAAAAAGAATACATAAATGTGCAGGTACTCAATAGACCTCAGTAACCTGTTCACTAGCGAGAAGTGCCCGTATTTCCATGTTAACCATGCTATACCACTGCTGAGAAGTACTGGCAGACTCTCTTGTAAAAATAAATAATTCATATGGTCAGTCCACAATATTACCTGCCAATTTAAAGCACTGGCCATACCACCTCAAGATATAAATTGAGATTCAGCAATTAGACAAATTAAATCATCAATGTGACGGGGTGGCATTCATTACCATTGCTTGCATGTTGCCCCAATCGCTGATTTTTCAGTTTCCCCTATGGCTTTGAGATGAAAATATTCAACCCTGAACTCCGCACAACGCAAAAAATCAACTGTATGTGATAGCAGGCAAACGCAAAATTCAGGCATCAAATGTGGGCTATCATTCTCATGAAATGCAACCAAATGCACTTAGGAAATGGAAAGCGTGTTTAACGCACAATCCAAGGAGCAAACCAGGACATTGTGATGTCTTCACCAACTTGGAAAAAGATGACGCATTCACGGCGGCATTACATTTAGGGTATCAACACAAAAGAACACAGAATTAAATACGGAAATATGTTCCTAAAATATCAATATGGCCAACACAGCAGACAGATATAGGTACGTGTTTCACCAAGGCGCCCCACCGACAAAATGTGTCAGGCAACCCTTCATCGGGGAACGTGAAGTAACTCGGCACCACCCTCCAATCAGTGCAAGTTCACTGTTGTTAAGGGATTACAGTGTGCTTGGCATGACAATGAATAGGCAGCGCCATCTCACGTTGTAATGCAACTCGCTGTCTGGAACGGTGGCTTGCAGGCGTCCTTTATTCAGCAAGTGCCAAGTGCATGTTTAATCAATACTACATCACGCTCGCACATGCAGCCGGCGCCGCTGTCCCCATGCCCCTCAGATGAGACTGGGTGATATGCTATGCCAAGCCCAGAATCCCTCGGACGCGGCATCGGGAACGGTGAATGCAGGTGTGGGGTGCTCCCAGGACTGGCGTCACGGCTCAGACTCGTGCACACATTCCTCAATGTCTGGGGCACTATCGCGTAGTGGAGCGGAGCGTGTGAAGTACAGTTACAAGGCGCCGTGAGTCGCATCTATGGGTGACTGACGAGAAACCGAGCACGGAGGCTCGTCTGGAGGGACTGTCGCGACGCAACCACTCGTAGGCAGCAAATATTTCAGAGCGCAACCTTTGTTCTCCATTGTTTCCGAGCCCCACCAACAAGGGACGTGCGCTGCTTTTTCATTCAAAACATTCACCGCAAGCGAGAAGGGAACCATACATCTATGAGGACGGGCCCCTTTTAATGCCGGAGATCGATCCAGAGAGCATCATCCTTCACTCGCGCTGCCTAAATGGATTTTTGATGTATTGGGCTTTTTTTGTGAAGCATTTGGTAACCCAGGACAACCTGTGTACGTTTGCTTTTCTAGAAAACTACCTGCGAGTGGTGTGCACGCGCGCTACAAGGGAAAACCAGCACGACCAGCGCTGACCGCCATCTGTTTCCTATTGCGATAATTGGAAACAGATGGCGCTACTGCTCGCTCCCGAGGTCCCTAGGCCACAGTAGACAGAAGGCGGGACATGCACCCGCCTTGGGCCAATTGCGTGCTGTCTTTCTAAGAAAGACACATGCAAAGGCCAATAGCGGGTGAAAAAAAAAAGCACAAGCGTGTTTTTAGAGTTGAAAAGCCCTTACTTAAAGTCTCGCAGACAGCGCATGCGCCCTGGCTCAGGCGAGACCTAAAAACTGCCAGCTCCAGCACGGTGTCTCCCGACAGTGCAAGGTAAGGGAACTTTAGTAAATGCCTCAAACGGGTGTAAGTTAAGAAGGCGCACAGATGTAATTGGCAACAGCATTAAGTTATGCTTTCACGCTAGAGGCTCGATTGAGTTTGATTTTTCAGTACGAAATCCTAAATACAGTGGTGCAAGGGAGAGTGTGTTTCACTGAAGGCAGATCAGAGTAAAGGGAGGCCGAATGGCGGGGAAACAATGGTAGGTGTCTTAAATTAACAGAAACAGATATGTGATTTGTTGTGCAATTTAAAAAAACAGCAAGGTGCCCCTTGTCCAGCGGCCTGCAGAATGTTACACAGTGTGTCTGCACAGCTGCCCCAGGGCCCATGTCGTGTGTAGCACCTTCAGATAGACAGGCTTTGTAGCCAACAGCACATTGCATTCCGAGACTTGTAGGGCTGCATCTCTAATGGAAAGTCACTACAAGATCCAGAATGCAACTTGCTGCTCAGCTAGACTTGTGCTCCGGCTCTGTCTGCTAGATTCTGGTGCAGACCTAGTTTACTAGCCTGAGGCTCTTCTGAAAAGCAGGACATGGCAATGTTATGTGAGAGCACAAAGTATTCTGCAGCAGATGTGAATCTGTCTGTGCAGAACTAATGGAGATGCCAATCTGCAAGGGCCTTTGCGAGAAGTCTGCACCACGAGGTAAAGTTGTTTTTTAACTGTAACACCACTGTCAATATTCCAATGTTACTGGATTTTTTTTATTGCACAATAAAGCACAGATTTGTTTCTGTTACTTTTATTGCACCATCACTGCTGTCCCAAGGGTGAAATAAGTTTAGATTTTAGAAGGGATGTCTTGGCATGTGGTGCAGGGTTCCTGTCAGCCCCCCCCGATCTTCTGATCTCCCTCGCTCTCATTTCCTCCCTTTGACCCCATTCTCTCTGTGGTATTTGGTGGACATAGACGAAAGAACACTCTAGGAACTCATAGACTGGGGAGTCTCGGCCCTCAGATTTTATTTATGATACGCATAGCTTAGAGGGTTAATGTGCCAGTACTTAATTTGTGCCGGTGGTTGCAGGTGGAGCCCACAGCACTCGTTTTTGGGGACCAGCACTTGTTTTAACTCATCACACTTTGACGCAAATCAATAAGGAAAATAACAAAAGAGGAAGAAAAGGACGGAAAAAACAGTGACATACAAAGATAGCAGAGGTGAAAGAGAAGCTGCAAGAGTGAGATCAAGTGGAAGGGGATGTCTGGTGGCAGATTAAAGAGGCATGAGGTGGCATCAAGGCTATGCAGCCTTGGTGTTCGGCACCTCTGACATTCTGCAGCTTCGAGCAGCACTGTGAGCACCAGCACTTGTTCTTTTACAAATTAAGCACTGCAACTATTCATTCATTGAGCCATGCAACCCTGTCTTCAATCTACATCCATCCATTCCATAGTTGGACATGGTTTCATAATATATAAATGTGTTGGAAAACACAACATATTTTCAATTTTTTAAAAACATTTCTTTGGAGGAACTGCCCCAAACTCCCCTTGCCATGCCCTGCCCCCTGACCACCTACAGTGTGGGGGCTGGTTTAACAACATTTGCAAGGGCTAGTTTTGGTTCCCAGTTTGCCCAGAGATGCTCCTCTGCTATGGCGGAGGAGTGTCACCTCCCCTCCCCCAAAACGGCAGGAAAGGAAAAATAAAATGATAATTAACACTCGTTTTATTTTTCCTTTCCTGCCGACTGCCGAGTCTTGGGGGTGGGACCTGAGAGTGACAGGCACTGAGGGGAGTGGTAATGCACTGCCATCACTGCGCATGACGATTTGCTGGCCGTCTCAAGCCGCCAAACCGTCATGCGCAGTGAAAGCTCTCTCCAACCCAGCAATGGAGCTGGGTTGGGGACAGCAGTCACAGACTCGCAGTCTGTCCTGGAGCGCAAATCGAGGGTGCTCAGGCCAATCCTGAAGCTGCTCTCATGCATGAGAGCACATTCAGGATTGGCCGCAGGGCATTCTGGGAGCCTGTGCCTTCGTGCAGTGAGGAGGAGCAGAAGAGCGTGAGGGGGACGGCACAATCCTTATACCCCTCCCCTGACCCCCATCTCCCCCCAACCCCTGCCCGGCCACTCGTCAAGCACACCGGCCTCTACAGTGTTTGCCTTTGTTTGTGGAAGAGTTGCAAGTGCTCTAGAATTCTCAAGCATGAAGTCTACAGCTCACCTCTCCAATGGCCTGCCATACATGGAGAGGTGTGTGTTTTTTTGGCCAGAAAGTCCGCTGTTTATTGGTGTTAATGGCTTTATAGATTGAGCAGGGAGATGTGAATTTCAGTCGTGCTGGGATGGAAATCTAGTTAAGTTTCTAGACTGTGGATTTGATATGGTTGTATTAGCCTTGTACAGGTAATGAAGCAAGTAGCTGCATAGGAGAGGTCCTAAAGTCAGATGAGGGTGGAATGTACGAGGCCAGCAGCATCGTATTGCCTTTAACAGCGTGAGAAAAAGTGAGAGCCTGAATTGTGGAGTGTAATGAGTGGCCTGGGGTGCATGATTAGATCCTGCAAAGAACCTTTTTGCAATGCCAAGCCCTCTAATATTTCTTGTTATTCTGCTCTTTAAAGGATAGGGGCAGATTAAGGTAGAAACCCAAAGATGAGGCACTGCTAGTGCGGAAGGGGAGAAGCCTTTATAGTATAATTTTGGTTTAAAGCTTTCGCTTCTGATTAGAAAGAACCCCGTTTTTGCTTAGGTGTAGGTTATGACAAACCCTGCGCATCTAGGACTGAATCATGCCTAGTCATAGAAGCAGAATGTTAGATTTACATCAATAGAGACGTCAGAACTTTCCTGGGAAGCCAGTTGTTAACCATATAGGACCTCATTTACGAGGCACTAGTGGCACTTTTGCGCCACCGCAGCGTCAATTTTTTGATGCTCTGGTGGAGCAATGTGCCGCAGCGTATTTACAAGGCCACGCAAACCACTTTACATGGCTTTTCATGGCCCTGGAAATATGTGCCCATTTCACGCAGAACACTGCATGAAAGGGATGTTCCATGGGTGTTGCTGTCGGTGTTCCCACTCAATACCCATGGAATTTGAAGCATTCCCAGATTGATGAGGAATCGTAAACCTGGGAATGTGTCAGAATCCTACACCTCCCCAGGGGAGGCGTAGAAGGAGTGCAACAAGGAGAAATGCTTTTATATCTCCTTGTATTTTTCTCTTAATATGCGTGCTGCATTCTGCCGTACGCATTGAAAGAGGAAAATGCCATCAATGTTGTTTTTGTGCAGGAAGGTGTCCCTTCCTGCACAAATACAATCATCCCCGCAATGCAGGCAACATGACGCAAGGGTGTCTGCATTGGTGCACGGCTGCTGTTTGTGCGCCAGCGCAGGGGAGAAGGTCAGGAATGCGCCATATCTTGTAGATATAGTGCATTCCTGCCCTTTTCTTTTGACGTACGGCAGCACAGCGGGTAGACCTGCTGCGCTGCTGTGCATCAAATGTTTGTAAATGATGCCCATAGTATATTGATTCAGGCACCTAAGACATGCAAATAAACGTGTATGTCAGCCAAAAAATAGTATAAAATGTCTATGGGGATCCATCAGTTGCCTAATATCAATATTTAACAAGGATGCCAACGTAGGAGAAGCTTTGACCAACCACACAGAAGACAACATTTTGCAGACTTTGGCAAGAAATGTAAAGCCACAAAGGCTCCCTAGACACAGTACTTGATTACACGCACAACACACTCCCACAGTGTAGTATATAGCACTAAGTTAAATGTTATGAATAGATATAAGAGGTTCAGCATGTGAATCTGCAAATGTTTATATGAAACAATCTCTTAAGGCCACAATAGCTATTTTTGTTCTAAAGGTAGGGCAGAAATGGATCCGGGGTTCATCTATGAACTTACATTTTCTCTGATAGATCTGGTGCTAGCTCAAAAAAAATTCCCCCATCCAAGAGCTTAAGCAAAGACTCCATATATCTCGATGATCTATCTGTATCTCACCATTCTAATATTACTCATTAGAACATGTTTGATCATTGCTGTTATCAAGGAGGATGGGGTCATTTGGCTATTTTTTTAATGGATTTTTATGATTGGTTGCCTGCACATGGTTTACAGCAATTATGTTAATCCAAGTTTGTAAGGTCTTGACTTATCTTCCACCTAATTGTTCCGGTCCTCACTTTGGGACTTTGGCAATTATGTACCTTCACCGTGTGATATTGAAGAAGAGATCTTCGGCAATAACTCGGTCTTATAGTATAAATACTATGCTTAACAGGAAGTTTACTAGTTTCGGGACATGAAGAAACTTCTGTATCCTGCATGTATTTTAAATAATGAATTGTTCTGCAACATTCTCTTATGTTCTCCTTTCCTTTCTCTGTAGGTGAGGAAGCACTTACCATGTACATGGACAAAAGCCGGCTGGACCGTAAGTCAGGCAATGCCACACAGAGCGTGGAAGCACTACATCAACTGGCATCTTCCTACTTTGTTGACCGAGATGGCACCATGCGGCGTCTCCATGAGATCCAGATCTCCACTGGTGCTATTAAGGTATATGAGTCTGTCTTCAATGACTTAACACTGTGGGATATGAGAAGTCAGGATGCAATGGTCATGTGAAATAGAGACCAAGAACAACATATTAGCACAACGTACCAGAGTACGAGGGAAATTGAAATGGAATTTACATGATAAAAGCAGTTAAAGAGAATTAGCGGTCATGAAGAAGTATAATTTATGTCCGACTAAATGGCGTGTAACGTAAGAAAACAGAATGGAAATGCAAATGTAGGCATCCTTTATTTACAATTCAACCAACAATTTCTGAATACTTGACCGCAAGAGTCAAAATGTTGTGCTGTTTAATTTCTGTGTGTTGCTGTGGTACAACCTAGTTGGCTACAAAAGTGCAACAAATGTAAATACTACTATACATATATTATTTCTGTTATTTCTTGTGAGCATATTTTCATGAATATTCTCCCTTACATACCTCTTGACTTAAGTCTTCTGCATTTCTCTCAGTGCCTTAATATGAATCTGTGCAACTACTTTCTCTTTTGCACATACATATATATACGAATATTTCACTATTGTGATGCTGAAATACATGGGTCTGAGATGCTATAGATGAATGTTTAATGAATACTTGTATTTCAAATATCACTGTAGCACAACTGACAGCGCATTGCCCTATAGTTAACTTCTGATTGGGTTCTATAGGGGTTCTATAGGGGTTCAAGGATGTATATTGCATTGCATATATTCAAATGTTTCTATATATTTTTTCTATTTTGTGTAGTCACTTTATTATTTACCTATGACATAATGTGTAGTTTTTCTGTGTTTATAATTCAAATATATATATATATATATATATATATATATATATATATATATATATATATTCAACTACGGTTACAAGGATGTTATAGTTAAGGCCAGATATTACTCCTACAAAACCAGAGAAATTCAGCCGTCAAGTTAGCTTAGTTAACTATAACTCCCGCCCCCGCAATGCACTGCTCATGACCTCACATATTACATCACTCATGACATGGTCAGTGACATCACTGATGACATCACTGATGACATCACTGATGACATTCCAAATGACATCACTGATAACATCACTGGTGACATTATCCACAGAATCTCTGTCGCACCCACTCACACCCCCATATAACTTTTCATACAGCCACTCCAAATTCCACACAACCATTCTCAAACCCATTTTGTGAATTTCTAAGGTTTTTTAAATTCTATTTGCTATCTCTAACGTCCTTGTAAACTTTGTTTTTTTCAGTGAACTATAACGTCCTTGTAACCTTTGGTTTTTTCAGTGAATATAAATATATATATATGTATATATATATATATAGCTATAGATATAGATTTTTTCCCACAAAAACCACGGTTAAAGGGACGTTATAGCTAGGTGAAATGTCAGTTAAAACATACAGTTTTAAACCAACAAAACCACTTACTTTCACCAGTCATAGTTATCTATAACTCGTATACTAAAGTACTAAAGTAACTAAAGTAACTATATTTTGCACCCCCATCATGCACAGTGTATCATCAGTGATGTCACTTCAGATGTTGCAATGATGTTAATAATGATGAGATAGAATATTTTGTTACTGATGTGATATGACAGGTAATTAGCAGTTCAATGCAAGTGTCGGAGTTATAGTTATTTTATGGACCCATAGAATCAATAGGAGGGTCCCGAGGGAATCCTGCATGGGTATGACTTTCTGTTCTGGGTACTGCAGAAGTAGTGCGAGACTTGGAAAAACTAAAAAAAAAAAGGTTTAGTAAGAAGAGTCTGGTTTATTTAAACTTTGAGCCTAGAGGTTTCCTTACAGGTCTAAATAAGCGAGGTCATTTGAATGTCTTAGTAGAATTTCTATGTTTTTCGTTATTGAAGTACTGCAACATCTGATATCGGTACTGCTTTACATGTGCCAGATGGAGAAACATCATTTAATTGTCTAATTAAATTAGTTTGATGTATAAGCAGGGATTCTCCACCCTCAGGCCAGAGCAATATTCACAGGCTGATCTGTGAATGGTTGGAAGATGTGAAAAGAGCACAATCAAAAGCAAGTATCATGTTATAGCTTCAGGAATCCAGCTGCAGTCCTTTTAAATCCAAAGACTCATTGGGCATGTGCATTCAGTGCCTGGGACTATCCATAACCATCTGGTCGCAATCATCATGTTAAAGTCTTTGTCGATTCACTCAATCTTTCATCCCCTGAAAATGCTAAAACGAGCAGAACTGAGAAACATCAGCTATCAGCAAGAAGAATCTTCTTTGATGATAAACTCTTTCCAAAATAGACTTCTGTGTTCTGATTGAGAGAGTTTAATAAGGACAGTCATTGAGTACAGTACTAGGAAGAATGTGGAGCTCTGATGTCCTTGAAGGGGATGCAAGGGGCAGATTAGATGATGGGTGTGGGAAAAGAAGGCAAAGAGTCTTCAAAAGTTGAGAACTTAGTACACAATGTACTGTGACCATGTATGATGTGTTCTCTATCCTAGACACTATTATGTTGGTTATTGAAAAGTGCAAATACTTCTGAAGTTTGTGCAGACTGGAAATGGCTTTGTGGTTTTTTTTTTTTTTACACTACTTATGGTTGAGTGATGCACCCTTACAGATGTACTGGTGATTCCTAGTACAAAACATTCGGATGGATCACTTGAAGAGAAAAAAGCCTTCACATTGCCATAGCCCAGTATAAGCCTTGCCGCACCTGGAGACAAGCATGTGTACAGTATCAATAGAGGGTAAAGCCCTAAACAAAGTGTGCTGTTGAGACTAACATCGCACAGGGTGGATTAAAAGAAGCTCCCAGGGTGAGCTCCATTAAAAACCTTCCTTCACAGTAGCACCCATTGAGTTCCAAGGTGAGAGGCATAAAGAAATCTCCTCCCCGTCCAGAACACATTTGTGAGTGGAAGTGATGAAGAGAGCTTCCGTATATGGTGGGGCACCTTGAGGACTTGATAGGAACTCCCAGATGAGAAAAATATAAATATTGCCCACTGCTAGAACAGGGTAGATAGAATCTGACTACTTTTATAGCTCTCATGGAGAGGGTAATATCATTGGAGTCCAGATCTGATAGGCTTCATCCCTTCCACCCACTGCTCTTCCACTCACCTCACATCCCCAATATTCCCTTCCCCTCTCCACTATAATCCCGCACTCTTACACCAATAATCCTCACTACTGCCTTCTCTGTATCCCTACATCCGAACTACCTACTAAAAACATCACTGCATGCAGGGCGCCCTTAGTTTGTAGCTACTTTCTTTTTTTTAAAGCAGATTTTATTGGCATTTGAGTCATACACAGTTCCTGTGGGTTCAAGTCTTAGTTTGTAGTTACTTTCTTACTACTTAAGTCACATGCTTACACACACCTTTGGGGAATATAAGTGTCCTCTAAAGAGATTATTACGATTTATTGAGAAATATGGAGATTTTTCACCTGTAACCAGCAGTACAAGAAATGATGACAAAGTTCTGTAGATTAACGTATAAATGATGCCTTCGCTAACAGAATCACAACATCACAAAGCTCTCTGTCTTGTAGGTCACTGAAACCAGGACTGGTCCTCTGGGATGTAGCAGTTACGACAACCTGGACTCTGTGAGTTCCGTCCTGCTGCAGAGCACCGAAAGCAAACTTCACCTCCAAGGTAAGGACGGGGCAGGTTAGATGCAGATGAAGGAAGGGACACAGTTGGAAGAATTACTGAGTGAAGAATTCTTGTCCTCTCTTTGCATTCCCAGTGACTAACAACTAATCTCTGCACTTTGCATCTTTAGAAAGTTTTAAATGAATGAAGTGTATTTTGGACTTGTGCTAAATCAGTAGATTGGACTTACATAATCAGGCCATATTTCTCAAAAGGTTAGGGAATGTATTACGTACCACGTGCTCCTGTTTTTAGAGTAAATTTCTGACATTTTTGGCATTCACATAGAATTTCACAAATAATCTTTGAGAGCAGAGGCAGTCAAAATTTCCCAGAACAAGCTCGAAAATTCTTTCATGAATTCCAATTGTATCACAAGTTAAAGCTTTTTTTTTGCAGGTATCAAAGTAATAAAGATATATATATATATATATATAAAAATCCTGTCCTTTGTGAATTTTTTGTTCCGCAAATTTTACAAGACGTACCAGGTGTAAAATTTCCAGCGCTTTTTCATCCGCAGGAGGATGGTTTGAGCATTAAATTACTTCAGGGAAAATTAAAATCAATCAAAGCTAAGAGAAATGTTCTCCTTAAACCAGTGTTTTGCCAATATCTTGTGTGACTTTTGAATGGGAAGTATCCGCTTGCATTCAGTTTTCACAAGAAATACTGACAAGTAAATGTTACTTAATTTTTGTGAATCTTTTCAAAGCATATTTGTGACTTAACCCTCCCCAGATATATATGTGGGTGCAAATAATTTTCGAGATTATTTGCAAGATTTTGTTTTTTTCCTTTCAAATAAATTTATTTTTCCCTTTAATTTCACTGCCACAAATTTTAAGGATGTTCTCTGCCAATTCCCACAGTCGAAACAGACAAATCTCTGAATATATCCAGGGTGAAAATGAGGCCCAGGCGAAATGTAAATTACGCTGGCGTAACTCGCATAATTCATGGATTTTTGGTTTATGCTTGTTCCATGAAACTCCCAAAATTACACCACTCTAATACACTGCATAATTATACTCTATTTTCATCAAATTTGTACCACAGGTGTGTGAGTATATCACAAATGGCTAGAATGGCAGCACCTGTTGCTCGCGTCACTTATGTGTTTCGAGTCGCATTTCATGTTAGTATTTTTTCTAAAATTTCACGTAATCATGCAAAAACAAATTATGCAAATTTTGCGCACTTCTAGTGAAATGTGGCTGGCAAAAGTTTGTGCACCCTCCCAAATTTTCAAATATATGGTTCATAACCTGCTTTCAAACACAGTTACTTGGTTCCACCACCCCCTCCCACTTTTTCAGGGTGCAATAATTTTTCAGCTACTTCCTGCATTCAGTACTGTTCCATGTACAGCACCTCATTAGTGAGATAGAGGTAATGTGATAGAAAATATTCCTCTGTAATGCGTGCGTCTGCCGTAACTTCCATGAGTTCGATTAACCGTAATAAAAGCCTTACAACGAATACATCTATATTTAGATAATTCATTGAGGCAGTTTTGAAGCGTTTTAGAACATAGAAAGGACTATTGATGGATCCCCTATTATTGAAAAAGGAGTTTTCAAAAGCATTCACTGACCTGAGCCGAGACAAATAGGAAATATACACAGTATCCAATTCCCTGCAATAAAATCAGATGTGGATCACTGTTTTGAAAAAGCACTATGGATGCAAGTGTGCCTTGTTTGAAAGCTTTCTCCCATAGGTAGACTCCTCCGATGGAGTCTTGGTTGGTTACTGTAAGAAATTGGGTTATTGGTTGACTGGGGTATGAGCCCTGGTCCAGCAGCAACAACAACAATCATTTTCAGGGTAAGGTACAAGAAAATCCCAAGTTAACCTGTGCTCAACCCCCTGATAGAAAGGCATAGAACAATCAGACTTAACTTAGGGGCAATGTGTAAAGTATGTGTGCAGCACTTCAAACAGTAATAAAGTGAAAAAACCACCCAAAAAGAATCCCACACCAGAATAAAAAATAAAGTAAGGTTTAATAAATTAAACAAGTCCTTAATGAGAAAAATCCAGTCAGTAGAACCAGAGTTATACAGGATTAAAGATTTCAGTAAAAATAGCGCCAAAAAGCACAAAGTGCCAATGTGGATATCTGATCATGCCGGACCAGGACAAAGTCACACGTACAGGCTGACCATGATGGAGAGCGAGCCGGCTACAGGGACCTAGTTAGGCACGCTGAACAAAGTAATATCCTAGTTTGCGGAACGTTGCGAAGATCCGCGATTTGTCGGTTCCGAGAAGTGAAGAGGCTGTGATGCAAGGGCCTAGGCCGTCGTTGAGAATCCCATTGACGAGGGCTTGCAATGCTAATTCCGGCACTGAGGATGAGTTGCGCAGTCAGGCCAATGCATCGGGTTGAGGAGCTGTGAAGCTGCGATGCGGAGTCCGGCATCGAGGCTACTATCAATGATGGATGAGAGAGCCTGCGCCGAAGATGCATTGCACAACGGTAGGTCAGAGTGATACGATGTGGGTCTTTGCAGTGGTTCCAATCCATGAAGCAGCGGCGAATCGTCGGTTCTGCTCGGGTTGCGATGTGCAGCAGAGGAGATGCGTTGGTTCCGCTGGATCCACAGAGGCTGGCAAAGCACCTTAGGCCCTCTTTCAAGGGTGCAGAACTGGGGTGACACCACTTAGCAAGGTTGACTCACAGATGGAAGAATCCAGATGCTGGGGTTGAGATCGTTGGAGCCTTCTGTCCCTGAGGCTCAGTCAGATGCAAGCCAACTAGCCCTTGGAGTCACTCTGGGGTCCTGGGTTCAAACAGATGCAGTTCCAGTCCTTCTCACCCAGGTAAGAGGGCAGCAGGCAGCAGGTCAGCACAGCATCAGTCCTTCAGAGCAGCAGTCCAGCAGAGTGGCAGTCATTTCAACAACACAGCAGTCCTTCTTCGTTGCAGAGTATCCCCAGGTCTAGAAGTGTACTGAAGAGGTGGTGTGTTGAAAATGGCCCTTTTTGCAGGGTTATCCCCAAACTTTTTGCTTCTTCCTCCTATTTTTTCCTGACCTGTGTTTGTTGGCTTTAGGACTCTGGGCACTTTACCACTGCTGATCAGTGCTAAAGTGCATATGCTCTCTGTGTAAATTGCTATTATGATTGGTTATCCATGATTGGTATATTTGTTTTACCAGTAGGTCCCTAGTAAAGTGCACTGAGTGTGCCAGGGCAGGTAAATCAAATGCTACTATTGGGCCTGCAGCACTGATTGTGCCACCCACATGAGTAGCCCCTGAAAAGATGTCTCAGGCCTGGCACCGCGGTGCCTGTGCGCAGTTTGTTAACTGCCATGTCAACTTGGCAAGTGTACCCGCTTGCCAGGCCCTACCCTTCCCTTTTCTTACACAGAGGTCACCCCTATGGTAGGTCCAAGGTACCCCCCTGGGCTGGGTGCAGTGTATGTGAAAGGTAGAACATATACTGGTGTGTGTAACATGTCCTGATACTTAAATACTGCCAATTTCGTTTTTCACTATTGAATGGCTATCTTGCCCCATATGACAGATGGGGAATGCTTTGTAACATTTTACAAGCTTATCTTCCCATAGGGATAAGATAGAAAAATGGAGTTTGGTATCCCTGAACTCAGGATTTAATAAAACATCTTTTAGTAAAGATGTTTTTTAAATTGTGTGTTTGAAAATACCACTTCTAGAAAGTGGCTATTTTCTTGTTCAACCATCCTGTGTGCCTCTGCCTGTTTGTTGATTGACTGTCTGGCTTTGGAGTGACAGGAGCTGGGGAGGTGCAGTGGCAGGGAGTCAGCACTAGGCGGAATAGGCCTGATCTGCATTTGGAGTGGTGGGAGGAGTAGCGCCTGTACCTGAATAGGTCTGTGCCTGCCTTCCACAATGCTGGGTCCGCCCCCCTGTGGTGTGTCTGGAGCCAAGGCTCACACTGACAATGGATGTTGTTGTGCACTTGCAGAGTGCCCCCCAGAACTGGTTGGAACTGGGCTCAGAGCCCCTTGCACAAAGCGAACAAAGACATTTTGGTATCAGACCCAAAATCCCAGACTTTTATATCATTCCTGGAATTCAAGAGGAACCATTGCCAAGGAGAAGAGCTGGAAAGACTGAGGAGAAGTACTGCCCTTGCTGTGTATCTGGGGTTGGCCTGCAGTTGCTGTTTCTGCCAAGGAAAGGAAAAGGACTTTGCTGTGTGCTGTGTCCCCTGCTTAAAGGAGATCTCCAAGGGCCTGAAGTGTGCTGGCCTCCTGTTCTGAAGTCTCAGGGACACAAAGACTTCACCCCCAGCTCCCCTGAACTCTATTGCTGTGAGTTCTGACCTGCCAAAAGGTGCCTGTGCCAGTTTTGGGCCTCTGGAGGTTGTTGCTGCTGTTTGGGAACTGGAAGAAAGAAGAAACTCAAAGAACTACAGAAATCAACGCATCGAGGGATCGCGGCTGAAGAGGAGCGACGCAGCACTGCTCGATGCCGCCGCATCGATCGCCAACGCATCCCGGATTTCCACGCATCGTGCCTGTGCGGCACGTTCGACCGACACATCACCTGCGGACCGGAACCGTCACGAAGAATCGACGCACCACTCCCCATACAGACCGGATTCGACGCGACCCTTCCTCTGCATGCAGTGGGACTGTCGCATCGCCTCCCCAAGGTCTCAGGAGTGTCGCATCTCTTTGTTTTCCGACTCTGCGGCTGTTTGACTTTTGGAACTTTCACGCATCTACAGGTACTTTGGTGAAAAGTCACGCATCCATAGTTTTCTATGGTACAAGTTCTTGAAACCTTTTGAAAGTCATATTTTTAACTGTGTATGTTGGATTTTGATCGGTTTGGTCTTGTTTAGTTTAGATAAAGATACTTTATTTTTCTAAACTGGTGTGGTGTCCTTTTGTGGTGTTTTCACTGAGTTACTGTGAGTGTTGGTACAAATACTTTACACATTGCCTTTGGGATAAGCCTGTCTGCTCGTGCCAAGCTACCAAGGGGGTGAGCAGGGGTTATATAGAGTGTGTATCCCCCTTACCCTGACTAGAAGCAAGGGTCCCTATTTGGACAAAGGTACCTACCTCTGCCAACTAGAGACCCCCATTTCTAACATGGTGTCGGAGGCCCATTATTTATACCTGGTGCCCTTACTCTGGAAGGTGGTAGAGCCCAAGCTTCAGACTAACTACAGGAAGTATGCAACCCTTTGTGTGGAGGCAGGACATAGCCTATTCTAGTGTAAGTAGGGCTCTGCTTACTTCCACACTCCCATCCTGCCAGTGATGGCCCATCCAGGCATACCTAAGCTCGCTATTGTGTGTGGCTGTTTAGGAGGAATACATAAAGCCCAACTTACAGCTACACCCAGTTATGGGACTCAGAGACTGGCTATAGGCACTAAATGCCTAAGGCACGTAACTGCCAACTTTCTAAAAGTGTTATTTTCAAAATTGTAACTTAAATCCGACTTTACCACGAGAGAAGCTGTTTTATTACAATTCCAAGGACACCAAACACGAAATGTTTACCCTCCCCCATTTAGAAATTTCAGCTTATTAAGTGTAATAAGATAACTCCAATGTTAGCATATGGGAGAGGTAGGACTTGCAGTAGTGGAAAAGAAATTTAAGGGTTTTTCACTGCCAGGACATGTAAAACATAAATGTACATGTCCTACATTTTAAATACATTGCACCCTGCCCTCTGGGTTGTTCAGGGCCCACCTAGAGGTGTCTTATATGTATTATAAAGGAAGAGTTGGGCCAGAAAAAGATTTATTTTGCCAGGTCGAAATAGCAGTTTAAAAATGCACAAACAGGATGCAATGGCAGGCCTGAGACATGTTTGAAGGGCTATATAAGTGGGTGGCACAATCAGTGCTGCATGCCCACAAGTAGCATTTAATTTACAGTCCCTGGGTGCATGCAGTACCATGGTACTAGGGGCTTACATGTAAATTAAATATGCCAATTTGGCATAAGCCAATGCTACCTACCATGTTTTAAGTATGTAGCACATACACCTTAGCACTGGTAAATTGTGCAGGGTTTTAAGGCCAGCGAAAACGAGATCAGCAAAAATAAGGGGAGGAAGGCAAAAGGTTTATGGGAAGACCACCCTAAGACTTTTACAGTTACTTTATAATTGAGCAAGATGAGCTGCAGCCTTTATCCACAGAAGAGACCATGAAATGTGGGGGTTCCTTTCTTATGTGCCACTCAAGTGCCAGAGTCTTTATATTAAACAGATGGGGGAGATCAGAGCAAATTTAGATACAAAGGCTGACAGAAGTCATATTAGTATCAGATGATGTGTGGCATGTGTTTTAGAAAGCCACAAGGCAAGAAACTTCTTTCTGATCACATGGCTCACAATGGCCTGCAACTTCTCAACCAGGAACATCTCTGAATATTTGGGAGCTTTAACTACCCACCCAGTAGCATTCATACATTTCCTGTAAAATAGAATATCAAAATCAACCATTTTGACCATTTCTTGAGATAGCACTGTAAAGCTGATGAGTCTTTTATCAAAGGAGGTGTGCCTTCAGGTGGAGCCTTCCATTTTCCTGGGTAAGACCCCACAGGCAGTGGAACTTATCAGTTATTGTAAAGACCTGTGACTGCCATTCTATGAGACTTGCAAACCTTTAAGACGCATAACCTACCAGTTGTGGAACCAAGCCACATTACACCATGAGGAGATGGTGGAGTCATTTGCTCCTCTGAGAGGTTCTAACTACGGAACCAGCAAAGGAGCTCCTGAAAGCCTAGACATGTAGGTTTGAAGTGTTGTGCCAAGAACATTCACAGATGTGCAACAAAAATGTACACCTTTTTTAGTTATTAAGTATGTATGCAGCATGATTCTCCTCAAACATACTACTACTCTCTTCTATTTTGCCAATAACAAGACTTTAGTACGAACAAGCATACATGAATCAGATGATCTCGGTCACTGGTTTCATAAAGCCCTGTCATGTTGGCAATTTGTTTTAGTATTTACTGCCAAGATTTTCACAAATGTTATTAAAGTTTTAGATCTACAAGGAGATCAACAGTAATGTAACATGCAAGATGCAAGGCTTAGTCATTTTCTTTTTTAAACCTTAACTTTTTTTTAAAGTTTGCAACACATCAATACATTTACTGGACAATATAACATCTGGGTTGCTGCTCTAGCTGACTTCATACCATATTTCATAGAAAAGGTTTTAAAAAAGATACTTCTAGAGGAATTGTAAAGTAGTTTAACATGTGTGATTCAAGTGTTAGTACATTTTTAAGAAAGTAAAACATTTTGCAAAACATCAATTAATTAACTGGACAAAATAACAACTGGGTTGCTGCACTAGCTGACTTAATACCATATTTCACAAAAAGAGGTTTTAAAAAGATACATCTGTTTTTTTATTAAACCAGGACAAACAAATATAATGGTAACTAATATTTGTATAGCACCCTTTAATAAATTGCACGAGCTGTCCTTCCAACTTATTCACCACCAAGCATTTGTAACACTGTTTAAAGGGAGACTTTTTTCACTGCTCGATTTCCATATGACCTGGCATGTAGGAAGGGTGTGTGTGGTGGAGCCACGAGGTCCAAGAGCTCAGAGATTGCCCAGCAAGGCTAGGGCAATACTTAGTTATTTAATGAGCCCCTCAGAGGGAAAATGGCTCCAGTCACACTAGAAAACCAAGATGCCATGGTAATATTTAGCACTGACTTCCCTAACATCTGCAAGCATTCACTAACAAAAGGGGAACCCTCGGAATTACCTTGCCATTACTGCAAACATTCAGCAATGGACTCCTCAGTTTGTTCACCAGCAGTGTTCCCTGTTCTTAATAGTCCTATGCTTTGAGTTTGTTTATTATGTTTTATGTATACTTTATGTATATTTGCGATATGTATATCTTCATAAACATTAGGTATTTTGCTCATAGGGAGATGGCACATGGAGTACATGTCTATCCATAATATTGAGGTGATTGTTCATGAAGCACTGTGTACATGCTCAGTGTGTGTTTCTATAACACATCATCAATGATTAATTGAAACAATGTGTTAAGGATTGGGCCAAATTATTAAACCACACTTCTCAAAACTCAGCATATTCTTTTAGCTATTCATAGTTTTAAAACAAGTATGGGGCAATTTTGTTAATGTGGGTGACTGGTGATACTCGGCAGCCATTCTTCACATCTGCTCCTGTGAGACCCACTCCCATCTACTCTTCAATTCCCAAATACTTGGGCCCAAGTTCTCTAGGTGCGCAACAGGTGTCTGTGTCCTGTTTCTGCACCCCCAGCATGCTTTGGTATTATAGAAGGGGACTCAGATGCTTGTGCACACATTTAGTACCAGTTCGATCATAAGGGGCATTCCCTCGTTTGCATGGGGCCTCTGTGCCCATTCCATATCATGGATGTGGGCATAAAGGTAAAGAGCGTGTCAGAAGGCGCCCTGACTGTGTGCCACAAAGGGGTGGTGCATAGTCAGTGTGCCCATGAGTACACCCTTTGAGAGCAGGGAAAAGGGGGTTACAAGGACTCCCCCAGATATCCCCCTGCAGGCGGGTACAGTGACTCACTGCACCTACCTACCTACAGGGGATCTTTGTCTGTGCTTGCAAAGAAGGCCACATGCTGCCTGCACTGTGAAAGACAAAGCGTCTGCTTCAAACAGTCTCTGCCTTTTACTAATGCACTGACCCAAGGGCAGAGACAAATTTGCATCTGGCCTGGATGCAGAGCATTATCTGTTATAATGTGTGTTGTCCCTGTTTGCACTCAGTACATCTAGTGGAAGGCATGCTGTCACGAATATTGTGTCTTTTCTATTCTAGGAATTCTCCTGCTTGAGTTACACACAGTAAACAATTGATAAAATTGCTGAACGCACATGATTTTAATGACGCATGTTTGATATATATTATGTTCTGCAGTGTGGTAATCAAGCCTACTTGAAAATATTTGCGATGTTTTATCTAAATGCTGACTGCTTCATTTTTACATCCGCTTGTTATTAATTTTTATGAGTTCTAGAAGGGTAATAACTTCATGGCTCACTTTGATGACATTCAAACAAAACAGTCAGATAGAATAAAAATAATTGAAAGGGCATCATGTCACTTTCTATCAGTTGTTTTCACCAAGAGTTCTTAATTATAGGATTATTTTATAAATATTGAGCACAGAAAGTGAACTGGAAAGAGGTGTCTTCACACAGGGCGTCACTGGGACAGGTTATAAATCATTTCTGTGGTTCCTGTTGAAGGCTACCAGAAGGGGAGGCACTTAGCCTTCATGCACTGATGTTTCAGAGCAGTGGGCCTCATGAGACAAGAATAGCAGGCCCTGCTATTTTCTTGAACACAGAACTTTATTGTTCAAACAGGTATGCAGTTGTATTCCATCTCTGAAACTCAAAATAGGTTTTATTTTGTGCTTTGGGAGAATTCTATAAATAGACTAGTGCATTGAAGAAGCAGAAAAAGAATACAATTGTTATGTGTTAATAACAGCAATCATGTTGAAGTGGTATCTGTTCTTCAAGCTTCTTGTAATCATTGCTGCTACCATATTATCTGCCCTAATTGTGGTTAAAATTCATAGACTAGGATTTACGTTTGAAAATAAATATTTAAAATGTATCCTTTGTGTTCTATTGCTTTTTGAGTGTGTTATTTCTTAATGAAAGAGGGTTTGTGGTTTCACTGATTGTCCCTGTACCATCTCATGTGATTGACTGCTACCTTGAACACATCTAGCAAAGATATTGCTCACTGGAGAAGTGTGGCTCAATGTTTAGAGCGGCAGACCCTGATGCAGAGATCTGGCCCGGGACCAGGGTTCAATTCCCGCCTCGGTGGGTCTTGGGCTCAATTTCCTCGGACCTGATAATTCTCGCCTCGGTGCCTATTCTAATCATGGGTCCCACTCTGCAACTCTGGGCTATCTCCACAACGGCCCCAACAGCGCTGGGATGCCTGGCTTCACCCTGGGGGTGCCCAGGAGTGGACATTTCACAGGGAAAAGCCAGGAAGGGTTCCACAGCGGTATGCGTACAGCGCCTGGACACCCCTTTGGGGGTATGGGTGCGCTTTACAAGTACAAATTTAATTTTAATTTAATTTAGTGGGTTGTGCAGTGGTTGCAACACAACTGTTTTTCTGGTTTGGGTTGGCACATTGGCTACGTTCTTAATGGCATGGGGTCAGGAAACTGATTTATATGTCTCTAGAAAGTCTATAGAATGTGTCAGCATCTCTGCACAAGCAGGAGCAGTGCACCCCTTACATAATGCTGCCCCTGGTTGCCAAACTCAGCCCGCCTAACCTGCTCAAAGCCTGTCCTGACACAGCACTGCAAGATGTAGTATGTCTCATCCTGCCAAATGCAGTGTATCTCATTCTGCCTACCTGCACCCTTCCTGACAGCCCCCCACCCCCACTGGACCCGCACACTATTCTGGATGAACTTCCTAGGTCTACTGGCATTCTGTGATAGGTGCATTGTTATCCATGCCATTTCCTGCTCCAATATATCATGCTTGGGGATATCCTGGTAGAGAACATGATCATAGACTAGCAGACCATACAGAGTTGTGCAATAATGGAAGACTTCACCTTCTGCATGTAGCTGGAATTTTCCTATTTTTGCCAACTGCAAAACTACAATATATATGTATTCTACTTTTGTATTGTGTGCCTTGCTCCGTTAGTGTGTGGTATATTTAAATCCCCAGAATGCTTTTTCAGCCTACTCTATGCCTATGCTTCATCCGCATGAATGTGTGCAGTTGTATTTGGTGTCTTTGATTCATCGTTTGTTATTCTTTGCTTCTTTTTGTGTATATGTGCACTACGTTTGGTTATTGTATGCATATTCATTGGTTTTAAGTCGTTCACATATGTGTGTGTTCAGAATCATTTGTGCTCGATCATTAATTATTTTTGATCAAGTATTGTGTGCTTCATCAGTAGATGTTAAGTACAGAGCCAATGGCTTTGTGTTCTCTACTGATGCATTTTGCTCAGACATGCATTGTGCACCAGTGCTCTACCATGGCGTGTTGTCCTCAAATGCATTGCCTGATTGTTTTTTTTCTGTATGTTTGTGCCCGTACATTATAAGTCACTTGTGTGTACACATGCTTGGAATATCTAAGGGTTATCACTGTGTTGTGTGCAGTGTGCAGGAGACCCATCAGTGTCTGTACACGAGCATTGCATCTGTGGGGGGGGAGAGCCTTTTCTGTTGCCGCCGCTAAGCTCTGGAACACTCTTCCTTTAGCAATTTCCTGTCAAGAGTTGCATCCACTTTTCCACAAGTCCTTAAAAACATGGCTCTTCGCACTTTAAACAGCTAATTTCCATCTCTCCCTCTTATGACCGCCGGCTCTATCCCCAGTGCCTTGACGCCTTTGTGCAAAGTTTGCGCTTTACAAGACTACCATTCATTCATTCATTCATTGTATTTCTTGGTTTAATCAGTTAGTGTTTACTTATTGTTAGAAATGGGGTTACTGGTTTGCTAGGGTATGCACCTAAGATACACAGAACCCGCCACTCTAGTCAGGGTAAGGGAGTTACACAATCATGATAAACCCTGTTCACCCCCTTGGTAGCCTGGCAGAGGAGACAGGCTTATACCAGAGGCAATGAGTAAAGCGTTTGTGCAACACACCAGTGACACACTAGGCACACCACAAAAAAAGACTCCACACAAGGTTATATACAAATATCCTTTGTATTATACATAACATACTTTGGACCATAATCACATAAATCACTTTGCCAACTAGGCAAATGTCATGACATCACATAGATCATAAAATCACTTTGCCACTAGGCAATGGTCATAACAGCATAGAGAGTGCACTTGGGAAAATACTCATTGATTGCACACATCACAAAAACACCATCACTGTGCACATAAAGGCAACTTCCTGAAATAATAATCAGTATCCTCATACTGTAAGGCAAAACAACATATATCATAATATCAGGGCCTAAACTGCAGCAGAATATACCGTAAACAACACATGGATCATAAATGCGAGGCCAACATATGCATATCACCATATATTACATAAACAACAACTAGGGCAACCCCTGCGCTCCTATTATGAGTTTTTCAGTAATGTCAGCCCCACGTATTGGTCATAGAGCACCTGCCCACCTACTACCGTGAATATGGTGCTATCTGGCAGTCCCCAGGTTCATTAGGTAGAGTGCAGGAACATCTGCCCTCCTATTACAGACAATATGGCAGTCTGTTCTCCGACTACCTAAGCGGTGCCTCCGCCGAGAACTCACCCTTCTTGTCTCCAAGGTCCCGTGTCACTACCAACCCGGCAGCCAGGCACCGCCCCCCCAGAAATTCACCCTCACATCACGGTGATCCGCGGGGAGACCCGGCTCGCTCTTTACCGCATGTGAGGAGAGCAAACGGCAGCTGCCCACGACCGTAGTCAGCTGTTGAAATAAATGCCGCCTAAAAGACGAGGAGCACTGAGCAACCCTGCTGGGACCGCCTGGGTCTGCGATAAGCAGGCCCAAACACCACCACTAGGGGTCAAGGATCTGCCTCGCAGACCCCCCAGGACGGCATGCATGGAGCTGCACCGAGCTGTGACCTCTGGCCGTCACCCAGACCGCCCACATAGGAGCAGGGGCGGCCTCACCTTTTCCTTCCTTGTAGATTCTGCGAGATTGGCTCCCAGGCAGCATCAGGGTACGGCCCTCAGCACAACACTGCCTAGGGGAGACTCAAAAAGTGGTGCGGCGCAGGGGGCAATCTGCAGGAGAGTTTCTGACCTTCAGAGTGGCCAAAGGTGAAGTGCTCAACATGCACTGCGCCCCCTCAGCGAAAGGGGAGCGCTCTTCATGTGCTATCATGAGGATTGAGGAACACTACAGTGCAGCATTCCACAGACTCGCGAAACAGGGGGTGGCACACCACCCAGACACTGGAGAACAACTGGGGGCCCTTGAGCAGGGAACAACCAGCAGGCCAACTCATCAAGGTCCTTTAAAAGCAAAGTGGCAGTCCTCCCTGTGGCCTAGCAGGACACAGGTCAGCACAGCAAGCAAGTGCAGATGGCGGTTCCTCCTGGTAGGGTGCAGCATGTAGAACTAGCAGCGTCTGGTTACAAGTCGCACGCAGCCCCATTCAATCCCCAGTCCTGGCTCCAGACACACTACAGAGGGGCGGAGACAGCATTGTGAAAGGTAGGCAAAGCCCTATTCAGATGCAGCTGACAACTCCTCCCACCACTCTAAATGCAGACCAGGCCTATTCAGCCCACTATGAGTCACCCAGGAAGGCAGGACACACCTCAACACCCCCTTGCGACTGTCTACAGTGAATGCACATCCCCTGATCCTGTCAGTCTAAACCAGATGTTGAATACACAACCAGGCAGGGCACAAAGAGTCATAAGCACACAGAAATGCCCACTTCTAAAAGTGGTATTTCTAAAATAGTAATAACAAATCCGCTTTCACCAATAAGCAGGATTTATTCCTACTATTCCAAACATACCAACCATGGCCACGCTACCCATTTCCTATCAGACATTTCCACTGAAAAACTCCCCGCAACATTGTCGCTTGTGCAAATCTGGCAAAGAAGATATCATTCATGTAATCTGTATTTGCCCCAAATTAAAGGACCTGAGGTACAATTTATTACGTCCATCGTTTAAACTATATGGTGTTCGCACATGCAGGCAGGCGGTCAAACTGTGCTTTAACCCTACCAAAACAAAATTAAACTGTCGGGTCACAAAGTTTTTTGAACTAGTAGCAAAAAGACAGAAGAACATGTTGACTGCGGATTAATAAAAGCCAGACCGAATACTTCCGAGACGGTGTCCTGAAGTCACGAACTTTAATTACAATGATGGCCATAAATCGATATTAAGTAAATTTTTAAATTTTAGAAAGTCGTATAAAGTTAATTTTTTGCAATGTTTTAATTGTTTTGTAAAGGTTTTAATCAACCATGTACAAATAAATTATTTACCTTACCTTACCACTGAAACACATACCAGGGAATTCCCGTTGCAACCCTATGAGAGGAGCAGCCTCACAGTAGTGAGAAACCAAGTAGGCTGTTTGTCACTACCAGGACATGCCACACAACAAAGGCGCATGTCCCACTTTTTATCTACACAGCATCCTGCCCATTGGCTACCTAGGGCCTACCTTAAGGGTGACCTATATGTAGTAAAAGGGGAGTTTCAGACGTGGCAAACACTTTAAATGCCACGTCACTGTGGCAGTAACCTGCACACAGGCCCTGCAGTGGCAGAGGCCTGAGACAGGTTTGAAAGGCTACTTCGGTGGGTGGCACAAGCAGCTAGAGTATAGAGTATTTTCTTTTTGATTGCGCTGCAAATATCAGGTGTCTGTAATGCCTATCAATGGCAATTAATAATTCATGCCACCTGGCCCAAACCTCATGTTAATAGGACACTGTTTATAAAACAAGACTGGTGATGGTGGTCTTTGTTAAATCGCTCTGACTGAACTACGGTGCATATGGAATGATATTTAAAATCATATAATTTGATTTACTGAGATTAAACACTTCTGCATGTTAAAGAAATACACTTTTTCAAATTTTGAAGGAGGGTATATCATATTTTTCCATGTTTGTTACATAAATTACGTGACGAACATTTTATGGTTGAAGGCTCATGCACAAGCAAAATCCTTGGCTGGGCTCTCCCTTTTAATTTGCTGGCTTCCCACCTCTTTTTAGAGTTACACTACAGAGGTGTGCTTTCTTCACAACTCACCTTCAGCCAGCCCAGGTCCTCCTGCCTTTTAGGTCAGTGCAGTGTCCGGACATTCAAGGCGCTTCTGTGCACGAAGGGAGAGGTGTTTGCCAGGACTTCAGTAGAAAGCTGATCTGTGGCGGGTGACACCTTTTCCACACCGATTCCTGCATATAAGGGTCCGAGCGTGATGAACTGTGGCAGGTTCCCACGATGGAAGACCCCAGCATGCTCGCACCCAAGCAGTGTGAGGGACTAACATCACGGGCCTCGGGGAATGATCAAAGTGCATCCACCAATCACCATGTGGCTTACTGGAAGTCTTATTGTGATTGACATATTTGTTGAAGACTGTGAAAGTGACATACAAATATTTAAAGGACGGGGAAAGATAGAGGGGATGTGGCCTACAGCCCATAGCTGCTGACTTTAGAACTGGGGAACTAGGTTTGAGTCCCTGCCTCGTCTCAGCATTGTGTGATTTTAGGCAAATCACCAGCCGCGGCCGCTGCAGGTAAGAGCGGTGGGACAAGGTGAGGGGCATTTCGAGGGACGACCACGAGGAAAAATTAAATAAATAATTAATTTTCCCTCCTGGTCGTCTCTCGAAATCCCCCCTCACCTGGCCCCATGCCCTCCCGCTCTTACCTGCAGCGGCCGCGGCTGCAAATCACTTAATCCCTACCGACAGTAAAAGACGTGTAGGCTAAGTTTGGGCTATAGCAAAGAAAGAATAACTAAATAAAAAATAAGATGTGACTGCTCCCTCAAGGTGAGGGCAGGCTTAAGGCTGCATGACAGAAGCTAGTAAAGCCACCACCGACCACCCCGCATCCTGAGAAATCACTCACAAACCCACTATGCCAGTAGTGAGTAGTTGGCAGCTGTTTAAACCATCCTTCAAAGACCAAGCTGCACAGGAGATCTCCCTGCAAGCAGATTACTGCTGTCTGGACAGCCACCACAGGAAGACCTAAGAAACCTGGTGAACACTCACTAACCACTGGGTTATTGAGCGGACCTCAGCAGGGCCTAGGACCACACATTGCTGTTGTGCGCACCTTACTTGTGTATATGCATACTACCAGCAGTGTGACTCAATGGTGTACCGTAAAACGATGGATCCCACACTACAGAATGTAATGTGGGGCCCCTGAGTTTCCCATTTCCATCCAATATTCATTCGCATTGGGTTGAATGGGGGCCCTTGATGGATTGAGTGCCTCCTGCGCAACAGGGGCTGCAGTGGTCTGTGTTACGCCTCTGGTGTCATTGCGTGAAGACGGATTGTTAATGTTTGCTGTGTATCCATGCAGTTAATGAATATCCATCCATCTCATTATGAGCGATGCATGTGCGTTAATTGCACACACCTTGTTTGTGCTGTGCTGTGTGCCACATAATTACGTCTCGCTCTTTTCTGTTTTGACAGTCATTTAAAGATATAAAAAGATGAAATCTCGTGAAATCTCATTCTGTATTTATTGATTTATATGAACACCAAAGACTTAGAAACCAAACAGTCACTAATACAGTTCAACTTGCTAAATAAATGTTGAAAATAATTCTTAATTTTTTCTTGGAACAAAAACGAATTGTGCATAAATACCAATTAAATGGGCAAAAAATAAATGTAGATAAATACAACATGTCAAAAATTATAGATAATAAGGCTGGGTATCCTACTGATAATTTATAGCAGACCTGCCTTCTGGTGCAGCAGAGAGAGGATCTAACTGTCACTGCTGAGTCTGACCTTCTCAGAAATCTTTCTTAATGGTATCTCGCCAATCCGGGGATGGCTTACACAATAATTGCTTCCTCCTTTCACTGCAGTGTGTGGAGACCTTAATAGGAATTAGTCACGGGCTGCAGATTTCGTCGTTGGATTCAATCCTCCAAAGTGATTAGTGCGCCTGATCACCCGTCAGCCCGCCGCGCTGTCATGTACCAGCCTCGTGCCCTGGTCTCAGGGGGATCGAGTCCTTGGATGCGTAGTGACAGCCTGACAGAAAGGGACCTGGGCGGCTGAAGGGCTATGGAGGAGAACCCCGCCTTCACCTAGCCCAGGTGACGAATTGCTCCTCCCCTCAGTAATGGAGCACGGCTGATTCGGAGGAGAACGCTGTGCGGCGACCTGTTCCACGTTGGAGCGGCAAGAGCGGCAAGATTGGGGGAAGAGCGAGAGCTTTCTCTCTTCACTGTATCGCGGTTTGCGAGAGGTTTCTTTCTTTCGTTTCCAGCGTGAAGGTACTACACGACAATTGACGGACGGCGGCCTTTTTGGCTTTCTCAGCCTATATTTGTGGAAGGAGGGAAGCACGGGAGCCGCAGTGGCGTCCTGTAATTACCCGGACCGGTTCTATTAATTTGTGAAGTGGAGCGAAGCGGTAAGGGAAGTGTCCTGTGCTGAATGAAATACAGTGTATCTTGGCTGTGGAAGGAGAGTGGCTTTAATGACTCAAAGAGCTGAGGGGACGCTTTTGCAGATTCTTCGAGGTAGATCTGGGTGAGCAGCTTTTTTTTTTTTTTTTTTTGCAAAAGGAAAAGTTAAGTCCCAGTACGTTTTTGTCAATAGTAGTATTATAAAAGACAAAAAGACAACTAAGGCTGTAAACTGTTGCATTAAAGGGGGGACACTGCCAAAATGAGGAAACAATTGAAATTGGCGGCGGCAGCTGCCAAATTGGACGCAGCTGCTGTGAAGACTAAAAAACGCCTGGCTCAAGCTAAACTCAGACCATAAAGAACTCGACAAGGAGAATTCTCTACCTATTTAATATAAATTATGCAATATGTCAATGATGAAACCACAGACAAACCAGTGCGAAGAATAAAAAATATACAAGTGAACCAAAAATTTAGAAAAATATCAAAAAAAGTTTATTTGATAGATATACTTGTTACATATATAATATCACAATAAATCAAAGAAATTACAAAAACACATCCCACCAGTCACTCATACACGCTTCAAACATACCAATTCATTTGTACACATTCTCACACGTCTAGTCCATATAATCCATTCATACGCAACAAACAATGATATGAAGTGACAAATAGAGTGTCTCATAGATCAAGACCAAATACATAAAAATATATATACATCTACATCAAGAATATTTGGTTAACAGAGTCGGCATCTAGGGTATGCCCAACATAGAGTTAAATACAAGAAATCGATGAAAAAGGCTATCTAGTGTCTCATATTATTCCAACGATTGGAATCCTGCGCCGACGCGCGTTTCGGTGTTTGCCCAGAATTGGGCTTCACCTTCCTCAGGGCATTAAAGTTAGAGACACAGAAAAAACGGTGGGGTGTGCCTGAAAAAGGACAGAATATAGATGAAATCTCAGTAAGATAGTTCATATAATAATACTATTTGATTAGGAACATATTGAGAGATAAAACACAATCTAATCAAGTAATCATAACTCAATAGGGTTCACAAAGCACTGAAATAAACATAAACTTTAATCAAAACAGGGGGGGAAGAACCAAGACAATAATTGCACGTTATCACAAATAAACACCTAAAAAACATTTAAATCAAATCACAGACACAAAGCCAAATCACAAAAATAATACTTAAAACTTCACCATATATATATACATGCTAGGGAATGCAACAAAAGACAATTGTTAGAAAATACCAATGAGTTACTAGACTGTACGATGGTTATAATGACTTTCCCGGTCTAAATATATCAGTAATCAATTTCAAGAGAAACACAGTGATTACAAACAATGAAAAGGTATATGTTACCTAAATACAGAAATAAAAAAATGAAAAAAGAAGAAAGACAAGGGATAAAGAGGAATACATGTCAAAAGGCCATAAGATTGGCAGGGCTATCAACGAATAATAAAAAGGAAAGCAGGGAAACAAATGGTTTACCTGAAGTTCAAAGAGCATTCCAACTATGCGAGAAATTGGCATATAGAGCAGATTGAAGGAGGAAAGAGGCCATAATCGTGAGCACATCAAACTAAAAAAAGGAAAAGATGACAAAGCAAATAAATAACATGAGTGTAGTAGTGCAAAGTAAATGGAATGAAACTGCATTAGGCAAAAAGAGGCCCAATAGGATAAAAAAGAAAGACGTCTATGTGAGGATCACACGGGAACGTTGGCTCACAGTAAATAAAGAAGAAATAACAAAAGAAAATGAACCAGACATGCTAACCATGGCCACAGTTAGGCGGCCGATGTAATGACCAAATATTAATAAAGTCGATGCATAGACAGCCAGAGAAAGTGCAGAAGGTCAGTCCGAGAAAAAAGATGCTTACCGATATTCTGGGTTTGTAACAGGCCAGCAAACGAAGTTAATTGGAAAATAAGAGGAAAAACAGGATCTAAAAGGTAAAAGAAAAACACGGAGCGGATTCAAAGATTCAATTAAAAGAAACACGCTAAAGGCAAATAACCCAAATGACCAACCGGAATGGTTCTTACCTACAGAAATCTGTTAATAGCGGGCCAAACAGATCAGGGCTGCTTAGCAAGTAATTAAAGTCAAATCATCTTGTGATAACAAGAAGCCTGTAAAAACAGGGTGTGGATACTATCAAGCGGTTGGTGAAGTCCGGCTGTATAAAGCAAAAAAATGAGAAAAAGAATCAAAGTGATGCCTCGGCGACCGAAGGGTTTAAGGGACACCGAGACGGGACTCTTACCAGGAATTGCAGGTACGTGGTAGAAACTAGCAGCAAAAAGGCCTTGCGAGCATGAGAGCTCCAGGGGCTGAAAGGAAGCAGGCTGCCCGCCTCATTTAAATGTGCTGCTCACGGCCGAAGAGACCAATAGGGGAGATCAAACACAGTCATATGACAGAAAGAGATATCAGCTGATAGAATAAACGAATGGGTAGATCCCAGAAGGCATAGTCAGTTTCTAAAGTATACAGAGCTGTCGGAATCAACGCAAGGACTGAAAGAAAAGTTATAAAAGATCGCCCAATTTACAAGAAAGAAAAGCTATTATAAAATAAAATAAATGAAACATGCAAGAAAAACGAAGGATAAATAAGATTAAATGAAGAATATATCCAATGAGTTTTGCAAAAGAAAAACACATGATAAGAGGCTGAGAAACAAATAAATAAAAACACAAACAATAAAAGAGAAAAAAGAATTCCGAGTTAGCTAAGAAGCAAGATAACCGACCATAATGCCTGTAACAAAGTTAAAGGCCAAAAGGAAGGCGGAGGGACAAGAAGTGTATAAGTCAACCAGAATTAAGTCAGCCGATGGGAAAATAAAGGTCTACTGGGCAAGAACTGAGGAGGGAAAACAAGTAGTTATAAGATGGCGTTTTCCCATTGTAGGCTCTCATTAAGTCCCATATCTTTAGTATTAAGGGAAAACATCCAAAAGACTTCGCGTTTCCTGCGTATGTTAGTCACATCATAGCCCGGAATAGTGCGGACTTTTTCTAAGATGGTCCACCGTAGGTCTTTTTCAGAGTGTCCTGCTGATGTCCAATGTTGAACTAAGGGTGCTGTGTGTTTACATAGTCTGATGTTGGATTTATGCTCACCAATGCGAGTCCTGCATTCTCTGGAAGTCTCACCCACATATGCAAGTTCGCATGGGCATAGGATTACATATATAACATTTGCTGAGCGGCAGTTGGTCATTTCCTTGAGAAATACCATGCGCTTGTTAATACAGATTTGTTCTCCAACTATGGCGTTAGAGCACGCATGGCAGGAACCACATCTGTGGTTTCCTTTGACGGGTTGTCCACCAGTAAGAGATCTTTGGATATAGGTACTCCTATCGGGGTTCTTGGCTTTTACAAGTATATTGCTTAAATTTTTGTTCCTTTTAAAGGAAAAAATAGGTTTGGCTAACTGGGGAACTTGTTGGTCCAAATTCAAAAGGTGCCACTGTGAATTTATGATCGCTCGCACCCTGTTATCTATCACAGAGTGTTTAGTGACACAAATGAGTTGGTCAAGAGGGTCTTTATTTTTAGGCTGGAACATAGTTTGGCGGTCATAATATCTGGCTCTTGCTAACTCAGTCAGGCAGCAGTAAAAGCTGGAAATAAAGTGTCTCGTGATGAGCTAAGCTTCAGGTCCGAAGGTTCAGAGACGGATATCTCTGAAAATCAGTTAATGGTGGAAGATCTAAACGAGACAAGTTTAATTGAGACCACAGAGCCGGTGAGAAAAGACAAGCAACAAAATACCGGACAAGAGACTCTTTTGCCTGAAAAAAGCAAGAGGCAAAAAATTCCAGAGACTTTCCCCTTTTTGTTAAAAAGAATCTGCTATCTTTATCCCCTCAAGTTTCTTTGCAGTCATTTCAAAGTGTATTAGGCGTTCCAACTGCCGAGTCTGTAGTAAATACAGTACCACTATTCAATCAACCGCTTCCCCCACCTCCTTTCTCTATAACTATGGCATCTCCACCTCCATCTTCCTTCCCTACAGAAGGTTTAAATCAAGTGCCTATAACTCAAGACTCATTGTCTGATCAAAGTGGCCCGCTGTCATTCAAACTAGTCTACGGGCTGTGGCTGCTCAGTCACTCTCGCTCCTCAATAGTAAAACACCAACTTTACATCAGTCTGTAGGATCTGTCCAGGCATCAGCTCAGTCTCAGATACAGACACTGATACAAGAATTCCCCTCAACTCTGATTAAGGTCAAGGCTCCACCCGCTTCCTCAAAGGAGAACATTCAAGGCAACGATAGTTTAGAGCAAGCAGAGTCGCCAGCGCTTAAAGGCAAACTTGGGGCGCAGCCAAGAATGGGGGAACTTGTTGGAAAGAATCAAAGTGAAACCATTAATACATGTCAGATCGACATCAAGACTATGCTTAATCTAATACTTGAAGAAATTCGCGACATGAAGAAATCTCAAGAAATTGAGATAGCGGCACTTCATACACGCTTGGGGAAAATTGAAGAGGCGGTGGCAAGCTTTCCCATCAGAATTCAGGAAGCAGAATCCAGGATATCCCATTTAGAGGATCAAATGAATGCTATCCTCCAGCAAGTAAATTCTGCTGCTCATGACAAAATAAACTTGGAAAGCAAAAGTGAAGAACTTGAAAATCATTCACGCCGGGCAAACCTGCGAATTGTTGGGGTCCCGGAAGGGTCCGTAGGAGCCCATACGCCTCAATGGGTGGAGACATTTCTTAAGCAAAAAGTGATTCCAGAGTTCTCGGGTGATCTAACAGTGACCCGGGCACACCGTGTACCAGCGCATCTTCCAACCAATATGAAGTTTCCTCGCACAATCTTAGTCAATTTTGCGGACTTTCGCGTTAAGGAAAAGATATTGACTAAAGCTATCCAGATGAGACAATTCGATACAAATGATGGGACTAAATGCAGAATTTTTTCGGATATGTCTGTTGCAGCAGCACGTAGACGCAAGGAGTTTGTAAAATTACTATATCTTTTTAAAGCTCATGGAGCCCAAGCCTCCATTGTGCAGCAGTCCAAGCTAAAAGTTCTTGTGCAGGGGAAGTTCCACATGTGTACACGGATTGAGGAAGCCCAGGAATTGCTGAAAGTAATTTCAGCAGGGAAGTGATCCTAGATGTGTCTTCTTTTCTGCCGCTCTTTTTTTTTTTTTTTCTCCTTCTCTTTTTTTCTCTTCAGCTCCATTACGAGGGGGGGGGTAGGTCACCCCAGGTGCAGTACCAGGGCACCACTTAGTTAGTCTAGGGAGGGGGAAATGTGGATTGCGGGGCAGCCCACATATCTTAGGGGGGGTGGATGCCGTGGGGCGGGAGCCCCTGGCCTCGGGCAGGGGGGTTGGGGGGAGGGGTTAACAAAAAAGAGCAGTAGCAAACTGAGAAATCAAGTATTGAGTAGAAATTTTGACTGTAAAAATTGTTATTCTCAACCAGCAGAATGAGTACAATTAGAAAATGTCGGATAATTTCATTAAATGTGAACGGGATATTGAATAGACAGAAATATGGAGGTTTAATTAGGTGGCTTGCTACGTTAAAACCTCAAATTCTTTTTATCCAAGAAACTCATTTGAAAACCAACTCGCCAAAATTATTTTTACCGGGCTTGTTCTCCAGAACATTTTTGGCTTCGGCGGGGTTGGCGTTGAGAGGGGTCGCAATTTACTTCTCGCGCGAATTAGATTGGGAATTTTTACAAGTACAACGGGATCCCCAAGGGAGGTGGATCTGGGTCCAGGCTAAAATTAACAATCAGGTTTTCAACTTTATTAACTATTATGGGCCTATAGCAGATGAGGCATCCACACTACTCACTATCTATAAGCTGTTGTTAGGGGTCCCTGGCCAAATCGTGTTAGGGGGAGATTTTAATTTTATACAGGATCTCAAAACAGATATTTCCAATAGGAACAAGAAACAACTGAAACCCCAGACTAAAAAAGTGTTAAACGCTGTGATTGAAGACCTCCAGGTAATTGACTCATGGCGATTGTTAAATCAGAATGCCCGTGAATACACTTGCCGTTCCCGCCAATATCAGACAGCTTCACGAATCGATTTTTATTGATTTCACGCTCCTTGGTTCTTAGTGCTGCAGTAATAGGTGCAAATGCTTTCTCTGATCACTCGTACGTTCAGGCCGACGTAGAAATTGGGGTACAGAAGAGGTGTAGGTCCATGTGGCAGATGGACCGTCTTCTTCTTCAAGACCCTTTGTGGCTTGAACAGTTTAGGGAGTGAGTTTTAGAATACTTTAATATTAATGAAGGCACGGCAGATATTTTCGCTGTGTGGCCAGAGGCCAGATGATAGCTGTATCTGCGGGAAAAGCCAGGGCACGATTAGAAAAAATTGCAGAGCTTCAGTGTTCCCTTGAATGTGCTTCTAAATGGTCATCTTCCTCATCACGGGCGCAGTGGGAAGAGGCAAAAAGGCATTGAGAGATTATTTCGTTCTTGAGGAAATTAATAGTTCCCAGACCTATTACAAAAGGTTTACGAAGAAAGTCAAATGGTGGGGAAAATGTTGGCTTGGTCAACAAAGGCTCGTCAGGAATCAGCCTGTATTTTGGAAATAATAGATCCAACAACTAATCTTAGGGTAACTGAGAGAGTTGATATTGCACAGGTCTTTGTTGAGCACTACCAACAATTATATACTACAAAGTATTTGACTAGTATGGATGCGATCCATGAATATTTTACTGAATTACAATTACCTAAGATATCGCAGAATGCCGCTATCCAGCTACAAAATGAAATTACTGGACTAGAGATTACGGCAGTGATTAAATCATTGGCTGGGGCAAAAGCTTGTGGGGAAGATGGAATTCCTTGAGAAACTTTTTAATTATATCAAAGCTGGTGGCTTGGTTGGTTCGGAGTTCAAGAGGGCGATCGTAGTCAGTTTTATCAAAAAGGGTAAACCACCAAATAATGTGAACTCATTTAGACCGATTAGCCTCTTGAACGCCGACTATAAAATCATGATGAAGATCTGGGCACAGCGTTTCACTCTTTTGGCAAAGGAAGTAATCCATATTGATCAAACTGGTTTTGTAGCCGGGCGTTCTATGTCCTCAAACACAGGCTATTTGATACAAGCTCTTGATTATTTTAACGTTAATAAAACACAAGCCTGCATAATGATGGTTGATGCAGAAAAAGCCTTTGATTTAGTCAATTGGGACGCTTTATTTTTTGGACTTCAAAGGTTTGGGATCCCGGCTCCAGTAATTTTAATGTTGCAAAATATCTATCAAGGGGCGCAGGCCCAGTTAGTAATTAATGGTGATCAAATAGGCTCAGTTGATATTAAACGGGGGACCAGGCAAGGCTGCCCCCTTTCACCCCTTTTGTTCACTTTTTTTATAGAACCATTAGCAAGTAAAATTCGTGCTAACTTGGGTATTAAAGCTCCGATTAGTGGCATGGCAAAATTAAAACTCTTTGCTGATGATGCCATCCTCTATTTGTCTCCCGATAAATCAAATATAGAACTGATATTGACGGAATTTAAAAAATACGAATCAATAGGGGGTTACAAAATCAATCCCAGCAAAACCGAGATTATAATGTTAAATACGGGGCCCGAATTTTTGCCTGAGAATTTGAAACAGCAGGCTTTAAAAACTGATCCCATACGTTATTTGGGGATTTTCGTCACAGCTCAATATGGTCAGTTGGCGAAACTGAATTATGAAGCCACCAGTATTAAAATTCGGAAATTACTCGAAAAATGGGCCAGCCTTCCGCTAACCCTGATAGGTCGAGTGGCGCTCATTAAGATGTCCATATTACCTTTATTGATATTTCTTTTTTCTAATATCCCAATAAAAATGAATCTTAGTTATTTTAAAGGAATTGATTCGATGATTAGATCCTTTATTTGGAACAAAAAGGCCGCCAGGGTCAAATATCCGGTGTTACAATTAGATACTCAATCGGGGGGCTTAGCACTGTCGAATATTCGTTTATATTATGAATCTGCATTTTTGGACTGCACAGCCTGTTTATTATCTAAATCTAAACGGATAGACAATTTTTTTATAAACAAGATGATCCAAGAAGCAGGAACTCAAATACCCACATTTCTAAAAACTGCCAAACTTCCAAAAAAAACAAGGTATAAAACGCTTTTGGATTTCTCGATTAGACTTCGCTCTGTTTTTAAACAGAGTGGATTTGCCGGTTTTTTCTCCTTAAAACTAAATGAATGTAGAGAGTTGGGCCTCCTTCTTCATTCAGCCCAGTTGAAAACTTGGCATGATGCTGGTTTGGGGGTAGTCAACCAGTTTATTATTCAGGGGAGGATGATTACGTGGGAAGAAGTTCCGGCCAGATGTAAGGGGAGTAACAAGCCCACATTCTTTGAATTTATTCAAATAGTTCATTTCTTTAAGAAATATAATTGTTTACTGAATAGCTTCCCCTCTAAGGCTGCCATCGCTCTGTATACCTCCAATATGAGTGGGGTAGGTATTTGGTATCATTTACTACGAACACAAGACGAATCTCCGCTGGTTTTAAAGTTTTTGGAGAAAGTTGCCTCTGAAACTCAATGTGTTTTTTCCCATCAAGAGTGGCATAAAATATCTACCACAGCTAACAAGACTCTTAGAGCCGCTAATTATAAAAGAATGGCTTTTCTGTCACACTGGTTGGCCTATTATACTCCTGAGGCTCTAAATAAAATGTTCCCTGAGGTGGAAAATAGGTGTTTTCGCTGTTGCACCCCATTAGAAGGGGGATGGAGGCATATTTTCTGCTCGTGTCCTAAATTAAGAGTGTTTTGGGAGAAAATATTTGGGTATTTCAGTCAGGCGATTCAAAAACCGTTTGATCCAATAGCAGAAGCAGTCCTGTTTGGCATTTCCAGTAGGGAAGTTTCATTATCGAAAGCTGAGGGGCTTTTTCTTGCTACTTCAATGTTGGTTGCTCGCTCATTAGTTTTACAAAATTGGAGATCACAGGAAGTACCTGTGTTTGAGAAATGGTTAAATAAAATGTTACGTACAAAAAAATTGGAAGAAGCCTATGCTAAACGAACGGGGGCAACCAAAAATTTTTCTCGGATTTGGAAATATCTTGTAGAAGGTTAAATGCAGGCTTGATAAAATGTTTGGTTTCTGTTTAGTTTTTTTTTTAGAGAATTGTTTTATAAGCCGTGAAATGGGACATCTTAATTATGGAGTTTGGTAATGTGTTAACATGGAATGTTTTCTCTGTATGCTTTGCTCAATAAAAAAATAAATTTTAAAAAAAGAGTATGAAGGTTTACACGAGGGGGTGGTTGCTGCTTTATGAAAGTGACGTGGAGATGTATTCAATCGGATTTGACAGTCTGGCAATCAATCCAAAGAAATAAAGTGTAATACTAATATGCAAAAAAAAGAAAGGGACCTGGGCTTTGGAGAGCAAATCACATGTCTGTCCAACCGCGCTCACCCCTGCGCGTGTCATATACACAGCATCCTTGGGGGTGTGTGTGATGGTGTGTGAATTTGTGTGTGAGTGTGTCTGTGTGTGAGGGTGTGTGAATGTGTGTGATGGTTTGTGAATGTGTGTGTGTGTGATGGTGTGTGAATGTGTGTGTGAATGTGTGTGTGTGTGTGTGTGTGTGCGTGCGGGTAGCCTGAGGAATTATCATTACATATCAGACTGTCTAATCATAGAGTTAGTCTATTGAATAGTAATTATTGGGTGGCGTTGTCCTATCATGTTTCAGTTTTCAGGGGCCTACTTATCAGCCCATGTTTAGTTACAGGGCTGGTATGACCCAGGCGAAGGTGACGGTTTGCATTATACTTTTGTTCAGACTGAAATTGCTGAATGAAAGAAATTATGTCGATTTTTGAAGCACTTAGGCATACTTAATCTGTAACAAAATAAATTCTTAGGAGCCCTTTGCTAGCACAACCAGATGCCAGGGTTGTCAAATTCCAATTACAAAGTGAGCACAGCGAATTTCCCATGTAGAGTTCTCCATTGATCCCACACATGGATTTACTGGGTGCGGGAACAACAGCCCTGATTTTTGCAGCCAAAAAACAAGGTTGGAAAAATTGCTTTGGAGCTGGGCTGCTGTCCCCTGCTAACTGCCCTTCTAAAGAACAGGGGGAGCATGTAACGCTTCTTCCTGGGAAATTAAAATTATATATATATATATATATATATAATCTTATTTCATATCATATCCTGCATCATATCATGTAGTAAGAAGCTAAAATTTTAATCACAATAAAGTAGAATTAAGTTGGAAACCAATAAAGTGGAATGTGCCTTACACAAACAGCAGCATTACTTTTATGAAGGTTAGGAAACAGAAAACATATGTGACAGTAATAAGAATGATGTCAAAGGGGCTAGAGTATTTCAGAAGTCATAAAATGGGTAATAGTAACATCTGTTATTTACTGGTCTTAGAACTGACCTAAGTGCAGGATGTAGACGTAAGTAGAAATCTTGATAATCTTCTTCTTCTTTCCCTCCTCCCTCTTCTTACTATTGTTGTGATTATTAAGCTTGTAAACAATTGTTCTTCAAACGCATGTCTAAAAATCTCTACATTGCAGACAACCTCAAAAAATGACCTCTCAGAATAGGTTGCTGTTGGTGGTAGAGGTGATGTGGTCATAATTTCACATCACCCAACGAAGCCGGTGTCCAGACCGAATTACTAGTGACTTCTATAAGACCTTTCAGCACATATTAGTTGCACCCATGACTATCCTTCCTGACATCTCCTAACACTCTCTTAAGGTAACTGAATGGATGGGGTGGATGGGCCACTGATTCCCAAAGCTGTCCAAGACAATAGTGAATGAGGTTCAAACAGGACAGCCACACTAAACAATAAAGATACTCAATTATTTACTAAATTACTGGCTATTGGGTTGGAAGTAATCATGCTATAACTTCTTGGTATTGTGAAATAGTTTGACAACCTACGAGTGACCTCTCATTGCGACGAGAGAGCAAAAAAGATCAATGTAAGGACAATGCCATGCTACATATATTTTAGGAGGTCATTCAATTGGTTCCCAAACACAAGAGAGGGGTCCTCCTGAACCAAAGGGACAGGACTCCAATATGACACGAAGTCAAAACAAAAATTCCCCTGTTTAATATTCAGAACACACTATCTGCAACTTATGCCACACCCTTCTCTCCTGAAGAAGGTGGTTGGAACAATTGAATCCACCGAAACGTGTCGCGCTGCTACAACAATTGCACTAAATCGAATCTATCCTGGTCAACAGAGGATTAGTACATAATGATGGTTTGACCACGCAATTGGTGTTTGGATTAGTGCCGCTCATGATAAAATTTGAATGTCTAAATATATTCTCCCATACTATATTTTTTATGTGTGATTGTATGATTTTGTGTATGTCATTTTCCATATTGGAAGTCAACTCACTGTGCTATATTTGATGTGTTTTTATTTCATGAATTTTATATTATTTTTTTTAATTAATGAATAAAACATTTGTATATTTGTATATTGGCTTTGTTAAACTGGTGACATTTTCTGGTGATAGTGGTATGTTTGGCATGAGTTTGGCATAAGTCACATTCATTAGGTTCGCCTGGATATTCAAGGCAGAGATCCTAGGTGCACTAGATGCTAGGCCCACAGTAAAAGACTGGAGTCATCCACCAGCTACACTGAATCTTAATGGGATTGGGACCAATTCAAATCGGATTAGGTATTGTAAATTCCTTCCCCTTTTCTATTTGCCTTCAAACACTGAACAATTTCCAATGATAATGCATGATGTTTAAATTTGAGGGCTAATATTTTGGGATCAAGATAAAAAAATTAAATATGTTTAATGTTGATGGGCTTTTGCCTTATCCTTTGAAGAGGTCATTGGCTTTAAAAAAATACTAACTTGAACAAATTAGTACTACTGAACATTTGCTGGTTCCTTCAACTAAACATATTGAATAAGATATATCATCGCAGATCAGCTAACTAAATTATAAAATATTTGGAAATTAATATTACAGATTCTGCTCCTACACAATGGACATCCATTTGCCTACACCGTATTATACCATAAAGAGAAATCTAAACACCATGTGGCAACTGTTCATTTCCTGGCTGGTCAAAAAAGAAAATTATGTAAAAGTTATTTGTTTTGTAGACTCTTAACCACCTCCCCACCTCCAACAAAGTAGCAAAACATGCAGATATGAAATGAATCACTTTAATTATGGATGGGAAAAATCAAGACACTCCTGGAAACTGATTCTTACCCCTAAACCCAAAGGTAGCTTTAGCTGGAAACATTACAACTGTTCTCAATATTAGGAGAATCGCTAACAGTTGGTAAAGATTCTAGACTCTAGACTCTGAAATTAAACTAGAGAAACCATTGTATTCTATATTTAGAAGCTGCCTTGCACAGTGTTCCCTTCCGTCATCTTATGTACATTATGTTAAATGGTATGTTTTATTTTCTCATGTGATGTTATTTTATAGAGTTTTTAATTAAGTCTCATTGGCACTGTTTAGACTTTATCAGCCAATTATGTTTGGCCCCAACATTGGGATGCTCCTACCAGAAGACTAAATCATGCCCGTTAGCTTCAACAGTTTTAGTGTATTTCTGCCACTACATTAAATTCAGTGCCTGGTACAGAGAGCTTTTGCCCCTTTTTATTTAGCTAATATTTATTGCTTCTTTTTCACTTTATTGGAGGTTGTTAAATTCAGGCTGTAGGTTACTGCCAAGAAGATCTCTCTGGGCGGTATCAAAGCAAGCAAGCTGTATTGGCCTCTTGGTCTTCTGACAGGGTATTAAAGACAGCCATTCTGGAAGTGTGGTGGGTCCCTTATACCTCTGTGCTCTGTTGCCACTACATTAGCTGCAGTAATGATAGCTATGCCTCCGAACATCGGGGGACTTGTTTCTTACTCAGTCATCAACATGCATGAGTGTGCAGAGATAATGATGGATGACTTGATGATGCTCATGAGGGCTGTGACAGAGAACGTTCTGTTACAATCCTCACTCACTTTGCTTGGTGTTGTGTTGGGTGTATAAGGTTTTTTTCCCCAGTTTGACAGTGGGGATCTCTTTCAAAGTAATGGTCCTGGATGTGTTAACACGTGTGCCATATGGATTTCTTTTTTTTTTTGGCTTCACTCCATGCTAGATAAGGCTAGTCTGACATTGCAGCATACCTGGTATACACATGTATTTGTAAAAAGAGAATGTCCTATGAAAAAACAAAGTGTTCCCGAGAAGTATACTACACATGTTCAGAACAATTTAATAATAACTGTTAAATGGTTGTGGTTATGGCTCCTTTGATGGTATGATTAGGTGTCATTTTCTTTGATGTAGTGTGGTGTGATGCAATGTTTCATGGAGTGATATGGCATAAGATTCTGGGATTATTATAGTGTGGTATAGACAACTGGATTATTGTGTGATGTAGTAACTGATGTTGTGGTGTGATTTAGGCCTGGGAAAAGGTTTATTTTGCCAGGTCGAATTGGCAGTTTAAAACTGCACTACAGGCTACAATGACTCACTACAGCCCTGATCTAAAGCAACTGTTTATTGTTTGTGAATGTCGTATTTTACTTTGGGGCCGTTTATAATACTCCTTTTTTCATAAAAGAAAGGTTTTGACTGGACAGTCATTTATTGCTGTTCCTGCATGTATTTTGAGTTGTGAACCTGTGCTCCCCCCCCCATTTATCTCCCTCCCCCCAAGAAGTCTTGGACTGTTCGACCTGCGCTACCACTGAGTGGTGCTGAAAGGGTGATTGGCCTACTTGATCAGGATCCATAGTAGGTCGGGCCTTGGGACAGCAGGCGTAAAAGGCCTCTACCCCCGTGGTTGAGCCTAGTAGCTCCTGCTTGCGCTGTGCCTCTCTGAATAGGATTCTGACAGAAATGGTGGTTGCTACTGTGGTACAGTATGATGAAGAGTTATGTGGTGTAGTATGGTGTGCTAGTGTAGTAGACTTCATGGTGGGATGTATTGTCGTGCTCTACTGTGTGATGTGCAGGGGTATGGTGTTATATGAAGAGGCGGTGTATAATGTAATGTGGCATGGTGATATGCAATATTGTGTGATGTATTTGGCTGAGGGCTAGAAGAGTGTGAAGTTGAGTAGGAAGAGGTGATGTGCAGAATGAGAAAGATTATGCCACTACTCTCTGGGTAATTTAGAGCAATCTCGATACGAGCTGCAGAAACTCACACGATCGACTCCACTGATTTAAATGCTGTGTTACTAGGGAAACTCCTACCTAAGCTGCCGAGTGACCGCATTGCTCGAATACAATTGCTCTGAAGGACTGTGCAAATGTGACCATACATGTTGCAGTCAAATCTTCATTGACTATCTATGGACGCCTGATTCTTTTTTTAATTTAGGATGCCTGTGCTCTGAATGCCATTAAACTGGGTTACATCTGTTGTGTACAGAGCTTACATAAGGCAAAACTGCATCATGAATCACTGTAATCAAATTCTTCATCTGCTACTACTGTTGTTGTTATTGTTATTATTATTATTATTACTGTTAATTTTATTATCATTTACACAATGTAGCTTCCAATTATCTTGGGAATTAAATAAAACCTATCTACCTGACGGAGTCATGCTTTTCTTTTGCCACCAATCCTTCGTAGAGGACAGATGGAATGTTCTTATTCTCTTATCAAGTAGTTAACTCGCTCATTGCAGCAGAATTTAGGATAGCAGCTTAATAGGGTCACCTAGAGACATTTTATGATATAATCATGAGCTAAACACATAGGGCTTTATTTAGAGTTTGACAGACAATATCCTGTCTGCCACATATGTAGCAGAATAATATGTGGCAGATATCCTATGTGCATTATTACATGCATTATAGCTTACGGCATATGTATTACAGCGGACTGAACATCAGCATGTGTGTGATGGAGTAACTTGTCCACCAAACTCTATATTAGGCCCATAGTCTCAATGAATCATTTCTGAATTCAGTCTTTGATCCTGTACAGCACTGAGCATCCACACTTATGAAAAAGACATTAATATGCCAACAAATGATTAGAAAATGCATCAGGCAAGTTTTTCAGCAGTATTTATCATCTGAGTGTTTGGTGGATTTTGCCTCTGAGCAAAGATTGAGAATATTAAAGTGAGGCATAGTTTAGCTAATGTTCCCTAAAAGCATTTCAATTCTAGCACATGAGACCATAGATTAGAACCGACAGGCCAAAGTCGAATTTTATGCATTCTACCCTGTTCTTGTTGTTAGTGCACTATTCATCCTAATCGAAGGCCTCCTACTTGTCACATAGAAGTAATTTGGTATTGTCACAAAATATTTCGAACAAGTTTTTTTCCAAAAGCCATAAAAGACACGTACTGCTCTTAATCTTTTTTTTTAATTTTTTTTTTTACTAATGCTACTGCAGCTCAAAAGTAGAACATGTGAGAACACATTTCATCTCTACTAAAGACTAAGCTAGGCGAACTTTGTGCTAAGTGAGTGAAATCCACCAGTAATCCCAGTTGCTAGCTTTTGCATATTGTGCTAATGTTTTCCTCCTCCGGGTTATACTTCTGTGTGTAATTTTCTCCCTGGTGAGAGTGGTTTGAGCAGCGAACGCCTTAGAGAAATTGTGAAACTGATGTGAGCTTCGACACCAATACATTTTCTTTCGGAACAAGTCCCCGTCGGTGTCTTGTGTCACTTTTAAATGTGATTTTTCATAGGGAGGATTGAGGAATGTATTTCATGTAACACGGGTAATGTTCAGAAAGATAAGGCAGTAATACATTTCAGAATGCCTTAAAAGCTTTCTAGATTTTATCCCTTGCAGGCTAGTTACATTGTGACTCAGGGCTGAAAAATAAAGAAATATCAGAACGAGTACAATTTTCTAAAACAAAATATTAGAGTATTCTGACATGCTTTTCAAATGGTTGTGTTTTTATATTCGTTGCAAACACAAGAGATGCATGCCATTCGAAGGTCAACCACTTTTCATTAAATATCAGCTACAGCTTTTCATAAAAAACTATCTTTGCAAATTTTAGGGATTGGTCGTGAAAGATCTTTTGTTATTTTAATATTTTATTACTTTTTGTTAATTGTAGTAAAATTCTACTGCTTAGCCACTTCCTAGTGTGAAATTTAAATATTGTTTCTGTGTACCTTCTGGCTGGGTATTTCGTTATCATGCTTGCCAGCGTTTCTGTGACCAGAATAGAAATCTTGTTGAACGTTTTTTGTAAAGTCCTTTGTTTGAGAAAGTTCTCTCCTAAATCCAGCTATTAAAAGTGCCACACAATGTAGACTTTCTGACCTTGAGTCCAGAGAAAACTATTCCAATGTTTGTTTGACCTTGTTATCCTGCGCATTCAGAATCACTTCAGTTGTGACAATCTGAAAACACCTATTGTATTCAAGGCTTGTAGGAACGCCATGTAGCAGCATGAACGTGCCCATTCCAGTAGTAGGCATGCACTCAATCTTTCTGACTGTGCCAATGTGTAACTATTTAGGAAACAGGAGACCATCTGTTTTCTGAATCTATACTCATCAAAAATTGCATAGATGTTGTTGCGAATGTTTTTTCTTGAATATATAATATACGTGGGGTTTTCTACGGACTGTGGCATTCAGGTTACGTGCTGTGCGTGGGTATACACACAAAGATTAGCATAACCATTGGAAGAATCTGCATAGTGTGGCATAGATTTACTCACACTTTGAGGTGGGATATACTATCCACGCAAACCTGGTTTTGCATTGGAAAAGTTCACCAAAGTAAAGCAAAGTTGTGCTATGCGCCACTTTGCACTACATTATATCAATGGGGCATTCCGTGGGAGGTAGGTGGGTGTTCTCATGCAATCGCCCATGAGTTTTGGTGCAAATCCCTATCTACCAACATTCGTAGACAGGAATTTGTGCCAGAAACTTACACCTCCTTGAGACAGGCATAACGAAGAGCAATGTTTTTGTTTCTCCTTATTTTTCAATCTTGCATTTGTGCTGCATTGTACAGCATACATACAAAGTCTCAAATGTCTTAAAAGATCATTTTTTAATTGGAAGGATTTCCTTTTAGTACAAAACATATGCTTTCAGAGAGCGCGCACACCCTTGCACTATGATGTGCACACCCTTGCACTATGACGCAAGACTGTGCGTTTTGGTGCATACCAGTCAAAAGTGCGTCAGCAGTGGAGGTCAGAATAAAAAAGTGTAATATCTTAGTAGATATCACACATTTTTCTCTCTCCTTTTGATGCAATGCAGCACAGAAACTTTGGTTGCTGTGGTACCTTGCTTCAAATAGTGAGTCTAGCCAGGTGTGTCTTGTAACGACTTAGGTATTTCTGTTTAGTACATATTTCTCTCATGTTTAGAACCACAGCCTCAAATGTGCTGAAGCATTTCTAAACATATTATAATAGTTCTCATTCCATGCTCTTACCTTCAATCAAAAAGGTTACTCCTTTGCAGTAGCGGTCCGTGGTAGGAGTGCCGGCCGGGCGCTGCATCGCATTTGGAGATGCAGCGCTCACAACGAAATTCGTTTTATTTATTTAAATGTTTACTTACCTGTATTCGGCCGTAATCCGTGGTTTACTACCCCCCACCCTGCCCCTCCCCCGCAACACGTCACCGCCCGGCCGGCACTCCTACCACGGACCGCTACTGCACTGAAGCATGGAAAATATTCAATCATAAGAAATATTTAGATTTCATTTTACGAGAATGTATTCTCTTTGATTAAAGTTGTTTAGTTTAGGAGATCTAAGCCTTTAACGAGATAGCTTAAGCTAATCAATCACTGGGCGGAAGGCCTGAATACGAATGAATGAATATTGGATTTTGAGTTTGTTACAGACACATAGCCAGTGGGGTGGAGACTCTCTCTGTAATATCTGCAACAGAGGTAGCATATCATTGCGCACCTGTGTGTGGTGTCCTGAGGATGTCGTTTTTTTGTTGATTAGCACAAGAAAACTCTGGCGGTATAAGTGTGCTTCAGAAATGGATTCAACATAACACAACGCATGCAAGATCCCACATATACTCAGCAAATTTTCTGAAACATGTGGTAATAGAAAGGCCAAGACATTCACCCAGTCTATGAAGACAATTCATGACGCCTAACTTTTACTTTCCCCCCTCTCCCGACACCTGGTAAAAGTCCTGAGGCGGGTTTCAAGCGTCCAATCTAGCCACAGATTTTCCTGGCCAAGGATGTCTTGCCCATGGAACAGTCTGCAAGTGGGAGTCATTAGTATCATGTGGGATGAGGCTAGGAACCTTTCCTTCACTTCACAAAGGGAACTTCGACCACCTTCTCCAGTATTTCCATAAATATTATTCACATTTAACTACTACGAAGGCACATTGTAAAGTTGCTGGGTGTCCCACACAGACATTCAAGACATATTTCTGAATTATTTTTTAGATTTGTATATTGTCTATGTCATAATGTTCTAATTTAGATTATTTTTAAAAAATGTTAGGAAAACTATTAGAAATTCTCATATTTCAGCTTGCCAAAAGCTTAAGACATTGGTTACAGGGCAGACTAGGAACCCAAAGTATCCCTGGCAAATTTAGTCAGACCAGCCCCTATTCGGTACATAACGCGTGAGCGCAACAAAGCGAGCCTGACCACGACAAGGAAGTTTGAGGGGGGGGGTTCTCCTCCAAGAAAATTTGGGGAAAAATTGCAAAAATGGTGCATTCTACAACACATTTGTCATTATATATTCAATTGTATTAGTTTTTAAAGTGTAGAAAATGATGACCTTACAGTGCACCAGGATACTGCACTCTTTGATGGGGCTCTTCAATGATTCTCTCACAATCACCCTCCAACAGTGCCCCTCATCTCTCCATAGCCCCTCTCTCACATGTATTTCATTTGTTTTATAGCGCCTCTCATACCAGGGTAGGGTGTTTGAGGACTTTACCTCATACACACACATAAAGAGGCAATGAATGATATGTGTGTAAGTCAGTGTATAGTAATGTTACATAAGGCAGAGGGGACTACAAGGATTCACAAGTCATCCATACTGGTAGGCATTTTCTTAAAGTGCTTAGTCTGGGGAAGCACAAACTCAGGATACAGAGCGTAACACAGTGGTTAGGGTTGACTTCACTATTAAGAATTTATTTCTACTCAAGCAAACCTTTTTTAGCAAAATTAGGATAAAGAAAGACTGGAAAAAACTTGACTTTCTAACCTAGATGACGATTGTAACTTATGAACTGCACAGTAACAAAAGGATCTCTGTGACATAAGCAGTAACCCACTGAGATATGCCCATAAAATACTGTTCTGTGATCTGCAGAGTACACGGTCTTTGCAGCAGGCATATTAACCCTCTGCGCTACCTTAGATGAGTCAAAACTGCCGCTAGACAAAACTTCGATCTCTCTCCAGCAGGTACATTAATCACCAGAGTTATCTTGGCCCTTTTATTGTTGCCTGAAAACTGTTGGATATACAAGGAACTCTGCACTGCTTTTAAAACTGCTGCACTGCTACAAAACAGGCCCCCAGTAACAAAGTGGGCCACACCCTTCGAGCCTCCTGGGTAAACGCCCAATACCCAGTACGGCCAGTCTGGCCTCGATTGATCATGCTCATGTTACAGGGCAAAATCAAGGTAAGTCTGTCAGTTCAGACCTGCACTCAAAATACATTTTCTATGTGAAGAAACCATCGAAGTCCATGTGAGGTCTAAAGGAGAGCCATTTTAATATTTGCTCAATCACATTTATTTGGAAGTTCTGTGAAGTTCTACATGTAGATGTACGGTTACTTCAGAGTGCTGGAGACTGTAAAGAAGGTACTTATACAAAGGAGGAAAGATAAATCCAATTGGAAAGCTTGTCTGCGGTGTATGATGTTCTTGAGTATTTGTAATATTTTTGTTGAGAGTATGTCTGAATAGTTCAGTTGTTAGGAGTTTCTTGAACCACTAGCCATTAGAATTGGATCTGATATGATGGAGTGCTGATGGCATTCCACAATCTAGGCCCTTGAGTCTACAGGGGAAGTGTCATGTGTTAACTAGGGGACAGAGGTCATGCCTGCTTGATGGACCACTGGTTAATCAGGTGGGCGGATGCTGAATGTAAGTTTGTTGGAGGTATGAAACGAGGTTATAGGCTTTTTAAGCATTCTGGCCCTTTTTTATCAATGCACTTTGTGGCCACAGTAAGCAATGTGAACTTGATCCTTGCTAAATCTGGGGGATTATGCATAATTTCTGCAAAAGCCTAAAAGATTTGGCAAAATTCCACATTATTACATGAAATACCGGTCCATCATTTTGCACTATTTTTTAGCATGAAAAGCGTCCTTGGCAAACACATTTTACACATTATTATGCGAAATTCCGGTGCAGCATTTTGCAGTGTTTTTAGTGTGGAATGCGTATTTGGTGGGGACACATTTTGCACTAAAAAACAGCGCTAAATTACACGTGACATACAAACATTCGCAGTTTCTTCATCCTCATTCTTCGTGTGCCCCTACAAACTGATTTTTACCAGAGCTAAATCTCAATTACGTCATAATCTCAGTCATTTTGAGTAGCAACTGTAATGCAAAATCCTGGAAAAATGGCAAATTTCACCTATATAGACTAACTTTGGCCCAGGCCTAATCCTAGCATTAACTGTGAGTCGGCAGAGCACATTGAGTGTGGATTTGCTTTTTACATTCTGGTGAAGGTTTAGGAATATTCTGACCTCCCGGCTCTGTAGCCTGGCACAGACTGCTGCAGACAAGCTCTAGCGAGCGCAAACCCTATACTATGATGCCTTTTAGAAGGTTACATTTTGAGCAACAATGAAAGTTATTTTTTCCTGGCTGTGTTGCCTGCCAAATAAATAGTTTATGTTTTTCAGGTTTTGAAGTAGCACGTACGTCATTCATTTGAAACATGTAACTTGTCACAGTGTAAAGATCTTTTTAACAGGGAAGTAGATTAGACCCTTATTCTGTTCTTGTAATTTTCATATCTTGGCGTGACACTATGTGCTATTTTAAAAAGTTGTCGTAATATTCTATCTCAAACCATGAATTCCCCTACAGAAAAACACATTACAAATATTTCAAATAGCAGCCTAATCAGTGCTCTAAATTCTAAGCAGTTTAAATCCATCACACAATGTTCTTTGTGTTGGAGTACTGTGTACTTTAAGAGCGTTTAGAGAAAGACATCTTTTTGGCACACAGTAATCTTGCTCAATTGAGGGCTGTGTAGAAATGAGTCTGAATTTAACTTATGATTTTCCAGCTTTTTCGACAGTTGGAAAGTATTTGAAATTGTATTTGCTGTACTGTATTTTACCAGCAGCAGCACAATAGGCTTTAAACGTCATGGGAGGAGGTTTGATGGCTGTACGGTTCATTACACATGGTATGTTTCCACTTTTGCATACATATTGATATGCTATGTCTGTTTCTAGAGTGCAACAATGAATACATAGTATGATTTTAGGACTAGCTTATACTATGTAGGTCCAAGAGCGGGGCGTCGCCAACCGCCGAAGATGGCGGACGCATCTCTCTAAGGCTCCCGCTAGGAGCCCGGGAATCCTTCATCATCCAACATTAATATAGGGATTTCGATCCACCAAAACAAACTAAGTGCCGCTTGGGTCCTGACCGCCACTGCCATGGTATTTCCAGCTTGGCTCAGCGATGCGGGAGTGCAGCCTTTGGACATTGGCTGTCCCCAGCATGGTGAGCGGGCACAGCAACGTGAAATACCGTGACCAGCCCTTACCTTCTGCCTGCTCTGACTCCTGGCGAGGAGCGACTGTCCGTTCAAGGGTTCAGGCTGTGCTGCAAGTGGCCGCTAGTGACAGACGGGGGTATTTGTGCGACGGCTTCTTCTCTCCTGTGGCAGCCTTACCCAGGGCCTGTTGATGTATGGCGCCGATCCCCCAGCCCACCACAATGAGCCCAGATGCAGAGTGGGTGAGTCACTTGAGCTCCGGATGATCGGAAGGGTGAGTGAGGTGAAAACACCTACCTACCAAAGGCCTGGGACTATCCTGGAAGCAGCCCACTGGTGCCTCTCATGCCTGTTCTCTCGTGGTGGCCCTGTTATACTGATCTCGGTGTGGCCTAGTTATGGACCTGTGGATTTGGGGCACAGTTCCTCCAACTCCCTACAGTGAGGTCGAATGAAGAGAGGGCGAGTTTATCAGGCGATGTAACTTTCGAGTGTGTTGGAGGGTGAAAGCACCAACCTAGGGCCCATGCAGATTGCATGAACAGCAGATGACCGTGAGTGCTGACTGGGCGACGGTGCAACCTGCCTAGACCTTGAACTGGCATGGAGCACTGCTGAGTGGAGGAGGGCTGATTCCCTGCATTGTGTATGTTGGCACCTAGCGGGGGGGCTCATGTAATCTCAAGTGTTTTCCCCCCTGGGCCCTGCATGCACCTCTGTGAACTGCATGGTTAGCCTGGGACTGGACCCCTCGTGCGGACTGCAGGTGGCCAGGTGGCATAGACGGGGACGCGGCCTATCTGTCTGGCAGCTTTCCATTAATTCTATTGTCTTATCTGCCCCCGCCACATTCAAAAGGGTGCGGGCCATGGTGAACCTTATCTCCTGGGCCCCCTGGCGAGCAGTTCCATAAGTCCTCTGCGACACCGAATCCCGCCAGCACAACGGCAACACCGCTGGGCTAGCCCATTGTAGCACTACACTCCGTGAGGACCCCAGTCCCTAACAACACATCAGGTGCCGACCCTTTCTTGTTCTTTTGGGCTGCCAGGGAGTGTTGGACTCTGTGGTGCATGCCCCCTCTCTATTGGATGCCATAGACTGAATTGCACTGCCTCTGAATCTATAGTATCCATCGCCCTAACTGGTTGGGTCCGCCGTCATTAGTTGCTGGGCCTGCACCCCTCAAGTTTGCGCCTCGGAGTGGGATCTGGCCAGTGGGTTGACTGGCTTCATTAAGCCTTGTAGAGGGGGCATGCTCCAGCTCCTCTGCACTAAATGAGTAGGTGCCATACGCTGTCCCATCTGCCCTGAATACCCCCCATAGGTTTGTGATTCAGACTTTTTGCCACCCATAATAATTAAGTACCCTCGCCATCAGTTACATCAAGATGGGGTGCACCAAGTCTGTTCGTTCATCTTCCAGGCAGGCCTGTGTGCCTGCACCGCAAAGCCAATCTGATGGTTCGTCAACACACATGCACTGGATGATTGTATTTCACCTAAAAACCTCATCTGGATAAAATCAATCTGATACTCTGTGAAACACGTGATTCCAGGTCTGCCATCGAACACCATATTAACTCCCTATCAACAGACATTGGCATAGTACATGAGGATCATCGTAACTGTTGGACAAACTGCACACAGCAGAAACTACGGTATCAGAAATAGTCCCCCGGCAGGCGACCCATTCCACTGCCATTACCGAGCTTCAGACACAGTTTAGGGCCCTACATGAGATTGCAGAGGACGCAGAAGGCCAAGACCGTCGTCATAATGTGCGAATAGTGGGGATGCTAGAGGGCATGGAGGGCCTCAACCCGACGCTATTCATTGAACAATGGCTTCAAAAAATGATCTCCCCCAGAGCCTATCACTCCTCTTTACTATTGAGCAAGCACACAGGGCACCACCCCGATGCCCTCCGCTTGGAGCACCACCTCGTCCCATCGTAGCACGGATATTTAACTACAGGGATCATGATCATCTACTTTGTAAAGCTAGAGAGGTGACTCCCATTATAGTAAACAATTCCACTGTGTCCCTTTTTCCAGACTATACATTAGAGGTACAGAGATGCCATGCATCCTTCCAAACGGATAATCGGAGGGACTTGGCTATGCCTTAATGTTCCCAGCCCGCTTGAAGATCATAAATGATGAGCGTTCATTATTTTTTGATACTCCGGATGCCGCTTGACACTGGTTGGAACGACAATACCCAGCTACATATGTCCGCCTCCGGTGGAGTGCACACAGATGAGGGAGCGTGGGTTACCTCGTTGTCGTAGACGGACTCATCAGTCAAACTTGAAAGCATAGCCTTCCCCTCAGCAGGCCCTGGAGGGCAAAGTGGCAGTACTGGCGAATATGTCATTACTTGAATTGCACCATTGTTAATCTTCCTCAAGCTCCTCAGCGAGTGTAAACCATGACTCAGACTCTAATGCAAGTGTAGTGCTATTCCCTAATGTGACACCACAGAGCGTAGATACTTTGATTTAAATTTAATGGGGGGCTATGCCACCTTGTGACTCTTGATGACACGCTGGATATCTCACCGGGCGATGGTTGATATATGGAGGGCCCACAACGAAGGTATGCAGGTATACTCCTTCTTTTCTCCACCTCACAGCCTACATGCCTGTTTACACCGCATCATTTGCCCTGTACATATGACAGGAAAATTCTCCAACACAACTTACTTGGGAAAGACCTACTCAGATCATAATCCACTTGAATTGGGCATGACATGGGGTAGTATCCCCTCACCAATACCCACATGGCGCAAGCAACCAACACTAGGAGAAGATGTAGTCTTTAGAGACACTTTGGGTACCGCCATTGACACTTACTTCGCTGAAAATGAGGGCTCGGCCTCCACCCCCTTAGTGGAATGGGAAGCATTTAAGGTGGTGGTCAGGGGAGTCTCAATAGCAACTGCAACGGGATTCCGACACTCCATCCTTGTGTGGAGACACAATTGGGAATCCTCAAACAGGCAACAGTACATGATCCCACATGCTTACCAGAAATACAAGACACTAGAATACAACATGCAGAAACCTTAGAACAACTGAGGCTTATTGACCACACAACATACTTGAAGAAACTGCACTCAGAAGGGGACAGTGCAGGCACGCTTCTTGCAAGCCTGATCCGACCACAGTTGTCCCCCACACCGATCCTAGCCATTACTTCATAAGCAGGACCACATTACAGTACACAATTGGATATTAATGACACGTTTTGTTCCTATTATATGACCCTACACAAGGCTAGTCCTACACCCTCCCCACAGCGTTGAGGGATAGATTTCTGGGTGATTTGAGACTCCCACACATACCAGCGGCAGTGCATGCTTAATTGGTGGCTCCCATAACACCAGAAGAACTACGCAGAGCAATTAGGGGGCTGGCATGTAACAAAACATCAGGCAGAGATCGAATGGCCATCGAATTTTATTCCCCTTTTGCCATACAATTAGTTCCAGGTTTAAAGAAGCTTTACAAGGCATCTTTGGAAGCTGACTCCTTACCTTCAACGATTAGTCAGGCTCTTGTAACCTCCCAGCTTAAGCCTGGCCGAGCTCTAGATGATCTCTCATTCTACAGACAGCTATCACTATTGACCTCAGACTGCAAAATCCTTAGCAAAGTACTAGTCCAGAGACTACTCCCAGATTTGATACAGATAGATCAATGCAGGTTTGTTCCACGTAGAAGCACCTCATTAAATATTAGATGCCTGTCCCAAGTCATTGAAATTGTGCATGACACTTTCTCCACCGCTGGCTGCCTGTCATTAGACCTGAAACAGGCGTTTGATTCTCTGGACTGGAACTATTTGTTCTCAGTGCTGTGGAAATGTAGCATTCCTTCCACCTTCATTAACTGAGTCAAGGTGCTCTATGCTAACCTGACAGCCGGGCCAAAATGGGCACACATATCTCCATCCAATACCCTACATCCCGTGGCATGAGTCAGGGATGCCCGCTGTCACCATTATTATTTATGCTTGTAATGGAACCCCTGGAGCATAGGCTTCGACAGGAGGAGGCGGGCTGGGATATTACGTGTGGACTCCAGTCCCACGCGGTTTCATTATATGCAGATGACATGATTATATACACCAGAGATGTGGGATGAACATCACACCTATTTCCACACTACTCCAAAGGTTCGGAGACTTATCTGGCCTATGAGTTAATTTTGCCAAATCCCATGTATTTTCCTTCCAGAACGCTATGCCCTGTGATGAAATTGTTCTGGGCACACAAACGATCCTGGTAGACCAACACACATTCAGATATTTAGGCATCCAGATCTATAGATCACATATAAATCTGCTCGAGGTGAACCTATTCAAAGCTATCTCTGTGCTTAGAGCCCAGGTCAAATTTTGGGTCATCCTGCCTTTTTCAGTAACAGACAATTCGCCCCTGGCAAAATGGTGATGCCCCCCAAATTATTATGCTATTTTGTAAATTTGCCCATAATCATTCCATTCCACAGTTAGTCTTTAAGACAGTGGACTCCATACTGATAGACCTAATATGGAGTTCAGGCCGATGGCAGATTAGTCTCCCTAAGTTACAGCTGCCAACAGAACACGGCGGGTTGGGCACATCCGACTTTCGCTCTGATTGACTTGCAGCCCAATTAAAGTGGCTTTCATATTGGTTATCAGGCTTACATTTACAAGAAATAGGTTACACGCTTTCTAAATTGTGCACTGGGAGCCTATACACCCAAATTTTTCCCAGGAGAAAGCGATTCTCACCCCCCCCCAAACACAATGCCTCTATTCCTTCATAATGTTATTACGTATTGGAACACTGCACTTTGTATCACGTGCACCATAACTACTTATGCCTCGAACATTCCGTTATGTGGCTTACCCACCCCAGCGGATGCTCTCACAGCCACTAAACTAGCCCCTTGGGAGGCAGTGGGTGTCTCCGCCATCAGTGACCTCTTCGAGAATGGGAAATTGCTTTCTCCCTGGGATTTTATACCCTCACATGAACTTCCTGAGTCCCTGTTTCTTACACATGCCATCATCCTACATTATGTGCATCAGCACTGGTCATCAATTGGCGCAGAACCTGCCACACATGCACTGCTATAGGCAACCCATGAAATGGGCACAGGCCAGCACTTAGTTAAGTGGTTCTACACAGGCCTTCACTCCCACCTGTTTGCAGCTCTGACATTGCTGCAACACCATTGGAGGGCAGACTTATATCGCCCTCTTCATGATAAGGAATGGCAGTACCTTCTGGAATACCCTAGCATGATACACCGCAACACACAATTCAAGTTCGTTCAGTAGATGCTCCCACACAGAGCATATTTGACATCTAAAAGAGTTTCAATGGGGAGGTTGGGAACCATGGGACCACCAGTAGACAGGTGGGTGCTGGATGCAGTGGAATAGGCAATGGCGGAGGAGACCCACATTAGGATCTCACACACAGATGAGAAAGTCATCAAGGACCTGGAAGCATGGGGATCCATGCTGATGGCCTTCGAACACTCTGGGGACCTGCCATTTTGAATTCGGGCCTCGCCCAACAGACGCGGGACAACGTAGCTGGTTCCCATGTGAGGAAGAACAGGGGACAGTGATTTGGGGTGCTGTGGTGCCGACCCCCCAGTAACCCTGATTGGAGCCCACAGCAGAAAGCTCTGCAACATCCTGAAGGCACCGTGCACATGGAGACATGGAAGAGGGGCCCATCCGACTCCCTACAAGGAAGGAATCAGAACTGTTTGGCGGATCGGGCCACCCAGACTTTTTGCACAAGTCGGGTGTGACAAATACCATGGTGGAGCACCCCACCGCCAGAGGGGAGCGCGGCTGATGTAGTCTCGCATGGGGAGCACTGAACGAACGTGGACAAGAGGATGGGGCCATAACATAGGGTGCTTCCCCCCTAGTCTCTCCTACAGACAGGGGCAGCGCAGGGCAACACTATAAAGCAATACACGCAGGTCGCTATGCAGCACAGTGCCCAGTAGGACTGCAAAAGACAATCTCAGCATCTAGGCGACCCATAAGAGGAGCCCAAGAGAGTAGAGCTGTTGGCAGCAATTCATGGGATCTTGACAAGTTTAGTGGAGAAAATAGACTCTTTCTCTATAAAAGTGAACCTACTGCACACCGCACACAGAGTAGCAGAAAAGATGAAGATGAACCTACTGCACACTGCACACAGAGTAGCAAAAAAGATGAAGACAGCTGCGAACTTGGTAAGAGAATCACAATCAGATGTCAAAATTCTCAAAGATCAGATGTCATAAATGATGGCGAGCACAAAGACATTGGAGGATAGAGTGGAGGATGTAGAGGGGGGCTCACGCCTTAACAATCTAATATTCCTGGGATTCCTGGAGGGGGTGGAGCCGGCTGGACTGAAGCGCTTCCTGGAACAATGGATACAGCACACGCTAAAACTGAAGGGGCTGTCACCGCTGTTTGCTGTCGAACGACCACACAGATCACAGGTGGCAAGGCTGCCACTGGTTGCCACCTAGGGCACTCATAGCTTGGATTTTCAACTACAAGGACCGCAATGCCATCCTTATGGTGGCCAGGGAGGCCAGGCCATCCCCTTTGATAATCAGACAATAGCCATCTAACCAGATTACACCAGGATGGTATGAATGTGGAGAAAAGTGTTCATTGATGTCAAGCAAAAGCTCTGGACCTTGAAACTTCCCTACATACTGCCTTGCCTGGCGAGTTTAAGGGTCGTGTCTCAAGGTAAAACACACTTTTTGAGCACCCGGAGGATGGGTGGTTCTGGTTGGAGATGTGAGACAGAGTCATTACAGACCCGCCCAGCGGGGACCAAAAAGGGAGCCACCGGGAGGGCTTCCTGGACATCTCTTGAACCCAGAGACAGAAGCACCTATCAAAATCAGCAGGTGCAGGTACAGGGAGATGGTACCTTGGCTCTGGAGGAACAATCAGTGACATCCGAAGATCAACCCCAGGGACAGTCCCCCATAAAGACTGAGAGACATGGAGGCCAACCCTATGGTCATGACAGGGTGATACTTATCCTGAGAGAGTGACGGACCTCACTTCACTAACATATTGGGGAACATGCAATGTCTGGGCTATAAAATGGCTCGCCCCGCGAGAGAATGTGCGATGCGAGGACTGAAGGGAAGACATACTTATGTTTGTTGCAAACCAGATAAAAAACTTATATGGTGCATGACAATATGTTGTGAATAATTAATCATATGTGCACTGGAACAAGTTGGGATAGGGCTGCTGAGGGAGACTTTTCTTGAGCGTCTCAACTTTTGCCTAGAGGCGAATGGGGGGATGCTCTCTCTGCATATAGTATCTAGTAGGAGTAGAGTTCAACAAATTTCGAGGGGACTATGTTAAGTTGGGGGGGGTGGGGTTACTGGGCAGACATGAAGTTAGAATGTTTTGCAGTTGTTACCCAGGGAGGGGTGAACAGGGATGAGGGTTGTTGTTCATAGGTTTTTATGACTGTGTCTTAGTATCGATCTGATTGTTCGCGGTAAGTCATATAGTGCTTGGAGGGAAGTGCATTACAAGGGAGCGGGCAGGGAGGGATACTCCTCCCCGGAAAGTGTGATTCCACAAACCTATGTTGATGAATAAATACAAGATTCTTACCTGGAATGCCAAGGGTTGGGCACATTTGTGAAACAGCATAGAGTCTTGACATTCCTCCAAAGGCACAAAATTCATATAGCCTGTCTTCAGGAGACGCACCTAAGTGACATAGAGGCCGAGAAGCTGAAGAAGAAGTGGAGGGGCAGTTCTTCTCTTCCACGTACTCCACTTATGTGAGGGAGGTGTCTGTCTGGGTGGCCCCCGGAGTGCCTTTCTGACTCACATATCAGGAAGCGGGCATGGAGGGGAGCTACATCCTGCTACAAGGGACACTGGATGGCAAGAGATAGAATCCTTAACCTGTTTGCACCAAATATAGATGAGGGTAACTTCTTTGTCTGCATTCAGGGCCTGCTGATGGGGAGCATAGTTGTCCCAATCCTGTGGGTGGGGGACTTTAATTGCACACTAGACAGAGCACTTGATAGACATCCCCCATGTCACAACACGAAGCTGCAAATGGAGGCAGTGCTGTGTCAAGTAATGGCCAATACGAGCAGTGTAGATGTATGGAACTCCATCTGCTAGACAAAGAATACTCATCTCACTCTTTAACCGATCATACCTATAGCAGGCTTGATTGCCCCCTCGCAATGAGAGACATGCTCTCATGGAAACAGGAGGCCAGCTACCAAGCGAGATACCTGTGAGACCACTCCCCTCTGATGATAGGCTTGGACTGGATTGACAGAGTGGTTAATTATCGCTCTTGAAGAATGCCACCTGGGATGCTGACAGATAGGGAGTGTCGGGCAGACCTCACAGCTCAAATGGAGGAATACCTAGCAAACAACTTGAGATCCTCCTTCACCAGAGGAAATGAGTGAGAGTCACTTAAACGGTGGCACAGGTGTCTGCCTGGGAATGATTCATGAGGTTAAGCAACATTTGCAAAAAGAACTAGTCGAACAGGAAACTCGGATAGAAAATATACAACAACAGGACACGAGTGGGGATGGGCGTGGAACCAGAACTCACAGCGGCAAGACGATCCCTAGGAGAGACATGAAGCAGATTGGATAGGCTGACCTGTAGAAAATATAGAAAATATAGGCAGCGCCTACAAAGGGAGGGAGACAAGCCCAGTAGGCTGCTGGCCTGGATCTCTGGTCAATACCAGAGAGATACCGCAGTCCCACCCATTAGGCTGTTGAGACCACCCAGTGAAGACAGGGCCACAACGCAACAGGCAATTAACCACGCCTTGTGTCGCTGATATGAAGCAGGGGGACATAGTACATTTCCTGGAGAGTGTGGACCTCCCCACGGTGCCTGAACCCTTCCAGAAGGAGTGGGAGGCATACATCACCCTGGAGGAGGTCAGGGGGGCTCTGGAGGAATTAGCCACCCACAAGCTCCAGGCAGTGACAGCTTCCCAGTAGAGTTTAACCAAGCATTACTACCCTTTGTAACCAAGAGATTGCTGGAGGTTTTTGAGGAAGCACGAATGTGGGGTGAATTGCCCCCATCGATGAGAGAGGGACTGATCTGTATGATGCTGAAACCAGCGGGTGACTCAGTGGATGCCGTTGGATATAATTTACTCGGATGTCAAGGGCCTTTGTAAAGTTTTAGCGATGCGATTGAGACAGGTGATAGGCTTGCTGGTGCATGAGGACCAGTGTGGTTTCATACCGGGATGCAGCACAACCCTTATCTGAGATGGCTGACACATATATCACACTCGGTCCAAGGTAAAATGAAAAATTGGTGTTAGCATTCGTAGATATTGCTAAGGCATTCAATACCCTGGAAGGGCCTTATCCTCTGGCAGTCTTGACTGAGATGGGATGTGGGAGGAACTTCTGCTCCTGGGTTATACACCGCCCACAGCCAGGATGCATATGGCTGGAGTGGTGTTCGAGCCATTTGAGGTGCATCGTGGCACCAGGCAGGATTGGCCCTTGTTACGTTGGCGCTTGCATCGCTCGCAATCAATCTTCAGGATGCACTCGGGGTCTGGGGGCGTCCAACTGGGGGATGCTACCCATGTCGTCTCCCTTTCCGCATTCAATGCCCTTTTTTATTTGTCATGACTAGCCAAATCTGTCCCACCCCTGATGGCTCACATGGAGGAATTTGGCAGAATGGCCGAACTGCAGTCCAACAAGAATAAGACCGTTGTATTCCGGCTGGTGTCCCTGACAACAGTTCATTGGGAGTGCTTGCCCAACCTCGGGTTGCATGGGAGACTGATAGGTTCCGATACCTCGGCATCGTGGTTGCAGCAACTCCCAAGAAGCAATATAAATACAACAATGGGATGATGTTAGAAGGTCTGCAGTCCTCTTTAGAAGGTCTGCAGTCATCTGTCACCTTCTGGGTGGGGCTTCCTCAGTCTACAATGAGTACAATGGCCATAGCAAAGATTGTGTTTCTACCTAGGTGCCTATATGTGCATCAAAACTCCTTTTGTCATATCCCGAAAACCACATTTGGGGGTCTGAACAGCCTCCTGGCATCTCTGGTATGGGCAGGGTGGAAGAGCCAGGTGGTTCTGTAAACCCTTAAGTCGGATCAAGGGGAAGGCGGGCTGGGACTACCTGACATGGAGCTGTACTATTAGGCAGCTCACGCGCAGTTTGCGGCTAAATGGATAGCAGACACAGCCGACCATGAAAAATGCTTGTTAAGAGAAGTGTATCATTGGTCCTCGTTGCTGGAGCTCCTAATGAGGGGATCGGATCTTCCTTTCCTGATTCGGCACACTTCATGAGTTTGGGAGCTGGTGGTCACAAAAGTATTTTAAAAGTCGCCATACCCAAGAGATTTGGAGGTGTGGGTGTTAAAATACATTAAAGATATTGGCTCCTCCACATGTGAGTAGCAAAATGGATGGAGGGTCGGTGCCTAACACTGGGGGATTTGTACCAAGGTGAGCAGTTTATCACCTATCAGGAATCGTGGGAGACCTTCTCCCTGGGGCAGGGACAATATCTGCAGTACACAAAAATTGAAAAACAGCAAGAGAAATTTGGAGCGGTTCCCTGACACTTCTGCATAGATGGAGACCTTCCAGACCCTCCTGGATGCGTGGGACGGAGGACACTTGATGTCCTGGACATATAAAGCCCCTTAAACTTGACAGACCTAGGAAGCCATTGCGAGTCAGGTGGGTCTGGGGAATGATATGGAGGGACCTTTAACTGACAGTGAGTAGAAACGTGCATGCTCTCTAATAAGACCGATATCGGGGAATACTAGATGCAAGCTAATACACCTTAATTACATACACCACACATATCTCACACCCATAAAATTGGATAATATCTACCCTAGTTGCTCTACAGCATGCCCTCGATGTAGTCAAGAGAGATCGTCTTTCATACATCTGGCAGGGTATTGTGAAATGGTCCAGACATACTGGGGGGTGGTGGTCGACAGACTTTGACAAGCAACAAACTTAACATTGGACCCCTCCTTCAAACAATACCTACTGGGACTGGTCAAGCAGCCGAAGCCTGGCAAAATGCAATACAAATTCCTTTAGCTGGCATTACCTTTAGCAACTTGACGAGTTGCAATGGGGAGGTTGGGAACCATGGGACCACCAGTAGACAGGTGGGTGCTGGATGCAGTGGAATAGGCAATGGCGGAGGAGACCCACATTAGGATCTCACACACAGATGAGAAAGTCATCAAGGACCTGGAAGCATGGGGATCCATGCTGATGGCCTTCGAACACTCGGGGGACCTGCCACTGACTCCGAACCCACTAGGGAGTGATCTCTTGATGGGCCAGGTAGAGGGAACGGATGGAGGGGATCAACAATTTCTTAACTCGTAAAAATGGCCAGTCGTTCATACAGATTGTTACATCACATTGACATGTGACGCTTTCTATGCTTTCCAAGTTTACATACTTTTTTCTCCCCCATAGTGACACTCAGCTTAGAAAATTGCATGTTCTAAGTCAGGCCAATGGCATAAGATCTTTTCTGACCTGGAACAGACTGTTTTGACACTTTTTCAGAAATGATCATACACAATTCTTAGTTATGGGGTATTTATTTTGTAATTATGTTTGTTTCCAATATTTCATGCAATGTTTAGCATTTGATAATATAATAAAAGTTGTTTGGACAGGAATGTCCACTGTATGATGTACAGTCATGATGCCTGTTCTGAGAGCCAATACTGCATATACCTGTGGTCCTGATTTTTGATTTGTGGTCATGCCACACACTAATACCATTTGCACATTGATCTAGGCCCAGTTTTTGAAAATTCTCAGTTCTGGACCATGCTCTGAACATGTAGGGGTGCACCAAGTGCACCCTTGTAGTGACTGAGGACTTCCTTGTCATGTGTTTCATGCGTAGAGCATGATGGTTGAAGCATACCATGTTAGTGAATTATAGTAACAGGACATTTTACCTGTGAGACAAGAATGTGTGCCTGTCAGCCCATTCATTAAAAAAGTTATGCTGCTCAAACTGAACCCGGGATCCTGAACGCTAACATCCCATATATTGTATTTGTGTGTTAGGATTAATGGTGGGCCATGAACGAATGGTACAGGCCTGTGGGTTCTATTTTGGAAGCCCACAGCCTGGACCACAGTACAAGATGAAAGAGAGCTTGCTTTATCCAGACATGTGTGTATTGCCATCTCCTCCTTGGTGGGAGGGGGACAACTAGATGCTATGGGGAGAAATGAGGGTATAGGCTTTCCTTAGAAGCTCCAGTGCCCTTCTGATACATTGGGCTTTAAATGACTCTGACTGCAGCTGCTATTAGGCAGATGGCAGTGGGTGCAGGGTGAGGCCTACAATATCTGTTGTTAGGGAAAGGAGTGCTTTGAATGGGCACTGATTCTTGACTCTCTTCTTGATCTCTGTGAGGAGGCTTCGTAAATAGCTGGGTGCAGCCTACTCTCACCACTTTATACTTCTCTTGTGGGCACTCCAGCAGGAGACTGTCCAGCCCGGCAGAGCATCCTGGAAGGTGGCCTGGCCAAGACACATGGAAGGGGAACTGACCCAAACCATTTCCAAGGAAGCAGACCTGGAATGCATTTCCTCTGTCTGTGAAATCACAGAAAGATTGGAGTTCAGTATCCAATGCCGTTCACTGTTGTGGCCTCTTCTACCAAGGAGGGAGTACTCAAACACTATCACGCAGCCAAGAGTTGCTGTCGCACTGACAGATAACTCCTTAGAGGTGAGGAAAAGCCACTTGGATTCTGATCAGAAGGAGGCATTACTGGACTGTCCTGGGTGCCAAGATATTCTACCTCCAAGTGAGGGAAGGAAGCACTAACCCTGCAGGAGGAGCAGATAATAGAAGAGACTGCTGTAATTGACCCTGACATTGGTTCAGTCCGGTAGAAACTAGCTAAGCAAGTACGTCACAGGACTCGCAGCATCCTGGATCCAGCAGTGTGACATTCAGAGTCACTAGGCACCTGGAGTGGTGTGCCCATGTGGTATGCTTGACTGAAGCAGAAATAAGTACCTGCTGGTGACCTGTGTGCCCCACAAGTGTACAGCATGACTGAAGCGCTGCTAATTGTGTTGTTGGGTCGGGACCAGTCCTGAAGATTGAGTGACCCGAGAAGTGCCCTAGGAGCGCTTCATGAAAATTGGAGGTAATAACCTTTCGGCACTGTGTGTCCCTGGCTTCTGTCACACCGTAACATCATATTTAAGTTTGTGGTCGTTGTTTTCAAAAAGAAGCACCAAGTTCTCACAGGAGTATCAGAGTGAGGCACATTAAGAGTGTGAATCAAGTACCCCCAGAGTGAGCCGTGATCTGCATCCCACCATCCAGAAGTGGGCCCCTACAGAATCCTCACTCCTGTTGTGACCTATCAAGTGACACACTGTATGGCTGGCTCACACGCAGCCCTAGAGAAGACTGCCCCATGCTGGTTGGAGCCTTCCTTCTGCTGGTGAGATCCTGCTGCTGTGGGAGGGCCAAACGTGGCCCAACACTGCTGCTACAAAGAGTGGTATTTCAAACTCCTTTACGAGCTGCACCAACAGACTTACTTCAAACTCTGAACCCTGTAAAGCAGGAATGCAGTGGAAGGGGGAGACCCTCTAGAGATGAGTGGAGGGCTAGATGGCAGAGGCCCTTAGAGCACAAAGAGTTGCACCCGTGAACTGGGTATTCGTGCATTAATGAGTGTGTGGCGTAATTCAATGTTTTCTGTATATTAAAGTTCTTGACTTTCTACAAGGAGAAGCACAGGGATGGGCATTGATATTTTTGAACTGCTCAGGGGATGGTATTGATTATTAAGTCAGAGTAGCCCCCACACTAACCTCCCTGAAAAGCCTGTGAGTGCTGAAACCAGCGGGTGACTCAGTGGATGCCATTGGCTATGATTAACTCGGATGTCAAGGACCTTTGTAAAGTTTTAGCGATGCGACTGAGACAGGTGATAGGCTTGCTGGTGCATGAGGACCAGTGTGGTTTTATACCGGGATGCAGCACAGCCCTTATCTGAGATAGCTGACACATATATCTTGCTACCACTGAGAGTCCAGTGCCTAAAGGTATGTATTTGGCCCACAGTAGAGTGGCTGATGGGGCACCAAAAGGCCTCAATTCCCACAGTTGTGTCCCAGTAGCCCCTGCCTGCCCTGTAGGCTCCTGAACAGCCTCAGACAATAGTCTGCCTGTATTTACAATAATTCATAAAACTCATTAATTGGTATTTCATATGTATATTGGGCTTTTCACATGAACCACATCATTTGATTGTTTGCACTGTTGATTGGTCAAAACATATTTTGTTTTTACGAGCCTTTCCCTAAACAACATTTATATTTTATCCATGCCTGAGTTAATTATCAACCACTTTCTCGAAGATCTAATGGATGCTTTTTACAAAGGTCATAATGGATTTCCTTTATGATTAAGGCAGCAGCTTGGCAATGAACTGCCTCTGCAGAGTGCAAGCTTGAGTTTAAGACAGCTCGCTGTACCTAAGTGGCAGTAACTGAGAGATAATTTTAGACTATTCCCAACTGTAGAATCTCCAGTTTGCCAGGAATGCACCTACACATCAGTACTTGTATTGAAGAGCAATAACCTTCAAAATGTTGTACATCTTAAACTAAGTGGTACATAAAAACATAATCAGCAGGGTGGGTACATAAACCATGAGGAAAAGGTAATGAGGGGAGAGGAGTTGGCCTAACAGCTAGGGTGGTCGACCTCGAATCTGGGGAACTGGGTTCAAGTCTCGGCAATGACGCTGAACATCCTGTTATTCTGGGAAAATCACTTAATCTCCCCGTGCCCAACAAAAATGAATGTGTCCTCATGTAACGCAACTGGTGCTATGTAAAGCGCTCTGATACCCGATACCTTCTTGTCAAGTTCGCACTATATAAAACTCTGAAGAAGAAAAAAAATGAGGATGACAAGATATAACAATAGGGCAAACACTACAATCAACATATGTATCAGATATTACACATTTTGCATTATGCCTTGGGAGGAGGGGGATTGAGCAACAAATTGAATGTGAGGGTGTGACTGCACTCAGAATGGGATTTTAGCTAGTATTCAGGGTTGTGGACATCAGTTACAACATGCTCAGTAGCTAGTTTGGGTGACGACCAGTGGAAATATCTTCGATTGAGCTCTGGAGAAATAAGAATGCCTACAAATATATCTACCTACAGTGGAGTGGGTTTGGTTGTCATTAAGGAATAGTTAAGAGCATTCACACTGTAGAGTTGTTGACTTTATCAGGGGGTGCCATATTTAAGGCGTTTCACAAGAAACCAGTTGAAGCAGACTAGTGTGGACACAAGTGATTTTATAGATATGCAGTATGGAATGACTTGTGGGTCAAAGCTTACTGATACTGAGAAACTGATTTCTGGTTGTGGTACCTATAACAGAGATAAAAGGATGTGGGTGCATTTTGTGTCATTTTATGGTCCTAGATTCCTGCCAGAGATGAGAAGATTAAGCATCTGCTGAGAAGGACCAGCAGACATGGGTTAAGTTAAGTGGAGAATAAGATGATCTTAGTTTTTGATAAATTAAACAGGGTTTCAATGGCCATCAAGTGACTGACAGTAAGGTTATAGTTGGATATTTGACTGTGGAGCTATGTTGATGAATATGGAAATAAGAAGACAACATTGATGCCTTTGGCAGAAGGTGGTAAATGAAGATGAGCAATTATATAATAAACCCTACAGAAGAGGAATGCTCTGTTCTAGGCAAGGGTCCTAGAACTAATCCTTAGAGGATACCTGCCTGATGTGGTTTGGAAAAGGAGTGGGCCAAACAGCATCAGCGCGTTATAGAATGGCTGGTGAGCAGTAGCGGTCGGTGGTGGGAGTGCCACCGGGTGCTGACATGGGGCGGGGGAGGGGCAGGGTGGGGAGTAGTAAACTACGGATTATGGGCGATTACAGGTAAGTACACATATAAATAAATAAAACGAATTTCGTTTCTCGCACTGCATCGCCAAATGTGATGCAGCGCGAGAAACGAAATTCGTTTTATTTATTTATATGTGTACTTACCTGTAATCGCCCATAATCCGTAGTTTACTACCCCCCACCCTGCCCCTCTCCCGCCCCACATCAGCGCCCGGCGGCACTCCCACCACCGACCGCTGCTGCTGGTGAGGGAAAGCAATAACAAATCGAGGATGGTGCCAGCAATACCATGGTAAGTAAAATTGTTCATTAGATTGCAACCTGTCTGTACTAAATACAACTGAATGTAAAAGAGGGTGGGGCTTGGAAAAGAAATACTTAGTTCAAGGATGATATTTAGAAAAGATATAGGTGGGAGAGCCAGCCTCGAGAGTAGGAGAGGTGCGTGGGGAAGGAGGAGGAGGAGTAGTGTGTGTGGAGGAGATGGTGGACCTGCGGCTTGGGGTTCTGGAATGGAAGTATTATGTAGCAAGTTCATCAGCTCAGAGATTATATTGTGTAAATGGGCTGTCAGGGGGTTCTTAGCCACAGGTTTCTCCGGGCTAGATGTTTTGGGTGTGATTGGAGTGCTTAGTTCCTATAAACATTTGTGGTTTGCTTCATTAATCGTTACTGTTAAGGTGTTGAGCAGTATTTTACTTTTTAGAGATTGGAAATATTTTGTGACTTCACTATCTGTGTACCATGCAGTGCATCAAAGTTGACATAAAATGAGTATGTGGTGGTATTCATGGTTGAATACGTGATCTCTGTACGGTTAAGATGTAAAGAGGAGAGTGTGCTGCTAGAGTAGCGGCCTAGATGTACACATCTTTGTATTTATTTTAGCACAATATTAGCACAGGAGGAACAGAGCACGTTACATCAATATGGGGTAGGATTTACGTGATGATTAAAGATTGCATTCGTCAAACACGTTTGCACTGCAGAACATTTCAAGTGCCTGCGGTTTTCTTAAGAAGGGGAAGACAAATTAGGTTATTTGCCCAGGATCACATGAGTCTTTGCTTAAGCCCCAAAGCAAAAGTTAGAAACCGGTACTCCAGTTGTAGTATTCACAAATTATCCACTAAACCACATCTCATCCTTTGATTGGCTTTGGTTTGTCAACCTCTGGTACAAATGGGGAAAGTTAAATGTTGGAACATGCACTACAATGGTGATCTGAGAGTGTAAGGTTGTAGCGTGCTTCAGGAGTATCACTCTCTGGTCGGTGAGTGTGACTGAATAGACAATTGGTAGTGTCTCCTGATTGGGTGACGTCCCCCTGAGCACCGCGTGGGGCCCGCAACGGCGGGATATGAAAATCTTAAATCAGAATGTTGTAAAGAAAAGTAATTTCGAAAAATAAAGTTGCAGCTTGTGAAGCTTTTAATTTTTGATTCAGTATTATGGCTTCATATCGAATATTGCTGTTCAAATGATGCATATAGTCATCTTACAATTCAGACGTGTCTCCCGATGCATTTCGGGCCATGACAGATACTGTTGAGGAAACCAAACAATGACGGTGAACGGACCGTCACCTTAAACCCAGGTGTCCCCTCCTCCCTACGCTGGTTTTTCTGATTCTACCTGTTTGAATACAGGGATCTTTTGACTCTCCGGTAGACCTCTAATTTTAACTCATTGAACTCCTGGGTTTAAGGTGACGGTCCGTTCACCGTCATTGTTTGGTTTCCTCAAAAGTATCTGTGCTTGCTTTATGTTATAGATATTTTCCCCTGACGAAGGGCTGTCATGGCCCGAAATGCATCGGGAGACACGTCTGAATTGTAAGATGACTATATGCATCATTTGAACAGCAATATTCGATATGAAGCCATAATATTGAATCAAAAATTAAAAGCTTCACAAGCTGCAACTTTATTTCTCGAAATTACTTTTCTTTACAACATTCTGATTTAAGAATTTCATATCCCGCCGTTGCGGGCCCCACGCGGTGCTCAGGGGGACGTCACCTAATCAGGAGACACTACCAATTGACAAATGGGGAAAGCACACAGGGGCATATTCACAAGGAAGTGGTGGAGTGAGGCATTAGCCGTCATGGCTTAACGCCTCACTTCGCCACTTCAGAAACGCAAGGCTGCACCATATTCACAAGGATATGGTGCAGCCTTGCGTTTCCCCCTGCGCTGGCGCTAAGTGTATCAGCTTAGCGCCAACGCAGGCACCCTTGCACCATGGTGCAAGGGTGTCTGCGTGCAAGGGAAGATTGTGTATGTACAGGAAGGTCCCCCTTCCTGCACATAAACAATCTTGAAATGCTGTTTTGTGACTTCTATGTGTGCAGCTTAATGCAGCACACACAGAAGTTGCAAAACGGCATTTTCAAAAAATGATTGTTTATGTTCAGGAAGGGGGACCTTCCTGTATATACACAATCATTGGCCTTTTGCTGTTTTCATGTGTGCTGCACAGCAAAAACGAGGAGAAATTAAACATTTCTCCTTGCTTCGCCAGGTTAAGACCAGGTTTTCCCTGGTCTTAATTCCGGCGCTGCCTCCTATTTACGCTGCTCTTGTGAATAGGAGCCAGTGTCAGAAGCAATGGGTGTTGCGGTGAAACACCCACAGCAACACCCTAATATGTCCTTCACCAGACTATAGATTTTAATGTTAATTCTATTTAGATCAACTATTTCATTGATTTAACAGTCTTGCCTATAGTTAGCTGCAGTTGTGCTTACAAGTGATCCTTAGGTTTACATAAATCAAATGACATTTATAAAATGTCCTCCTGGATGCACATAAATAAAGAACAAGAAGAACAAATAATACTTAATACTAACTTGATTACTCGTATCATCAACGTTAGGCGGATGACCAGTTAAACTCACTTTCCTAGGGTTTTAACTTGAGCCTTCTTGTCAGCAAACGGTAACGAAAAAACTATGCGATTGGTTTTCTAGCTCCGATTGGTATTTTCTTTTAAAATTGAGGCAAAGGACGTTACACACTTTGGTAGTTGAAAACCAGATGTACAATTGCTTAAAAGTTTTAAAATAAACCATCTTCCTTTATTCCTTTGTTCCATGAGTCAAATATTGGGCCAAGATGTTGTCTAGAAACCAATAAGGAAAAGAAAAGGCCTGGATGTTTGAGTTATTCTAATTTAAATTAAAGTCACTTGCTGTATAATAATTTCTTGAGACTCCATTAATTGAGCAGGGCAGAAATCAATACACTTCTCTGCAATGAGTGTATCTTTCCCAGGAGGACTGGGCACAATGTGAAACATATCATTCTTAGAGGGTGGTAATTGCAGGGAAACAGCTAGACATTCATAGGCTAAATAAATCAGACCAGGTACCTGTCCACAAGAAGAGGGATTGAAAAAATAACAACGCCACCTCTTTCGATGTTCCCTTCCAGGACTAAATGTAGGATTTTATGCCCAGGGTAAGCATAGTGTCAAATCACAAAGATGGTGTCATCTTAAACGAAATACATAATCAATTCAGACAGTGTAGTTAGGTTGCAATTTTAGGGGGTGTAAAAATGCGTACATTTTTGCCTGGTTAGCATGTGCAATTCATGTGAGAATTACATCTTTTACGCATATTAAGCGTTGAACGTCATGTGCTTGAAAAGGGACGAGCAGCTGTCAAGAGATCAACTCCAATGTCTAGTTCATCCAGTTTGTAAATTCAGATGCTGAAAGTTTCTGCCCCTGCAGTGCATACTGCTTTGGCACACAACCAGTTTCATTGTTCCTGCAAGACATTTTCTAATCACACCAAGTCTCCCGCAAGATACATTTACACGATCAGCATTAGCATACAGTAAACAGATATTATGTGATTTGCATGTTTGTGAAGATTACTGTAGTGTACAAACAGTTCTGCACAGCCTTAATGTTGTCAGCCCAATGCTGATTTATCCTGTGTTGTGTAAGAAGCTTTTGTATAGTGCACAGTCTGCCATTAGTACCCTTAGGACCATGTTGGGTGTTAGACTGCCTTCCTCACATTGACGAGGCTTCCACCATAGTCTGAATTTTCCATCTAATGTTGTGTAGGGCAGTGCTTTAGATGGACAGGTGCTGCTAAGAAAGTGAGTACCCGCGTTTCTATATTTCCATTTAACTGGTGTAAAGTGTGTGGTTTTGTCTACCCTTCGCATTGGTGGCGGTGCTAAATTTTTTAAGTGGTGGTGTATAATTTTGGTGTCAGATTGATATGTCCAGAAGCTACTTTCTTTGCCTCTAATATGGAAGGTAATGTGTGTCGTCAGTAGGTAAACACAAGGATTTAAAAATAAACACACACTTCAATGAGATGATGGACTCAAATAGAAGCCTTAAATCCATGAGCAGATGTCCCAACCTATCCAGATCTTTCAGGACAAGCCTACCAAAGCAGGTACCTGTTGTTCCCCTAGAATAGCAATCACTGTAAATGTCTGGATTAAGCACCTTGGAATTCATTATTTATAACTGTACCGCTGCAGCAGGAGCGTGGCTGGAATCATAAACCGATATTATTAAGAACTTAGGGCCAGATGTACGACCTCTTCATTTAGCGCCTCGCAATTTGCGACTCATTGCGAGTCGCAAATTGCGTGGCGCTAAATGAAATGTACAACAGTGTTATTACACTGTTTTGCGACTCCCAAAGGGGTCGCAAATTGCGAGGCTCATTAATATTAATGAGCCTCTCACAATTTGCGAGCCCATTGGGAATGCCAGCCCTCCCAGGGATGGTGGCCTGCTGGGCTCAGCAGACCACCATGTCTGGGACTGCTTTTTAATAAAGCAGCTTTTTTTAAAAATGCAGCCCGTTTTCCTTTAAAAACAAAAAATGAAACGTTTTCGTTTCATTTTTTAAGGGCAGGCAGTGGTCCATGGGACCAATGCCTGCCCTTAAAAAATATTTTCCCCTGCATTTGCAAAGGGGAAGGGGTCGACCCCTTCCTTTTGCGACCCCATTACCACCCTCTTGAAGAGGGTGGGAATTTGCGAGTATTTTGCGACCGCAATTGCGGTCGCAAAACATTTGTACATGGGGTTGCGCTCGCTATTAGGAAGGGAACGCCCCTTCCTAATAGCGACTCGCAATTCCAAAATAGCGAGTCGCAAATAAATTGCGATTCGCTATTTTGGAATGGTACATGCCCCTATTGGTTTTTGCATGCGCAAACGGTTTCGCAAACCCATTTGCGCATGCAAAAACCGTCGTACATCTGGCCAATATTCCCTTGCCTTACTTCTCACGCAGCAGACAGCATAGTAGGAGTAGGTTCTGGCCCAGAGTACTGCAGAGGACCAACTCTTATAACAGATTAAGAGCGAGCTCTGTGTAAAAACGCAAAATCTTCGGTCAGTACTATTACATGACCTGAGCGGCAAACAGTGCAGCGTTTGGTGGAAAAAAATTATATGACTATATTATGAAAGTGAATTCATTGCAACAGTGCTGTTTGTCAGAAGTAATTATGAATTATTACAACTCAACACAACAACATACAAAACATCACGGCAACAACAAAACAATACAACTATTCACTGAAAAAAACAAAATTCAATAGACCAACACAACACCAACCACTACAAATTCACAGCATGAGAACAGGTAAACAGCAAAACACACCATAAAAACAACAACATTCCAAACAAGCAGAACAACAAAAAACAAAACAATGCTACATCAAAACAACTACGCAACAACACACCAAATAAAAATTACAATGTAATAAAATAACAAACCCCCAACACACAAGAGCACAAAAGCACATTGTTGCTGTTAGCTATGTTGTGGTGTATTGCTCTTTTGTTGTAGTTGTGCTGTTGCAATATTTTATTGTAGTGTGCTGGAGTGTTGTCATGTTTTTTGTATTGAGGTATATTGAAACATTTGTATAGCGGTTCCACCTTCTGTCGAGGCCCGCTTTCATTTAGTAGGATAAGACCTGACCTCAATCGCTGAGCAACGTTTGTGTAGTATGAGAAGCACTGGTTGCCACGTGTGAGTCTCAGAGGGGTGCATCAATCGTGTTGTATCAAACACGTAATTTCACTTAGTCATCTAGTGATGCAGAAAGGTGTAGGGCAGAAAGAATTGCAGGCACATTTGATCTTCGTATTACCTGACCTGTGTGCAGCTGTTCATGTGTTTAGGAACAGCCAGATTTTTACGGTCTCCAACACTCGATGTGGTTGTGGAGCATCATTATTTTCAGAGGTAGGTTCCAGACCTTGCTGGTCCACACAGAAAAGGAAATATCCCAAATAAGAGATGTTTTTCACTGAAGGGGTTGTCCCCTGTCGGCCAGTCTGAGTATGAGCATCCTTCTTTGCAGCAGGCACAACATTTGAGTGGACAGAGGATCAGTTCAGTGCCATTAATGACCTGGTAGGTATTGTACAGAGCACAGGATGAGATGTGCCTTGGTACAGGGAGGTTGTATAGAGGGTCAAGGGTGTGATGATGTGGTCATGCTTGAGTAGGATGGAGAAGTTGTCTGGTGGCTGGAATCATGATATATTTGAATGTGCTTTGAGGTAGACAATCCCCAAGGTGCAGTTAATTTACAAAGTCTGAATTGTATGTATTTTAGTATGTATATGTATTTATGTATGAGTATTTACAGAGACCAATGGTACCTAATAAGTGAGGAAGCGCCATACAAAGTTAAATTACAAAGATGAATCATTGAGTTGTTGTTATGCATCTTTATTGTGTGTTTTTTCCAGTTGTGTTTTATTCCATTTTGTTTGGGTTGTTATCACATTTGTTTGTTTTTGTGTTGCTCTGCTGTGTTATCTCGTTGTGCTTTTTGTTTTATGTTGTTATGCTGCGTTATAGTATTGTGCTGTTGTGTAGTGTTTATGTATTTGCAATGAGTTCTGCTATTGTCGGTTTATGTATCTTCCTTTATGAGTTTAACAAATATTCTGACACCTCTAAATGAAAGACTCATATTCCGATAAAATTTTACTGCAAAATAGACAACTGTCAGTGTCAAAGATGATGAAACCCGACCACACCAGTTCTCTGGTCTCCATTGCCTGTATGAACTGCTGGGGCTGAAGTGCTTGTTTTCATAGTCCTGAGAGTTGAATGGCGGAGGAAGTTTGATAAGATGTTCAAATCTATGGATTTAACTATTAAGATTGTTTTCTAGGAATATTATTCTGAGCTATTAGAAGAAATGTTATATTTATGATTTTTGTTGGCAAGAATTGATGTTTCTGTCTTCCTTCTCTGGAACCTTATTGGCAAATGTTCAAATATGATTTTCTAGTCTTGCCACGCTTATTATTATTAAGGGACTTTCCGTAATGTTTCAACTGGAATATAGGTGGATTCAATGTACCTTATGGCATCTTGGTGCTAAACCAGTTTTGCACTCGGACCCATTTTCCCTCCCATATGATTTAGAGCTTATCCATAGTATTTAAAATGTATATTCTAGTTAGTGAGAGGGTGACCCAATCTTTCTAAGGGGGGAACATTGGGTACATTTACCATGGTGCAATGATAGTCTCTTCTCTCTGGAGAGTGAGATTTTCAGTTCTCTCTGATGATGGGCTATGGAGTGTCTTCTCTGGAACATGAGATCGCTCATTCCCCATGACACCTAAGATCATGAACGCAATGTTGAATAAAACCTAATGTTAATGGACAAATGAAAACAATAAAACTGGTGTAGAGGAAGTCATGCGGATTGGTGGGTTGGTGGGAGGTTTCTTTATTATTTAGTGAAACATGATCTCTAAATGTAGTTCATGATCTTGTTTTACTTACTGACATCAGCATGTCTCCTCTATATGTGCCCAATGCATAAACATTGTGGACCTGATTCACAAAGGGCCTCTGCACTCGTGGCGGTTTATTAGCTGTCGCTGACCACAAAATGTACCTACCACTAGGGACGAGCCACTGATGTGCCAGATTCTGTACTCTAGTAATTGTACTGTCAAGGGTGGAAATGTGGATGCTGCAGGGGGAGAGCTCTGTGGGAGGACTCTGTGCTTCTCAATGGGAAGGTAGTGAAGCCCATAAAAACCCAGTTACAAGTTAGGTGTAGTTATGTATGGAAATACCAGGCGTCTGAAATGAATGATCCTGGCAAGATCTCTACACCTCCCTATGCCTTGTATGAGTTTATCACCGCGAAGCACAGGATAACTGCATGGATCCAGATTTTCTAGATGGAATTCCACATTGAATTCCCAATTTCCTGTGGATTAGCCCTCGCAATTACCACCTGCTCTTAGCAGGATGGGTGAGGGTAGAGAGGATGTGGGCAGAAGTTAGGAAGAGTTTAGTTAAGTAGGATGATAAACCTGCGGTTGGAAATCATCTGTAGCAGAGCCCAGTTGCTGCTCGGAGTGGCGTCTGTCTCTTGAACAGTGGCGTAGCAAGGTGGGTGCAGGGGGGCAGTCCGCCCCGGGTGGCACGAGTTTTGGGGGTGGTGGCTTACCCCCCCCCAAAAACATCGCCAGCACCCCCCCTTCCCCACACCCTCCGCTCTTCACTGCGGCCGCGGGGCGGCAAAGGCAGGGACCGCCAAGGACGGCAAAGTGCCTTGACATGCCGCTGCTCTTAAACCTTTGTTTACCTGAACCTAGTGCTCCTCTCAATTTGCATTCACCTTGAATGGAGCAGCCCAGTCACGCAGTTTGGACTCACTGTGGCCATGATGTGTTCTGTCTCCCTGACAGCTGTGTTTATTTTCATCTTGTTGTCGGCCTCTGTGAATGCGATTCGATGAATGATCGTTTTGAAGCTACCAAGCATTGGTGGAAATGTTATCTTTTTTTTACCCACAATAAAATAATCCTTGATGTAACATGGCATGTAATATTCCACTATTCCTCTTAGAGTGAGAAATATCCCAATAAAAGTGACTTTTTATTTTCATTAACGCTGGGCACACTGTTTTTCTTTTTCTTTTCACTTTTTGCTGGCAACTAAAATAATTCTTGCATTGACAACATTTTATGTCTTATTAATATGTAGAAACATAAGCTAGCAGCAACCAAGCACGTTTTATTTAGTCCCTTGTAATGCATCTATGATATTTTTCATTTAGCTGCAAGTGTGATTTAGTCTAACTTTTCCATCCATTTCATACCAGGTTACCAGATGACTCTCCAGTCACCCAGGAATGCAGCGCTCCTTTTCTGAACTTTATTTGGACACCCTAATACATTTTGGTAGTTTCAGTCCTTGTGCACTTTGCTTAATCCAGTTCAACTATATTACCTGAAATCTTTTACTTGTAAAAAAAAAAGTACTGAACCCGAAGATTGCTTCCTTGGTGACATGAAATCATATGGTGACCTACATTTGATATTATTAAGCACTTGGAGTGCTTTTTAAAATAGTAATAATAAATAGAGGGCCTAACCCCTAAGTATAGGCAGGTACAGTATGTGGAAAAAACGTTTGGAACACTGCTTGCTAAGTAAAACTCCTCTTGATGTACAAAAATAGCGATTTTGCTGCACACTTGAGTGGCAGTGGCTATATAGAAAAAATGTAAAAAAAATTAGGGCTGGGCAGAGTTCTAAACCACTGAATCCGCAAAGTGTCGAAAAAACTGTGCCACGCTCCTCAGAGTTCCGCGAGCTGCGGAGTGTGGTAAGTCACGCTGCTCGCACAGATATTTAGAGCCAGAAGTTTGTTCTGTGCTGTAAAATCACCGCAAACTGCACTATGCGTCATGCCAGAGGGCACTGCTTCTTTCTGCCGCTCGAGTAGATATTTTTACGTGCACAGCAGCTTTCTCAACAAGGGTGGCAGAATCTCAATGCGAGTGGTCATTACCTGCCATGACCGCCCTTGTTGAGAAATCTCGCTGGAAGGAGGTCTAGCATGTGATTTTTCTCGCTCACGCTCACCAACGTTAAGTTAAGCGCGAGATAAAAATACTCCACTCCGTGTCACATTGCAGCATTTTGCAGAACTCTGCACTCAGTGTGGAGTGGGCAAACCTCTGTGAATTCTGCCAGAATTATTCGCCCACCCTTATAAAAAATGCACAAGGATTATAAGTGTATTTTCTAAGGCAACCGGCTTTCTTCTTTTGTATTTTTTCATTTACTTAGAGACGCACTCAAACAAATGAAAATGTGAAAAAAAACTGTAAACGGATTCATAGAAAGGCCTGTGAGCCTACCCTCTGTAAACTATAGGTTGTCGCTTCCAGTGGAGGCTCCTCCGCTAAGGCGGAGGAGCGTCGCCCCACTTCTATTTGAGAAGTGCAAAAATAAAAATAAAATGATAATAACAAGATGTTATTATCATTTTATTTTTCTGTGCAGGACTGGAGCCAGGTCGGGGCGGGGCAGGACAGAGCACAGTGAGGAGTGGTTTGCACTCTATAAGTGCGCATGAATGTTTGGCCGGCCCTCTTGGGCCGGCCAAACATTCATGTGCACTTACCATGTTCTCCACCTGGCTGTGTTGCACAGCCTGATGGAGAAAATGCCAAGGCTCCCAGGCACTGCCTGAGCAGGCAGACAGGCTGCTCAGACCAATCAAGACTCTGCTCATAGAGCATAGTGATTGGCTGGGAGAGTCTGCTTCCGGTGCTGCCAGTGCAGATGAAGAGGACGGAGGAGATGCGTGCAGCGGCTGCGGCGAAGGAAAGGTAAGTTTTTTTAATCCATTCCTCCCCATTCCCCTCCCCCCTACAACCCCGTTCCGAGGCAGCAGCCACTGGACACTTCGGACGGAAGCAGAGTTGAACTTTGGCAGATGATAAAAATGGCTTCCACGCAGTGGCTAACAGCAAGGCTTATTATTTATATACTGCAAGCCTAGTTAGTGTGGGCCATTTACAGTGCTATCGACAGTGTTAGTTTCACCCTCTAGCGGTTTGATCAGAGTGTTGATGTCCCTACGACGACCATGCACTGTCTGGTTAAAATACATCTGAAAAACATGCCAACTGTGTGTGACTAAATGACAGCTGCCTCCCTCGTAAAGCCAAGTGGCACATCGAATCCTGAGGAGACCCCCCTACAAGGTTCTGTGGAGGAGCCCACTTTTTCATCCTTCTTTTCAAATTACCAAATGGTGGTGATTCTGTCCACGTCACATTCTAGTTAGAAGCATTATCTTTGAACTGGTCCCCACATGCAACTAGGGTTGCTCTCTGACCAGTATTTTACATGCCTGGCTGGTATTTTCATACCAAGATAGGTAAATGATCATGAAAATCATAAAAAGATAGTATTTTTTTCCTTTGAAGCATAAGCTGAATGTATCTAATACAAGAAGGAAATATTTTCAAAAGAAAGTTCATCATGCCTGCACATTCATAAAAGTTTTTAAGCAAATAGAAGCAGGATTTAAATGGTAAAAAGAAAACAGAGGACTTTACACAAACGTTTATTCGAGTTTAAGTTTCTGGCCATTCCAGAACTCAAAAACATGCACAAATGCCTGGTATTTCTGCCTGAGCAAGGTAGCAATCCTACATAGAATCCCTTCTATTACAGCACCTTGTGTTTGAGAGGAACTAGATTCCTGGAGTTGTCACCCAAGCAGATTCTGAATGGACAAACCTGATTTGTTTTATGGATCCACTAGATTTCAGATTTTTGGCCCTGTTCCTGGGAACTGCTCACTAGATGTATCCATAAAACAGATGCAGGCTATGTCCTGATGTGTATGTCTGAAGTCACAGCCAACACAACTGGACACTGCCAGACCTAACATCTGACTCACCAAGGTAAAGGAAGATGTTCTCTGCCATATCATTTCACATGTTCGTCAAGAAGTTAAACAAGATATAAAAACATTGGGGCATATTAGCAAGAAGAGGCGATAATCATCGCTAACCCTGCTTAGCGTGATTTTTTTTATCGCCGGCTATCGCTGGAATATATCGCCACGCTAACGCTGTATTAGCAACGATTAGCGCTATGGCGATGAATATTCCAGCGATAGCGGGGGAAATGGGCCAACATCGCTGAAAAACCAGCGATGTTGCATGGAGAAGGGAGAACACCTTGCTGATACGACCCTGTGGTCGTATCAGCATAATCCACCCCCCCATGTTAGGTATGGCTAACACCTGCTAATTGCAGGTGTTAAATAAATGGCGATGACCCCGGTTAGCGCGACTTTTCACGTCGCTAACTGGGGCCATGGCCACCTTGCTAATAGGCGATAGGCCTGTTAGCGAGTGTTTCCCAGGTTTGTTCGTCGGGAACGCCCACTTTGCATGTCATTAGCGATAAATATCGCTGACATGCAAAGCGGTAAAAACGGGCGCTAATGCCCGCAAACTGTCGCTAACTGCTGTTAGAGACAGTTTGCTGATAGGGCGATATAAATATCGCCGCTTTAGCGGCAAAAAGTGCCGCTAAAGCGGCGATAGTGCCCTTGCTAATATGCCCCATTATACTTTGTAAAATTCTTTAAAAAGACAGAGCGAAGAAAATATGTGATGATACCAAAAGAGTATGGAGGGATAGCAGAAATTGCTGCAAGATGTATTTTATGATTTTTGCCTTTTAATAGCAGGTTTTAGTTTCGGTCCAGTAAATGGCACATTTCAAATCAGTTTTAAAAAAAACAGTTTATTAGCCTTGTAGAGATTGAAACTTATTACACAGCGTACATGCTTTTGTTTGGAGGAGGAACTTAATCTACTGAACTATATATCACAATTACAACTTGTGACTAGAAGATGACTATTGCGCTTCTGAAACAAAGGTATGAACCCACTGAGCCATTTTTATCAGAGGTCAATTGGTGATCTGTGAGTTGTATGAGGTGCACTGTTGAACACAAATTTAACACCTAAGTTATTTTCTGAGTTTTAAAAATAGCGACCAGAGCGTCTTTGACATATATGTGTAGCAGGTGCATTTTCCACCTGAGCTATTTTTCCATACTAAATCCTGAGTAGTGCTGGCTCAACAGAAATCTCTACAGCAGATACATTAACCCATTATGCTATATAGCCGGCAGATACACTTGGACAGCAGATACAGCTAAGCTTCAGCTAAGACATCCCACTGAGTTGATAATTCTGCTGGGCTAACGTGAGAGCTACCAGAAGATCACAGGTTTGAATCTTGCTGTGGCCAGCTCAGCTTATCATCTGAATTGAACAAAATCAGTACAGCTGAGTTGAATAACAATAAAACCTACTAACATTGTGAGTGAACTGTGGTAGCAAGTGGCGTTTAAAATACGCATTTGCAATGCAATAGGTCTCGCATTTACGAGAGTTTGAGCTATTGACAATGCAATAGCTCAAACTCTTGCAAATGCGAGACATATTGCATTGCAAATTACTACAGCCCATGCGGCGCTTTCACATTCATGGAGACTGTGCCCCTTTCTTTAAAGAAGTCGCGTCTAAAGAAAGGGGTGTGGTGGAAATTAAAGTGAAACCGCAGCATTAGGCGCCTTCACAAAAAAAAAGCATCTGTTTGTCAAGTTGACAAACAGATGTTTTTTTTTGTAAAAGCACAGATGCTGTGCTATCACTTTAATAGCGGCCGCGCACCTTTCTTTAAATGCGGCTTGTTTAAAGAAAGGGGCGCGGCCTCCATGAATGTGAAAGCGCTGCATGGGCGCTAGAAAACAAAAAACAAAAAAAAAGTATGCGCAGACGATATACTTAAAGCGGACTGTGCTGCTAAAATAAAGAAAGAAAGAGACGGGGTCGCTATAGTTAAAGCGGGCTGCCATTAGTAAATAAAATAAAAGCGTACGGCGTGCTGTGATGTAGTGGGTGGTATAGGGGCAAATCATTAAACAAAATAGTGCTCACAGCCAAGTTAAAGCAGACCGTGTAACAAGACAAGTAAAAGGTCCAGTCATTATGGGAGGTAACAAATGCAGACAAAGCGGTACCAAGGAGGGACTAACTAGCCTAATAATGACTCGGAAGCCAGTGTTTACGAAGGACAATGACACAAGGCAATTAAAAATTTGGGCAGAGAGTGGGCGGGTCTTCAAAGCCATACTCCAATACTGCATGCCTCGCAGTAGCGCATGCGCTGCCTAGGCTCGCCCTAAAAATATAGGTCAGTGTGTGCGTTTTTTTTTACCTATCTGTGTCTGTATTGCATGTGAAATGATTTTCACATTGGTAAGTCCCGAAGACAAGATTTTGCTTGAAACAAAATGGTAGCCCTTCAGTCTGTGCTAACAGAAGAAAATGTTCTCTGTAAAGTGTTCTGCTACACTTTGGAGCCAAATGAACAAAAAGCATCAATGCCATAAAGGTAAATTTGAGTCCAGCATTCAGTAGCCAAAAAGCAGAATACTGTCCTAATGCAATTACAAAAGTAACCTCTTTTAGTATTGGAAATCCGGCCTCATTGGGAGGGGTGCAAGATATTATGCCCTGGAAGAATATATCCACCGATTCATACCCACCATGATGTCAATTAACTTTTCAATTTGTACAGTCCGTTTTTACAAATTGTATAAGTATTCAGCCGGGCTGCCTTTGGATATAAAATTGTATTTATATAGAAAGGGAAGGGGGAGGAAAGGGAGAGAGGACGGTGAGAATTGATGTGCTCATGGTAAAGTGAGTAAAATCCACTCCCAAATTGATAACCAGTATTTTCCACCAGTATTTTATTTCCAAGCAATTTCTGCTCATTGTTGCAAAATACGGAAACCTATGCCTCATGGGAACAAATCTAATAAGTATTAGTGTGAAAGCGGGACATGGTGCCCAGGTAATAAGGTATAAAAATCGTTATTTTCCATTATGCTGTGAGCCAACACCAGAGGGTATCCCTTAAGTTTGAGGCTTTCCAAGCAGTTAGGGAAGCAACAAGGAGGTTCCTTTTTTGAACGCTGAAACGTTTTGATGTATCAGGTTGGGGGAATAGAAGAGACGATGTGTGGGCCTGCTGAGGACTAGAAACTTCTGCGACACTGCTTTTCAAGGTCTAGGCTAACTGATAGCCTGTCCACTTTATGCTTTTGTTGATCTTTATCCATTTAAAAATCAGCAAAACCCATTGGCAGGGCTTAGGAGGGGGCAGCCTCAGAAGAACCTCATGAGTACTTAGGAGGCTGCAAGGAGAGGCATGTCAGGAGGTACACGTGCGACATTTGCAAAATTGATTCAAGTCTGAAGATTCTATGGGCATTTCAGAGATCTCAGGCACGTCACTTGAATATATATGAGTTCCTAATGTTTCAAAGAAATTTCTTGTGGCAAGTCATAACGTTGAATTATTAGTAGAGCTGTAGGGCTCCTAATATCTGTACAGAACAATTTTTATCGATTATTAAAGGTTAGTCTGACTCTTATTCAGTACAAAAAACTGTGGGAGTGTGACATATCCACAACCCATTGTGATGGACTCCAATGAGCTTTGAATACACAAGGTATGTATGTATGTATGTATGCATGTATGTATGTATGTATGCATGTATGCATGTCTGCATGTATGTATGCATGTAGGTATGGTTGCAACTATGTATGTAATGGTTTTAATAAGGAGCAAACCATCTTGTGAAAATAAACAGCTCTATATCATTTAATCTATTATTTACACAATTAGATTATTTTTCACATGTTTGCATTTCCATGTCATATATTTTCGTTTAGGCACAGTGAGATTACGTGATTTTCCCAGAATCACACAATTTTCATTTAAGTGCCTGTAGGGAGGGATTCAAACCGAGGACCTGAGGTTCAATATCAGCAGCTTAGCAACCAGGCCTCATCTACATTGGCACTTGTTATGTTTTTATTTTTGGGGCCTAATTGTCCCACCCCCGACTGACCTTGTAATGGAAGCAAACAAATAATTTGGGTCTGATGTGTCAGTGATTTTTTCCCTAGCCATAGAATGGGTAAAATCCTTTGATGCATCAGGTCTTCTGTTCTTTAGGGTATTTCTGGGTTCACGTTGAAAATGTTTGTGAACGTTTGTTTTAATAAAGCTTTCTTTGTCTTGGATTAGCCCACTTGGACTGTGATTGGTTACTACTGGTGATAGGTTGTGGGGTTTCTTTGCCCAACTACTTTCTTCAGTGTGGAGGCAGGTGCAATGCAGTTTTGTATCATTCCCATGTCTCTCCTGTCCCTCCTCTTAAAAGTTCCCTATCTTTTCTCTGTCTTTGTGAACTTTTTGATGAAACAATTTAGGAGAATGAGTGCAGAGACGTGGTGCAATATATATTCAGATATGGAGTCTGTGGAAGAGCTTTCTTCCCAGTCTGAGATCTTATGTTGCTTCTCGTTGCATACAGATCCATTCGAGTCTGTCTTTCAATCCCTTGGTGGGTTTGTTTACTCATTCACTGTGACTGATTCAGGACTGATTCAGGACAAGAGGGTGCTGATATTGTAACACATATCTAATCTGAAAAACAAATCTTACATTTGGTGGATGCCAAAGGCTCATTGGGCTCGTCAGAGATATAATTTCCTGTCCCTGATCCACTTCCCAGCTCGCCAGGGGTCAAAGCTGCTTCTGGTCCTCTGGTTTGTATCTGGAAGCTCTGGGAGAAATGTAGGAGCTTAAAAAACCGCCCCAGCCCATCACATCCCAGAACTCCTGCCAACACAGACACAGCGGGTGTCACTCTAGGAGCTGGGCTCAGAGTGTGTGCCCAGGACCTTAATACCACTTCAGTAGGCAATGTCCGATGCTCCCGTATGAATCTGCCTGGTTGCTGTGGAACCTTGGGGGACCTCTGTCAGTTTGTCTCATGATCGCCTCTTCACTGTGCCGCAGCCTGTTGCTGGAGACAGGGACGTAGCTTCAGGGGGGAGGGGTGTTTGGGGTGTTACACCCCCCCTAATAAATTTATTTTGTGATGAATAGTTGGGTACAGGTGCTTTCAGTCGGGTAGGATGAGGTGTCTGTCGGATTTCACCTGGGGTTTTTGCACACATACACTGACAAAAACGCATATACACTCACTCTCATCTCTGTTTTGAAAGCCCTAAAAATTGTTGATTATTTTACAAAATATTGTGCTTCTCTCACATAGTACTCCTACCAATTTGTATTCCTGTCCCTTTCTACTGCCTCTTAAGCCCCTGTAACGCGCCCTGCTGGTCATAAAATGTATTTTAACATTATAGGCCAGTGTGATTGTCAGGAAATCTGCACCCCCGCCCCCCCCCCCCACTCGCTCAATCTAACTGGCCAAGCTACGCCCCTGGCTGGAGATCCTGGCTCCCCCGGTGTGTATATCTGCTCACCGTGTTCACACACATGGCTGCTTAAGTCCAAACATGTTTCACAGGCACTGTGCCCACCTTCCTGTCCTTCAGGAGAGCCTCATACCCCTCAGCGATGCTGCGAACGGACCTCCACGTGCTCCCCTCTCACTGACTCATACCATGAATGTTACACTGCTGCATTTCCATGTCGGACCCTCTCCATTGAGCTCCCAACCTCGGGATGGACATATATTTCTGTTGAGCCACCTGACCTTTCAAGCGTCTTTCACCGTATCTGCCCATCATTGCCCGCTACTGCCATTCCTGAGGTCGTTTGTGCCTGTACATGGCTGCAGTGCGTTTTTGCATGTCGCACTGTATAAGAAAAAAACATACATAGTTAAGGAAGAAAAAAAGAAACAAAGACTGGGTAGGAGAGAGAGAAGGGTTGCAAGAAAGAAAGAGAAAGAGGGGGTAGTGAGAGAGAGAGCAGGTGGGGGGGAAGCGAAAGGGAAATGGGAGAGAGCAGAAAGAGTGCGAGGTATGGAGAAAGAACGAGGAAGGAGAGAGATAGGAGGGTTAGGAAAAGGTAGAGTAGGAGACAGTAAAAACGTAAGTGAGAGACGGAGAAGTAGAAATCTGTGGGCAGACTAATAAACGGAGTGTGTGTATGTGTGTGTGTGTGTGTGTGTGTGTGTGTGTGCGCGAGAGAGAGAAAGAAAGAGATGGAGAGTATGACAAGGAAAGAAAGAAAGAAAGAAAGAAAGAAAGAAAGAAAGTAGAAAGAAAAAAGAAAGAAAGAAAGAAAGAAAAAAGAAAGAAAGAAAGAAATAAAGAACAATACATTTTTCATTACTATCACTTAGGATGCATAATTCTGAAACTACTCGGGCCCGTGGAAGGGATAGCCCGCCAACCACCTTCTGCTCACCCTGACCCTCAGAGTTATAAATGAGCCATCGGGGACGCTGGCCTCAGCAGTGAATGAGCTCACTGCCCTGCTGCACTTGCCGCACCGTTCCACCGCGTGAATTATTGCCTTATTTTCATTCCACTTTACCAAGCTGTCAGACACGAGTCCTGTAATTCTGAGCAACAGGAGCACAAACAGATGGGTATTTGACCTCCTCGCCTTTATTGCGGTGCAGTTCAGCTCATCCGCTCGAGCCATAAACTCCTGTATCTGCCAGCCTGCCCGCCCCGAGACTCCGGAGCCAGTGTTCACGCAAGGCCCAATCAGAGGGCAGGAGCGGGGCGTCTCGTGCAGAGGAGATGCTGACAGGTTCTGACAAGCAGAATTCTCAAGGTGAAACCAGCTGTGTGTCCAGAGGGCGCGAGGCGAACACACAGGGCACGCTGCATCCGACGTGCTGGAACAACAATGAGCCTGGCAAGGGCCTGAGATTGTACTCAATGTGGGCTTCTCTGGCTGGGCGCGCGGAACATGTTATACAAGCATCCTAACACGATATGGTATGTTGGTGTTATGTTATGCAAGTGAAATATATGATATTCAATATATTTTTTCGTTACGCAACTAATTGGATACTTGGTTTCTGACGTGTTATGTTATGCAAAGTTATGACTTGAAATATGGTGTCTTATGTCATGTTTTATAATAAACACGAAAACAAACTAACGTGCTGGGAGGAATTATTTCTCTTTAATTCAGAAAATGACATGTGGAATTACTTTAAGGCAGTGCTTTAAATGGGCTGGTACTGTCTGGTACAGAGTACCGGCACTTTTTCATTTTGAGAGGGAGAGTACCAGCACTTCTCAAGAGAAATGCTATACTTTTAATTGGAGAGTACCGACACTTCGCAGAAGCAAGCAGGTACTTTACTACAGAGTACCTGCACTTCTGTTTTTCCGTTTCAAGCACTGCAGTAAAGGTGCTTTTGGATGTGGAAATACTATCACCCTCCTAAGAATTTCCAAAGTAGCGTAGATAATCAAAGCACTACATTTACCCAGATGTAAATGCTGTAACAGCTTTTCTCGAGTAGCAGGCGTCACTCGGTAGTTGTAGTTAGGACCACGTTTCCATTGGAAAAGTATTTTTTGGTTTCCTTATAACTTTAGTGCCATTTGATGAATCTTTACAAAACAATCCCAGAAAAGGGCTCACCCACTTCAGCTCCTTCCTAGACACCTTCGGTGTGATCTGTCCAGTGGGGGCGAAGAAAAGAAGGGGGTCCCAAAACAGGTTTCCCCATTCATTTTTCGATAGGAAATTTAGACACAGCTACAGCCAAAACATCTAAATGGATTTACACCAAATTTGGCAGACAGCTAGATATTGGTCCAGACAGCATGCCTTTTGTGACTAGATGTAAATCTATTGAGTATATTTTGAGATATTAAGGCTCATACACATTGGAGGATCTGCAAAGCCGACATATCTCAACATGAGATCTGATTAGCTGACACCACATCAACAATGATGTGGTGGAAGCCATTTTAGGACTCAGGACTCAGTCCCTTCTCCTAAAAAAAACATTAAAAAAAGATATATGCGGGCAAAATAGGGATACCCTGCCCCCTTAGACCTGATGGGGGGGGGGTGAGTCTAAAAAGCATTACAACATTTTTTTTTACTATGAATACGGCATGGGTTCATGATTTCGTAGTCAAATTAAAAATGTGCAGATGCCTGTGCTTTAAAAAAATCCCTCTGGAGTGGGTCAGGGCTTGGGAGCAGTACAATGAATTTTAGAGGGGAGGGGGCTTGCAGCCACCCGCCCCAAGCTTCCCTGATTCCCCGGGACCCCATCCCCTGTGGCCAAGTTTAAATGAAAAGGGTGGTGGGTGAAAGGCCCCCCTCTCTGAGCCTCCAAAGGGCTTGTGGACCCCATCCTTTGGGGACTAAATATTTTAAAAGGGGGCACGCTGCCCACCAGCCTGTGCCTCAAAAGGACCCAGAGACCCCTTCCTCTGGGGCCCATATTTAAAAAGGAAGATAGTGTGTGGCACCCCTTCCAGACCCTCAAAAGGCCCTGGGGCAGTGCTTAATTTGTAAAATATTAAGTGCCAGGGCTCTGACCAGGAGGCCACTGCAACTTGCACCACCCATCGCCATTGTCATCGCTGCCAAAACAACTACTAACCATCTCTCTCGCATGTAAATGCAACATTGCAGATTATTCAAGGTCACCAAAGCTAAAGGAATGGCTGGGGAGGCAGGTATTTGCAATTTTAATGTATTTTGTATTCCTAAACTACCGTTGTTCTGCTCATCTCTAAATTAGATGAGCAACGCCACCATGTGGTAGACTGTTCTATGTATGGTGTTGACAATTAGGTGCCGTTGCCGAGCACCGGAAACCAATTAAGTGCCGGTGCTTAGCACCGGAAAGCCCCGGCTCAAATTAAGCACTGCCCTGGGGACCCCATGGCCGGCTTCCTTGTTGTGTCTTCGGGAGCCTACCCCAGGGACACAGTTTCTCTGCTCTAAACAACGCAATCAAAGAACAAAAATGTGTACTCCCACCCGGCAGGAGCTGCAGAAATGCTCCTTCTGGGCGGGAGCACAAATTTATTTCCTTGCCCTCAATCTTGCAGGAAGGGAAACCGAGATTGCTCTCACCCGGCGGAAGCTGAGAAAAAAAACTGCTCCCACCAGGCAGGAGCAAAGCTGGCTCCCACTGCAGCCAAGAATGATGCTAGCAGGGCAGCCAGCAGGTCATCAGGGGCCCTGGGCTTTCACCTGCAACCCACAAAGTTGTGTTTTGTGGGTGCCCCGGGTGGGCACCGGAATACCTACATTAAGCCCCAGGGAATGGGGTTCCCTGGGGCAGTGTTGGCTGGGGAGGGCACATGCCCCCCCAAAAAAGAATTCACCCAGAGGATGAGGTATTCAGGCCTGTAAAGGCTCAAGCAGGGGGGTCACACACACCCGGCTCCCCTTTACATTAAGTTCGCCCTGGGACCAGAATTGGGTTAGGGAAAGGGGCCCCTTTCCAATATTTAAAAAAGAAAGAATAATTATTGATAGCTCCTGCCAGCACCCAGGATGGATAGTGGCAGGGGAGCCGGCAGGGCCATAGGGGCCCGGGGCTCCCCATTGGCCCCATCAAAAAATAAAGATCCAGGTGTTCTGGGTGGGCACCGGGACACCCAAAATATGGTTTTTGAAAAATAAAAATTAATAATGAGTGGCTATTATTCACTGCTTCATGGAAGGACTGCCCTATAATGCCCTAAGGGGGCAAACATGTTTAGTCTGGTGGTGTCCTCAGAAGGGGCAGGGGCACCATCAAGGATTTCTGTTTTTTAAAGTTGTGGGGTCCTGTAGGAAGTGCAGCAGCCTGCAGCAACATTAAAAAAAACAGTAAGTCTCTTGGGTCATGGAAGGAGCACCCCAAAATGGCCTGTGAGGACTTTTTAAACATATTTTGATACATATATTGATGTCCCTAGAAGTGGCATAGACACCATCTAGCTTTTTTTTAAAGGTGGGGTGGCCTGCAGAGAATGCAGCAGCCGCCCTGCTACTATTGAAAAAAAAAAACAGTACATCTTTTTGGTCATTAATTCAGTGACCCCAGGAAAGCTTACTTTACTTTTTTACACCACTCCTGGCTCAAGCTCTATGGCCATGCACTGTGGGGGGTTGGCTTAATGTATGCCAATATAATATTACTTCATGTTTAAAATACCCAAAGGTTAAAGCAACATGATAGTTAGGTGTGATAAAAATATCTCTTTTTGTTTTAAAAAAAACCTTAGAAATTCTCTGAAACCAAAGGTTAAAGTGACTTATAGTTAGGCGAATATGTCAGTGTCAACATAACGTTTTGAACTAAAGAAAAGACAGCAATTCACCAGTTAGAGTTAGCAGAAGTAACTATAACCTGCGTCCCACAATGCACTGCTTATGACTTCACATATTACATTAGTAATGACATGTTCTATGACATAATTTATAACATCACTGAACAATCCATCCCACAACTTGGCTAGCCATGAAGTCTGTAAAGGTCCAAGGAGATACATTAAACAGGGGCAAAGTTATTAGTGAGCAATAATCTGAGAAATTTCTATCTCTAGGAATCCTAACAATGCCTACAGAGTGTTTTTACGTACCTTAAATTTATTTATCTTGCGTGGTAAAGGCTTCTGCTTGGTAAAGGCAAGTATGGGAATGCCATTCATCCATTTGTAATTAATTTAATATATGATTTATTTGTTAGTAAGTTTGATATTTTAAGAAGGATGCTAGTGGTTCCCAATGTATTAGCAAGTTTATGTGATAGGGCACAAGTAATCTGACATAAAATGGAGTCATTTCCCTACTTATGCAGTTTAAGGTCTTTCCTCTGGTTTTGTAATGAAATATGCACTTAATTTCACAGAATGTCATGCAGTCAATGTTTTGTTACACAAGTACCGTAATTATGACATATGGCACAGTATGTTATTTTGTGTTGCCTTGCCAAGGTGTAGAATGCCATAATGATTTATGTTGTGTCACATTTACGATTATGAATTGATGTCACGTTATTGGTAAATTTCTACCTTTCAGACATAGCGATGAAAGCCATATTCCCCCTTTTGAAAATTGGGTAGCTATAGTTAAGACCGTGTTTCCATAGGAAATGTTTTTTTTGTGTTGCTAATAAAAGCTGCCACTTTTTGACTAGTTTGCATATGCAAAGTTTCGGAGTGATCAGTCAGCAGGGGGCTGAGAAAAAAGGGGGTCCCAAAACACAAATTCCCCGTGTATTTTCCATAGAGTTTTTTTAACAGCCCTACTGCAAAAATTGCTGAATGGAATTACACCAAATGTGGCAGGAAGTGTGCATGGTGTAAATTAATTCAGTAGTTTTGGAGATATTGAGCTCCAAAAATATTTGTATAGCTGGACAGCTGGGTTCAAGGGACCCCCGCGAGAGTCCCTTGATCACAATTTTAAAAAAGTAGAGCGTTTTGATGGCACAGGGAGCTTTTTTGCCCTGGATCCATTCTTTCCCACAGAAGTCAGACTCTCAAGGGAGTGAGCACTCTGGTTGGCTGCCAGCAACATGAGAAAAATATTGCTGGCAGCCATTACAGGACTCGGAGTCTTAGGGCCATATGTATCAAGCCTTTTTCCCGTTTGCAAACGGGCAGATTCTCAGAATCGGCCCGTTTGCGAATTGGAAAAAGTGTTTTGGGATGTATCATCCCAAAAGGCCATTGCAAAATAGAGAATTGCAAAATTTGCGATTCTCTATTTTGCGAATGCAATTAAGGAATTGCAAATTGCGATTCCTTAAATGCAATTCTGGAAGCACCAGAAATTTGCTATTTGGCCTGAAGGAATTGTAAATTACCACCAACTTCAAGTTGGTGGTAATTTGCAATTTTCCTTAAAAAACACTTTTTAGATTTTTTAAAAGTGCCATATGTCGCACATACATGCCCTTAGGGCATGTATGTGCACAAAATGTGCACACATGCATATTTCAGGGGTGCAACAGGGTGTCCTTTTGGCACCCTTGCAACCCTGAAATTGCATTCTCAATTTGCGATTCTCTAATTGGTAATCGCAAATTGAGAATGTCTTCCCATTCATTCCTATGGGCCTCCTAGCCCATAGGAATGAATGGGAAGGTATTCCTTATTTGCGAATCTCAATTTGCGATTCGCAAATAAGGAATATGTAGGATTCGCAAACTTTTAGCAAATCCTACATACATTGCATTTTGCGATTCTCTAATTGCGGTTCTCTAAAAATCGCAATTTGAGAATCGCAAAACTCTTTTTGATACATATGGCCCTTAGTCCCCTGTCCTGAAGTTTAAAAAAAAAAAAATATATATATATATATATACACACACACATATACAGGGTAAGGGCCCTCTGGGGGAAGCCTGAGTGACCTCCCAGGTCTAAAAATCAAGGAAAAATTATCAGGTTTTGTCTGCGGTCCCACAGGACTCCAGTGGGATTGTAGCAAAAAGAATAAAAATGTTGCCCGCCATCTCCTGCGGCCGGATAACTCAAGTAAGGGGAGGAGGGCATGTGGCCCTCCTCCCATGCTTATTGGATCCCAGGGACCCCATCACTCGAGGCCCACAGCAATAATTGAAAGATGGGAACAACAGGCCCCCCTCACCGAGCCTTGTTAGGCCTCAGGGATCCCATCCATTGGGACCAAAATCATAAACTAAGGGGAGAGGGGCTGCATGGCCCCCCCTCATCCAGCCTAAAATGGCCTCTGGAATGCCATCCTCCAGACTGTATTCAATAAAAAGGGGGAGGAGAGCTGCGTAATCCCCTTCCCCTAGCCATTGCAGGTGCCGGGGATACCATCCCTAGGGACTAAAAATAAATTTAGAGGAAGGAGGTTATGTGGCCCCCTCCCTGAGCCTTTAAAGGCCCCCGGGGACCCCACATGGGATGGGATGTCTAATGCCCGAAGGCAAACCCTATGCCATGCACACAAAAGGCTGTGTGCTGCATGGGGTTGGCAACCTGCTGGGGTGCTGGCCACAGAGTTCTGGCGGCAGGCCAAGCCCTGTGACCAACCGCCCCCCATAGCGTGAGGTTCCCTGACTGGGCGAGTTGGACGCAGGGCCTGGATGCAAGGCAGTCCCTATAGCAAACCCCTAGCATGACTGAAGGCCATGCGTGGTGTGGTGTTGGCTGCTTCCAATTGGCTGCCTGTGGGGAATTGGATACAGGACCTGAATGCAAGCCATGCCGCACATGACAAAAGACAGTGCACAGTTTGGGGTTGGCTGCCTAGGGGAATTGGTGGCCTCCGGGTGGGCTAGCGTTGCAAAGATCCTGTTGTGCACTGACGAAGGCCATGCACAACATGGGGTTGGCAGACTGTGAGCGGGTTTCCTTAACACATGGTAATAAAATATTACTTTAACCCTAGAATTTCACAGAATAAACAAAGGTTAAATTACCATTAGAGTTAGTTGAAATGTTCAGTAACAACGTTTTAAACTCTAAAAACCACAGAACTGAGTGCCAGATGTGCAAAGATCAGAAATACCGATTTCCTAATTGCGATTCTCTCAGAATTGCAATTAGGAAATCGGCATTCCTAATGTATGAAACTCTTCTGAGTTTCATTAGCGATTCCTAGTGGGTCGCAAATAGACCTACCTCATGCATATTAGTGAGATAGGTCACAATTTAAGACCCATTAAGAATTGCAGCCATCACAGGGATGGTGGCCTGCTGAGGTCAGCAGTCCACCCTGTTTGTGAATGATTTTTACTAAAGAAATCTTTTTTTTTTAAATGCAGCCCATTTTCCGAAAAGGAAAATGGAATATGTTTAAAAACAAAAAAATGAAACTTTGCAGTTCTATTTTCTATGAGTAGGCAATGGTCCTTGGGACCACTGCCTGCTCTTAAACATTTTTTAAACATTCTCAAAGGGGAAGGGGTTCCGCAGAGGACCCCTCCCCTTTGCGAATGGTTTACCATCAGTTTTACACTTGTGGTAAAGTATTTCTGTTTTGTGACAAGAATTTGGTCGCAAAACATTAATACATACCATACATCTTCAGTATTTGGAACAGATGCTCCTTCCAAATACCAAATCGGTATTTGGATGCAAATGCAAATTGCGATTCAGTAAGAAGCTGCCATATCCAAATTTGTATTTTGTACATTGTAAAAAGCTTTCACGCAGTCGCAAATGGCCCGATTCTGAGAACTGGACTGTTTGCGACGGCAAAAAAGCTTTGTACATCTGGCCCTAAGTACTTTTATTTTTTGAACAAAAATCACTGACAGGAAAATTATGTTTTTAGTGTTATTTTTAGTGTTGCTGAGCACTGAGGGGCTTATTTAGGAGAGCCCTGTATCACTTTTGCACCATGTAAACTGGTACATGCGTGACACAGGCCTCTCATAAAGATTTATGAAGCCACGCAAACATTTATGAAGCCACGCAAAGACACCCTGTGGGGCTTTGAGTGGCCTAATAAATCATGAGTAATGCGATGCAGTGCAAATCGTTGTGTTGCCTAACTCTGTGGCCGGGAGCATTCCATGAGAGTTGGGGTAAGTTTTCCCATGCAAAACCCATGAAACTTGATGCTGCCCCAGATTTACACAGTGATGTAAACCTGTGGAAGCGTCAAATCCGTATGCATCCCGAGGAGAGGCATAACGAGGAGAAATATATTTTTTTCTCTTAGTTTTTCTCCTTTTCCATGTGTGCTGCAGAATGCAGCACACATAGAAAGAGGAAAACTCCTTGTAGGATTGTTTTTGTGCAGGAAGGTTCCCCTTTCTGCATCAAAACAATCCTGCCTGCAACAGAGACACCCTTGTACCATGGCACATGCTTGCCTACGTACGGCTCCAGCGCAGGCAGAATGCACTGTATTGCTTAAATACGGTGCATTCCTGCCCTTTCATTTTGGTATAGGGTGTGCTGCCTTATGCCAAAATCCATAATTGAAGCCCTGTGTTTCTAGCTCACATCACCTCACTGATTCAGCTTTGGACTCCCCTGCTTCATTGCTCCAAGTGTCAAGTGCTAAAAGGGATACTTGGCCCCCATTTTGAGGTACAATGGTACAGAGACCATAGGAGACCAATTACCTCTGACTGCCCTAGAACCACCCAGGCTGGATTTCACGCAGGTGTGATGTCACTTCCTATACCCCTGTCATTTTAGTTAATACATTCCCATGCTTCTCTGTGCCAATGTAAACAGATGGCTTAATATAGCTATCAAAAGAGGAATTCGTTTTTCTTCCCTTACACAACCCATTCTAAACTACAACCTTACAAAAATTGGTTCCAGTGAGGTGACCCAGAAATACAGCTCCCAGAATATATAAGGTTTGTAAAAGAAGCCACACAATAAAAATGAGGGGCCACTTGTATTAAAACGGTTTTGCATTCGCAAACGGAGCGAATCAGTAATTTTGTCCATTTGCAAATGCAAAATAGCCTTTCAAGATGTATCAAAGTATTTGTAGTCGCAATTTTTGGTAATCGCAAAAATATTGATTACCTAAAATTGCGACTACAAATAGGGAATCTCAATTTGAGACTCTCTTAGCACATGTACCAAGCATTTTCTAAATGCAAACTGTGCATTTAGGAAAAAGCTATCAGCATGGACTTCAAGTCAATGGTAACCATGTGTAAATTTTGAAAAATGCACAAAAATGCATTTTTCAAAATGATATGTAGTGCACACATGCCCCTAGGGCATGTGTGCGCTTTACAAGTGCACATTTTTATTTTATGGGGTGCTTCAGGGGGGCCCCAGTCCCCCGGACACCCTTGACTTTGTATTGCCTAATTTGCGATTACAAATTAGGTAATCGCAAATTAGCTAATGCATAACCATTCGAATCTTTGGGTCTTTAGGCCCATTGAAGAAATGGAGTAGTATTACCTAATAGCAATTACCTACTTAGCGAATTGCTATTTGGTAATATTAAGGAATCGCTAAATCTTTGGCGATTCCTTACATACACAGCAGTTAGCGATTACCAAATTGTGATTTGGTAAAAATCGCTATTTGGTAATCGCAAAATGCTTTTTTGATACATGTGTCCCATGGTGACCCTGATGACATGGAGTCACCTGGCAATCTTATCTCTTCTGCTCCCCAGGCTGCCTCTCTGCCCATTCTTTCTCAGCTCAGTTACCGCAGGTTCGCTTTCATTTGTCCTTGTTCTGTCAGTCACTCCTTGCAGGCTCCTTTTTTAATAATCCAGTGCGATCGTAGGTGTAAATATTACTTTATTTATGAAAACTGCATGTGTCTTTGCAAAGAATGCACAATGTTCTCTTCCACTACTAGGAGGTACAGTAAGTTCTGCAGATGAAAGGAAGGTACACAGACTGCCTCTTCCCACAGTGAAGCAGAAAGCACCCCATTACCGCTCAATAGAGTTTGTAGGCTTCAGGCATCAATCTTCCACCCTGGGATTTTTGATCCTGACAGTTGGAAAGAAAACTCATTCCGCCAAATTGCTTTCCAAACTCTGTCAAACTGCTTTGTTGACCTTCCTCCTGCACTCTTTCTGTCTTATTCTACCAGGTCTCCAAATCATCTTCCCACAATATTTGCAGGAGAAATTTGTCCAATCGGCCTTGAGTTATATTATGTGCAATGGCGAGGGGGAGTACATCTGTCGCAGCAGCCAGTGTGTGTGCCAATGTGCCGAAGAATACCCACAATGCAACTGCCCCATCACTGACATACAGATCATGGAGTATACCCTGGCCAACATGGGGAAGACCTGGACCGACGCCTACAAAGATTTTGAAAATTCAGGTACAAACATCAAATTAGACATGTATATATGTACTTATTTATTTATTTCTTTTCTTGTGTGATTATTTCTTTATAAGTCGCCTTTAGAACATGAAAGACCCGTGGGAACAACAACAGTGACAATATGTTTTACGCAATGGACATATAAGGCAGGTCAATATGGATCCAACTAGGATTATAGAGTTTGGTGGGTAGAAATATTGGGTATGAACAACATGCATATGTGCTAGATAGCAAACATTAACATAGCAGAACCTGTACAGACATGAGTATGTACACAAATCTCTAAATAGTATGCTGCTGGTTCTAGTGAGATAGAATGCCATCATCAAATGTTGGGAATGAGAGAGGTACATTCCCGATTATCAAGGAAAATGTTAATTGAATAGTTGTTATTTCATAAGAAAATAAAGGAGGAATGGTGCAAACAGAGGTAGGGATTGCATTACAAACTTGTGGAGAACATACAAAGAATGATTTTTTCAGGGTTTGTTTTTCTTTTGTCGAAGGGCAAAGTATGGGAGATACACAGCCACCGAATACTCTCCATCCCATTGGATTCATATTCATACACTTGTTGGACAAGTAAAGGGAAGTGCTGAGCGTGTGGGGGGGTTGTCAACAAAGTAGGCTAATTTGTAGAGGGTTTTGCTATACATGGGAAGTAGTGGGTGATATGGTTCAACCATTTGTTCCCAGAAACGATTCGAGCTGTGCCACGAACGTCTCTTTAAGGGGAGCGAGACAGAATTTATGAATAAAAGTCCGAATCAAGGTTATAGTATACCTTTTAAATAAAATTAAGTAATGTGTAGTCTATGTGTTCTCTAAGTTAGACTTTGGTCTGCTTGTATGTTGTTAGAGTTGCCAAAAAGTAGGAAAAAATTAAATTGGATCTTTTTTATTTTCTTTGGCTATGAAAAATTGTTAGCTCAGTTTAAAGCCAGCCATGTTAAAATGGCTTCCCTTACCTCTGTGCAATGGTTTTCCCAAAGCAATCAGCGAGTCTTTTGCTAAGTTTGCTGACGATAAATATTCAGTGTTGTTTCTTGTGTTGGAATAAATGTATGACATTTGTCTCCGAGGGGGTGAGACGGATGCCTGCTGTGCTTTCTGATTCCAGGTCTGACTCTATGACCCTCATTATGAATGGGCTGGTAATTGGTATGATAATTATCGCCCCTGATAAAATCCAACCCTGCCGAGTAGTAATTTGCCAGGTATGATACATGCCAGGCAATTATGAGTTTTTGTGGAATAACAAGCAGATTTTGGTGCTTACCAGGGCAAAATCCACAAGTCCCAGTAAATACCAATCATTTTTACCCCAATAAATATTGGCAGGTTTGACCTGACGGTATTTATCACAAAACCCATAATTGCGATATGTGTGGTAACAGAAATTATCGCACATATCACAATTAACTGAACCACTCATACTGGAGGTCTTTAGGGGTAGTTACTGGTCAAAAAACTTCCAACTTGTCAAGAATTCTTTTTTTGCTTTTCTAAAATAAACTCCGGTTTTGGAGGTTTGGTTTTGAGGAAAAAAAAAACTTTACTGTACAGGAGCATTGAATATGGCCGTGGCTCCTCTAAAGGCAAACAGATCCTGGCATGCTTACTGTAGAACTTTAAATATGGTAGGTTTTAGTCTTCCAGGACAGTGAAATACTTCCTTTCACTGCCCTAGAGAAGTCGAATGCAGCCTGAAAATGTCTAAATAACCCAAATGTTTCCATCAGTTATTGCTCAAAACACAGGGAAAAGATCAAAATTAGGGGTGGGCGTAACCTAGTGAAACTAGTGAGATTTGCTGTAGCATAACTACGTAAAATTACACCAGATTATATGGGCTTACATGAGGAGCATAATCCAGCATTTAACGCTATTTTCCTAGCACAAAATGTACCCTCACATCCAAAGACCGAACTGAGGATGCATTTTGCTCTAAGAAAATAGCGCTAAATGCAACAGAACACGAACAGAAGCAGAAAGTAGCCGCTTGCACCCATAAATTCATTATTCCTGTGCCCCTGGGGTAGGATGTTTGTGCTAAATTACTCATAATTACATGAACTGGCATAATCGTATAATTTTCTGTAATTTTGCATCATAAGATTATTATGAAATTACCCAAATTACTACAGTTACTCTGGCATAATTAATATTTCGCCCAGGCCTGCTTAAAATGTATCAGAAAATGGCTTTGGGTAATAAAAACCATTGATCAACCATTCCTGGTATATTTCTGGCATGCTTGGCATCAATCCCAAGGTAATTTTCCCTTTAAAAGGCACTGCTACATTGCTCCTCAGTTAGGTTTGCACTTTTGATATTTACACATATAATCACACATTTATGTTTAAGCTCCGATTAATCCACAAGTCAGGATTAACCAGCCTATCTCCAATTTAGGGCCCGATTATGATCTCGCTAGGAAAGCCCTCTGTACGACTCGGATCCGGAGGGCTTTCTGAGCGAGACGTGCTCTGGGAGTCCGAACGAGCGAGTACGATGCTGCGTATGCCTATGGACTCGGTTCGCTCAGTCTCCCATTGAACTCTATGGGAGCCCGTGTACAGACGTGTACACAGGCTCCCATAGCAGAAAAGGGGTGGGTGGGGAAAAGCATACACCCTGTGGCGGGCACCCCATGGTGCCCGCCACACTGCATGCTTGGATCGGGGGGACCCGTGGGCACCCCTTCGTGATAGATTCGGAGGACCCCGGGTGAAGGGGAGCATGGCATACGGCCCCCCGAAGTACGCTTCCGACAGCCGTTTCGTCTCGCTGAGACCGAGGCGAAGCGGCTGTCCGAATCGTGCATCGTACTCGCTCGGTCGCAAATCGGCTCCATTGCACAGCACGATTCGTCTACAAACGAGACGTACGGAGCGGTTCGGGTCCGGAAACGTTTCGGTTGGCGCTTACGCGATCTTTGCATCGTACTCAGTCGTTCGGACTTGTGTACGATTCGGTTGTAAACAAGGGCTACGAATCTGATCAGGTAAAGCCAAATCCGATTCGGAGGCCTTCCAAACGACATCGGAATCGGGCCCTTAGTCAGGATAGTTTTCTTCTTTTTTGTTCATTAGCATTTTATTTAGCAGTAGAAATTAAACCCAGTATATCAATAATTCAAAGTAAGAATATCATCTATATTTGCTTATCAATTTCATAATTATGAATCATGCCCGAATTAAACTGTGCAGGGCAATTGGCATCATCACTCAATCAAAAACAGTAAGCCCCATTTATTTTTATTTATGAAAAATACATGCATTTCAGCCTAAAATCGAAAAGCTATATTACATTTAAAGGAGCAACTGGGACATGAGCAATAAGACTTAAATCGTAATATTAAAACAAAACACAGGAGAAAAGAGCATGGAAACCCCAAGAGAAACCTCATTGAGGAATTTGGGGTGCAATGAGAAATGCGGATGAAGGTCAAGAGTCAGCGTAGGACTCATTGGTTGACAAACAATGAGGAAAATTTGAAAAATTGAAGGTGATCCAAATTTGCCCTCCTAAAAAAAATCTTTATCATGTTTAAGATATAATAGCTTGGATATATAAATATTAACATTTTGATTTATTTCATTATGGACAACATCATTAGGTCCTTGACTTAATTACTCCCCAGCATTAGTGAGTACATTAGTCGGATTGAGTCTGTTCTACACTGGGTTGATCATCGCAGTTCTCTCACCATTCCTGGCTGTCCAAATCGAACTGTCCCCAGAGGCCATCAGATTTTACCTGCTGTGCTCAGTAAATCCCAAAACTATTTCAAAGTAGATTTCAATTACATTTTCGAGTACATTGTACATCAGTTGCTAAAACATGAATAGCGTGGGCAAAAGCAGCATGGTCATTGCTAGAATTCCCTCAGGAATTAACATTATAGCTCGTACCGCCCCTTAATCATCACATTTACTGTTATGATGGGGGCTGGAAAATCCTGTGTCTGTAGGCTAATTGTGAGTTGATGCTTGAATCACTGCCAGAAATTCCTTCTCACACACTTCTAAGGGTGCAGAGGCACTGTCCATTTTATGTTTAACCTTGACATTTTGCTATATTGTTCTGCATCCTCTTCTTGGTGGTGTTTTGCACCCTCGTCAGACTGCATTTATGACAAATAATCAGATATTACTCCCTGCATTATATGATGTGGCTGGGGGAGGAGAGTAGCCAGGGTTCATGATGGTTTTGTGTAAATCTGAAGATCAAAGCATGAGCGGCATTTGTACGGCTACTACAAAAGGGCTCTGTATATCTGCATACGAATGACAGTTCATCTTCGATTCATTTGTTTTTATAGGCAAAGAAAACATTTGTTTAGCATTTGGTTAACCTATACAATGCTTACCACAATTCACAGTATTTCTTACTCTGTTCCCCTGTGTCCAGTTTGTTTAAGATCCAGGCCTTTTTCTAGTTAGCTTCATTTGTCCCCCATTTACACCCTAATGCATTCACTCTCTCGCTCCAGTACACCTGTCTCATAGTCTTTCACCCTTTGCTCACTGTATCTAGTCCTAGGGCATGCTGGCACTCTCAAACAGTGTTCAGAAGCCTGCCCCATCTCTTGCACTGAGCTCAACCCTGAGTTTTCTGAAGCCTTTCTTTGTTGTTGGCTGTATTTTCACCAGATGAGTTCAAGTCATTCATGAAACGATTACCGAACAACCACTTCCTGACCATTGGGAGCATCCACCAGCACTGGGGGAACGACTGGGACCTGCAGAACCGCTACAAGCTGCTGCAGAGCTCCATGGACACCCAACGGCAGAAGATACAGCGAACTGCCCGCAAGCTCTTTGGCCTGAGTGTCCGCTGCAGGCACAACCCTAACCACCAGCTGCCTCGAGAAAGGTAAGCGACTGACACCGATACCTTGTATAACTTTTCAATGATTTAAGAGACTTTGGGGAACAGATATCAGGGGTAAGACATAGGTATGTAGTCAGTAGATCTAGGGATTCTGTCCATCATCATACTGTATCGGTGGAGGGAAATATCCATAGGTCACTGTTGTATGTGGGCAAGTAACGATCTGCCTATGGCCCTGATATAAGTGTTAGCTTTACATGCCCTTTTCCTGTAGAAATAAGTTAAGAAGGAGTGGGCATTCTGGCCCTCATTTCTACAGCATGGCCTCCGCAGTCAAAAGTGATGCAAAGATTTAGGGATTATGTTGGAAAGATGAGCTGCCACTTGGCAGAGATAGTGATATTCTACTCTCCAAAGCAGTGATAGTATGGGTGGAGCATGGGTTAGAAAACCTACAAAATTAAAGGAAAACAAATGAGAGTGGCAAAGATAAGGGATAGATTATAACCTGCATAAGATTGACTTTTACTGCAAATTGACCATGTTCTATTGTTACCCAAGACGAGATCACATCAAGGGGCATCATATAGTGGAGGTGGGGTAGGGGGTAGGGAAGGCTTTTCACACTTTATTTGATCATTTTCATAATTACACAGAACAGAAGAAAAGAAGGAACAATGGAAACGCTAAATCGTGCTTGCAGAGGGACCATAGATACTGTCACGAATAGTGTAGAACGCCACGGATCACTAGCATTATTTACTAGCATCATTCTACATTATTCATGTAGAGCTAATAGAGGAGAGTCGGGATAGAGCATAGCTATTCTCACACCAGTCTCTGTACTTGTATACAGTACAGCCAAAGATATTGTCTCCCAAGGTAATCATATGCTAAAATTATGCATATGTGAGCTTTCGTCCAACTGGACCTCAACATCAGGTCTAGTTATGGTAAACACTAGAGGATGATTATTGTCCAGACAAAAAGCTGTCCAGCGGTTGCCAAAAGTCTCTGGGTCGTATACTGGGATGTTAAAGCTGGGCATACAACTCGCTATTTACATTACAATCTATTAAGTCTGTATGCCAAGTCATGGCCTGGGAAGTTGGAGGGCCTATGCCCATCCGATGGTAATGTGTCTCTTAGCCATCAACAAAGCTATAGCCATGAACTGTCTTGGAAATCTCATATACATACCCTAGGATGCCAATGAATGGGTCTGGTGCTAGGTGCATCCCTAATACTCAAATACCTCTGTCTATTATTGAGTCATGTGGGAGCATCTACATGCCAGGTGTAGAAAATCAGTCTCAGGCTGTCCAGAGCGTGCACAATTCACGTTCGCATGAAGCTGCAGTTCTCTAAGGCTAGCAAGAGTGTAGTAGACCAAGTATAAGAACTTAAAAGGAATTGCTCTATACCGACTGATCATAGTAACCTTCTGGATTTGCTGGCAAAAGTAGTTAGTTCTACTGTGTGTCAGTTAAGTACCTACACTGCCCCCATCTTCCTTAGTCCTTACTAGAGTTCTGGGATTAGCTCGCTCCGACGTATGATACATTTTGGAGACTAAGGGCCTGATTTAGTTTTTGGTATGCAGCGTTTTTCTCCGTCAGGGAGACAGAATAAATTACTCCATCCCCTCTCAAAAAGTCTGCCAAATTTAGACATGTAGAAAAGACTGCCAAAATGTCAATGCTGTTTACACTTTGGTGCATGGCTCCGTCAACATGACGGAGCCGTGAACCAAGCTGTTTTCTTTTTTTTCAAAAAGAAAATCCAGAAGTGGGATTTTGATTTTGAAAATAAAAATTAAATTCTCCCTTCACCATGTGAGTCCTCACTGAAGATGATGGGAGCATTTAGCAGTTTTCACTGCCCCTTACCGCTAGGGTTTTCCTGGCTGTGATGGGCAACGAAAACTGACCCCTTATTTTGCCCATCTAAATTAGATGAGTGGAATTAGAGGTCTTCTCTGCCATGATTAAAGCTAAGGTTAGCCCACACATGAATTTGGAGGGCAGACCGCAGTATTGATACTCTATGGCCATTGAAACGGAGTATCTATACCATCAACATTTGAATCAGGCCCTAATTTATTTATCTAAAGGGTGGAAATATTATGAAAGCTATTTCAGCTGAGTGGGCTCAAAGGGGAACTCTCTCAGAAGTTGTTTTAGCATCATTTTAAGCTTATGGTGGAGGAAAACATCTAGTGGAGAACCCCTGGCTGGCCCAACAACATCTCCGAATGACAGAAACTGTCCACTGTGAAATATGTTTACCAGTGAGATGACCCCTCTGTGTGTGAGTTGGAGACTAACTGTAGATTCCGCCTGGGGGCTGATAAGTGGGTTGCTGATAACGGGTGAGCAGGGTGAGTACATTGGCTGTATTTCTGAATATTTTGTAAAGCAGTCCCATGCTTTAACTGTGCTAGTAAAAGGGTACATTTTCTCGAGGGGTCTAGGCACCATCTGGCAAAGCACGATATGGAAGGGTTTGGGATCGACTATATCCGTCTCCATGACTGTGTGCTGTTGAGACTGGGAAGGGTGGTGCAAATAAGAAGCTAACTGTGACTGAATGCAATTATAGTAAAGGAGTGGGTCTGGCATTTCAAGCCTGCCCTCCTGAAACAGGAGAATGAGTGTAGACCATTTAAACCTAGGTTGTTTGCCTGCCCATTTTGGGCTGGTCAATAGCGTCTGAAATGTGGCACAAAAAGTGTGCAGGAGAATGTATGGGAATGTTGTTAAATAAGATGAATATTTTGGCATGACATGAGCGATTTTGCCAACCATAGTTTGAGGGGATTTTAGCCAATGTTCTATTTGCCTTGTTAACGTCAATGGCCTACCATAGTTCTCCCTCAGTATACGTTTAACTTCGGAGTAGTTCTGGACAACAAGGTATTTAAGAGATGCTGTGGACTGTAGGAAACTAGCTCTTTATATAGTGGAACAAAATGAGGTACTCTGTGTAAAGAATCCAGGCAAACCCCAATTGGTTTACAGAGGCACAAATGATAACCCAAATGCTCTCTTTTGTGGTAGTGTGACGAGCAGCTAGGCACATCAGAGAGTAGTGCTAAGCATTTATTTCACACACAAAGATGGTATGTGAGACACACACATAATAAAGAAATCCAACACCAAATTATAAAAATAACACAGACTTTATATGAATTTAGATTCCAAATTCATCTGAATCAGGTAAGTACTTTTTGTGATATGAATTTTTACAGGTTTCAAAAGTTCACACAGTGCAATTTCTGGAGCAGTAATGTTATCCTATGGTGGAAAAACATATACTGCATTCGAGCACTTGTCAGCGACCTATGGGACCCTTCTCAGGGACTTAAGGTGAGTATAAGACAAGGTCCAAGACAACACCAACAGGTCCCCTCGGGCAGCACTGGGGCGGCCGGGTGCAGAGGTTTCTTTCATCGTTGGGTGCCCCGTTCACCTCAATGGAGAACAGTCCAGTCGAAAAGAGGATGCAGGCTCTGAGTGGGGGCTCAGTCTGGGTGAACCCACAAGGGGGCTCAATCCTTGAGATGAACTGGCATGTATGGACACCATTGGTACACTTCTCCTCGGGCTGTAGGGCTTGGGTGCAGTGGTGTCTTTCAACGTCTGGTCCGTGCTGTAGGAGATACTCGCGGTTGAGGGGGACTGCAGAAAGAGGCTGCAGGCGACAACTGGGAGTCCAGTCTAGGCAAACCCAGAGATGGGCTCAACCTTTTAGGGTCTCAGGACCCCGTTAGCACAGTCACCTCCCTCGGACTCGGGCTGTGGGGCACAGGTGCAGAGATGCTTTGAGATGTTGGATGGTAGTCGTCGGAGGCTCCCTCTTCGTCTTTGGTTCTGCAGGAAAAGGTCAAACAGGGCAGCTTGTTGTGGGTTTCACTGTCCCCGAAGTCCCTCAACGTGCAGGTCAGTCTTCCTCAGCTTTGATGTCCGGGCTGGACACAACAAGCCTTGGTTGCTGCAATGGGTCTGGGACCCCGGGTATTGGTGCTGTGTGGCTTCAGTTGGTCCTGGCATCCCCGCACTTTGAGGGACCCAATTCCACCAAAAACCAAAATGTAGGAGTTTTCCTAGTCATGTTCACTTCAGGTAGCCCACCTTAGGGATGGTACTAGCCTGAGGGTGAACACACCTCCTGACTAGCTAATTTTCCTGCCTGCCCTGGTGCCAAATGGGGCCTGGGCAGGGGGGTGCATTTCCCTTGTCTGGGAGAAGCTAGGGTGGCATATCAAAGGCGATGGAGGCCTTTGAAGCCTCCTGCCTTGATATGCTGATTTCTAACCATTCTGCTTGGAGGAGGTGGTAACAGCTCATGCCAGAGCAGGCATTGTTTCCGACCTCAGAGAGTATGGGCTCTCATCTCCAGGCGGTCAGAAACACGTCTGTGGTGGTAGGCTGGACAGGACCAGTCACCCAATACACTAGAGGTCGGTAGGTTTTTAGCGGGTACCTCTAAGGTACCCTCTAGGTGCATGTATAAATAAATCCATCACTGGAATCAGTGTGGGTTTATTAATATGAGATGTTTGATACCAAACATCATAGGTTTCAGTGAAGCCATTATGTAGATGGGAAACTCGTTCTGACCATTGCCCAGTACATACATTAAGATGGCTTCCCTGTTTACTTGAACGGTCAGTAATTGAACTGGCCAGCATAGGGGCGTATCTGCTCATGCAGATATGTCCTCACATGTAATATAATGCACCCTGCCTAAGGGCAGTAAGGCCTGCTGAAGGGGTGACTTACAAATATTACATGCAGTTTTAGGGTACAAGGCACATAGGGTGTTTGCCATGTTGTGTTTTTACTTTTTAGAGCACCTTGTCACAAAGCCTGCAGTGGCAGTCTGCATCAGTTCAGTGCTCAATTCCTTAGAGTAAACACAAGGAGATGATGGACGGAGTGCTGAAACTTTTCAAACACTCACCCCCCAGTCACAGATCTGGGTAGAATCCATCATCATTCTTTAGCTCACTTTGCCACCCCAGTTCAGACACAGCTATATGCAAATCAGTCTTGACCCTGTGCCTCATGGGAACAGTCCAGACCGAACTGCCAAGCTATGTCTTCCCTGGACCGGAATCAAGCATCCTGGGACCGGTTTTGGGCTAACAGCCCTCATCAGCCAGGCTAGCTTGAATCCAGTGGCAAAGTGAGCAAGGGACCCACGTCTGGGCATACCCTGCCAACTTAGGGCGAATGAAGCAAACACAAGGAGATGATGGACGGAGTGCTGAAACTTTTCAAACACTCACCCCCCAGTCACAGATCTGGGTAGAATCCATCATCATTATTTAGCTCACTTTGCCACCCCAGTTCAGACACAGCTATATGCAAATCAGTCTTGACCCTGTGCCTCATGGGAACAGTCCAGACCGAACTGCCAAGTCATGTCTTCCCTGGACCGGAATCAAGCATCCTGGGACTGGTTTCGGGCTAACAGCCCATATCAGCCAGGCTAGCTTGAATCCAGTGGCAAAGTGAGCAAGGGACCCACGTCTGGGCATACCCTGCCAACTTAGGGCGAACAAAGCATACACAAGGAGATGATGGACCGAGTGCTGAAACTTTTCAAACACTCACAGATCTGGGTAGAATCCATCATCATTCTTTAGCTCACTTTGCCACCCCAGTTCAGACACAGCTATATGCAAATCAGTCTTGACCCTGTGCCTCTTGGGAACAGTCCAGACTGAACTGCCAAGCCATGTCTTCCCTGGACCGGAATCAAGCAACCTGGGACCGGTTTCGGGACGGGTATGCTCAGACGTGGGTCCCGTGCTTTCCATGCCACTGGAGTCAAGCTATCCTGGCTGATGAGGGCTGAAAGCCCGAAACCGGTCCTAGGATGCTTGTTTCCAGTCCAGGGAGGACCTGGCCTGGCAGTTCGGGCTGGACTGTTCCCATTGGGCACAGGGTCAAGACTGATTTGCATATGGCTGGGTCCAAACTGGAATGGCATGGTGAGCAAAAAACGATGGATTTAGGCCCAGATCGCTGTACTGGGGTGAATGTATGACATTGTTCTGCATTCTGTCCATCAATAGTTCTTTTTGTATTTGTCACCCCGAGTGGGACTGGTATGCTCAGACGTGGGTCCCGTGCTCTCCATGCCACCGGAGTCAAGCTATCCTGGCTGATGAGGGCTGAAAGCCCGAAACCGGTCCTAGGATGCTTGTTTCCAGTCCAGGGAGGACCTGGCCTGGCAGTTCGGGCTGGACTGTTCCCATTGGGCACAGGGTCAAGACTGATTTGCATATGGCTGGGTCCAAACTGGAATGGCATGGTGAGCAAAAAAACGATGGATTTAGGCCCAGATCGCTGTACTGGGGTGAATGTATGACATTGTTCTGCATTCTGTCCATCAATTGTTCTTTTTGCATTTGTCACCCCGAGTGGGACGGGTATGCTCAGACGTGGGTCCCGTGCTCTCCATGCCACTGGAGTCAAGCTATCCTGGCTGATGAGGGCTGAAAGCCCGAAACCGGTCCTAGGATGCTTGTTTCCAGTCCAGGGAGGACCTGGCCTGGCAGTTCGGTCTGGACTGTTCCCATTGGGCACAGGGTCAAGACTGATTTGCATATGGCTGGGTCCAAACTGGAATGGCATGGTGAGCAAAAAAACGATGGATTTAGGCCCAGATCACTGTACTGGGGTGAATGTATGACATTGTTCTGCATTCTGTCCATCAATTGTTCTTTTTACATTTGTCACCCCGAGTGGGACGGGTATGCTCAGACGTGGGTCCCGTGCTCTCCATGCCACTGGAGTCAAGCTATCCTGGCTGATGAAGGCTGAAAGCCCGAAACCGGTCCTAGGATGCTTGATCCACAGTCCAGGGAGGCCCTGGCCTGGCAGTTCGGGCTGGACTGTTTCCATTGGGTACAGGGTCAAGACTGATTTGCATATGGCTGGGTCCAAACTGGAATGGCATGGTGAGCAAAAAACCGATGGATTTAGGCCCAGATCGCTGTACTGGGGTGAATGTATGACATTGTTCTGCATTCTGTCCATCAATTGTTCTTTTTGCATTTGTCACCCCGAGTGGGACGGGTATGCTCAGACGTGGGTCCCGTGCTCTCCATGCCACTGGAGTCAAGCTATCCTGGCTGATGAGGGCTGAAAGCCCAAAACCAGTCCTAGGATGCTTGTTTCCAGTCCAGGGAGGACCTGGCCTGGCAGTTCGGGCTGGACTGTTCCCATTGGGCACAGGGTCAAGACTAATTTGCATATGGCTGGGTCCAAACTGGAATGGCATGGTGAGCAAAAAAACGATGGATTTTTTAGGCCCAGATCGCTGTACTGGGGTGAATGTATGACATTGTTCTGCATTCTGTCCATCAATTGTTCTTTTTGCATTTGTCACCCCGAGTAGGACGGGTATGCTCAGACGTGGGTCCCATGCTCTCCATGCCACTGGAGTCAAGCTATCCTGGCTGATGAGGGCTGAAAGCCCGAAACCAGTCCTAGGATGCTTGTTTCCAGTCCAGGGAGGACCTGGCCTGGCAGTTCGGGCTGGACTGTTCCCATTGGGCACAGGGTCAAGACTGATTTGCATATGGCTGGGTCCAAACTGGAATGGCATGGTGAGCAAAAAAACTATGGATTTAGGCCCAGATCGCTGTACTGGGGTGAATGTATGACATTGTTCTGCATTCTGTCCATCAATTGTTCTTTTTGCAATTCCTTAGAGTGGCACACGATATGCTGCAGCTCTTAGGGACCCTCTTTAGTATTTATGCCGTAGGTACAAGGAGTACCACTTACCAGGGACTTACAGAGGTGCTAAAGGCCTGGGCAATTGGGGACCAATTGACCAGTTACCTTGTTTTGGGGAAAGAACACTGGCACTGGGGACCTGATTAGCAGGAACTCAGTGCACTCTAGTCATTGTTGCATCCAATACCAAAAAGTGGGGGGACTACTGCAACAAAAACCCAGTTTGCTAAATGGACCATTACAGTTTGTATTATAGCTCACACCAATGTGTATTCTGTGTTAGGGAAACCCTCATGATAGAGTGACTAGAATAGGATGTATGCATTTTTTTAATGTATGCACTCCTTTAGATTAGGCCTCACAGAATGGGCAGAGATTGACTTAGTTTTTGCTTTAGAGTAAGGGTTGACTCGAAGATGTACTGTGGCCCAGTAAGACATGTAAAGAAAATATAACTCTATAATAGTCTAGACGTCCTATTCTCCACTAAAAGAGGGTATGGCACACAAATCCTATCAGCAACTCTTCATCTCAATTGGATTTCCATTTTTTTTCCTGTGACTATTGTACCCCGCCAAATAATTTCATTCTTTGTTTAAGAAAAATGTCTGTCCATCTTAAATCTCTCCATACTCTCCCTTTCCATCTACTCCTGTTCCTCAGTCATCTGTCATGCTACAGTCCCTGTGTGCAAAAGTGCAGTATATTTCCTGTCTGTCTCCCATCACCTCTTCCTCCTGTGCATTAACGTCTACTCTCTTCCTATAGATCCTTGTTTCCATTCATCAGCTGACCTGGTCATCGTTTCAATCCTTCTTTTGTTCTTCTCCATCACAAGTCCCTCTCCTTTATCTACCCTTCTTCATTATCTTTTTCACCCCACCACATACCACTTTAAATTACCTGTCCTCTTTGTGCCTCTCTGACTAATAATGTGACCATCTCCATCTCCTATCTCTCTGCATTGCTGCTTATTCCTCTTCACACTGAGTCTCCTACGTCTCTCTTCTCCTCTTCCCCCTTCCTTCTCCATTTGATTCTATACCAATACCTGTGAAACTTCTTCCTTTCACTTCCTTTTACCTGCTCCTCTTCATCATTTAAAAGCCTTAGTTGTGCCATTCTGCAATCCAATTCTTTTATCCCTCAATACCTTTCTATTTTCATCACCAGTCCAGCTACACCCTGAACATCTTATTATAATCTAGTCTTTATCGTGCTAGGCTCCTCCTGTCCACCAACTGTTCTTCTCCTTCCTATTGCTCACTCCTGACTAGGCTACTCTTCATGACCTGTTCCCTTCATCTCCTTTGGCTGTCTTTTCCATGTCTCGCCCCACAATCTATGTATGAAAACTTTGACCCCCCAATTGCAGCAAAATTTCACAATTTGTCTGAATTACTGGGTAGAGATACTGCTCTACATAGTGTATAAATATTATAAAAAGGAGAGAAGAGAAGAACTAGCAAAGAGAAGAGACAAACGTCTGGAACTTCCCAAACATCAATAAATAATATACATTAATATTTTCATTAACAAAAATAAATCATTGGAAACGTGGAAATGTTTAGCATGAAGTACTGAAAGCAAACAAGTAACCAAGAAAAAATCGAGACAAGCATGTAATCAATGTAAGACACTGAGAAAATGTATAAAACATATGTATGAAATGATCAGGGAGGACGCAGATGCGACAGAACTATCCTAAATATTGATGGAAGCAAAAAGAATGAGATTTAGGCAAGAGCAAAAGAAACAAAGAAAACGTTCGGAAGCAGAGAAAAGACAAATCTACATATAGCGGTTCAAGTTTCCAAGGAAGAGAGAGACTGAAATAGGAGCAGAGGGCTGATTTAACATGGGGTTTCACTGTGTTGGTTTGGGGGTTACTATTTACTTATGAGCAGAATTGCCGACAGCACTCTTTGAAACTGCCTGGATGGTGTTTGTTCAGTTGTCTTCGTGGATTCTTTGACTGTTTGTGCTCTTCCTACATCCCCGCAGCCTTTCTATATCTGCTGCAGTGCACTGTGAGTCTTCAGGCAAATGTAGACCAATGGTGCCTTTGGGAGCAATGTGCAAACTAGTAATTGTAGTTATGGGGAGACGAGTAAAGCTGCAGTGTGCGAGTATCTCGTTAATGGAAGTAAGTGCATTTATATCGAAGGTAGACGAATTACCTTATGCTGTGTCAACTGAACAAACGCACTGGACATAAAACAGAATGAAAAATAATAAAGCTCATATAATTCAATAAAATTCAGTTCAGTGTTAGATAAAAGATGAATGCAATCACTATGGCTATTTGCAGAAAGGTGTTGCATATGTAAGAATCTGTAATGATGCAGTGCTCAAGTGATAGCTAACGTGACGAGACAATGTGAGATACAGTAAAGCACTTCTATCCAAAGATGGCGGTCGTGTACACCTACAGCTCTCCGAGTCTGAGGGCAAAAAACCTCCAAGATGACTTCTGGGAGTAGTTGGAACTTTGAGGCACAAAACCTGGCGGAGGACCCAACCAACAGGAGATGACTGGAGATTCTGGAAGGAGCCAAGGAAAGACCGTAGCTCTGGAATGTCAGGAGACAAACTGGAAATTAACAGAAGACTGACAGTTCCTGGAGGAGCCAAAGAAATCCTGGGGCACTGGAGTGGCTGGAGACAAACTGAGGATTAACAGGAGAAGACTGAAGATTCCTGGAGGAGCCAAGGAAGGGCTGGAGCACTGGAACATACCACAAGAGACCTGTGAAGCAAGGAAAAATGGAAAACCCTTCCTTATATAGGTTCTGGACAGTAATTACATCACAGGAAGTTAGGCCACCATGTTTGATTAGGAACATCCTATTGGAAGGAATGGACAAGGCGCCATCTTGGAACAGGCCGTATTTCCCAGAAATTCTATCCAGAGGATTCTGGGAAGAAGAAGGAAGAGAAACATAGAGACACCAAAGCTGTCTCGCAACATGTCCTCAAGAAGAGGGCCGCTGTCCAAGAGAGCACTGGCGGGCTGGCCGCCTTGAGATAAGGTTGTTTTGGCCTATAGCAGCCTCCCAGCACCTCCACAGTCCCACTGGCTCCTGCGGGGGTTCACGCTCCACCCGCTGCTGAAGCCGGCCGTGGGCAGAGTGCAACAGCTTGTTTCCTTTGAATGGTTTTTGGAATGTATACCCAAGCTCAGCCAAAAATTGCTGCCATTGAAGCATATGAGTGTATTCACACAGGTGTCTATCTTCCAATGGGTTTTGTCATACTTTGTCAAAAACATTCAAAGATGAACACTCATACTTGTGCATGCATGGTGGCCTTCAAAACAAATAAAAGGCGGTTAAGCATGTGCACTTAACATGGTTTTAACTCCCATTTAAAGATGGGTGATACGTGCAGTGACCATGCAGGTTGCAGGTCGTAGTAGTGCTTGTGGAGCTGCAACCTGGTAAAAGACAAAAAAAGATATATATTTCTTAAAAAAGAACACATTGGCCCATCAGTTCTTGCCATACACATCAAAGGAGCTCTAGAGGGATAGAGATCAGGTCGCCCTCCTCTCGTAATATTCAATACAAAAAAGACCTGAGCTAATATGGAACACTCCTTGTGAGCATACCCCAAGCCATATCTTGGCTAAAATATTTAACTACAGCTATTCATAATGCTGTCCATTCCTGGGTGCTCCTGTCCATACTTTTATATATAAAAAGTTGTTCAGTGTCATTCCCCATTATAAACCACTAACGTGCATTTCACGTGATAAATGAAAAAAAGGGTTAGGAGACGCCTCACGGAAACACCACCAAAGGAGCTACTTATTGGTTCTCACCAGTGTGCTCCGGTTCTCATCATTGGCAACTCCAAACCATAAAGAAATTTTGTGAAAAAAGTGTCAAAATTATTTACGTGTGTGAAAAGGATAAAACCCGCACTTGGAGAGATCTCCGCATGCAGTCCTATTCTGACCCCTTACTAAAGAAACAAAATTACCACTGACTTTCGCTTCTCCAAACTAAAAACGAGCTAAACGACCATTGGCAAAACCAATAATTTAATCACTGCCGTGCGTCTGCTCAATTTAAAAACAAGACCACTGTTGCAAACCATCAAGTTTCATGGAAGGCCAACATGTTTCATTGCCATTCACACTTCCGGCAATTTCTTCAGGGCTAGGGATCAGTCCTCGCCACACTGTTAATTCAATTATATACCTGGGGAAATATGACACAGACAACCCGTAACACAAAAGTTAGCACAGGACATGATTAGAACCACTACACGTACTACGTGTTAATTAAAAAGTTCTGCTGCTCACAAATACAGGATATTTACCAGGAAGTTGCCCCTTCCGTGCATACCGGCAACCCCTTCTCAATGGGGATGTGTACGCGTCCACACCACCCACATTTATTTTCACGGTTGCTGTATGTCAACCTGTTGGAATAAACACTTCTTCTCAATTATGGATATCTACATTGTACCATACCCCGCCCTCACAATTTCCACCAGGGATACGGAATTCCATCCTTTCTCCCCCTTGACTAGGGCATTCTAATTCCATTCTCTAGATTTTGTTAAACCTCGGATGGAATTACATCTGTCTTCTGTACCACGTTTCAATATATCTTGGGAAAATCGTTTCCGGCTCTCTGCGTGTCTACACTTTGCCCCAATCTAAACTCACTACCTCTGGGCAGCTTTCTGTTACCACGCTGCTCATCACTGTTCCCAGTAGTAGGGATCTTACTTCCCTCAATCTGCCGTCATCAAATCAGTTCGGCCCCCCCGGGCGCTTACCGCTATGTTCCTGCGTCTGGTCTCAAACTCAGCACTCACTCTTTTCTCTCTGCATCTATTTCAATGAATCACTCGGGCGCGGGAGCCTAGGACACACCCACCCTCTTCCGGCATATCCCGGTCATGTGATCGTTTCCGTGGGTGCCATCTTAGATAAGGAAAACACACCGCTATGCCTTCACTCCAGTATAGCCACCACGCATTTGTTTGTCCTGACCAATAGACTTCTCATTGTAATTTCGCTCTTTCTCATGCGCAAATTACTTGAGCAAGTTAACACATTATTAAAGGGGAACTTTTCTGGTATTATAATACATGCATGATGTCACACCAGCACTTCAATATTGACACCACCATCGCCCTCCAGATAATGCGAACAAAATGAATAAAAAGGTGCTGACCCCGAAGGTGCCTGTATACCTACATTTAGCCTGACAGGACAGTATAATCCTGTACCATTTCTCTAGACTCTTATTCTACCAGAAAATGAATAAGTGGATGACTCAAGTACGTATCCCCACTTTGTTCCACTCAATAACATTATTTAGGCCCCGCTGGTCCACCCCTTCCTGATATATCCAACGTGCCTCCTTGGTGGCTAGCCTACTCTCCATATTGAATGAATCCCCCCACGCTCTTTCCAGTACCACCCATCTGATGTCTTTGTGAGTGTGTTTCTGTTCCTGGAAATGGCTCACTAGTCGTGTGGTCAATTTCCCTGCTTTTATCGTACTCAGATGTTCTTGAATTCTTATTTTAATCTTACGTGATGTCAATCCGATATAGTGCAACCCGCACGGGCATGTCAATCTATAGATGACATTAGGAGTGTTACAATTGGTCAGTTTATTCAAATGCCAAGTCCTCCCACTGGCCAATTGCACACTTTTTGTCACCTCCGTGAGTTCACAGACAGAACACTCCCCACAGGGGTAGTGTCCAGAGGGAAGCCCTGAGTTTTTAACTTCTTGAATCGGGCGGGTATGCACCAATTGATCACGTAGATTTCTAGATCTCCTGAATGCAAACCTCGGTTGAGGCATCTTGAAACTACTGGTACTTAGCAAAGACCAATGTTTTCTGATTATTTGGCGGATCTTAGTTGAAAGAGGATCGAACGTGGTAACCACCGGCAGGCAGTCCCCTTTCTCATTCACATTTCTCTCTAATAAGGCCGCTCTAGGTGTATTAAGCGCCCTCTTCCTGGCTCTATTCACCACCTTTTTGGGATACGCACACTTCTCCAACTTAGTGGCCAATTCAACTGATTGTTCTGCAAATTTCTGAGTTGATGTACAATTCCTGCGATAACGCAGGAACTGACCCACAGGTAAATTATCCCGAAGTGCTCGTGGATGGAATGATTTATAATGTAGTAAAGAATTTTTATCTGTAGGTTTTTGATGGACATTTGTCTGCAGTTTGTTCTCCGCCGCACGTATATCCAAATCCAAATAGGTGGCTGTGTCCCTACTGATGTTCCATGTAAACTTCAGGTGCTCATCGAGCCCATTCAGCCACTCCAAAAAGTTTTTCAGGCTATCTTCTGTCCCTGTACAAATACAAAGCACATCATCTATAAATCTCTTCCAGAGAAAGATGTTATTCTGGAAGGGATTAGATAGATGGTTGATGTAGTTTGCCTCAAACTGACCTACAAAAATGCAGGCCAGACTAGGGGCAAAAGTTGCCCCCATCGAAGTACCGGACACTTGAAGGTACCGCTGGTTTTTATAGGCAAAGAAGTTTTTCGTAAGAGCCACCTCCACACATTGTAAAACAAAAGATTGTGGGGTATCGTAAAACCACTCGCATTCCCCCAGCACCCGTGCTGCTGCCACCACCGTGGCATCCTGGGGTATGCTCGTGTACAACGATTCAATGTCAATCGTGAACAGAAATTGTTGATCTGGATTGTACTCCAATAAATCCAGAATATTTAACACATCAGTAGTGTCTTGGATATATGAGGGTTGGTTAATAACACACTCCCTCAGAAAAAAATCAGAAAACTGCAATAGCGGCTCCAACACCGACTGGATGCCCGACACAATCGGGCGTCCAGGCGGGGGGCGCTGAGCTTAATGAATTTTTGGAAGAATATAAAACGCTGGTGTTCTAGGTTTCAAATTCACCAAAAACTCTGCCTCTTTATATGTTATCCATTTCTTCTCTTTAGCCACCGTTACCCTATTGATAATCAGTTCTTGTAAATCCCCTGTTGGATCACGTGTCAGGGGTGTGTAATTCTGCCGTACTCCTAGTAACCTCAGTATTTCTGCCTCATAATCACTGGTGTTCATTACTACCACCGCCCCGCCTTTATCAGCCAGTTTGATGGTTAGTAATTCATTGTTTTGTAAAGACTTAACCGCTTTCCAATCAGCATTACTCATATTGCTGAAACCATGTTGGTTCTCAGATCGTTCTAAATCAGCAATATCCTGCAATACTTTCTGCTCAAACACCTGTACTTCAGGCCCCACTGAACTGCTCGGGGGACAGAATTGAGAGGGCCGATGTAAGTTCGTAGAGTAAATTGATGGCGGGCCAAGCTCTTTCCCAGCAAATAACTTTCTCAACTTAATCTTTCGCATCAGTTAAAAAAACTCACTCCTACATTTAAAGCTATCATGTGTAGATGTGGGCACAAACCCCAGGCCCTTATTCAGGACCCGGATCTCATCTCTTGTCAACCAATAGTCGGAAAGATTCACCACTATATCATTGTCTAGAGTATTCATAGAGGTGTTCTGCCCCGACTGCGTGTGACTCGTGGGGAGAAGGTCTGCCATGTTTGATTCAAATTCTGGCGTGCTCTGCCCCTCCCCCTCTGGCCTCCCCCTCTCTGCACTCCCTGGCGCTGTCCTAAAAAAGACTGAAGGAGTGCCTCTAGATCCTTGTTTGATCTTTCTTGGGGATTAAACCTCACCCTGTTTTGATTCGATGTGGAAGGTAAGGCACTAACCTCGACTTCTTCGCTGCTGGTGTTATCAAATGTCCAGTTTTGTGGTGTCCTCCTACCCTGCCGACGACCACCCCTCTGGCCCGATGATTGATATACTTGTTCGGTGGCAGTTTGATAGTACTTATCCTCTGTGTAGGGGAAGGCCCATTCGTGGGTGTACCTTTCCAAGTTTCGTTTTAACCCCTTTATTTTCTGATTGACCATGTACGTTTTATATTCTCTTAGGTCACTCTGGATTCTCGCAAGTTGCTTTTTTGTATCGACAATGGTGGTGTCAATTTTGATGGCCTCCTCTAGTTCAAGTATGTCCTTCAAGAGGTCCTCACTCAACCTCTTGGCTGTATTGATTATGAGGATAAGCCAGTCCCGGGTACACTTGTTAGCAATATAGCTCCAATCGACCCCGAACCTCTTATCCTCAAGAAAGATTTTTGGCTCAATACGGACCAATAAACTTGCTGGTGCAGCCCCTGCCCGTAAGTACTCTGTCATAAGCGCACCATGAAGTGCAACCCTGATTTGGCGTTTCTTAAGGTTGGTAAAATTTATCCCACTCCTCTCGGGCAGACGTAGAGCCAATCAGGGGAGCGTCAGGCAGTAGTGAAGGACCTGATAGAATCAAGGCTTTTTGATCTTCTGAAAAGGCCAAACAATACCTGTCCATACTTCAATCACTGTAACTCGAGAGCAGAACTCATGAACTGTGCCAACAATTGTGTCCCGTATATCTCACCGAGACAACGTCTCTAGTGATTAATTTCAAAAGGCTCTCACGGCTGTTCCGCCGTTCTCAATGCCATACACATCAAAGGAGCTCTAGAGGGATAGAGATCAGGTCGCCCTCCTCTCGTAATATTCAATCCAAAAAAGACCTGATCTAATATGGAACACTCCTTGTGAGCATACCCCAAGCCATATCTTGGCTAAAATATTTAACTACAGCTATTCACAATGCTGTCCATTTCTGGGTGCTCCTGTCCATACTTTTATATATAAAAAGTTGTTCAGTGTCATTCCCCATTATAAACCACTAACGTGCATTTCACGTGATAAATGAAAAAATGTGCAAGGGTTAGGAGACGCCTCACGGAAACACCACCAAGGGAGCTGCTGATTGGTTCTCACCAGTGTGCTCCGGTTCTCATCATTGGCAACTCGAAACCATAAAGAAATTTTGTGAAAAAAGTGTCAAAATTATTTACGTGTGTGAAAAGGATAAAACCTGCACTTGGAGAGATCTCCGCATGCAGTCCTATTCTGACCCCTTACTAAAGAAGCAAAATTACCACTGACTTTCGCTTCTCCAAACTAAAAACGAGCTAAACGACCACTGGCAAAACCAATAATTTAATCACTGCCGTGTGTCTGCTCAATTTAAAAACAAGACCACTGTCGCAAACCATCAAGTTTCATGGAAGGCCAACATGTTTCATTGCCATTCACACTTCCGGCAATTTCTTCAGGGCTAGGGGTCAGTCCTCGCCACACTGTTAATTCAATTATATACCTGGGGAAATATGACACAGACAACACGTAACACAAAAGTTAGCACAGGACATGATTAGAACCACTACACGTACTACGTGTTAATTAAAAAGTTCTGCTGCTCACAAATATAGGATATTTACCAGGAAGTTGCCCCCTCCGTGCATACCGGCAACCCCTTCTCAATGGGGATGTGTACGCGTCCACACCACCCACATTTATTTTCATGGTTGCTGTATGTCAACCTGTTGGAATAAACACTTCTTCTCAATTATGGATATCTACATTGTACCATACCCCGCCCTCACAATTTCCACCAGAGATACGGAATTCCATCCTTTCTCCCCCTCGACTAGGGCATTCTAATTCCATTCTCTAGATTTTGTTAAACCTTGGATGGAATTACATCTGTCTTCTGTACCACGTTTCAATAGATCTTGGAAAAATTGTTTCCGGCTCTCTGCGTGTCTACACTTTGCCCCAATCTAAACTCACTACCTCCGGGCAGCTTTCTGTTACCACGCTGCTCATCACTGTTCCCAGTAGTAGGGATCTTACTTCCCTCAATCTGCCGTCAGCAAATCAGTTCGGCCCCCCCCCCCCGGGCGCTTACCGCTATGTTCCTGCGTCTGGTCTCGAACTCAGCGCACACTCACTCTTTTCAGTTCTTGCAACTGGAGGAGAGGACATTTTTGTAGCTTATACACATTGTGCAGAAGCAAACTTCCATCACTCACAGTGAGGAGAGTCAGTGTCTGCAGTGACCTCACCTGTTGCCCCATGCTGTAAACAATGGTGAATAGAAGCAAAACGAGAATGATTCAAGAGACTGATAGATGAAAATAACTGACTGAAAGCCCTTCTAGATGTGTGTATTGATATATTTTTGGGTGAGCTGTATCGCCACTTCAAGCCAATAGCTTTGGCTTTAATGTGCCAACACATGTAAGCAGAGACATGCACAAATTTGTAGTTCTTGTGCTACGCCAATGTGACATCTGTCTTTCTGTGTGCTCTCAGACTGTCCTCTTTTTTTATTCCCTAAATTTACAGCACTGCTTAAAAGCAGCACTGCAACTTTGGGGAATAGACAAAGGGGCCAAGACATTGCATTCACAAACATTTTCCATCTAACACACTAGCAATCACAACCATAGCCATAGATCACTATACCCATGAAGCACACAAGCCAATCCTCAAATTGTGCAAATTAGTGAGTTTCGGGTACTAAAAGTATCCAGTTAAAAACATCCATAACAATCTTACAGGCATATTTTTGTGAGTGTTTAAATCCCACCCTCGCTTTAGCATCCTGGTGAATGTCCCTGTGCCAAAAAAGAGTTGCAGCATAGTCTATGTCTGTTGTGAAGCGCTCTTATGTCCTTGGGCAAGGATTGGGCTGTGAAAGCTGCCAAAAACAAAATGTTTATTCCTCCTGCCACTCAAGCTCTAATCTCATCCTCTAACAATTCAAAACAAAGGTTCCAATCCAGTGGCCGAATTGCAGAGTGTGAGACTGGATAATCTGAGATCAATACTGGCTCCGCTCAAATTATGTGATCCTAGGCAAATACTTTACTTCACGGAGTCTCCTTTGCAGAGATACAATGGGGCATATGTATCATTCCAAATTGCGATCGCAAACGCCAAAATTCGCAGAATTTCAGCGTTTGCGATCGCAATTGGGCTTAGTGGTATGTATTAATGAAAAACTGCCTTGCAAAATAAGGAATCGCAAAATTTGCGATTCTCTATTTTGCGATTGCATTTAAGGAATCGCAAATTGCAATGTAAGAAGCACACAAAAAAGTGCAATTTGGCCTTAAGGAATCGTAAATTACCACCAACTTCCAAGTTGGTGGTAATTTACGATTTCTTTGAAAAATTCACTTTTTGCATTTTTCAAAGTGCAATGTGGCGCACATACATGCCCTTAGGGCATGTATGTGCGCCACATGTGCACCCATGCTTATTTCAGGGTGCAACAGGGTGTCCTTTTGACACTCTTGCAACCTTGAAATTGCAGTCTCAATTTGCGATTCTCTAATTGCTAATCGCAAATTGAGAATGTCTTCCCATTCATTCCTATGGGCCTCTACGCCCATAGGAATGAATGGGGAGGGTTTCCTTAATTGCGAATCGCAATTTGCGATTCGCAATTAAGGAATATGTAGGATTCGCAAATTGTTTTGCAAATCCTACATACATCTCGTTTTGTGATTCTCAAATATTGATTCTCTAAAATTCGCTATTTGAGAATCGCAAAACCAAACTTTCATACATATGCCCCAATATGAATTACTAAGGTAAATGCTTCCATGTGTTAAAGCTTTTTGATTTTTAAGATTCCTGATCTTATTATAACGTGATGTTTGTTGCACAATTTACATGCCAAATATTTTCTTGGCTCAGCTCGTGCTCAGGCTCTTAGAGCCAGAGCCGAACCCTGCCTCCGCGCTAGCAGGGCTCTTCCTGTTAATTTGTTTACTCGGAATCCTCTATACCTCTAATTTTTAGCTTTAAAGGAAATATCACTGTTGCAATAAAAGACAAGACGATGTACTTCATATCTGACAAATTTTTACTTTGTGTATGTGTGACACTTCCATGGCTGCTGATTTTATTGTGTGATGTAATGGCCTAGAAAGTACATTAAAGAAGCCAGCACTCGTCTGTCACTCATGCGAGGTATAATATTAGCACAGCTCAGCTGTGGGAGTCTATGGGAATAACAAAAGCTCATCACTCCGCGACCCAGCTGCAGTGGCCCCCCAGCATAGGGCGCATAAACAGTATCAGCAGGCACAGGGAGCCCATTGCCAGTACTGCAGCTGTTACAGAGCTCTTCCTTGACCGTCTCAGCTTAAGGCTTGAGACTTAGCAAGGATGTATTTATCGGGTTTGTAAGGGCCCACCATTCCCAAATTGATACCCCACGCATTCAAAAGATAAATAAACATGACTATCCACTGAGATGTATTTGATTTGAAAGAGTTATATCTCTTTACCTGTATAAAATACTCCAAATATAACGGACACAAAGCGGACCAGAAGTATGTAAGCTGAAAGAATCTTTAGTTACAACCCCATCCAGTTAGGACACAAGTGGAAAGTATGCACCAGCAGAAACAGAGAGCACATCGCAATCCTCTGTGTGCAGTTTTAGCCTAAAAGGCAACCTTTGTCAATGGCATTTTCATCACCAAGGACACTGACTTGAGTGTTAAATATCCTGAAGTCCCCTCTAAATGTTATCAATTAGAGAAGTGGTTATTGTTAGATAGTCACAAAGGTTGATAGAGGGACAGAGCTTGTTGTTTATTGCATTCTAGAGCAAGGGGATGGAGGTCTCTGTAAGTACGGTGGGCCAGGAAACATTCAGTGGAACAAGGGCAAACAACTCCATATCTCCATGGCGCAGGCAGGGATCTCAGGGCCCAATTCATAAAGGTAAAGTGAGACAAAAGTCTAACTTTACTACTCGTACATGCCATTTGTGAATACTGAAAGCCGTAGCGTTCGACTCTCGGTATTCGCAAAGGGCATTTACGAGTAGGCATTTACGAGTTGTAAATGCCCTTTGTGAATACCAAAAGTCGTAAAGTTAGACTTTCGTCTCACTTTACCTGTGTGAATCGGGCCCACAGGTTTTAAGGCACGCTTGTTGACAGAGTGCATGCGCAAGCCCAAGGAGATCCTATGACATCTGAAGGATTTACATTCAATTTATCACATCCCACAACTAGAAAAGAGCATTGTGGATGTTAATTGTAATAGAAAAACAACACTGTCCAAAACATTTTGTAAAACAAAACCTTGTTTGTTTTTTAATCATCAAAGTTACTAGGAACTACACAACTATTCACATTAATCCTTGTATGTATCACGTATCATTATAGATATATTCAATAATATTGTAGTATTGAATTTTTATTTATGTGCCTGGTAGATATCATACTGTGATACTTTTTGAATCTGCTTTCCAAAAATGTATTTATTTTCTGCATTCAACGAGTTAGCCACACAAATATATACTTAAAATGGTTATTGTAAGTGCTTCTGTCCAACAAGCCTGGATTCTACGACGTGAGTACATAATTATGTTGTCAGCTCTTTAGGTTTTAGAAAAAAACTTATAAACATTGAAACTCATCTTGGAGACTAGAAATAATGCAATGGGAACTGACAGCGTACTATCTTTTAAGACTTGGGGGCTGATCTGGAGTTTGTCTGATGCTGGGCATCTGCCAAAAAGCAGCAAATGCCTTGTCCACCAAACATGCGGTACCCCCACTTGTTTGGGGGGAGTGTCTTGCTTTTGACAGATGGGGATCTCTAAGTATGGGCAGTGGTCCTGTGCTAGAGGTGGACAGGCAATCCTTTTGCTGATCTGGCAGGACACTAGGTTGTCCACCAGCCTGCTAACTAATCGGGTGGATGGGTGGCATCCATCAAAAAGTAGCAGGTATTCTTTTACCAAAATTATGGCTTCCTGCTCTTGTGTCGGGTTTTACACAACAGTGTCTCAAGCAAGGGTATTATTTTGCGTACAAGTATACTAGGCACAATTAATTGCCATGAATTAAATCAAGAGGGGAGGAAGCCAGGGAGACATTTTTCCAGAAGATAAATTGTATTTCAATTGCTGATCATGTTGGACATATTAAACTTCATATGTACAAGCACATGAGGCGGTAGCACTGCGTTACATTAAATGACATGTAACCAATAACATACTGTGCACAAGTGCTCGTGAAGTTTTGGTGACGGCGCAAGTGACACGTGATGTGGTATATACAGCGATTGTGGTGGGCGCAACAAAAGGTAAGTGAAGTTAAAATTATTTACAGATTTTGAGTCGTATCAGGTGCGATGTACTGACTGCACCCCTGGTCGCACATTTTAAGGAAAACAATCATGCTGAAACTGACTTCACCTGGATGGTGATCGACCAACCATCTATACCCATCAGAGGTGGTGATATCCAGAGACTCCTGAATAGATGTGAGTGTCGCTGGATCGCCCGCTGCAACACTATCGAACAAGGATTGAACACCCTGGATGAATGGAACACCACTTTCATACAATGATCCTCATTCAATGATCCCCCCCCACCAGTGGTTCTCCCACATTGTGTATGTTCATTCCATTATCCACCATCCTGACTATCCTGTACTTCCCAGCCCTATCAGCATTAACAGATTGCTCTGTTTATTTTTGATGTGTTTGCCCATTGACACTTGAATATAACCATGGCATCCTGCCAGCTCGGACACACTAATTTCAACCATAACATGTAAATAGTGGTATTTGTATTGTACATTTATATGCATCATTGTTGACACCCTGTTCACAAGCTTTGCTGTATATATAATTTACAGACCAGTGACTTTATACCATATTACATATTGTATATACATGTGCCAATATATACTCAAAATGTAATTAACGCATTACCAACAATGCCACTCTCCGATTTTGGCCCTATCAGTCACTTCAAGCAATTATACACGTGTCGTAAATGTATTCCAATGCTTTGTAATCCAAGGAAAGGACCATTTTTTATACATAATCTTCCTTGAAGAAATTAAGGCACTTGTTCACCTACTTATCCTTGTGGACTCGTATCCCAACACAGTCTTTCTTCCTTATTCCACTACCCATTCTTTACTTCAAGGAAACGCGCGCTCTAGTTGCAACCGATTTTTTGCCCACTTGACCTCCCGCGCGTCCATCCCTCCTCCGCTCAGAGCCCCATGCACACTGCCTGACTGATGCCGGCGCGTGCGATTTGTTCCACCTTCTGAAGAAACCTTTGAGTAAGTATAGCCTTGCAGGTAGGGATCTTATCCTGTTCTGCATCCACTGTCCCCACACGCTACCTCCTTGCGCGGCCCTTCACTACCGGCCGCCCTCTCCTACCGGTTTTTGGACCCGCCATCGCGGGCTCTTTACTGCATCGCCCCCTTGGCCTGCGCGTCAACATCCCCTTTACCAACGCTTTGCGGACGCCCATTCCATTCCTGCCAACCTGGTGCTTCGCCGCAACACTCCCGGGGCATCGCTGTTTTACACCGGCTTCCTCTGGTTTTCGGACTTTTGACCAGCGTGCACCCACCATCACGGGCCCTTCACAGCAACGCTCCTTCGGCCTGCACTCTAACGTCCCCTTCACCTTGACAATGCGGATGCCGTTTGCAGTCCTGCCATTCTGGTGTATCGCCGCCGCCCCCAGAGCCTCCACGCTTCACACCGGTTTCCATCGACCATCCGGTCCCTTTAGCCTGCACCTCGAATCGTCTCCCTGCACCACGTGCATGGCCCAGGCCCCTTTCATGGATCGGACCTCCACTCGCACCACGCGCAGTCCCTTGCTTCACCTCCTCCCTTGCACCGCATTTCCTGCGCTTTGCCTACACAGGATCCCACAGCATCCTGTCCTTTTCCCTCCTTCCACAGACAGCCATCCGAGCTCCTGCGATTGATTTGTACCCCGCTCCGCCCCCTGAACTTTCATCTGTAAGTAAGTTCTCCCCCTTTACTACTCCCTGCCCCCCTACGACTCCTCCTGCCATTCATTCCTTGTTATTTTTACGCGCAGATAATCCCTGGACATCCCGTGTCCCCCTGGATGAAGCCCGCACTTGATCCTCGAGTAAGTCCTCATGCATACTGTATCTGGCGCTCTTAGTTCACCTACTCTTCTCTTATGAGCCTAGACACGCGGTATTTGTCAGCTACGTCCATTCCCTGTCTCTCCTTCCACACTGTTGGCTCGATTGTTTTAAAGCCTTCTTCTACCCTACCTGTCCTTTCTTGGTCCACTTAATATTACCTCTGTACATATGGAAATTTGTGTATCCTTTTATCCCCAGCACTGCTAACTAAAATTTATGTAACCGGGTCCTGATGATGGCCTAACTTGTCTACAGGCCTGAAACGCCGTCGACTTCCACAGCGGAACTCCTGGCGCCTTTATATACTGGATAACCTACCTTACTTCTCTTTATTCATGTACCATTAATTGTTTGGGTATCTCAAAATCTGTAAGGAATTTTAACTTCACTTACCTTTTGTTGCGCCCAGCACAATCGCTGTATATACCCCATCACGTGTCACTTGCGCCGTCACCAAAACGTCACGAGCACTTGTGCACAGTATGTTATTGGTTACATGTCATTTAATGTAACGCAGTGCTACCGCCTCATGTGCTTGTACATATGAAGTTTAATATGTCCAACATGATCAGCAATTGAAATACATTTTATCTTCTGGAAAAATGTCACCCTGGCTTTCTCCCCTCTTGATTTAATCCATGGCAATTAATTGTGCCTAGTATACTTGTACACAAAATAATACCCTTGCTTGAGACACTGTTGTTTGTTACATATTACTGCCCTAGTTTCCATGTGGTTTAAGGGTTACCTCCTGTAGTCCGATACTGGGTTTTACACAACCGCAAAGTCTCTGCTGGTTTCACTGGCTGAAATCTTTGACCCATAGTCCGTTCACCAAAGCGCCATCATTCAATGTACGTCAGGACATATGTCATATTTAGGGAGATCATTCTGACATACATTTCCTGTTAGGGTCTACCAGGGAAAGCCTGGTGGCCCCAAATAGGAAACAAGAGGATGATCCACATATGCAGTCAGAAATCTCCCAGTGCCCCATGGATATTATGTTCTTTTGTTTTTCGATAACAAGCTACCACTTTGCCAAGCAGGTGCATAAAACATGGCTCCTGTACAGATGAGCTTCAGTGCCTTTAGTGGAACTGCTTCTGATCTACTTAAGGCACAGAAATCTATGCTCGACAGGTAGAGATCTCTTTGTATGGATTATGGTCCTCTGCAAGGGGGCAGAGGAGATCCCTTTGCATGCCAAACTAAAATTTACACCTTAATGTCTTACACCTTTGCTGGCCCTGGATCTTGTCTGCAATTATATTGAATCCATTATGTGCCCTGTCCCCTACTATATTTACAAATATAACACATCTCTGGGGCTGCTGTCCCTCTCAGGGCCTCCTGTACATTGTAGTCACCATAGCATCTCCACAGAGGATTCTGTACATAGCCATGGTCAGCATACCATGCGTGCATTTCTAATGCTGTGATAATCAGCGCCTATGTTTTCAGGAATTTGCAGGTCTGGGCACTGTCACTCGTGTTTGGGTACTGAAACTTATTTTTCATGATTGGACTATGATCCAGGGCAAGAGAGAAAGGCAGAGAAAGGAGAAAGAAGAAAGAAGCAAAAGATAAGTAAACAGCGCCCAAGGGAAAACACAGAGAAGAAAAATAAATTGATAAGATAATGAGACAAGAAGTGCAGGGCGATGGAAAAAGAAGCATTAAGTGAGATCAAACCTAGGCAACTTTTTTATTTATCAATCGCGGCATTTGACTGTGCCGGCGGCGTGCCCATAAGAAAAACGTGGGGCCATTGCACTTTTTTTAATTAAACACTGTTGATAATGATCCCAAATACAAGGATATAATCCCAATCAAGGTGTCCCCACTACAGGGACTTCTTTAGAAAATAGGGTAGGATATGGTACTGTTATACACTACCTGCTGTGCAGTGATGGCAAGATGGTATCCTACTTTTCTTATAAACTCCCCCAGCGACTTGGTTTTCCAATAATCCGGGTTGGATTTGTAAACTCATTCAATTAGTTCTTTGATTTGTAACTTGTGTATAATTGCTTATGTCTTTTGTATTGAACATTTTGAATTGTGTGTCATGGCATACATATATTGTTTCTAAATTACCTTGAATATGGGCCTGTGGTTTATCATCACGCAGTAGTGCCGTTTTAGAGACAAGGATATGAATATTTTATTTTCAAATATGAAGTGGTACCTTGGGAACAAAACAGTGATAATGTCGGAATACCATGTTTTGCCATTCGTTGGCATACAGAAGCTTCCTTCACTGATATCTGACTCTTCTTTTCTCTAACATGCCTTTATTTCCATAGCCTTAAACCTTCACTTTTGAGTCACTTTCATTTCATCATCTTCAGTGAAATATTCATGAATTTCTCCCTTAGCACCTCCAGCCATACTTTATTGCCTTAAATAATTAACATGCCTCTTTTCGAGGACTTGCTGCGTACCTCTCTCATTTGTCAAGCACTCAGTTGGTTTGATTGTTGCATCTGTCTCTTCAGTGACCCTTAGAGCCTCTTAGTTAAAGTGGGAAAATGGGTCTTTTGCCTTCCTGATGATAGAAGTGCATCTCCCAGAGACCTGAATGAACACAACACAAAGACACTCATTACGATGGCGGTGGGCCGGACCGCCGACCGCTATCGTATCAGGCAGGTGACTGTCCGGCAATGAGTCGGTGGTCCCGCCTGCCCTATTATGATAGGACCATCATTCAGGCAGTGGTAAAGTGCTCTTTTCTACTGTGGCTTGTGCTGCAGCCCAGACAAAGGGCTGAAGCACAAGCCGCAGTAGAAAAAGGCACATTGTGCACATCCATGTACCGTGTGCCAGGCACCATGTAGTGCCTGGCACATGGTGCATGGATGTGTGGGGGGCACTGCATGTGCCTCCCAGACCACTTAGGAGTGGCCTACAGGGGACAGGGGCCCTGCTTGGGGCCCTCAAAGTCTCTTTCCGTCTGCCTTTTCATGAAGTCGGTTGCTGTGAAAGCCTAAGAGTTTGCCGACAGGTACCATGTTTGGTGCACCCACTCGAAAACGTTTTGGTTTAAAATATTAAACTTCCAAAGCAGGAATTTGTTATTGAAAAACAAGTAAAATAACTGGCTCTTAGGCCCAGTCAGATTCCTCTATGGGCATCAGGAGTAGGGGCTATTAAGTGATTTCCCTGACCGAGACTGCCATGCCTCACATGTTGGTGGTCCATTGCAGGACAATCTAGAGAATAGCTTCCTGCTCTATATGGAATGTGACAACCATCGCTACAGCCTTAAATCCCAGTGGTGGAAAGAACATCAAGTGATGATTTTCTGACAGGAAAGACAAAAGAGACTCTCCTGTCAGAAATTCTGTGGCTCCACCACATGCAAATGTGGGAAGGCAAGTGCAAACTTGGATGGGCACGGGTGATCTGCCAATCTGTCAGAGTTCATTCACTGCACCAAAATCATAAATGAGGGCCATGCTACTTCCTTTCTCTTTCTATGGCTGTTCCTTACATTGCCCTTTTTACACAACAGTTCACATTGAATGTAATGTCTTAGTGTTGCATAATAATGAATATTATTCACTGCTCCATTTTGAATGAACTAGGTCAATAATTAAGTACTTTGGGGAATATTTGTGGGAACTGTGGCACAGGGCAACACAGCAAGTTACCTTGCTGCACTGCCCTGCTTCACAGGGAAAGGGCAGAAATGCACTTTATTTATCCAATACGGTGCGTTCCTGTCCTTTCCCCCTGCGCTGGCGCCGTTTCATCAGTCTAGCACCAACACAGGCACCCTTGCACCATGTGCTGTAGGCAGGATTGTTTTTGTGCAGAAAGGGGCACCTTCCTGAACAAAAACAATTCATAGTGGTGTTTTCCTCTTTCTGTGGTTGCTGCAGAATGCAGCACAAATAGAAAGAGGAAAAAACAAGGAGAAATAAAGATATTTCTCCTCGTTACACCTCACCTGGGGAGACGTATTCTTTTGGTGCAATCCCAGGTTTACCAGGTTTGGTAAATCTGGGAATGTGCCAAAAACGATGGGATTTGCGTGGGAACACCCATCGCAACGCTTATGGAACACCTCCCCTGAGCAGAGTAATGCAAAGCAGTGATTTGCGCTGTGTTGCATTACTCCATATCTATGAAGTCATTCAAAGCCACAGAAAGTGGCTTTACCTGGCTTTATAAATATTACTTGGAGCTTTGCATCGTGCATGTACCATGTTGCGTGGTGCAAGCATGACGCAAGGTCCTCGTTAATATGCCCCGTGTATGTTACGGGACTGGAGTACATAGGATTCTGCTTTGATTTTTACTCTTATCTTTTTTCATTCTTTCATCCATTCTTTCCTTCTCATGTCTCTATATTATTTAGCTATTTAGTTTGTCATCTGTCTGAAAATTCGTGCCCTTGCTTCTTTGCTACTTCTGTTTTTTGTTCCCATTTTCTTGTACCATTTTGACTTTTTTTTAGCATTGTAATAATCTTTTGTATTCACCCATCATGCTTTATAATGGTGTTTTCTTTCACAGTTCGCTCCCCAACTCTTGTAGTATTGGACTTAAATCTATGTTCTTTTCTTCTTTTCCTCAGGACCATCCAGCAGTGGCTGACTCGAGTGCAGTCTCTCCTGTACTGCAATGAAAATGGTTTCTGGGGCACATTCCTGGAGAGCCAGAGGAGTTGTGTCTGCCACAGCAGCACCAGCCTCTGCCAGCGACCTATCCCCTGCATCATCGGTGGCAACAACAGCTGTGCTATGTGCAGCTTGGCCAACATCTCCCTGTGTGGTTCCTGCAACAAAGGTTACAAGCTGTACCGAGGTCGCTGCGAACCGCAGAATGTAGACTCTGAGCGCAGTGAGCAGTTTATCAGCTTTGAGACTGACCTGGACTTTCAAGACTTGGAGCTCAAGTACTTACTCCAGAAAATGGACTCACGGCTCAACATCCATACCACCTTCATCAGCAATGAGATTCGTCTTGATACCTTTTTTGATCCGCGCTTGCGCAAGCGTATGTCTCTCACCCTCAAAAGCAACAAGAACCGAATGGACTACATCCACATGGTCATTGGCATCTCCATGCGGATCTGCCAGGTCAGGAACAGCAGCCTGGATCCCATGTTCTTTGTCTATGTTAATCCCTTCAGCGGTAGTCACTCGGAGGGCTGGAACATGCCCTTTGGAGAGCATGGTTACCCGCGGTGGGAGAAGATGCGCCTGCAGAGCAGCCAGTGCTACAACTGGACTCTGCTCCTAGGCAATCGTTGGAAAACCTTCTTTGAGACTGTCCACATCTACCTACGTAGCCGGACCCGCCTACCTACCGTGCTGCGCAATGAGACCACTGGTCAGGGCCCAGTGGACTTGTCTGATCCTGCCAAGCGCCAGTTCTATATCAAGATCTCTGACGTGCAGGTGTACGGGTACAGTCTGCGTTTCAATGCAGACCTGCTGCGCAGTGCCGTGCAGCAGGTCAACCAGTCATACACACAGGGTGGTCAGTTCTATTCCTCCTCCTCGGTCATGCTGCTGCTACTGGATATTCGGGACCGAATCAACAGACTGGCTCCCCCGGTAGCTCCAGGGAAACCTCAGTTGGACTTGTTCTCGTGTATGCTCAAGCACCGGCTGAAGCTGACGAACAGTGAGATCATTCGGGTGAACCATGCCCTGGACCTGTACAACACCGAGATCCTGAAACAGTCTGACCAGATGACAGCCAAGCTATGCTAACACCAGCACTGAGACAATCCACAACAATTTCTTGTCCTGTACATGACAATTTGTAAAATGTAATTAAAATATAAAAAAGTGAGAGGGATGAAAACCTTTTGGGGAGGGGGAACTAAAGAATTCTAGCAGCTGTATAAAAAACTGTTGGGCATGTTTGTTGTTTCTTTACTCAACCATAAAAAATGCTCACACCATCTGTGTGCCCTTCCTTTGATTGTAATGTTGGTTTGCAGGTCTTTGTTCAAAGCATGGAAGTAAAATGCAACCAGAGAGTCTAGACTCAACTACAGGTCAACTGAAACTCTAATCAGTCCTGTAGGGTTCTGCCAATGGTATGATCACTCAAGAACTGCAAGGTGGGTAATTTGGATTTCAAAAATGGCTTTGGTTAGTGGCGTAGATTGATACGTTGCAATCTTCAAGCCGGCTGCTTTAACAATAACATAATTGATTATGGGTATTTGGGGCAAAAGAGAGACAGAGACAAAGAGAAAGGGACAGATAGCGAGAGAGGGAACTGTGTTATTTTTAAGCTGCAAATATACCTTTGATTAACAAGCTATGCAACCATCCAGCCAACACATTTTGCTGAACTTTAGGTCATGACTTATTCAACATGGGTGAGACTCTGCACTTGTCTAGACTGGAACAAACCACCCAAGCCCTGAGCTTTTTGTGACTTAAGACCCACCATAAATGTCCAATATTCCGGGTTTTGGTTGAAATCCCACCTTTCCTATGAAAACGGAATTTCTCCCATCCCTGTATTTCGGGTTTATTTCCACCTGCAAAAAATAAGATGTACACATACCCAGAAAACAAGCCAGGTTTCAGGAAAAAAGCGTGCAAAAATAGAGCTGTAATAACATTTTCACCACGTCATTCCCCATTGCAGATGGGAAACTCAGGATTCCCTTGATTCTGATGTGCTAATACCATCCAGTACCTAGAACACCAAGGGGCATATTCACAAGGGAAGTGGCGGAGTGAGGCGTTGGCCTTCCTGGCTTAGCGCTTCACTCCGCCACTTCAGAAACGCAGGGCTGTTTACAAGAATATGGTGCAGCCCTGCCTTTCCCCCTGCGCTGGTGCTACACTTAGCAGCCTAGCGCCAACGCAGGCACACTTGCACCATAGTGCAAGGGTGAATGCGTGCAGGGGAAGATTGTTTATGTACAAGAAGGTCCCCCTTCCTGCACATAAACAATCTTGAAATTCTGTTTTGTAACTTCTGTGTGTGCTGCTTAATGCAGCACACACAGAAGTTGCAAAACGGCATTTTTCAAAAATGATTGTTTAGGTGCAGGAAGGGGGACCTTCCTGTACATAAACAATCATTGGCCTTTGGTGTGTTCATGTGTGCTGCACAAAGCAGCACACAGGAAAACAGCAAAAACGAGGAAAAAATAAACATTTCTCCTCATTGCGCCAGGGTAAGACCACGTTTTCCCTGGTCTTAATTCTGGCGCTGCCTCTTATTTACACCTCCCTTGTAAATAGGGGGCAGCGTCAGAATCAATGGGTGTTGCGGTGGAATGCCCACCACAACACCCACTGCCCATCCCTTTCACGCTAAGTATAGCGTGAAAGGGGGCCTTATATACAAGTGATTCGCACTTAATGAGAAACTGTCAAAGCCCTTGTTGTAGCTAGCTCTAAAGTGATTCTGTAAATGACCACACAGTACCACACAGGCTGGAGCCTCGATGTGTCTCGAGGATTGGCCCATTTTTTTTTTTAAATAGCACAGGACTCTGTAGCCATCAGAGATTGGCAGGTCAGTGTTATGTTTTCTTTATTCCTTCAACACTGGGGCCTTAAATATAGTGCGCAAATTCATAAAACTTTCACACGACGCAACAAGAAACGTGAAAGGGAGAGAGCAGGAATTCACCACATTTAACATTATGTGATGCAATCCTGTCCCCTCCAAAGTGCTGCTTTGCGACAATACAGGCACCCTTGCACCTTCCTGCACAAAAAAATCCTCCGAGGCTTTTTCCTCTTTGTGTGCTGTATGAATATGCTGCACTCGGAGGAAGAGGAACAAATTAGGAGAAATAAACATTTTTCTCCTCGTTACGCCCCCCTCTCCCCCTGAGGAGGCATAGCATTTTTACACATTCCCAGATCTATCACTCATGTTAAATCTAAGTCTGCATTAAAATCCATGGGTGGATGTGTTGGAACAGCCGTGATCCACCCATGGAATCCCTCCATGGCACAGAGTAATGCAAGACGGTGACTTGCGCTATCTTGCGTGACTCCAGATTTCCCAAGCACCGCAGGGCCACGCAAGGTCGCCCTGCGTTGTTTGGTAAATCTGACTTTAGTGTTGTGATGCCCTTGAGTTACCAAGGGCAATGCAACACTGTGATACATCTGGCCCTTAATACCTCATGGTACATGCAGTCTGCCACTCATCCTTGCAGTCTTTCATCCATTCATCCACCTGCTGACTCATTCATACATGAATCCACACACCCATCCACAATAAAACACAGACACACTGATCAACCATACACAAAGTAAAAGACTAAAAGTAGAAAAGAGAAAAATGCTATCACATAACCATGGCAGGAATGTCCTTGCAACTTAAAAAAAATGTTTTTAAATTGAACATAGCACTCAGTTACCATCTGGGAATAGCATTGTGTATAGTAATATATTACAGTACCACTCCAAGATGGCTGATATGTTGCTTCTAATTGTGACAGCTATCTTGGAACAATAAACAATAATAAACTATGGGCAACACCTTTCAAGATATGCATCTTGTTCAGAAACAGTTGCCATGCAGGACTGATGCACTCTAGATGAAATGAGTAGTAAATGAGCAAGCATTGTTTAGAGAGCTACCAGGTACTCCAAAATATTCCCCAAACAAAACATAAAAAATAGAAGGAAATTAAAGATGGGTATCCTCAAAAGGAGCAAATTCAAAAGTAAAGTAGGTGTGGGCGGAACTCGCAGAGTTTCACTCTGCGGAATTCCACGGAGGTACATAAAAACTAACCCCTAGTATTTGCGTGATTTTGGGCAAGTAGCTTTAAGTTATAAAATGCATTCTGTGTTACCTGGGGCATCATTCCTTGCTTCTCTCGGCATGCTTAGGACAAGATTATCTTGTATCTGAAGGAACTTTGAGCGTTAGGACAATGCTGATTACCTCTCCCTCTCTACAGTCTCCTCCCTAAACTGGTAGCCCATTATTATTTTAGACTTCCTGTGATATTCAGGGCCGATAATGATACAACCCTCCCTGGGGCTTTGCTTGTGCTGTGCTGCGGTCCACAAACCAGCAAGTTAAAGTTTGCACAGAAGTAGACTAGTCTCAAATACTTTACCAGCATGTGACTCCATTTCATTATTATTAAACTATATTTGTAACTACTGACAAGCACAATACATCAGGGCACAATAACACACTTACCGAGCACAACAGGGGTCCTGCAGGACAGATGGATGCCCCAAAGCCCACCGGTGGCAGCAGCATTAACACCGCAAGCAGAAGAATGTGTAGTAACGACCAACTAATAAACCACCTCAGTCCAAGATCAGGTTATGGGAGGACCGCGTGAGCGTCAGGGCCAATCACAGGCTGCCGAGACGCGAAACAGACAGAATCAACAGCATGGTGAGAGACAGTGCTTCCTCCTTTGCGTGAAAGTCTACTGTTCACAAGTGATGAGCGCTGATGGGGACTGCTGTAACCATGATGCATTGGGGGATGTCAAGCCCAATTTCATGTGGTACCAAACTGTGAGTAATTCATAATAGTTTGTGTGCGTCCTCATTAGGTTTACGTTTCTGATGTCATGGGCATGTGTTGCACCAGGAGAAGTCTGGTAGAATGTTCAGTGTTTGGGCAAAAAAGGAATGTGTCATCCAGAGCACTACCCATACACTGAAAATGTCAGTTTTCTTTCATTTTACAGTAATTTTGCGGCTATATTAAGTGGCATCCTGATGTTACGTTATTTTATAGGGATTTAGCGCTGATTAATTCCACTGGCGGAGCGGCGGACTTTATTAGTAATTCAGCCTTACAAGAATAACACAGAATTATTACATTCCTCCAATTCTGCCGGCATAATTAAAAATTCCGCCCACCCCTAAAGTAAAGTGATAGTTGCCAGTCGCGGCTTGCATGACTCGCGGGTGGGTCACGCGGGTTCGCGGGGAGAGGCGAGGGGGTTTAATTAAAATTTGAAAAAACTTACCTTACTGGGTCTTGCGCCGCCTCAGCTCCTGTGCGGGTCTCGCATTTTCCTGCTGCTCTCCTGAACAGGAAGCAGCCACAGGCAGCCTCCCTCCCCTCCCCTAGGCCAATCACAATGCTGCAATGGCAGCGCTGTGATTAGTGGGGACGGCGCCCTGCCGGGCGCCTATGGGGAGGCCATTTTCTCTATGTAGGTTGCATGCAGCCTACACAGAGAAAAGGCAGAGTGCGCATGGCTGGTATGGCAGCCCCTGAGGGCCGACCAAACAGTCAGGGCCCACAGTATTGGACAAGCCACTCCTCCCCGACCCGCCCACCTGCCCGCCCTCAACCAGGCATACCCTTCTGCTTTACTCGCAGTGCGAGAAGCAGAAACATAAAATGGTATTTAAAATACCATTTTATGTTTCTGCTTCTCGGACTGCGAGAAAGCAGTGGGGCGGCGATCCTCGGCCCTAATGGAGGAGCCGCCCCTGATTGTTGCTCAAGTCCTGGCACTGAAGCTCACTCATTTTCAGCCGGATGTGAACAATAGTTAGTCAAACTGCAGCCACTCAGGAGGCAATTTAGCCAATGGCTGAAGTGAGCCACATGCAATATGCAGTTATGGACGGAAACAGAACGTGAATGACACTGAAGCAGACCAATGGCTGAATAGAGCTGATTGGAGGTACCTCTATGTACGTATATGCATGCATGTGTTTTTATGTGTTTTTTTTTCATTACAAGAGCCTGACAGACATCTAAAGCTGTCAGACTAGATTGAAAATGTAATAATAATAATGATCCTTTAATACACAGACAATTAAAGGCTATGAATAAACTTATAAACATGTTGGAAACTACAGTTAGCATAACTATATAAAACCGCTCCTACAAGGCAGACAAGTATTCTCAAATTCAAATCTTCTGTGCTTATGGCTACTATTCTAATCTGTGAGATTCCATGCAACAAAATACACACTTACAGCATTTAACACAGTGTAATTACAATTCACCCTTAAAAATCTATTGGGTTTAACGTGTTTTGACTATAAATAGGTTATTCCTATTGTCTTTATTTAACTTCTCATAGTTAACAGGTCAGAAATATAGCATTTGACTTATCTTTTCCCAATTAACCAATGAGGTTTTTATCATTTGCTTGTGGCCATAACACACTCGGGTCTACTGAACATAACCTTTCCCATAAATCAACCTTGACATACGGGCATAAAATTACAAATATCTATAGAATTACAGTTCATTAAACAATATACACCCCCTCCAAATTGGGCTTAACTGGGATTCTCACAGCGAAAATCTTCTACTCCACGGGTTTGTCAGAGAGTGTAAACAACAACAAAACCCTTGCCTACTATGGTAATCTGCAAGTGGCTGTGTAACAAAATACCAGTCTACAGGCTTTTACGCAGCGTAATACCAATCCACCTTTAAAGAAGTATTGACTTTAAAATATTTACGGACTTGTTGCTATTGTTGTAACATTTCATTATAAAAAGATCTAAACTGTGGCATTTGACTTAATTTTTCCCAGTGTACCAATTATGTCTATAGCTTTTATTATTGGCTGGCTGTCATCATAACAGCTCTAGAATTGAATGAAGGCTTTCCACAAGGCAACCACAGCATAGTGATGTATTACATCCCCCTCTTCAGTGAGGCATAATAGGGATTCTCAAAGTGCAAATCATTTATCCCAGTATATTTAGACAGGGTAACCAAAACCAAAATCCTTGTGTACTACGATAATCTCTGAGGGTCCATGTAACAAAATACTTGTGCACAGCCTTTATTTCAGTGTAATAACAATCCATCTTCTAGAATAACTGATCAGACCCATGAAATATGACAAATGGCATCACTGTCTTGTCACCATAACCAAGTAAGGCCTACTGCGTTGAGCATAAACTTTCTAACAGGCAATAAAAACACTTTTTATCAGCGTGGAAGTGCAACTTCTGCCCAATCAAATGGAGTAGTTAAAGAAATTAGGGGCATATTAGCAAGGGCTGGCGATATAATTATCGCCGCTTTAGCGTCCGTTTTTGGGCGAAAAGCGGCGATAATTATATCGCAATATCATCAAGGACACGCTAGCGCGTGTTTCCTTGATGTAGAGCCCGTTTTTTCACAGCCTCGCCTCGCATCGCTAATGAGATGCAAAGAAGGCGTGGCTGTGAAAACAACACATGTTAATATCGTGAAGGCAGCTTCGCGATATTAACAAGGAGGTGCAGCGATAAAAAAATCGCGCTACCTCAGCCTTAACTCAGGAATTTAACGTCTGTTAAATTCCTGACTAAGGCATACTTTTAATGGGAGATGGATTATGCTGATACGACCACAGGGTCGTATCAGCAATGTTATCGCTGTTTTCAATGGAACATCGCTGGAAAACCAGTGATGTTCCATTGAAACTACCGCTATCGCTGAAATATTATCGCCATAGCGCTATGCGTTGTAAATATAGCGTTATCATGGCGATAATATTCAGCGATAGCCAGCGATAATATTTCTATCGCTATGTACGGCCAGCGATAATTATCGCTGGCCGTTGATAATATGCCCCTCAGTGTGTAGGAGGAGCCACAACACCTCTCAGTAGTGGTGCTTAAAGCTAATTTTCTGGCAATCACATAAGGTCCAGACACGGATTTAGTAAAACGCACTAGTTACTGTGATGAATAATTATTTTAACCTTACCCTATGTTCTATATGTCACTGTCACAACACTCTTGGGCCTAGATTTAAAAACTGTCACACAACGCAGCAGCCAAGAATGTTACACTGCGTTGCTTGACAGGGAGAGAGTAGGAGAGCGCTATATGTACAGAGACATGGCACTCTCCTCCCCTCTCCCTAGCCCCAGCGCAGAATTTTGCTGCGGAGCGCCACGCACACACCTTAGCGCCTTAGTGTAAGGGTGTGTGCATGACTCTAGCATAGATTTTGTACTGGAAGTTTTCCCCTCCAGTACAAAATACTATGCTTAGACTTAATTTAAAACTTTTCCTACTTTGCATGTGTGCTGTACAGTGCAGCACACATGCAAATTCAGAAAAGAAAGGAGAAATGGAAAGATTTCTCCTTTTGACCCCTCCATTCAAATGGCGTTAATTTTTGGCACAAAACCCTGTCTACTATTGTTAGTAGATATGGTTTTGCGTCAAAAAGCATTTGTGGTTGCATGGGAATGCCCATGTATCACCCATGTAACGGCCCCTTGACGCTAAGTAGCGCAAAGCAATGCTTTGCGCTCCTTTGTGTTACTTTTATGCTACTTCCCAGCGCAAAGCAAGTTTTGCGCTATAAAGTAAATAACAAAAGAAACATTTAGTGCTGGTTTGCGTCACTTTTGTGATGCAAACCCAGTGCAACAGGTTTGAAAATCTACCCCTAGGTTTTATGCACTCGCAGCTTCTCACCTTCTCCTGTGTATGTATTTATTGTCTCAGGATCTTTAGGATGGTGGCTAAATGAAAGTTGATTATCTTAATTAAATTAGATTTGATTAGGTACCCCATTTGGAAAACAAATATAAATCTACAGCCTTTGGTTTATACCTATGTTTAGAGTAAGATTGTTATTTTTGTGAATTTTTGTAAAAATCCACGATAATCAAGTGGAAAACTGGGCAGACTGATCCACTGGCGGCTGACATGTACGGAGGGGTGGTGTCGTGGGTGGTACAAAAATAAAAGTGAAAAAATATGTTTAAAAAAAATTACATTACCTTACTGTTGCGACATCCTCCTAGCTTAAGTCTTCTACAGGCAGACAGGTAGGCTCCAACGCAGGACCCAGGATACTGCAATAACCAATCCTGGTGTTGCTCTCATGCAGCATGAAAGAAGTGGCAGGACTGGAGTAAGCTGCCTCCTGCGGCGCTCCTGAGGACACTGGAGCCCTATGCTGACCTAGACAGCTGGGTTAGAGAGGTTTAAAATGCACTTGTCTGCCTGGCCGTTGCAAGACTGCTGGCCAAAGAGACATGAGCACTTTAAACTTAAAGTGCCCTGCCCATTACTGCTTTCTTCTGCTGCCTGACTGTCAGAAGCAGAAATCTACCAATCCCCCTCCCCCTCCGTCTGGGCTCGGGACAGGGTTTTGAAAAATAAAATGGTAATAAATTAACTTTAGTTCCATTTTATTTTTCCATATCTGGTGACAATTTAGTTAGTGGGGCAGCACTACTCCATCTTAATGGAAGAATCACCCCTGGACTGATCCTGTCACGAGTATTCACATGTGCAAGAATTTACACGTCTAAAAGTAGAGGGTGAATATTTTGTCACATGATAACATAGCAAAAGCACACTTGGAAAATTGTTTTCTCATTTAGAAGTTTCTCTCCCTATATCTTCCCCAATTTTTGAGCTGTTGCCACTTCGGGGCATATTTACAAGCCCCTATCACCACCACAGCGTCACTTTTTCTGATGTTGTGGTGGCGATAGGGGCTTCGCCTTATTTACAAGGCAGCGTTAAGCCACTTAACGTGGCTTAACACTGCCTTGGAAATAAGGCACCCTTTCACGCTATGCTTAGCTTGTAAGGGGCGGGCAATGGGTGTTGTGGTGGGCTTTCCACCGCAACACCCATTGATTTTGATGCTGTCTCATATTTACAAGGGTGGCATAAATATGGGGCGCTGCCAAAATTAAGACCAGGGAACACCTTGTCTTACCCTGTCACAACGAGGGGAAATGTTTAATTTCTCCAAGTTTTTGCTGTTTTCATGTGTGCTGCGTTGTGCAGCACACATAGAAACAGCAAAAGGTCATTGATTGTTTATGTGCAGGAAGGTATCCCTTCCTGCACATAAACAATCATTAAAAAAATGACATTTTGCAAATTCTATGTGTGCTGCATTAAGCAGCACATATAAAAGTTACAAAACGCCATTTCAGATTGTTTATGTGTAGTGAGGGACACCTTACTGCACATAAACAATCTTCCCCTTCAACACATGCACCCTTGCACTATGGTGCAAGTGTGTTTGCGTTGGCACTAGGCGGCTAAATTAGCGCCAGCGCTGGGGGGAAAAGCAGTACTGCACCGTATCCTTGTAAATACTGTGCAGCCCTGCATTTCAGAAGTGGCAGAGTGCAATATTAAGCCAAGGAGGCAAATGCCTCGCTCCGCCACGTCCTCGTAAATATGCCCCTTCATTTTTACCATAGGTTTATATTAGTCCTGCCCTTGACATGCATAATCTCTGATTAAGGACAGGGTGGAAAAGTGCCTTGAAACACAACATACCCACTAACTCACATGTGCATGGCGGAATGCCCACACCCTTGTAAGGAGATGTGCTTCCACATAATCTTACATCATTCATGAGTAGTATGAAATGTGACTACATCTATTTATGAGTGTACATTTGCATTTTGTGAATTGAAAACATGATTTGTACTTATATATCATGCTCTTTGCACTAATAGCTTTGTGAGTCAGCCTAACTTATCTAATGTAGGTCATGATAGTCTGAGCCATGCCTGAATCTTAAGATAATGATCAACTAAGTAATTAATTCAATTTTATATTCCTGTTATGGCGTGTGTGTGCATCCTAAAGTTCTTGCATGGATGTGGCCCTTCTGGAACGAAGTTGGCCACCCCTAGAGAATAGGCAGTCATCAATTTTCCAAAGCAGGTAGCGGCTCTCACATAAATGTTTTCTGTTGAAGTCCTTTGCCTCACTGGAGAAACACAAACAAAACGCTAACATTAAAGTGCTGTGAAAGCTTACATAGACCGTTATGCAAAAATGTACCCTTCTTTCTCCCCACCGTGATCCACTTAAACACGTTGGGGCAGATTTATGAGCCCCCTGCGCCACCAGTACGTCACTTTTCCTGACGTACTGGTGGCGCAGGGGGCTGCTCCATATTTACAAGGAGAGGAAAAGCCACCCTGCGTGACTTTTCCTCTCCTTGTAAATACGGCCCCTTCACACGCAGCACTTTGCGATGAAGGGGCGTTCCCTGGGTGTTGCTGTGGGTGTTCCCACGCAACACTCATGGAACAAGACACATCTCCAGAATTACGAGAAATCGTAACTCTGGAGATGCGTCTGAGCTACGCCACCCTAGAGGTGGCGTAGCGAGCGCACCAAGGAGAAATGTTTTCATTTCTCCTCGTTTTTCCTCTTTCAATGCGTGCTGCCTTCTACAGCACGCATTGAAAGAGGAAAATGCCTGTAGTGATTGCTTTTGTGTAGGAAGGTGCCCCTTCCTGCACAAAAACAATCTCCCATGACGCAGGCATCCTTGCACCATGGTGCAAGGGTGCCTGCGCCCGGCGCATGGCTGCAGTTTGTGCGCCAGCGCAGGGGAAGGACAGAGATGCGACATATTGTTGTAAATATGTCGCATCCCTGTGCTTCAAAACTAACGCAGCGCAGCAAAATGACTTGCTGCGCCGTGCTGCGTTAGTTCAACGTAAATCTGCCCCGTTGTCTATTTTTTTCCAAAACCTGTGTCACTGATCTCTTGAATCCAGCATAATGAATGACAACATAAAAAAGATAATGCCAAGGCAACTGCGCCTCTTGTGTGCCCTCTGTAATGGCCTTTTCTGAATAGAAGACGGCGTCGAAGGAGAGGTGACTCGGCGGTGCAGCTTTAAGGAAACAAATGGAAGAAAAAACTGCCCATCGTTTTGAAGGCGGTTGCTAATTAAGCCTGGGCGTAGTTCGCGAAGTAGCGCTACGCGAAGCTACGCAAAGTGCAGTTCGCACTACGCGAGCTACGCGTAGCACTACGCGAACTGCGTAGTGCACTGTTCGCAATGATTGCACAGTGCCGGATGCTTTTCCGCACTGTGCAATCATTGAAAACGGCATCTTGCACAGTGCGAGCTGTCTTTTACTGCTGCTCGAGTAGATTTTTACTCGAGCGGCAGCTTTCTCAACGCGGACTGGTAGTTTCTCATCGCGAGCGGTCGCGAGCATACGCGACCACTCGCAATGAGAAACCTGACCTCCCCGCGTTGAGAATCTCGCCAGGAGGTTTATTTTCCACGCTCGCGATCGGCAACTTAATGTTGCTGATCGCGAACGAGGAAAAAGTCTCGCCGGGATGTCATTTTGCTTGCTCGCGGTCGCCAACTTGACGTTGAGGACCGCGAGCAAGCAAAAAATGACCGCTGCACTACGCTACGCTACGCTACGCTACGCGTGTTTGCACTGTGCTACGTGCAATTCGCGTTGTGCGAAGTAGCGCAAACTTCGCAAACTACGCGAGCGTAACGTAGTGCTTTGCCCAGGGTTATTGCTAATGCATCATTGTTAAGCGAGACTTCTGTCTCTTTCAAACTACCGGCCTCTTATTTTCTCCATTTTTTTCTGAGCTTCTGTTGGTGTTCAATCCAGCCTCTCTGCTCCATGCTCAGCTTTGGTGACTTTAACCCCAGAGGTTGAAGACCAGTGATTGTTCAGCAGGTCTGATCGTCCTTCATGGATAGCCGCAGATCGTAGGTCAGTCAGGGCTGCAGGATGGACAGAGCGACAGGGGCAGAGTCATTTATGTGACTGTGACCCAACCCTTCCAGGTGATCAGAGTGGTCACCCTTGAAAGAACTCTCCCAGTCCCCTGACAAGACAGCTGTATCTCTCCAAGAAGATGACTCTACTCTCTAACCAATTCGAAATGTTGAACAAATGCCGAACAGTTTTCATTTCTCCTCTGTCCATGGTGTCATTTGTGAGTGGTGTTGATGCCGATATTCAAGGTAATTCCTTTACTGGGACTCAGGCAGTAAAACCAAATACAGACGGGAACCCCATAAAGCTAAAGGACTTATATGACAATGTACAACAATGCTGCTCCCCATTTCCCAGAAATGACAGAAGTACCACTGACCAGAGAATTTGGATATCAGAAGAAAGTCTCCCTCAAATAAAAAGAAGCCGCCCATGCTTTTTCTCAGCAAGGGACAGGTCTTCCCAAACCTGGATGAGGGTTACCCTGCAGACCAGTCGGAATCAAAGGGTACTTTGGAAATGGTGGCCCCTCAAACTAAAGCTCTACAAGAACTGGAAACCACCCTTGACATTTTGAAGGGACTGTTATCAGAATCCAATTGACCTTTTCCCCAGCACCTGTACCATACACTCTTGTGACCAATATGAACGGGGGAAGGCGTCCTCCTGTGCCATTCCACATTCCATCACAAAAACGTCATGCAGCTTTCAGCTGAAGAACCACCGAATTCAGCATTCGACCCTAATGCAACTAAGTCCACTGAGAAAAAGTCTCCAATTGCTGTCTTGGGTTCTGAAACTCCTTGAATCTAGTCTCCAGGCTCTGCACCAGTTTCAGCTTCCCCAGATAGAATGCCACCTTTACTCCTATATGCACGTGCAGGAATAATGCTAAGAATTTTGCACTTCTCAAGAAAAACGTAATACTTTTAATTGGAAAGTACTGGCACTTCTCAGAAACAAGCAGGTACTGTGGCACAGAGTACCTGCACTTCTATTTTTCCATTTCAAGCACTGTCTACCACTATAATCAAGTCAAGGGAGTACTGCTCTCAATGTCTGGTGCTTTGTATGACTCCCCTGCAGGCAGAGAGTCAAGGGAAGTGCTTAAAGTAAGCACTTTAAAATATATTGCTTAAAATATTAGAATTGACAAGTAAAATCTAAATTGGCCAAGTGAAACCCCAGTGAACATTGGCAAAAGCAGAGTACTCCTGCCAAGAAACACTATCGGCTCCTTTGCAGCCAGGAGCTGACTAACAGTCGGCTTGAACAGAAAAAAGTGCGTACCTGCGGTCCTCTAAACTTAAAGAATTCCGTAGCCAGTGCCAAGGAGCGAAGAAAGACTGTGCGCAGTCTACGGCCTTATTTACATTACCCCCGCCCTCTGAGATGCACAACTCTTGTGCGTAGGCGCAGCCTCTCACGTGAGGAGTGTGTCAAGCTCTTTCACAGCATGCTTCCCCAAACTTCTCTTAAAAACTCACACGTCCTTTAAAATACCTGACAAGTGTGACCACCTGCTGTCTGAATGCCCAGGTTTGCCCCAAGGCAAAGATGTGACGTGCTTCATAACACTGTGTGACATACCTGCACAAGGAGGGAAAAGGGCCGCACACATGATACAGGAGAAAAAGGTCATGCACTGCGATGCAGCTGCTGGACTGTGATGAACGAGCGTATTTAGAAACAGTGTTGCCAGATTTTGAAACCTGTCCCAAGCCCAATGCTGTCCAAGTTTAAGTCCAAAATCAGCCCAACGCAGACCAGTTTCAGCCCAAAAACCAGCCCAAAGTCGCCACCCTCAATTTATGCAAAATCAGCCTTCAGGAAACATTTTACGCATAATCCTAATTTCTATTTAATTTGCTCATAGTGGGAGGATGTTCAATGGGCACCTATGCACTTCTGCAATCATTTTCCAATTCGATTAGTCACTACTGATTTTGAAGATCGGTCCCATTAGGACCTGTTGCTTTGTTCACCACAAATCCAAACCTGAACCTGGCATTGATGAACAAACTTTGCAAGAGCAGACTGTAACCCATTTTAGTTAAGTCCAAATGCTGAAAAGTTGAAACTCTATGTCATGTAGCTTCTCAAACAGGACATTTAAGCATTTTGTGGATCTCACACGATTAACACCACACAATGATGCATATATAAAGTAACCACCTTGGCATTAAAGCAATTTTAGCACAACTTGTTTGGCAAGCTGCGATTAGAGGCCCACTCCCTCCAGTTAAAATGTACAAAGGCCAAATAGTAGAGTCACTTACTCTGATTACTGCATGCCCTCCACTTCAAAGTCTTTCACCATGACCATCTACTGTGACACTAAAAGTTAAACACAATCTATGTCATTGCCTTCGTGATTCAGCAAAGGCTTGACTAAAGGCCCCAGTCTTGGCAAGAAGCATTTGGGTTTGTGTGGGGTCCAAAGGAAATCAACTGGAGTGGACAGAAAAAAGACTTCTTTCCCAAAACCTTAGGTAATACCCTTCCCCAACATCTCAACACTAACGCTCCCTCAAGTCGGATGACACCCTCACACTCCACTTGTCCCATTCAGTTCCATTCCCCTTCAGCATTCGCACTGTCGGTCTCTCATATTACTATTGATTAGTGAAATCTCATTAGGCTGTGCAACTCCTTTAAACCTATCAGCCACTCATGGTTTTAAGCAGAGAAGCTCCTAGAACTGACTTTGCAAGGGATCACTAATGGGCTCTATATTCAGGTCCTTACATTTCATGGCAAAAGCATGGATCAATTTCTCAATAATGCCCAAAGTGTGAACAAACACCTTTCTCAATAATGGCCATAAAATAAAACCCTAAGGTAATCCATGCCAGCAACGCAGTTTATGTTAACAGTACAAAGCACTGCGTCAATGACTTAGATGTTTACAGTTTATCTTCATTACATCTTTCATTACCTAAGAGTATTTTAAATTTTGCGATTTATGAGCTATATTGTTCCCAGACAACAAATTTTCTTCTATTCAAATAAGAAGGTGTCCTGTACCTTTCTTCTGACTAATAGAATTGAGTCTACACACATTAGTTTTTAAATAAGATTCAAGTACAATATATAAATTAGTCCCACAGGACTATTGTTGGAATATAATACAATTACCCTGGTTCTCGTGGGCATATAGGGTTCTCTTTGTTCTGTTTAAATGCAAACAGAATGGGGCCAGCTCTAGGGAGTACTGTGTGTGCATATTACTTATGGTGCATGTTCTACATGAGATCTCTCAAAGCAAGGGTACCATTTAGTGTGTATGGAAGAATGCTACTGACTAAGCTCTGAGACACTCCTGCTTGCTGCTGCCCTTGGAGAAAGAAGGTTAAAAAAGAATAGGAGCAGCACTGGAGAGTGCTGTGCGTATATACGGCATAGGGTGCATGCCTCTACATAAGAGGGTCAAGGTAGAGGTACCATCTAGTATGTATGGGATAATACAATTGGCAAGGCTGAGAGACATCCGTAACTATTACTGCCCTGAGACAAAGAAGATGGAAACAGAAAGGGACCCCGTTGGGGAGGTGTGTGGGTGTGTGTGTGTGTGTGTGTGGCATATGGTGCCCAACTCTACATGAGTTCTCACAGCAGAGGTACCATCTAGTATGTATTGCATCTCATACATTATTGCGCTTTATACATCATCATGTATTCATTTGAAATGTATAATATTAAACTTTCTCCAGTGCATTTTCAACACCCTACCCTTTGTCATAGTCCCACCTTCTTTGCATGTGCTGTCCTACCACGCTTGGTCTCTTCAACAAACATGGTGCCTCAAAAGCAGATCATAATTAAAGGCGGTATAACATAGTGTGCCTAATGGGGAATCTTGTGTGAAACATACCTCCTCAGCAACAAACATCTTATCTAACAGCCAGAATGCCCAAAGGCATGAATTCTCGCTTTACAAATGCAGATGTTACAGTCCACATTTAAAAATGACTCCATTAAACACTGGTCCTAAAGCAAAACTTTCCACAGTTTCAAAATCCATCACACACACATACAGAGACAATGAATCATATGTTTGTAAATCAGTGTATAGAAAATGTTACATAAGGCAAAGGAGAACAAAAGGTGTCAAATTCACTTGCCACCCATATTGGTAGGCACATTTTAAGAGTGCTTGGTCTGGAGAAGGACAAACTCAGGATTCAGAACATAACACAGTGGTTAGGGTCAACTTTAATAGAATTTATTTCTACCAAAGCAAACCTTTCTTAGCAACATCAGGATAGAAAGACTGGGAAAAACATACCTTTCTAACCTGTACGATGCAACTCTTAGATGGCAGCTCACTGTGCTATATTACGAATGTCACTTATGAACTGCACAGTAACAGCAAGCAGTAACCCACTGAGCTGTGCACATAAAATATTGTTCTCTGGCACAGGTCCTTTGCAGCAGGCATTATACAGTCCTGCCAGGAACCACTCATCAGGGGTTGGACTAAAGTGTTTTTGTACTGATGTCCGCATCACTGCACTAAAATGAGTTAGTCATGCATCATATAGCTCCTGGGAGAATCACAACATGGCGCTGCATATTATAACAAAAGCAGCCACTGACAGCACCTGCTGTGCTACTAGTTGACCAGCCTCGCAATTAGGAGCGTATAACTGACTCTGATCTGGCTGTTAGGGAGCAGCGCGTTGTGACCTATAGTGTCAAATCATCTCTGAAAACACTCACAACTTCCGCCCTGCAGCTAAAATAAATTTGCACCAGGCCCGGTCCTCCACCTGGTCATCTGGAGGCATAAACAACAGCCAGGATCTGGCTCTTCTGTACCATCACCAGAAAGCCTGCAATGATTATCCCAGCCAGTGGCTGAATTTTGATTTCCTGTTACCATGTTCACCACACAAACGGCATTGTGTGACTCTCACAGTGTGCTCTCTATGGTCGTGCTGCTGGCACTGGCACAGCGTAGGGAGTTTTTTCTGCTGTGCACAGTCCAGATTCTGCCCCATGGACAGTTCAGCCTAAAAATAGCAAGTAACTTAGCCCTCACCTGCCCCTGGCCTTAGATCATGGAGGGGTCCCTGTAGACCGTCCAGTGGCACTACTAACCAGCACTTGGGAGCACCTAGTGTAACAGCAAGGGACCGTGACTAAGGAGGTCAAAGAGCAGCCTTGTCTGGCAGGCCTTGGGCCTGTAGGTAACCTCAGCAATGTCTGCAGCCCGGTCCACCACACTGGGTTTGACCACGTGCTCTGCAGGCTTCGCCTGGCAGCACCTTCAGGATACCACAGTTGAGTCCAACGCACCTGATCACTCTACAAACTTGAGTGCTGCCGTGGGGGCAGTACCAGGCCGGAAAGAGGTTTGGGAGGGGCAGAAAGTTAAAGACACAGTTAAATATAGTTATTCAGTCAATTTTGATTGTCTTAACCTTAAGGTAACACTATATAAAATAAAGGCGCACTGCCTGTTTAAAATATAAGATAAATCCAAGTTAAAGTAATCAGTAGGAAATGCATTTGTTTGCATTACGAAACTTTATTGGTTAATTCAGTCACTGCAGATGCCCACGAGTGTAACCAGACAGTAAAGGAATAGATTCCTGGTTGGCAGAGGGGTAAGGAGTGGTGGCTAACGATTTCTGTATTTATAGTGCAACGAGGTCCCAGCCTATGACTTAAAGCACAATGAACATGCAACTCATTATTTTAACATATTATAAAATGTTTTTCGACATGTCATATTTTGCCGTGGAATGTCACTCATAAGTCACTGCAAAAATGGAAATGTCACACATTAGCAATCTCAATACTTGGCAGCTATGATATTAACCCTCTGGGGTACCTTACACAAGTGAAAATTGGCACAAGACAAAACTCCCATCTCTGTCCAGCAGGTACATTAATCACCAGAGTTAACTTGACACTATTTGTTGCCTGAAAACTGCTCAATATACAAGGAACTTTGTAGTGCTTTTAAAAACAGCTTTACTACTACAAAACTGCGAAGGAAAAAAATTCAGCACCGAAAAGAAGAATATTTTAAAGTGAAGGCCCATTTAAAACACTGCCCCTGTTACTGTGCCGGTTTGTCCTCTATTCCAAGGGCAAGGCCAGAGCCTCCAATCCACTCCCTCTACACTTAACAGAGGAAGCACTTCTATTTGGTTCTGTGTCCTTTCCCTAACTACACCCCCCAGAGTGACGCGCATCTAGTTCTTTTCTGAAGTGCCACCATCAAAAACAGTAAACAAACAATGGAGAAAACGTACTTGTTGCTTCAATCTCCCAAAGATGAATCTCACACGAGCTGCCCTGGCCCAGCGCCCGAGGTCCAATTGACTCACTCAGTCAGACTGACAAGTGAAGCAAGTCACTCACTCATGGCCCGAAACTGGGAATCGGTTCTGTTCCAGGTAGTCACTGCAGGCATGCACACCACTACGTGCGTGGTGCGCGCTAAATGTCAGCAGCACTGTTCACTGCCGTGGGCGGGATCTGGAAGATAACGTTTGCAGGGCCGTCATTGGTAGCGCTTTCGTGCGCTACCAGATTGATGGCCCTGGGACCCAAACAAGCTGGTAACACATATCATCCTCCGGTGGTGCGTGCAGTGCGGTTGCACTTACACACACTGGCCAATCAGGCCCAGTCATGCTGTGCGCTTCGTTGTCCAATGTCCATTCACGGCTGGCTGCCAATGAGGATCATGGTGAAGCCGACACTACTGAGGCGCCGCCTACGCTTGTAAAAATGCGCACAAGCGGCCAATAAACGCCCAAAAAGTAGCCTCCCACAATTTGTTTTTTCCCCCGCACAAATGGGAAAAATATCACCCATTTGTGCGGGAAATAGCCCAATCCGGCAACACTGGCGGCAAGCGCGTGGGCATTAAAAAGCACCACGCGGGGGCTGGCCCAGAATGATGCCCAGGGCCGTCATTGGTAGCGCTTTCGTGCGCTACAAGATTGACTGCCCTGGGGACCCACATACCTGTAGCTGAGTCTACTACTAGGCTAGGGTGGGTGCACAGCGCTGCGCATGTGCAAGACCAGGTGCGCTTGCACTTACAAAATACACGTGTGCTGCTGCGGCAGGCACGGCCCGCCTCACGTGTGTGTGTGGTGTGTGGGGGGCAGTGGGGGTTGGGGTGGGCGTGCCGTGTGCCATACATAGGCTAAGGGGCTAAGGCAAGGGGCAGGGCTGCAGGCAGCATATACGGACATTGGACAAGAGTTAGTCACGTCATGCGCACTGTGCGCACAGGCTGGGCTGGTCGTCTCTGTCCTGACCTCCTCCCTCCTCCAATCATACCTCACCAATCCAGCGCGCTGCGCGCTCATTCGCCAGCAAGCGCACGCCACCAGACTCCTCGTGGTCGGCGCCGACCCAGCCAGTATTTTTGCGCACAGTGGGCTTATACCCACCCAAAAAGTAGCCCCCCACCAGGTATGGGTTTTCCCCGCACAAATGGGAAAAATGTCGCCCATTTGTGCGGGAAATAGCCCAATCTGGCAACACTGTTTAGAAAGAACCAGTCTGTCATAAACATAAAAAAGTTAAGTGCATTAGCCTGCTAAGGTCACGCACTATTCTGAACTTTCCCATGGACTCACGGGTAGTGTAGTTTGATGCCAATGTCTCTTTAACAACAATAGAAGTAATAATACTATTATTGTTATTATTATTATTTCAATAAAAAAATACAACTCCTCTTATTAATGATAATAATAATACTTTGCTTTTCATAAAGTGTTTGCTGACACGGCTTCGTTGTTCCTTAGAACTATACATATGTGCTTCCATCAAGGAGCGGCACATTGCACAGTCCCCGCAACCAATGGAGTATGCCCATGAATGCTTGAAAAGCCTCCACTGTGAGGGCCAGGGAGCAGTGCCAGGACTGGTTCCGCTAGCAGGGCGTCCACTAGCCAGGACCTGCGTCCACTACTCTAGGTCTGCACTGTTCTACAAGGGCTCAGGCCCTGCAGTGCTATCAGTTCTTATCTTGTCAACCAGACATCTAAGGTCTGCCTCGTAGAGCAGCTTCTAGGCGCTCAAGTCGAGATCAAGCAGTTTATGCAAAGAGCACTTTATTATCAAAGCGGCACCTTTTAGCACAAACTATCTTTGTACCTTGACCTGGAGGGCCTTTAGAGGGCTTTATTAATGCCAAAGTCTCTCGTCTACTGAGAAGCATATGGACTTGATTAATTATAAGTCTTATGACTCTTATCCCTTCTCCCCTTACCCCTTCTCTGTGGGCGCTCTGAAGCAACCTCTTAGAAACCCCAGCGCTCTAGAAATACGTTGGAAAGGGATACTGGTATTGAGAGTCAGTATACTGCTCAAGGACACTCTTGTCATGCAGTAGTAGACCGTACAGTCATTGAGAACCATCTGGGGGCATATTGAATAGCTGTGATTGTGTATTTTCAGAGCGCTTGGCACTGTCTTATGTGTTATATTGCCCATGACTTAATGCACCAAAAACTAAGGCCAGGCAATACCTTAGTAGATCTTCATTTTTTGCTTGTTCTATGTGTGCTGCAGAGCACACATAGAAAGAGAAAATCGCCATGAATGATTGCTTATGTGCAGGAAGGTGTCCCTGCCCCTGTAGTGCAGGGACCCTTGCAACATGGCGGCAGGGTGCCTGAACTGGTGCTAGGCAGCTTTTTTAGCACTAGGGGAAAAGCAGGGGTGCACCGTGTTTTTCTAAATATGGCACATCCCTGCATTTTGAAAATGTCAGCGTGCGGCATGCCAAATTTGGCATAACACAGCGCTTTGCATTTTCTTGTAACTATCCCCCATATAGTGTTAGGCAGATAAACATTCCAATAGTATAGCTTTCTGGACTCCCTTTGTCTAAATAATGGCCAACAGGTGAATCGAGAGTTGATCCACTTCCCTTCTGAGGGTGGGCATCAAGGTGGACATCTACCTGCAAGAGTGTGAGCAGGAGAAGTGACATCTAAGTGCATTCTTCGAGACCTGATGTAAGTCCCACATATTCCTGTGCATTTGTGATTCCTGCACATTCTACTGTTCCTTTGTTGCCTCCTCAGACTTCTTTCCGCAAAAAGAACTGTTGTCCAGCATGCTGTACCCTGCATTTGCATATCTCACTGCTTACAATCTATTTCATGCTGTAGCCAATGCTCTCAGTTAGTCAGAGATATCAGTTTCAGTAGTGGCATCAAGAGCCAATAACCACGATAAAAACAATCCATATTCTCTGTGTTCGAAGGCACCCGATCCCTGATGCTAAATCTCTATTTTGCCCAGGCTCTCTGGGTAGTAACATACCTCTAAGATCCATTTCTTCTCAAGCATAGTTCTAATCTGAAGTTATCAAAACACTTTAACCCAGGACCACAGTATTCGCTGAGCATATCTCGCACAGACACACATCATACAATCAATTGAATTTTCTCATGTGTTTGTTGCAAGAGAGACACATTTGCCACAGCTCCAACCACAGCATCCCTGCCAGCCGAGCCAGTTACTGACAAGTGAACTGCACTACTTTATTCTGCAGGAAACTTCAAACGTGTTTTTTTCTCTGTGAGATAGTAAGGCTTGTGTTTTGAGGCATGTACCTAAGGGCTCCTTCTGTTTAGCGCCGGGACACTCCTCGGAGTAGCCATGCACTGCATAAATCTCTTGTTCATTCATTCATTTATTCGCGATGAAGGGCTCCTCTAGTCTCAGCTCAAGTCCTCTTCATTTGTAACAAATTCTTGTGGTCAGCATCCCTAAACTCTGCAACATGTCCTTCCAACTGCGCAAGCACAAAATTCAGATCAAACTCACTTTCAGAAAAACTCTTTAGAATCCTCCTATCTCCACAAAGTTTCTTATGATTGTATAGAAACTGGTGAGAATGAGGAGACTCTTGAAAAAGGGATCTGGTACTGATGCACTTCATGGGTTACAAGATCTTCTCCAACCAAACTCCATCTCAATGGCATCCTGCCTGTTATCAGTGTAACTAGAAACACATGGGACTTTCAGTACTCTCAACATGCGATAGCATGTGACCGTGAACTTGTGGCTCCTTGGGGTCTTTTGAAAGTTTCAGGTTCCCTTGCAGGTTGACCACTGCTGATAACCTATAGGAAACCTTTGACATAGAGCCTTATACACCAGGCATCACTTTGCATGGCCACATATTGTTGTCACATACTAAGAGCATGGCAGTAGGTCGAAAATTGAAAAAACACCCACTCTGATGCATACCATTAATGACATTAAACAAGCCTGAACTACCTCAGAAGCGCTCCTTTCTCCTACATCGCAGCAAAGACCTGGAACAGCCTCCCCACGCAACTCCGGACCAATACCTCACTTCCAGAATTCCGAATGGCCCTCAAGACCTGGTTGTTCGAATAAGCCTCAGGGACCTGCAAGTGCCTGGATACCCTATCAGATGATTAGCCACACTTTATAAATCCCGATTGATTGATGAAGAGTTCCCTTCACCATTGTTATGTTATGTTGTAATAATTTGTATAGCCCACTAATCACCAGAGAGGATATCCAGGTGCTTGGGCAGGTGTGTAGGTGTGTGGACCTCAAGGTGCTTATATGAAGAGCCAGGTCTTCAGCTTCTTGCAGAATTTAAGAAGTGAGAAGGAGGTTCGGATATGTTGAGGGAGGTCGTTCCATGTCTTGGGTGCGATGGAGGAGAATGACCGACCTTCAGCTTTGCTTTTGTGGATGTGGAGAGTGTGTGTCCTTACTTCCATCCGCCCATCCTTTCACCATACCATGCATCCATTGTTTTGCCATTCTATCTATCCATCCTTACACCCATCCATCAATTAATGCAACAATCCATCCAATCATCCTTCTCAACCATCAGCTAGCCATCTTTTGATCTTTCATCTGTTCACCCATTGATCTTCCATTATATCCTTCCTTTCAGTTATCCATACATCCTTTGACCCATCCACAGCCCACCCATTTTTCCATTCATCCATCCTCTCACCCATCCATATACCCACCCATACAGCCCTTCAGACCATTCATCCATCCTTTTAGCCATTCATTCATCCTTCCTTCTGTTCACCCAGTGACACCCTCACCCGTGCATTTATCTAGCTATACTTTTACGCATCCATCCAGCCTTTCACCTTTCTATCATTCGATTGATCTACCCATCCTTTCACCTTTCCATACATCCATCGATCCTGTCACCCTTGCATTGTCCTTTTATCCTTCCATCCAACCATTCTTTTACCTTTCCTTTTTTACCTCCCTTTCTTTCACATTTAATTCTCTCTATTCTCATTTTAAACATTCCTTTCTTTCACAGATATAGCCTTCTTTCCACCCTTTCTTTCATCTTTTCTCTTTTCTTCTTTTCTTCCTGCTACAGTTCCTTCCTTTCACCCTTGTTACTTCCTTTCCTCAGCTACCCATTTTTCTCCCTTGCTACTTCCGTTTTCTTTCTTACCTTTCTTTTCCATCTCTCTTTCTCTCTCTCTCTCTCCAGCCCCCTCTCTATCCCCCTCTCTCCCCTGTTTTTCCCCATTTGCATCACTCCTCTTTCCCAGGCTCCTTCGATATGCTTGGCTCCAAAACCCTCCTCTGTGTTATGACTCTCGCTCACATTGTTATGTATGAAATTTCATCTGCTGATTTGTAGGCAGGAGAAGCCCATAAATAAGTAGCATTTTATAAAACCCAGATTAGCAGCCCATTGTGTCCAGTGACAATTCCACACCCTTGCTTAGCTGCTGAAGAAGGGGGTTCTCTAAGCCACTGAGTGCAGCCTCATTTGCACAAACACAGTTTTAAATCCCCTGGCACAGCCTCAAATAAAGTCCTAATTACACCTTCATATGCCTGTGGAGTACAGGCACCTGGCTATATTCACGGGCAAAGACTCACATCCCAGGTAGTGCACTCATATGCTAAAAACATTCATATATAGCTAAGCACGGTCTCATATTCTCTGACACAATCTCGAAGGACAGACAAAAGCAGTGCTTAATTTTAGCCTATAATTTCCAATGCTCGGTACCTCCACTTAATTATCAACACCGGCACTTATGAAAGTCTGCCACATGATGGCGCTGTTTATTCTAATTTAGAGATGAGCACAACAGTTGTTTAATAATTTAAATTATATTTTAAAATGAATAATACCTTCCACCCAAGGTATAGTTTTGGGGGCCTGGAATAGCCTGAATTATCACACTTGTAGGAGTGTAATAGTTAGTAGTTGTGTTGGTAGTGTCATTGGCTGCACTGGCAGGGGGCAATGGGTGGTGCAAGTTGCAGTGACCTCATGACGAGAACGAGAGCCCTGGCACTTATTTATCTTATTGTTTTTGTTTGTTTGTTTTTTTACAAATTAAGCACTAGACAAATGCCACATAAAGGTTCACATGTCCAGTAGAGTATTGTATTCCAAGATTATGCCTTGGTAAGCAGTACAGTCGCATGGGCATCACTTGCCAAAATACAGATTTCTATGCCCTAGAACCACCACATTTGCCCAGATGCAATCTGAAATACCGCACACGGCCTTGGAAGTATAGCGATAATTCACAACTCCCTACGGGGCATATTAGCAAGGGCGTTATTGCCGCTTTAGCGGCACTTTTTGCCGCTAAAGCGGCGATATTCCTATCGCCCTATTGGCAAGCTGTCGCTAACAACTGTTAGCTACAGCTTCATGGCGAAAGCGACCGTTTTGGCGCCGCTTTGCATGTCAGCGATATTTATCGCTAATGACATGCAAAGTAGGCGTTCCCTACTAAAAGCGACTGCAAACAGTCGCAAACACAACTTCCCCCTATTAGCAATGCCCGCGAAGCAATAAAAAAATTTGCGCTAACCGCGATTATCGCTGGAATTTAACACCTGCTAAAAACCTGACTTAACCATTCTAATCAATGGGAGATGGATTGTAAGGTTAAGTCCTCACCTGCCTATTAGCGAGCTTTTCATTAGCGCAGTGAATTTATCGCTGGATTTCTCGCGCTATTGCTGGGTTTCGCCGCTATCGCTGGATTTTTTATCGCCTTGGAGATAAGCGTTGATAATAACGCGTTATCTCCGCGATGAAATCCAGCGATAAAAAAAACATTATCGCGAATCCTTGGTAATATCCCCCTCCATTCCTACATTATATTAAAGCCCGAGCCTTATATGCTCCAGTCCAGCCTTGTGTGCACATTGGCTGGGGCAACCTGTTGGGTCACGAATCTGATAGTGGCCTTCAGTCTGGTTGTTGACAGTTTTGGGTATGTGAGCTCTGCATCTGGTATGTATGAATTTGTGGGCGTGGTGCTTACATCTGTATTGAACCATCTAAGTCAATGCTCGAGCAGAATGCCGTTTGTTGACAAAATAGCAAAGCCCCATTCTCCCACCGCATCCACATTGACTAGTCTATCTCACAGTAAATATAGGTATCCAGGATAGCCTTAGGTTTTCTAAGAGATAAATCCCTGAGTGCGAGGAACCCTAAGTTGTTCAAGGTGTATCTTTTTCTTTAATAAGGTTGGGTTGTTTCTAGCATGTACAAGGCGTAGGATTCACACGCATTTCCAGATTTACGATTCCTCGTAAATCTGGAAATGTGTATCGTTCCATGGGTGTTGCGTGGGAACACCCACAGCAACACCCATGGAACGCCCCTTTCACGCAAAGTGCTGCGTGTAAAGGGGCCATATTTACAAGGACAGGAAAAGCCACGCAGGGTGGCTTTTCCTGTCCTTGTAAATATGGAGCAGTAAGATACGCCACCAGAACGTCACAAAAAGTGACGTACTGGTGGCACAAGGGACTTGTAAATCGGCCCCCCAGTTGTGTTACTCTGCCACCGGGAGGTGTTTCGATGGAAAACCCATGGATTTTGACACATTCCAAGATTTACCATTATTGGTAGACCTGGGAATGCTCCAAAAAGCCAGGAAAATACAGCAGGGGGTTGTTTTTGTCCTGGAAGGCACCCCTTCCTGCCCCAAAACAATCCTACTTAAAACGCACACACCCTTGCACCATGGTTCAAGGGTGCCTGCGGTGGCGCTAATCAGTACATTGTTCGCCAGCGCTGGGAAAAGGCAGTAATGCACCGTATTGTGTTAAATGCGGTGCATTCCGTCCCTTTCCCTGACATGCAGTGCAGCACAGCATGGTGACTTGCTGACCTGTGCAGTGCTGCGTGACTTCTACTTAAATATGGCCCTAAATCTTGGTTAGTTCAGTTAGCAGCAACCTTATGAAATCAAAGACTGGTATACAGCATCTGTAGCAATGATATGCTCTCTCAAGCTCTGAAAATCTTTCAGTATTTTGTAAATGAGGACAGGTTAAAATACCCTCCATTTCTTTTAAAGGCTTACTTCAATACCATCTTAACACCCAATAAAGCAGACATACCCGACAGTGTTCTGGAAGAACTGGAATGTGTTGGCTAAACGATTCAGTGATAGTTCTGGCATGCAAACCAGAACAGTGAAATATCACTTTAATTGTCTGCATGGATAGTTTCACCGAGACCAGGACGAGCAGCATCTTTCTCAGAATGCCTATTGGCATCAAGCCTATTTCTCGACTTTCATATGGGTATCCTTGACGCTTTCAGTATCAGCATTGCATGTGAGCATCCTTCAGAGTGTCCCTTTCACCATTGTAGATCATATTGCCATCGTTCAGTTTCAAACATATGTGTAGACCCACTGACTGTACAATGCATTTCTTCTATCGATCCTGAGACAAATCTTATTTATCCTGAGGCAAGTTTTATTTCTTTCATTAAACCAGGGTGACCAATAACCACAGAGAAACCAGAACAATCAAAAGATCTGTGCACTTGCATAATACACAACAGTGTTTGAAAAGTCTGTAAACCTCTCCAAGGATCACTGATGCTGGGCCCTGGGAGACTTGGCGTGCCCCTGTGTGAAAACTAATGTAGGAGTTTTGATAGGGGCCTGCCAGACTACTGGCAGTTCCCTAAAACCAAAAATTGATTTATTGTGGTACTCGGCTCCAGTGGCTTAGGCGGTGATGCTTGATGGGCCCAAGGTGATCCATTGAATGTGAATAAGAAAAAGAGGGACCCCTTTGTTCAAACCAGGGGAATAGGGTACTATTGACAAGTAAAAAGGAGAAATCCCTTGGTGAAAAAATATACTATAACTGGGTCTCTAAATAACCCAGTACAAAGGATTTTTATTACCCATATGTTGGAAAGATACTGAATTAAGATTGTTCCTACACAACTGTGGATTATATTAAAAATATTGTTTTATTTAAAATTCATCACTCAATGTATACAAAAAACAATTATAAAAACTTTATAATTTATTCGCTAATAGTGTTGCATTAAAATCAATTATTGATTTTAATGCAACACTATTAGCGAATAAATTATAAACAACGTTCTGCTTAGAAATTACAAACAAAGACCCCATCACTAATTTTACAAGGTGAGAAGAGGACGTTATGTATATAAGGTGTTTTAAATCTAGTGTATTACAATAATTAGCAACTCTTGTAGTATTAATTTCGGATATATATTTTATAGGTTCTCAGGACCAGAGTATCCTAATATGACCAACCAATCAATACATATGGAGGTGGCAGGAAAATGAAATAAGGTATAACACCTCAAGGTTGTGCATATAACCAGCTCCTATAATGCATTTATATGGGTTAGGCCTCCCCTCATCCTCCCCCCTTTTTTATTAAGATGGTGGGATGTACAAGGATGGTAAATGGCATTATAGGCATATACCGTAATGGGTCTATTCGATAGACCAAATAGGCATGATGCAAAATGTTGGATAGAAGATGTATTTCATATTTTTGTAATTGTAGAAATACTGAATATATTTTGTCTAAATACTCAATGTAGTGGGTATTGAAATGGATATATTTGAAAAATAATGAAGATGAAATTATGTTATTATAATCAGGTAGTTCTCCTTTTAAAAATGTAGTCTTCTAATGATATAAAGTATTAATACAATTAATATCTGCCTACAGGATTGAGTTTAAAGGCAACCATACAGTGCCAGTAAAGAGAGACCTATTGTTTGTCTTGAAAAAGATGGGAAATTGTTAGAACCATCGAAACGCGTCGACGCTCCATTCAGCACAATCCGTGGAAACAGCTTATCCTATAGATAAAGAGTAGAAATTTTATCTAGGATCTGCATTTGAATTATTTCGACTGGATATGTTTTTAAATGACAAATCGTATTGTCTATTTTTGTCTCTCCGTTACGTGTGTGTTGGCCTATTTTAGAGACTATAATCCTTGTAATGATTTTTATGTGTGTCTAATATTTTTGTTGCTTTTATCAGTTTGTGTTGTCATTTGAATATTTGTAACACAGGTTTTTATTGGTATATGAAATTGATCCTATTTTGAGTGTAATAAGTTTTTATAATTGTTTTTTGTATACATTGAGTGATGAATTTTAAATAAAACAATATTTTTAATATAATCCACAGTTGTGTAGGAACAATCTTAATTCAGTATCTTTCCAACATATGGGTAATAAAAATCCTTTGTACTGGGTTATTTAGAGACCCAGTTATAGTATATTTTTTCACCAAGGGATTTCTCCTTTTTACTTGATCCATTGAATATGGCCATGGACCGCTGGAGATGTCCCCTTTCTTTTTTTTTAATATTAGATGCACCCACTCATGCTTTCTTTATTTACCAGTGGGTAACTGTAAGAAATAGTATCTTTAGGTGGCAATGGTTTGCACCCTGTCCAAGTAGGGACCCTCACTCTAGTCAGGATAAGGGAGTCACACAGCTAAGATAACCCCTGCCACCCCCTTGGTAGCTCAGCTTTGAGCAGTCAGGCTCATCTCAGTGGCAATGTGTAAAGCATTTGCACTCACACACACAGTAATACAGTGAAATCAGTACAAAAGGAGTCCAAACCAGTTTAGAAAAGTGGCCAATAATTGCCTGAATAAAACAAGACCAGAACGACAAAAATCCAAAATACACAAGTCAACATATCACTTTTAAAAGATTAAGCAAGTTTAGTCGATAGACATCAATGGATGTGTTCGTTGTAGCCCAAAGTAACTTAGATGCGTCAAAAATCAAAGACAGTGCAAGGCGCAGGGGAGGTGAGGCACTGAAAGAGTAAACGATGCGTCGGTTCCTTTCTGGCTGGGGAGGTGATGCGTCGGTTTCTTACTGCTAGGCAGGGGAGGTGATGCGTTGGTTCCTTACTAACAGGAGAGGTGATGCAACAGTTCCTTACTGGCAGGGGAGGTGAGGCGTTGGTTTCTGGACATGCAGCCTCCGATCCTTACTGTGGTGTCGAAGAAGAGTCGGCATCGAGGGATAGTGCGTCGAAAATCCAGATGCGCTTTTCCAATACGGCAGCGGCGATGCAGGCGCTGCATCGATTTTGCAGCTCTGAGGCTGGCACTGAATCGATTCTTAAGCCGCGAACAGGTGCTGCATTGGAGTTGGAGTGGGTGCCACGAACATCGGTGACACGGTGCTCGGGACTCACACTGTGGTGATTTTTCATATGCGCTGGGGGAGCCTGTGGTGAAAGCTGTGGTTGATGCTTCCAGCGGGAACCACGCTTCGGTGCAGGCAGCAGCGATGCAGTGATCTTTTCAGTAATGCATCTAGAAAACAGGCGCTGGTAATTTATATGTGGTTTTTCTCTTTAAGATCACCAGGTTGCACTTCCAAGGGCCCAGGAACTGGATTTGGCACCCCTTGACAAGTCAGGACTTTCAGCAGAATAGCCCAGTCACCGGTAGGTGAAGTCTTTGATGGCCCTGAGACTTCTCAAAGGGAGGCAAGCACGCACAAGCCCTTGGAGATCCTTGGAAGCAGGATGTAGAAAGCAAAGTCCAGTCCTTTCGCTCTCAGGACAGAAACAGCAAACAGAAGGCCAGCACAACAAAGCAACATGCAGAGTGCCAGTCCCTAGTACAGCATCCAGCTCTTCTTCCTGGCAAAATGTCCTCAATCCAGAAGTGTTCTGATTTTGGGGTATAAGAGGTCCAATACTTATACCCCTTTCTGCCTTTGAAGAAGGCAAACTTCAAAGGAAAGTCTTTGCAGTGCACAAGACCCTGCCTTTCCCTGACCTGGCTCCAGACACTTTACAGGGGGGTGGATACAGCTCTGTGTGAGGACAGGCACAGCCATATTCAGGTGTCAGTGACATCCCTCACACCACTCTAGCTCAGGAAGGCCCATCAGCCTGGTGATAGGCCATCAGGCTATGCAAGGCACATCTCAGCTCCCTTTTTGTGAATGGCTATAGTGAAAGCACTAGAGCCCAACTGTCAGCCAACCTAGAAGTGTATTCTACAGACAAGCAGAGGCACAGAATGATTAAGCAAGAAAATTCCCACTTTCCTAAAGTGGCAATTTCAAACACACAATTTAAAAACCAACTTCACCAAAACATGTGTTTTAAAATTGTGAGTTCAGAGACCCAAAACTCCAAATCTCTATCTGCTCCCAATGGGAAATTACACTTAAAAGATATTTTGAAGCAATCGCCGTGTTACCCTATGATAGAGATAGTCCTTGTAATAGTGAAAAAAGAAATTAGCAGTATTTCACTAATAGGACATGTAAAACACACCAGTACATATCCTACCTTTTAAATACACTGCACCCTGCCATTGGGCTGCCTTGTGCCTAACTTAGGGGTAACATACATGGAGTTAAAAGGAAGGTTTGGGCCTGTCAAGTGGGCGAACTTGCCTAGTCGAATTGGCAGTTTAAAACTGCACTCACAGACACTGCAGTGGCAGGCCTGAGACATATTTGAAGGGCTCCTCATGTGGGTGGCATAATCAGTGCTGCAGGCCTACTAGCAGCATTTGATTTACAGTCCCTGGACATGCCTGGTGCACTTTAATAGAGACCTACAAGTAAATCAAATATGGCAATCATGAATAAACCAATCACCAACACAATTTAGACAGAGAGAGTATGCACTTTAGCACTGGTTAGCAGTGGTAAAGTGCTCAGATGCTTAAAACCAACAAAAAGGTCAGACAAATAAGAGGAAAAAGGCAAAAAGTTTGGGGATAACCCTGCAAAAAGGGCCAGGTCCAACAGTGCCCCTTCCCATTTCTATGTGGTACTCGAACACCCACCTATTGCAACCATGGGGGTTGCGTGCCTTCCTGCTCCATTCCCACTCTGCACTTCCTCCAAAAGTGCTGGCGGGAGAATCAACTGTTGTTCTCTATCCTCTCTGCCAGATAGGGGGAGCAGGAGGATAAGGGATGCCCATCTGGCCTGGGAATGCCTCCCTTCAGAGTGCCAAAGGGTTTTAGATTGTGGGCTCATTGGGCAAAGCTAATGTTTGTTGGTGTTCTCCCTCCCCCGCCCCCCCGTCCAAGGGAGCTGTTGGGAAAGGCACAACAGCACCCAGTGGTTTCGGGACCGCAAGGGGATTCAGGTAACTACGGAGTCTTTGGGGGTGTTGTACTTCACACCATGGCTCCAACGATCTTCCATTTTCCCTGGGAGGACTCACCAGCACTGGTTTCCGAGGCGGGTATTTCAAACACTTCAGTTCGCAGTAAGGCTTCTTTTAACTTGCTGCCCCAAAAGTCCTCATGGAACCCAATAGGAAGTGACAGAGAAGCAACTTACAAGCTGCACTCTTAAAGTATGGTATCTCTAGCCACAATAGGCTGTTTTCAAGAGGGGGTTTCAGGGTTGCGCTCCTAGTGTCATTCTGTAGCCACCAGGAGTATTCCTGAAGAACTACCTTGTCCCAAATTTTTTAACCCTGGTTCTTAGTGGTTCCTTGATAGTATGAAATGATACAGTGATAGTACAGTCCTGTTGCATTGCTGTTTTGTCTTCCTAACAGCAGTGGGATGAAAAGAGCTTTGGACTTGCACTTCTGTCCTAGCCCTTGGTAGACTCCTGACCTGGGGATCTTTCTGCCCTCTCCCTGCTTCCACTCCCCAACCACCCAAGCACTCCACCACTTGCTAAGTACTTTTGTGCCCGGCAAGATCCTGAGGCACTCACTCCTATTCACTCATAGCCAAAACTACTCCACAGAAGTCCAAAGGAACCCCCTTCCTGGCCCCTTCCTTTAGGGTTTCCAGCAAAGCCACCTGCTGGCCCAAGGACGGAGGTGGGGAGCCAGTGCAAATCACTGTGGACACAACATCCAACAAGAATTCAAAGATACAAGTCCAGGGTCGGTCCCACAGACTCCACATAGGTGTTCATAAACACTCTAGATTGTCTCCTCCTCCCTCCTCCTTTGACCTCCTTCTTCTCAAAGAATTATCCTGGTGAGGAGATTTAAATATGGAGATGGAGGGTCCTATGAAGTAGGAGCCCCTAACTAATCTGTAGACATCACATAACACTTTACTCCAGACTTCTTCTTCCTAGGAGCAGCCCTCGGGTTGGCCATCTCCCAGCATAGCATTATGGGAGTTTTCAAAATAGTTGTTGCTGGTGCCAGAGGTCCGCCTGACCTCTCTTTGCCAACTTTTAGAGGACCCTGCTAAAGCTTGTCAGAGAGAGAGAGCCAGCTTGTTACGTTACAGAGATTTGTCCCCCCCCATTGCTCACCCAGGAGAAGGCTACTCCTTCAGGATGGATCTATTGCTGAGTGGAGAGTTTGAACTGTCAGCTGGTCAATAGTGAAATTTGCTTGGCCCAGCATGGTAGTTCAAAGTAGGAATTTCATTACTGTTGGTTCAGTGAAATATTTTTAATCTCAAGGAAAAGAAATGAAAGCAAACAAACTTGATAAAAGTCCAGGACCAAGAAATTATTAACAAAGACATGTCAATAGCTTTCCTACCTGGTGCCAATCAAAAGTTGCATTTAAGGCATGTTGTACCCAAAGAATGAAACAGTTTAAACATTATAGATTTTACAATTCAATCAAAAAGAAAGGTTACATTTATTTTTGGATTTCCAATTAAATTTTACTGCCTGGTTTTGGATTTACACAAACCCTTCGATTCTCTTGAATGGCCCTTCGTATTTGAAGTGCTCGCCAAGGGTGGATTGGGACCCCACTTTCTCCGACTGGTAAAATTATTATACACCAATCCTACAGCCAGAGTCAAAATAGGATGCCAAACATCAGATTCTATAGCGCTTCAGAGGGGCACACACCAGGGATGCCCGATGTCCCATCTTTTCATTACTTTAGTGCTGGAGCCCTTAGCACACCTTCAGCGAGCTCAAGGCCAACAATGGGGGATCCCCCTTGGAGATGGTAGCACTCTGTCTCCCTTTACGTAGATGTAATGTTACACTATCTTAACAACATCCAGGACATACCTCTCACCATTGAAAACTTGGTAACCAAATATGCACCTGTTTCAGGTCTTAGAGTAAGCTGGAATAAGTCATGCCTTTTCCCCTTTAGCTTCATTACTCCAGACCCGATGTACTGTGTGAATGGCGTCTCCTCACCTGGCAGGCACTCACATTTCGTTATCTGGTTATAAGGATCTATCATTCACCTGAGGACCTTATGGATGGTAACCTAGAGCGCGCTGTCTATGCCTTACGAGCACAGATCTCATTCTGGCAAACTCTGCTGCTATTGGGGGTGGGTAGAGTGGCCCTAAAAAAATGGTTGTGCTGCAGAGATTATTGTATTATTTTGCCAGCCTTCCCCGCTTTATACACAGGCCCTTTTTCCGTTCTCTGGAACGTCTGTTGGGTGATCTTATCTGGCATAATACACACCTCAGAGTGGAGCTTCTTAAATTTTATCTGCCGGTGGGCTCTGTGTGCCTAACTTCGAGCAATACTACTGAGCCTCACAGCTACAATGTGTGGCATGCTGGTTTGCAGGCTGCAATCTGGAGGATACAGCGACACTTCTTCCCCATTAGGACATGGAACGGTTACTCGCCATTTTTCATCCCCTAGCAAGGGTGCCGATACCGGATGTGCCTCCCCTACACGTTGCTTATCGTTGCTTTCGTAGAGGCATATTTATCACTCGCTTAACTCTGCCTTATGCCCCAGCATTGCCACTACTTGGCATGCTGGGGGTGTGGGGGGGCACATGTCGACTTCCCTTAGGGAGCTGGAACCTTTGCATAAGGTGGAACTGCATAATATAGGCAATCTGAATCGGGACAGGGCCCTCATATCAATAGATGACCTGGTGACTGAATTTGAGCTTCTGCAGGGCCAATTGCATTTGCATACTTCCTTTGTCAGAGTGCTGAGCCGGTCCTAGAGAGATGTGCAACAGGAGCCCCCGCAACATCTCACCAAACAATATCTGCATGTACTGGGTGTGGGTAGCCACCTAACTCAATGGCTGTCTAGCACTTTATGCACACACACAGCTATCCCCCTTACTGCTCTGCGCAGACATGGGAAAACTGACCGAGGGTGTAACTGCACAGACAGAGAATTGCAAGCTACCTTGGATTATCCAACCCTACTATCACAGAATACCGGTTTTAAATTAGTGCAATTTTATATTTTGCACAGAGCATATTTGACTCCCAGCAAAATCAACTGATATTTTAATCTTACGGATGCTGTCTGTCCCAGCTGTCTTGTCCCTGACGTGGAACTTCTACACATGCTTTGGTCCTGCCCATCACTGACAGAATACTGGAGGAAGGTCACTATGCACTTAAAATTAACCCTGGGCGTAGTTCGCGTAGTAGCGCTACGCGTAGCTACGCGAAGTGCACTTCGCACTACGCGAGCTACGCGTAGCACTAAGCGAACTGCGTAGTGCGGTAGGAAATGCTGTTCGCAATGATTGTACAGTGCTGGATGCTTGTCCACACTGTGCAATCATTGCAAACGGCATCTTGCACAGTGCAAGCGGTCGTTTCTGCCGCTCGAGTAGATTTGTACTCGAGCGGCAGTTTTCTCAACGCGGAATGGTAGTTTCTCATCGCGAGCGGTCGCGAGCATACGCGACCACTCGCAATGAGAAACCTGACCTCCCCGCGTTGAGAATCTCGCCGGGAGGTTTATTTTCCACGCTCGCGATCGCCAACTTGATGTTGCTGATCGCGAACGAGGAAAAAGTCTCGCCGGGATGTCATTTTGCTCGCTCGCGGTCGCCAACTTGACGTTGAGGACCGCGAGCAAGCAAAAAATGCCCGCTACGCTGCGCTCCGCGTTTTTGCACTGTGCTACGTGCAATTCGCGTAGCGCGTAGTTGCGCAAACTACGCAAACTACGCGAGCGTAGCGTAGTTTTCCGCCCAGGCCTACTTAAAATGAAGCACAGGCAACACTGTGGACTATACCTGGGAGGTGTGTATACTGGGTTTGAGTCAACAAGTTAAGAAACACAGAGAGTGACAGGCTTGCGGACCTAGGGCCAGATGTATGAATATAGCATTTTGCGATTCCCTAATTGCGAATCACAAGGATTCCCAATTAGGGAATCACAAAATGCAATGTATGAAGGTGTATAGTACACGTTTTGCGATTCCTAGGAGGTTGCAAATGACCTACCTCATGAATATTAATGAGGTAGGTCACAATTTGCGACCCCCTAGGAATCGCAAAAATCACGGGGATGGTGGCCTGCTGAGATCAGCAGACCACTATGTCCGTGATTGCTTTTAAATAAAGCAATGTTTTTTTTTGTAAAGCAGCCCGTTTTCCTTAAAGGAAAACGAGATGCTTTACAAAAAGAAAAATGAAAAGTTTCCTTTTCATTTTTTAAAAGCAGGCAGTGGTCTGTGGGACCACTGCCTGCTCTTAGAAATGGTTTTACAAACATTCACAAAGGGGAAGGGGTCCCTTTGGGACCCCTTCCCATTTGCGAATGGGTTACCACCTACTTGAAGTAGGTGGTAAAATGCGAATGTTTTGCGACCGCATTTGCGGTCACAAAACATTCATACATACCGATGCGATTCGGTACTAGGACGGGACGCCCTAAACACGCCCCTTCCTAATACCGAATCGCAAACCCATTTTGCGATTCGGTAACAGGTTACCGAATTGCAAAATTAGGTTTGCTACATCGGAAAAGCAATTTTTGTGTTCGCAAACAGGCAGATTCTGCGAATCTGCCCGCTTGCGAACGCAAAAAGGCTTGATATATCTGGCCCCTAGTTCTTAGTTTAGCGAAGCGATTGATCACCCAAAAATGGAAGGTGTGGACCCCCTGGTTTGACACGGCGTGGGTATTATCCATGGTGGCATGGGAACAAGCGGAGAGCACAACACCACAAAGGGAGGTGTGAAGGGTCTCCGTAAATATCCATTTCTGATTCTTGAGATGTGTTTCTGGAAAAGCTACGTTGGAACGCATCGAATGCAGAACACTCCCCTTGAAGATTCATGTGTACCCCCCTTCCCCGCCTCCCCCATGCTATCATACATGGTCTGGATAGTAGCTACAGATTTGCCACTATATGTGGATGATCTATGGTGTCCCAGTGGCACCCTTTGTGACGCTGCAAGCTTCACGACCTTTCCTGTGACACCTTGAGTGAGTGCAGGGTTTCCTTCTTTCTTTTTGGTTCTGTTCACTGCAGTTGTAGGCAGTCGTAAAATATGGCACTTCTAAGTTGTGATGAACTATCACTGCCTACATATAAATGTGTTCCTTGTCTTATACACCCCTGTTATTAGAGTACCCCTGACTATTACAGACATACAAATGCCTGATTTTCATAACTCATGTTATCGCAGATTATTGTGACATATCACGATGTTGTAGTGGTTACATAACTTTCAATTGCTTGAAGTCCATACTAAAGGGCATATTCACAAGGAGCTATCGCCGAATTAACGGCACTTTATCGCAGCCAAAGTCGTGATAAATGTACCTCCCCATTCACAAGCCGGTGTTAACAGCCCACAGCACCAGTTTACTCGCGATAGCAGCCGTAAAAAACATCGCCACAGAGGACCCCCGCAAATATCGCTAATGAGATGCAGAGTAGGCGTTCCCGTGCCAAAAGTCGAGACAACATCACACCTCAACATTCACAATGACCAGCCACATCGGCGATAAGAACACAAAACAGGCGATAAGGCGCGTTAGCACCAGGAAATTTACACCTGCTCTGACCTGGTGTAAAGTCAGACGGCAGCCAGCACCACAAAAGGGAGCACAGCCCAGGGCCACAACCGAAGGGCAACAGATGCCATGGAGCCACTCATCATGCAGCCCGGACACCCAAGAGGGCCACAACACCCACCGCCACCACCCCAGGACCCTAACCCACACCCAGAACACCCCCCCCACGGACCACCACAGATGCAGCGCAGACAAAGACAGCGGACCCCCAGGAAGATTACCAGCCTCACAGACCCAACATCTGACAATGTCACCGTCCACTACAGGCTGAAAGTGACAAACATCCTACGCATCCTGACCATCATCGCCTAACAGGCCTACGGCACCAACACAGCGGACAACCAACATCCCACCCCACACAAAGCTGCTGGCTTGGCTGCACCTGTTGGCCCCTGGTACCCCCCAAACAACACCCACCAGAGTCGGAGGAGTCTCACAGCCAACCACATCCAAGTCCCCCACACCTGTCCTGGACTTCACCATCACCCTGGCACCCCATTCCCCATACGTACAACACAATGCGCAGGATCCGCTGGAGACCAAGCAAGGACCATACGCCCAAGCAGGATGCACGCACGTGTTGTGGGCAATACACAGCACACATGTACTACCTGTGCCCCCTGGTGACACAGCACACAATCACCGCAACAGGAAGCACACGTCTCACATCAATGTGCAGGCAACAACAGAACACCGTGGAACCCCCAACAATGTCGCCTTCAAATACACAGCCAGTGTGCATGATACCTTCATCCTCCGACAGTCCATCATCAACCAGCGTTCCCAGGATGGCAACAAGGGAAATGCACAGCCCCTTGGCAATATCCAAATGAACACCCCACACACCTCAACTCCTCAACCATGCAATTCACAACTCTGGCAATGCACAGGTCACAAAATCACATACAACAGGCACAACAACATGCCCACCCACCAAACACGACAGAACAACTTACAATGTTCACATGGGCAAGCCCTGAACATGAGCCAGCAATGGCATGGCACCACAGCCACATAATAGCCGAATGTGTGGAGAGGTGGCAACCAGGCATGTGTGAAGGATGCAGTAGAACCATGATTGGGAAAGTACACAATGCCATGGGTGGCGGAGATGTGCTGGACACACCGCAGTATGCAGAACACACCCCTATCCATGGCGACATACACCGCTGGTGTATGGAGTGTAGTGGACAATGGATGCCACCATGTCACCCCAGCCAGTGGGGGACCTCGCGGAAATGTTGCCTGTTACGCCCCCCCCAAAGCGTCACCTGAGTGGGATGGCCCAGCGTACGCCATGCCAGCGTAGGGGTGTGAATAAAAACCACGTAGGCCTGGGCGTGGTCTTCTTCCGGAAAGACCCACGTCTCTGCCAGGGCGGCGCCTCCCACCCCGCCACGAGGCCGACGCCATCCTCGTGAGCGGAGTTGCCTGCGATACTGTGCGCCTGCCGGACCCTGGCACGCTGGACCACGAACCCGTCAGGCCCGCCCCTGCGCAGCCAGGCCACACTGATCACCTGCCGACACCGGCGTGTGTCAAGGAGGGCACACCACATGCCGGCGCAAGCTCCAAGCCCGAGTCCCGCGACCTTGGCAGCCACCTCAGACCATCATGGCCTCCACGATACAGGCCCGCTTTATTCCTTTCTCGTTGACGTACTCCACTGCCACCTTAGGCCTACTCTTCGGGCCAGTAGGTCCCATATGTGAAACTGTGTCCTGAGTCATGAATGGCAGTGACCCCAAATCCGGGCCAGCGGCCACAGCACCAGACCCCCCCTGATCAGTGAGGCATAGTTCCATATGAGCATCTTGCGACACGTGGTGCCACTAACCCTGTTCAACGCCAGCTGGCGACACGTGGTGCCACTAACCCTGTTCAACGCCAGCCGGCTACACGTGGTGCCACTAACCCTGTTCAACGCCAGCCGGCTACATGTGGTGCCACCGAACCTGAACTTCGCAGGCCGGTGGGGCCATCCAACCTATGCCGGCGACACTCGGTGAATGGGCGGTGCTGACCGCTGCCTCAGGCCTACACCACGGTCAGGTAGGTCACACATTGGAACTGAGTCTTGATTACACCATGGCAGTGAACATTATTGAAGGCAGAGAACAATTCACTATACACCCTTCGATGTGATGGCAACAAGTCTGTGCATGGCATCACAACCACACGTGTCTGTGGGCCTACGCGGACTACTGCCCTCGGCCTACGCTGCGCACAAGTGGGATCACAGATTTGGAACTGAACATCAGTAATTCAAAAGGCAGAATACATTTCATCGCACGCACGGAGAGGCGTAAGAGGATGACGCGTTGCAGTCCGGAGGGAACAGGATCATCGTTACGGAGGTGATTGAACACTACCGACAACTGCCACTGTGTCACTAACTCTGTGCCTCGCGAGCCAACGACACATGGCTGTGGGCCACTGCTGACCGCTGCCTCCAGCCTACACTGCGGTCCAGTAGGTCACAGAGTCTTGATTTGGCAATGTTTGAGTTCACATCTGTGTACCGGCATCATCGCAGACTGCATCCCCTCTCAGCATCTGTGCCACTAAGTGTGTTCCCCGACATTCATGGACACTCACTGGTCGTACATTGGTGGCGTTTGAGTCTATGGACTAGGGGCTAGTTTTCATCCTCATGTAGCTGATACCGAATTGTTGGTGAAAACGAGGGTTGAGCTTTCCACTCCTCCATTTGCTGCTTCCAGATAACATCAGACCTTCCGCATCATGCCCTGGAGGACACCTTCCACTGTCCCCCGCAACCTTCCGCAACATACACCTCGGACATTGATGGGGAACCGCTCAGGTCGCATGGCCCATCTGACTGCACCGCAAGTCACCGTCCCGTGGCTGGGTGCCTGTGCCGGCCGCAGTGCATCTGGGGCCACTAACTCTGTGCTGCTCAGGCCTGGGACCCCTTCTTCTGAGACATTGAATGGCCTCTGTAGCGATGGTCTTGGGGTCATCAACGCCATGTGTCTGTGGCCCTGCGCTGTCCGCATCCTCCGGCCTCAACTGCGGGCCACCAGGGCCCACACATAGCATTGAGTCTTGACCGGCCCGGATGTCGCATCACCGCAGGAGGCACACGCCACCACCGCAAGGACCACATCCAACCGCCATCTGCCAGAGTCGAAACGGTGGTCCTGACAGACCTACGGAGTTGCTCAGACCTGTCGTGGATGCCATCATCGGCCTGATACCCTGCTCAGCACTCCAGGTGCCAGTGACTCAGTGCACCACAAGCCATTGTCCGTTACTGATTGAGTTTTGTGCTGTTGTGAGGTTGCGCAGCAATGTCACCTCATGCAGTGGGGAAGACCTGGGACTATGATGAGGAAGATGTGTCAAGTGTGCGGACTGGAGAAGGCACAGACAACGGGAGGGCAGGAGGCAACAGCCCCAAGGCAGGAATGCAGACTGGTGGTGGTAGTCAAGCTACACACCCGGATCTAATACTGGGTATTGCGCTGTGGACTGCGGACGCAACTGTCACCTCAGGCAGTGTGGGAGACCTGGGACGTTGATGAGGAAGTTGATGCAGGTGTAACACACCCCACTGCATCTGCATCAGGACTAACCCGAAGGGACACAATCCTAGCAATTTCTTCACATGAGCGCGCTCTTCTCTAGTGCCCCTACCTCAGTGCACTGCAACTCACGGAAACTCCTGACTGAATATTAGGTGACCTCTGTCCTTACTCCGGATCCCTCCATGTTGCTCTGCAGTTGACTCTGTTATGCTGGTGTTTTCTGTTTCCATTACACTGGTGTCCACTGTTCAGGTTGTTGCCAGCACCAAGCACTCCGTGCGGGCTGGCTTATACTCACCCCACACACATCCAGCACAGGCGTCACTGTACATGTGGCCCTGCCAATAAAGGGGCCGGGTGCACGTGCCCGTAGCCAGTTCAACATGATATGTGCATGTGTCCCTGTGGTCTTGTTGTATGCATGGGGGCCCTGGGCCCTACGACATTACATTGTGCTGTGTACAGCGGACGCAGACAAGTCACCGCAGGCAGCGGGCTAGAACCTGGACATGTAGCTTTGTCGTCACCCACTCAATTCGTAAGGGGAGTGGACTGTGCCGTCGTACGCAGAGCCAACGTGGGTGTGTGACTGATATGTGCGTGCCCCTGGGCGTGGTTCTGTACTGAGTATGTGCATCTGCATGTGTCTCTATGGAAGTGTGGGTCTCCTTTGTGGGGTGTAGGTGGTCCCTGAAGGGTATTGGACACCCACGTATGTGTTCTAGTTGGCATTCCATGGGTTCGGCAACACCCGCACCTGTTGGGCCACCTCCTTTTGGCGTTCTGCCACCTGGCATTGGGGTGCCATGTGTGGGTCGGTGAAGTGTTGTGAGGCAGCCGTGATTGCGGGTGCTTCATGCTGTGTGGTCTGTTGCAGGGGCTGGGTTCTCCTCTGAGTAGCTTATCTGCCCTGGTCCTGGTGGTGGGTTGTGTGAGATGTCCATGGGCTGTTGTAGGGCTTCGGTGTCGAAGGTGTGGTCTTCGTCTCCGGCATCACTGATGGGTTGTCTGTTCTGACCTGCTGGAGATGTTGTTTGTCCCTCTGCATTGTGAAGGGGAGGTGCATGTTGGCATTGTGTTGGCGTCTTGTTCTTGTCGACATGCAGACTGTGTGACAATGTACATTGTGACTGTTTGGGCGGTGGTGGCTATTTGAGTTGGGACAGTGTACATTTGGCCTACATGGCTGATGTGGGGTTGTAGCCGTAGATATGCATCTCACAGTTCCCTGCTCTGTCCAATGTGATTGTTCTGTTTCTGTGCCTGGGCGGACCCAGTTGTGTCCCCTGTTCTGCAGTGTGGGTGTTGCACTTTGTGCCACATTGTCATGGTATGTGCTGTGATTGCTATGTGTGTGTGCTGCAGTGTGCCACGGGGATGGGGGACATGTCCCTGGGTAATTGTGGGTGTGCAGTCTGCTACACCTCATTGTGCATGTGTGCCATTGTGCCCATCACCCCCCGTCCCCCCAGTCCCTGTTGGATCCTCACCCTGTTGTTGTTGTGTCAGGTCCTCTCGAGCTGTGTCCGTACTCCCTACTCCTTGCACCGTCTACACACTGATGACTGTGGCCTGGGTTTCCTCCAGCTCCTCCTGTGGCGCTGGACTGCCACCTCCTGTCGCCGTTGCTGCCTTCCTGTTGGCAGCGGGTTTGTACCTGGTTTAGGTCGTCATGTCCTGCCGGCGCCTCTTGGCCTCCTGGATTGGCCTCCTGGGCACTCCGACTGCATTCCAGGTGGTCTGCTTGTGGGTCAGTTGCTGGTAGTGTTCTGTCACCTCCGTGACGCTGGTCTTGTTTTCCTGCGGTCTGCACCCCATCTTCCTCTCCCTTTTCTCCTTGGCCTTCCCCAACCCTGTTGTTCCTTGCTGGTGGTCTGTGGGGGTTGTGGGATTCGCGTTGACCTCTGCGCTGGGTCAGGGTGCATCCATGTTGCTACGTGCTTTGGCTTGTTTCTGGTGTGTTGCTTCTGTGGTTTTTATGGTGCAATTTCCCGCCAGACGCGTGGAATTTGCAGGCCTGTGGCTACTTTTCGCTACTTTTTGTACCGCGATTGGCCTCATCGCATGATTTCTCGTGTTCGCGTTTTTTCGGCGTGGCGTTGATTTTCACGCTGACATTTGACGCGTTATCTGCTGACTATCGCATGCTACCGCTTTGTTGTGAATTCCACGTTGACACGGGGTTATTTTCCCGAGATAGGCTGCGATATTGAAAGTTGCGTTACGCTACTCTTGTGGTAGTTATCACACGTTCTTGTGAATATACCCCTAAGTTTTGTACAAGAAAAATAAAAATGCCCAAAAAAACCTATAAAAAACAGAAGTAAACAAAATATAAGGGGATCATCCTGGTCATCAGTAAAAACATAAAATAGCATGTAGGAGAGCACCGAGTTCTTTATTGTCACCTTTATTGCTCGCTATCTGCTTGAGACCACAAGCCCAGCTGCAAACTGACATCAGCATACATTTCAAGTGTTGCCAAACAATGACCAGACCCACATCCAGTTGGGCATCTGTGGATAAAGAACAACTTAACTAACTACCACATATCTAAATAAAGTTCATTACTTGATGAAAGAAAACTATCTATGCCTGAATGGTATTAAAACCAAAATCCATAGAGGGGGATGCTTAGCAGATTTTAGCTTGCCATTCCCCTAGACCAAAAGAGTTGGGAGCTATTCCAATTCCTGCTTGAGTAGTAAAGAGCTCAGGAGCAGAGTTCAACATAAACCTCTCCTTTGAATACCAAATCCCCATCGTAGTTAAAAACACCAACTTCTACACCATGATACCACTGGAAAGGATCATCCCCCTCCTACAGGTGTCTCAACACATCGAAGTGGGCTTTAGCATTATCAAAACTTGGCTACTGCAATATCGTCTACTCCGAAGCCCACAAAAGAAAGAGAACTCAAAGATACATGGGCTTATTTATGAGCCCTTGCGTCACTTTTGCGCCAGTGCGTCACTTTTTGTGACGCACCAGTAGTGTAAAAAATGCACCATGTTGCGTCATATTTACAAAGTGACGCATCTAGGTAGATGCGTCACTTTGTAAACCCCTGTACCACATTATACCTGCGCCAGGTATAATGTGTGCAGGGTGGGCGTTCCGACACAAGTAAGCCTCGTAGAAGTGACGCAGTGAAATCTATGAGATTTCACTGCGCCACTTCTAGGACGCAAATGCGTCAATATCTTACGCCTGCCGCACAGCAGGCGTAAGACTGAAGCAGGCACATCTGAAATGGGACTTGCCCATGTGAATTGACCCATTGCTGAAGTTGCGTCACTCCAGCAATGCGTAATTTTTGCGCCTACAGATACATCAGAAATACTGACGTATCTGTAACTCCTTGTGAAATGATGCGTCATACTGTAAATATGACGCATCCAGCATGTCGCAAGGAGGACGCAATGAAAAGTGACGCATCACTGTTTTCACGCAGCGATGCGTCACTTTTCATAAATGAGGCCCACAGAGACTAAAGAACCAAGCAGCATAACTTTAACTCATACTTAAGAAATTGTGAACAGCCCTCAAAGAAATTAGGGGCATATCATCAAGGCCCCGCGATAAAATTATCGCCGCTTTAGCGTCCGTTTTCAGCCGAAAAGCGGCGATAATTTTATCGCACTATCAGCAAGGTCACGCTATCGCGTGAATCCATGCCTTAGCGCCCTTTCCCTTGACGCCCAGCTTTGCATCTCTAATGAGATGCAAAGTGGGCGTTCCTCCCCAAAATAACGTGAGAAATGTCGCTAACAGACATTTCTCCTATCAGCAAGCTGATCGCTAACCTGCGTAGCGATGAGAAAAGTAGCGCTAACCGCGGTTATCGCTACTTTCCTTACGCCTGCTTTCAGTCTGACTTAGCCATTATATCCAATGGAAGGTGGATATAATGGCTAAGTCTGCCCTGCCCTATCATCAAGCTATCGCCAAACGTAGTGCGATTATCGCTGGATTTTCAGTGATAATCGCACATTTGGCAGCTTGCGCTTGGAATTTTATCGCTTTGGAGATAAGCGTCGCTGATAGCGCGCTATCTCAGCGATAAAATCCAGCGATAGCCGGCGATAATTATCCTAGCGCTAAGCGCGCTTAGCGATAATTATCGCCGGCCCTTGCAGATATGCCCAAAGTTGGCTTCTAGTAGGCAATTAATGGGAAACTTCTCTGTTCTACCTTAAAAAACACACAAGCATTTGCAATGCAATTGGTCTCACATTTGTGTAAAAAAGGACTATTGGTGTTGCAAATGATATTGTTTTTTACTAGAGGAGTCTAGAGGACTAAGAATGAGGAATTACCAACGGGACCAGGGAAGCAGCTGCAGCACTGTCTAGAGGACTAAGAATGAGGAATTACCACTGGGAAGAGAGACACAGCTGCAGCACCCTCCTAGAGGTCTTAGAATGAGGAATTACCACTGGGACTAAAGAAGCACCTGCAGCACTGTCTGGAGGATTTGGAATGAGGATTAACCGATGAGACAGAGAAGCAGGTAGCACCACTGTTTAGAGGACTTAGAATGAGGAATTATCAATGGGACCAGAGAAGCAGCTAGCAGCACTGCCTAGAGGACTAAGAATGGGGAATTACCACTGTGACCAGAGACACAGCTGCAGCGCTGCCTAGAGGATTTAGAATGGGGGAGTTACTGACGGGACGAGAGAAGCAGCTAGCAGCACTATCTAGAGGATTACGAATGAGGAATTACCATAAGGACCAGAGAAGCAGCTAGCAGTACTGCCAGAGGACTAAAAATTAGGAATTACCACTGGTAACAGAGACACAGCTGCAGTACTGCCTAGTGGACTTAAAATGGGGGAATTCCCAACAGGACCAGAGAAGCAGCTGCAGCACTGTCTAGAGGACTTAGAATGAGGAATTATTTATGAGACCAGAGAAGCAGCTAGCAGCACTGTCTAGAGGTTTTAGAATGAGGAATTACCGATGGGGACAGAGAAGCAGCTAGCAGAACTGCATAGAGGGCTAAGAATGAGAAATTACTACTGTGACCAGAGACACAGCTGCAGAGCTGCCTAGAGGATTTAGAATGGGGGAGTTACTGATGGGACCAGAGAAGCAGCTAGCAGCATTGCCTAGAGGACTGAGAATGAGGAATTACCACTGGGAACAGAGACACAGCTGCAGCACTGCCTAGAGGACTTACAATGTGGGACTTTCCGACGGGACCAGAGAAGCAGCTGCAACACTGCCTAGAAGACTTAGAATGAGGAATTTCTGATGACACCAGAGAAGCAGATAGCAGCACTGTCTAGAGCACTTAGAATGAGGAATTACCGATGGGACCAGAGTAGAAGCTAGAAGCACTGTCTGGAAGACTTAGAATGAGGAATTAGCGTTAGGACGAGAGAAGCAGCTAGCACTTAGAATTAGGAATTACCACTGGGGTCAGAGAAGCCTCTAGTAGCACTGCCTAGAGGCCCTAGAATGAGGAATTACTGACCGGACCAGAGAAGCAGCTAGCAGCACTCCCTAGAAGACTAAGAATAAGGAAATACCACTATGACCAGAGACACCGCTGCAGCACTGCCTAGAAGACATAGAATGAGGAATTGCCGATGGGACCATAGTAGCAGGTAGCAGCACTTTCTAGAGGACGTAGAATGGGTGAGTTACTGATGGGACCAGAAAAGCAGCAAGCAGCACTGCTTGGAGGACTTAGAATGAGGAATTACTACTGGGAACAGGGACACCACTGCAGCACTGCCTAGAGGACTTAGAATGGGTGAGTTACTGATGGGACCAGAGAACCAGCTAGCAGCACTCTCTAAAGGTCTAAGAATGAGGAATTACCACTTGGACCAGAGAAGCAGCTGCAGCACTGTCTAGAGGACTTAGGATGAGGAATTACCAAAGAGATCAGAGAACCTGGTTGCTGCACTGTCTAAGAGACTTAGAATGAGAAATTACCGATGGGACAAGAGAAGCAGCTAGCAGCACTGTCTAGAGGATTTAGAATGATGAATTACTGACAGGACCAAAGAAGCAGCTGCAGCACTGCCTAGAGGACTTAGAATGAGGAATTACCGATGAGACCAGAGAAGCAGGTAGCACCACTGTTTAGAGGGCTTAGAATGAGGAATTATCGATGGGACCAGAGAAGTAGTTAGTAGCACTGCCTAGAGGACTATGAATGGGGAATTACCACTGTGACCAGAGACAGAGCTGCAGCGCTGCCTAGAGGATTTAGAATGGGGGAGTTACTGACGGGACCAGAGAAGCAGCTAACAGCACTATGTAGAGGACTAAGAATGAGGAATTACCAACAGGACCAAAGAAGCAGCTAGCAGTACTGCTAGAGGACTAAAAATGAGGAATTACCACCGGGAACAGAGACACAGCTGCAGTACTGCCTAGGGGACTTAAAATGTGGGAATTACCAACAGGACCAGAGAAGCAGCTGCAGCACTGTCTAGAGGATTTAGAATGAGGAATTATTTATGAGACCAGAGAAACAGCTAGCAGCACTGTCTAGAGGACTTAGAATTAGGAATTACCACTGGGGCCAGAGAAGCCTCTTGTAGCACTGCCTAGAGGGCCTAGAATGAGGAACTACTGACAGGCCCAGAGAAGCAGCTAGCAGCACTGCCTAGAGGACTAAGAATGAGGAATTACCACTTTGCCCAGAGACACAGCTGCAGCACTGCCTAGAAGACTTAGAATGAGGAATTGCCGACGGGACCAGAGTAGCAACTAGCACACTGTCTAGAGGACTTAGAATGGGGGAGTTACTGATGGGACCAGAAAAGCAGCTAGCAGCACTGTCTGGAGGACTTAGACTGAGAAATTACCACTGGGAACAGAGACACCACTGCAGCACTGCCTAGAAGACTTAGAATGAGTGACTTACTGATGGGACCAGAGAACCAGCTAGCAGCACTGTCTAAAGGTCTAAGAATGAGGAGTTACCACTTGGACCAGAGAAGCAGCTAGTAGCACTGTCTAGAGGACATAGAATGAGGAATTACTGATGGGACCAGAGAAGCAACTAGCAGCACTGCCTGGAGGACTTAGAATGAGGAATTACCGATGGGACCAGAGAAGCATCTAGCAGCACTGCCTAGAGGACCTAGAATGAGGAATTACTGGCAGGACCAGAGAATCAGCTAGCAGCACTAACTAGAGGACTAAGAATGAAGAATTACCACTCTGACCAGAGGCACAACTGCAGCACTGCCTAGAGGACTTAGAATGAGGAATTACCGACCGGACCAGAGTAGCAGCTAGCAGCAATGTCTAGAGGACTTAGAATGGGGACTTATCCCTGGGACCAGAGATGCAGCTAGCAGCATTGCCTAGAGGACTTAAATTAGCGAATTACCGACGGGACCAGAAAAGCAGCTAGCAGCACTGTCTAGAGGACTTAGAATGTCCCGATCATGTAGGGGACCATTCCCTACCCCAATAGGCAAAAATCCCACTGTTTTCGTTACATTATTATACAGAAGGGATGGAGCTCATTCTGAGTCCTGTGCAAAATTAGCCAAGCCTGCACATAAATAAGAGTGCACAAACAGAAAGCGAAAAATATAAATTCACCCCGCTCCTAATTAAACTAAGTAAAATGTTGCATCTGGAATGAGGGTATTGCATACATGTTAAACAAACTCAAAAGTAAAGGAACATTACAAGAACAAAAATGGAGTCTGCAATGAAAATAAACATGATGCAAACAATGGCCATGTTTACATAATGTGATGAGTTAACAAATAATGTTTGTCATCGACTAATAGGCTTTTAATTAGCGTGTGAAAGTTGTTTTAAATAAAACAGAAAAAAGGATTTTATCTACAAAAAGCGCATGATATACTATAACTTAGTCAAAAAAATGGCATTAGAGTACAATACATCACGCATATTGTTTTGTAACTAAAGAGACCAAAAAGGAACATTCTTTCCAAAATGCTGCAGCCTGCACAAAAATAAAATAGTGCACAAACACAAAGGTAAAAAGCCTTTAGAGAAAGGATACACATAATAGGCTAATACTTCAAGGGAGGAGCGAGACCTGAAAATGTGGGACATATAAATGCCAAAAACCAAACGAAAGCATGCTTTTACGAATGACACACATTTGAACGAATCGCCAGCGAGGGGCGGAAATAAAGCCTACATACTGAATACAGCATGCCTCGCAGAGCAGCGCGTGCGCTGCCTAGGCTAGACCTGATGAGTGACTCTGTTCTAAATACTTATAGGTTGTTTCCCTCTATACACACACTCAATCTCAATGTGGGATTGATTGAGTAAGTCATACTGAAGAGTTAAAGCCAGACACAATCATAAGATCCACAGAGGGAAATTGATCTGGGTCCTGAATGCACTGTACCAAGTTCTCAGGACTCACTCCAATGTTGCTGTGTTAAAAAAACTGAAAAGATATCTCTTCCAAGAGGCCTTCAATCCTTCAACAAGGCTTCTAGAAACCATTGCCCCTCCCTAAAGAGCAGGGCCTAAAGCATAGAATGACCCCCAACTAAGTTATTATTTCAGTAAATACCAAGTGACAACATACCAACCATGGTCACTCTGCCCTTCACTAACGAAGAGGGCAGGAATACCCAAAACGTGGTTTATATAATTACACACGCTTTAAAGTGGTTCCTAGCACATGCCAATGCAGTATACAAAATAGGCTGATAACTTACTGAATGAATAACTTAAAAAAATAAAGACAAACAGGAAGAGTCATGGTTCTTATAAAGAAATCAATACTAATGGCCTCATTTTGTAGAAGAATAAAACACCACTTTCTTCTTATTCATGGCGTTGTCAGAAAGATATGTGTGGGTGTTTGTCTAAATTCTCTGTTTTCTATATTTCCCTGATACACATATTATGATGCATGATGGAGTACTGAAGTGAAAAGTGAATAATTCAAGGTACACAAGGTGAAAGGTAGCAGAGCGAATGCAAAATCTTCTATTACTTCATGAGAACATTTTAAATGTAGAACAGAACAGGGGAGGCACTCCAACTATAAGCATGAGGGTATTCTGTATTCAGACTACATGAGTGAAGAAGCAGCAGAGACATGGAATCTGTGGAGAGTGGCTGTACGACATTACATGAATGCCATTAACATGCATGCCTTTATTCCGCATGTAGTACTACTTGTGGCATTACATTGTGACGAGAAAGCAAAAGACACACAGATGATGGACGGAATGCAGAGCAAATCAAACATTCACCCCAAGTCAAAAGATCTGGGTTAAATCCATCGTTCTTTTGCGCACCATGCCACCCCAGTTCAGACCCAGCCATATGCAAATCAGTCTTGACCCTGTGCCTCATGGGAACAGTCTAGACAGAACTGCCAAGCCAGGTCCTCCCTGGACCGGAAACAAGCATCCTGGGACCGGTTTCGGGGCATCACCCCTCATCAGCCAGGCTAGCTTGAATCCAGTGGCACAGTGAGCCCGGGACCCATGTCTGGGCATACCCAGCGTGTTAGAAATGGGGGTCTCTAGTTGGCAGAGGTAGGTACCTTTGACCAAGTAGGGGCCCTTGCTTCTAGTCAGGGTAAGGGGGATACACTCCTACAATAACCCCTGCTCATCTCCTTGGTAGCTTGGCACGAGCAGATAGGCTTATCTCAGAGGCAGTGTGTAAAGCATTTGTGAACACATACAGTAATACAGTGAAAACACTACAAATGGACACCACACCAGTTTACAAAAATAAGTAATCTTTATCTAGATTTACCACAAGACCAAACGACAAAAATCCACAATACAGTACTCAAAAATATGACTTTCAAATGGTAGAAATAGCTTAGTTCAATGTAGATGGTAAATGCGACACTTTACTCTCAAAGTACCTTGGATGCGTAACGCAATATAAACAAAAAGGGTCGCAGGGAAGGTGATGCATCAGTTCCTCACTTCGGGGGAGGCGGCACACCTGTTCCTTTCTGCAGCGCAGGGGAGGCGATGCGTCTGTTCCTTACTGGAGAGGAAGCGAAGCGTCTGTTTCTTACTGCGTTCCGGTTACGATGCGACAAGATGTCGCCTCGATGCGATGCGACGATCCGGTGCGATGTGACAAAATGGCGTCTTTGTTGCGATGCGACAACTTGGATGCGATGCGTGCACGCCCGACGGCAGTGCGGCGAAATCGGTGGTTTCTTGAGCCGCGACAGGCCCTGCGACGCGCTTCTCCGGTGATGCGACAGCAACCTCTGCGGCGGCGGCACGCTTCTCCGGTGATGCGACGCGCTTCTTCGGTGATGCGACGGCAGACAGCTGCGGCGACGGCACGCTTCTTTGGCGATGCGACGGCAACAGCTGCGGCGGCGACACGCATCTTCCTCTTTGGGTCGCGCTTCCAGCTCCCAGCGACACGCCGTCTCTAGAGGGCCCAAAACAACAGCAGGCACCTCTCTGCAGGTAGAATTCCCAGCAAGGAAATTCAGGGGGAGCTGGGGGTGAAGTCTTTGTGTCCCTGAGACTTCAGAACAGGAGGCAAGCTCAGCTTCAAGCCCTTGGAGATCTTCCTCAAGACGATTAAAGTACACACAAAGTTCCTTTTCTCCTTTCCTTGGCAATAAGTAACCACTGCAGGCCAACCCCAAACAGTCACCAGCGCTGGGGCAGTCTCCTCCTTCAGCTTCCTTGGTTTCTCTCCTTGGCAAAGGTTCGTCTTGATTCCCAGAAGTGATCTAAAGTTCTGGGGTCTGGGCCCCAATATTTATACTCCAAAATCCCTTGTTCTCTGAAGGCAGAGAGTGTCTGTACCCAGCCCAAACCAGTTCTGAACTCCCTGGTGCAGCTTCCTGGCTGGAGGTGGAGACAGCATTGTTGAAAGCAGACCTGGCCCAGGTAGCTGAAAAGAAATCTTCTCCCCCTACTCTCTATTCTATGTAGGCTCAGGCAAGTGAAAGGAAATCTCCTCCCCCTACTCACTATTCAACCCAGGTCCTATTCAGCCCAGCCCTGACTCATCAGACTGCTGGAGCCAAAGCCCTCTCCAGCCCCCTGTCACTCACAAACCAGACATGTAATACACAAACCTAGCAGAGGCATACTGTACGGTTAGGCAAGAAAATACCTACTTTCTAAAAGTAGTATTTTCAAACACAGAATGTAAAAATCACCCACACTAAAAGATGTATTTTAACATTCTGAGTTCAGGCATACTAAACTTTATTTTTCTTTCTTGTTCCTAGGGTCAGTTATGCTTATAAGATGTTATAATCAAACTGCCCATTCTGGCCTATGGGAACAGATAGCCTTGCAATAGTGAAAAACGAAATTGGCAGTATTTCACTATCAGGACATGCCACACACACCAGGGCATGTCCTACCTTTCACATACAATGCACCCTGCCCACAGGGTTACCTTGGGCCTACCTTAGGGGTGACTAACATGCAGAAAAGGGAAGGTTTAGGGACTGGTAAGTGGGTGCACTTGCCAAGCTGACATGGCAGTCCCAGACTGTACACAGGCTCTGCAATGGCAGGCCTGAGCCATATTTTACAAGCTGCTTCTGTGGGTGGCACAATCAGTGCTGCAAGCCCACCAGCAGCATTTGATTTACAGGCCCTGGGCACTCATGGTGCACTGTACTAGGGTCTGACAAGTAAATCAAATAAGCCAATCATGGAGTCACTAATCCATTACACCAATAGGGAGCACTTCCACTTTGGCACTGAACAGCAGTGGCAAAGTGCCCAAAGCATCTAGACCAGCAAAAACATAGGAGGCAACAGCGAAAAAAAATGGAAGGGAGACCCACGCCAATGGTGCCAGGTCTAACACAGCGCACTTAGGGGATGGATATGTCCAGATGTGGGTCCCGTGCTCTCCATGGTCAAGCTATCCTGACTGATGAGGGGTGAAACTCCAAAACCGGTCCTAGGATGCTTGTTTCCAGTCCAGGGAGGTCGTGGCCTGGCAGTTCGGGCCGGACTGTTCCCATTGGGCGCAGGGTCAAGACTGATTTGCATATGGCTGGGTTCAAACTGGAATGACATGGGGAGCAAAAACACGATGGATTTAGGCCCAGATCTCTGTACTGGGGTGAATGTATGACATTGTTCTGCATTCTGTCCATCAATTGTTCTTTTTGCATTTGTCACCCTGAGTGGGATGGGTATGCCCAGATGTGGGTCCCATGCTCTCCAAGCCACTGGAGTCAAACTATCCTTGCTGATGAGGGGTGAAACCCCGAAACCGATCCTAGTATGGTTGCTTCCAGTCCAGGGAGGACCTGGCCTGGCAATTCGGGCTGGACTGTTCCCATTGGGTGCAGGGTCAAGTCTGATTTGCATATGGCTGAGTTCAAACTGGAATGGCATGTTGAGCAAAAGAAATGATGGATTTAGACCCAGAACCCTGTACTGGGGTGAATGTATGACATTGTTCTGCATTCTGTTCATCAATTGTTCTTATTACATTGTGGACCTTTACCACGCATTTATATATACCCACCCCTAAACACGAAGATTACCTTTATCTCACTTTACTTCTACCCACCCCTTAACCCTAAAATCCAGCCATACCTCTTTTTACCTCTACCCAACCATTAACCTTAAAATCACCCTTACCTATATTTATCTCTACTCATCCCAAAACCTTAAAATTCCCTTACCTATCATTACCTCTACTCACTGCAAAACCTTTAAATTCCCCATACCTCACTTTACCATTTCCCACTCTTAAACCCTAAAATTACCCTTACCTCCCTTTACCTCTAACAACCCCTAAACTCTAAAATCATCTTTACCTCGCTTACCTATAGCTGCACCTAAACCACATTTTTTAAATAGCATGAAATTTAAGTTGCGTGGTGAAGGTAGAAACACTTACCTGAGTGGTACTTACCTGTGTGGTAAATGTTTGTGTTGTGGAGGCTTGCGTGGTAATGGAAACATGATGCAGGCTGTTTTCTGTGGAGAGCAAGTGATGGACAGAAGAGTAGCCACTCACAAGGAGGTGAGATGGATGGATGAATGGGTTTAAGCATGAATGAATGGATGGGTGGATAACTGGATGTGTGGATGGAAGAGTGTTTGGAGAGATAGTTGGATGATGGATAGAAAGATAGATGGATGGAGTGTAGACACACGTATTGATAGATGTTTGGGTTAGGGCTGCTCAAGGCAGGGATGTGTGGGTAAGTGTACTATGTGAATATTTTACACTTAATAGCATTTCAGACAGATATTGCCATCTCTAGAATCAGAAGTAGGCCCTTCCTTATAGTAGGCAAACAATTGGACATTCAAGGTCTATTGTACATACAACAAGAAGGAGTGCCTATTCTAATAGTGCTAAGACCCTTTTTCCAAAACATAGGGCCTGATTTAGATATTGGCAGACGGGTTACTCCATCACAACGGGGATGGATATCTCTGCCACTGAAATATAAATCCCATAATATTCTATGGGATTTAGAGTTCGACGGATGGAATATCCGCCACCACTGTGATGGAGTAACCTGTCCGCCGATATCTAAATTAGGACCATAGTTTATTTTTACCACAAACCATCACAAGCTGAAAATCAATCACCATGACGTACACACTTGGCATGGAACATATTTACTTATTTCGGAGGACAGGGGTCTGGATCAGAAATGGAAAAAGTCTTGTAAGAAATGCTGCTCACCAGTTGGAATCAGTCTTGACAGCAGTGGCCCTCACACAAAAGATATCTTCACTTGAGTTTCAGAATATATTGAGCCCCTTCACTCTGGGCTTTCTAAGGTAGCCAATGGATGTTTTGGGCTACCTGGCAAGTGGGTGTTATTGAGGTCAGTTTGCAGATTTAGGTCTTCTACTTAAAACCTGAAGGATATGGTATATAGGGTGCAGAATTGATTCTGAATGTAATGGTTTTCTCCATAATCCAGGTTAGATACCCACATGCAGCTGTGATCATAGATAGGTCTGAAGCCGAATAGAATGCAACAAATAGGGACTACGCGTCCACCTCTGGATAGGATTTAACTTCTTACCTTGTGGAGGAATGTGAGATACACACCACTATGATACTCTCATATGGTTTGAGTAAAGGAGCGTCCCTTAACACGGTCAATGAGAGATCAGAGGTCTTTGGTGAGAGATTTAGGTAACACATTCAAAACACAAATATATAAAAAGTGATACAAAACAATAACTGTTTCTAATCCTAAAGCAATTATAATATGTACAAATAGGCAACAAAAAAATACAAATACAATAATTTTTCTAACTTTCATAAATTTTCATTAAGTGTGTGAATCACAACAAATCTCTTGCTGCATTGTGCGTCATGCATAACACATCTGAATCAGATCACCTTTCTTTCTGCTACTCTGCCTCCATTCATGTGTCTTTCTATTGAATGCAAAGCGATTTATAGAGGATATAGTATAACGCCTTCAGTGCCTTGAGCACTTAGAGATAGGTGACTGCTATTATTATATAACACCTTGCGTGCCTATAGCGCTTAGAGAATGAGGGACTGCTATTGTTATATAATGACTTCAGTGCCTTGAGCGCTTAGAGAATCGGTGACCACTATTGTTATATAATGCCTACAGTGCCTTGAGCACTCAGAGACTGGGGGTTAATATTAATTTAAGGGTTGCGTTACTTTTGCACCACGCAACGGGGTGCATGCGCAACACAACCCTTAAGTGCGATTTATCGACCCACGCCAGGCCACCTTGCATAGCCCTGAGAGGCTTCATAAATCCAGAGCAACACAATGCAGCGCAATTCGATGCTTTGCGTTACTCTGACTTAGACAGGCGTTCCATGGGTGGTGAGTAGGTGTTTCCATGCAACACCCATGGATTGTAATGCATTCCCAGATTTACCATAAGTGGTAGACTTGGGAATGCATCAAAACTGCTGTGCCTCCCAAGGGAGGGGTAATGAGGAGAAATATGTTTATTTCTCCTCGTTTTTGTTTCTGTACAGGAAGGTGTCCCTTCCTGCACAAAAACAATCCTGCTTACAATGCAGGCACCCTTGCACCATGGTGCAAGAGTGCCTGCGTTGGAGCTAGGCAGCACATTTTGTGTTAGCGCTGGAAAAAGGCAGGAATGCGCCTTATGGTGTGAAATTCGCTCCAGTCCTGTCCTTTCCCTGTCACGCAGCGCAGGGCAGAAAGGTAGCTTGCTGCATTGCACCACATGTTGATAAATATGCTTTTGGGTGACCGCTATTGTTAATTAACGCCTTCAGTGTAGTGAGCACTGAGACAATAGGTGACCACTATTGTTATATAACACCTTCAGTGTCTTGAGTGCTTAGAGAATGGGTAACCACTAGTATCGTAAGTGATATACTAAATACCATCAGAACACTATGCACATAGCCAGAAAAAACCCTCAGGTTCACAGAGAATGTAGACTAAATACCGTCTGGATACAGAAGATTTATCCTGAATACCCCCTGGCATTAAACATATAGCATAGATACCCTCAGTGCACCACATTCATACAAACTAAATACCCTTAGGTCACTGAGCACATAGCCTAAATATTTCTCACAGCGTCGGTTGAGCACATAGACTAAATATAAGCGGTGCTGGAATTAGGGTTGCAGGAGGTGCTGCAGCATCTGCAAGATAAACAACCCGAAGTTCAATAGAAGGAATAAACAACAAGGAGGCCTTTAAGTTTAGTTTTCTTCTTGTTGCACTTGCTAAGATTTCAAAAACAGATGTCAAGTTTCATGCAATGTCCTGGTCTCACGCCTCTCTGAACTTCAGCTCACTTCCCTCTATTGAGGACAGGTCAATGGAGGTTCTTCATCAGCCCTATTTTTCACCTTCTCAATGCTCCTGAATCTCAACACACCACAAAAGCATTTCTTATTCCAACTCCTCATTGCTCTACACTGGAATATCCTTATGCTTGACCGCAGGACTATACCCTCCCTGCCTACTGTTAGACCTGGCTCCTTGGCGTGGTTTCCCTGACTTTTTTCCTTCTGACCCCCTGTTTTGCTGACTACATTTTCGCTGACATTTGGATTCTAGGCACTTTACTACTGCTAACCAGTGCTAAAGTGCAAATGCTCTGCACTCTAAGAATTGTAACATTGGCTTATCCACAATTGGCTTATTTAATTTACCTAAAGTCCCTAGTAAAGAACACTACATGTGCCCAGGGCCTGTAAATTAAATGCTACTAGTGGGCCTGTGTGCAGCACTGATTGTGCCACCCACTTCAGTAGCCCTTTAAACATGGCTCAGGCCTGCCACTGCAGAGCCTGTGTGTGCAGTTTAAATTGCCATTTTGACCTGGCAAACTAACCCTTTGTTCGGGCCCAAAGCCTCCTTTTTAATACATATAAGTCACCCCTAAGGTAGGCCCTAGGCAGCCCCAATGGCAGAGTGCAATGTATTTAAGAGGTTTGACATGTACTTTTAAGTTTGACATGTCCTGGTATTAAAATACTCTTAAATTCGTTTTTCACTAATGCAGGGCCTATCTCTCTGATAGGTTAACATGGGGACTGCCTTTTAACATTTTAGTATAGTTTCCCATTAGGACAAGAAAGGAAAATCAAATATGGTGTTTCTAGACTCACAATATATAAACCCAACTTATTGTGAAGTTGGTTTTTCAGTTGCAGTTCTGAAAATGCCACTTTTAGAAAGCTGGCATTTTTATTCTTAAACCATTTTGTGCCTTCTGTCCGTTCCTAAAAACATGTCTGGGGTGGGTGACAGCTGGCTTCAAGCATTCCCTCTAGACAGCCACACACAAAGGCAGAGTAGGTGTGACTGAGCAGTCATCTGTATGTTGAAGGGTCATCATGACACAGGATGGGAGGGAGGAGCTGATACTTACAACCGAATAGGGCTGTGCCTATTCCCACACAAAGAGTTTCATACCCCCCTGTAATGAGCCTGGGGCCAGGTCAGGAAAGGCACTTCAAAGCATCTCTTTGAAGTTTCCCTACTTCAAAGGACAACTTGAGTATAAGTACTGGACCTCTGACACCATGAAATCAGAACTTTGCTGGAACCAAGGACATTCTACCAGGAAGAAGAGCTGCTGTGCTGTTGGAGGGACTGCCAAAATGCTAGCAGCTTTGCTGTGTTGGCCTGATGATTGCTGTGTTCTTGGAGGGACTGCCACCTTGCTACCCACTTTGCTGTGCTGGCCTGCTGCCTCTTGCCTGGCAGTGAGAAGGACTGGACCTGCTCTCTACATTCTTGAACCCAAGTTTCTCCAAGGGATTTCTGTAGCTTGCCCCCTGTTCTTGAAGTCTCAGGGCCATCAAAGACTTTGTTCAACTCTACTTCAGCTGCTTGGCTCTGCCAACTATGAGTCCTGCCCTGCTAAGAGGTGACAATCCAGCCGTGGGCCTTGAAACTGGGTTCTGCAGCGTATTTCCTGTAAAAAGCGACTTAGTGACGACTTTGCGCTGATCAGAACCAAAGCAGTGCCCTCCGACGCCAACGCAGTGCCGATCCGAGAACTTCCCTGCGCAGCTCGACGATGATGCAGGTCCTGACTGGGAGGTACGACACCAACGCAGAGCCAATCCGGAGACATCCCAGCGAGGCTCAATGACAACACATCGCCGCTTCGAAGACATCCATGCACAGTTCGATGCAACAACTGGATCGTAAGGGGTTTGACGACAACGTGGGACCCAACTGTGAGGCTCGACTTTTACGCATTGACCCGACTACGTTAATCGGGAACCGACGCATCGTGTCTTTGACGCTGAGACTTGCTGCATCCAAGGTACTTTTTTAGCAGGCCCTGCGTGGGTGGGTCCTGTAGCTGGGCTGCCCTCCATCGCGGTCGGCCTGAAACTTTGGATTTACTCGGGTCTAAGTGCAACCTCAGGTACCCCTTTTAAGTACTATATTGTAGTATATTCTTTAAAACTTCATATCTCAAGACCTACTTATTGGATTTTTGTAGTTATGATCTTGTTTTACTCAGAAAATATATTCTCTATTTTTCTAAACTAGTGTGGAGTCTTTTTGTGATGTTTTCACTGTGTTACTGTAATTAAGGGCCTGATTTAGATTTAGGCGGAGGGGTTACTCCATCACAACGGTGACAGATATCCCGTCCGTCAAAATATAAATCCCTTAGGATATTATGGGATTTATATTTCAGGATATCCGTCACTGTTGTGACGAAGTAACCCGTCCACCAAAATCTAATTCTGGCCCTAAGTGTGCACAAATACTTTATACATTGCCTCTTAAGTTAAGCCTGACTGCTCTGTGCCAAGCTACCAGAGGGTGGGCACAAGTTAATTTAGGTTGTGTATCTGATTTACCCTAACGAGGATTATGGTCCCTACTTGGAGAGGGTGCAAACCTCTGCCAACTAGGGACCCAATTTCTAACCTATACTTAATTTCACCCACAAAGCCACCTTCCCAACTGTGACTAATACCCACCTGGAGATATCTAATGTATTTCCGTCCCTTTCCTGTTGACCCTCCACCCCTATGTACACTGTTTATTCTCCCTCGAACTCATGGCAGCCTGAAGGAGAATATGGAATACATCTTTCATTTTTAAGTAAACTCTGACTTGCTGTTTGTCTTGACTCATCATCCTCAATAACTTTAATCAATAAGAGTCATGTATCCACTCAGGCATATGAAGTACTTATGTACTTTGGGTTTATTATGTAGAGAGTCTTGTAGAAATACTTCAGCTGTTCCATTAACAGAACATAATAAAGGATCTCGAGTATATATATATATATATATATATATATATATATATATATATATATATATATATATATATATATATATATATATATATATATATATATATATATATATATATATATATATATATATATATATATATATATACATATATATATATATCAGGAGTATTTCACATAAACTCTTCATGTGCTGAAAGCTAGCAAAGTGTTCGAGTGAAATGCTGGGCAAACTTGAATAAGAAACGTTAAGCAAAAAGGATTCCTGCATGATATTTTTCAAAATACCGTATTAAAATGCATTTGCCTTACTCATTGGACATATCAATGCCCAGACATCAGTGTTTCCAGGGGGTGGGGTGATACCAAGAGGCAAAATAACTCACTTTGGGTTTTAATTTACGAGTTTACTCCTATTCAATAGGGGTGAGTAACGTTCCGGTTAAGAACCTTTTGAAACTATATCTGCACAGAAAACAAATCTGTGCAGTACCAAAAAAGACAAATCATTTGAGATACAGAGAGTGAGGAAGGCAAAGCAGGAGAAGCGGAATGTCTACAGACAAAAGGCACACCAAGAATGCATGAGACAAGGTTTGCAGAGAGCATGGAGGACCCTATAGGAGAGGCACAGCATCTGTAGACAGTAAGAGAAGCCAAGCAGCTTAGACTCACTGTGGAAAGCAAAAGGAGACCAATCAAGATAGACTCAGTGCAAAAAATGCTAAATCATGAAATCTGCTCAATTCTATTGCTGCAATACATATTTTGCTCCCCCCTAAGAAACACCTTTCTCCTTCTCAGCTCTGTCCCTGGCTTCTCTCGTTTTATTATTTAAAAAAAAAAAAAACATCTTAACTTGGGGGCATATTAACAAGCCGGCGATAAGAAATTATCGCCGCTTTAGCGTCTGTTTTCAGACGAAAAGCGGCGATAATTCTATCGCTGTATTAGCAAGGTCACACTATCGCGTGAATCCTTGCCCTATCGCCCCTTCTCCATAACGCCCATCCTGCATCTCTATTGAGATGCAAGGTGGCGTTACTGGCGTACCCCAGATGGGCTACGTTGTAAATATCGCCGATGTGCACATCGCGATATTTACAAGGCAGCCCACAGGATGATAGCAGACGTTAGATTTTGGCGAAAACGGCCGTTTTCGCCAAAATCTAACGTCTGCTATTATCCCGACTTAGCCATCCCTAACATAGGGGTGGATTGTGCTGATACGACCACAGGGTCGTATCCAGCAAGGTTATCGCCGTTTTGCAGGGAACATCGCTGGAAAACCAGCGATGTTCCCTGCAAAACGGCGATAACCTCGCTATCTCTGGAATTTGTATCGCCCTGGAGAAGCGCGTTGTTAATAACGCGCTACCAGGGCGATAGATTCCAGAGATAGCCGGCGATAGGGAATCTGTCGCTAAGCACGGCCAGCGATAATTATCGCTGGCCGTTGATAATATGCCCCTTGGTCTCTTGACGACAAGCTGTCATTTTATTGGGTAAGAGAAGAAACTTATAAAAATCGGAAATATCTGTCAAAACCGAAAATGTCTGTCAATGTCCGGTGATCTTGTATGTCTCTTATTAAATGTAGTCCCAAGCTAGGAAATGTGAGAGAAATAGTTAACTGTTAGGAATAGCTGAGGGGTCATTGAAGTTTATTTAATGAAAAAAATATTATACATATTCTTTGAAACCACAATTACAAGCATCAGAACAATGTTGTAAACTGTTAGTTGACCCGTGACCTGATTACAAAGACTGTCCCGAGGCAATTTCACACCTTCTCGGCATTATGTGCAGTGCACTGATTTCACCCATGTGTGCACCAACATTTGGGCTGATGCTAGTAAACAATATGGCCTGTGCGAATATCTGTTAAAAAAACACAACACCAGTGCTATCGAGGTAGTTTGGCAGTGGTGTTGAAATAAGGCACCCGCATTAGTGTGAGCTATCGATATCCAAACTGGGGTGACGATAGAGGTGTCTGATGAATGCCTTCTCTAAGGACATTTATATCCCTTTGATAAAAGGTGCACAGCACGAGCCGGATTACAGGCTCTCTGGGTGTGATTCTGTTTCAAATGCAGGGGGTAATGCAGGTCCTAGCAGCCCTTGCGGTGCAGGGAGGTCCCAATCCTTCAGGGGCCCCCATTCACGCAAGTACAATGAATGTCTGTGGGATTCAAGAGACTTAGGGGCCCGCATCAGATTTTGCAGGGGTGTGGCGGGGCATCATTTTGGATTACATCACGGTTCACCTGATCATAAGTGGCCACCCCACCATGGGGCATATGTACAAGGAAGTGGCGGAGTGAGGCGATAGCCAAACGCACGGCTGCACCATATTTACAAGGATATGGTGCAGCCTTGCGTTTCCCCCTGCGCTGGCACTACACTTAGCAGTGTAGCGCCAACGCAGGCACCCTTGCACCATATTGCAAGGGTGTCTGTGTGCAGGGGAGGATTGTTTATGTGTAGGAAGGGTCACCTTCCTACACATAAACAATCCAAGACATTTTGCTGTTTCTATGTGTGCTGCACAAGGCAGCACATATGGAAAAAGCAAAAACAAGGAGAAATAAAGCATTTCTCCTCATTTCCCCGACTTAAGATCAGATTTTTCCTGGTCTTAATTTTGGAGCTGCCTCCTATTTACGCTGTCCTTGTAAATAGGGGGCAGAAAACAATGAGTTTTGCGGTGGAACGCCCACCGCAACACCCACTGCCCACCCTTTTCACGCTAAGCATAGCATGAAAGGGGGCCTTATTTACAAGGCAGCGTTAAGCCACTTTAAGTGACGTTGTGGTGGCGATAGGGGATTGTACATATGCCCCCATGTGTCTTCCTACCTGGCCACAGAGATCTCGAGACTTCTCTGGTAAGACTTCCAGTCCTATGCACTATGGGGCTTATTTGCAAGCCCCTTGCGCTGCAGGTGCGTCACTTTTAACATGCGAAAAAGTGACGTACCGGCGGTGCAATGGGCTTGTAAATAAGCTCCTATCTTTCCATAAAATGGCACAAAATGCACAGGTGAATTACCTTTCCAGATCGCTTTGGGAGCTCAGTTAAAGCTATTTTGTTTGGGTAAAGATAATACAGGAATTTACTCCTGGAGACTTACTGCTTTGGCTGGAGTATATTTACAACATTTTCATAAATCACGCAGGGTCACAGGAGTATTATTCTGAGGTGGTCACAGTCAATATTTTCTCAAGAGCAATTTTCTCACTAGTAAACTCCCAAGGGGCATATCAGCAAGGCGCCTCGATAAAATTATCGCCGCTTTAGCGTCCGTTTTCAGGCGAAAAGCGGCGATAATTTTATCGCACCATCAGCAAGGACACGCTAACGCGTGTTCCTATGCCTCAGCGCCGGTTTCCCTAACGCCCATCTTTGCATCGCCAATGATATGCAAAGTGGGCGTTCCCTGCTAAACTAACCTGGAGAATGTCGCTAACAGACATTTCTCCAATTATCAAGATAATCGCTAACCTGTTTAGCGACGGGAAAAGTAGCGCTAACCGCGCTTATCGCAGGTTTGCTTACGCCTGCTTTGAAACTGACTTAGCAATAATAGTCTATGGGTGGTGGATCATAATGATGCGACCACCCTGCCCTATCATCAACGTTTCGCCTATCGCTGTGCGATTATCGCTGGATTTCCAGCGATAATCGCACATTTTGTAGCTATCGCTTGTGTTTTTATCGCTTTGGAGATAAGCGTCGCTGATAGCGCGCTATCTCTGCGATAAAATTCAGCGATAGCCGGCGATAATTATCCTCGCGCTAAGCGCGCTTAGCGATAATTATCGCCGGCTGTTGCTGATATGCCCCTAAGTGCTTATTTGCACGTTTAGAAATTCCTGATAAATTGCAAATACATTTGCTAACCTTTTTTCCGTGGCGGGGAGAGGTGTTGGGGGGGACCGGGGCGATATTTTTCCCAACCGAGGAACGCATCCTCCTATATTCTAATCAATTTTAGGAGCATTCCCTCCCAATTTCCCCCTCAATGCAAATTTTCCTCTGCCCTTGAAAGGAGAAAATGTTTGCATGCAGGGTGGCAATGTGCTTTGCTAAAGTTTATGCATATCTACCATTTTGCAAGGTATTTCCACCTCTGAACTCTCACTCTCTCCCACTGCAGCAGATTTGCTTCAATGGAAAATCACAGCATACTCAAGTAATGACATCAGTTTATGGGTGTAAACTCACATGTAAAAAAATGCGAACGCTGTTTTCAATTACTGAAGCATGTTATTTGCACATCAAAACTAAATTTAGGTGCACAAAAGACTTCTTTTTCTTTTCACTTTGTTACAGTTCGTCAAACTGTTTGATGCCCTCACAAACATTCACATGGTTGCACGTGTTGCGTTAAAGCCTTACCCTGAGAAATTGCCATATAACCACATCCCCTTGGGGCATTTTTAAGCATCTGTGCTCCTATAAATTATGGGGAGCTATGCCTTCGTTCGTCAGAAAATGCCTTTTAGTGAGGCGCAGAGGTACATATGTAAATACCTGGTCCTCATTAACGGTGTGAAGTCGGTAAGATGTTACCACTTTGGACAACTGCAATATTTTCATATCCGTCTAGGAAATAAGGGCTCATTTGCATTCACAATATTATCCTTCGGCTTCAGAATTAAAATATTCCCCTGTTCATAATGTACATAAATTTATTCATGGAATTGAAAATGTGGAAAGGTGTATGCTGGTTAAGGCATCTCTATGCGGATTAATGCTACGTCTTCTGGTTTGTAAACAAGTAATTACATAAGGCCTAGCATATGGGCTAAAACAAGGTATTCAAGAATTGCTGATATAGTCTGTGATTTTAAGCAGAGCATAGCCAGTGTAGGCTGCAGCCTCATACTATGACCTTATGGTGATGCCAAACTGAAGCAAAGGAACATAAAAATGGCTTCTTCAGCCGGATGGGCAGCAAAGTTATTTTGGCTGGACATTGGAAATCCCTTTCTCCACTCCCTTACTTAGGCAAACAAATACTCAGATTGCTTATGAGTAATCTTCATTTTGTTGAATCCTACTCTTCCCTAAATCATTCCTAACATATGAGGAAAGACCCATTAAAGTCTTACATTTCCTTCCCATCATTTTCGAACCATTCCTTGTCCTGCTAGAAGGTATAACTTGTCATGTGGTTTGTGGCCTCATGGCCTGCCCTGCTAAGTTGGCTGCGGCCTGGCTGCCATGATGCCTTTTCTGCACACGTTACTTTGTGACTCTGTTTTTCAAGCCTCTGCTTGTGCCTGGCTATATTAGGACTGTCTGCATGTCTGCCTTTCACCTTTTCTCCTGTTCCCTGTGGGTCGCTTCTGCACAACATGTACAAGGTCGAAAAACAACGTCCCTTGTTCTTACTGATCTGGCCTATCCCTCGCACCTAGACATAACACTATGTGCAGCTGAACTGGAGAAATTCGGGTGCTTTTAATATTGTGATTTCACTGTTAGAGACACTTGGAGAAAAACCTTTCCAGAGAGAAGAGCTGTTTTTGTCTACTGATGTAAAACTTGCATCTAGAGATTGAGGTATGAGGGTCCGCCTAACATTGCCCAGAGGTTTTCTGTTTATATAATAAACTAGCAAATAGCACGGGGAGGGTGGTATTGTCATTTAGCCCTATATCCACTGTTTTATGAAATGCTTTCCCCGTTTGTATTCTATGGAATTGTAACTATGCTGATTATATTATCATTATGCATTATGCTGATAGTACTGGCTCGTGTACTATATCTTAGAGCACGATAGTTGAAATAAATATTTAAACTATACTGTGTCTCTTATTACGCGCGTTGTGGACATGTATGAGTGAGTAATGAAAGGGTGTTCTTGCTCCTGCGAGTCCTGAGAGAGAGATACCGTGTTCTGGGTTGTCTAATCATTGGTAGTATTGTTGCTAATGAGACGCTACAGCTAGTCGGGTTGGGGTTTTAGGTGCTAAGGCTTATGGTTGGCTCACCACTATATTCCGAGGTCCTATTATCCTGTGCATAGCTCCGTGTATGTGCAGAATCCCTACAACAAACTCACTAGTCTATATATACCGTTTTCTGCCTCCATATCTCCCTACCACACCTTCATTGTAGAAGAGCACTAGCACTTAATCAATGGTTGTTAGAAGTGCGGCATAATGGAGTGTTTTTGGCTAGTAATTTCGGCCATTACTATAGATGGGAAACAGTGGGCTTGTAGTCCCAGGGAAGAGTTGTACCCTTTTATTAATCATAGGCATCACTCTGAGCAATTTTTTATGCACTACGGGTCAAAGTATTGTGGGGCATATTATCAAGAGAATTATCGCCGCTTTAGCGGCGATAATTCTAACGCATTATTAACAAAGACACGCTAGCGCGTGTATCCTTGATTTAACTCCTGTTTCTGTCACCACTCGCTACGCATCGATAATGAGATGCAAAGTAGGCGTGGCTGACAGAAACAACATGGGATATTAGCAAGGAGGGGTAGCGATGATAATAATCGCGCTACCTCTGGCCTAACGCAGGAATTTAACGTCTGCTAAATTCCTGTGTTAGGCATACCTAACATGGGAGGTGGATTATGGGGTTAAGGCCACAGGGCCTTATCACCAAGATCATCGCCGTTTTGGGAGGGACATCACTGTTTTTTAGGCGATGTTTGGCCATTTGCCCGCTATCGCTGGAATATTTATCGCCATAGCGCTGAGCGTTGGTAATACAGCGCTAGCTTGGCGAGATATTCCAGCGATAGCCGGCGATAAAGAAAAGCGCGCTAAGCGCGCTCAGCGATAATATGCCCCTGTGTTCTTTGGCGTCTACAGGTACCTTCTGGGACCTTGCCGAGTCGATCCATGTAACCGCAAGTGGAATGAATGAGTGGTGGGGATTGTTTCAATCCCGCACACAACACGAAAAGGAACAGGATTATACCTAAGGCAATTGGACTCCCACTTACACCATGTGGGAGGAAGGGATGTGAATAGCATTTTATCTAGTCAGCGGTAATACATTTGTATACTTTGCTCTCCCCCAGCTTTATATTGAGATCTTCATGCTGATGGAAATATTGAGGAAATTCGTGGGTGGCGTCTGAATCCGAAGAGCCAACCCATTAGGAACTACTTTTGAATAGACACCATACCTTTATTGCTGGTGGGTCAATCTCCATTTCTGCTATGTTTTGAAAGATTACTAAAACTTTAGATTAAATTTTAATGGAAAAGCCGATTATGTTTGTTGTGTTTAATGGGTAGCGCATGTTTTATCGTAAGTTTGGTTCTCTCCAAAATCACCAAGTCCTTTTCTGTTTTTTAAACAGTATTATTTGTATGTGAAAAAATGTATTATTACAAAAAAATTAGTTAACATAAGTGCAAACACTCACACTGTTTTGTCCCTAACGAATATTTCTAAACATCGATGTACGTTGCAATATCTAATGTATATCTGTAATTTGCTTTATAAATATTGAATGTACATTTGTAATTCACATTAGAGATGTTACGATTTTATTAATTCTGAAATTGGTTTTGTTTTGCCTTTTATAAAATGTTTTTATGATAGATTGGAAGTTGTGCGAGACATTGTCTTTTCCTGAAGAAGGTGGTTGGATCACTAAAACCCACCGAAACGCAATGATGCTGATTTACTAAAAGCACTAAATCGACTCAGCCTTGGTTAAATAGGAGATCTTTTCACAATAGTGGTTTGACCAATGATTTTTTGCTCGATTAGTGTGTCGAAATGACAAAAAATTAATGTCTATGGTATTCTCCCATTGTAATAACGTATTTTTACGGTTGATTTTTTAAATGATTTATTTTGATTCTTGAATAACTCAGGTGTGGTTTTTTGTCTTTGCATACACAACAATTTGTCTTGCACATATTTATTGTGATATTGAATGCATTGTTTATATGATAATTTTAACCGGTTTTTTTTAGAATAAAACTATATACTGGATTATGCAACTAATTGGTATTTCTTGGTGATATTGGTAGAATTTGGGAGGAATGGTGTATGATTTGCAATCGGACTTCTTTTAACACATCCAAAGCGAAATTGTTTACTTTTGACTGGTTACTAATCTATATAAACCTGTAAAATATAAAGCAAAAACGAAGTAAATCAATGTGCACCACTTTTAAGAGAGGAAATGTGAATTAGAAGTAGGGTGAGGAAAAGTAGGACTTAGCATAATGGGGAGAGACTGCAGCGGCGGCACACCCCCATTAGGGCAGAGAAGCATCGCCCCCATGCTGCCAGTGCAGCAAAAGCGCAAATAAAACGGTAATAAAATTAATTACCGTATTATTTTTCACTGCTCCCAATTCGAGCAGTGTTTGGGGTGGGGTGATGCTGCTGACTTGCAGCAGGAGAGTAGTGCTCACTCCACCAGTTTACACTGCACAAGTCACTTTGGCCAGCCGTCTTATGAGGACCAGCCTGACAGTGTAAAATTCTCCACCTAGCTGTCTCAGACAGCTTAGTGAAGAGCAGACACAGGTCTCCTGTGTCTGCTGGACCATTGCGGCAGCCCGCTCTAGCCAATCCTGGGGCTGCTCTCATGCCGTTTATCTGCAGCATGAGAGCACGTCGGGATTTGCAGAAGGGGGTTGCCTGAGACTCCATGAGGTGCCCTGGCTCGCGCTGTGGCCCACCAAGCATATTACAAGTTCCCTCACTGCCAGCGGTCTCATGGCGGTGTTTACGCCATGAAACTGCTGGCGGTGAGGAAACTAAGGGGGACCTACAGGGCCCCCTGGTGCCTCATGCCATAGGGATGCATGAAGGGAGCATATTGTGTACCCACCTGTCTGCATGCATGCCCAGTTCCTACACGGCATGGACTTTAAGCGATGCCGTGCAGGAACCTGCTTTGGCGTTCCTATTGCGGTGCCTTTTTCAAAGGCACCCCGTGGGAACACCAAAGGACCAAACTCCTAACCTGGCGGGTTGCCCTGCTCCCACACCGCCAAAGTCGTAATCAGCCCCTTAATCTTCCTGTGCCTAACAAAATTAATGTGTCCATCTGTAATGCAAATGGTGCTCATGCAAAGTGCTCTGATACCTTAGAGTCGAGTTTGGCTATATAAAACTAAAAATAAAATGAAGATGACAAGTAATCTGAGCATTACCGCTACATCCATCTCCCACATCCCTGATAAACAACAAATTCCCCAAACCAGGAATACCAGCTGAAACTCCAGAATGCACCGCCATGAGCTTGCATTGTTGAATAAAGATCCTTAAAGAAGCAGCTCTGTAAACCTCAACAGAAGCACCCTAAACAATTGTTCACGAAACAGTGATTACTCTAGCAGAAAAATAGAATAGTTATTCCACTCGGATCATATGCCATAGAAAAGTATGACATACCCAATGACTGAGCTTTGGTGGCCCCTGGTTCAACAATCTTTTTTGGAGCTACTCAACTCCCTATGACCTCCTCCTTGGATTACCTCACTACCACCCGGCAAAGTGCCCCTAATATCTCCATAGCCCCTCTCGCGCATACATTTTATTTGTTATAAAGTGCTGGTAAAGGCTGGCTTTACTAATCCACTCAGCTATCCACATAAAATACAGATCTGTTTTTTTGTAGCAGGCATGTAAACCCTCTGCGCTACTTTATGGCGAGTCAAAACTGCCACCAGACAAAACTCTGATCTCTCTCTCTTGCACGAACATTAATCACGAGAGTTATCCTGACATTTTTATTGCTGCCTGAAAGCTAGGACAAGGAACTCTGCAGCAGGTGCTTTTAAATTGTAAGTTATTGCTAAACATAGCCCAGCCCACTTGAGATCAGTGCCCCCTCCACGTCACCGCCTAGTGCGGCTGCACCAGTTACACTGTCCGAAAAGCAGTATTACACTGTAAATGAATCTGAACAGCTTCGCCAATATCCAAAAGATGTAAAGATCGTTCTCCATCTCTCGAGGATGATGGACACAAATAAGACAAGCCAATTGACTGATTAAAGTGGAACTCGGAAAAGACCCTTGGAAGAAAGTTAGGAGAAAGGTGTGCAACTAAACCTTCTTGGTTTCAGAAGAGACAAGAGCCCCCATTTCACAAACTCTTCATACATAGGTTATAGCTTCTAGAAAAAACATTCTAGTACATGGAATGTTAACGAAAACCTCTTCTAGATACTAAAAAAGGAGAGATTGCAGACCCCGTAGGACAAATGTAAAGAATGAATCCTGGAGCAAGCAAAATTAAAGCATCTCAGTAGGTGAGGGGTAATTCATGTAAGTGTAAGAATATTCCTCTTTTTCCATGCAGTGGTGGTTTTCTCACTTTGCGCACTGATACTCTGCTAACTATTCCCCAGTGCATTTGCTTCAACCCTAAAACACGGTGAGTGGTTATACTTCTAATTGGCTCACTTACCTTACCTATAAATCCCTAGTATATGGTGCAAAGTGTATCCAGGGCCTGCAAGTTAAATGTTCCTAGTGGACTGTAGAACACATTGTGCCACAACTGAAGTGACAATGCAGAACATGACAGCAGGTTTGCCACCAGTAACCTGGCTGTGCAAGTTTCATTGCAAATTCAATCTGTCAAAATGACCACTTTTGACAGGCGTAAACCTTCCTTTTAAATATTAATGGTCTTAATGACCAATACAGCAGGGTGCATGATATTTAAATGTGGGACAGGTAAAATGTAATAAAAAACATGTCCTTACAGTGACAAGGCCTCAAAAGCTATTTTTACGGTAGCAAGGTTAGCTGTTCCACATGAAAGCATTAGAAGGTAATATGTATTTCCTATTTATGCGAATAAATTGTCTACGTGTATTTATTTAGTCTTTAAAGTGCATCCACAGATTGGACTTAACACACAATGGACAATAATACATAAATACAATACATTACAAAGTACACAATTTAAAAAAATACATAATAAAACAAGCATTGTACAGTATAATAAAACAGGTGATTCAATTTACAACAAGAAACCATCCAAAAAACTTCATCAGACGATAATAAATTTTCACAGTAGGAGGATTTAAAAAATAAGTAAAGTGCTTCTTTGTGCGTTACTATAGAATACTTTAAAATCACAGGATAAAGAATTTTTTGCTTCAGATATAAAAGACCAAGACTAAAAAATAATACATGGTTCAAATCCTGTTTCGCCACTCCACAATAAAGACAGTACGGATGGCAGGATAACCCAGCCTTCTTGATCCAAACATGACCACCAAACGGAATCTGATTGAATCTAAATTTCATTAAAAAATGTACGTACAATAGGGCATAAGTTGGCCTTTACATAAAATTGTAACTCACCACATCGTACAAACATACGACTCAAATGAAGTCTTTTTATCTGCAAACAATGTTGAAGTTCATGGTGAAAACTTTGATTTAAGCAACATTTTGTAGTGCCACTAGTTAAGCAGAATGAAAGATCATCACTTTTTAGGTCCATCTCTTGTAAACTTTGATTATAGACAGTAATAATGAATAAATTGGCAGTAATCTTGAAAATTTACAACCATAAAACCCAGCTCAAGACGTATCATTTCAATCGAACTAGAAAACTTTACGCCAGGGTTTCATTTCCACAGGATAGATTCAATGTTAAAAATAGATTTGAGCTCTATGCCATACAATGCAACAGGAACAATAATAGAAATATACACCTTTAAAAGTGAGTGAACATCTCTCTTACCCAGTGCATTAAAAAATTGCAAAAGGCAGACTCCTGTGGACTTCTGTTTTGAGAGCTGAAGGGAGTCTTGTGGTACCCTTGACAAATTATTAGAGATGCTTACACCTAGGTAAGCATACTCTTTTTCCACCTCAAATTTTCCCACATTGAAAAATCAAGATCTAGGTAACTTAGTACCTATGGCACCCATTAGCATAATTTTAGTTTTCCTCTCATTTATAGAGAAATTATGTGCAAGAGAAAAGAAAGCAAAAATATCAAGTTTGCCTCTGTAAGCCAACAGCGATGAGCGACAATAATACTAAATCATCCGCGTACAACAAGGTGGAACCTCCCTTGATCCAAATTTAGGTGGATCTGTATGAACCTGACTTAAACAGATAGGAAATGCATACATGTTAAAGAAAATAGCCCAGGTGCCAAAATACAATCTTGCATGAGGCCGTTGTCTCTTGGAATTTTATCAGAATATTCATTTTGAGTCCCTCAGGAGAACTTTCATCCAATTATCAGAATGAAGAGATAACAATGGGCATAACAGATCAAGCGGGATCCTCAATCTCACAAGTTTATGCCAAAGTGGTGAACAATCAATTTAGTTGAAGGTGCAGTTAAAATCAACAAATGCTACATAAGCCTTCATTTTAAGCAGCCTCACATACTTTTCACAAATCAACAGTATCGGCTGCTACCGATCAGGGGTGGTGGGGCAGGAAGGAAATTTTAAAAAAGCACTTACCTTGGCCGGCCGGCTGCCGCCTATCCTTCCCGTCTTCGCCGGCAGCAGGAAGCACCTGGGCTCCCAGGCTCCCCATGGCCAATCACAACGTTGCAATGCAGCAGTGTGAGTGCCATTGATCGGCGCTCAAACGGGGACTGGGAGGCTTGGCATGTTCTTAACCAGGCTGTGTAATTCAGCCTGGTGAGGAAGATGCAAAGTGGGCAGGCCGGCCAAGCAGTCATGCGCACTTAAGGAGTGCAAACCACTCCTCTCCCTGATCTCGCCAGCCCCGCCCGAGAGCCACTGTCTTCAACAGGAAAAATAAAATGATAATAACAATAGTTATTATCATTTTATTTTTCCTTTTGAGCAGTGGGGCGACGCTCCTCCGCTCTAGTGGAGGAGCCACCACTGCAAATCAAACAGAAGCATGTGATTTTATCAATTGTAGAGCGAGCTTTCTGGAAGCTGAACTGTTCAATGGGCAATAACTTTGCTGCTTCCACCAAGAATCTAAATGATATAATAAACATTTGGCCAAAATCTTCCCAGTGATGCCTAAAAGTGGAATTGGAAGATAATTTTCTGAAGGTTACGATCCCCTTTTTTCATAAACAGGAATGATATTGTTACCTCGAAAAAGACTTAGGGACTGTGTCTGTCTTTAAACAAAAATTAAAGAGCGGCTTCAGGATACCCACCTATGAACAGGTGTAATCTTTGACAAGATAAGGGGCTACTTCATCCGGTCCCTGTGCACCACTATTATTTCATTCTAAAATGACACAGGCAATTTCATCCACAGTAAATTCGATGGACTTGGGGCCTCTATTAAAAAGTAAGCTTCTCAAATCAGAAAAGTCAGAGGAAGTAAATGCATACAAAATGCAAAAATAAGAAAGCCAAGTGTCTTCATCTACTGGGATATGAGTTTTGTCAGTTTCCCTACCCAAGCTTTTGGCTGTTACAAACCAAACCTTGCGTATGTTGCAGAAGAGAACCGCAGACTGATGATGACTCCATAACTTTGCTTCTTGAATATTTTTATAAATTTTCTCTTCTGACTTGGTGCATTTAGAGACGCTAAATATGTGAGAGTTGTCAAACTGCTTCACAAACTCATTAGGTAATAAGGTAATATTAAAATTAATTGATGTTATCTGTGCCCAGGAACCAGCTAGAAAGTTAATTCTTGGACTTTTTCAAATATTTATTAGTAATCCAAATCATTGGTAAAGTAGGATTTTAACTACGTATTTAACAAAAAGTACTTTTAGAAAGTCACCTTTTGTCTGGATAAAGCCTCTAGAAACCAATTTGCATGAGCTACCAACTGTCACCCAGGAGCTGAATAATAGCTACTTGATGAGGTGTGAACTTGCTCCCAGAGCTGAGACCAAGGCCTTGGGTGAGGGGAGGTGTCTTGTTCCCCTGACAGCATGACCTTCTGGGCAGTGCCCAAGAACTTAATTATCTTCAAAGAGGCCTACCCTCTCACAGGTAGATATAGTTAACACCAGGGCATAACACCTGTTTTGTCCTGTTAACCAGCCATGCACCAATCCTAGTGGGATAGGAGCTGCCTGCAGAAAATGTTTTGAGTAACAATAGAGGAGAAGTTGCTCATTTTCCAGGCCACACTCTAGGGTAGGTATAGGAGTTGTGCACAAAGCAAGACAGGTTCTGCCATCTCTGTTCTAGGTACAGAGGGGAACTGTGGGATTGTTTGTAGTAGACCGCACAGAAACTGTTGCAAAGCTAGGTAGGTTTGCTCCAAGAACATTTGTTTTAATGTTAGGGAAGGGTGAGGAGCCACCCCCACCAGCAGGCTAATGCCAGGTGTAATGTGGCACCCCTGGGAACCCTCTTCAGATCACTACTGCCCTGTGGAAGACAGATGAAAAACTGCACCTGCTTTTGAGACCTGTGAGGAGAACCTTAAGGGCAGGGCCTTCTCCCACTTGTACCCAGGACTAAAAAGTGATCTCAAAGGGTCAGTTGGCTGACCTCCTGTTTTGCTACAGTAACACAAATGCTGTAAGAAGCCCCCTTTCCAGAAAGAGCCAAGCTGTCCAGTTACAAATGGACCTGCCCTAGACTGTGCCCTTAGCTTCTTTTGGAGTGAGTCGTGATCCCCAAGTTCTGTTCCTGAGGTCCTGAAACCCTTGGCTGGTGTCAGAGTGTTCTCCTCCTAGCCAAGTTCAAAAAGCTGGGACTTAGAAACATTTTCCTAGCTTTTTGCCTTTAGAACCTCTGAGAGACAGGGAGCAGCCGACCCTGCAAGGGTGCACGGCCAGTGGCCTGGCTTTGCTACAGCTCCTGTCACATTTTCTCCACAGCAGCAAATCTGAATCAGTGGGCCCAACATGACTGGCATCCAATCACGGCGGATGGGTTACTCCATCACAACTGTGAAGGATATCCCGTCTGCCGATTTATATTTCAGGCGGACAGGATATCTGTCACCTTTGTGACAGAGTAACCTGATCGCTGAGATCTAAATCAGTCCCTAAGTCGGAAGTTTGAAATCTTTACTGGGCCCAACACCGAGCAGCATTCCCTCAATATTGACAGTCTCCAGGGCACACACTCCAGACTTTTCTAGCTCAAGGTGTCCCGCCTTCATCGATGGCTTCACCGAGACCACATCCTTCATCACCGCATTGCAGACGAGACCATCTTGTGATCCAGCCTGCAAACTTGTCCCACTAAAAACTCAACTTTTATAAAAAAATGCTTACGTCCGAAGGCAATTCTTTCGACCATCTGACCATGCTCCATCGTGGTTGACTTCAAACTTTACCCATGTCCTAGTCTAGTGTGACCAGTTACCCACGGTTGATGCGTTGTACATTTTGGAGCTATTTCTATTTAAATTTTTTAAAATTCATATCTCTGGTTCCCCCATTGCCTTTTTGTCATTTTTATGTCATTTTATTACTATAAATATTCTCTATTAATATTATTTGGGTGGGATTTATATTGCGCTTTCCAATTTTTACCAGTTTTGGGACTTTGAAATGCTCCACAAACTTTCTTAATTTAGGCCTGTCTGTCTGGGGTTGGGCTCATAATTAAATACTGTAACCTTTATTGACCCAAACAAGAATAGCGACATCATTACTTGTGGTGGACAACCATCCACTCTAATTTATAATCCACTTTCTCATAGTAAGGAACCCAGAATGAAAAGCCACAAAGCAAGTGACATATTATGCTTCCTTGTAGGAGGGAGCAGTTAAAAAATTAATGGAAGGGAAAGGTGTTTAGTTTAGAAAGAAATGAAAGACCTGGCTCTACCCTAATGATGCTGCCTAGGCCCCTCCCTGGGTAGGATCTCAACTGCAATATGGGTGTATGGTTTGAGTAAATGTACACTAGCGCCAGGATGCCCGTGGGGTGATAGTGCGCTCTATAAGTATGCTTAACATTTAACATTTAACAGGTGTACTTTTAATAGGTTTATCTTTACGGGTGGTAATGTCATATGATAAGTCGAGGGATGCAGTGATATGTCTCATTGGTAGAGTTTTTGGATCAGTTCCTACACACGAGCTACGTCGATCTTAACTGCCCATGGCAGTTGTCCTTCCAATTTTTCCTTACTGTGATATTATGAGCAAGTCATTTAGGGCCCGATGTACGGCCATTCAGTTTTGCGGGTCGCAAATTGCGTCGAATTGCGACTCGCAAAAGTGAATGTACAACAGTGCCTCAGACACTGTTAGCGATTGCCAATGGGGTCGAAAATTGCATGCCTCATTAATATTGATGAGGCAAGTGCAATTTGCGACCCCATTGGGAATGGCTAGCACTCCCAGGGATGGTGGCCTGCTGGGGTCAGCAGACCACCATGAATTGGACTGCTTTTTAAATAAAGCAGTTTTTTTTTTTTTTAAATGCAGCCCGTTTTCCTTAAAGGAAAAAGGGTTGCATTTAAAAAAGAAAAATGAAACTTTTCAGTTTCATTTTTTAAGGGCAGGCAGTGGTCCCTGGGACCACTGCCTGCTCTTAAAAATATTTACGCACCCATTCATAAAGGGGAAGGGGTCCCCTTGGGACCCCTTCCCATCTGCGAGTGGTTTACCACCTACTTGAAGTAGGTGGTAAACTGCAAGTGTTTTGCAGCCGCAAATGAGGTCGCAAAGCAATAGTACAAGGCATTGAGTCTCGCTATTAGGAAAGGACGCCCCTTCCTGATAGCGAGAGTGACTCGCAAAATAGCGTTTGTACATGCCATGACCCTTTTTTGTGCTCGCAAACGGGCCGATAGCCCGTTTGCAAGTGCAAAAAAGGGTTGTACATCTGACCCTTAATGAATGGAAATGCAAAGTTCCTGCACAGAGCAGATAGCTGTGCCTTTTTGAACCATTCTTTATTTTCCCCAGCTTCCCAGATATATCTACCAGAGCAGTGAAGATAACTTGTGTTGATTGTCGTCCTCCCACAACAGAGTGAGAGGTGTCCCTAAAATGCACCTATACACATAGTGGAAGGTGGATTCTGCTCCTTCACTAGACTATGCCACAGAAGGTTAGTGGTCAACTTCAAATGTCTCTCTGGTGACATATTTACAGACAATTGTCTGGGATACCCGTTACATTCTCTATTGCTAGGGTCAGTCAGTTCTTCCTGAATGTGTGGTTTGTGGTATGGTTATGTGTGCTGTGTGAATGGTCTCCTTCATGAAAGCATAGTGAATGTGGCACATCATGCTGGCTGTGAACAATAGGGTGTAGGACATTCCAGCTTCTTCCTCTGTGGAGCAGCCCCTGGGCTTTATATATGGCAGAACATCTTGATAAAAACCTTTTGTTCAATCAATCTTGAATGTTTATTTTAAGGTTTATATGAAATCCTTTGTATGATAATTGAAGAGATTTGCCAGGATTTGGTCAATGGATGTCCTGTCTTTGTGTGCTTAGGCTTTATAAGAAATCAATAATATTTCTCACAAAATGTGGACCAGACGTAGAATGAGATGTGAACAGTAGTTCTTGGGAGGCCTCCATTAGACTGGAACAATGTCAGCTTGTTAGTTGGACCTTGTTTGACAAGCTTTTAAAAGATGTTATCTTTCTGTGGTAATCCAGAAAGAGACAAAACTCTAAAGTTTTGGTTTCCAGTAAATGTTGTTCCCTAAGATAAGATGTGTGGGCGGGGCACAATAGAGATTGGAGAAAGAATACACATTCAAAAAAACAAATACTGAATACTGCTTGCCAGTTCCCCTACATTTCTTGAAATCCAAATGCAGAGAAGGATGGTGCACAAAAGGCAGCGCAAGACCAAGCAATGGCCAGAACAGATCATCAGACTGCAGCCTCCGTTGCAGCAGGATTTGAACTGGAATTTCTTTATTTACAGTGTACAAGGTGAGCTGAAAACTGTATAGTGAAATTCACCACAAATCAGGATTATTTAAATGGAGCAGGATCTAGGAGCTTGCTTGTCTGCTCTCTTCTGTCAGCAGTTAAATCTCCCCATGTCCTTGTTACAAATTTACCATTCGCCTTTCACAGGGTAAACTCTGGAAAAAGTTGCCAGCGTGGTGATGACTCTACAAGACCCACCCCAAGCATATGTCGTTTCATCACTGGGGATCTAAGGTAACATTCACAACACACTTGACATTGAAATAAAGAGCTAGCTGCAGAAAAGTTGAACGTGTCAGGCCTGCAGTGCTTGGACTGGAGACTGATGCTAAATAACTGATCATAACTACAGACACTGGAGTCTCTTAATGTAATAGTGTAGCACAGGTGGCATATGGTGTGGGATGAGCAATACCCTGGATTACAATCTTGAGTGGATGCCTACATAGAAAAACAGGGAATGGAAAGTCTTGGAACCTCAGTAGAAGCAATTGGTTCTCTGGCACTGGCAGAAGCAACCTCTAAATTAGAGACCCAGGGGCATATGTGCAATGGAAGTGGAGGAGCGCGGCGTTAGCCTCCTTGGCTTAACACCGCGCTCCGCCACTTCTGAAACGCAGGGCTGCACCATATTTACAACAATAGGGGGCAGCCCTGTGTTTCCCCCTGCGCTTGTGCTAAATTTAGCCGCCTAGCGCCAATGCAGGCACCCTTGCACCATAGTGCACCATAGTGCAAGGGTGTCTGCTTTGCAGGGGAAGATTTTTTATATGCAGGAAGGTGTCCCTTTCTGCACATAAACAATCTTTAAATGGTGTTGTGTAACTTCTATGTGTGCTACTTAATGCAGCACACATAGAGGTTGCAAAATGTAATTTTTTTAATGATTTAATGCTGTTACTGCTGATTTTCCTGCTATTAAAACAAACATTGCATTCAGCAAGTTCAAATCCATGCAGTCTTCCATACCATGCAAAACACTTAGGGGCATATTCACAAGGACTTATCGCCGAGTTATCGGCACTTTAGCGCAGCAAAAGTGGCGATAGGATTACCGCCCCATTCGCAAGCTGGTGCTAACTGCCTACATCGCCACATAACCCGCGATAGCTGCCGCAAAAAACATCGCCACGGTTGACACCGCCAACTAATGCTAATGAGATGCAGAATAGGCGTGTCCATGCAAAAACACACGAAAAGACAACACCGCAAGATTCTCAACGGACAGCCAGATCTGCGATGCGAGTCAAAAACAGGCGATAAGCCGCGGTAGCAGCAGTGATTTAACACCTGCCTTTTGCTGGTGCTAAGCAGGATGACTACCTACACCACAAAAGGGAGCCCAGCCCACAGCCACACCTGAAGAACAACAGATGCCTTGGAGCCACTGCCCATGCAGCTCGGAGACCCTAGAGGCCCACAACACCAAGCGCCACCACCCCCAGGACCCCCCCACACCCCTGCCCCCCCCGGCCCACCCACCCCGGACAAAGATGTGCCACAGCAACTTCACGAAATCACGAGAAAAATAAGAGCCTGATGTCGCACAAATACAACAACAAACCTACATGTGTGGTCAGAATAAGGAGAAACAAACATTCAACTTAGAAATCACACAACAGACTTTATTAATACACAACACAAAACAACAATTCTGAAGAGTCCATGCGGATCCACTCCAGACAATCTGGAAGTCACAGCCTGCAAGAAAAAATCCGAGATCAGAACGTGTGTCATGCGCTCATCAAAGTACAGAGAGAGAGAGAAAGAAAGAAAGGGAGAGAGAGAAAGAAAGAAAGGGAGAGAGAGAAAGAAAGGGAGAGAGAGAAAGAAAGGGAGAGAGACAGAGAGAGAAACAGTAAAAGGAAGAGAGAGAAAGAAAGGGAGAGACAGAAAGAAAGGGAGAGAGGGAGAGAGACTGCTGCCCCCCGGCCCCACTGCTCACCTTCCGCCACCGGTGTGTCTCCAACCACGTGCCGGTGCACGCTCCGAGCCCAGGACACGCGACCTTGGCAGCCTCCACATCACGCGGACCCGCCCCGCAGCCCACTAGGTCACACACCTGAATCTGGGCCTTGAGTTCGGAATGGGAGAGTCCATTACAGTGCACACATCACCATCACAGGCTGCACACCCGCTCAGCTCCATAGGTGCCACTAACTCCGTGAACCTTGAGGCAACGCCACGTGGCGGTAGGCCCGCGTCGCACGCAGGCTCCGGCCAATGCTGCAGTCCACCAGGTCCCCTATCTGAAACGAGTACACAACAAATAATTGCAGAGTCCAAATCGTTGCACACGGCATCATCGCCTGTCCGCCCCTGCGCACACATGCTGCTGCACCCCAGCCCCTCCCACCGCCCAGCAGTGAATGTCCGCCCCTGTGCACCCAGGCCCCACTGCTCACCTGCTGCCACCGGTGTGTCCCCAAGAGGGCACACCACGTGCCGGTGCCAACTCCAAGGCCGGGGTCCGCAGCCTTGGCAGTCCTCACATCATGCGGCACCCCCCCCCCCGCGGTCCAGCAGGTCCCACACTTGATACTGGGTCTGGAGTCAGAAATGGCAGAGACCATATCAGTGCACACGTCATCATCGCAGGCTGCACCCCCGCTCAGTTTCATAGGTGCGACAAACCCTGTGCAACTCAAGCCAGCGCCACGTGGTGGTAGGCTCGTGACGGCCGCCGGGGGCGACTAACCCTGTGCGCCATAAGTCATGGACCCTCCATGATTGAGTCCCGTTGCGCGTACGTCGTCAGGTCACCTCCGGCAGTGGGGAATGTGACATTGCACACACCTTTTATTGGCGGTGTCACATGGCCCGTGACGCATCTGCTGGTTGGGTGTGGTGTGTGTGCAAACCTGCCCTCAGGGAGTGGCCGTGGTATGCTGGCAACTAGACCAGTGACCAGCAGATCCCAAGTGTGGAATCCTGGGACATGTAGCTATGTCGTCCCCCCTCGGAGCATAAGCGTAGTGGTCTGGCCTGGCGTACGCCGGACCAGCGTCGGGCGTGCAAGAATGATCCCGGGGCTGTGTGCGCTGGTTCAGTCCTTGTCCGGACAAGGAAGTGACGAATGCATGTGTCCCTGATGTCGTGACTATGCCGCCCGGAACGCAATCGGCAATGTAGCACCCTGTGACTCATGTCCCACGACGTGTGCAACATGGACGTCAGGGGGAATTACTGACCCAACACACATCCACACTCACTTACTTGAATGATCGAAGACATGACACAACTGTGCAATAGTGAATGATTTATTGTCATCCAGTGGAGTGTTGCAGCTGGATCAGTACAGGGCCATGCAGACCCCACTTCACATCATTGGCACGTGGCGGGCCAGTCAGAGTCCTTCAGGGCATGACAAGTACATCGGAAGAGGAAGAGTCCAGACCGCAGTCTGATCGCTGTGTCATCGGTCATCTGACAGAATATGGCAGTCCATGTCAAGGTCCAAGGTGAGAGTCAATGAGTGCATCGGGGGGCAGTGGAAGGTCATGATGCCAAGGGCAGAACCAAGATGACACAGGCCAAATGGGTGGGAGGAATGCTACTGCCGCCTCATGATCAAGAAGTCTGGATCATCCACATCCTCGTCCTCTGATGTGTGCTGTGCCTCACCTGTGGGTGCTGCAGTTCCGGCTGCAGCACTGTGTGCCACTGACACATCAGGGGCCGGAGGTGGATTGTGGGCCGCACCGTGTGGCAGTGACACATCAGGTGCAGGAGTAGAAATGTCTGCCGCAATGTGAGGCACTGACACACCAGGGGGCGCAGTTATGGATAGTGTAGGAGCAGCAGCATCTGTCTGCGTCAGGCCTTGTGGCAGCAATGCCATGACGAGGATCTGCAGGGCATGGTATATCCCAGCTACATTTTGCTGATGTGCAGCAGTGACAGCCAACCTTTCCGCCTCCATCCGCACCATGTCCTCCATGAACCTCCGCATTTGTGCCAAGTCACTGCTGAGATCGCTGGAGCCACTCTGACTTGACAGGTGTTCTTGTCTCCGAGTCAGGACTCCAGCGATGTCGGCCAGGGCTCGTTGGAGGCCATGGAACGGACTGTGGGTGTCCGTCAGGGACTGTAAGTGGTCCCCAAAGGGATGTAGACACCCATGGATGGCATCAATTTTGGCTGCCAGGAGGTCAAACCCCACCCGCACCTGATCAGCCAGCTTCTCCTGGGCCTCTAACACACGGGTTTGGAAGGCCAGGTGTGTTCCGTGGGGGTCTTGGGAGATAGCCGGTGTGGCAGGTGCTGCGTGCTGTGTGGTATGTGCAGGGGGTGGGGTCTCCTCGATGCAGCTGGGCTGCCCTGATCCTGGAGGTGGGGAGCTGATGCTGCCAATGAGGTCTCTGAGGGCTTCGGTCTCGATGATGGGATTGTCATCCTCGTCATCAGTGTAGAGTTGTTGGGTCTGCTCTGCAGGTGGTGTTGATGGTCCCTCTGCTATGTTAAGGGGAGATGCTGCATTACATCGTGTTGACATGTTTGTCCAGGCATTGTACAAGTTCACATACAGACTGCATGACGAGGTACATTGTGACTGTGTAGGAGGAGATGCCTGTTGGATGCGGGACAGTTGACATTTCAACACCATCAGGGATGTGAGGTTGTACTTGTGCAGTTTCATCTCACATCCCCCTGCTATGCCAAATGTAATTGGCCAGTATCTTCACACAAGCGGCAGCAGTTTCGCCCTCTGTCCTGTTGTTCATGTGTTGCAGTTTGTACCACATTGTTGTCTATGCTGCTGTGCTCTGACTGTCATATGTGTGTGCTGCAGTTTTGGGAGAGTCGCCCCTGCAGCTCTGATTCTGCTGCCTCTTGTCCCTTGCAGGCGGTGTGCCTTTGACTTCTGTGTCCATGCAGTGTTGAGACGTTACCAGACTTGGGTGGATGTGTGTCTTGGTGGGAGTGGGGACTCTGGGGCATGGTTTGTCCGCAGCTGTGTTGTTGACGTCAGGGGTTGATTGTGCACGTGGATGTGTTAGAGTGTGACCTGCTCCTTTACGGATGTGGTCCACACTCAGCCACCTCAGTGTTGTTGCGTGCACCATGTCATGGTAATCGGACTGCAGGCATGGTATTCGTCATGCAGTGTCACTTACGTTGTCAGTGTGGCTCACGGACCAGCAGCTTGGCTGGGTTCAGCACATGTGCATGGGTTGTATGTGAGCTGTGTGATGTGTGGGGTGGGCCCACTCTGGGCAGATGGTCAAGGGTGACGTACTTGGTGTTCCTATATGTGCTGCAGTATGGCAAGGGGATCAGGGACATGATCCGTAGTCATTGTGGGTGTGCAGTGTGGTCTGCTTATTTGTGCATGTGTGCCATTGTGCCCATCTCCCCCGTCCCCCCAGTCCCTGGTCGCTACTCACCAGGTTGCTGTTGTGTCCGGTCCTGTAGAGCAGTGTCCGGGCCCCCAACTCCTGCCACCGTATCCACACTGATGACTGTCGACATCATCTCCTCCATCTCATCCAGCTCCTCCTGCGGCGCAGGACTCCCACCTCCAGTTTGCATTGCTGCTTTGAGGTTGTTGGCGAGTTTGCTCTTGGTTTTGCGCTTGATATCAGTCCATCGCCTCTTGACCTCGTCCATTGACCTCCTCTGCACTCCGACAGCATTCACCTTGTCCAAGATGGACTGCCATATTCCATTTCTTGTGCCCAATGACACGGTGGAGGTGATGAACAGTTGTTGATGGTGTCCTATCACCTCCGTGACCAGGATCTGATTCTCCTGTGGACTGAACCACGGCTTCCTCTTCTTCTTGTCCTTCCCTGTCCCCGAGGGCCCTGGCTGGGGCTCCGGGGGGCTTGTGGGGTTCCGATCGTCCCCTGTGCCTGCTCCGCCTGACTCCATCATGCTTCGCTGTTGGTGTTTTTTGTTTGGTGTATTTTTATCTGTTTTTGTAGTGATTTTTCCCGCCTGACGTGTGTGTATTACAGGCCTTGCGCGCCTTATCGCAGATGGTCTCTTCGCGATTGGGCCCATCGCAACTTTTTTCGCGTTAGGGTTTGGATTTTTATCGCCGTCGCGCTAGTTGTTTCGCGGACATTTTCCGCGTTCGCGTGCGAATATCGCACGGTATCGCCGTGTTGAGAATGCCACGTTGACACGGCGTTATTTTCCCGCGATGGGCTGCGATGTGAGAAGTTGCGGTAAGCTATTTTGGCGATGTTTATCACACGTTCTTGTGAATATACCCCTTAAACAGTGTGTCTTCACATTTTTTAAAACTGCCCAAATTTGCCAACACGGGCCACTTTTTTGACTATCTAATTCACTAATGAGGGCCACTTTAGCGCTAGGATGCCTCTGGGTAGCTACGCGCTCTAGAAATGCTAAGTAATAATAATAACTTTTATTTTGGAGCCAGGGCCAATTTTCTGTCCCCGTCCCACCCTGCCTGCGGCATCTTTAAGAGGGAACATCTCGGACTTCTCCCACTTAATTTGGACGCCTGAGAACCACCATGTATCACTATTTCTCTGATAATCGCTTCAAGATTGGTTCCAGGGTGTTAGTAAAAAGCATAATGTCATCCTCCTACAATGACACCAGTACTCGCTCAGACAGGTAAGTGGTGCTGCTGCTTTACAGAAAAATACAAACGTATCTAGAAGTTACATGCATGATGAAAGCTAAATATTTTTTCTATGACATGTATATTCTCGGGACAACATTAGAACAAAACATTGTTTTCAGATATGCACCTCATACATAGATGAGTGGCAGACCTGCACCCCTTCTCTTCTGCCTCCATCGTATTAATCACGAAGGAGATTGCCAATGTAATGCATGTTGTATGTCGAAATAATAATATACTTGTCGCTGTAAATAGATTTGGAGTCTCCAAGAGCTCTTATGCAGACACTGAGCAAGAGTGTTTTTTAAACTTTTTTCATTTGTCAACAGGGGGCATTTTATCTGAACGTTGTCAAAGGAAACACAGAAAAGCACATTTCCAGACTCTGCCTGCTGCAGCGAATCCATCAGTGAGAACTCTTTCCAAGACTTTCCCCCAAAGATGCATTTGTTTTTGGCCTCTCTATTTCTGGAGTGCACCAAGGGGAAGATTGATTCAGATATGTATTTCATTTTGTCCCTCGTGTTCAGTGATAACAGCCCTACAAAGTTTTTGAGGCTTTACAATAAATCTGTTCAGTGCCTGCACACTGGCTTAGGCAAAATCAGGGCTTCAGGAAATTACACTGCTTAACAGTGCATAACAGTGCATATACTATCTTTGTAAAACTGCGAGTTAGACTGTGGGGCCCTATCGTGTCCAATATGTACACGTGCAAAAATGGGTTTATGTAAATATATGCAAATATAACCAATCAGCGCCGATCACCGACGAGGGCGTTTGCATAAAGTGGTGATTAGGCAAATCATGGAAAGAAACGCTGTTCCACATGTGCACACAAAGGCGCGTAAACTCATGCTCGCACAGGGGCTCTTTGTTCATGATTTGGCCCTTGAGATGTAGAAGGCACAGCTCAGAAAGCCAGAGAGGCATCCACATGTTCTATTTGCAGCTTATACTTTCTGACTTGGGGTATAGGAGTTGTGAACAGCACAATCTTTTGTAACAACTGATGCAAAGCTTTGTTCGGCTCCTGTGTGCAGATGCAGAACCTCTTCATGATACACCCATTAGAGCCTCAACAGGACAAGAACAGAAAGCTTTGGAAGACTCTTACTCTGGTTACAATACAATAGGATTTGTAGAGCGCTGCTTATCACCTGTGAGGGTATCCATGCGCGGGGGGGGGGGGTGCTTGCTGCTGCTGCGGGTTATCTGTTGAACAGCCAGGTTTTCAGTTTGTCTGAACTCTTGGAGGGTGGGTGTTGATCGGAGTTGCAGAGGGAGTTTGTTACAGTGTTTGGTGGCCACGTGGGAGAAGGCGCGTCTGCCGCTTCTGTTTTGGATGCGGGGTGTGGGCCAGGTGGAGGGATGCAGAGCATAGTTGTCTGGTGGGTTGGTGGAAGTTTTAACTCTGTGGTTGAGCGAGGCGGGGCTCGAGTTGTGAAGGACTTTGCAGGCGTAGGTGAGTAGTTTGAACTGGCACCGTTTGTTTACAGGGAGCCAGTGTAGTGCTCTGAGGGGGGGGTCATGTGGGCTCGTCTCGGGAGGTCAAGGATGAGTCTTGCTGCTGCTGCGCTCTGTATGATCTGGAGTCTTTTCAGAAGTTGTGTGGTGATCCTTACGTAGAGGGTGTTGCCGTAGTCCAGGAGGCTGGTGATTAGTGCCTGGGTGACTGTACGTCTAGTGTCAGTGGGGAGCCACTTGAAAATTTTCCTTACCAAGCGGAGGATGTGAAAGCATGCAAAGGAGTTGGTGTTTATCTGCTTTCACATCGAGAGCTTGCTGTCATGGATGATGCCTAGGTTTCTTACATGTTGTGTGGGAGGGAGGCCGAGTTTGGTTGGCCACCAAGTGTCATTCCAGGGGGAGGTGGTGCTTCCGAAGATGAGGACCTCCGTTTTGTTGGTGTTGAGATTGAGGCACTTGTTCTGCATCCAGCTGGCGATGTCGGTCATGCATCTCTGAAAGTTTGTTTTGCTGGTGGTGGGGTCTGCACACATGACTATGGGAAAACAAAGCAAAATCCTTTATTCTTGGATTCCTCCCACCAAGGGATCTACCTGTTGATGCTGGACCACCAGGCTTTTTTAATTGGTGAGTCAGAAGACAGTGGTTGCTATGCAGTGCTTTGTTTTTACATATCCCTCATTCATAGTGAAGGAAATGGCCCGATCAGGGTCACTCAGGTGACTAATGACCACCTCTTTGCCTTCTACGAAATGAAGAGTCGGTCAGACAGTAGAGAATACAAACCAATAATAGTTTATTCAAGTACACTCAGAGCGGAGTCCTGTTTGCCCAATCGCTAAGAGTGCTGCAGAGAGAGTCTGACTTCAGCAAGCATAACGATACATTATGTACATTTCAGAATCAATGAAAACCCGCCCACCACGGAATTTTCCAGAGGAAAGCAGCTGGACAGTAAATTATAAGGGAGTAAGTTTCAGTTCTGAGGCCGGGCACACATTATTCTCTCAAGGTTACTCTGCCTGTGCCCGCCACTAGACAAGTGGGAGAAGGTATGTACTAATAAGACCAATACATTCATTAGTGTGGCAAAACCCAACTTTGAAGAAACATACCCTAGAGAAGGCCGTTTCTCGGAAATAGAGAAGAATCCGTTTCAGTTGTGATACAAAATGGTGCCCATACACAAATTGCCGCAGCGAATGCTAACGTACGTAAAAGCAACGCAAAAGCAAAATTTTTCGTCTAACAGACCCTCCTTTTAGCATGAGCTAAGCCATATATATGATAACAAAGGGCATATCATTCAATATAACATGGTAAATTAATTTTAGGAGCATTCAATATCCTCAGCTTCAGGGATAGAAACAGTAATGAGGGAAGAAGTCCAAAAAATACACTCATCAATCTGCATCAGATCGTTCACCTCCTTCTGGATCATAATGGTCGCATTAGTATCATGGATTGATATTTTCTTGGGAGCGAAAAGAGTGGTGCAATAAGAACAACATAAGGGAAGACACTGCACTAGAGCACAGCAAGCGATCAAAATCACAATAAAATAAATCACCCTTTCAAGGATCCAACCACATCCACCAAAGAGGGACCAACTCCAATTTCTGCTTTCCATTCCTTTGACATTTTCCAAAATATCTAAAATATGTTGGGTAATATTCTTTTCCATATTAGTGATCCCGACTACACACTGATCTCCTACAACTGCGCACACACCACCGCTCTTAGCTAGGATAAAATCAACTGCATATCTGGTTTGCTCAGAATATATTCGCATACTTTCCAATTGGGTGGTGATGTCACACAAAGCTGCTACTGTAGAATTAGACAGTATCTGTAGCTTGCATCCAAATTATTCCCTAGCCCTTTCACCCCTGGCCATAGCGGTACCACCAAAGGTGATAATAGAGGAGAGAATATACCCGAAGGTGATACCATTACTATAGTTATTGACCTCAAGGTATGTCACTCCGTCACAAAATTCCTTTGTCAAAGTCCTTTTGGCCCATTTTATATTCGGTTTACTGTACTTACAGGGCACACCTAGAGGAAGCACCATTCCCAACGCAACGTCCTCTGTACCATTTATAAACATTCAAGTAAGTACCATTGGACAGAAAGTAAAATCCTGGATGTGCATAAAGTGGACCTTGATAATCTACAGAAGCATATCTAGTATTCATTCCCACTGTACTTGGATCCTTCTTTTTCACTAAAGACATATTTATAAACAGTATTATTCCAGAACAATTTACGTAAAAAAAAGCATCTGTACTGTTTACTATCGGACAGCATGCAGGATAATAACCTGCCTTTCGGGTGACTGTCAAATCTTGATAACGCCAGCCTACTAAGGTAATGTTCTGCTCATCCATATACACATTATCACAATACATATTAGTGTTGCAACCTGGGTATCCCTTCCCTCGTGGCTTCCTATTATTACAAACAGGGACTGGGATATCCCATCCCGAACTCACCCTTTACCTCTACAAAATGGAGTGGGCGGACATATGTATAATTAACCAATGACAATGGGAAAGCAGTCCATAAACTTGTGACAGATTCAGTGGGGTATCACACTGTACCTTCACCAATGAATTTCTTGTGTGTATCTAGAAATACATTGCTCGGGAGTGTCCTCTTTGTACGAACTTGAGAGACAATCTTATATGCAATACAGAACTGTGCATCGTGATCACACTCCAAAACCCAAGACACCTCGCCCAGAACCAACAGCAGCAATAACACAAGAACAGCACATAACGCTTTTTGTTTGATAGACCAAAATTCACGTATATGAACAAGGGGAATTACTGTCTGCTCCTCGTCAGCAACCATTCAGCCAAAAGGGTGCATAGCGAATAATAAAACAAGGGGGCAAATCTCCAGCAAGATAAGTATACAAGTTCCCAGTGTCCGTCAGAGCCTCACTGGTACAGGCTCCTATTGTTCATCAACATTGGCGCTCTTGAGCACCCGCGGTGGAGCTTGCTCTGTCCTAAGCTCTGGATATATCCCACGTCGATCAGGATAATGTACACCCCAAGGGAGTACGTTCAATCTATCCTGTCCAATGTCAAAACAATGCACCAATTTCACATCACCCTAAACTAACTCAGTTGGTACTACAGCAAAGTACACCCTAACTTACACAGTCCATCCCTGTCTAATCTGACTTCCCCTTGGTGCACTATTCTTCATCCGAGGACGCAAATTGTACCTGGTAACTCCAGGCACAGAAGGATCAATGAAAAGGGGTTCCTGGATAGCTCGTATCTCGGGTGGAACTGCTGCATTCAGCACTTCATCATTCTCCTCATCTGTTTTGGTCCAAGTCAGCCTGGCATCACTGAAGGGGACAAACTGAGGCTTCGTCCCACACTCAGTATCCCCTACTCCATCTTTAATCCATTGGTCATAAGGCAAAGGCAGGGGCACCCTTTTGCAATGAGTGCCATACACCCAATTCTTTCGGCCAGCGACCTTGATAGCTGTGCGTGTAGCCAGAAGGACCTGTTCTGGTCCCTTCCAGCGCGGCTCCAAACTCTTCTTCCACTGGAAGTTTCGGATCAATACAAAGTCACCAGGCTGAATGTTATGTCTGGGTCCTTCTGGTGTGGCTGGCAGGGACTCACGGACCTGTTGGTAAATAGAACGCAAATTTTCAGTTAACTGACACAGGTAATCAATTAACAAGGGGTACACAATATCAGAAAATCGACGAGGTCGCGGGACGCCCCAGACATTTGCCGGGTGCCCAAACACGACCTTGTACGGTGACAATCCTGTCCTAGAATGTGCTGTTGTTCTTGTTGACAAGAGAGCTAATGGTAAAGCATCTGGCCAATGTAAACCTGTGGTTTCCTGAATCTTTGCCAATTTCAGTTTGAGAGTACCATTGTACTTCTCAACTAAACCTGTTGACTGCGGGTGGTTCGCAGCATGAAACTTCTGCTTTATGTGCAAACCTTCACAAACTAACTGAATGATCTTGGCATTAAAATGGCTTCCCTTATCACTCCAAATCAAACGGGGCAAGCCGAAAAGAGGAAAGAACTCCTTCAGGAGTACCTTTGCAGTCGTAATGGCTGTATTGTCTTTAGTGGGATAAGCTTCAACCCATTTACTGAAAGCCCAAACAACCACCAAAACATAATTCAAATTATTGCACCTATCTAATTCAATGTAATTCATCTGAAGGACCTCAAAAGGGAAAGTGGGTGGTGCAAAATTTCCGGGTGGGGTAGGAGTACCTTTTCCTGGATTGTGGATCATGCATACCATACAATACATCACTAAATGTGCAGCAGTCTTCGAAATGTTATCATTTTGCCATACAGGATCTAACAACTTACAAATACCCTTAGCACTGATGTGGGCTGGGCCATGTGCCATTGTAACTACAGGGAGAAAATATATGCATCTGGCAACATACATCTCCGTTTCCCTGACTTATCAATCCAACATCCCTCATTGTTCAATTGTGCTGTACTTTCTTGCTACACGGCTAACTCTTCTGTCGTGGCCTCGCTTTGAATCTCCTTCACATTCTCAAGTGTGTCTTCGAACATAGTAACCTCAGGCACCCACCTAGCAGGTCCTGCCACAAACATTCTTTTCATTTTGGTCCGGGCTGTTTCCTTAGCTGTCTGATCAGCAAAAGCATTTCCCCTACCTACATCATCAGTGACCTTCTGATGTGCACTACACTTTACTATGGTCAATTTCTTAGGGAGGGTCAAAGCAGACAAAAGTCTCAATAAGAGGTGCCCCTGCTGAATTTTAGTACCATGGGAAGTAAGAAACCCCTCTCTCAGCCCAGAGTCGCCCAAAATTATGAGCGACTCCAAAGGCGTACTGACTGTCAGTATAAATATTGACAGCCAGTCCCTCACTTAATTCACAAGCTCGGATTAGAGCAACAAGCTCAGCGGCCTGGGCCGATTGATAGGGAACTCGTGATGTCTCAACTACTGTACGCAACGTAGTGAAAGCATACGCAGCAGTTGTAGTGCCATCTGGTAATTTAAAACAAGAGCCATCAACATATAGTTCCCCTTGGGGGTCAGATAAGGGAACATCAGTCAAGTCTACTCGTCCTTTCGTCTCTTCTTCCATCCGGAAGATACAGTCATGTTTATCAATCTCATCATTCTCAGAAGGGAGGGGCAGTAACGTGGCTGGATTCAGAGTGGCACATCTTTTAATTGTGATGTGTTTTGCAAACATTGTTAATTCATAACCTGTTAGACGTGCACTGGTAAGGTGCTGTGTCTTTGTCTTATTCAAAAGTGTATCCACAGCATGGGGTACCATGACTGTGAGGTCAGTATCAAGTATGAGTCCAGCCGATTGTCTTATGAAGACGGCCACAGCCGCGACTGCTCTTAGACAGCTCGGGAGGGCTCTTGCGACAGGGTTAAGGACAGCAGAGAAGTAAGCACACGGCCGTTGCTTATCTCCAAATTTTTGTGTTAAAACAGAAAGTGCGCAACCAGCCATCTCATGAACGTACAACATAAATGGTTTAGTATAGTCTGGAGTGTCGAGGACTGGAGCCGAACAAAGCGCAGTTTTTAATTGCTCAAAAGACTGCTGACAGTCAGGCGTCCAAGGCAAAGGCTCATGCACATTTTTTAGCGTTAGGGCAAGCAGGGGTTTTATTAGTAACGAGTAGCCAGGTATCCACTGCCGACAGTAGGAAGTGATACCTATAAAAGCACGCACATCTTTCTGAGTTCGTGGAACTGGCATTTTAACAATAGTACTGATGCACTCCGGGGTCAATCTCCTACCCTCCTTGGACAGTAGGTGACCTAAATAGGTGACCTCCTGTCGACAATACTGAAATTTAGAAAGGGACACCTTGTGTTCATGTTGAGCCAAATGCAACAACAATTTAACTGTACTGTCTTTGCAACCTTGTTCAGAAGCGATGAGCAAGTCATCAACATACTGCACCAATACATTACCTGAGGGAAGCGTCAGAGAATCCAACTGACTTTTTAAAGCTTGACTATAAATACTAGGACTTTCAGTATAGCCCTGAGGAGCTCAACAGAACCTAAAGCTCCTACCAGCTAGAGTAAAACCAAATAAGTACCTGCTATCTGGATGAATAGGAATACTAAAGAAAGCATTTTTCAGATCAATGACAGAGAAAAATTTAGCAGTAGAGGGGATCATGGTCAAAAGAGTGGTAATGTCAGGAACCAATGGAAACTGTGGAACCACTATTTTATTAACCTCCCGCAACTCAAATCACAAAATGATAAACATTGTCATAGTCATCAGAAGAACCTGAGGGTGTCTTTTTAAGAATCGGGAGAATAGGGCTATTACAAATATTAGCAGTTGTCTCCTCAACCACTCCCTTCTTAATCAAATCCTGTACAATTTGCAATAAGGCTCACTCACCTGCCTGCGGTATTTTATACTGAGGAATACGCGGCAAAATTGCACCATCCTTAACCTGTATCGAAACCGGCGATATCTGCAACAATCCCACATCTGTGTCGCCCGTGGCCAACAGAGTGGGTAGCACATCTTTAAATTCAACAGGAAGTGGTGCATCTTTGGACAAGCACTGCTTAACGTGTGCTACATCTGGACCCATTGTCATATAGACACCCGCTGGAGAACAATAGATAGTGGCATGCAATTTTTTTTAACAAATCCAAACCCATCAAATTTTCACCACAATTAGATGTCAACAAGAATGGCGAATCCACAGTGAAAGGGTCAATAGTCAATGCAAGAGGTTTTGAAATGGGGCTTACAACCGGTACACCAGAGAAACCAACCGACACATTATTATGGCCAGACAGAGCCGCCCCAGGGACCACATTTCGAGAAACAGAACTTTTCGTCGCACCTGTGTCCACCAAAAATTCCTTAGTCGAACCTTGTAATTCTGTTGTTACATAAGGACCACGCTGGTCTACAGGTATAGGAACTGGTCCCTGACTCTGTCCCTGGCTGTCCTAGCTATAGAACATTCCTGTCACTGCATCCATGTCATAATCAACATGATAGTACTGTCCTTCAAGAGGGTCATCGAAATAATTATTATCAGAACGACCCTGTGAGGCTGCAACACTCTGTGCCCTAACAGCCCCACTAGCTCCACGACCCCTACCCCGAGAACCACGTCCTCTAGGGGCTGCAACCTTCTGCAAAAGCACAGGACACTCGCTATGTCAGTGTCCCTCCTCTTTACAATACGCACACTGATTCAGACCCAAAGGCTGCCTACTAGTGCGTGGAAGCTGTCGGGCAAAACCACTGCGTCCTCTCCCATTCCCTCTAAAAGCCTGCTGTAACAACACCTTCGTTTTTAAATCCTTATGCCTCTTCTCTGTCCTCTCCTTTTCCAATTATCCCTATGCTCATAATATTGTGCCATATTCAAAATAACAGAGGGAGAGGAGGTGGACCAGGTACTCTCAGAGGCTTGCAATCGAGTCGCAATTTCAGGAAGCAAATTAGAAACGAATCTATTGACAAACAACTGAACACCCCCCTCGACGGATAAATCTTGTCCGCTATAATCCAAAAATGTATTGATCCAGCACGAGCACCTAAAACCGTCAGGGGTCACCTTCAATTCAACTCGAGTCAACTGAATATTTCAACTCATTCATGGGCCCTTCACACCTTCACACTAAACATTCACTTTACCGGTGTCCCTAATTCACAAGCTCGGTTTACTCGCGCTGTTATTCGCTTTTCCCTTACTATATTGAGAGTTTACACCTTCCTATAGGTTATACATAATCAATACTTTGTAACCTAGTAAACTCTCCTCCCTTTGGTCGATGGACCTCATTAGTTGAATTTGATTAATGGTAAACTTATAACTTTAATTCTTAAATCTAATCAATGAACAACAAATAATACTGACACTGAATACATGTTATGATTTTTATGTAAGTAAATAAATCGGGAATTGATAAAGATACAGTGCAGTCACACATCAAATTTTACGAGAGAGAAACAGTATCAATAAAATAATGATTCGGAAACATCACAGTATAAAATGCAATCAGGAGTGGATAGGTTAAGAGACCTGGGGGCATATTATCAAGATACGGCGTTAAAATTATCGCCGCTTTAGCGGCAGAAAACTGCCGCTAAAGCGGCGATAATGGGCTTGATAATATGCCCTTGACAATTCCAATAGAAGCCCATGTTCTGGTGTCAACATGGGCTTCTATTGGAATTCTCAAGGGCATATTATCAAGCCCATTATCGCCGCTTTAGCGGCAGTTTTCTGCCGCTAAAGCGGCGATAATTTTAACACCGTTCTTGATAATATGCCCCATCAGGTTTAACTGAGAGAGACAGAAAGCATACCATACACAAATTATGATATAAATTGAAACTGACAAATATACATACCTACAAAGGTTTCTAAAGAAAAACTACGCCTATGGCCAGTAGAGATAGTGGAGGTCTCCCAACTTAGGGTTGGGAAACAAAGTTCAGATTAGGACAGTTGACAGTGAAAGAAAACAGGGATAACTAAACTCTCTATTACTAACACGTTTGCTAAATATTACCCTCTCTCCTCGTGGTTCTTCTGCAAATTTCCCGAAACTTACTAATCACTATCTTGTCCCCAGGACAGCAGGGGACAGGGTAGGACGATTTATCAGGGGTTCTACGTCTTCTTCTATCAGCTCAAAGGTCAGCACTCCGCCCTCAGCTCTCCCTCAGCAGCTCTCGCCCTCAGCTCATCTCGCCCTCAGCTCTGATCGTCAGCTCTGATTCTTCTCCCCCCCGGGTACCCCAGTTATACCTTTTCATTTTACATATTCATCCCACTAATGTTTCAATATTCTCCAAACCTCATTCTGAGATTGGCCAAATCGAGGGGTGTCAGCATCGTCCCATCGCTCTTCCGACTAAACCCATCCCCATTACATCTTTTTTTAATTGAAATCGCAACATGTATATTTTTCAACAACGACTTTTCAGTTTCATGAAGTGCCAGGTCCCACGGTCTCTTCTTCTCTTGGCAGGCTGACAGACACTTCCGGCGCCCCGTCCTTGATACTCTCTCCTCGTCCGCATGGCACACTAGGTCACATGGGTTTTTCTTGCGCATGCGTTCTGGCTCTACCTCATGATTCGGACAACTTAGCTGTTGGGCCTATCATTTGTACTACAATAAACAGACAAAATCAAGCGTTAATTTTAGAGATATTATTTTTTCTGTTTACCACCCACCTCTACACTATTTCCACTTATGTTTTTTCTCTAGCAAAAGCAAAATAATAAGCAGCATGCTATTTTTATTAGTAGAAATCTCAAAATGTGCAATGTACAATGCGGTTTATTTATGCAATAAAGCCCATGGAGGTGTTTTCATTTTATGTCCAGCAGCTTCCCGTTTAAAACTTTTTCTCCTCAACTCAACCATGTCAATAAATTCTCTTTCTTCTGCTTGCAATCCGCAAGTTAAATTATTTATATAAGCATTTTCTATATCTATAGCTTTAACACTATGAAAGAATTCTCCCATATATTTTGCATATTTGTTAGTCCAGACAGGATTGAATGTTTGGATGACAGGTACTTGAGCAAAAACTACATATAGGTTCGAATAATGATATTTATGCAATGTTAGGGTTTTTCGACGCGCAAATCAATAAACATGCTTTATTATCATAAAATATTCATTATTTTACTTCACACAAGCGCAAGGCATCTTTCCCCCATGTTCATGTCCGTGTATATTAGTTCATGCATTTATTAATAAAATCTTATTAGTACCGAGATTGATCCAAGCAGGTTGCTTACTGCAGCCCCACTCCATCAATCCTCCCTTTGATAGCCGTGAGCCATCACAAAAATACCTTCTAAACCATGTGTCATCTTATTGTTCAAGTTTAAAGATTAGTTTCTTTGTCTCTTAGCCCTTTCATTATGTCATAATACTCTTCTTTCTTAATTTCCATTTCTATTTCATCTAAATTTCTATTGTACTCCTTTGCTCTCACTATTTTCCTCTTTTCACCTTTTCTCCTACAACACCTGTACATTATCATTATCATCATTATCAATACTATAGTGGAACTTAGTGGTATTATCACTCTCCCTAATATGGTGTTAGCAAAAGTTGAAAACCATTCTCTTATATGGGAGAAACCTTTACCAAGTCTCTCCCAAGTACCATCAACCTCCAATTGGGTTAAATCTTCATGCATTTTTGCAATATTCTTAATATATCTTTCAATACCTGCACTTTTATCAGGTATATAAGTACAACAGTGTTGTACCTTTAGCATCTTACAGACTCCACCCTCCTTTGCCAAAAGTATGTCAAGGGCAAGTCGATTTTGTAAAACCAGTGATCTGATTGCAATCATTTCCGTGTCAACCATTAAGAACCCTCCAGCAGTATCTGTCGATAGACGATCTACCACTGTGGACAATTTCCTAATTTTGTGTGCACTCAGAGTGACCCCAATTGATGGTATCAGTGCTCCAAAAATATCACCTATAATTTCTGTAAAGCTTGCTCGTTTCATACGTGTTAGTCCTTGCTTTATTTCCTTGATTCCCTTTGTTTTCTTATCTACATGGTAGACTTTAGGAAAAACTATTCCCAAATAACAACTTCCATACCAATGATCTGGCAATTTATAGTATGCCTTTCTTCCACATATAAAGTAAATTCCTGGAAAGACTGTGTTGTTTCCTCCCTTAAATCCCCAACCTCCTGTAATTTCATATGTATGCTCACATTCACTGGAACCAAGGAAATAACTGTCGTAAGCCGTTTGCTTTCTTAAAATACAAAGTTTACCTTTCTGAGCCCAATCTAATAACTTTGCAGCATAATTTTCTCCCTTTTCATACGAACCCTCCCTGAAAGCCCATGGAGGTGTTTTCATTTTATGTCCAGCAGCTTCCCGTTAAAAACTTTTTCTCCTCAACTCAACCATGTCAATAAATTCTCTTTCTTCTGCTTGCAATCCGCAAGTTAAATTATTTATATAAGCATTTTCTATATCTATAGCTTTAACACTATGAAAGAATTCTCCCATATATTTTGCATATTTGTTAGTCCAGACAGGATTGAATGTTTGGATGACAGGTACTTGAGCAAAAACTACATATAGGTTCGAATAATGATATTCTAGTTTGCCTTTAATATAAAACAAACTTGTTATGACACTACACGAGACACCATATGTTAAGGGAAGGTGATGGTAAGTCACCCCTTCTGACACAGACAATGGTAGTTTCATGCACACATAACAATCACTCACATTCATGGTGTTAGTATATTCATACAGAAGTTTAGAAAATACATTCAACGAGAAATCTCCAATAGACTTATCCTGATGGAATATGCTTCCATCAAATTGTCTCTTTCCGTTAGTAGGCGTTTCTTTAGTAACAACTATTATTTCATCATCTGTTATGTTCTTAGTACGAGTTTCTACTTGTTTCTTTGTTAATAGAGGTACAAGGACTGTTAATATTACCCAAAACATTGTTAATAAGTAGACACTACATAAACAAAATTTAGTACACCTACGTTTTAAACTACGTCTAGGATGTTCAGTCACTTCTACTTCAACCATTTTCTTTTTCTATTAAAAAATCAAAAATAATAAAAATCTAAAATGTCTAACTCCTAATTTCTACAAAAATTATTTTGGATAGAAAATATTGTGTACTCCTTCACTTCTAGGCTTCTTCTTTACCCCTTCTTTTATTTTATATTTCATCCAATTCTTTTTCTTTGTATAAATTTTCACTTCAGAATTTTATTTTCTTTGCTATATTAAGGTGGTCTCAGTTTGCTTTCATCACTGTCTTCAGTGTCTGAGTCTTTTTATTTTTCACTTAGGGATTCTTCTTCAATGTCCTCTAGTATGACATATGACCATTCAGGACCTGCGAATTTCTTGTTTGGGAGCTTCACTCTTTTTGCCTTTCTATCTGTTTCCTCCTCTGATTCCTCTTTTTCTGTCTGACTTGAAATTTCATTTATTTGATCTGGTTTTTCAATTTTCTTTCTTCGTACTATAGTGTATCTCAGTCTCTTAGCTCCACTTGGCCAATGGTCTCCCTTTCTGGTTCTTTTCACCTGCCTTTCTTCTTCTTCTTCTTCTGTATCTATTTCTCTTGCCCTTTTCTTATTTTTACTTCTCGTTATCGGTCCCTTTCTTTCACTTTCAATGTCCTTCTTTTTCCCTTTCAACAACTTGTCTTTTTACTATTGCTTGTTCTTTTTCCGTTGCATCTTGATTTCCTTCTTCGACTACAGTCTCACTGGTCCCAGTAGCTGGTGCCCACTCTACTCGACTGGTGCTGGGTTGTTCGTCTTCTGGTGGTTCTTCTGAATCTTTTACTCCAGATTCTCCATCACTCGAAACTTCCCCACCAGCCTCTGGTCTCTGTTCTACCAATGGCTGTTCTTCTTGTCTTTCGAGTGGACTTGGGACTTGTCTGGTATGGCTTGCGTGGATCCAGTTAGGCAAGCCAGCACACTTCACTGCAGTCGTGGTCACCAAGATGATTTGGAAAGGTCCATTCCATCTAGGTTCTAAACACGTTTTCCTCACGTGCTTCTTGACGAGAACCCTTTCACCCGGACTCAGTTCTTGCGCTTGGTTTGGCTGGTTGGTAACAGCATCTCCTCTGACCTGATGAAACACAGAACGCACCACATCAGCCAGTCCTCTGCAATAATCGAGTATCATATCATCAGTTATATTCATCAATGTGTTGGCTGGGGTATTTGCTTGTCTCATTGCTCTTCCCATTAGTATTTCATGGGAACTCAAGCCAGTTCTTTTGTCAGGGATACTTCTGAGACTCATAAGTACTAGGGGTAAAGCGTCAGGCCATTTCAGTGTGGTGAAGGCACACACCTTTCCCAATCTAGATTTTAAGGTGCCATTAATTTGTTCCACAAAACCTGAAGCCTCAGGTCGATAGGCACAATGCAGTTTCGGTTCAATTTGTAATGCTGCACAAATCATCCTTATTATTTCATTATTAAAATGAGTACCTCTATCTGATTCTAGAGTGACTGGAAATCCGTAGCTAGGAATTAGTTCTCTGAGTAGTAACTTGGCATCTGTCATGCTATCATTTCTTCTTGTTGGATATGCTTCCACCCATCGTGAAAATAGACAAACTACCACCAGGATCTATTTCAATCCGTTGCAAGGTGGGAGTTCAGCAAAATCAAGTTGAAGTCTAGTAAAAGGATCACCTGCTTTCCCAATTTGTCCCCAACTGACTACTGTTTTTATCCCTGGGTTTTGCTGCTGACATGTTGAACACCCCTGGCACAAGCTTTCAGCGATTGCCCTAAAGCGAGGATTACACCATGTCTGCTTGAAGTGTCTGATCATGGCATCCCGCCCAACATGTGTAGTACCATGATATACGCAACGCATCTGGTAAAACTGGTCTTCCATCCATGTAAACCCATACCTCGTCTTCTTCTCTTTTCCTACATCCTGTACAGAACCACAAATTCTTTTCCTCAACACCTGCATCTTCCTGCAATTGCCTAATCTCCTCCCAAGTCTCAAAAGTACTGGAGAACATTTGATGACACATGTTTGTTTCCTTTGCCAAGTCTCGATTTATGGACATGGCATTTCGTGTACAAAATTGCGCAACTTGATCCGCATACCGGTTGCCTTTAGTAATATAATCATCTCCGGTTTTATGCGCAGAACACTTTACCACTGCAATCTTTTTAGGGAGCTGTACAGATTCCAGGAGTTCTTTTACAATATCACTGTTTTTGATAGGAGAACCTGAAGAGGTCAGGAATCCCCTTTGCATCCACAGTTGGCCGAAATCGTGGATGATACCAAATCCATACTGTCTGTCTGTTATGACAGTAATTTTCAATTTCTTTCCAATTATGCAGGCTCTAGTTAGAGCTTTTAATTCTGCAACTTGTGCTGATTTTATTCCTTTCAGATAGGATGCTTCCAGAATTGCTGCTACAGTACATACAGCATAAGCAGCACTCAATTCTCCCATTCCATTTCTCAAACACATCAACAAACATCACACAATCAGATTCTTCTAGTGGGATGTCTTCTATGTCTGGACGGGGCTTCGTACTCAGTTCTGTCACATCCAGACAATCATGATCCACTTCATCACTCACTTCCTCATTCACACAACTGGGTAACAAGGTTGCCGGATTTATCAGGGTACATCTCACCACAGTCACATTCTCAGCACCCAAGATCACTCTCTCGTACTTAGTCAGCCGACTATAGGTAAGATGTTGGGTCCTAGTTTGTGTCAATAATATCTCCACCGAATGGGGCACATAGACTTTCACAGCATGTCCCATTACAATCCCTTCGCTCTGTTCCAAACTCACACAGGTGGCAGCCACTGCTTTTATACATTCAGGTAACGCTGCAGCCACTGAATCCAATACTGCAGAGAAATATGCAACAGGACATCTTGCCAACTTGTGCCTTTGGGTCAGCACAGACAAAGCACATCCATCTCTCTCACAACAATATAAAGCAAAATCCTTTCCATAATCTGGCATTCCCAAAGCAGGAGCCTGACACAATTTTGTTTTCAATTCCACAAAGGCTCTCTTACAATCCTCATAAATCTCAATTGGATCCTTTACATCCTTTCTGGTTAACCTCTGTAAAGGTTTGGCAATCAAGGAAAATCCATTAATCCACTGTCTGCAATATCCAACCATTCCCAAAAACATTCGCACCTCTTTCTGTGTTTTCGGGGGATCCATTTCTTTTATTACACAAATTCTTTCTGATGTCACTATTCTGACTCCCTTTTCTATTTCATGTCCTAGATATTGGACTTCTTGTTTGCAAAACTGCAATTTTGCAGGTGACACTTTGTGTCCTCCCTCAGCAAGGTGATTCAACAGGGCAATGGTGTCTGCAACACATGCATCCTGCGTCTTTGATGCCAACAACAAATCATCAATATACTGTATCAAAACAGAGTCTTCTGACAAAACCAAATCTTCCAACCACTTTTTCAAAATCTGATTAAAAATGGAGGGACTTTCTGTGTACCCTTGAGGAACTCAGCACCATGCCAAGATACGATCTCCAAACCTGAATAAAAAACAAATATTGGCTTTCCGAATATAAGGGAATGGAAAAGAATGCATGGCACAGATCAATTACTGTTTACCACTCTGCATCACAAGGAATCTGATAGAGTATTACTGTTGGATTCGGCACTATTGGACAGCATGGTATCACAATCTTATTAATTTTTCTAAGGTCTTGAACTATCCTGTATTTTCCGTTGGGTTTCTTTATTCCCATGATGGGCGAATTACAAGGACTACTCAGAATCTCTTTCAATATTCCTTGCTCAATCATTTGATCAATCACTGGTGTTATGCCTGCGATTACTTCTGGACTCATTTTGTATTGTGGGGTATTTGGATAAACTGCAACCTCCTTGACAGTAATTTGAATGGGATCTATGTCCTTCATCAAACCAACATCCTGTCCTGTGCAATCCCACATGTCAGACCTTACTAAAATTCTCAACTCTTCAGGTATACTTTCTTCCATGACAAGTGGAAACAGTTCATCCACTTCTGTCCCTTGCTTTGCTAACATCCTTTTATAGACAACATCTTCATCTGGGGTTTGAAAGGCAATACCATCAGGGGTACAATAGATGGTACAGTTCATTTTGCACAACAAATCCCTACCTAATAAATTCACTGGACTCGAATCGCAAACCACAACTTGATGCATATCTTTAAACTGTCCAATCTGTACTTCTATAGGCTTAGTCACTGGTGTTTTCATCTGCTTATTAGAAACTCCTACAACTTGGATATTTTCTCCCGAGAGGGGAAGGTTTGGTATTTCTCCTGCTCTCACAGTAGAACGGGTAGCTCCAGTATCCACTAGAAAAGTGACTTCATTTCCCTCCACCTTTCCGTCTACAAATGGACCTGATTGATCTACCTCTAGAGTAGCGCCAAGAACGCACTCTTCCTCCCCCCTCAGGCACCGTCACTGCATATGCTCCGAATCACACTCATCTTTCCGTACATAATATTGTGAAACCACTTTGTTCTTACCAAGTTGTTCTCCTCCGTAAAATCCTGTGTTGGCACTGTATCTTTGTACGTTTACACTATTGGGCAGGGGAGCTTGTGGCACCTGTATCTGTGGAGTAACTAATTGCTGTTGCTGATGTTGGCTCACCCCCGTTTCACTCTGCATCTGTAGATTCAAATTTTTATTTTCTACATTATTTTTCTGCACAATTCTACACTCATTCTTCCAATGTCCAATCTTTCCACACCCATGACAAGGAAATTTCTTTTCGCCTCTTCTCTACTTAATTGTCCCCAATTCTTTCCTCCATCAACTGCCTGATTATTCAAATTTTGCCCATTCATCTGTAAATTATTATTAATTTCTTGTTGCTCTGCTACCTTCACTTGTGCCCACATCATTTTCTCTTTCAACTTTTTATGCCTTGATTCAATAACGTCACTGCAGTATTTTGCATACTGCATAATTTCATCTATAGTCTTGCTTTGCCAGCATATAAAATGCTGCTGAATCATTTGACTAACCTCTGGTCTTAGTCCATATACAAATCGATATACAAAATGCCCCATGTCCTTATCTCCAATATTCTCGAAACCACTGTACTGTTTAAACACCTATAATAACCTCTCATAATACACATGTACTGACTCTTTTGGCTCTTGAGTAGTTCTATCTATCTTTACCCAATCTGTTTCCTTTGGTGAAATTTTAGTTTTAAGAAACGTAATCACTTGATAATATTTTTTCATTACCTCATCTGAAGGGGCACCTGTTTTCTTGTCTCGAGGATATTCCTCCTTCGGCCAGTCAACAGTAATTTTACACTCTGTCCATAAATCAGCTGGAACAACGATCTCAAATAACGCATCTAAATCCTTTAACAACACTTTTGATACTTTTACAAACCTATCAACTTGCTTATACCATTCCACTGGTTTCTCTCTTAATCGGGGAAAATCATTTGTGAATGATAAAATATCTTGTCTTGACCAGGGCACATGCACATATCCACCACCAGGCACTTCCCTCATTGGACACAATCTTTGTGTTTGTCCTGTTTCTGGAAACATAGATGTTTCCCTTTCAACTGTTCCTTCTTGCTTTCTAGTCCATCTTCCTTTCCATCTTTCCACATCTCCCCATTTTCTCAAGATATTAATTAATTCCTTAATTTGTAACTTTTTTCCAGACGTATTCAGACTCTCTAAGTCTTTATCTGAGAATTCCATTCTATATGTCTTCTGTAACACTTCTGACTTCCCTATATCTACTCCAAATTCCGTAGCAGCTTTAACTATTCTCTCATGCAGATTTTTTACTCTCCAAGTAATGCTTTTACACAAAAACAACAATTCTTCATCCCTATAGGTTCCTAGCCTATCCGTTTCTATGGTACCAATGATCAATTCTTCCAGATCTACTCTTAATTTGCTCACATCTATAGCCTGTGGTTTTGGTTTTTTCTTTTCTATTCCTCTTAACCACGCATCCATTTCCTTAGGAGAGGGACCAACTGGACTTTCTGTCTCTAAAACAATAAGCTTTTCTGATTCAATGGGGTTTGTCTCTTTGGAGTTTCAGCAATCACCTCGCAATTTGGAAGATCTATCAATGAAGTACTTGCGTTTGTTAACCCACTGTTGTCACTCCCTGTCATTGTCTGTCTGACATTATTCATTGGAACTGTTAAAGTATTCGCTTTTGTTATCATTGAATTATTCCCATATAGCGGAACTATAGGACCAATAGTTACTGGTACTGTCAAAGCTTCGGCTGTCAAACTCAATTGATTTATTTTCTGAGTCAATTCTTCTCTGGCTCTACTCAATACTTCTACCTCTTCTAATGGGGTTATTCTCGATACTGTTGGTACCTGACTGGTTTGTGCAATTAAAGGAGTTCCCGCTATAGGAGCACTCGGAGTTACTGTTCCTGAATTTTCTTGGTACGGTGGAGGTCTTTTACCCAAAATATCTTCTAACAATTCATCATCAGAGTCACTGTCACCTACATTTAAATGTTTCTTTTTCTCCGTACATTTTTTCCCCTTCTTCTTCGCCTGCAACCAAAACTGGGTATAATCCTTCACTTAGTCCAGCCTTTCTCCATCTTTTCATTCTATCCTCATGCTTTTCATGGGGAAATCTATAGACATACCTTCTGCCAGTTCTACACTTTTCTCTCTCAAACGTCTCCTGTTTCCAGTTCTCTAATGCCTCATATTGAGTCGTTCTGGGCTGTGGGTTTAAGAAATTCATTTGATGTCTCAGATTCTGTATTATTCTCATATTAAATGATCCATGTTCAGGAAATACTAAAACACTGTCATTCTTTGTATACTCTACCCATATTTTCCAAACATGTACACGTATGATATCCATACTCTAACATCATATACGATGCAGGGGTTTTCGGAGGTGGAATAAGAACCCCCTCTCTGGTTTTAATCGGCTTATCCTTTTTGAACAAAGACTTCAATTTGTCTTAATTTTTCTCCTTTGTATTTCTATGCTATTTCCTAATATACTAAGACTCATCCAATACCAGCGCGTTTCGCACTAACCAACCAATCAAATCACTGGAGCACTCTCTATTCTGACCAATGTCAGCGCAGCTTTTTCTGACATCAGTACCTACCCCTTCTACTGACCCTCCCTTTACAATTTTCAGTGCTTCGTACACACCCGTCGCTTGGTTCAATACCAGAGCGGCTCACTATGACGTCAGTATCGCTCCTTTCGAGCAGCCCTCCCTTTACAATTTGCAGGGCTTCGTACACACCCGTCGCTTGGTCCAATACCAGCGTGGCTCACTGTGACGTCAATATCGCTCCTTTCGAGCAGCCCTCCCTTTACAAGACAGCACGGTAAATTTTTCTAAAACTTTTCTCATCCAAAAATACGGTTAGTGACAACATAAAAACAATGCTACAATGTCTTTCCACTAAAAAGAGATAGTTCTTTACTCTTCAGAGTATACTTTCCCAGCAGGAAATAATAGCGCTTACTCGCTATTTTACCTTTCTCACAAGCTCGGGGAGGACCCGTTACTCCTCTGGGGATAAGACCAAGGTTTCACAGGAGGGCTTTTTGGCACAAAAAGGAGTCCTGTTACTCCCCCAGGGATAAGGCCAGAGTTTTTTCCCAAGGTGGACCATTCGCTATTTCAATCACTCTACTCTCACACTAAATGTTCCCTAATATAACACTGACAGCCCTCCATAGCTTTTCAGTATTACTTCAACAGACAAAGTAACTTCTGCAGTATTTCTCTTACCACACTCTTCCTGCCTATTTTCAGGCTAATTCCTTCCCGGGATTCCCAGGTATCTCTGTACCTGTGTTCCTAGACAACATAGAACAAGACACTAACTTTTCTATGTTAAAAATATATTATCAATAATCAATAATTTTCACCAAATCAATCAATAATAACCATCCTCTCGCTACCAGAAAACTGATCCAGCGCGAGACCTAAAACCGTCAGGGGTCACCTTCAATTCACCTCGAGTCAACGGAATATTTCAACTCATTCATGGGCCCTTCACACTTTCACACTAAGGGGTCGATTCCGATTCGGGCCGGAAATTTCTCCGACCGAGCCGGACCCGGAGAGATTTCCGACCGAATCGGACCCGTGCAGTCCGACCGAACGAGTACGATGCGTCCGTATGTTATCGGACTCGAGTCGGTCGGACTCCCATTGAAGTCAATGGGAGCCGGTCGTACAACGCGTACGCGGGCTCCCATTGACTCAATGGGTGCGAGTCGGACAAGTGCGCCCCTACAGCGGGTACGCGGCGAAGCGATTCGCGCCGTACACGCACAGGTAGGGGGACCCATGGGTCCCCCTGTGTGCGACTCGCGCGGCTACGCATACAGGGGGTCCGACACGGACCCCCAAAGTACGGCTCCGACAGCTCTTACGAGCCGGACGGCGCGGCTCGGTCGGACTGCTCGCGGCGCGCATCGTACTTACCCGGCCGGGAAACGTCTCCATTGCGCGGTGCGAGTCGAGTCCGAGCGAGTCGGTCGGAGCGGTTCGAGCCGGGAGCGAGTCGGTCGGAGCGGTCGGGATGCCCGGACGAGTCGGTCGGCGAATTCGCATCGTACTCGCTCGGCCGGACCCGCGTACGGTTCGGTCGGGAAACAGGGCTCCGAATCGGATCCGGTAAAGCCGAATCCGATTCGGTGCCCTACCGGCCGAGATCGGAATCGGCCCCTAAACATTCACTTTACCGGTGTCCCCAATTCACAATCTCGGTTTACTCGCGCTGTTATTCGCTTTTCCCTTACTATATTGAGAGTTTACACCTTCCGATAGGTTATACATAATCAATACCTTGTAACCTAGTAAACTCTCCTCCCTTTGGTCGATGGACCTCATTAGTTGAATTTGATTAATGGTAAACTTATAACTTTAATTCTTAAATCTAATCAATGAACAACAAAAAATACTGACACTGAATACATTTTATGATTTTTATGTAAGTAAATAAATCGGGAATTGATAAAGATACAGTGCAGTCACACATCAAATTTTACGAGAGAGAAACAGTATCAATAAAATAATGATTCGGAAACATCACAGTATAAAATGCAATCAGGAGTGGATAGGTTAAGAGACATCAGGTTTAACTGTGAGAGTCAGAAAACATACCATACACAAATTATGATATAAATTGAAACTGACAAATACACATACCTACAAAGGTTTCTAAGGAAAAACTACCCCTATGGCCAGTCGAGATAGTGGAGGTCTCCCATCTTAGGGTTGGGAAACAAAGTTCAGGTTAGGACAGTTGACAGTGAAAGAAAACAGGGATAACTAAACTCTCTGTTACTAACACATTTGCTAAATATTACCCTCTCTCCTCGTGGTTCTTCCGCAAATTTCCCGAAACTTACTAATCACTATCTTGTCCCTAGGACAGCAGCGGATAGGGCAGGAAGATTTATCAGGGGTTCTACGTCTTCTTCTATCAGCTCAAAGGTCAGCACTCCGCCCTCAGCTCTCCCTCAGCAGCTCTCGCCCTCAGCTCATCTCGCCCTCAGCTCTGATCGTCAGCTCTGATTCTTCTCCCCCCCGGGTACCCCAGTTATACCTTTTCATTTTACATATTCATCCCACTAATGTTTCAATATTCTCCAAACCTCATTCTGAGATTGGCCAAATCGAGGGGTGTCAGCATCGTCCCATCGCTCTTCCGACTAAACCCATCCCCATTACATCTTTTTTATATTGAAATCGCAACATGTATATTTTTCAACAATGACTTTTCAGTTTCAGAAGTTCGGGTGCCAGGTCCCACGGTCTCTTCTTCTCTTGGCAGGCTGACAGACACTTCCGGCAACCCGTCCTTGATACTCTCTCCTCGTCCGCATGGCACACTAGGTCACATGGATTTTTCTTGCGCATGCGTTCTGGCTCTACCTCATGGCCCGGACAACTTAGCAGTTGGGCCTATCATTTGTACTACGATAAACAGACAAAATCAAGCATTAGTTTTAGAGATATTATTTTTTCTGTTTACCACCCACTTCTACACTATTTCCACTTATGTTTTTTCTCTAGCAAAAGCAAAATAATAAGCAGCATGCTATTTTTATTAGTAGAAATCTCAAAATGTGCAATGTACAATGCGGTTTATTTATGCAATGTTAGGTTTTTTCGACGCGCAAATCAATAAACATGCTTTATTATCATAAAATATTAATTATTTTACTTCACACAAGCGCAAGGCATCTTTCCCCCATGTTCATGTCGGTGTATATTAGTTCATGCATTTATTAATAAAATCTTATTAGTACGGAGATTGATCCGAGCAGGTTGCTTACTGCAGCCCCACTCCATCAGTACCTTCATATCGAGTAAAGAAATCAGACACACTCTCATCTTTCTTTTGTCGGCAGGCTGACAATTTATCCCAATCCACCTTTCTTGGCGGAATAAGAGAATGCATGTACGTAATTATGCGACCTGGCAAGGCAATTATCTCTGCCCGAGGCTTATCAGCTGGCTTTCTTTCCTGATCCCATGCCTTTATTTGATCCCAAGTACCACCCAACTCCAGAACATGATCTTGAGTATGGACCTGTCTCCAAATATCAACCGGAACAAGAAGACCAAAAAACATTTCAATGTCTGCAAGAGTCATTACCGTCGAAGAAGCAGCTTCAGTCAACTCTTTGTAATAAGCAGTAGGATTCTTTCTGGGGTCAGGCAAATGAGTTTTAAGGGATAAAACCTTGCTCCTTTTCCATGGGGTATAAACCCATTGTTCTTGAAACCGAGCCGCTATACCCGCTCGAGTGACATTACCATGCTGATCAGTTAACTCTGGTATCTCTGGGTGATATATAGGATGAACCTCTCTCATCGGAAACTGAGACACTGACCTGGGACTTCTCTCATGCAATCTTCCCCTGTATGCAACTATTGTTGTAACATTAGCAAAAGCCTGTTCTGGCCCCAATTCAATAATATATACTCTGTCTCTAATGTCATATAAAATTTGAGGTGCTTCCGCTTCAAAGTGCTGTTGCCAAAGACCGATCAAAGTAGCAGACATATGTTTAAGGGCATGTTGTTGTATACAAGGCTCAACATCTTTCATAGTCGCCCAAACATCCTCTACACTATTGATATGATTACGGGCCCACTGCGCAGCCTGATTAGCTATTACCTGTTTCTCTTCATCTCCCACATCAGACCTCACTAACGGTTCCATGCGTTCCCTAAACTTCGTCCAATCCCTATCCTCAAATCCACACACCGGCGTCCTGCTACTCACTAAGGCCGGAGGATGAAAAACCACAGTGGGAGAGGCAACAGTAGTAACAGGTACTATCGTTGCTGATGGTTGTGTCGCAGGGGAAAGAGTTGGCGAAAGGGATGCTGAAATAATAGGTACAGCAGGAGTACTAACAGTCACAGTGGCCACAGACGGCAAAGAAACAGAAGAAAGAGGAGGAGGTGGAGCCGAAGCCACAGCCACTGACGTAACAATAGTGGACACAGGGACAGAGACAGTAGACGCAACTGTAACGGGTGGCTGTGAGGGCACTGAACAGTAGGATATATTCTCTGCGGGGCATATGGAGGTGGGGGTCGGGCATCCAACAATTCTTTCACAAAAGTATCATCTTCCTCCTGAGCCACATATGATTTGTCAATATGTAATCAAAATCTTCTATCCTCACATTCAATACCCTTCTCCTCCTTTTCCCTGTCATATGCCACAGCCTTCTGAGTCAACGTCTGCATTCTCCCTTTCCGGGCCTCTTTCTCTGCTTTCATTCGCCTCTGTTTAGCTGCTTTTTGCCACGTTCTGAGGGAATCAAACATAGACTGCCTACTTCTTTTCTTAAACAGTTGTTCTTGTAAATACTCAATCTTTTGTTCATCAAAAGTGCCCGTCAACGGACAGTGCAATTCGGCACTGTCCCTCAAATATTTGTGCCATAATGTACTAAACATAATAGTCCCAAGACCATACTTCACATACATATCAAAATTCGGAGTGCCTTCTGGAAGCGCCGGCTGACTTTCTTCCAATCGAGCATCAGTAGAGCAACAATGGCAACACAAAACGAACATTCTACTAAAGCTAGGCATTTTTAAAAGAGAACAGATTCACTATTCTGTGCCTAGCAAAACAAATACAATTGTTTTTGTCCCAAAGATGGTCCTTAGACCATACCAAATACAAACCAAAATGGTACCATATCCACAAAGAACCAGAACAAACTCACCTGATATATGCAGGTCAAAACAAATCTATTCTCCACTGCTGACTCTTCAGACCAAACGGTCAGATCGAAGGGTTTCGCCGTTCAGGACTCCAGTTGGGATGACCACTGGGCGAGGCACCGACCGGTCAGACAGAAGGGGCAGCTGCGAGTACTAGAAACTCTTTGGACAGGGATCCCTGATCCATCCATCCGACCCGACGATAGCCTCGGCCTCCCCCCCGTCCATGGAAGGGGAAGTGCCACTCACCCGAAGGAGTCCCTGTTCGAGCGCCCATTGAAGGAAATGGCCCGATTCGGGTCACTCGGGTCACTAATGACCACCTCTTTGCCTTCTACGAAATGAAGAGTTGGTCAGACAGTAGAGAACACAAACCAATAATAGTTTTTTCAAAGTACGCTCAGAGCGGAGCCCTGTCTGCCCAGTCGCTAAGAGTGCTGCAGAGAGAGTCTGACGATACATTATGTACATTTCAGAATCAATGAAAACCCACCCACCATGGAATTTTCCAGAGGGACGCAGCTGGACAGTAAATTACAAAGGAGTAAGTTTTGGTTCTGAGGCCGGGCACAAATTATCTATTCTCTCAAGGTTACTCTGCCTGTGCCCGCCACTAGACAAGTGGGAGAAGGCTTACATCTCAGAAGAAAGGTACGCGCTAATAAGAGCAATGCTTTCATTAGTGTGGCAAAACCCAACTCCGAAGAAACATAACCTAGAGAAGGCCGTTTCTCGGAAATAGAGAAGAATCAGTTTCAATTGTGATACAAAATGGCGCCCATACACAAAATGGCGCCGCGAATGCTAACTTGCGTAAAAGCAACACAAAAGCACAATTTTTAGTCTAACAATACAAGCAAGTTGCACAGTGACTAGTACATCAAATCATTTATTCCCCTGGCTAGCTGCCTAATTGCTTCTACTCTGAGTTTTTGTTGCTAAGACCTACTGGCACATGCACTTTGGACTTAAAGATGTTGGGAATTAAGGAGGAAGGGGTTTGTCACTTCTGGTTGTTTGTCCTACAAGAGTGAGAGTTGCTCTCGCCCCATTGGCTGCCGTTCTTCCTGTCCGTAAACTCTCCCACGCTTCTCACAGTTAAAGTTTTGCAGATGGTGGGGATAATAAGGTATGCCTGCCAAATTACTTCTTCGTGGATTCTTTCTTGTAAAACTATTGTGCATGTGTATTAAAGGGAAGGGAGACAAAGGATTAAGGGGCTTTCTGTCTGCAGGGAGTTTGTGCAGGAAGAGGGAGGCCGCTCTCTCCCCATAGGCAGACAGTCTTCCTGCCACTCAGTTCTCTTTTCCACTTCCCATTTTAACTTAGTACAATAAGGAGCACAATGTGTTCCTGTCAAATTGCTGCTATGTGAATTCTTTGTTGCTAAATCGTAATTGCAACTGCAATTTAGATGTTAAAGGTGTAGGGGATCAAGGAGAAAGTGGCTTAATTAGTGATTCTCTCTTCCCATTGGATGATTGCCTTCCTGGTACTTTGTTCCCTCTCCAACCTCTGCGTTAAAGCTTCACATACTCACGTTTTTCTTACCTGCTCGGGTGTATTCATCTTGGGTTTTTTTTTCTTTAAAACACTTTTTTAGTATCAATGAGGGTCAGCCATACAGAGGTAAAATACTTCTGGCATCAGTCAGCCGGTGACAATAGAGAAGGAGAGCACAAAAAATGATGATGGTGCATCCAGGACTGTAGAGGGCCACAACACAGGTAAAGAAATAGTGTATGCAACCAAATATCCAAATAGGGGAACAGTGGATCTGTGAGCATGGGGCAAGTAAACAATCAACCCTCCTAGTTCGTCCGCACATCCATATTACGTAACATAACAATTATAAGTCATGCTGTATGCAGCAGGTGCTTATACAGAAGAGTGAGGGACAGTCCAAGGCTGAGGGAGGGAGGACTGGAGATGGGGCTTGGAGCGGGTGAAGGGAGGGGAAGGGTGGTTGAGGGGCGTGTGGGAGTGCATTCGGAGTTGGAAAACCTCAGCGGGCGTGGTCCCTAGAGAACATCAAGGGGCGGAGCCGTCGATCCTGATGAAGGACCAAATGGCAGTGAAAAGATCCATCTGATCCTGTAGGGGGTATATAATCTGTTCATACAGTGCCATTTTGTACATCTCAACCAGCCAGTCATCGCATGTGGGGATTCGCTGCGATCTCCATAGCCGTTGGATACATAATTTGGTCGTAGTAAGTGCAGCAGTCAATAGACTGCACTCATGGCTAGTGAGTTAGGGAAGGTCCCCAGTATCATGAAGCATGACTAGCATGCCTGGTAGCAGTAGTAGAAGTTCCAGGGTGCAATTAAGTAGAGAAGTAATGTAGGTTCTCAACAGTGATATGGCCGGGCAGTCATAGAGGATATGGGTAGTGTTACAACTGGGAGCATAGCAGCGCCAGCACCATGAACCAAGCCTGGATCATCTTGAAGAGGCAAAATTTCATCCTGGGTTCACAAGCACCCCTGTCCAAGTCTGTTATCAAATCCGCCCCGTCCTGCTCTTCATAGCTTCTCTTGCCACATGACCCACAAAAGGGGTAGGTGGACATGATCCCCTTTCAGGATCCCCAGAGATTTAGGTATAGGGTGATAGAGGAGGCTAGAGGGACACATGGTTGGGCTTCTCTCCAATTTTGAGAGTAGTGTATTTGAAATTCCATACAGAGGTCTACAAATGTTCTCATTTCACCTGAGGTCAAAAGGTCATCCTGAGTCACTATACTAGTCTCCTTCCAAGAGCTCCAAAGAATGGATCTGTCGGCTACCTGGATAGCAGCATTATTCCACACTGGGGCTAGGAGATGTAGGTGGGTATGGCTCTGTATCTTATGTGCCTGGTTCCAGATCCGCATTATGATGAATGAGGTTGGAGGTGGGTGAAGCAAGGGGTTTATGCTTATACAGGAGGTCTAGACCAGGAGCACTATGGGTTAAGGCTCGCTCCATGGTATAACCAAAAGTGTAGTAGTGTTCGATGCAGGGCAGCCCTACACCCCTGCTCCGCCGGTGGGGATCATCTTAGAGGCCTTCAGATGTGGTCTCATGCTGCCCCAGATGAATTATCTGATATTCCTGTCAATAGAACGGAGAACAGAGGTCCTGACCAAAACAGATAACATGCCTAACACATAGGTGAAGCAGGGAGCCACAATCATTTTCACGGCTTCTAGCCTGCCCTACAACGATAAGTTAAGATGATTCCATTTTGTATATTCAACATCAGTTTTGGAGATAACCAGGTCAAGATTAACGGAGACTATGCCTTCCAGCCCTCTGGTGATGAAAATACTTACATTTCTGCCAGTTCCAGCAGAAGGGGTAATCAGCTATAGATGCCCTGGTCACGACATGGGACATTGCTAAACCTTGCTTTTATCCCAGTTGATTATTTAGCCTGACATGGAGGAGAAGGCCACAATGAGAGATAGTAGGGCTGGGAAAGAGTTGTCGTGGTCGAGTTCAGTGAGGGTAAGCAGAATATTGTATGCATACTGAAAAAGCTTAGATGGTCCATCTGGTGTGAGGATACCCACAATTCGAGGGGATTGGTGGATAGCAGTGGTCAGTGGTTCCAGTGCGAGGAAGAACAGCAGAAGCGATAGGGGACAGCGCTGACCGGTGCCCCTATGCATCGGAAAGGGGTCAGAAAGGAAGCTGCCACAGTAGACTAGTGCCCTGGGTAACTTATAAAACCACTGTATCTTTGCTATGAAAAGCTCCCCAGGTTCATTCGCTATAGGGTGTGAAACATGTAGTTCCATTTGATATGATCAAGTGCCTTTTCAGCATCAAACAAGAGGGCTCGGGTGAGCTCCTGCAAATCCTTGGACATCCATAAGAGGTGGGTGAGGGAGCAGAGGTGTTCCAGTTACGATCATCCCAGAACGAAACCCACATGAGATTGGTGTATCAGGATCGGAATAACCTATTTGAGCGGGCTGCCAAAATTGTAGCCACAATTTTGATGTAAGTGTTCAGGAAGGAAAATCTGGCAGTAGTTGTCGCATAGATTGGGATCCTTAACCTGGTTTCGGGAAAACAGTGATCACTGACATGTGTGACAAGGACCTGGTTCGTTCTGCTTCCTGAAATGAGGCATGGAGGGGGTCCACCATCTCTTCTTAGAGTCATCTATAAAATTCCCCTGGAAGCCCATTGTCTCCTGAGGCATTGTTGTATGGGGGCAAAAGATTGCCAGCTCCTTTTCCTCCATGGAGATCTCACTCTCCATGAGTGCAAGGCCGTCATAGTTGAAATGAGACAACGTCAAACCAGCGAAGAAGACTTGCTCTTGGGCCTTCCCATCCCCTACTTCAGAGCATTATAGTTTGGTAAAGTAGGCCACAAAAGTGTCGGCAATACTCTGTGTCGATCTCAGCATATGCCTGGAATTGTCCCAAATGGGAGAGATAGCCTTTGCAGCTTCCCTTTGTCTGAGTTGAACAGCTAGGATTCTTCCCACCTTTCTCCCTATTATATTCAACCTGCAACGTGTATAGGGAATTAAGGGTCATATCAGCAGCCTCTAGTAAACATTGTGTATCAGGAGAATGGCTGCCTCGTGTATAGCTAAGAATGTTATTTAATATCTCGCTCCAGAGACACCTGGAGCTGGGCTTTGAGCCTGTTTACCATTGTGATGTCTCTCATGATTTGGCCATGGAGGGTAGCCTTGGACATCACCCACAGGACTTGGGCCAAGTGAACAGAGCCTGTGTGTGCTTGTATGTATGTAGACATGTATGCCTTTAAGGGGGTCTTCTCTTGGGGTACTTTAAAGTGTGCGGTATTAAGGTGCCAGGGTTTGCGAGATGGTTGGTGAAGGCTCTTGCCAATAGATGAACTGGGTGTGATCAGCCAGAGAGGCCTCCAGGATGGTGCAATCTAGGACCATCGAAGTCACTGGTTGGGATGTGAGGAAGTAGTCTAGTCTTGAAAGAGTACCAAAAACACACTCTCAGATCGGCGAGAAGGTGCATATGTTGAGGAGGCCTTGGTCTCACAAATGTTACATAGGAAAGCCCAATCTCTGTTATGATGCACATCAATTGGGCCTATTTGGTCTAAAAAAGCATCCAGCGCCTGATTCCATCAACTCCCACTAATATATGGGATGTGCGAAGTTATGGGATGGGTCTGATGAGGCAGAGAAAAGAAAGAGGCCTTAAAGCCATTAGGGGCATAGAGGGAGCCCACACAGAACACTTTGGTGCCGACCTTGAGCTTGGCAAACACATACTGTCCTTCCTCATCCATCCATGAATGAAAAAATCCGTACAGGGAAGTTATTTTCAGATAAGATTGGCCACTCTGCAAGGTTAAACTGAAAAAAAATGATCTATTTCCTGCACAAAAGGTAGAAAAGCTGCCAGAGTGAAAGTACAAGCGTGATTCAGTACTACCATTACTAAGGGGGTAGGTAATAGAGTGAGCAGCAATTTCAGGGGGGGGCAGAGGCAGTTTCAAATTTTCAATAATTAGTAAGGAAGTTACAGTAATTAGTTGTGGAGCAAAAGTCCAGAAAGGAATATGCATAAAGTCCTTACTGATCTCACAGAGATTTGTATTCCTGATCTTGAAGGGAGTGACTATTTCATAGTTAATTTTAATAATAAGTTAAACTACACAGCAGACTCCTTTTGTTTGCTGAAGACGTATCCACAACATCTGCACAGTCGTACAGTAGCAGTGATGTGGAATGTGTTCAGGTGCTACTAGAAACCCAACAATGTAAGGAGGTTTAGTGCTGCTACCAGCAGAGTGGAGCAGGATAAACTCTTTGGGCCTCATTTATGAGGAAGTCACGCTGTGCAGCTTAGCAGGTCACCTTGCTGCGCTGCACTGCGTGACAAGGAAAGGGCAGGTATGTGCTGTATTTAAGGCAATCTGGGGCATTCCTGTCCTTTCCCTTGCGCTCGTGCCCTTTTGGCAGCCTAGCACCAATGCAGGCACCCTTGAACCTTCCTGCACAAAAAACAATCCCAGGAGGAATATTTCTCTTTCTATGCTTCCTGCAGTTGCAGCATAGATTAGGGGGCATATTATCAAGAACGGCGTTAAAATTATCACCGCTTTAGCGGCAGAAAACTGCTGCTAAAGCGGCGATAATGGGCTTGATAATATGCCCTGGAGAATTCCAATAGAAGCCCATGTTGACACCAGAACATGGGCTTCTATTGGAATTCTCAAAGGCATATTATCAAGCCCATTATCGACGCTTTAGCGGCAGTTTTCTGCCGCTAAAGCGGTGATAATTTTAACGCCGTTTCTTGATAATATGCCCCTAAATCCTGCAGTTTTCGGTGGCGACATCATTCCCTAGCAGAATGTTCAAAGTAAATAGAAGTCATTGGAAAATCAATAAGAAGGGAGTTGAGCTCCTGATCCATGTCAGATAGTACGGAAAGAAAGGAGCTCTAGACTGTGAGCAGGGTTGGCTCTTATATGCGGATCCACTCCATCACTTCCAGGGTGGTTTGGAGTCCAAGCAGAGCCGCACAACACCAGCTGCAAGTATGTGGGAGCACAGCTTCAAAATTCCCTGGATCCAGTCTGGTGCCAGGGGAATATTCTAAGGTGAGGACTCTGCAGTTAGAAGTATCTGTCAGAAAATGAAGGATCGGAAATGATCAAGCTCTGCTGGACCTATAGGAGGGCTGAGCAACTATCCAGTTTTTCCAAGGCGCCACCAACGCCCACCATCAACTCATCAGAGAAACGAGGAAAAAAGCGATTGAAGACAGAATCTCCACCCACGCGCACAACAGCAAGGAACTCTTCAGCATCATCAAGGAGTTCGCCCAACCCACTAGCGAGTCTACCGACATCCCTACCTCACAAGACCTCTGCGACAAACTCAGCACCTTTTTCCACCACAAAATCAAGAGCATCTACGACAACTTCGACGAAGACAACCAACACACTGAACCCTCACCAACCACCCCCGACACCCAGAAACCAGCGATTGACGACTGGACAGCCCTCACCACGGAAGACACACTGAAGACAATGAAGTCAATCCACTCAGGGGCCCCCACGGACCCCTGCCCCCACCACATCTTCAACAGAGCCGCCGACACCATCGCACCCATGCTCTGCCACACCATCAACCGCTCCCTGGCGACCGCCTCGTTCCCCGACGACTGGAAACACGCCGAGGTCAACCCCCTCCTAAAGAAACCCTCAGCGGACCCCACCGACCTCAAAAACTACAGACCCATCTCCCTGCTCCCGTTCCCAGCGAAAGTCATCGAGAAAGCCATCAACAGCCAACTCGCCACATTCATTGAAGAACACAACATCCTCGACTCCTCCCAATCCGGCTTCAGAAAAAACCACAGTACGGAAACCGCCCTCCTCGCCGCAACAGACGACATCCGCACCCTACTGGACAAAGGAGAAACAGTAGCCCTCATCCTCCTCGACCTATCAGCGGCGTTCGACACAGTCTCCCACCGCACCCTAATACGCAGACTCTACGACGCAGGAATCCAGGACAAGGCCCTCGACTGGATCCGCTCCTTCCTCTCTGGCAGGACGCAGCGGGTCAGACTCCCCCCTTTCCTCTTGGACCCCACACCTACCACCTGCGGAGTCCCCCAGGGCTCCTCCCTCAGCCCGACGCTCTTCAACGTCTACATGGCTCCACTCGCCCCCATCGTCAGAACCTACGTACTCAACATCGTGTCGTACGCAGACGACACCCAGCTCATCCTCTCCCTATCCAACGAGCCCACCACCGCCAGACGAAACTTTCGAGAAGGCATGGAAGCCGTCGCCAAATGGATGAAAAACAGCTGCCTACAACTAAACACCAACAAAACAGAAGTACTCATCATGGGCCCAAACCCCGATGCCTGGAGCGACACCTGGTGGCCCCCCGCCCTCGGAAACCCGCCAACCCCCACGGACCACGCACGCAACCTGGGAATCATCCTGGACTCCGAGCTCAAAATGGACCGCCAGATCAACTCTGTCTCGTCTTCCTGCTTCCACACCCTCCGCCTCCTTCGTAAGACCTTCAAATGGATCCCCCTCGAACACCGAAAGACCGTCACTCACGCCCTGGTCACCAGCAGACTCGACTACGGCAACGCACTCTACGCCGGAATAAACAAAAACCTCACCCGCAAGCTACAGAACATCAGACCAGAACGCCGCCGCAAGACTGGTCCTCAACCTGCCAAAACACTGCCACATCTCCCAGCACCTGCGCACACTCCACTGGCTCCCTGTCGAGGCGAGAATCACCTTCAAGATGCTCACCCACGCACACAAAGCCCTCCACGGCACCGGACCAGCATACCTGAACAGCCGACTCAAATTCCACGCACCCCAAAGGACCCTACGATCAGCCCAGCTCTCCTACGCCGTGGTCCCCCGCACCAGAAAGACCAGATCGGGAGGCCGCTCCTTCTCCTTCCTCGCGGCCAAAGCATGGAACGCCCTTCCGCTCCACCTCAGACAGACAACATCGCTCCCCATCTTCGCAAGAAACCTCAAAACCTGGCTTTTTGACAGACCCCCTCCTTGATGGATGGAACCTGCACCCCCCCCCCAGCGCCTTGAGACCCTTACGGGTGAGTAGTCGCGCTTTAACAAACCCCTGATTGATTGATTGATACTACCCCTGATCGCTGGCAGTGCTTTTTTAGAAGACTTTTATATAAGAAAGGGAATCCAAAGGACCCATCCAAATACTCTTTTATTTAATTATTGATGGGGTTCAAATATATTTCCCAAGATAGTTATAATCTTTATGAATGAGTGAATGAAAATAAACTACATTCAATTGAGCAAGGACGGTTCATAGCAGGACAGTTCATGAAGTGGGATTTGTTTTTATGCTTCATTGTTTGCGGGGCAGCATGAGATCTGGGTAATAGGAATACCCTCTGATACAAACTAGATGATCAATCAATTTTAGTGGGAGTACTGCAATGAATTCAGTGCTTGATTACAAACAGCTGGGCCCATGCAGTGATCGATATGAAAGACCGTTCAACAGACTGTATCCATGTCAATAATGGACTTGATCAAGGTTATGTCAGAGGACCCATTCTTTTTGGTGTGTATCTTGCTGACTTACTGTATATTTTGTTAAGTACACATTTGTTCTCACCTGAAGTTGGAAATAATCATATTCTCTCTTTTTATTATATGGCGAAGATCTGGTGGTCATAGATTATACATTAGGGTGGATGCAAAGAAAATTGGAACAAAATTGCAACGCAAGTAAGTTAAACGTAGAAAAACAAACTATTGATTTTCGGAGAAACAATTGAATGTTGCACTTTTCTTGGTGGGTGGATGATAATAAGTTATAATTAGTAAACCAATATACATTTGAGTTGCTTTTTTAAATTCTCAGCTAAAATCGGTTTGGTAGGGATTTTATAGGCGACAAGTATAAAATCCCTACCAAACATAAACAGTTTAATTTGGTTTGAGCACTGGCATGGAGGTCGTTCACTAGAACCCCTTTGGAAGACTTTAAATTAACGATTCCCTTCTTTCATTATGTGGTGCTATGGGTTTTTGACCGCATGGATTTGCTAATATTAGAAGGTTTAGCCTTAAAACGTTTGTTCAAAATCCTATCCAGTGTCATGCTGGAGATAGGCTTACCATTGTAAAATCCTAGTGAGCAGGCTGGGGTCTCGAGCTGTGTTTTTTTTATTTATTTATTTATTTAATGGAATTTTATATAGCGCAAACATTACCCGAAGGTGTCAGAGAGCTTTACAAAAGAACTAGTTGCGTTACATAAGGACTTTGGATTACATGAGTTACATAAGAGATACAAACAGAAAAAATTGCAAATGTATAAGTTGTAAAGTCACTCAAGGAAGAGATACAAACAGATAAACTCTGAAATCATATAGGAATGGTAGTAAGTACAAAGGTCTACTACATATACTAGTGGTTTGAGTTATATATATATACAAATTGCAAATTCACTTAGGATTACATTTAACAGCGATTAGGCTTGGACAATTATATATTACATATTTACAGAGCAGGAAATTCTTGCCATCGTTCAGCCAGGTGTTCAGGTGGTGTTGCACTCAAGGGTGGTGGTCTTGGGTCTGGAGGGATCCCTAAGTTGCAGATGTCCATAGGAGTAGAAGGCCGGATGGTGGTGGGGGAAGCAGCATGCTGGATCCCCGGGCTGATCTTGAGGTCATGCTGGGCTCCATCTTGTGGATAGAGGAGGGCGCTTGTGTTGCCTCTACCAAAACGAAAAGTTTTGATAAAATCTCTGCCAGGTGTTGGGGATGCTTCAGGTAAGGCCAGAGTAAGTTTTGAAAGACATTTGTCTAAGGTGGGAACCGATTTGGGAAAACGTTCCTGGTTTTAATTTGATGATCTGGGTTCAAATTAAATCCCACCTCAGCCGTTAACCAACTAATTAGCAAATAATATCTAAGCTGGTTAAGTGCCAGATCGTAAGTACAATTCAGAGCAGAATGGCTGCGGAAAGGTTTTGCCGGCCTTTACGTTTTTAACACAATGTTCTGTATCACTGCAAAAAACTGTATTCCATAAGGGAAAATAATTCTAAATTCTAACTGGCAGAATCACATGTAGCAAGCAAATAATAAATGATGAGATGGTCTAGAAGTGCTCTTTGGCTTAATGTTTTCAGTATTTAAAATATACTTGTTCTTTGGACGCACTGCACTGCAAACTTTGAAACCGATGGACATGGCAGAGAGTTAGTGCTAAAGCATGGTGGCACGTTTTAAACAGTAAGTGCAGGTGGAGCAGTGACACCTGCCTCAAGGTGAAGCAATTAAAAAAACATTTTAAAATTGTGCAACAGACAAATATCCACAAAGTCAAAGTTCTATCGATTAATATATTTAGATGGGATTTGATTCTCCAGAATTTTAAAGAAACAGTTTTGTTTTTGTTTTTTACTAGAAAAGCTGACGTTTCACCCTCCTCATATGTCAGAAATTGCACATGATCATCATCAGGACAATTAATTAATTAGGTTTTTCCCAAAACTCTGCCACCATTCTAGTCAGAGACCAGAAAGGCACACATGACAGGCCATGAGATCAAGATAGTTTACCAAGCACCAGATTCAAGTAGGCTCTTCATGCACTAATGGTAGTGTGATGACTCAAGTCAGCCCATGATTGGTGTATGTCATCATGCCGCAGGTGCATGCATATATGACATGCTCTGGGGTAACAGAGTGCACTGCCACAGGTGAGACAGTCACAGACAGGTAGGGGATGTTTCACCTGTATTACACAACAGCTTATACAGAGACCTCCCCACATACCTTTCTCAAAACTCCTAAGACTTTAAAACCGGCCAGTCTATTCTTTATATAGTTAAAAACAAATCATAATGGGCCTTAAATCTTTTCCGTTGCTTACAGTAAAAGAAAGACCAACCTCCAAAAACTATCTGCTCAGTGTGTAAGGTGCTCCAAAGTCCATCAACGGAGTACATTACAAAACGTTTTTGACCTAGCTACCAACCAGAAGATTCAGATCAGTTAATAGATGTCTACTGACAGCCATCCGAATGGATAAAAGATGCATGATGGCTGAACCTTCCATGTGCATGGCCGCTCCATGTGGAATTTCCTACCACTAGATCTGAAAATTGAGGATGACTTTTCCAAGTTAAAAAAAACCCTACTGACTCACCTATTCTCTCGAGCATTTGGATCATCCAATCTTCTTTAAGACATTACTCCTCAGTTGGTCCTTGCAGTACTAGCAGCTGAAATGCTTAAGCTGGCATGGATTCTTCACTCACATGCCTCCTTTATTTGAATGATTCATTATCTTTTTGGGACATGTTCGGGGGCTAGTGGCTGTGACATGCCTTATCTCTACCCGATAAACTATTTAGTATAAACAATAAGGTATTTGTGTGTGTGTATGTCTATGTGTTGTCTGAGTGTTTTTTTTTTATATGTGGGGGCTGCTCAGTAAAGGTTTTTTTAAAATATTTGAGTCTGTATATGTGCCTAAACCTTTAAATAGAGTAATGTTTGGTGATGTAAATCTGTTTTTTTCAGTGTCTGAATCTGTGTATTGATTTCCAGGAATCGGTAATCAGTTTCCCTAGAGATATATTTGTGTATATTTGAAAATTTTGTGTGATGGTTAGCAGATTTCTGTCCAATTGGTTCTGTTTATTGGCGGATCTGTGTACATGTCAGTTTGCGTCGTAGTGTTACCTTTATGAATTTTATTCACAGGCAGAGCAATCCCCACCACAGAGGAATGCGCGCACATGTGCACACACACACACACATGCGCGCACACACACACTCCCTCTCTCTGTATCTAGCTCTCTCTAGCAATGTTATTAGAATGTAAAAACACGTGTCTATGTGAATGAGAATATGTGTGAATCTTAAATGGATCCGTGTGTTTAACACTGACATACATACAAATAGGAGGCTATGTGTATGTTGAATAGTATTTGTCATATGTACCGATTTGCCTCTGTAACAAATACATCCACATGTGTCTCTGCCCCCTGTTTTGACACTCTACCACATGGGGATCTCTGTTAATGCCTTATTCTCAGCACCTAACAATCAATTGTTGCTGACATATCAAGTTAAACCAGAGTCCATGTGCACTTGTCATCAGCTACTAGACAAAGGTCAACAAGGACAGCCAAAGGAGCAAGTTCATAGAGGCAAATTGATGGAAACCTACCTAGGAGCCATCCAGGATATTATGATATTCTAGAAAACTACGAATCTATGAGGCTACATGAACCTCCAGATATTTTGCTACCACTGCCATTAGCAAGGTAATAGGACGGTAATTGGCAGGTGAGAGAGAATCCAGACGACCATTTTTCAGAAAATAAATAACAATTACTTTTTAAGAGGACCAGGGACAAAGCCACTGCATAAGGAGACAATGATAATATCTTTAACCTCCAAGAAACCATGTCAGAAGACAGTTGCCGCCTTCTCCATCAAATTAACAGTGGACAGCAATCCACCCACCTGCCCCCCAACCAATAGTAGAACTTGGAAGTCTCAAATAAGGCTTGGGCCCTGTAGGCTTTGTCAGTTTCAGGACAAAGTGAGAAAAATGCTGCTAAATATACTCTCTTTGTATGTCCCCACATATCTGTGCACAGCTTACTTGTAAGAGGCCTCCTTCAAAACAACGTTGGTGCAACCAGGAAGGCTAGGTAGTGTTGCACTGGCCTGTTAGGCATTCTCGCCCTCGGGCACTGCGAGATGGGTCAACTTGAAAGGGCCAGTGTGTGGTCTGCTTGTTTGGCTCATGGGCTGTAACAGGAGCAAAGGATAGCCATAACCTAGCAGCAGAGAATGGAGACTGTAGACATGAAAGAATGAGGGACAGATCCATAATCAGTATGCATGCATGTATATATGTATGTATGTGGTATTTCTATAGAATGAACCTAGCCATAAGGCAGTGAATGCTGTACAGGGACGAAGACACGTATAAAGTCTATAAGTGATAGGAGACATAGCTGGTTTGCAGGCTTTTATTATATTGTGATACACAGTAAACCAGGAGGGGAGCAGTGAAATGGTCAGGGATTGAAAAAATTAGTGGATGAAGCATATTAAGTGTGTTTTTCTGGAACAGTGTTGTACATGAAAATATAAGAATTAATAATAAGTTAGATAAACAGGTTTCCTTCTGAGCCTTTGAACCTTGCATGCCTCCAGGACTGTAATTAAATACTTTTAAATAATTCTCAATCTCTAATCAGACCCATCCGAAGGGACCTTCTACTACCAGCAGCATTTTTCGTTACTCGAATAAGCTTCACTGGGACTCTCTTTACGGCTGTCGGTGGCAATGGTTCTCCAATCACCGGTGACTGTAGACCACTGTCTTGGGATTGCTTCATTTTAGAAATAAAAACAAAGACTGAAACCAAACTTCCATCCTAGGACAACCACCTTTTTCATCATTGTTCAGCTTCTCCAATGGCTCTGTCCTACATTTGTCATTTGGAAAACGGTCACCAAGGAGGCACGCCAACCTTGGGGTGCTGTAACACAAAGGCCTAGAAGCCCATGGGTATACAGAGCTCTCAACTGACCACAGATGTCACTGGTTCCAACTAGCTGGCTAGCTACCTGGGTGCTGGACGTCCAACAGGGCTGATAAAAAAAAAATGAGCAAGGAAATGGAGAAAACTAATCAAAGGCAGCACATAGAGAGGCTTGATTGACAGGTGGAGCCCCCACTATCTCAACTGTACTTGAAGGGGTTGATCTCTCCATCAGCTGTTCTCCATCACTGCTGTTGGGTACCATGGTCTAAGAAGATCTTTGCAAACATCTAGTGGAGATGCGATTTAGTCATCAGTGTCCAACTCATACTTGTGGTGAAGGTAGTGTGGGAACATAATTGAGCACTCAATAGTGGTGCAGGACACTTTGGGTAAGGTTGGGGGTTTGACACTGGGAAAGGGCAGCTGCATGGCATGCAAGCAGAGCTAGAGCAATTGTTAGCGTGACCCAAGGAGGAAGTGTGACCCATGAGTCTCCACACACATTAGGTGCTGGGGTGCATGCAGGGCCCAAGTCAAGAAGATGTTTAATGAGCTCCTGGTGGACTCCAGTTTATATGCACAAAGTCGAGCAGTTGGATGAAACCTCACTGCCATTTATTATCCAGTGCAAATCAAAATTTCATAGTGACAGCCATTCAGGTTAGGGTAATGTTTCCCTCCACAGAGAGGAATCTGGGAAGTCAGGAGACACTCCTTGCATGGAGGGTTCCAGGTGAATCCTTCAGGCACTTCTCTGATGGAGTCCGATATATGCATTGCCTCTATGCTAGCTGAAACAACGGAAGAGCAGAAAAACATGTCAGGTAGGGTAGTCTTATGAGCCACACTTATGCTTCATTTTACAATTACCATTTTTTCATTATAGTAACCCAAGGGGCATATTTACTAGAAACTGGCGGAGTGACGTGTTACGCCAAAATTGGTAACGCCGTGCTCCGTCAGTTTCAAAAGGCAGGGATGCGCTGTATTTACAAGAATGCGGCTCACCCCAGCGTTTCCCCTAGCACTGATGCTAAAGAAGCTGCCTAGTGCCAGCGCAGGCACCCTTGTGCTATGTTGCAAGGGTACCTGCGATGCAGGAGTGATTGTATATGTGCAGGAAGAGACACCTTCCTGCACATAAACAATCTTTACAGGCGAGTTGCTGTTTCTTTGTGTGCTGCAGAATGCAGAACACATGGAAAGAGCAAAATCCGAGGAGAAATTAAACATTTCTCCTCATATCGCCTGCTTGAGACCAGGTATTTCCTGGCGATATTTTTGGTGCTGCCCCATACCTTGTAAATATGGGGCATCGAAAAAAAGCAATGGGTGTTGCGGCGAAACGCCCACTGCAACACACATTGTACGCCCCTTTCACGCTAAGTGCTGCATGAATAGGGTCATTATTTACAAAGCGGCGTTAAGCCACATTAAGTGGCTTAACGCCACCTTGTAAATAAGACAAAGGACTTAATGCCACCAGAACATCTGAAAAAATTGATGTTCTGGTGGCGTTAACTCTTATAAATATGCCCCCAAGTTTGTCCACGGGAGTCACCATGTCTGAATGTTGAGGGTTTCCTAGGGATTGCATGTCTCACAAACTGACAAAAAGCAGAAGAGATCCAGGCTAGCAGCTAGGGATAAAAGAAATATGGTATTATGCTGGTACTGGACTTTCATGACAACATAAGCACTCAGTGTTCAAAGGATGAATTAACCATCACATGCAGGAAAGAAGCAGAAAGGCTGTAGAGACTTTGCAGAATCCTTCCGAGGGAAGAGTAGCCCAGCGTTTCTGTTGCAGTAGGGTAGAGTGATGTCTCCAGCAGTTCGAGACCTGCTGATGCTCAGTGCAGGCTGTTCATAACTCAGTCACCACCTTAAGAGTATTCAAACAAAGTTTCCTGGACACAGAGGGGCATAATACTAAGGTCCGGCGATAATTATCGCTCAGCGCGCTTAGCGCGAGGATAATTATCACCGGACTAACGCTGAATTTTATCACTGAGATAGCGTGCTATCAGCAACGCTCATCTCAACAGTGATAAAATTGCAAGCGCTAACTGCCAAATGTGCGATTATCGCTGGAAATCCAGCGATAATCACACAACTTTTGGCGATAGCTTGCTGATAGGGCAGGACAGACTCAGCCATGATATCCACCTTCCATTGGATATCATGGCTAAGTCATACTGAGAGCAGGCGTTAGAAAAGTAGCGCTAACCCCGGTTAGCGCTACTTTTCTAATCGCTCTGCATGTTCGCCTGCAGCTTGATAATAGGAGAAATGTCGGTTAGCGACATTTCTCCTGTTATCCTGGGAAGGAACGCCCACTTTGCATCTCATTAGAGATGCAGAGCGAGGCGTAGGGAAAACGGGTGCTAACATGCGTTAATGCATGTTAGCACCCGCCTTGGTAATAGGGCGGTAATATTATCTCCGCTTTTTTGGCTCTTAAAGCCAAAAAAGCGGAGATAATGGCCCTTGCTAATATGCCCCAGAGTGCCTAAGAGAGAAAACATATATGCCATGACTTTACATAAAACGAAAACGCTTTGTGGCTTGCAAACTTGTTTGTTATTTGTTGTTGTTCTTTTCTGGCAGCGACTGCCACTGCAGCTTGTGAGTTGTGAAACAGCGATGGTTACGATCTACTGCTTTTATTTGTTAGGCTCTGATGATCGGTATTGTGACCCTATTTATTTATAATGCTGCCACTCAAAGCACATTGCACTTTATTGTAGTTTGCGCTCTGTATGCTCATGCTAGGAAGTGATTTCTGTGCACTATTTTTTACTCTTTTTTATATGAACTCCTATAAGGAGGCTTTCGAGCGATTGCAAAGGCAGGAGAATGAGAAGATTTGCCTGGCAGTGAGAAATTTTGTCCGCCTTACACTGGGGGTAAAAAACAAATACGGTTCAATAGCAGGAGTGGCCTGTGCAGGTAAGAGCGGTGGGCGCTATGGGGCCGGGTTGGGGGGAATTCGAGAGACAACCACGAGGGAAAACTAAATAAAAAAATTTCCCTCGTCGTCATCTGTCAAAATCACCCCCACCCGGCCCCACTGCACCACTGCACCACCGCTCTTACCTGCACGGGCCACTCCTGTTCAAAAGAACTACCCCACCCCTATCGTATTTGTATGTTAGGATCTGATTTCACTTTTGAATTTTAAACTTTTAATCTATAGCATGAGACCTATTGGCCCTTTTTATATGTTTTATGCATCTTATCAGATATGTAATCTATGTTGTGTCTTTTCTGAAAATAACTGAATTATCGCCGAATGAGATTTGAATTATGTATTCCTGCTATACCTATTTATGGGATATTTTTTATCATCTGTGCTTTTATGGCAGTAACTGGCCGAATTAGGAGGCATATTAGCAAGAACGGCGTTAAAATTATCGCCGCTTTAGCGGCAGGAAACTGCCGCTAAAGCAGCGATAATGGGCTTGATAATATGCCCTTGAGAATACCAATAGAAGCACATGTTCTGCTGTGATCCTGGGCTTCTATTGGAATTCTCAAGGGCATATTATCAAGCCCATTATCGCCGCTTTAGCGGCAGTTTCCTGCCGCTAAAGCGGCGATAATTTTAACGCCCTTCTTGCTAATATGCCCCAAAGTTTTTGTGACTGGCCCTATTTATCAATACCCATTTACACGAGTTTGACCAGCACTGACATTAGAGATGTTTTCGTCTACATGGCCAACGTGTGAGTACACAGGAGTTGTTAAATGTGTGTACAGGTACTTCTTAGCACCTGTTTTTAGTTTTGGAGACAGGATAGGCATGGGGCAATTGTTAGAAGTGGTAAAGAATGGATTGATTATGAGAAGTGATGCCTGAAATCCTCCGGTCTGGTCCGAACAAGAGGTGTTGCCTGTTGCCTTTTGCCAGTCGCCAGATGCTGTGTGCTGGACTGATGTCTTGTTATTCTGTTCCAATTATTCACCAGGGGACAGGTTCCCACCATGGCTTTCCTTTGATTGTCACCCTGGTGATTGACAGTGACAACCCCTCCAGTAAGGCATCACAGATGTCTGCGGTCTGCCAGGAATGAGCAGTGATTGTGCGTGTAATCTGTGCACAGTTCTCTAGTATGTTTCTTCGAGCAGGCTGTCAGTAATGGCGCCTGTTATTTTGAACACAAAGGAGGGGATTTGCCAACATCGGGCTGGAATCTGTATATTCCGCTATATACACAAGTGACATTCGGGAGCTACGACAGGAAATCAGTAGCCTTTCATTAGCCGGACTCCTGTACCTTTCGCTCTGATTGAGTCCTCAGGCCAATCAATGCAGGATTAATTTGCTTCTCCAAGGACAGAAGAGCACACTCAAGACTGCCCCTTTGGACCACTGCTTAGGAGCAGGCGTGAGGTAGCCATGGCAACAGCCAGAGGAAGCTGTTAATTGGTGGCCATATTTAACTGACTGGAAGCCGGACCGAGACCCCAGGGTGCTGGGTCCATTCTCTCACTTGGTCCATGTATAATGAGACGTTCCTCGGGCCGCAGGTGGCCTTCGTCTTAGGATGCGTTATTGATTTGTAGGGTTGGGGCAAATAATACCACATCTCTGACTTCTCTGGCTCAATTATGTCATGACTGTAAACGCAAGGCACCACAGGCCGCTGTTGATTCGGAGATAAAACTTCCGGGCAGCCCAAGCAAATAAGACTAGAAACACCAAGAAGGCCTAGCTATGCTAAAATATTTTCCCTGCATTCGTCCAGGTAACTTGGAGCAACACGTTGCAAAACAGAATAAACAACAGTGATGGATCAACTTTCACTTGCAAAAATAATTTTGCACTAAAAGTAGACCCTCGAGGTGCGCCATACCCTTGTTAAAGTATGCAAGGAGCATGTTAGGGGCCAGTTCAAAGACCTTGAGATTTGACACTGCTCTACTAAATTACCATGATGTGGCTTTGTCCCAAATCCTAATGTCTGGTAAATGCTGACTGTAAAACATTGGGTTACTGGTTGACTGAGCTGTGAGCCCTGGCCAAGCAGCAACCACAAACCTTGTAAGGATAAGGCACAAGCAACACCAGGTTAACCTGTGCTCAACCCCCTGGTAGCTTGCACAGAGCAGTCAGGCTTAACTTAGAGGGAATGTGTAAAGTATTTGTGCAACACTTCAAACAGTAAAGCAGGGAACCCACCACACAAAAAGGATTCCACGCCTAGTTAGAAAATAACTGCAGCATTGTGATTGGTCTGAGCGCCGTGACATGGTGCTCAGCCAGGGGCTGGAGGGGTGGACATGTTCTCCATCCAGGCTGTAATGCAGCCTAGTGGAGAAGGGAAAAGTGCCCATGACTGGTTTGGGCGGCCCGAGAGTGCCGACCAAACAGTCATTGCGCACTTAGAAGTGGGCAAACCACTCCTCCCCTGCCCTGCTCTGTTAGCAGAGCAGCCCGACCACCCGCCCTCCCACAAAGGAAATATAGAATTGTAATAACTGAAAGTTATTACCATTTTATGTTTTTGCTTCTCGCACTGCAAGAAAGCAGTGGGCGACGCTCCTCCGCCATAGCGGTGGAGCCGCCAATGCTAAAAGCACAAAGCGCCAACCGCAGCTATCTGGTCACGCTCCACCAGGTCAAACTCAAAAGTTCAGGCGGACTCCGATGGACCGCAGGTCAGATACAGCCCCAGGTTAGTCCCGCTGAAGGTTTACCTTCTCAAGTTTTGTGCCAAGAGTACCGTTCGCATTAGAGATGGCCACGAGGAGCAAGAAAAGCATTGCGGGAGGCTTTCGGCATGGCGCGAAGAGGAGGCTGGGCATCATGGAGAGGCAGGCTGGTGCTTCACATTGACGGTTCCCTGTGGGTGGTTGATGCATCTGTGTGAAGATATGGGCGGGGGGCAGCTCACGCTGGTTTTTGGTGTAAGCGATGTGATCTCGGTGTGTACAGGCCAGTTTTTGGGGTCGCGAAGAGCCAGGCCCTGAGAGGCACCATTTGGGGGTCATGAACTCACTGCAGTTGTATCCAGGAGCTGTTTGGGGAGCCTTTTATGTCCCTGAGGCTCAGATCAGAGGCAAGCAGACTAGCCCTTGGAATCACTCTGAGGTCCTAGCTTCGAGATAATGCTGCAGGTCCAGTTCTTCTTCCCCAGGCAAAAGAGTAGCAGGCAACAAGTTAGCCCTGCAGGGCGGCAGTTTCTTTAGAGCAGCAGTCCAGAAGAGCAGTAGTCCTTATAGCAGAACAGCCAGGGGCACCGTGAACCCCCGGCTTTAGCAGCTTGAGCGGCCGTGTAGTTCTTAATGGGCCTCTTCTGTCTGCAGCTCTGCAGACAAAGGCTCTTAATCAACTTGAAAGGGTGGGTGGGTAAGTGGATGGATGAATGGATGGATGGGTGAAAAGCTAGTTGAGTGAATGAATGGATGGGTGAGGAAAGGGTGAAAGAGTGAATGGATGGGTGAAAAGGTAGATGGATGAGTGAAAGGATGGGTGGCCAAATGAGCGGGTGGCTGGATGGCTGAGTGAATGGGCGGATGAATGAGTGGATGGATGGGTGGATGTTTGGGTGAAAGGGTGGATGGATGGATGAGTGCATGGGTGGATGAATGGATGGGTGAATTAATGCATGAGTGGATGAGTCAAAGGATGGATGGCTGAGTGAAAGAGTGGATGGGTTGATCCGTGAAATGGTAGATGGGTGGGTGGGTGGGTGGGTGGATGGATAGATGGATGGGTGGGTGTGTGGGTTAATGTGTGGGTGGATGGATGGGTGAAAGGGCGTATGGATGGATGGGTGAAAGGTTGAGTGAAAGGGAGGATGAATCGAGTGAAAGGATGGATGGATGAGTGGATGGATGAATGGTAAAATGGATGAATGGTAAAATGGATGGATAGATTTGATGGATAGGTTTGGAGCTGAATGCATAGGTTTGAACATTGGCATTGTGAACCCACTGCTTTAGCAGCTAGAGTAGGAGTGGAGTTCTTTATGGGCCTCTTCTGTCTGCAACTCGGCAGACAAAGGCTCTAATTAATGTGTGAGGGTGGGCGAGTAAGTGAAAGGATGAATGTATGGATGGACGTGCGAGTGGTGTATGGAAGGATGGATGGGTGAGTGAAAGGGTGGATGGATGGATGAATAAGTAAAAGGATGGATGAGTGAAAGAATGGCTGGTGAGTGAAACGATGGTGGTTGGATGGATGATTGATCAGTTAAAGTGTGAGTGGATGGACGGGTGAAAGGATGGATGAGTGAGTGAAAGGATGGATGGATAAATGAGTGGAAGGCTAAATGGATGGATGGATGAGTGGATGGATGTGGAAGCGTGGGTGGATAAATGAAAAGGTATATGGGTGGGTGGGTGGGTGGATGGATGGACGGGTGGATGGATGGACGGATAGTTGGATAGAGTGAAATGGGGTGGATGGATGAGTGAAAGGGGGGCTGGAGGGATGTATGACTGAAAGGATGGATAGATGGATAGGTTTGGATATGGATGGGAGGATGGATGGACAGAATTGTGAAAGACTGAATGATGGATGAAATAATGAATGGATTCAAGAATGTAAAGGTGAATTGGGGGATATCAGTGGGTGGATGGAAAAATACATGTATAAATGCTTGGGTAGAAGAGGAAATCAAGCATGGGAGGGTCATGATGACTTGCTTCCCTTGCCTGGTGCCACAAGAGCTTTAGTTCAAAGTGGAGGGGATTTTAATTTTCTGGATACTCTCTTGAGCACAGCAGTCCTTCATACTAGCAGAGTATTCACAGGTCCAGACATGTAGTGAAGAGTTGGTTATACCCAGTTGCACCTTTGAAGTGGGGAAGAAGCTTCTTGATGTTTCCCTTTGAAGTCCCCTGGCATCCTGCCTTCCCTGCCCTGGCTCCAAACTAACTAAGGGGGGTATATGGCCCTTTGTGTGGCGGCAGGACACAGCCTATTCAGGTGAGGCTGTGCCCAGCTCCTCCTTCGCATCCTGCCAGTGATGGCCCATCCAGGCACACCTAAGCTCACTATTGTGTGTGGCTGTCTAAAAGGAATACACAAAGCTCAACTGTCAGCTACACCCAGTCATGTGACCAGAGATGGGCTACAGGCACTAAATGGCTAAGGCACGAAAATGCCAACTTTCTAAAAGTGGCATTGTCAGAATTGCATTTTAAAATGTGACTGCACCGTAAGTTAGGATTTTAAATTGTGATTCTAGAGACACCAAACATGAACTGGTTATCTCTTCCCATTTGGAAATTACACTTATAAAAGTCAATAAGGCAACTATAAAGTTATCTTATGAGAGAGATAGGCCTTGCAATGGTGAAAAACAAATTTAAGAGTTTTGCACAAGCAGGATATGTGAACCTTAAAAGTACATGTTCTACTTTTTAAGTACAATGCACCCTGCCATTTGGGCTGTCCAGGGCATTAAAAATGAAGGTTTGGGCCTGGCAGAAGGTTTATTTTGCCAGGGTGAAATGGCAGCTTAAAACCGCACACACAGGTTCTGCAATGGCAGGCCTGATACATGTTTAATGGCCACTTAAGTGGGTGGGATAATCAGTGCTGAAGGCCCACTAGTAGCATTTAATTTACATACCCTGGGCACATATAGGGCAAGTTTACTAGGGATTTATAAGTAAAGTAAATATGCCAACTGGTTATAAGCCTATGTTACCATGTTTAGAGGAGAGAACACACACACTTTAGCACTGGTTAGCAGTGGCAAAGTGCATAGAGTCCTAATGCCAGCAAAAACGAGGTCAGAAAAAATGAAGGAGGAAGGCAAAATGTTTGGAGGAAGACCACCCCAAGGCTGACAGGTCTAACCCTGACATAAGCAGGGTCATGAGCATATCACCTTATATACCTAACCTTCACCTTAAAGCACACATCTTGCATGCCTGAGCTCTATGCAGTAGTGTACATCTAGGAGTTTGTACTGAAGGGTGTAGAAAGACAGTGCTGACTCACCTAGCACAACAGTAAGAGGCTTAGAGACACACAGAACAGGTAGATTTATTGCAAACGATGCAGATTATATCATCAGCAGGTGACTCTTACTAAATCTTGTGCTGCGCTATTTTCTGCCCTTTGTGGCACTGCAATGTTTCGTGCAGCACTCCGTTGCATGAAAGAAAATAAATGTGGATCGAAGTCGGTACACCATTCTGAAACAGGGCACCTACTACCTTATCTCTGCCTGACTCTCACATGCGATTTGTAACCACAGACTTGTCAAAAAGGCCTAAATTGGAGCCCTCCCACAAGTGGTGTACAGCTCTTGATATTGTAACAAAGCTATGTGTACATTATCTGATGCATGCTTGCTGTTTTATTTTGTGATCCCTCCACCATAGGAAAGATTGGTATAGAAACAGGAACATGTGAAAAGCCATCAAAATTTACCCAACAAATTGTTTGTGTTGTGTGTAGTGACCAGGTTGTGGTCATTATTAAACTGTATAACTGCGAGTCACAGCACCACAAAACCAGGTCAATAAAATGTGTATTTAGCATCTGAAGCAACTGTTCAGCACAAGAACAAGGCTGTGCATTTAGTATACTATGCACCATTATATGCAAAAACAAGATCAAGCATTTAGTAGTGTGCAGACATAAGGCTGAGTATTTACTAAGGTGCAGCAGTATGTGCAAAGATAAGACCGAAAATTGAGTAACTGTGCATCAGCCTGTGTAAAACAAAACTGTGTATTTAGTAATGTTAAGGCCGTGCAGCAGATTGTGCTAAAACAGAGACTGCACTCAGAGTTCTAGCAAAACGACCCTGCACAAAGCAACCACGCCAGGTTTAGGAAAGTCGAGAATCAAGTGTTAATTTCTTTTAATCAACGCAGGCAGGTGGCATGCCTTAGATCATGGGAATGAAACAGGATGGCCTTTAGATACCAACAGAAATGTAAACAGTTTCGGTTTAGCAATCTCGTCTCAGGTTTTCATGTCTATAGAGCCAAGATGCAATAGCAGCTCTACGTCAGAGACAGGCACTCTCTTTTGGTAAATATTAGTCCGAACTAGAAAACATGGCCAAAGCAGGGTACAGTTACACTAATTAAAGTAAATATGATCTATAGTTTCACAATCGAAACATACCAGTAAGGAGCTGGGAAATGGCAAACATTGAGGCTATGTCCTTTTCTGACCTGAAGCCTTTGGCCAGGGTCGACTGGCCTATAGGGCAATCATGCAGTGCCCGATGGGCTGCTCTGACAGATCAATGTGTGGGACTTTTTTTTTTTAGCAGTTTGTGGTCCTGTTTTACGGTCTGATGGGCCGGTTTTTACTGTTGCCTTCCCCGCTATCACTACAAATATTTCCTGCAGCAAACACAAATGCATGCAGTCTCTCATACCTTGCAAAGTACTGATACAGCATGTCTTTACTAATTCAAAACTGGCCAGATTTGCAAATGTGGGACACTTTTTCAGCTATCTGGTTCGCTAATGTGGGCCACTTTTATTTTGGTGTCCGGACCAATTTTTGTTTTGACGCAGTCCGGCAAAGTTAAAGAATCCTGTCTTATTTAGAAATCACACTATCTTCTTATATCCCAGGGTCTTCAAAAGCCTGATGAGGCTAGGGCAGAATCACCAGTGTTCTGCTACTGACAGTCACCACCCCAAACCTTCTTTCATAATCACAAATTTGGGGGCATATTAACAAGCCGGCGATAAAAAATTATCGCCGCTTTAGCGTCTGTTTTCAGACGAAAAGCGGCGATAATTTTATCGCTGTATTAGCAAGGTCACGCTATCGCGTGAATCCTTGCCCTATCGCCCTTTCCCATAACGCCCATCCTGCATCTCTAATGAGATGCAAGGTGGGCGTTACTAGGCGTACCCCAGATGGGCTACGTTGTAAATATCGCCGATGTGCACATCGCGATATTTACAAGGCAGCCCACAGGATGATAGCAGACGTTAGATTTTGGCGAAAACGGCCGTTTTCGCCAAAATCTAACGTCTGCTATTATCCCGACTTAGCCATCCCTAACATAGGGGGTGGATTGTGCTGATACGACCACAGGGTCGTATCAGCAAGGTTATCGCCGTTTTTCAGGGAACATCGCTGGAAAAACAGCGATGTTCCCTGCAAAACGGCGATAACCTCGCTATCTCTGGAATTTTTATCGCCCTGGAGAAGCGTGTTGTTAATAACGCGCTACCAGGGCGATAATTTCCGGAGATAGCCAGCGATAAGATATCTATCGCTAAGCACGGCCAGCGATAATTATCGCTGGCCGTTGATAATATGCCCCTTAGTAGGGTATCTCACTGCGTCTCTGCACTTCAAACCACCCCATCATCACCGATACAACTTCAATCTTGTTTCGCCCTCTCTCTTGTTCCACCAATGGCAGCTTAGCTTTGTGGGTCTAATGTATAACAGAGTGTTACACATTCTAAGCCTATAAGGAAATGTGTTGATACATAAGGGTCAGTGTGCTTTCCTTTACCATAATTCAACTGCTATGTTTGAGGCTTCCATCCTAATTTCTGGAGCAGACCAGTTCCGAATTGAAACAACAGTGAAACATAAAATATTTCAGGCACAGAGGAGCAACCCAACTATCATTAAATAAAAGGGAGGCAAGTAGGAAGAAATATTCAGTGTGAGGATAAATAAGAAGCCCGTGTATCAGCCAAAATATCGACCAGTGAAGAAGTATCTAGTTTCCAACCAGAATGGTACATATGATCCTCAAATCCCTAATCAACCCCCTTTGTTAGTGGTTCCATCTGCAGATCTTCACTGTTGTGCAGATCTGGTTGAACTCCCATACCACAATCTATCTCATGCCCTCCATTTACTTGTGCAGTTAGGCCTAGGACATGTTAGGTAGTGTTAGTGTACATTATATTTGTTGTTTATACAACACTCAATTCAGTTCTGAGCCCCCTTCAAAGCAATTCAAGGAGAGAGCAGTAGGAAACAGCCTTGTGAATACAATGATCTACCCGAAAAAATGCTTGTGGAGCTGTCACACAGTATGTAGTCACTTAAAGCTTTTGGTCGGCTGGACAGTAAGGGCGAGATTTATCATAGTGTTGAGTCACCCTTGCACCATGCAAGGGGGTGCAGGGACGACACAACACTAAAGATAGATTTATCAAGCCATGCAAGGCCACCTTGCATGGCCCTGCATGGCTTAATAAATCTAGATTAACACAAGGCAGCGCAAATCGCTGCTTCGAGTTACTCTGCCCCATGCATCCACCCATGGATTTTGGCGCATTCCCAGATTTACCATTAGTGGTAGTCCTGTGAATGTGTCAAAATGCTACACCTCCTCTGGGGAAGCGTAACAAGGAGAAATATCTTTATTTCTCCCCGTTTTTCCCCCTTTCAACATTTGCTGCATTTTGCAGCACAAACAGAAAAAGGCAAGTGCCTCAAGATTATTTTTGTGCAGGAAGGTGCTCCTTCCTGCACAAAATCAATCCTGCCTGCAAATCAGGCACCCTTGCACCATGACGCAAGAGTGCCTGCATTGGTGCTAGGCAGCCAAAAGTGCTCCAGTACATGGAAAGTACATTGTCTAATGTTGAATACGATGTATTCCTGCCCTTTCACTCAGCGCAAGATCCCAAAGTACGGGGCGACCCAGTATCCCTAGGAAACCGGGTAGATATAGATTCACAAAAGAAATTGGTTCTCTCAGGGGAAGCTTACACTATAGTTTCCTAACCTGAAGAAATGTGCGTGGTCACAAAAGTAATGAAAATGGACCAACTGTTTAATGAATACCCACACAATCATGTGTGCACAATCCTGTGCAGACATAGGGTATACACACATTTGCATATGGTACAAATATCCACAATGAAAAGAAATAGCGAACTGTAGGTGCTCTTTGTGGACGGTGCAGTGTAAGTGAATGGTGTGATATTTAGTGAACAAGAAGTGCGCAGTGAAACATAATTAGAAACAACACATGTTAACGTAAGGTTAGCACAAGTTCACGGGGTGTGAAGCCCTGATTTCAGGGTTCCACCTATGGCAATAATTCAATAAAGTCAAAAATCAACACGTCGCTGTTTCGATCCCAAGATTTCAATGTATGAATGGAGGCTTCATCAGGACATACAAGTAGACACCTACAACAAAGGACATGTATGGTCTCAGTTCAGTGATACAACACAATTGTAAAACCTCATGAGAGACTATGAGTATGGGAAGCCTTACCTCTTCTGTATAGAGAATAAGGGTATGTTGGTTCTGAATCAATCAGATTTTATACATCGATCTGAAGTGTAAAAAGCTATCATTAAGGGAACGACTTAAAGCCATGTATTCAATATTTGAATATCAGTTAAAACATGGGGAGGGAATAAAGCCATGCAAGGTCCGCGTGCTGGATCGGTAAAATCATGCATGTTTGAGTATGTACGTTGCACCAGGTGATTAATATAAACCACCAAGGAAGGAGTCAAATCTAGTCATGGGTGTACAATATAAAGCAATACATAATGCCCAGGTAGCACCGGGGGTGCACGTTTAGTCAGAATACCCAAGTGTTCTAAGAGTTAAAAAGCTCTATATCTATTTATGGGTTATGCAGCCTAATATGGGGAGATATACCAATCTTAAAGGCAAGCTTCATGAGTCAAAAACATCCAATTGTTCACAGCGTTAATGAAAAAAATCCATCTCATGGAGGAATGCAAACCACACGTTACATCAAAGAACAAAAGGACACTATTGGGTTGGTAGTGCGGGGCACCGGGATGCGCACTAATAGAGAAGGACCACAGTGCCCGAAGTAAAAATTAACAAGTGAGGAACATCTCACGCAGGGATGTTTACCTGTTGTCAACTCAGTTTTCAAACTGAGCACTTTGCAATTGCCTGTGAAAAAATTTAGTATTCATTGGGAATGCGCTCTGAAAACAAAGCAAAACACACAAGATGATGGACGGAATGTTGCACAATGGCAAACATTCACCCCCAGTCACAGATCTGGGTTTAATCCATCGTTATTTTGCTTCACGACGCCAACCCAGTTCAGACATGGCCATATGCAAATCAGTCTTGACCCTGTGCCTCATGGGAACAGTCCAGACCGAACTGCCAAGCCATGTCTTCCCTGGACCGGAATCAAGCATCCTAGGACCGGTTTCAGGCATTCAGCCCTCATCAGCCAGGATAGCCTGACTTCAGTGGCGCAGTGAGCACGGGACCCACGTCTGGGCATACCCTTCCCACTTGGGGCGAATTGCAAAACACACAAGATGATGGACGGAATGTTGCACAATGGCAAACATTCACCCCCAGTCACAGATCTGGGTTTAATCCATCGTTATTTTGCTTCACCACGCCACCCCAGTTCAGACATGGCCATATGCAAATCAGTCTTGACCCTGTGCCTCATGGGAACAGTCCAGACCGAACTGCCAAGCCATGTCTTCCCTGGACCGGAATCAAGCATCCTAGGACCGGTTTCGGGCATTCAGCCCTCATCAGCCAGGATAGCCTGACTTCAGTGGTGCAGTGAGCATGGGACCCACGTCTGGGCATACCCTTCCCACTTGGGGCGAATTGCAAAACACACAAGATGATGGACGGAATGTTGCACAATGGCAAACATTCACCCCCAGTCACAGATCTGGGTTTAATCCATCGTTATTTTGCTTCACCACGCCACCCCAGTTCAGACATGGCTACATGCAAATCAGTCTTGACCCTGTGCCTCATGGGAACAGTCCAGACCGAACTGCCAAGCCATGTCTTCCCTGGACCGGAATCAAGCATCCTAGGACCAATTTCGGGCATTCAGCCCTCATCAGCCAGGATAGCCTGACTTCAGTGGCGCAGTGAGCACGGGACCCACGTCTGGGCATACCCTTCCCACTTGGGGCGAATTGCAAAACACACAAGATGATGGACGGAATGTTGCACAATGGCAAACATTCACCCCCAGTCACAGATCTGGGTTTAATCCATCGTTATTTTGCTTCACCACGCCACCCCAGTTCAGACATGGCCATATGCAAATCAGTCTTGACCCTGTGCCTCATGGGAACAGTCCAGACCGAACTGCCAAGCCATGTCTTCCCTGGCCCGGAATCAAGCATCCTAGGACCGGTTTCGGGCATTCAGCCCTCATCAGCCAGGATAGCCTGACTTCAGTGGCGCAGTGAGCACGGGACCCACGTCTGGGCATACCCTTCCCACTTGGCAGGGTATGCCCAGACGTGGGTCCCTTGCTCACTTTGCCACTGGATTCAAGCTAGCCTGGCTGATGACGGCTGAATGGCCAGAAACCGGTCCCAGGATGCTTGTTTCTGGTCCAGGGAAGACATGGCTTGGCAGTTCGGGCTGGACTGTTCCCATGAGGCACAGGGTCAGACTGATTTGCATATGGCCATGTCTGAACTGGGGTGGTGGAGTGAGCTAAAGAATGATGATGGATTTAACCCAGATCAGTTGACTGGGGGTGAGTGTTTGATTTGCTCAAGCACTCCGTCCATCATCCCCTTTGGTATCGCTTTGTTCGCCCTAAGTTGGCAGGGTATGCCCAGACGTGGGTCCCTTGCTCACTTTGCCACTGGATTCAAGCTAGCCTGGCTGATGACGGCTGAATGGCCAGAAACAGGTCCCAGGATGCTTGTTTCTGGTCCAGGGAAGACATGGATTGGCAGTTCGGGCTGGACTGTTCCCATGAGGCACAGGGTCAGACTGATTTGCATATGGCCATGTCTGAACTGGGGTGGTGGAGTGAGCTAAAGAATGATGATGGATTTAACCCAGATCAGTTGACTGGGGGTGAGTGTTTGATTTGCTCAAGCGCTCCGTCCATCATCCCCTTTGGTATCGCTTTGTTCGCCCTAAGTTGGCAGGGTATGCCCAGACGTGGGTCCCTTGCTCACTTTGCCACTGGATTCAAGCTAGCCTGGCTGATGACGGCTGAATGGCCAGAAACCGGTCCCAGGATGCTTGTTTCTGGTCCAGGGAAGACATGGCTTGGCAGTTCGGGCTGGACTGTTCCCATGAGGCACAGGGTCATACTGATTTGCATATGGCCATGTCTGAACTGGGGTGGTGGAGTGAGCTAAAGAATGATGATGGATTTAACCCAGATCAGTTGACTGGGGGTGAGTGTTTGATTTGCTCAAGCGCTCCGTCCATCATCCCCTTTGGTATCGCTTTGTTCGCCCTAAGTTGGCAGGGTATGCCCAGACGTGGGTCCCTTGCTCACTTTGCCACTGGATTCAAGCTAGCCTGGCTGATGACGGCTGAATGGCCAGAAACCGGTCCCAGGTTGCTTGTTTCTGGTCCAGGGAAGACATGGCTTGGCAGTTCGGGCTGGACTGTTCCCATGAGGCCCAGGGTCAGACTGATTTGCATATGGCCATGTCTGAACTGGGGTGGTGGAGTGAGCTAAAGAATGATGATGGATTTAACCCAGATCAGTTGACTGGGGGTGAGTGTTTGATTTGCTCAAGCGCTCCGTCCATCATCCCCTTTGGTATCGCTTTGTTCGCCCTAAGTTGGCAGGGTATGCCCAGACGTGGGTCCCTTGCTCACTTTGCCCCTGGATTCAAGCTAGCCTGGCTGAATGGCCAGAAACCGGTCCCAGGATGCTTGTTTCTGGTCCAGGGAAGACATGGCTTGGCAGTTCGGGCTGGACTGTTCCCATGAGGCACAGGGTCAGACTGATTTGCATATGGCCATGTCTGAACTGGGGTGGTGGAGTGAGCTAAAGAATGATGATGGATTTAACCCAGATCAGTTGACTGGGGGTGTTTGATTTGCTCAAGCGCTCCGTCCATCATCCCCTTTGGTATCGCTTTGTTCGCCCTAAGTTGGCAGGGTATGCCCAGACGTGGGTCCCTTGCTCACTTTGCCACTGGATTCAAGCTAGCCTGGCTGATGACGGCTGAATGGCCAGACACCGGTCCCAGGATGCTTGTTTCTGGTCCAGGGAAGACATGGCTTGGCAGTTCGGGCTGGACTGTTCCCATGAGGCACAGGGTCAGACTGATTTGCATATGGCCATGTCTGAACTGGGGTGGTGGAGTGAGCTAAAGAATGATGATGGATTTAACCCAGATCAGTTGACTGGGGGTGAGTGTTTGATTTGCTCAAGCGCTCCGTCCATCATCCCCTTTGGTATCGCTTTGTTCGCCCTAAGTTGGCAGGGTATGCCCAGACGTGGGTCCCTTGCTCACTTTGCCACTGGATTCAAGCTAGCCTGGCTGATGACGGCTGAATGGCCAGAAACCGGTCCCAGGATGCTTGTTTCTGGTCCAGGGAAGACATGGCTTGGCAGTTCGGGCTGGACTGTTCCCATGAGGCACAGGGTCAGACTGATTTGCATATGGCCATGTCTGAACTGGGGTGGTGGAGTGAGCTAAAGAATGATGATGGATTTAACCCAGATCAGTTGACTGGGGGTGAGTGTTTGATTTGCTCAAGCGCTCCGTCCATCATCCCCTTTGGTATCGCTTTGTTCGCCCTAAGTTGGCAGGGTATGCCCAGACGTGGGTCCCTTGCTCACTTTGCCACTGGATTCAAGCTAGCCTGGCTGATGACGGCTGAATGGCCAGAAACCGGTCCCAGGATGCTTGTTTCTGGTCCAGGGAAGACATGGCTTGGCAGTTCGGGCTGGACTGTTCCCATGAGGCACAGGGTCAGACTGATTTGCATATGGCCATGTCTGAACTGGGGTGGTGGAGTGAGCTAAAGAATGATGATGGATTTAACCCAGATCAGTTGACTGGGGGTGAGTGTTTGATTTGCTCAAGCGCTCCGTCCATCATCCCCTTTGGTATCGCTTTGTTCGCCCTAAGTTGGCAGGGTATGCCCAGACGTGGGTCCCTTGCTCACTTTGCCACTGGATTCAAGCTAGCCTGGCTGATGACGGCTGAATGGCCAGAAACCGGTCCCAGGTTGCTTGTTTCTGGTCCAGGGAAGACATGGCTTGGCAGTTCGGGCTGGACTGTTCCCATGAGGCCCAGGGTCAGACTGATTTGCATATGGCCATGTCTGAACTGGGGTGGTGGAGTGAGCTAAAGAATGATGATGGATTTAACCCAGATCAGTTGACTGGGGGTGAGTGTTTGATTTGCTCAAGCGCTCCGTCCATCATCCCCTTTGGTATCGCTTTGTTCGCCCTAAGTTGGCAGGGTATGCCCAGACGTGGGTCCCTTGCTCACTTTGCCACTGGATTCAAGCTAGCCTGGCTGATGATGGCTGAATGGCCAGAAACCGGTCCCAGGATGCTTGTTTCTGGTCCAGGGAAGACATGGCTTGGCAGTTCGGGCTGGACTGTTCCCATGAGGCACAGGGTCAGACTGATTTGCATATGGCCATGTCTGAACTGGGGTGGTGGAGTGAGCTAAAGAATGATGATGGATTTAACCCAGATCAGTTGACTGGGGGTGAGTGTTTGATTTGCTCAAGCGCTCCGTCCATCATCCCCTTTGGTATCGCTTTGTTCGCCCTAAGTTGGCAGGGTATGCCCAGATGTGGGTCCCTTGCTCACTTTGCCACTGGATTCAAGCTAGCCTGGCTGATGACGGCTGAATGGCCAGACACCGGTCCCAGGATGCTTGTTTCTGGTCCAGGGAAGACATGGCTTGGCAGTTCGGGCTGGACTGTTCCCATGAGGCACAGGGTCAGACTGATTTGCATATGGCCATGTCTGAACTGGGGTGGTGGAGTGAGCTAAAGAATGATGATGGATTTAACCCAGATCAGTTGACTGGGGGTGAGTGTTTGATTTGCTCAAGCGCTCCGTCCATCATCCCCTTTGGTATCGCTTTGTTCGCCCTAAGTTGGCAGGGTATGCCCAGACGTGGGTCCCTTGCTCACTTTGCCACTGGATTCAAGCTAGCCTGGCTGATGACGGCTGAATGGCCAGAAACCGGTCCCAGGATGCTTGTTTCTGGTCCAGGGAAGACATGGCTTGGCAGTTCGGGCTGGACTGTTCCCATGAGGCACAGGGTCAGACTGATTTGCATATGGCCATGTCTGAACTGGGGTGGTGGAGTGAGCTAAAGAATGATGATGGATTTAACCCAGATCAGTTGACTGGGGGTGAGTGTTTGATTTGCTCAAGCGCTCCGTCCATCATCCCCTTTGGTATCGCTTTGTTCGCCCTAAGTTGGCAGGGTATGCCCAGACGTGGGTCCCTTGCTCACTTTGCCACTGGATTCAAGCTAGCCTGGCTGATGACGGCTGAATGGCCAGAAACCGGTCCCAGGATGCTTGTTTCTGGTCCAGGGAAGACATGGCTTGGCAGTTCGGGCTGGACTGTTCCCATGAGGCCCAGGGTCAGACTGATTTGCATATGGCCATGTCTGAACTGGGGTGGTGGAGTGAGCTAAAGAATGATGATGGATTTAACCCAGATCAGTTGACTGGGGGTGAGTGTTTGATTTGCTCAAGCGCTCCGTCCATCATCCCCTTTGGTATCGCTTTGTTCGCCCTAAGTTGGCAGGGTATGCCCAGACGTGGGTCCCTTGCTCACTTTGCCACTGGATTCAAGCTAGCCTGGCTGATGATGGCTGAATGGCCAGAAACCGGTCCCAGGATGCTTGTTTCTGGTCCAGGGAAGACATGGCTTGGCAGTTCGGGCTGGACTGTTCCCATGAGGCACAGGGTCAGACTGATTTGCATATGGCCATGTCTGAACTGGGGTGGTGGAGTGAGCTAAGGAATGATGATGGATTTAACCCAGATCAGTTGACTGGGGGTGAGTGTTTGATTTGCTCAAGCGCTCCGTCCATCATCCCCTTTGGTATTGCTTTGTTCGCCCTAAGTTGGCAGGGTATGCCCAGACGTGGGTCCCTTGCTCACTTTGCCACTGGATTCAAGCTAGCCTGGCTGATGACGGCTGAATGGCCAGAAACCGGTCCCAGGATGCTTGTTTCTGGTCCAGGGAAGACATGGCTTGGCAGTTCGGGCTGGACTGTTCCCATGAGGCACATGGTCAGACTGATTTGCATATGGCCATGTCTGAACTGGGGTGGTGGAGTGAGCTAAAGAATGATGATGGATTTAACCCAGATCAGTTGACTGGGGGTGAGTGTTTGATTTGCTCAAGCACTCCGTCCATCATCCCCTTTGGTATCGCTTTGTTCGCCCTAAGTTGGCAGGGTATGCCCAGACGTGGGTCCCTTGCTCACTTTGCCACTGGATTCAAGCTAGCCTGGCTGATGACGGCTGAATGGCCAGAAACCGGTCCCAGGATGCTTGTTTCTGGTCCAGGGAAGACATGGATTGGCAGTTCGGGCTGGACTGTTCCCATGAGGCACAGGGTCAGACTGATTTGCATATGGCCATGTCTGAACTGGGGTGGTGGAGTGAGCTAAAGAATGATGATGGATTTAACCCAGATCAGTTGACTGGGGGTGAGTGTTTGATTTGCTCAAGCGCTCCGTCCATCATCCCCTTTGGTATCGCTTTGTTCGCCCTAAGTTGGCAGGGTATGCCCAGACGTGGGTCCCTTGCTCACTTTGCCACTGGATTCAAGCTAGCCTGGCTGATGACGGCTGAATGGCCAGAAACCGGTCCCAGGATGCTTGTTTCTGGTCCAGGGAAGACATGGCTTGGCAGTTCGGGCTGGACTGTTCCCATGAGGCACAGGGTCAGACTGATTTGCATATGGCCATGTCTGAACTGGGGTGGTGGAGTGAGCTAAAGAATGATGATGGATTTAACCCAGATCAGTTGACTGGGGGTGAGTGTTTGATTTGCTCAAGCGCTCCGTCCATCATCCCCTTTGGTATCGCTTTGTTCGCCCTAAGTTGGCAGGGTATGCCCAGACGTGGGTCCCTTGCTCACTTTGCCACTGGATTCAAGCTAGCCTGGCTGATGACGGCTGAATGGCCAGAAACCGGTCCCAGGTTGCTTGTTTCTGGTCCAGGGAAGACATGGCTTGGCAGTTCGGGCTGGACTGTTCCCATGAGGCCCAGGGTCAGACTGATTTGCATATGGCCATGTCTGAACTGGGGTGGTGGAGTGAGCTAAAGAATGATGATGGATTTAACCCAGATCAGTTGACTGGGGGTGAGTGTTTGATTTGCTCAAGCGCTCCGTCCATCATCCCCTTTGGTATCGCTTTGTTCGCCCTAAGTTGGCAGGGTATGCCCAGACGTGGGTCCCTTGCTCACTTTGCCCCTGGATTCAAGCTAGCCTGGCTGATGATGGCTGAATGGCCAGAAACCGGTCCCAGGATGCTTGTTTCTGGTCCAGGGAAGACATGGCTTGGCAGTTCGGGCTGGACTGTTCCCATGAGGCACAGGGTCAGACTGATTTGCATATGGCCATGTCTGAACTGGGGTGGTGGAGTGAGCTAAAGAATGATGATGGATTTAACCCAGATCAGTTGACTGGGGGTGTTTGATTTGCTCAAGCGCTCCGTCCATCATCCCCTTTGGTATCGCTTTGTTCGCCCTAAGTTGGCAGGGTATGCCCAGACGTGGGTCCCTTGCTCACTTTGCCACTGGATTCAAGCTAGCCTGGCTGATGACGGCTGAATGGCCAGACACCGGTCCCAGGATGCTTGTTTCTGGTCCAGGGAAGACATGGCTTGGCAGTTCGGGCTGGACTGTTCCCATGAGGCACAGGGTCAGACTGATTTGCATATGGCCATGTCTGAACTGGGGTGGTGGAGTGAGCTAAAGAATGATGATGGATTTAACCCAGATCAGTTGACTGGGGGTGAGTGTTTGATTTGCTCAAGCGCTCCGTCCATCATCCCCTTTGGTATCGCTTTGTTCGCCCTAAGTTGGCAGGGTATGCCCAGACGTGGGTCCCTTGCTCACTTTGCCACTGGATTCAAGCTAGCCTGGCTGATGACGGCTGAATGGCCAGAAACCGGTCCCAGGATGCTTGTTTCTGGTCCAGGGAAGACATGGCTTGGCAGTTCGGGCTGGACTGTTCCCATGAGGCACAGGGTCAGACTGATTTGCATATGGCCATGTCTGAACTGGGGTGGTGGAGTGAGCTAAAGAATGATGATGGATTTAACCCAGATCAGTTGACTGGGGGTGAGTGTTTGATTTGCTCAAGCGCTCCGTCCATCATCCCCTTTGGTATCGCTTTGTTCGCCCTAAGTTGGCAGGGTATGCCCAGACGTGGGTCCCTTGCTCACTTTGCCACTGGATTCAAGCTAGCCTGGCTGATGACGGCTGAATGGCCAGAAACCGGTCCCAGGATGCTTGTTTCTGGTCCAGGGAAGACATGGCTTGGCAGTTCGGGCTGGACTGTTCCCATGAGGCACAGGGTCAGACTGATTTGCATATGGCCATGTCTGAACTGGGGTGGTGGAGTGAGCTAAAGAATGATGATGGATTTAACCCAGATCAGTTGACTGGGGGTGAGTGTTTGATTTGCTCAAGCGCTCCGTCCATCATCCCCTTTGGTATCGCTTTGTTCGCCCTAAGTTGGCAGGGTATGCCCAGACGTGGGTCCCTTGCTCACTTTGCCACTGGATTCAAGCTAGCCTGGCTGATGACGGCTGAATGGCCAGAAACCGGTCCCAGGTTGCTTGTTTCTGGTCCAGGGAAGACATGGCTTGGCAGTTCGGGCTGGACTGTTCCCATGAGGCCCAGGGTCAGACTGATTTGCATATGGCCATGTCTGAACTGGGGTGGCGGAGTGAGCTAAAGAATGATGATGGATTTAACCCAGATCAGTTGACTGGGGGTGAGTGTTTGATTTGCTCAAGCGCTCCGTCCATCATCCCCTTTGGTATCGCTTTGTTCGCCCTAAGTTGGCAGGGTATGCCCAGACGTGGGTCCCTTGCTCACTTTGCCACTGGATTCAAGCTAGCCTGGCTGATGATGGCTGAATGGCCAGAAACCGGTCCCAGGATGCTTGTTTCTGGTCAAGGGAAGACATGGCTTGGCAGTTCGGGCTGGACTGTTCCCATGAGGCACAGGGTCAGACTGATTTGCATATGGCCATGTCTGAACTGGGGTGGTGGAGTGAGCTAAAGAATGATGATGGATTTAACCCAGATCAGTTGACTGGGGGTGAGTGTTTGATTTGCTCAAGCGCTCCGTCCATCATCCCCTTTGGTATCGCTTTGTTCGCCCTAAGTTGGCAGGGTATGCCCAGATGTGGGTCCCTTGCTCACTTTGCCACTGGATTCAAGCTAGCCTGGCTGATGACGGCTGAATGGCCAGACACCGGTCCCAGGATGCTTGTTTCTGGTCCAGGGAAGACATGGCTTGGCAGTTCGGGCTGGACTGTTCCCATGAGGCACAGGGTCAGACTGATTTGCATATGGCCATGTCTGAACTGGGGTGGTGGAGTGAGCTAAAGAATGATGATGGATTTAACCCAGATCAGTTGACTGGGGGTGAGTGTTTGATTTGCTCAAGCGCTCCGTCCATCATCCCCTTTGGTATCGCTTTGTTCGCCCTAAGTTGGCAGGGTATGCCCAGACGTGGGTCCCTTGCTCACTTTGCCACTGGATTCAAGCTAGCCTGGCTGATGACGGCTGAATGGCCAGAAACCGGTCCCAGGATGCTTGTTTCTGGTCCAGGGAAGACATGGCTTGGCAGTTCGGGCTGGACTGTTCCCATGAGGCACAGGGTCAGACTGATTTGCATATGGCCATGTCTGAACTGGGGTGGTGGAGTGAGCTAAAGAATGATGATGGATTTAACCCAGATCAGTTGACTGGGGGTGAGTGTTTGATTTGCTCAAGCGCTCCGTCCATCATCCCCTTTGGTATCGCTTTGTTCGCCCTAAGTTGGCAGGGTATGCCCAGACGTGGGTCCCTTGCTCACTTTGCCACTGGATTCAAGCTAGCCTGGCTGATGACGGCTGAATGGCCAGAAACCGGTCCCAGGATGCTTGTTTCTGGTCCAGGGAAGACATGGCTTGGCAGTTCGGGCTGGACTGTTCCCATGAGGCCCAGGGTCAGACTGATTTGCATATGGCCATGTCTGAACTGGGGTGGTGGAGTGAGCTAAAGAATGATGATGGATTTAACCCAGATCAGTTGACTGGGGGTGAGTGTTTGATTTGCTCAAGCGCTCCGTCCATCATCCCCTTTGGTATCGCTTTGTTCGCCCTAAGTTGGCAGGGTATGCCCAGACGTGGGTCCCTTGCTCACTTTGCCACTGGATTCAAGCTAGCCTGGCTGATGATGGCTGAATGGCCAGAAACCGGTCCCAGGATGCTTGTTTCTGGTCCAGGGAAGACATGGCTTGGCAGTTCGGGCTGGACTGTTCCCATGAGGCACAGGGTCAGACTGATTTGCATATGGCCATGTCTGAACTGGGGTGGTGGAGTGAGCTAAGGAATGATGATGGATTTAACCCAGATCAGTTGACTGGGGGTGAGTGTTTGATTTGCTCAAGCGCTCCGTCCATCATCCCCTTTGGTATTGCTTTGTTCGCCCTAAGTTGGCAGGGTATGCCCAGACGTGGGTCCCTTGCTCACTTTGCCACTGGATTCAAGCTAGCCTGGCTGATGACGGCTGAATGGCCAGAAACCGGTCCCAGGATGCTTGTTTCTGGTCCAGGGAAGACATGGCTTGGCAGTTCGGGCTGGACTGTTCCCATGAGGCACATGGTCAGACTGATTTGCATATGGCCATGTCTGAACTGGGGTGGTGGAGTGAGCTAAAGAATGATGATGGATTTAACCCAGATCAGTTGACTGGGGGTGAGTGTTTGATTTGCTCAAGCGCTCCGTCCATCATCCCCTTTGGTATCGCTCTGAAAACAAAGCAAGCACGGAAACGCACATTCAGGAACCGAGGCTCTATACTTACTGCAGTGCACAGTTCAATCGCTGTACTGAGAGCATGCAGTCAGCACGCAGTCGTGCGCATCTGGCTTTAAATAGAGACTCTCACACATAGAGTGCACGTGGAGATAAGACCGTTCAGGGATGAGACCGTGCAAGATGCGTCATTGGCAGCAGTAACCAGGAGCACGCCTCGCATTCCACAACAGGATAATGCTTAAAAAGGAGGCAGATGCACTTTGCAGGTGGAAAAAGTGTTTACAGGTGCTGGGGTTGTTAAAATAAACACAAGTAAGAACATGAATTAAAAGATAATTAAATATGACACAGCAATTTTTCAAACATTCAAAAAAGGGAAGAAAGACTCCAAATACACTTGTATTGAAGGAACTAAGGGGCTTACTATTGTTGTAGATCACAGAGTCTAGGGGCACAGTATTAATATGCATCAAGGAGTCATCCCAACATGTTACAATGTTAACCAAATGGTTATAGCAGGACAACTGCCGGTTGTAAAGTCATGCGGGCACATAATAAGCCCACAGGTTGTAGTTTGAATACTAAAGTTCTCTATAGAGACTGATGGTGAGGTCAAACAGTGGTTGCTTGATGCCAGTCCTCAAGGCTGTTAAGACCATGTGTGACTGAGTTCACCCGGTCAATCCACCTCAGTTCACTGCTCATCAGTCGGCAAGTCATGTTGCCACCCACCTCTTGGGTCAGGTGTAAGCTGCTCAATCAGTTGGCATGGGACCTCCTCTGTAGTTTGGCACTGTTCCTGGAAATGTTCAACCATGGGAGCCCCTACCACATTACATTTGATGCAGCTTTTATGTTGCAGGATCCGAATTTTGACCTTTTGTGTGGTATGTCCAATGTAGATATTATTGCCTGGGCACCAAATATCATGCACATTGTTAGAACTGCAATTCGTTAATGACCTCAAAACAAACCGCATTTCATTGAATACATAGGGCCAGATGTACGACGTGATTTTGCATGCGCAAACGGGTTTGCAAACCCGTTTGCGCATACAAAATCACTGTTGGCCATGTACAATTCCTAAATTGCGAGTCGCAATTTATTTGCTACTCGCTATTTAGGAATTGCGAGTCGCAATTAGGAAGGGGTGTTCCCTTCCTAATTGCGTCAGCAATGCTAAGTGTGAATGTTTTGTGAACGCAAATGCGGTCGCAAAACACTCGCAAATTACCACCCTCTTCAAGAGGGTGGTAATGCAGTCGCAATTTGGAAGGGGTCCCGACGGGACCCCTTCCACTTTGTGACTGTCTCTAAAAATATTTTTCAAGGCCAGGCAGTGGTCCCAGGGACCACTGCCTGCACTTAAAAAATGAAACGAAAACGTTTCATTTTTTTTTTTTTTAAATGCATCCCGGGCTGCATTTAAAAAAAAATAGATGCTTTATTAAAAAGCAGTCCCAGACATGGTCGTCTGCTGAGCCCAGCAGGCCACCTCCCTGGGAGGGCTGCCATTCCCAATGGGCTCGCAAATTGCGAGAGGCTCATTAATATTAATGAGCCTCGCAATTTGCGACCCCATTGGGAATCGCAAAACAGTGTAAGAACACTGTTGTACATTTCATTTAGCGCCTCGCAATTTACGACTCGCAATGAGTCGCAAATTGCGAGGCGCTAAATGAAAGGGTCGTACAACTGGCCCTAAATCCTTTATTTCCTTACAATATTTACATGCAGTACAGTGGCCACATTTGTAGTGGCCTTTCACAGGCGGTTGGCCCCATTAAGATGTCAAGGTGGGTGAGGGGGGCTTAGGGAGGCTGCTCTGACTATCTGACCTTTGTTGCTTGCTCCCCTCCTAAAGGCAAACATCAGTTTCTTTGGTTTGGGTATCGTGGACTTAATCAAGTCCCAATGTATGTTGACAATGGCCTTGACATCATTGCTTGCTGTGCTATATGTATTTACACAAATCAACCTGTCTGTTACCTCTTTTCTGACACGTGGTGTCACGAGTTCCTCTCTTCGGTAATACTAAAACGTGACTTGCTGCTTTGTGTTGCGTGAAAGTTTGATAAATATGGGCCTAGATCTGTAGCAAACAAAAACCAGGTCTAAATCTCTAAATGTAAATTTGTAGCACATCTAATTCCAGCAAATCCATAACTTGTGTGAGGGTGTATTTGGTGTGTGTCTGTCAACAGAACAGCTGGTTCATTGGTATGGGAGGTCCTTGTCAACTCAATTAGTGGTTGTTTGCACTACCAAACCAGGGTACAGGAGGGCCAATTTCCTTGTTTGAATTAGGTCCCAAGGCGGTCTTTGCTACACCTGGTGTATGTGTTTGCGTTTCTGCATGTGTGTGCATTGGTATACCAGTGCTCTTCTCATCCTTTATTTACATGCCCTCGATGGATGCGCTTTGATGCAGGTCCCCCAAAAGTCGATTGAGCACTGAATGAATAAATACATTTTGGGTTAGGTGGGGACCAGGAACGGACTTGGGAACCAAAAGAAGACCTGACAAAAATAATCAACCAACTCCCCTCGTGCAATCTCTCTCTTTCCATTCATCCATTCTCTCTCTTCCCCTCGCCTCTCGATCGTCTCCCTCTCCGATCACTTTCTCTCTCTACCTTTCCCCTCTCGCTCTTTCTTTCTCTCTCTCTTGAAGACTACCTCTGCCTGCTCCAATTAATCTGCGGGAGCTGGGGAAAGTGACAGAGGCACCAGGAACGGTCCAGGGCTTTCAAAGCCGACCTCCAAGGGCTGCAGGCCATCAGAGAAATACCCGGTGGAATAATAGGCATGTCTGGCCTGATGGGGACATCCATCCCTCTTGGTGTCCCAGCACAGTTTGACATTTTCTTTAGTTCTTTTCCACAACCTAATTTTCCCTTCCACAAATCTATTACAGGTCCCGGCTCATTCCCTGGTTTTAATTGGATTCAACAGCACAACCTGAACAACAAACAAAACACCATGACATTGGGTGCTTCTTTGTTTTCATGCTTGGATTGCTTAATTTGGATGTTCTTTCCTTTTTCATTTGTTCTGTTTATCCTATTCTCTAATTGGAAGGGGAGGAAGGTTCAGGTCATATCAATTGATTGATATATGTCAATTTGCCAAGCGCAAAAACAAGCAAAGTTCTTTATCAGTTTTAGCTTTCACCTTACCTTATTACAGATCTGTATATCCCTGTGTATATAAGCGGTTATTTGGATTATATATGTGTACCTAGATATGAGTATTCCTTTGTATAAATGTGTATAGTAATCATGTTTATAAATATATAAATATGTTTAACATATTTACATATTACTTATGGTTATATTATTCAATGTTTAAGATGTGTATAGGTCACCATAACTATTCATCTACAATTGCTTCACTATTGATTTTTTTTTTTATCAAAACAAATAAATTAGCTTAAAGTACAGCAACACTTGAAAGTCTGAGTTTATTAAATACAACTTAAATCCAGATATATTACCTTACTTATACATATATTCCTTTCATGTACTTATGTATCTTTATATTTATTACTTTAATCCTAATTCTGAATCTCCTATGCACTACCCTATATCTCACCCTATGCCTCTCTCAATATATCCTCTACCTCCACTCTCTGGCTCATCCCAAACCTCAATATACTACTCTCTCCAAGACACTACCCTTCTTCCACCCTATACCTCTCTCAATATATTCTCTACGTCCACTCTCTGACTCATCCCAAACCCCATTCTACTACTATGATCCCAAAATAACCCTTTCTACACTATTCCCTCCTCTACCCCTCCTCGCATTATCTCAAAACTTTTTTACTATTCAGATCTCCCAAACAAGGCTTTCTAAACTCTTTGCTCTCTGACTCTCCCCCCTCCCCTCTTCTCATTCCAAACCTCCTCCTGCTGCTATGATCTCCAAATAAACACTTTCTATACCCTTCCCTCTTCTATCCCTCCACTATCCTTTTCAATCCAACTAACAGACTCATGTGTCCACTGCTCAAATTAATTTCATGTTTCCCTAAACTAATTCACCACTAATTCGGTTTGGGTATCGGAGTAGCATGCTACTCGCTGGAAAGCACTTTGCCGCCTCATTAGGGGTACCAAGCGCTATATAAATGCAAACCCTTCCCTCTTCTATCCCTCCACTATCCTTTTTCAATACAAATAACAGGCTCACATGCCCACGGCTCAAATTAATTTCCTATTTCCCTATACTAATTCACCACTAATTCTTTTTGGGTTCCAGGTTAGCGTGCTACTCGCTGAAAAGCACTTTGACACCTCATCAGGGGTAGTAGCACTATATAAATGCAGCTACAATTACATCATTCAGTCTTCAAATTTCAAATTCTTTCTAACCGCAAACGTCTCAGCATTTTTGCTTGCAGATTAAAGACTATGAAACTCTTCCGTGCCCTCACAAAAGTGGCACCAAATATAAAAAGCTGATGACCCTCAGTACAGGGGCGCCGAGAAAAATGCCAGGCACATTACACTGGGAAGGCGAATGAAATCAAGACTCCATTGAAAAAAGATGAATTAAAAAGTAAATGAATGTACTGAAAACAAACAGCACCAGAGAGAGCAAGATATGGTAACTGTATCAGAGACAGTACAGAAATCACAAAAGAAAATCCCTGTTAACTGAGCAACCAGGTAGACGACACAGTGCATGCATAATGAATGTGAAGATCAATGAACTATAACAAAGCTCAGGTGATTATATCACTCACACACACGTAGAAACATATTCTTCAGGCTTCCTTACCCCACACAACCTCCCACCATATATTATAATTGCATGTGTTTAGGGCTTACCACCTGGTGCTTAATTTGTGTAAAAATAAGTTCTGTGTCCCTTGTCAGAAGGCCACTGAAACTTGCACCACCCATTTTCCCTGCCAACGGTGTCAATGATCATACCAACACAACTACGAAGCATCACACTCCACCAAGTGTGACAGATGTCTGCCAAAGCTATAAGAGTGGTTTGGGAGGCAGGTATCAGTCATTTTTAAGGTACATTGAATTGACTAAATTAAACAAAGAGCGCCACCATGTGGCAGACTATCATAAGTGCCGGTGTTGACAATTAAGCACTAATGCCGAGCACTGGAAACCACCAGCTCAAATTAGGCACTGTTACCACCTCTGATGAGGCTTTGAAGTGGATTGTTAGACATGGCATCCTCGGCGTGGTTTTTCCTTGTCTTTTTTCCTCTGCCTCCTTATTTTTGCTGTGTGCTGGATTTCGTTTTTGCTGGTCTAGATTCTCTGAGCACTTTGTCACTGCTGATCAGTGCCAAAGTGCAAGTGCTCTCTATGTAAAGTGTGCATGTGGATTGGTGTTTCCATGATTGGCTTGTTTGACTTACTACTAAGTCCCTAGTACAGTGCACTGTGTGTGCGCCCAGGGCCTGCAAGCCAAATGCTGCTAGTGGGTCTGCAGCTCTGATTGTGCCACCCGCACAAGCAGCCTTTCAAAGGGGGTCTCAGAACTGCCACTCCAGTGTCTGCGCGCAGTCTCTACTGCCCTGTAGACCTGGAAAGTGCACCCACTTGCCATGCCCTAACCTTCCCTTTTACTAGATGTGAGTCACTCATACGGTAGGCCCATGCTACCCCTATGGGCAGGGTGCAGTGTATGTGAAAGGTAGGACTTGTACTGGTGACGGTGATATGTCCTGATAGCGAAATACAGTGTATTTTGTTTTTCACTATGGAAAGGGTATCTGTCCTATAGGATAGAATGGGAGATATTTTGTAACATCTTACAAGTATAACTGCCCATGGGGACAAGGTAGAGAGATGGAGTTTAGTATGCCTAGACTCAGAAAAAAAAAATGCATCTTTTAGTAAAGAATATTTTTATATTGTGTGTTTGGAAAAAAAAAAATTCTTGCTTAGCCATGTGCCTCTGCAGGTTTGTGGATTGACTGTCTGGCTTTGAAGTGACAGAGGCTGGGGATGTGCATTCTCTTCAGACAGCCACTGGGAGGTTGAAGTGTGTCCTGCCTTTCCTGGATGAGTCAGGGCTGGGCTGAATACACCTGGGTTGCATTTAGAGTAGTGGGAGGAGATTTCCCTGTACCTGAATAGGCCTGGTCTGCCTTGGACAATGCTGTCTCCACCTCCTGCCAGGAAGCTGGGCCAGGGAGGACAGAACTGGTTTAGACTGAGCACAGAGCTTCTCTGCCACAAGAGAACAAATTGAAATTGAGTACAAATATTGGGTCCCAAACCCCATGACTTTAGAATACTTCTGGACTCAAGAGGAACCTTTGCCAAGGAGAAGAGCTGGGAAAGCTGAAGGAGAAGTACTGCCCTCTTTGCAGTGTGCTGTCTGGGGTTGGCCTGCAGTGGCTGTTTCTGCCAAGGAGAGGACAAATAATGAACTGTGCTGTGTATCCTGCTTGAAGAAGATCTCCAAGGGCTTGGTGTAGAGCTTGCCGCCTGTTCTGAAGTATCAGGGACACAAATACTTCATTTCCTCTGTCCTCCTGCATCTGGAACAGCTGTTTCAGCTGTCACAGAAGGAAATTGCAACACCGACACTGACGAGTGATGCCGCGACCTGCACCGAAGCCGTGGGCACTGCTCGTGAAGTGCATGACACACCGCCCAACTTGCATCCCAGCCCCAAAGACTGCTGACACTGCACTGTATCGACTCCAACGCCGTCATTGAGGCCGCTGCCTGCACCGGAGCCTAGGGCCCCGCTTGTAATGCTCACGACGCACCGCCCTGACTCGTCCCTTAGCCCCGACCTCACTGACGCTGGTGCTTCATCTTTGCGTAACTGATACCTGAAGTGGGTGACCTCCCGAATCCATCGACACCGCATCATCATAAGGAACCGACACCTCAATGCCACCTCCTCGACATCAGGAAGTAAGGAACCAAGGCCTCACCTCCCCTGGGGTCGTAAGGAACTGACGCCGCCCGGCGCCAACAAATAATCACCTCCCGACGAGTGCACCGTCTTCGCTTTCATCGTTTACCAAGGTACTGTTCTTTGGGGGTCCATGTGACTCCGCGCCCGATGAGGCGCATCTCGCGGTCGGCGCCATACATTGGATTTTCACCTGTCACGAAGTCGTAATAGCTCCAGGTGGAGCTATTAGTTGCTACAAGCTGTACTTTTGTGAATAACCTATTTTTGGTGATATCTTGATATATGTATGGTGGATTTTTGTCGTTTTGGATGTGTGTTGTGTAGAGAAAGATTACTTAATTTTGTAAACTGGTGTAGTGTCCATTTGTAGTGTTTTCACTGTATTACTGTATGTGTGCCCAAATGCTTTACACACTGCCTCTGAGATGGCTTGTGCCAAGCTACCAAGGGGGTGAGCAGGGGTTGTCTAAGGGCGTAACTCCCTTACTCTAACTAGAAGCAAGGGTCCCTACTTGGACAAAGGTGCAAACCATTGCCAACTAGAGACCCCCATTTCTAACATGGATTTATGGCGAGTAGCATGGTACTCTGGCGCCCTTGGTTAATGTAGTGATTTTGTTTAGTTTATGGGTTTAGCTTGTGTTCACAAAAGAAAGCCTTCTGTGAGTTATCCCAATGGAGAGTATGTGTAGTTTGAGAGGCATGCAGGAAATCGTATGCATTTCCTCACTCTTGTTATATACTGCATTTTTCAGAAGCTAGCACATCAGTGTATCTGTAATGGTTAGGTTAGAAATAGTTAATTCGTAACCATTCTTCTAAAATCCAGATGGTTGTAAGTGGCTCTTATTTTTGCTCAGAGTGAATTCCATAATTTGGCATCCTGTACTGGGAAACTAGTGCCAACATGCTTTCTTTTTTGTAAGATGAAATAATTTGCCTTGTTGCCTGCCTTAAACATACATTTCTGGATTGGGAGCATTCAATGATTTTCATTTGGAGGAATTCTGGTCCTTTACTGTGTATTGCCTTGTAAGTGGTAGCTAGTAGTTTGTATGAATATCTTCTAGGTACTTGTAACCAGTGGAAAGCTTTTAGTGCAGGGGGATGAGGGTGTATGTCTTACCATGACAAAGTAGTCTTATGGATGAGTTCAGAATGATCTGGAGATCTTTCATGGTAGAATGAAATCCAATTATACATAACATTAACCTAATCAACTTTTGAGGGTGACTGATGTTGTTGCTTGACCCTTTTGCAGAAATGCAAGATGAGGAAATAATTTGTCTCTTCACATCAGAAATGGAAGGATGCAAGTGAGCCAGTCAAAATGGTTGTAAATAGTCTAGGGTCCAGGATTATGACAAACATAAGATTAGTGTGGTGGAAGCTACTGAGCAACGAGAAGGGAACTAAAATAGAAAAGAAAGGTACCCAATCATGAGCCGGGTCTGACCCATAGCACACTCTATATATTGTACTGTAGATAATTGGTGTTTGATAACAAACTGCTAACACTGTCTGTGGGCAAGACCTAAAATCCAATGTGTAAATACAAACATAGCATCATGGAACCATGGAAAAGTTATTTTAAGGTTGTGTTGATGGAATTGTGTGCAAAATGAGTGTAAAATGTATTTCAACGCCCACTTGAAAGAGTGGAGAGTATGGGCTAGTCACATCATCTGCATGTGTGCTCTCTGGATAATGTTAGTAAGGGCAGCAGTAATGATTGGTCTGTAGGTGTGTGTTCACTCCCGTCTACATTCATAGTGTCATGCACTGTTGAACTTTGTGTCATTCCTATGTGCATGTAGCTAGGAAGGTGCCTATCATACGTGTGCAGGCCACATTGGCTTCAAGCCCCCTCTTCTTCCCAGCATATACTGATGTGTCTGTTACTGAAGGTGAGAGAAACACTTTTGTCATAACCACTTTAATTACACTCTTTTCATCTCTGTCCTGGCTACAACAGGTTGGCATAGTAAGGTAGTTGTGGTTGTAAAGCTGTTGGCATAGTAAGATAATTGTGGTCCTAAGGCTGTGTCAGATTGCATAATGCAGGAGATTCCCGGGGGGATCATGGTACTCTGCACTTCAGAATAGCTCATAGATTGAGTAGCTAAGTAGTGAACTGACTACTTACCTACTTATGTGTCAGTGACTCATTCCTTTGGCTAGTACTACTTTTCTTTGCTTTGTCTTTCCTCAAGCATGGTAGTGTAGCATTAACTGACCGCCCAGCCACATATGAGTAGAAGTGACAGTAACCACAGAAATAGTTGTCTGTAATCATCATAGATACATTGTCATCAGTTGATGGTCATTTTGTGTAGCATGAAACCGACCCTAACCAGGCCTACTGCTTTCAGTAGATTATCTTGGTTAACGTGTATGCATTTAGGTAAGCACATAATGTTTGTTTGAGCTCCCCAATGGGTTGCAAAAAAGTTACATTGCATCTGTATATTTAGCCTTTTTTTCTTTCTGTTGCTTGGGGTCAAACCTGTGTTTTGATTAGTCAACCATATCTTCAAGGGAAAATGGAAGTCATGAGTGGTGGGCGAATCATGTATAGATGTAGCTTTCTTTGTGTGTATGTTTGGGACCTACTGTGCAAGTCAAAATTCTGCCATCTGTGGAGACTCAATAAACTTTCATGCCAGGTTATTGGAAAGCATTTGCAGGATTGAATTATATGTGAAATGGATGTTAAGGCTAGTGTGTGACTTGTTTTTAAAGTGAGAGAAAGAGCACCTAAATCCTAAACCAGCATTGAATTTTAATTCTGTGATTGGAATTGGTGAATTTTGGTGTCTCCTTGTTACTCTTGCAATGTGGAGTTCCTGCCAAAATCCACCAATCGCCGTGTGTCGGACGTTTTTTCCCGTTGGAGCAACGTGATGACAACGGGAACAACATAAGGCTTCAGAATGCGAGATGGCGAGCATGAGCAAGACTTGGCATCCTCTAGTGTGATTTACGATCATTAGGAGGATTTCCACTGAGATTTTACAAATGCAGGCAGGTGTGGTCAGAGAAATGCTTCCCAAGGAGACCTTCTATTTGAGTAACAGCAAAATCAACTCGAAAAATACTTTTTCAAGTAGGTTTTCTACCTGAACGGATGGTCCAGATAGCTTTTTTAGCTCAAAATGCATTTTTTCATTTTGCTTTTTATCAGGAAGGAAGTGCCACATAGACTCCAGCTTCCTCTACCTGTCCAGAAGCTCCTCCCACTGCTTTGTCTATACCTTGGTCACTTTTCATTTGGAGGGAAAGGATCAATACCTTTGTCTGCAATCTCTGCTGCGTGTGTGTGTCTGTGTGTGTGTATATATATATATATATATATATATATATATATCCATTCACAAATTCGCCCAACGTGGAGACGCCACAAGACTCAGGGTAAACAGCCTTTAATGTGAGGAACTTCAGATCGGTAACAGCGACAGTTCAAAACCACTGCATCTCCAGCCCAACGCGTTTCGAGCACTCCTGTGCTCTTATTCACGGGCAATAAAGGCAGAACACACGGCTACTGAAAGGACGCCTTGATAAGCAATACAAGTCCCGCCCATGTGGGCGTGTGCCGAAGGCATGCTGGTACTTGATGTCCCTTCATTGTTGATCACAGTGGATGCCGGTGTTCGCCTCAATAATTAAAAGGTATTCCCCCAGTGGGTCGGGTAAGTGCTGCCATTCTCACCATCTGTTGTCATACTCCTCGCACCGGCCCCTCAGTCCCTTGGTGCTCCAAACTTCAAAGCACCCGGTCCGTACAATTGCGGCGGGGAGTCTCCGCAACCTAGGCCAGGCCGCTTCAAATCCATTCACAAATTCACCCAACGTGGAGACGCCACAAGACTCAGGGTAAACAACCTTTAATGTGAGGAACTTCAGATCGGTGATCAAGGACGATGAGGTCCGAAAAATGTTTGGCACAAGACTTGGATGGAAGTCGAGGCTGACTTCACTTCTTTCCTCACCAAGGAGGCTTCACTCCCCGGGTGCGGCGTTTCCACAATGGGCGATCTCTTTGACCTATGTTTTAGCGGCCTGGCTCGGTCGCGGTAAACACCCGCCGCGAAACAGAGCGGATCCAGGGTCTTGCTATTTAGAGACCCGGCGGGTCCATTTGTGAGGGATTTCAAATCGGAAGTGCAGTCAAAGACCCAAGACTTTTATCAACCCACTGGGGAAGAGGTTTTAATAGAAGGCGCTCTACAGCACCCACATGGGATTATTTTTTGGTGAACTTCAAATACCACAGTGCAATGCTGCACACGCCTACCAGGCGGGACATCAACGCCCACTGGGGCGGGATTCCTTTAATAAAATCGACAGGTGTGTCACCAACAAGCTGCTGTTCTTTATTTTATTGCCAGTGATCAAGGACGACGAGGTCCGAAACATGTTTGGCACAAGACTTGGATGGAAGTCGAGGCTGACTTCACTTCTTTCCTCACCAAGGAGGCTTCACTCCCCGGGTGCGGCGTTTCCACAATGGGCGATCTCTTTGACTTATGTTTTAGCGGCCTGGCTCGGTCGCGGTAAACGCCCCGCCGCGAAACAAAGCGGATCCAGGTCTTGCTATTAGAGACCCGGCGAGACCCGGCGGGACCGGGGGGTCCATTTGATCATTGACCCGGGTGCGGCGTTTCCACAATGGGCGATCTCTTTGACTTATATATATATATATATATACCATTGGATAGGAAGTTTTTTTGTGAAAAATCAGTTAAAGAACGTTTGGATACGTTCAATGGAATTCTTTACCTTTTTCGTTCTTTCTTATATTTTTTAATTTGATTGTGGGTAGCCTAGAGTTGCAGTAGGGACCTATTTTGCATTCACTTTTGTAGCTTTTTCTAAGGGAAAAAGTTTGCAAATTTTCAGAAGGGCTGGGGGATCAAAATTAGCTCATGATTGGTTGGCTTGCTTGTCTATTTCAAACCCTGCTCCTGATTCAATGGCTTTCCTTCCTTTTATTTTGTTTGTCCCACCCCTGTAACATTTAGGTTTCCCACTGATTTTTCATTGGTTTAGCATATCCTTCCACTGCTGTCAGGGACTCAAAATTCTATGCTTTTTTAATTTGTGTTGTAATAGTTCATATACTTCTCTTTCTTTGTCTCCTTACTCCATCTCACACTCTCGGCACTTTCAATCAATCAATCAATCAATCAATCAATCAATCCATCAATCCATTTATAGAGCGCACTACTCACCCGTGAGGGTCTCAAGGCGCTGAAGGGGGGGGTGGGGGTTAGTGCTGCTACTGATCGAACAGCCATGTCTTGAGAAGTCTTCTGAAGGTCAGCAGGTCCTTGATCTGTCGCAGGTCGGTGGGGAGGGTGTTCCATGTCTTGGCGGTGAGGTGGGAGAATGATCTGCCACCGGAAGTCGTTCGGTGGATGCGAGGGACGGTGGCGAGGGCGAGGTCAGCGGAGCGAAGCTGGCGGTTCGGGGTGTAGAAGGTGAGTCGTTTGTTGAGGTATGCTGGTCCGGCGTTGTGGAGTGCTTTGTGAGCGTGGGTGAAGAGCTTGAAGGTGATCATCTTGTTGACGGGGAGCCAGTGCAGGTCTCTCAGGTGGGCAGTGATGTGGCTGTGACGGGGGATGTCGAGGATGAGGCGAGCGGAGGCGTTCTGTATGCGTTGAAGTCTTCTCTGGAGTTTGGCCGTGGTTCCCGCATAGAGGTCGTTGCCGTAGTCCAACCTACTGCTGACGAGGGCTTGGGTGACCGTCCTTCTGGTTCCGGTGGGGATCCATCTGTAGATCTTGCGAAGCATGCGGAGGGTGTTGAAGCAGGAGGAGGAGACGGCGTTGACTTGTTGGGTCATTGAAAGTGTTGAGTCCAGGATGAACCCCAGGTTGCGTGCGTGGTTGGTGGGTGTCGGTGCAGCTCCCAGCGTGGCCAGCCACCAGGAGTCGTCCCAGGCGGAGGGGGTGGAGCCGAGGATGAGGACCTCCGTTTTGTCAGAGTTCAGTTTCAGGCGACTGGTCTTCATCCATTCTGCGATGGCCTTCATTCCTTCGTGGAGGTTGGTTTTGATGGTGGCCGGGTCCTTGGTGAGGGAGAGGATCAGCTGGGTGTCGTCGGCGTACGAGACGATGTTGAGGTTGTGCGATCGGACGATGTTGGCGAGCGGTGCCATGTAGACGTTAAAGAGGGTCGGGCTGAGGGATGATCCTTGGGGTACGCCGCAGGTGATCTTGGTGGCTTCAGATCGGAATGGGGCGAGGCGGACTCTCTGAGTTCTGCCGGTGAGGAAGGAGGTGATCCAGTCCAGGGTTTTGTCGCGGATCCCTGCGACATGGAGGCGTGTGCGTAGGGTGTGGTGGCAGATGGTGTCGAAGGCGGCTGAGAGGTCCAGGAGGATGAGGGCTGCGGTTTCGCCATTGTCCAGCAGGGCCCTGATGTCGTCTGTGGTGGCGATGAGGGCAGTTTCGGTGCTGTGGTTGCTGTGGAAACCGGATTGGGACGAGTCCAGGATGTTGTTCTCTTCTAGGAAGTGGGTCAGTTGCCTGTTGTCAATATTCTCAGCACTTTTATTCTCCTATCCTCAGCCTATGTCTCCCTCTCTCTCTCTACTCTCTTCCCCCAACTAATCCTCGGTTCAACTACCCATTCTCTCGCTCAATGGTGAATGATAAGAATATAGTTTCACAGATATCGAGTTGCATGAATATTGTGCCAAAAATATAATCAATACAAAACTATTGAGGAAATGAATATAGAAGTTAAGAAAATAATTTTGTATGCATATAGTATAGTTTTTAAAAATATTGCTGCATATAGTATAATTCATGTTAGTATATTTGTATTAAGATATGTTTAATTAATCTACTATATATTAGTTATTTTAGGTATTAGTGTTTTTTTCAGTACATTTTGTAATTTTTAATGTGTAATTGAATTTTTCGCATTTAATTAGATATGTATAACTTGATAATGGGTTGTTGGGTATGTAGAGGAATAGAGTGGAAGATATTTACATTATAAATTATGTTTTGTTTTATTTTAAATACATTTGTAATATTAATTAAATATTTATTTTGTAATTATTTATGTAGATTATTTAAGAGATTTTTATTTGAATATTTACATGTATTTTGTGATTTTTAGTGTGTAATTTTATTTTTGTATTGTTTAAGTACTAATTTTTATTTTAGTAACAGGATGTATGAATTGCAAGGGAATGAGGTGGGAAGTTTTTTAAATTATATATTTTTGTTTTTTCAATTAATCTTTTATGTTCACATTTAATTTCTGATTAATCATATACATTGTTTATTGATTAATTGCTATTTTAGTTATTTAGGTGTCTTTTGAGATTTGTACTGTATATTTTATTTTTTTATTGTTGAATTACTCATTTATAATTTAGTAGTGGGTTACAGAGTTTGGGAAGTTATTTAAATAATAAATGTTTTTACAAATACGTTTTTTATGTTAATTAAATATGTAATTGATAACTAATTATGTAAATTGTTTACTTGATTATTTATTACGCAATTTATTTGTTGTGTCTTAATGAATTAATGTGTTGATAAGTGTACTTCTTAATCAACTTTGTAAAATGCATTTTGCATTTATTATTGTTTTTAATTCTATGTGACTTATTTAATTACCATTTTAATGTTATTGTTTTATTTTATATATTTGTTTTTGGATACTAGGTAAGTGTATACTTAATTTAAACTAATACATTTTGTTTTTTGTTTGTATGACATGTATTTATAATTTTGAATATGTTTATTAATTTTAGGTTAAAGGTATTTTTTTTTTTTTTTAAATAATGGATTTGAAATGGTATATCTTATTCTTCCTAACTTTTAATACCTTTCCTACTTTTGCCTACAAGGAATGGGAATCGTAAATCAAACTCCTCCAAAGTCAAGCACTTTCCCTGCTGTTGCTTAGATTGGAGTAGGAGTGATACATCTTACCCCTTCAAAGCCCCTGCTGAAGTTTAGACTGGAGTGGCAATAGTAAAACTAACCCTTCCCAAGTACCCTGCTGTTGCTTATAGTTGAGTGGCAATAGTAAATCTAACCCTCCAATGTACAACGTTTTCCCTGCTTTTGCTTCTGTTGGCGTAGGAATAGTAAATCTAACCCCTTCAAAGCCCAACACTTATCCTACTTTTGCTTAAATTTGAGTTAGAATAGGCAATCTGACTTCTTTGAAGTCCATCACTTTTGTTAATGTTGTTTATTTTTTATTGTTTTTTTAAAGTATTTTTCCTTAAAGTATATATTTATTTATATATATTATATATAGTATTTTTTTTATAATTGTTTTTAATTAAGTCTGATATATATTTTGTTAAAATATGCTTCTTAGTTTTAGTTATATTTCGATACACACACACACACACACAATACCCTTTCAGGCATAGAGTTCCAAATAAATTCTGCAAAAAAGGAAGCAAGAAACTCTGGGCGGTGCTCAAGTTTAGGTGGAATACAGCTCCTTTATATGGAGCACTCTACAGCACCACTGACACTCTGAATCTATTAAACTCAAATGTCTGTTTCTCTAGATGAGCTTTTATGCATAGGATTAGCACAGCAGCAATGCACAGCATTGAGTTGGGCCTTGTGCATGATGGGTTTGGGCACAAGGCCTGGCTGTGGCCAGGCCCGGCACCCAAACACCTACATGCACCCTAAATCCCTCTGCACACAGTCTTCTGGCCTGGGCAGCATGTGGTCTAGCAGTACCTGGCCTGATTATGAGTTTGGTGGTGTGGGAGCAGGAAGGCACGCCAACGCCTCGCTCCCACACCAGCTAACCTCACCGCCCACCGGATTAAGAGTTTTCTTGTGATCTGACAGGCAGTCCTTTGGCAGTCCCACGGTGGTGGTGCCTGTTAAAAAGGCACCACAATGGGAATGCCAAAGCCCGTTCCTGCATGGCAAGGACTGTGCAGTCCATGCCGTGTAGGAAAGAGGGTGCATGGAAACAGGGGGGCCACCTACATATATCCTCATGCCATGTTGGTGGTGGTCCTCCGACATCGTATAGGGGCTGATTACGATGGCAGACGGACTTCAGTCTGTCCGCCATCGTATCGGGGATTGGGATCGCCCGCCTACAAGGCAACGCTCCCACAGGGGTAATTACAATGCGACTACCATCACGGTGGTCGCAATGCCTATATTTTGCAGCCAGTAGCACCCACCGCAATGTAAAAACGGGACATGTTACATATCCCTGCACTACGGTGCCTGCCACATGGCACAGGGATATGTAGGAGGGCACCATAGGTGCCCCCCAACACCCACTACCAAGAGCCAGGGGAGAAGGGGGCACCGCTGTAGGGATTACGATGTCCCTTTCCGCCAGCCTTTTCATGAAACGACTGGCGGAAAGGGACATCGTAATCCCTACAGCGGTGCCTGGTAGGCACCGCCAGCATTTTAGGGAAAATGAGCCCCTCCTCCGCACCAGCGGGTTCAAGGAGCCCGTCGGATGCATGGCGGTCAGTCTTTACGACCGCCACACATCCGCCCGCCATCATAATATGGCAGGCGGTAAGTTAGTTACGATGGCGGGGAGACTGCCTCTGACAGCCTGTCGGTGGTGGTCTCCCCACCATTATAGTCAGCCCTTAAACTTTTATAATTAAATTTTTTGGGCTGAAAATTGTTAAAAGAAAGACTCAGAGACATGTTATTTTTAAATAGAATCAATATGTCTCTGAGTCTTTTTTTCTTTTTTACATTTTCCAGCTCACAAAATGCAATCATAAAAATAACCACAAGTGGGCATTGCACTCCATCTGAAGAGTATAGAGCTTCTGCTAACAGTGTGTTAAAATAATATGGTACTTTCTCCTGTGGTCATGGATTTGATGACCCAGGAGACTTACTGTCTTTTTTTTAATGTTGCTGGGGGGCTGCTACACACCCTGCAGCCCCACACAATATTAAAAAAAATGTTTGGTGGGGCCCCTGCCCCTTCCAGGGACATTTCCAACCTGAAGAAAATGTAAATAGCCCTTGCAGGGCATTATGGGGCATTCCTTTAAGAAGCAGTGAATAATAAAAAAGCGGCTCCTGCTGCTCATTTATTATTCACTTTTTAAAAATAAAAATATAGTTGTGGGTGTCCTGGCGCCCACCCAGGACACCAACATTTTAATTTTGGGCCATGTGGGAAGCCAAGGGCCCTGCAGCCTCAGCCGGCTTTTCAGTCACCACCCACAGAGGGTACCGGTGGGAGTCGCCCTTTTTTCCTTAAGAGGGTGCCCGGATGCCCACCCGGTATTAGCAAAACAATAGTTCGTGGGATTCAATTATCTTGGGAACCTCATATGTCTCTTGGAGAGAACCCTGAATTATTTAAACTTATTTTCCAAACCTGAAGTTAATTACAAAAACCAACAAAGCACAGGACACATTTAATTTCCATCTGAAATACATTGACTTCAGTCATATTTAACAAACAATGAAGTGAGTGATCATAGTGTAATGCAATGCGCCAATAGTGAATATATTTACAACATACATCAATAAAGATACTGTACAATTCACAATTGTTGCCTACATTAATTTATAACAATCATAACATGGTTGCATTAACCATTGTACCATCCCCTGGTGATGATTTCCATTAGCAACCAAAAGGGAGGGTTCCTCGATGGTTTGACCCCATATGAATTGTAGGGTCATGTCGGGACATAGTCATCTGACTAACACACTTGCACATAAGAATAGACAGAAAACAATAAAACTTCCTGAGTCATGTGTTTGAGCCAAACTATTTATCTCATTGACCAATCACTTGATTACTCACCATCTAATTAGTGTGATGACCTGTTTGCCAATCTTTCTAAATAAAAACTGAAACACAGAAGGAATAATCACCCATCTCTTCTGCCCATCCCTAGTCTCAATTCTTTGCACTAGGGCTCTCCTGCCAACCTCATCCACATGCACATTAGAGAAGGACTCTCTTTTTGTTTCAGATAATACTCTTTCATTGTGTAATTAGGCCAATAGATATTGAGATATAAAGTGGATAATAATCCTTCTTTGATGTCTGCTGGGTATAGTTATAGTAGAAGGGCTATCTTCTGCAAGGAAAACCACAGTCATTCTATGATACTAATACCAACATAGGCATAATGAATGATTACATTATAGAATTCAAAAGATAGACCTTTTTAAGTGCAATGCAGTGGTTCTGGTCTGTGGCAGTGGGGCATTGGCGGCCTGTGGTATCTGTGGTGCTCATGAGGGTGGAAGTGAGCAATGCAGGAACTCCCCTTCTCCACAAGAGAGAAATGTACTTTTAAAGAAACATCGATTTTGAGAGGCTTGCCCAAATACTTAATTGCTTAAGAGAGTGCCTCAAGAATATTTTGGGAATCTCCTGTGGTCCAAAGATTACCTGCAAATACTCTTGGAGAATTTAAAGGGGCACAAGCTTTCTCCTTTTGCTGCCAGCATCTGTAATTTCAATCATATTTCAAGAGTCTCATGGTGGACACAAACACAGTTCTAGAATTTAGCAAGACTGTTTAAACCACATTCATTAATTCCCCTTATTTCACGGTCTTATTAAAAATGTTTTTATAATTTACCTTACATGCATTACCCATCAATTGTCAAATCCAAGAACGCTAACAATTCAGGGGCATATTTACAAGAACTGACACATCAGCAGCAATGCATCAAATTGCTTGCGCCTGCATCAGATCAAATCTTCAAAACCCCATTCAACACTTTACAGACTGAGCTAGTATGGATGAGTGGAGATTGGAGATAGGGTGGCTATTCCTTTCAATGTCACAAACACAAATGGTTATTAAAGACACCAACCTTGGGTGACCTAAGAATTATGGGAAATACATTGTGGATTTCAAAATCACAAGCTGAATATCTATTCCGGGTAAGGGATTTCAGTTCATTTTGTGCTCACTATGTGATATTGGCTCTCCCGGGGTGACCATGAGAAGAGAATTAATATTGTGTGACACATAGTGGAGCTGTGTGAGTTGGCAGGTCTGGTAATTTTTTGTGGAGCGCAAAGTAGACTTCAAGGGGGATTGAAAGCTTTACATAATAACAGTTTTCTAACATGAGAATGAGCAATAACAAAGATTAGTAGAAAGATAGTTTCTTTTCCTCTAAATTTCATTCTATGACATAACATCATTCAGGACAAGTCTTGGGAGAGTCGTGTAGAGGTATTGCCTGAGTTTAGTGGTAAGGTGTAGCTACACATTAAGTGGCCACCCCTGAAATCTGGGATATCAGTTGTGTGCCATGGAAGAAATAGTGTGACCCAGTACTTTCTGTACTAAAAGAGACCCATCATCAATGTGCACATCATTGTAGTTAAATGACTCATTATTCTTTGTCACTCTGGCTATATTTCTATCCCATATATATTTATATTGCATGGCAATACTATGCAAGGGGGATCCATACAAATACTAAGGGCCTAATTACGAGTACAGTGGTCCTATGTAATGCCGTACTCGTGGTGACGGTCCGACCACTGCCACATTGCGGGACTGCCGGCAGTATTATGAGTGGGGCGGTTGGACCGCCACAGGACCGCTGCATCCGCCGGGGATCCAGGATCTCCCAGTGGCCGCACAGGAGTCAGGCGCAGGAATAAGCTGGTTGTACCACTGTGACACCACTGAGCATATTCTGAGTTTCCTGTCCACCGTCCATTTCATAGCGGTGAGCCTGCTTTGAAAAGAGTGGCGGAGAGGCTACTAAGGGGGCACTAACATGGCCCCCATGCTCATCCTGGGGGTGCATGCAGGGGGGCACATGTTGTGCCCCTCATTATTGCACCCCTGTTCCTGCATGGTGTGGCATGCATGCCACAATGGGCAAGAACGTGCTGCATGCGCTGTCACAGCAGCGGGCTGCATGGTAGTGTCGTGTAGTTCCTATAGTACCCCTGCAGGACCTGCGCGTTTGGATAACATATACTGCGGGCTTGGTGGCAGAATGGCTCTGAGCACCCCCACCGTATATGTTAGCCTGGTTTGCATTAGCTAGCTCGCAGTGCCACTAGTGTCTCCTCTTATCGGGGAGAGATTAGTTTCTGGCAACCGTAGAACATGACAACCCTGATCCCTCAGAATCGTGGAAACAATGTACTACTTTTCGCTCAGTCATTCGTGCTTACTCATTCGGTTTGTCTCAGAGAGGTACACAGAAGAAACAGTTGGGCGTGTTACAATAAGTATTTATTGTACAGTTGTTCTTCTCGTGTACAATATATGTGCTGCAGAAATCAGCAGACAATAGCAGAGATATATTATCAGCAGTACGATAAAAGCAAAGGGATAGAACAGTTCTACCATAGTGCGATAATCATGAGTACATACATGAATATAAAAGCATTATGCAAGTGCGCGTACTCCTTCGATGCCTACCTAGATGTACCTGTGTGTACCTAGCATATGTGTGTAGGTCTTAGAAGCTAAGAGCCAAGAATCCTCCTAGGATTTAGTCGAACCCCCATACCTGAATAGAGAGAGTGTGGGACCCCGTCCTGGTCTCGGGTTGGACACCCCGTCCGGGTTGTGTCAAACCACTGTCAGCTGAAGCGACTGCATGCAGGAGCCTCAGCGTCTCTGGTCAGTGTGTCAGCATGGAAGTCTCGGTTCCCTCTGTCTTACCGGGGCAAGATGTGGTGTATTTATACCCTGAAGACACTGATCTTCGTGCAAGGTTTGTATTGGTCCTCCATTAGGCTTTAGGAAGACGTCAGGGGTGAACTCTGTACATACATATTATGCAGGTAGAATATTCTTAGAAAGTCATGCATAATTTATGAGTACAGTGTGGGCCTGTGTTTGGGAAAAACCCTGGTGCCCGCAAAACCACAAGGCAGATAACATTCAGCCCTCAGAGCACGTTGTGTACTGGATGGGACCAATGTAGGTGAAAGAGCATGCCTATATAAGGAATCATGACTATAATAGGACATGTATGGTTATAACCGTAATAGGGCATATGCGGCTGTGACCATAATAGGGCAAGTACGAATATGACCATATTAGGGTAAATATGAATACTGCTATTTTAGGGCATGTATAAAGGGGCCTACATTAGGGTCTCTATATGGGATAAAACACCCACTCCTCTTCCGAAAAGGATAATAATGACCATACTATAAAATCTGGACAATTTAAAATATTTTTAAAAATCGTTAAAAACATGAATTTAAAAACTTGCTAAAAAGGTGTTAAAAATCTAAAAATGTTAATATTCAGCTATTTCCAGTTGCCACTTTTAAAAGTCGATCACTGTCTCTTCATAAAGCTGTATCACTATAAGCGGGTGAAGGCCATGCTTTCTGCGAGTGACAGTGCCAATTTGTAAGCAAAGTTCCAAATTTAGATCGTTTATTTTGAAACGAGCAAATGCCGAATTCTTTACCAGGACACGATGAGCCAATTCGAGATTAAGCGTCCGGGTTGGGGAGCACATCCATATCGGAGTCAGCCGCTGCAGTAGACAAATCCAACGCCTCGCATAGAACGTAAATCGCACATAGATGGAATGTAGCACTGCCATCAGTCGGAGCTGCGGCATCTGGTGCGGCAGTTGTAACCTGTGTGCCTGTGGAGGAGTCGCCTAACCCAGGAGGAGCAACCGGCACCTGTGGATTCTCAAGGAATGCGTTCATCAGAATCGGAAGCCGCTGGGGACAACGCAGAGCGTGGGCCTTTATGGGGTCCAGCATTGCATCCATGTCCGGAGGCGCGTCTGATGGAAATGTTAGACATAAATCCAATGAGCATTCTTCTCCGCAGAACAGGCATCGAAGAACAGGTATGATGCAGTCTACCCAGACTGGTCTAAACAATAGAAACCAGGAGGCATTGAGTTCTCATAGGCAAGGTAAGCCCAGAAGTTGTACCATGCGTTCACTGTACTTCCGTTCCAGGAGTGTGTTCAACAACCCTTCTGAAATTGGGCCGTCCATTGCGTAGCAGTAGTATTATAATCAGGATTCCAGCAATTAGGAAAAGGATGAGCGGGAATCCTCCAAATACGCTTCCCAATACGGAGTGTATAAAATTTGGGATTACTCCGAGGACTGTCTGAAAGGTGCTTAACAGTCCTGACCCTATGGTCTTAAATAGGTGTACAATACCGCTCGTATCAGACATGTTGAAGATACGACTAACCATTTCTGCGAAATGAATGGGGCAGTTTGTACGTATGAGCACCTGTATCTCAGTGGAGGTCCTTGCAACTTGAAGTTCATAGGTTTCTCGAGCGGAGGTTAAGGGCACGGGTTGCTGTAAAAGCATGGCTTTCAATCTGCTCAGAGTATCAAACTGTATGAAAGAAAAATTCAGCGAAGGCCATAGTGGCACCTCCCTGACTGTGTTCCGTGGTGGAAACAATACTTGCATACAGCAAGTAACCCTGGAGTTAACAGTTACCAGATAGGCGACGCCCGGAAGCATCCCACAGCAAACTTGATTTAGCATTATATAACTCCCATTCGAGAGCAACTGGAAAACCGGCGTGATCATGGCCGCTGGGGTCCACGACATGTGACAAGACAGGTTCACTACTGAACCGCTACAGGCTCCGTGCAGAGAAATATCTTGACACATGAGAGAACCGCTTAAAGCGTTCTTGCAGTTTGTACCACTCAGATACACTTCTCGATCCCCATTCCGGCATCGGTATCTATATGGTAACTCCCAAGTTTCCTTGATGTATCCCTTACCCATTTCTTCATATCTGCCTGCCTGCCTTTGCTCAAGGCAATATTGAAACTGGAATGTAGTGACCGGTAGAGTGATTTGGCCATGGATTAACCATTCTGTTGATGGTGATTCGGCTACAGTGAATGGTAACCTTTCCAGTTTCTCAATATGCAGCATTGTGTATTTGTCTCCCCTTTGTGCCATTTCTGTCTGTTTATCAGTTAGATTATATTCCAAAAACAGAGACGTGCTGTTTATAAAACGCCAGGTCACATAGCCTGCACGCAAAGATTGTAGCGTCCAGCTCAACATCATAATAGAACGTAGCTGAGATTGCCCGTGTTGTAACAAGGCCAGATCTTGTCGATCGCCGAAGACACAATGTTGCCTAAGGAGTAAATCCTGGAGGTCAAAGTTGTTAACCCATTATCCACTACAGATAATGCCTTCTCTAAGTTAATACGGTCTATTTCCCGTATCCTCTCTGCGGCCTCTTGTTGGGATATTTTCCAGTTCTCATTATTGTAGGCATAAAGGCCTGCATATATGAAACGTTTCTGACGTTGTTTCCTGGGTCCTAGTAGAAAATCTCTAAGATCCAAGTCAGGTGTTAGTAAAATCAAGTGGTGCTTCACTTCTGTGAGAGTTGAGGTCTCTAGCCAATCAAGGCACAACTTTCCAACACTATAGGATGTCACTACCCCCGGGTGTTGTCTCTGTACATAGCGTGGGTCTGGCCTATGGATACTAAACCCTTCGGTTGTATTCATAAATCTCTGTTGACAGATGTTTGTGTCAATGGGCCAAACCAGCCATTCTGTCCAATCAGGATCTGATCTGTTGTACTGGAAAATGTCATCTAATTTCACCCCATGTGTAGTCGAATTCTGCCCCCCACCCATCTGTGATGGTGTTGGAAACCCCAGTGTGTTCATTTCCTTGCCCTTGGCTAATCCAAGACAGGTTGTTTGTTGCACAGTTTCGTTCAGAAATAACATCTGCTGCGGAATGATGCATGCTCTAAAATGTGCTTCTATTCCCTGGACTTGCCAGTCCCTAGAACCCCAGATTGATTTTGAATATATTGTGTCTTTCCATAGGTCGAAACCCTGTGTAGACAGTTTGTTCAGGAAGGAAGCAGAGTAAATATGTTTGGTGTTAGTTAACATAACTTTCTGAGCTGAAGTTTTCGCCACTTTATAATAAAATGACTTCGGGTCGGATGTGTTAAACCCTGAGAAGTATGTGAATTTCTGTGCAAATGCTTGCGAACTACCTTTTGGAGGTGTTGGGCAGTGTTCCCTCTGGTGGTACTCAAATATATTTCTAAGTGTTATAGATTTGTGTAAGAAATGATCACCAAATTGTTGGTACAGTACAATGTATCATAGTCTGAAGTACCTTCTAACATTTCATTGTTCGGAAATGCAGCAGTTTTTTCTAAATCAGACATCATAGCATTTACAGTTTCAGTGTCCCAATCATCAGAAAATGTACTGGAGGTAATGAGATCACTTAAAGAAATTTTAAATACATGTTTTAGCTTTAAAAGTTCAGTCGGACCGAATACATCATAATCAATTTTGTCCCATACTATACCGGTATAGGAACTGCTGTAATGTTCACTGAAGACAAGTCTCTGGGTTCATGATGTGAAAACTGGTGTGGTCTTAAAATCAAATTGACTCTCTGGGCTGTAGAGCTTTGCTGGAGGTATCGTCCATTAATAAGCATACTAAAAGTTATTATTAAACCTGGCCAGAAAATGAAAAATAAAATCCCAGTGATATACCATAGTTCTATCCAAGGTGACACCAGGGAAGTCTTTCTAAAAAAGATCAAAAAGTCAGTGAGTTTTTGTTTGACTGATTTTTTGGCTGGCGTCGTTTCCGGCTCGCTTGGGTCCAGTGAAAACTTATCAAAGTTCATGAACTAGCCAGAAGCAGTTCGATCAATTGTTGGAATTGCATCGGGATTTGTTGAAATTGGATTTTGCTCTTGACGAGGCATGTTGACGTAGATGTCTGTATTAGGTCTGATTGCAACTTGGTTGTTAAGTTGATTTTCTTCTTGTTGAAGTGGAACGACTTCCATAGCAATGTTGCTTAGTCCTTCATTCCGTACAGGTGGCTCTTCAAACGTGATGAGTCTTTCTGTTTGAACTTCTTGGATTGTAGCAAGAGGAGGGTGTCTGCTACCCTGGAGCCCACGTGGTCTGCTGTTTAGTATCGGCCACTTAGTGTGATTTGATTAAGTCAATTGAGACAAATCTTTTCTCCTTTTTTCCGGCAAGAGGTGGCAGAAGTACAGTTCTTGTGCCGTGTATTGCAAGGACCGGTACAGGCATTCTGAAGGATGGCCCAAATTCTTTCTTGTCAGCAATCTTCTCTCTGACCAGATCCCCGATCTTTGGGATCCAGACAGGTCTTGCCGTTACTGCCGTGACTTCCTCAGTGGCAGCCTGTTTCTGGAGCACGTTACTTTGTTGTGTCCTGGATTCATTTAGATCCTGTAAAACAGCCAAACGATCATTGATATCAAATGGTTTTTGATCTGCCACTGTGCCTTCACAATCAAGATCAGGTACCCACATTCTTGTCCCAAATAGGACCTTGTAAGGAGTGACACCTCCTAGAGAGCTTCTTGGCTGGTTAGTTATTGAGCGCGCTGTACCCCATAAATGTGATCGACCCAACTACCGCCCTTGCCTAATACCCTAGCTGTTAAAGATTGCTTTAAGTCTCGGTTTTTCCTCTCCACAACAGAATTTCCCTCGGGATGGTATGGAGAGGAGTACCGCAATGCTACGCCCATTCCTTCCATGGCCTCTTTGTAAGCTTGAGAGCTAAACGCCGGGCCGCGGTCAGAATGTAACGTGCCAACTGCGTATGTTCCGATAAAGACTCGCAAATCTTTTATAACAGTTCGAGCGTCAGCCGAGCGCTGAGGCCAGACCCATAGGAATCTAGAGCAGGAATCCACTGCAACCATGATATATTTCTTGGACCCATCTGATTGTAGGGGTCCGCAGTGGTCCAAATACACACATGCGAGAAGTTTGTCTGATTTTAGTAATGGTGTCTGCGCTGGGCGTGTTACGGTGGAGCCTTTCATCTGCTGGCAGATGTCGCATTTCAAGACATAGGGGTCGATTCCGATCTCGGTCGGAGACGCACCTAACACTATTCGGTTGGGAAAAAAGCCATGCGAATGCCTGTTTCCCGACCGATCCGCACATTATTCCGAACGAGCAAGTACGATGCACACTACAGCATAGATTCCGACCCAGTCGTACTCACCCAATCCAGGTCCTGTTCCCCGACCGAGCCGGATCCGGAATCGTAGAATCGAGCCGCATGGAAGCAAAAATGCAGCCCCGTCCGGCCGGACAAGTACGATGCGCATCCCATACGCGCCGAACCCGTCGCTACGCACGGCACGTCAAAGCATCCGGGCGAGGCGCACATAAGCTCCGATTCGCGCCACAACACGATCCACGGCTACGAGACGAACACGCCAGCGACAAGGACGAGGCGAAGCAAAGAGAAAGACGAACGAGACGAACCAACCATGAATCCCTTCGCACCGATCCTACCAATATTCTACCTCTATTACCGGAACAGGCACGGATGCGTACGGCGCAGAAGGTAAGTCAGACACCAACAACAAAAACAAACTACACGTACCCGACACATCACACACAGAGGGATGCAGAAATACCTACACCAGCAACAGCAGCACCATAGGGGCGGGATGGCCCTCACCAATGCCACACATACACATAGGGGCCTGTATGCCTACCACTACTACCACCCTTACCCAGGGGGTGCCAGATGCCTACCACTACTACCACCTCTAACCATGGGGGGCTGGATGCCTGTCACTACTAGCACCCTTACCCAGGGGGTGCCAGATGCCAACCACTACTACCACCTCGACCCATGGGGTGCCAGATGCCTGTCACTACTACCACCTCTACCCATGGGGGGCTGGATGCCTACCACTACTACCACCCCTACCCATGTGGGCCTGTATGCCTACCACTACTACCACCCTTACCCAGGGGGTGCCAGATGCCTACCACTACTACCACCTCTACCCATGGGGGGCTGGATGCCTGTCACTACTACCACCCTTACCCAGGGGTGCCAGATGCCTACCACTACTACCACCTCTACCCATGGGGGGCTGGATGCCTGTCACTACTACCACCCTTACCCAGGGGTGCCAGATGCCTACCACTACTACCACCTCTACCCATGGGGGGCTGGATGCCTGTCACTACTACCACCCTTACCCAGGGGCGCCAGATGCCTACCACTACTACCACCTCTACCCATGGGGGGCTGGATGCCTGTCACTACTACCACCCTTACCCAGGGGTGCCAGATGCCTACCACTACTACCACCTCTACCCATGGGGTGCTGGATGCCTGTCACTACTACCACCTCTACCCATGGGGTGCCAGATGCCTGTCACTACTACCACCTCTACCCATGGGAGGCTGGATGCCTACCACTACTACCACCCTTACCCAGGGGGTGCCAGATACCTACCACTACTACCACCTCTACCCATGGGGGGCTGGATGCCTGTCACTACTGCCACCCCTACCCATGGGGAGCTGGATGCCTGTCACTACTACCACCCTTACCCAGGGGGTGCCAGATGCCTACCACTACTACCACCTCTACCCATGGGGTGCCAGATGCCTACCACCACTACCACCTCTACCCATGGGGTGCTGGATGCCTGTCACTACTACCACCCTTACCCAGGGGGTGCCAGATGGCTACCACAACTACCACCTCTACCCATGGGGGGCTGGATGCCTACCACCAACACCACCCCCACTCATAGGATGGACAATGCATGACACAACCAGCACACCACAACCTAGGGAATGCAAGAAAAAGACATCCCCCCAACACCATGACTTTGAACATATAATGTGACCCCCTATCACATGTGCCACACATATATGTGTGTGGCCCTCACAATGCAAGCAGGCCATGACCATTGTGGCAATGGGGTCCAAAACCCCATCATCACAGTGACCAAAAGGTAAGTGTGGGGTCCATAGCTGAAGCACATCTTGAACATTGTGGCAATGGGGTCCAAACCCCCATCATCACAGTGACCAAAATGTAAGTGTGGGGGCCCATAGCTGAAGCACATTCAGAACATTGTGGCAATGAGGTCTAAACCCCCATCATCACAGTGACCAAAAGGTAAGTGTGGGGTCCATGGCTGAAGCACATCTTGAACATTGTGGCAATGGGGTCCAAACCCCCATCATCACAGTGACCAAATTGTAAGTGTGGGGCCCATAGCTGAAGCACATTCAGAACATTGTGGCAATGGGGTCTAAACCCCCATCATCACAGTGACCAAAAGGTAAGTGTGGGGTCCATGGCTGAAGCACATCTTGAACATTGTGGCAATGGGGTCCAAACCCCCATCATCACAGTGACCAAAATGTAAGTGTGGGGGCCCATAGCTGAAGCACATTCAGAACATTGTGGCAATGGGGTCTAAACCCCCATCATCACAGTGACCAAAAGGTAAGTGTGGGGTCCATGGCTGAAGCACATCTTGAACATTGTGGCAATGGGGTCCAAACCCCCATCATCACAGTGACCAAAATGTAAGTGTGGGGGCCCATAGCTGAAGCACATTCAGAACATTGTGGCAATGGGGTCTAAACCCCCATCATCACAGTGACCAAAATGCAAGTGTTGACAAAGAAAAAGCTGCAACTGCCAAACTGCATGGATGATTCCTGGTCACAGAACATAAAACACATCAGTGGCAAAGTAGTGCATGTGTCCCATTGCAACATAGATTGGGGAGGCAAATACTGCAGTGCAAATAAGACATACCTTTGGCCATGTGCAGACAAACAACACCCATGGGGGCTGACACTGTCAACATTCATCAGTGACACAATGACAGAAGTGACCATCAGAATGCAGACCCACATTTTTGCACCAATGGACACACAAATGCAGATATCCTGTGGAGACTGTAGATGTGAGGTGAACAGAAACCATACCATGGCAGCAATGGGACACACAAACCATGATCATTGTGCTGACCGATGACCTAGGAGTCCCAGGGACAGCAGGGGAAACCCACCAAACAACATACGGCCAATGGCACACCAAAGATATGCCAATGCAGTGGTGCAGATGCACAAACACAAACAGGCAGACCCACACTGCACATCAAACATAACAGGTGAGGGGGGGTGCCAGTGTCCCCAGGCAACCACACAACACATGAGGAGGCCTGAATACCAATTACACAGATGTGCATACAGTGCCACACAAAGGTAACTCATGGATCCAAATACCCTATGTGGGCAATCAGGCATTGTCAGATGAGAGGGAGCACAAATCACACATGTCACACAAGCATGTAGGAACAGAAACTGACACAGCAAGACACAGACACACCACAGCACTACCCCCAGGGTCCCCACAATGTGGTGACCCTGGGCTGCATTACAATCCCACTGTGATAACAAAGCTAGATGTCGTTCACACTGTGAACCACAGTCATGTGTCCTGAGCAACTAACTACCATCACACCTACACAAGCACAAATCAATCAGCACGGCCAGTAAGCCAAGGCCAACATGGAGGCAGGGGTCTAGCCGGGCAACAACTCTCATCTGCACACACTCAACACCACACACCTCGACCTCCAACAATGTGCAGCAGTGAAGCACACATGCACTGGTGACATTGCACATGCACCCATGACAATCCCAGGGTGGTGGGTGGGAACCAAGGTGCAGAAACACATCACACATGGCCACTCAACAAGACTCCTGAATGTCTGACACACTGCACACTACGCTGTACATGGACATGACGGCAATACCACACCAACCAATGGGATCCCAGCCACAGTCACACACCAATGAAGAAGCCAAGGACACCCACAAAGAACACACATAGACAACTACCAACATTGCAGCCCGGACCCTGAGGAGTGCCAGCAGTCACACACACAACGTATCACAATCACTGAAAGATAACACAAACTGGAAATCACATGACAGGTGTAAACAACAAGTGCCAAGGGAATCCTGACTGTGACCCATCTGCGTCTGCACACAAACTCAGCCCTGACAGCAAACACACCTATGGGTGACACCCTGATGACCAGTAATGTGCCATGCACCCACATCACAGAGAATCCAGGGAGAAGACTTGGGGGGTACATAGGTCAACTCAGCAAGCATCACAAACAGGTACAACACTAGGGATTCCAGCATGCACAGCTAAACGGAAGTGAACACACAGACATGCTCATATAACACACACCTTGGGCGCAGGCAATGTCACAGGAGTACACACTGCCATGAGGGGACTCCACTCCTGTGTGAGGAAAGCTGTGCCATATGTTGCCACAGTAGGGCTCCATCATGTCAGCTGAGCACTTGGTCACACACTCAACAATTAGCACCAAATGAATGCTCCCGTCACATCAGCCTGGTCATGGGAGTGCCAACCAAATCATCAGCACTGATCCAACACACTTGTATAGCAATGTTGCACTGACAACACAGATGAGTCCTTCCCCATTGATGCCCAAACCTGCATGTCCAGTGGAGATGGCCACACGGTCAGGCTAGTAGACGAATTGAACAATGGCAGGCACAACAGATGTGCAGGGGTGGAAGCCACAGATGTGAAATTGCTAATGTAAGTAGGAAATCCCATTGCCAAATATTGAACACATGACACCCTCAGATGCTGCTAAGGATGACATGGATACACCACAGGATAGGACACATTCCCCCTGGACCACATGTGTTCCTGCACAGTAACACTTCATTATAATGAGACCAAATATCACCATCACTGCAGCAAGGGCATGGTTAGCATCATCAACAACATGTACATCAGAAGCAAAAGCACTAGAGAACAGAAAGGTGCTTTATTCAGCCTATGTGGGTCTAACAGTTGATGTCCAGCACAAATGTTAACAAAGGCCAATGGCCAGTCCAACTTGAATGTCAAAACATGGTGACAGTGGCAGATGTCACCCAACGCATGCCTGCACTGATGAAAGCCAGGGACAATCCCCTCGGAGGGGCATACGGGGGGGCAGGCCAGGCACCGCAGGGACAGGATCAGGGCTCACCAGAAGGAGGCAGGGAAGGGGTGGTGGGTGCTGGAGAGCCACTGACAACTGCAGTGGAGGTGTCTGACATGGTGTGTGCCGGCACAAGTGGGGGCATGACTCTGATGGTGTGGGTGCCGCCGGCAAGACTGCAGGGGACCATGCAGATGGAGTGGACAGGTTCCCCACTGCAGTGCCCAAGTCAGACAGGGTGGTAGTGGACTCCACTGCAGTGCCTACCTCCAGGGGAGGAGAATGGGGATCAGGTAAGGTGGGCAGGACAGAGGGGGAGGACACCGTCTCCACACCAGTGGCACAGACAAGCGCAGCGGGGGTGTGGGGCCGGAAGAGCAAGTGGCAGGGGGAGAAGGCCTGATCCTTTTGGGGATGGTGTATCTGTGGGTGGGGGAACCTGGGGCAGGGTGTGGTGGGGGCACCTGTGGAGTGGGGGCCTGAGGGATGGAGGAAGGAGACTTGGTGCCTGAGCTGCAGGGCGGCGGCGGGGTCTTGCTCTTCCGGGTCCGGGGGGACTTGCGGATGGGTGCGTCAGTCGGTCTGCACCTGGGGAGGGTGTCCGGTGGCAAGGGGCACTCCGCTCCGTGTGGGTGGGCTTCCTCTTCCCCCTGAATGCTGTATCAGCTGGATCGGAGGGGAAGAGGCCGAGGTCACTGAGGAAGAGCCGCTGGGTCTTTGGGGTTGCAGGTGAGGCAACGGAGGGGGCTTTGGAGGGAGAGGCAACTGTGGACTGCGCAGTGCTCGTGGATGCGTGTGTGTGTGACTGGGCCCCATCCCCTGTGAGTGTGGTTTCAGTCCCCTGACTGTGTGTGCGTGTGCGTCTTGTCTGTGGCGTGTGTGTGTGTGTGCTGCTCGTTTCTGTGCTGGTGTGTGCCTGTGCCGGTGTGTGTGTGCTTGGGACAGGTAAGGTGCTGGGGAGTGTGGATGGGGCAGAGGCAGGAGGGGTGAGGGACTGTTGGAGGAGGGACACTGCTGCCGTCAGGGAGGAGTCCATGGACCTATTGCCCCTCTGTAGGGCAGACATGCCCGATGAGATGCCCTCCATGAACGACACCAGCTGAGTCAACAGAGTGGTGTGTGCATGGAGGACACTCAGCATCGCTGTCTGCCCTACATGGAGCTGGCGAAGGAGGTACACAGACTCCTCACTCAGGGCAGCAGGGGACACAGGGGCAGGGGTGCGGTGCCTGGCCCGAAGGAGACACGCTCCCGAACATGGGAGCCTCCACGGACCTCGGGAATGGGAGCCGATGGGAGGGCGGTGGTGATGGTGGTGGCGGGGACAGCAACACTAGCTGGGGTGTGGTGGCTGCTGACACCCGCCTCCATAAGGGAGTCATCCTCCGAGCTGCTGTGGTCCTCAGCTGAGGTGGATGGTGCTGAGGACTCCTCGGTGTGGCTCCCCTCGCCCTCCGTGCCACTGGGTCCCTCCGACCACTCCTCGGCTGTTGACCCAGTCTGGCTCTGCGGCTCCTCCTGGTCCGTGGAGCTGTCCCCTCCTGTGGCCGTGGATGTATCTGCAAACAATAGGGAAACAGACAGACATCAGTCACCTGCACCGAACACACACACCACAGTAAGTACAGCACAATACAGAGCAAGGCCTGGCATCCTTAGTTGGACATTGCTAAAATTGCCCAAACAGAATAGGAGAAGCCAATTGTCAGTCTGATCGTCAACCATGGCACTCACATCCCACCTGGCCTTGCACCCATCTGTCTGGCGTCCGTTGGCTGGCAATACCCCAGTGTGGACACATGCACCACCTACACAGTAGTTGGACGGTGCAGAGAACACGGTGAAGCATGTGAACATGCACACATCACAACTCTTGCCACTGAGTGAGTACAGGTGCCCGGATGAAAGTGATGCCCAGAGTCAGATATACGAAATGCATGTGATGCATACCAGCAACAGACACCACGAGGCACACATGTGCTGATAGCCATTGCCACTATGGTGAGCATGTAGCACATGTCACTCCCCTGCAGGATCACCCATAGGAAGTCACATGCCATGGCACAGGCATGCCTGCTAAGTCATACATCACTGTCTCCAGTCACATGGGCAGGGCAGCCACACAACAACAGTCTGCACTGTGTCACAATAGTAGGTCATGGGGAATGCAAGTCCTGGAGCTGAACAAGTGCACATGTACATCCCCCACACACCACATCATCTGAACCCTTATCTGTCCAGGTCATACCGATTGGACATATGGGAGACCTGTAACACAACCCTCTGAACCTGAGCACCTCACAATCTGCTGTCAATGGGAAACAGCTGCATGGACTTCACATTCGCATACCCCAGTCAGCACGGTCAGGTGTTCAAACACCTATGTGTCACACAAGTATCGTCTCCTATGGTCACATCTCCGGTGGCATGCTGAGCCCCAACCGAGAAACACCCCAGCAGTCCTGACAAGGAAGCCACAGCACACTGACACAGAGGCAGACACCTGAGGGGACATATCACTGAACACAACGTGTCAGCTGATACACGGGAGTGGGAGTGCAGAGTGTACTGTATGGCCTGGAGTAGGCATGACTGTCCTGCCCCACATGAATGAGGGATGAGCCCTGGACAGTAGGCAGCTGGCCAAGTATGTGTGACACACGTAATATACACACTCCAGGGGCCCAAACATTGTTCCCACCCGCAGCATGGGTGTGTGCCAGACACCCCAGGCACATGTGGTGGATCAGCTCAGCAATTGGACCACATATCAAAGTGACACGCAGATTACATGTCAGAACACAGGCATTGTGTAAGCAATGGACCCACCCATGATAACCACCACAGAGTTAGGGGAACAGATGCTGTCCCCCACCTTGAGTCAAGCAAACTGCAAGGACACAGTACCCAAGTGACACAATTCCCTGACTGCAAGGGCCACACCTGGGTATCAGATGAGGAGTGGGCAGTGCACAATTGAGGGACATGGGTCCTGGACCACATGACTGATGTACTGTGGAAGTTTAACCAGGCCAGAGGAGGGCACATAGCATGGCAGACAAAGTTCACAATGCAGTCATGGACTCACCCCTCCTTGCTGCTCTCTGGCCTTCAGCTGCCCATCCAGATCAGGGAAGACCACCGCCAGGATCCTGAGCATGTGGGGGTCAGGGTCCGGTGTCCGCCCCTCCTGCGAGGAGGCGACAGCTTCAGCTGGACCCGTGCGATCCTCCGGGTCCAGCCCCGAAGGTCCTGCCACCTCTTCTGGCAGTTGCGGATCCGGTGCTTGTAGTCCCCCACGGATCTCACTGCCCGGACGATGGTCAGCCATATCTTCTGCTTCTGGTGGGCATCAACCTGTGAGGATGACAAAGTGAGAATGCTCTTACTACACATGCAACATATCCGTGCATTACACAGTTGTGTATACATGTCTCAATCACAGGGGCACATGATGTACACAGGCAGTGCAAAGATGGCCATGGACAGTATGCCAGCAGTAACTACATGGTATCATTGCTTGGGAAGTAAAACCTTGGACAGTATGCCAGCAGTAACTACATGGTATCATTGCTTGGGAAGTAAAACCTTGTTTAAATGCACTGTCACTGCACCATACCTGTCCAGTGCATGTAACTACATACTATGGGGGGTGACAACAACTCAGTGAGCCTGCTAGCCAGTGGCGTGCAGACTGTTAGCCTTGCTAGTCAGACAACATGCACATTTATGAAGGCAGTGGACAGAACACTCACGTGCTCCCCTGCTTTCCCATACAGCTTGCTGTACTGTGGAAGGAGGCTGTCCAGCAGGGCCTGGTTCTCCTCAGTGCTGAAGGCTGGGGCTCTCTCCACAGTACGTGCCATTGCAGGGTCCAGAGGGTGCAGATTCAGCAGCAGTGGTGGTGGCAGATGTCGTCCTGGAGCATGTAGTGCAGGCAAGTGAGCTCTCAGGGGAACAGCTAGCATTATATGTGTGCTGCAGAGGCAGTTACTGTCCCATGTGTCCAAAGTGATATGTCCAAGTAGTTAGCATCTTCTGAATCTGGCCAATCCATGGAATTGCACCACTTACACACGCCCACAGCATCCTTCAAAGTTCAACTTCATGACACCCATGAATTTGCAACATTGTTGTGGGTGACCAACTGAATTTCCAGCATCAGACTCGTTCAAAATTTGAAAATGCGTCCGTTGCCAGGCCAGGCCATAGCCAATGGGTGCACACCGATCGGTCCATTGCTGTTCAAGGCGTACCCGGGATACAACGCGTACCCGCACACATTGATTGCAATGGGCCGGCCGGGCACACCGATCGTTCCATTGCTGTTCAAGGTGTACCCGGGATACAACGCGTACCCGCACACATTGATTGCAATGGGCCGGCCGGGCACACCGATCGGTCCATTGCTGTTCAACGCGTACCCGGGATACAACGCGTACCGCGCACATTGATTGCAATGGGCCGGCCGGGCACACCGATCGGTCCATTGCTGTTCAAGGCGTACCCGGGATACAACGCGTACCACGCGCACATTGATTGCAATGGGCGGCCGGGCACACCGATCGGTCCATTGCTGTTCAACAGCGTACCCGGGATACAACGGCGTACCCGCACACATTGATTGCAATGGGCCGGCCAGGCACACCGATCGGTCCATTGCTGTTCAACGCGTACCCGGATACAACGCGTACCGCACACATTGATTGCAATGGGCCGGCTGGGCACACCGATCGGTCCATTGCTGTTCAAGGCGTACCCGGGATACAACGCGTACCCGCGCACATTGATTGCAATGGGCTGGCCGGGCACACCGATCGGTCCATTGCTGTTCAACGCGTACCCGGGATACAACGCGTACCCGCACACATTGATTGCAATGGGCCGGCCGGGCACACCGATCGGTCCATTGCTGTTCAACGCGTACCCGGGATACAACGCGTACCCGCACACATTGATTGCAATGGGCCGGCCGGGCACACCGATTGGTCCATTGCTGTCCAACGCGTATTGCGAATACAACGCGTACCAGCACACATTGAATGCAATAGTCAATGTGTGCGCACCGATCGGTCCATTGCTGTCCAACGCGTATTGCGAATACAACGCGTACCAGCACACATTGAATGCAATGGCCAATGTGTGCGCACCGATCGGTCCATTGCTGTCCAACGCGTATTGCGAATACAACGCGTACCAGCACACATTGAATGCAATGGCCAATGTGTGCGCACCAATCGGTCCATTGCTGTCCAACGCGTATTGCGAATACAACGCGGTACCAGCACACATTGAATGCAATGGCCAATGTGTGCGCACCGATCGGTCCATTGCTGTCCAACGCGTCCCTGTACATGTCACTGGCATATGTCACCATGCCTGTCACAGGTGAACATATGCCAGCCACATATACTTCCCAGGGAGTGAGGGGCACACCTACAACACCACAGCCTGTCCAAACTGTATCCTAAGGCATGTAAGGCTGCATTACCTATTCCGTGTATGGGGGTGAACATGTAGTTCTGTGGGTGTCACTTGGGGCAGCCACCCCAGGCTGTGCAAGTGTTCATGGGGACAGTATCCTTGGTCTTTCGTGTACATGGACACTGTGATGTGCAACTGTTCATATCTGAGCATGTGGCATGGTCACATTTCACGGTGTTGTATGTGTATGTCATGTCACATGCCCCCTGAGTCCCATGTGGGACGGTATGTTTAACCCAGGCTGACCCATTGGCACAATAATGATGGTCCTCCGCAGTCTGTGTGCATGTTGTGTTTACAATGGGAGACAGTCTCCACATCCACGTTGTTTGTGCATGGACTTTGATGTTGTGCGTGTGTGTGTCACAGACGTCCATGTCTGTCCTGCCGAGGCAACAGGGACCACTACCTGTGGGGGTCATGGTTGTTTTGCTGTGGTGTATACATGATACGCCATGTCATGCCAGTGTCCATGTGGCAATACAGGGTCCCTGGGAATCTACCTGTCGTTGGGCTGTGATGCCTGGGGCACATCTGTCCTCACATGTCACTGTGGGGTGTGTTTGTAACGTGGCAGCAGGAGATGGGAAATGTGACACGTCCTCATGATACCCAATGGCACAACCTGGGACTTATTGATGCCACTTGTTGAACTGTGATGTTGGATGTTGGCCATGTATGTGCCATACATGTCCTTACGGAACTGCACACACCATGTACTTGTGCCTCATAATGATGTATCATGTGATATTGAGTGTGTTCAATGCCACATATGTGGGGTGACTGTCAATCTTTCTTTCTTCACCTATGCACTGCAGGGCACCAGCTGTCCATAGACCATTCCCTGACCTAGCAACGATGGTGGAACGTGACAGCATCCGAAGGTACCGCTTCACCAGGCAGCTGATTGAAGATTTGGCAGTGCGCTTGGCACCACACCTGCAACCTGGCCGGCCGTATCCTACAGCGCTGACCCCCAAGGTGAAGGTGATGGCAGCCCTACACTTCTTTGCCACCGGTACCTTTCAACACACTCTGGCGACTGCTGGTGGGATATCACAGACCATGTTCAGCCATGTGCTCCGCGATGTATTGGAGGCTATGTTGATATACCTGAACCAGTACATCTATTTCCCTAGACTCCAGCAACTGACTGGCGTGAAGAGTGACTTCTATGCCCTGGGGAGGATGCCGCATGTCATTGGCTCCATTGATGGGACACATGTGGCTTTGGTACCACCACAGGCCCAGGAGCAGGCATACAGGAACCGCAAGCACTACCACTCGGTCAATGCACTGGTGGTCTGTCTTGCAGATATGACCATCACACACGTGTGTGCCTGTTTCCCCGGTTCTGCACACGATGCCTACGTGATGAGGAGTAGTCGCATCCCGAGGATGATGTCACAGATGCGGAACCAGCGCGCCTGGCTTGTTGGTGTGTACTGACTTTGTAGCATTGTGTGTGTTCTGCAATGTAGTGTCCCACCCTCTTTTCCAACTCAGCTAATGTGCAATTGTCTGTATGTAGGTGACTCCGGATATCCCAACATGCCATGGTTGCTGACGCCCCTCAGGAACCCTGTGACACCAGCCCAGATGCGCTACAATGAGGCACATGGTCGGACGAGGAGAGTTATTGAGCGGACATTTGGTCTCCTGAAGAGCCGCTTCCGCTGCCTGGACAAGACAGGAGGGTCCCTCCCATATGCCCCGGCAAAGGTGTGCAAGATTGTCATCGTCTGCTGCATGCTACACAACCTGGCAGTGCGGAAGGAGTTGCCTCTCATCCTGGATGACGATGACCAACGTCCGCCACCTGTGGAGGATCCTGGCCTGGACCACGATGCCAGTGATGATGATGATGATGATGGTGATGTCCGCACACAGCTCATCACCAACTTCTTCAGCTGAATGTAAGTATCCAGAGATGTCATGTAACTGATGTGAGTTTGCATGATATGTGTTGGTGGTGCTCTGGTGCTGTTTGAGTGTGTGCATGTGCTACATGACTGTATGCGTGTAGCGATGTGTCCTTACAGGTAGTCTGTACTCACCAACAGTGTTGACATGCTAACTTGGTTCTGGGTGGGTATCTTGTGACATGTATTGGGCATGTGTATTGCAGTTCTGTCCTGTTCTTCAGTGCTTTTGTCTGTGTGTCATTTCTGTCCTTCACAGGGTACTTTCAGAGTCGTTTGGTCAACTGTGATCCCCGACAACGTGATTCGACTTCCAGGGTGGTAGCTGTCGTGTCCCTACAGGTGATGTGCACCACACCCATGGAGTTCCTTCCTTCTACACTTGTTGACTGTGTGCCCGCTGCCAGGTGGGATTACCTTGCATCTGTGGTGGTTACAACATGTTGCAAATGTGTAATAAACCTGTGCTTCACTTTGTGATGTGCGTTGTCTGTGGTCACACATCTGACTGACATTTGCTTACTGCACCAGTGGGCTAGTTAACACAGACTGTGAATAGGTGTTGGGTCTGTGTAATGCAACGTATTTCCTGGCAACATCAGTGTAGGCGATGAGTCAGATGGCCATGGTGTGTATGTGTTGTGTAGCCCTGGTGGTGTGCCTCCATCATATGTGTGACGTCGCCATGACTCACATGCCGGTGTTGTACTTGCTGTAGCAGTTAGCATGCACAGTGTCATTTCCCAGTTCATCATCGCCACTTCAGAGACAACGTAGGAATCACAACAGTGGCAAGTATGGTGTATTAGTGAGTTTATTGACATACATGTGTGAGTATAGTGCACAGGATGGTGGGTGCTGTACATTGTGATTGTAATCCAAAGTTCCTAGATGATTTGGAAGTCCTGGTAGCAAAAATGTCCAGAGTAAAGTCCACAGTCATCTGAGACATTGGTCCAACTTGAGCTCCCTATGTCATGTGGGAGAGTTGTGTTGCAGTCAACAGGGTGAACAGTTTGCGCACAAAGGTGATTATCCAGAACAGGTTTAGGCTTCCTGGGGGTTGCACATGGACATCGGCCTCTCACTTGCCCCTCCTCGGACGGCCCCTCTTCTTTGGGGGACCCTCAAGTGCAGGCTGCTGCGGTGCAGGGGACTCTCCGCCAGAGTCATCCTCCCTCCCTGTGGCAGTTGCAGTTGTTTCAGCACCAGATGTTGTGGGTACACAGGGAGGTGTTGACTGGTTGCTGCTCATCTGGCGGAGGCATTGTAGTATGTCCCTATGCACCGCCGTCATCTCTTGCAGTGTGTCCCACTTGGACTCCACGCGGGACATGTGTGAGTCCAAGCGGGCATGATGGGCAGCCTGCTGCTGTTTAATGTCCCTGAGGAGCCCCACTACCTGGCTGAGCTCTCCGGTGCTGGACTGGTACGCATCGGCTATGCGTGCCAGTTGTGGGTCATCATGCAGTCCAGACCCCTCTGCGATCAGTGACCTGTGTCTCCCACCCCTCCCAGCACCCCTGGTGACACGTGCAGTACCTGAGGTGGCACGCACAGGTGACCCTGGGACCCCTTGGGGGTTGTTGGTGGTGTTGGTGTCCATGGCCCCACGTTGGTCCAGGGTCCCTGCGCTGGTGGTGGTGGTGCTCCTTGGTCTTTCCATGTCGGCAGGGGTGGTATGTGTGTTGACAGTCGTTGGAGGGGTGGGTGCAGGGGGTGCAGCTGGTGATCCTGCTGGTGCTGCATGATGACTTGCTCCGGAGGTGCCAGGTTGGTCTTCTTCATCCGAGGAGGGCAGTGGCTGTTCCACACCAGTGAGCTCCGTATCCTCTTGAGCCTGGGACGGGGACTCCTCAGCGTCTGCTGCTGTGTCCCCATCATCACCTGTTTTAGGGAGACACACACAATGTATGTTATGTTTCTGCAGGCATCAATGGTTGACACACCTGACAGTTGTGACTGTGCCTCTGGATGCGGCCTGTACATTGCATTGTCCTAAGTTGTCACAGTCAGGGGTTGATATTGGTGTAGCACATTGTCCTGCATTATTTGGGCATTTCCATGTGAATGTTGGGGTGTGTACATGGTCTGCATTGGTTGTATTGGGTTGACATCCGGCCCTCCTTCCCACCCAGCCAGATATCCCACCATGGAACTTGCTTCCATTGCAGGGAGTGCAATTTGTCTTTCAGGATGTCAGTCAGTGGTGTCCTGCTGTTGGTTGGTGCACAGTTGCCAGCAGGGCCTTGTGCTCCCCACAGCAGTAGCCAGTGTCAGCCATCTTGTCAGTTGTTTTGCACTCCTTGTGATGTGTGCATGGTTCAGGGTAGTGTTGATGGGCCAATTGTGAGGCTGACCAATATCTGTGTCTACCACTCCCATCATGCCATTGCCTCCACCCCCCTTCCCAGCATGCCCATACTTCCTTCCTTTTGAGTGTACTTCACTGTGTGTGGGTGTGACAACAATGGCAAGATGGCTGACAGTGGTAGTCCTGCTGTTGGTTGTTGTCCAGTTCCCAGCATGGCCTTGTGCTCCCCACAACAGAGCACCAGTGTCAGACATCTTTGATGGGGCTTTACACTCTCTGTGAGGTGTGCATGCTTCAGTGTGAGCTTGCTGGGCCATGGGGGGATGTTGAGCTGTGACTCCCACTCCCATCATGCTATTGCCTGCACCCCCTTCCCAGCATGCCCATACTTCCTTCCTTTTGAGTGTACTTCACTGTGTGTGGGTGTGACAGCAATGGCAAGATGGCTGACAGTGGTGTCCTGCTGTTGGTTGTTGTCCAGTTCCCAGCATGGCCTTGTGCTCCCCACAACAGAGCACCAGTGTCAGACATCTTTGATGGGGCTTTACACTCTCTGTGAGGTGTGCATGCTTCAGTGTGAGCTTGCTGGGCCATGGGGGTGAGGGATGTTGAGCTGTGACTACCACTCCCATCATGCTTTTGCCTCCACCCCCCTTCCCAGCATGCCCATACTTCCTTCCTTTTGACTTTGCTTCCCTGTGGGGTAGTGTGCCTGTGCTGACAGGAAGGCTGACAGTGTTGTCCTTGCGTTTGTTTGGCTACAAGTCCCAGGTGTGTCCCTGTGCTTCACACAGTATTACCCAGGGTGGTGGTTATTTGTGGACTCTTCATTTGGTATGTGAGGCATTGCATTCTCCCAGGTGGGTAATGTGGAGTTTGTGTTGAGGGCGTGTGTGAGGTGAGCTGCTTGTAACTATGGTCAGTGCTGTGAGTCCTCCTTCCCACCCAGCCAGATATCCCACCATGGAACGTGCTTGCATTGCAGAGAGTGCAAGTTGGCTTTCAGGATGTCAGGCAGTGGTGTTGTGCTGTTTGTTGGTGCACAGTTCCCAGCAGGGCCTTGTGCTCCCCAGAGCAGTAGCCAGTGTCAGCCATCTTGTCAGTCCTTATCCACTCCCTGTGATATGAGCATGGTTCAGAGTGGTGTTGATGGGCCAATTGTGAGGGTGAGCAGTATCTGTGACTCCAACTCCCATAATGCTATTGCCTGCACCCCCCTTCCCAGCATGCCCATACTTCCTTCCTTTTGAGTGTACTTCACTGTGTGTGGGTGTGACAGCAATGGCAAGATGGCTGACAGTGTCAGACATCTTTGATGGGGCTTTACACTCTCTGTGAGGTGTGCATGCTTCAGTGTGAGCTTGCTGGGCCATGGGGGTGGGGGATGTTGAGCTGTGACTACCACTCCCATCATGCTTTTGCCTCCACCCCCCTTCCCAGCATGCCCATACTTCCTTCCTTTTGACTCTGCTTCCCTGTGGGGTAGTGTGGGGTAGTGTGCCTGTGCTGACAGGAAGGCTGAGAGTGTTGTCCTTGCGTTTGTTTGGCTACAAGTCCCAGGTGTGTCCCTGTGCTTCACACAGCATTACCCGGGGTGGTGGTTCTTTGTGGAATCTTCATTTGGTATGTGAGGCATTGCATTCTCCCAGGTGGGTTATGTGGAGTTTGTGTTGAGGGGGTGTGTGAGGTGAGCTGCTTGTAACTATGGTCAGTGCTGTGAGTCCTCCTTTCCACCCAGCCAGATATCCCACCATGCAACGTGCTTGCATTGCAGAGAGTGCAAGTTGGCTTTCAGGATGTCAGGCAGTGGTGTTGTGCTGTTTGTTGGTGCACAGTTGCCAGCAGGGCCTTGTGCTCCCCACAGCAGTAGCCAGTGTCAGCCATCTTGTCAGTTGTTTTGCACTGCCTGTGATGTGTGCATGGTTCATGGTGGTGTTGATGTGCGCATTGTGAGGGTGGGCAATTTCTGTGACTACGACTCCCATGATGCTATTGGCTGCACTGACTTGCCCAGCATACACAGTATTCCTTCCTTTCAGTGAGCTTCCCTGTGAGGTGGTGTTGTGGTGGTGGCTACATGTCTGACTGTGTTTGTTGGTTATATTTGTGCCACTGCCTAGCTGTATTTGTTGTTAGGTTTGTACATGTCATGACACAGTTACATTTCACTATGAGCTGGCATGTATTGTGTTTATCTGGCTGACATACACATTTTGGGATGATCTGTTTTGGTTGGTGTGTATTTGCTAAGGGTGCATGGTTTGACTCTCCCCTTGACAGTGATGTGTGTGTATTGTGGCACAATATTGTGTACATTAGTTGTGTACTCACCAGTCTCTGGGATGTTTTCTAGTCCATATACGCTCACTGGTGGTAGGATGACCCGGACCTTCTGCTCCTTACAACCGAGTGCACCAGGACTAGTAAGTGAGCATCGAACTAGTGTACATATAGCCTATTATGTTCTGGTAATTTATGTCTCATTTCATACAGAGACACTACATTGAGTGTCCTTATACTTCGCTGATAACTGACGAGGCAGAATTAGATACCTGGAAGAGGTGAGCTTTTGTCCACTCACCACCACTGTCCAATAAGTCACATCTTTTTAGCATGTATACACAGGGGTATTGTACAGAAGTATACACAGAGCTTGATTGGCATGATAGCACTGGGTTTTTAATACATGTTCGATTTACAATATGATAATTGGTCCACATTGATTGAATTTAACTGGGACCAATTTCCACTCCCATGTTATGGTTTTTAAATTTTCTCTTTTTTGTACTCTAGGTTGACTGCCTTTTCCTGGGGTAATGACCCACGGTTAGAGCATTTGGTAGGTAGCGTTGCACCTTGCCACCCACTGTAGATAGTTATTTATTCACCCGGTCCTGAAGAATCGCCAGCTGATCACTTCCGTGACTTATTGAGGCGAGAAACATGTTGACCATCTAGGGTTTGAGCGAAAATTTTGTCACATTACAACAAAACATTCGCCTCCCTTCATCTCTTTTAATCAGGTTGGGACCCTAACGGAATAAAATTTATCATAGAGGCATCCTTTACCTGTTTTATATTCACATTTCACATCTACACGTACCTAGGCCCCTCACACCCACGGCACCAATACAGCAAGGAACAAAAGAACTCCGATAAAGAGCCCCTTTATGGGTGCCCGTCGAGCATTGCAGCGCTGGCCCGACGAGGAGCAGACCCATATGATGAAGCATGACACCTAGCTTGCTGGGTGTGTGAGGGTCCTAGTTCCGACAGGAGGTATTCCCCACCTCCTCACTACCTAGGAGTACACACAAGGTGAGCAATAACCCACCTGAGGAACTCCGTACCTTTTTGTCTCTTGGCTTAATTTAGGGCATATACGTTGGACCTTTATCAAGCCCTTTGCGTCCCTCCTTTTGTTGACATAACCACACCTTCTCCTCCCAGGGCCTGAGGTATACTGGTTTGGCAGGAGGGCCACTGCCGGTGTGTTGGCTCAAGATGTAGTCCTTCTTCAACAGCTCCTTGACCCTCCTGCGCACGTCATACCACCTGTTCTGGATGTCTACCTTTGTGCGCAAACATGGTGATTGTGTGTTGACCCTGTCTACGATCCTCTCCCACATCTTGGTTTTCTGCGCCATGGGTGTCTGTTGGACCAATGTGCCAAACAGCTGTGGCTCTACCCTGAGGATCTCATCTACCAGGACTTCCAATTCACTATCTAGGAACTTGTGATTCTTCTTTGGGGGCATGGTGTTGGGTGGTGCTGGTGAGTGATGTGTGTGTTGGTGTGCAAGTGAGGGTGTGTGAGTGTGTGTTTTGCTGGGTGTATGTGAGGGTGCTATTTGTTGTGGTGCTGCTGGTGTGTGGCTTGTGTGATGGATGAGCTGTGAGTGTGTGTGTGGTTGCTGTCTGTTGGTGTTGAGTGCTGGCAGGTAATTAGAATTTGCAAAGGATCATGGTAGGGATTTGTGTCCTTTATATAGGTGGAGTTGTGGGTGTGTCTTTGTTCCCTGTTTTCCCCCCAGTATTTATTTGCTTTGTGATAGCTTGTTTGGCCTTCTTTTGTGTCTTTTTTTCCTTGGTTATTTTTGTGCATGTAGGAGACGTTCTTGTGACCGAGTCGGACCCTCCAGTTGTCTCGTGCGAGCCTCTCCTATTCGTTCACGCTGTGTTTGTGCTGTTTTCTGTGCTGCGTACGCGTCGGTCGCGGGGTTTTGGTTTGCTTCGGCTCGCAGTTTTGAATGCGTGTCGGTCGTGCGGCTTGTGCTCCGTGCGACTCGGTCGTGTTTTCCACGCGTTGCATCGTACTTGGCGGGTTGACGTTCGCGGGTACGTTTCGTTCGGGATTCTTCCTGGTGCGTGTCGGTCGGTTCGTTTCGCATGCTTTTCCGGCCGGATGGCTGTTTTCCGCGTGGCTCGGTCGGTCGGCTTGTGTTCCGTACGAGTCGGTCGGATTTAGCACGCTTTTCATCGTACTTTGCGGGTCGGGCTGCACCGGTACGTGTTGGTCGGTATTTATTCCGGCTCCGAGTCGGTCGGTACGTTTTCCGGCCCGAATCGGAATCGGCCCCATAGTCTTTAGTCTGCTTTGTTAACCCTGGCCACCAGTAGCGCTGTTTCAGTAAAGAAATAGTCACTGTAACGCCTTTGTGCGCAGAACCCAAACCCTTGTGTGCTGCTAAAATTAAGCTCTGCCTAGGATCCATATTTGGTATTACTCTATCCCCCACTCCAGGAATCTGAGCATATGGAATGTTTTGTGCATCTAACTTGTAGGAGTACTTGAGTGGAAATTTCTTTGGTACTGCTGTGCTGCCTTTGCGTGAAGCATTGACAGCTACCATTATATCTCCGTCTATCCTCGTTTTTGAACGAGTAACTGCAGCTACGGAAGCTGTGCGTACAGCCCCCTTTGCGGCTTCATCAGCCAATGAATTCCCTTCAACGTGAACGCCATCACGCTGATGACTCAGTGTATGGATCACATGAGCCCATGGTAGTTCGTTTCTCAACTCCACTACCTGTTCCCATAGCATTTTATGCTTAATTGTGCCACCTTTTGCATCTTTGAACCCGTTTTGTTCCCAATGATGTAGATATTCATTGTACGACTGTACACAGTAAAAGGAATCATATACAATTAGTGTGGGGAATTCGTGATCCGTATTTATAAGTGCCAGTATCAGTGCTTTGAGTTCTGCCAACTGAGCCGTGCAGTCTCCTAGAGATTGCGTTTTAGTACAGCTTGGATGGAACTTGCCATCACGCATGCGACCTTTAACGATTGCACACACTGCGCTGTAAGCTTGCTTGTTTCCTGTGGCTGGTTGAGGAGATCCGTCAGTGTAAATAATATATTCATACTGATCGAGAGGCAAAATTTCATTTGGTAGAGGATATTCTTCTTCGTATTGCAGGAATGCTTGAGTTTTTAAACTTGGATCAAATCTGTATTCAACATCCGTTGCAGTAAGAGAATTTGCCCATTGTATCCATCTTGGATGTAAGGCTTTAGCATTTGGAATGCTAGCTTTTGTAACAGCTTCTAAAGCTGGAACTGGGGTCACGACAATTATGCGTTTTCCCTGAGCCGGAGCTCTTTCTCTTGCTACAGCGGTCTGAACTGCTGTCAGGATTTTCTCTGTTGAAGTGAAACGCATCTCTGTGTTTGTGTACAGGTGTGACTTGTATGCGATTGGTACAGTTTCACCTTCATTAAAAGTTAAATAAGTGTACCCGCATTGACCCGCTATGACTCGGATCACCAAATTATGTGAGTTTACGCGTGTCTGCAAATGTTTTGAAGCTATCATGTCTTCCTGTAGGGAACGCAGGATATTTGTATGTTCTTGTGTCCACTGTCTGACTGAAAAATCAGGTTTTATTAAGTCGTAGAAAGGTTTTACTCTTTCTGCGTAATCCAAAATGTATGTTCGACCAAAATTTAGGAATCCCAGAATTAATTGTAAATTCTTTAATGATTTTGGAGGTTGGAGCAGCACGCACTTTTCTAAAAAGTTAGCTGCTAGGCTTTTTCCCTCACTTGACAGCTCGTATCCTAAAAACAGGACACTGAGGTGGGCAATCTTTGATTTTTTAAAGTTAAATTTATAGCCCTCAGAGGCGAATCCCATAATAATGGTGCTCACCCTGGTCAAGTGCCTCGGTAAGTCATCGTCCGTCACATAGGACAATGCTTCTTCATCCAAATTTTGGAGTATCTCTGTTACCCTTGCTGAGAACAACCCCGGGCTATTCTTATACCCTTGGGGGAGTCGACAAAATTGCCGTTGAGACCCTAACGCACTGAATGCGGTCAGATACCTGCTTTCAGGCGCTATATTTTGGCAGAAAAATCCATTTGAGATATCAAGTGTTGTTTTGTATTTTTGTCGCACAATGTTATTCATTAATGCGGCACTGTGTGCATTTTGAACTGCAAATGTCTTTGTGCAAGTGTTTAAATGCCTGTAATCTAAAACTAGACGATATGTATTGTCAGGTTTGGCTACGGGGAACAAAGGATTGTTCATAGGTGAAGTGCAATTTTTTATCACCCCCCTGGTATTCTAGTTGATCTAGGATCTCCCTGACTTGTCTTTTAGCTTCCTGCTTTATAGGGTATTGCCTTTGAGCATTTGGGGAAACTTTTAACGGGATCACGTGGTGGGTTGAATCCTCATCCCAACCAGCATGATTTTTGTACAATGCCGGAGCTAGGGCAACTGCCCACTCCTGCGCATATGCATGTTTTAGGTGAATGGGAACGAGGTCGGAAAAGGCTGGAAAAATTACAGTTTCTCCCCTAGGGCACTCCATGACGAATGCTGGCGGCCAGTCTTGTTCTGCTAATAGAATGTCATAACCAGATGACAGATTTTTCCAAAAGAGACCTTTAACTTTTCTGGGCTTGTCCCCGTCCATCCGGAGTGTTATCTCATGTAACTTATGTGGGACAGTTACCCGTGTATCAGGTGTTTCCACCGTGATATACTCACTCAACTCTGCTGTCACCAGAAATTCCTACAGGTTCTCGCGAGCTATCGTTACTTCTGCCGCGCTGTCTAGCATCGTCAGAGCCCATTCCCCGTTCAGAAGCTGTGTCCTCAGAATTCTGGGCATGTCTGATCTTGAGACCTGCTACCTTCTTCTTCTTGAACTGAGGTTTTGATTTTTGTTTATTCTATTTTTTAGGTGCGTAGTCCGCAGCTTGTTGCGTGTCTCTGGACTTTGTACGCTCCTTTGATCGTCCTTCCCTCTCGGAGTTTCGTGATGAACCCTGAAAGGAACGAGAGGAACGAGTATCAGTATCCTGATACCTGTCAGGTTTTTTAATATTATCCCTATTCCTGAGGTTGTACCTCTTTTCAGAGGGCTCCTGTTGAGGAGACCTACATCTGGACTGAGATCTGGTGTCTTTAGACTTCTGTTGTTTATTATCCCACTTCTTTTTAGAAGAAGTCAGTCGCGGTCCGTGTAGGAGTGCCGGCCGGGCGGTGACGTGGGGAGGGGGAGGGGCAGGGTGGGGGGTAGCAAAGTACGGATTACGGACCAATACAGGTAAGTAAACATTTAAATCAATAAAACGAAATTCGTTGTGGGCGCTGCATCGCCAAATGCGATGCTGTGCGCGCAACGAAATTCGTTTCATTGATTTAAATGTTTACTTACCTGTATTGGTCCGTAATCCGTACTTTGCTACCCCCCACCCTGCCCCTCCCCCGCCCCACGTCACCGCCCGGCCGGCACTCCTACACGTACCGCGACTGGAAGAAGTAGGTGTCTGCTTTGTAGTGTCTTTTTCAGGACTGCCCACCAGTTGTGGTTTTAATGCTTTCCCACCCAGACTGTCTCTGCCTAGTTCTGCATATGAAGTTTCAATTATTTTGGGTAGTTCGTGTTGTTGATCGTCTGGACCGAACTCCCTCAGGCGTTGGCGGATCGCCACTGAAACTGCTTCCCCCTTAATGTTAGCTAGAATTATGGCTGAGACCTGTTCAAAGTTGTTCAGCAACTTCATACCCAAGTTAAGGGCAGGTTCTGCTCCGTACTCATTTTGTATGTGTCTCAATACGTCAGGTACTACTGCTATTGACGGGATAAAAAAAAAAAAAAAATTGTAAGTCCGTTTTTATATAGCGCAGCTACTCACCCTTACGGGTCTCAAGGCCATAGTGGAAATTAAGTGAGCTATTGCCCAGAGTAACATGATGCTGAGCTGAGCTGCCGCCGGAGCCGGGGATCGAACCGTGAACCCTGTGCTCCGAAGTCAGCTGCCCTGGCCGCTGCACCACACCTCTCCACTCCACGGGATACCATGTGTTTTGGTATATATGGCAGCAAAGACTGAACCCCAAGAGGTGCAAGCCTCTATTTGTGGTGTGATCCCCATGGGCAAGCAGATTGTTAGAATTCTGTGTTTATCACTGGTTGTAGTATTTGGGAATACTGCTTCAAGCTGAGTTATTTTCTGAGCTATCCAGAATGGGATTTGTTCGCGATTTGCTGGCGTTTTGCCCATTACCGCGTGTAATGTTTGTGGAGTAATTTTATTAACTGTACTCTGGACTGGAGTATCTTGTGCTCCAGCAGGTGCAGGTTGAACTGTTAAAGTCCTCATCAAAAATTGTGTGAGGTTTCTGTAGATCTTAATTAAATCTCTGTGTTGTACGAGTAAGTCTGGCTGTGGCATTGTGTCAATGTCAGGATGCGGTGTGTATGCCGCTAATATGGGCCATGTGACTCCTGCTCCTCTGAGCGGGCCTAATCTTGCTCTTCCATGTACGTGGGGTAGGGTGCCTTTAAACCAGTAATTATGCTCCTGGTAAGTGAGCGGGACCTCTACTTCCTCAAAGGGAGTATAGTCTACTGGTGTTTCACCTTCTAGGTAGTAGTGAAACACATTTGTAATTGCATTCGTTGCTTGGAATGTAACCCACGAATAGAACACCTCTGTTTTATTAGATTCGTGTGCCTCAATCATGAAAATTACTGTACCACCCCTGGCTCTTAAGCCATGTTCTAGAAGTTTTAGGGTGACTGCCCTTCTGAAATTTGGTGCAATTTGTATTGCATCTTCAGGGTCTTCTGTTCCGAAGAGGGCTGTGTCAACTCTCCTTGCTTCGTCTGTTTCTTCCACCATTTTTAATTGGAAGAAGGGATGTTAAAGAATTTTAAGATAAGGTGTAAATGCACAATTGTAGGAACTAAATGTCCTTCAAGCTTGAATAACCAACAGCCAATAAATAGTATTTTTGTACTACTCAGCTGCGGTGAATTTTGTGCCCACCCACTCCAGACGTCTCTGGGGTTTTGTGAGTAGGTTCTCTGAGAATAGCACGACTGAACTACTCAGATTCGACTGTTAAATAAGTACCCAACCAACGTTGGCGGCGCCATGTCGTGTAGTTCCTATAGTATCCCGGCAGGACCTGCGCGTTTGATTAACATATACTGCGGGCTTGGTGGCAGACTGGCTCTGAGCACCCCCACCGTATATGTTAGCCTGGTTTGCATTAGCTAGCTTGCAGTGCCACTAGTATCTCCTCTTATAGGGGAGAGATTAGTTTCTGGCAACCGTAGAACATGACAACCCTGATCCCTCAGAATCGTGGAAACAATGTACTCCCTTTCGCTCAGTCATTCGTGCTTACTCATTCGGTTTGTCTCAGAGAGGTACACAGAAGAAACAGTTGGGCGTGTTACAATAAGTATTTATTGCACAGATGTTCTTCTTATGTACAATGTGTGTGCTGCAGAAATCAGCAGACAATAGCAGAGATATATTATCAGCAGTACGATAAAAGCAAAGGGATAGAACAGTTCTACCATAGTGCGATAATCATGAGTACATACATGAATATAAAAGCATGATGCAAGTGCGCGTACTCCTACGATGCCTACCTAGATGTACCTGTGTGTACCTAGCATATGTGTGTAGGTCTTAGAAGTTAAGAGCCAAGAATCCTTCTAGGATTTAGTCGAACCCCCATACCTGAATAGAGAGAGTGTGGGACCCCGTCCTGGTCTCGGGTTGGACACCCCGTCCGGGTTGTGTCAGACCACTGTCAGCTGGAGCGACTGCATGCAGGAGCTTCAGCGTCTCTGGTCAGTGTGTCAGCATGGAAGTCTCGGTTCCCTCTGTCTTACTGGGGCAAGATGTGGTGTATTTATACCCTGAAGACACTGATCTTCGTGCAAGGTTTGTATTGGTCCTCCATTAGGCTTTAGGAAGACGTCAGGGGTGAACTCTGTACATACATATTATGCAGGTAGAATATTCTTAGAAAGTCATGCATAATTTATGAGTACAGTGTGGGCCTGTGTTTGGGAAAAACCCTGGTGCCTGCAAAACCACATGGCAGATAACGTTCAGCCCTCAGAGCACGTTGTGTACTGGATGGGACCAATGTAGGTGAAAGAGCATGCCTATATAAGGAATCATGACTATAATAGGACATGTATGGTTATAACCGTAATAGGGCATATGCGGCTGTGACCATAATAGGGCAAGTACGAATATGACCATATTAGGGTAAATATGAATACAGCTATTTTAGGGCATGTATAAACGGGCCTACATTAGGGTCTCTATACGGGATATAACAGTAGGCTCTACTATGAGCCTAACAGCCCACCACCATGAAATGGCCGTAGCACCGCCCAACCAGGATTAAACTCCTAATCTGGCAGGGGTCGTACCACAGATTTGGCGGTCCTCCAGCAGACGGCATGGTGGCGGCACCAGTGGAGGACCGCCAAAGTCATAATAAGTTGTGTTAGAATTGCTAACCTTTGTATTTTCAGGGGTGGCCATCAGGTTACGGTAACATTGAAATATGTAATCTGTAAATCTGCATTCTACCATGCTTCTGTTGCCATCTTCTAACTCAACAGATGCAAGCCTTCATCTACTGGTCTGTTCATCTGTCATTCACATTTTGCTTCCACCAACCAGATCATACAGCATTTGGCAATAGGTTAGATCACATCATCCACTGGCAGTCTTTCATTTGTGAGTGATGGCATTTTTCTTGGGCAAGTTCATAGTTGCCTGAAAGCAATGCACTTCAGTGTCATATAAGTGTGTTGGACTGGTGGGCCTCTCCTATATTTTTATATGTTGCATTTCTTTGCAAGATCTTTTGGCACATTGCATGTGTTTGCAAAAAATAAATAAAAAGTTCTGTGCTTTCCAAGGTCAGACATGTAGAGCCAGATGCATAAAGAAACCGCTTTGCGATTCGCAATTAGGAAATCGCAAAACGGAATGCATGAAAGTCTGTGGAACACTTTGAGCAATTCCTAGGGGATTGCAAATGACCTACCTCATGAATAATAATGAGATAGGTTGCAATTTGCGACCCCCTAGGAATCGCAAAAATCACAGAGGTGGTGGCCTGCTGGGCTAAGCAGACCACCATGTCTGTGATTGCTTTTAAATAAAGCAATTTCTTTTTTTAATGCAGCCCGTTTTCCTTAAAGGAAAACGGGATGCGTTTCAAAACAAAAATGAAAAGTTTTCTTTTAATTTTTAAGACCAGGCAGTGGTCCGTGGGACCACTGCCTGCTCTTAAAAAATTATTTTACAAACATTCACAAAGGAGAAGGGGTCCCTTGGGGACCCCTTCCCATTTGCGAATGGGTTACCACCTACTTGAAGTAGGTGGTAAAATGCGAATGTTTTGCGACCGCATTCACAGTCACAAAACATTCATGCATACCATTAGGATTCGCTATTTGGAAGGGATGCCTCAAATACGCGCCTTCCAAATAGTGAATCGCAAACCCATTTTGCGATTCGGTAACAGGTTACCGAATCGCAAAATTGTGTTTGCTGCTTCGGAAAATAATTTTTTGCGATCACAAACGGGCCGATTCTGCGATTCAGCCCGTTTGCGAGGAGACAAATGCTTGATGATCTGGCCCATAGTCTGTAGCCTGTTAGGAGTGATTTTGTTTAATTTTTTTAAGTTTGCTCTGGTGTGCTACATTCAATGCAAATAATTGAAGTGAATCAGTTGGTACCTTACATAGATGGCCTTCTCTCAGCAGTTTAACTTTTATTTACTCTTTTTCAATTAACACACTCAAATCTGAACTCCACCTATCCCTCGACTTTGCAAATGAATCAGGAGCATTAACAACTAGTGCCCTGTAGAACTGAAAAACATTTTGGGGCCCAGATTGCTAAAAATAATAAAAAGGGCATGCAAAGCCACGCAAAGTATCACATTGGTCTTTACGTTCTAGCACAAAAGGTTTTGCTCTAAAGGGATGCCTCTTCTCATTGCAAAAGGTGCTTTGCCTTGCTTTGCATCACTTTACGTCTGAATACAAATTTGGTGGTTCGACCGCCCAAAAACCATGTCCGCAGCTAACAGTAGACTACAGCGCTGGTGGTCTTTAGCTCATCGTATTACGAGGTGACAACGGGGCCCGCAGTGTGGCTGCGGCGGTCTTGCAGTGGTGGGCAATGGTTTTCCGTATCTATCGATGCCTGTGTGTACATTTCGAATGCACATGTGTCAAATGTACACATATGCATGATACATGTGAAAAAATACCACCTACCCATTGCCGGAGTCCAGCCCATATGTGGCCATTTCAGCAATTGGTATATGGTATGAAAAGGACTCACCTGTAAATTTCCGCAAACAGGGTTGTATTTTTCGGGGTGAAGATACTGCTGTGAAGGGGGGACCTAGAGAAAGGGATCCATGTTGAATTCTGCCTTGAAGAACAGGAGAGGGGTGATTGGGCACCCCAAATCCTTTGTTACCGTAGACTGGAAGCTGGCGGTCAGACCACCACGGTAGGCTTGTCAGAAAGCCAACTCGTAATACCAACGGAGGTAGAGACCTCAGTACCACCCTATGGCAGCTGCATTCCCCAACCATGTCCTGTGTGCTGGCGGTGTCAGTGGTTCAGCTGTGGTGTTTGGAATTGCAATCCGCCTATCTCATGATACAGCAGTTGGACCGCACAGCTTGCTGCATTAAAGTAATGCTGTTCCGGTGGTAAATAAGCCACGTATACTGCCTTTGGGCCTCATTTATAAGGTTTTACCCTAGGGCAGCACCGCAGTCCTTCCTGCTGCACTGCTCTATGGTAAAATAAAAGGGCAGGAATGCGCTGTATCTATCAGATTCCGTTCATTCCTGTCCTTTTCCCATGCGCTGGAGCACAATGGGCTGCTGTGCACCAACGCAGGCACCTTTGCACCATGGTGCCTGCGTTGCGGGGATGATTATTTCTGTGCAGGAAGGGGAGCTTTTTCCTCTTTCTATGTGTGCTGCATAGAAAAAGGAAAAACAAGGAGAAATAAAGATATTTCTCCTCGTTGTTCCTCCCTTACGCCTCCCATGGGGAGGCGTAAGTTTTTGACGCTGCCTCAGATTTACGATTTATCGTAAATCTGGGGCCTTGTCATAAAGCCATGGATGTTGCTGGGAACATCCCCAGCAACACCCATTGTCCGTTCCTTTAACGCAGAAAACTACATTAAAGGGAGCCATATTTACGAGGCAGCATCAAGCCAAGCAAAGTGGCTTAGTGCTGCCACGTAAATATGAAGCAGGCTCCTGCACCACGAACCGTCACAAAAAGTGACGTTCCGGTGGTGCAAGGGGCCTCATAAATGAGGCCCTTTATGTTTTAGGTGAGAGTTAAAGAAAGAACTTGAAAATTGTGCTCCACGTCTATTATTGAACCCATCGAAGGATCTGAACGGTTATCCCCAAATTGTGTTGGCACAAAAAGCAGACAAGTCTCTGTCTATGTGTTGATCTTTGTGATCTAAATTGCAATATTTGGGTAGATCATAAGCCACTACACAATGTCAATGAGATGTTAGCAACATTGAAAGGTGCTGCTGTTTTTACATCTTTAGATATGTGTGTGGCGATTCAGTGAAACAATATCGAAGCCATAAATATTGTGATACCAAAATATTGTGTCAAAAATATTGATAAAAAATAATTGCTTTCCTATACATAATGGTATGTACAAAAATATTGAATAAAAATATTGTTTTACACTAATATCGAAAAATATATACAACAATATAGTTTTTACTACATATAGTGTAAATAAGTGAAACTTAAATAATAGTATATATAAATATTTACCAATTAAAACAAACACACACATATATCTCGAAGTGTGTATGTTTATATACACATATATCATGTAAAATTATTGAAACATTTTTTAATTTTAACTTATATTATAATTTTTTTATTGTTTTTAAATTTACCAATATAATATAAACACCACCGTCCTCAGCAGCGATTCAGCAGTCATGGTGAGCACCAGGGTATGAGGAAACCCTGTATCATATAGTTTTTCACCAACAAGCGCCAAAACGCTATGAGGTACGCACTCCCTCCAAGATAAAATTGCAGACCAGTCAAATGCGAATGACAGAGGTATTTATTTTCATAGCCGAACAAACCCAACACGTTTTGTCGTCTGCACGCCTTGGTCACGAATGAAGAAGACATTTTTCGGCATGATTTAAATACAATTGTGATTTAGAAAGTGGACTTCCGCATAGTTTTGCTGGCTACATACTCATCGGCCATCTTATAATGTGCACAACAACAACGATCTCATAAATAAATTACACATAATAGCATCAAAATAAAATACAAGCCCATGTAGTGACTTTGGTTATGTATTACAGATTGGTATAGAATTATACATAATATTACAACAAGAACATCCTTACTTCATTATGAATGAACTTTTAAATAACATAAGGACTTGTTCTTATGTGTTTGTATCAGCCTGTTGTTAGTCGGCCATTGTGCAATGTATATGTGTAGAAAGGACTTCACTCCATGAAAAGTAAAGAAGGAGACTTTATTAATACGACAGCCACAGGAAACCAACGGAACCCAACTGACAATCCAGTCAGGAGTAACTGAATAGAACGTGGAAGTTCCTAAGAGTTGGTAAGGAGGGGGAACAGGGGAAAAGGCAGTGCTTAATTTGTAAACAATTAAGTGCCGGGGCTAAACATTTTGCTCAGAAGCTGCTGTCGCAAGCGCTGCAGAAAGTCAGGTGCCGAATACCAAGGCTGGGTAGGTTTGAGCACCCTTCATGCAACTTTAACATACCACCAGACACTCCCTGCCCCTCTATTTCACTCCTGCACATTCTTTGCCATCTTTGCTTCCTCCCTTTGTCACTTTTCCATCTTTCTAGTCGTCCTCCTTTCCCCCTTTTGTGTTTTTCTCTCTTTTGTTCTAGGTCAAAGTGTGATGAGGAAAAATTTGTGCTAGTGCCCCAAAATAAGTGCTGGTGGCTCCACCTGCAACCACAGGCTCAAAGTGAGCACTGGGTGAAACAGCAAAATATGCTACAAGAGAGCCAAGGGCAGTCAAGAGTGGCAACAACGAGCCCAGAACTGGTCAATGTCTGCTCTGTAAAACGTTTGTCTGTGCGAAAATCCTCTTATCAGCCACTAGCGGTTAAATATTCCACTTACTAGTCAAAATCCTCTGATAAGAAAAACAGTGCTCTTAGGGTGGTGTTAGGGAGGGTGAGCTGTAAGAGCTTCGAGCTATGATCAGGAAAGTAAAAGAAGCGAAACTCTTTAATTGGAAGCCAAGAAAAGTTTGGGGTAGTCTGCGGATGGAGGTGCAGTGTGCGAAGGTTCTTGTGGGAATGTTTTAAACTTTGAAAGAGTCTTCAAATTTAGAAGGAACTTATTTTCATATAGCCCTGTTTCTACTGTCACTTAAACACAAGCATAGAGATACAGTCAGATGCCTCATACTCACACTCACCACACACACAGACAAAGATTGACTTACAAGCGCGCACACGCAGGCATAGACTGACTTGCAAGCACGCTTGCACACACAAACTTCTACTTAAAAATGGTGGATCCTAAAATAGCTTTCAAAACGTTTGGTCAGAAATAATGAATCTAAAGTAACTACTCTATAACTGCATGAATGCTCCTAAAATATCACTCATAGTGATGTTTCTAAAAACAGACTGAAGACTTTTTAATATACCCTGAAATAATTGTATTTACAGTGTGAATCCTCCACTAACAGTTATTTTTAACAATCAGTTAAAACAATGTATATGAAAAAAATGACAAAGGAAAGGATTGTAAAGAAAAATGTTCTTGTGCTTTGCCGGTTTTCTCTACTTTGAGGGGCCATACATCATATTAAAAGCTTTGATGATGCAGTGGCCTGGCAAGGTATCACCCATTTCCCAAGACGTGTCTGTTTTCCGATAGTTGAATCTGGTGTGCTTGTGTGTTCAGTGTATGAGACATTTACTACCACCTTGTATTGTCGTGGCGATTGTGTGTACTGACTCTGGTCATTGCGGCAGCAGAGAGGAAGTGCCCATAATGCTGACATTTCTGCGTGACATGCATAGTTTTTGTTTTCTTAAACAATGTCTGTCACCCCTTCTAGGTCCCATACTGATGTCCCATCTGATGCCTGTGCTTTAGTAGCCAACGCTACCACTGTTTCAGTTATAATTTAGCATCTCTTGTTATCAACAAAAACAACTCTTAACTGTGGTGTTTGTTCCAAAACAGCATGCAACTTGAAAGACTTGGTGCAAAAGTAAGCGTTTGGCCAACTGACAGTTACTTTCATACTGTTACTTAACTTACCTCTTAATTGTTTTGGTTTTAACTTACAATAACGGCTGTTCATTGCACGCCACCGCAATTACGTGCCTGTACCGCAGACATTGGCCCATAGGGAGGGAAAGGTAATTTAACCATGTTTATTTTCTACTATGGGGCCGATTCCGATCTCGGCCGGTAGTGCTCCGAATCGGATTCGGATTCACCGGATCCAATTCTGAGCCCTGTTTCCCAACCGAATCGTACGCGGGTCCGGCCGAGCGAGTACGATGCAAGCACCCGCGAAATCGCCGACCGACTCGAACGCGGCTTCAACACGCTCCGACCGACTCGCATGGACACGACTCGCACCGCGCTATGGAGACGTTTCCCGGCCGGGTAAGTACGATGCGCGCCGCGAGCAGTCCGACCGACTCGCGCCGTCCGGCTCAAAAAAGCTGTCAGAGCCGGACTTTGGGGGTCCGCGTCGGACCCCCTGTACGCGTAGGCGCGCGAGTCGCACACAGGGGGGACCCATGGGTCCCCCCTACCTGTGCATGTACGCTGCGATGCGCATGGACGAGTACACGCTGTAGGGGGCGCCCTTGTTCGCCTCGCACCCATTGAGTCAATGGGAGCGCGCGTACGCGTTGTACGACCGGCTCCCATTGACTTCAATGGGAGTCCGACCGAATCGAGTCCGATAGCATGCGAATGCATCGTACTCATCCGGTCGGACTGCTAGGGTCCGATTCGGTCGGAATTCTCTCCGGGTCCGGCTCGGTCGGAGAGATTTTCGGCCGGAATCGGAATCGGCCCCTAAGTTGTGCAGGCAATAAGGCCATCAGTATCTCTCTTCTTGGCCATGAACAGTGTGGTGGTGGCGAGAGCACAGATTTATTTTCTTTCATGTGCATCACTTGTTTCTCTTCAAGTGCTGCTGCTGAAAGAAAAGCAGAGCTGGCTCCCTTCTAGTGGATGCCAGAGCCCCTGCTTACTTCGTTACAGTCCACCGCAGAAGTAGAGAAAAAGTTTGTTTACTTTTCTCGATTTACGTGGTTAAGAGTCAGAGACGACTTCCTAGGAAGCAGAGAGGATTTTCTTTCCGTGTCCGCACCTGGGAAGATACTTGAGCTGTGCAAATAAGAAAAGTCGTGCCTCTTTAGCTTAGCTCCACCTCGCGCCGCCATGAGGTAATCGGTCATTGAGTAGCCAAGACTAAGCCGGGAAGCCCCCATGAGGAACACTGCCCGGCCTGTCAGGTGAACCCCAACCATTAACCTAATGTGTGTGAGGAGATTGTGGGGCAACTGGGTCTACACTCATCGCTCTCGTAGCGCTGCTGAGTCAGTCTCAGAAGCCCCAAGTAGGGGTGGCGGAAGCGTAGGACAGAAAGTCACAGGTAGTGGAAACAGCACTCAGAAGTGACGAGCAACAGGACCCGGCGGGACAGGAGCGAGTCTAGTACTGGGAAGGGGCATTCAGGAAGATGATGACGTTATGACGTAGGTACGACTCGGGTGGCTCTTGGTGGGAGGATGCCGGCAGGCTGCTGCGTGAGCCTAAATCCAGTCGCACAGAAGCCTGCCCACGTACCAGCAATGATCTGGTTCTCGCAGCTCACTGGGTATTGAGGGTGGATTCGGCAGTGCTCACTGGGATGGACAAGCAGGTGAAGAAATTGATAGTCCCGGCCCTGTGAATTAAGTGCCGGTGCTGAGCACCGGAAAGCACCGGCACAAATTAAGCACTGGCGAAAGGGAGAAATGGGGCAAACCATAATGCAGCTATAGGTTAAATAATTACATTCCTACTAAACAACCTACAACACTATGCTAGACTAAGTTCATATTAAATGTCAAAAGTTGACATCATAACGGCTATGTTACTAGCACTTCCAAGATAGATAAAAAGTGCCGATCAGATATTTCTGCCTCACAAATACCTGTATTTCAGTTATAAATACCAGGTATGCATCTATTACCAAAAATATAAAGGGCTAAAGTGTTGTGTGCTTCAGTTCCCATAGGGAAGATTATTATACGTATTTACCTATAGTATAAATCAATCGCAGTTTCTCAATAACTATTGCATAACATTTAAAGTTATGAGCCGATACATCAGCAAATTGACCTTAAAATAAGGCCAGTGTAATTATAATACATTAATATTCAAAGATTACAATAATCACAATCAAAACTAATATACAATCAAAATAATAGTTCCCTCATAGTATAACGCCCCAGTGGACTGACATTCACTTATTAACATGAGTATCCTCTACTGCAACATAAAGCCTTGATTTGCATACTACCACATAATTCACATTATAACTTAAATTATAAAGTATAAAGCACCATATTTGCTGTCTGGTACTTTGCAATTCCCAGACACCTACTATCTTATACGGTCCAGGTTTGACTTCTTTTTATCATGCTTTTCTTTCTATAGGTAATGCTCCTCAGCTGGACCTATATAGTGCAGAAAAAATACAAAGAAGACTTTGATTAAAATCTGTCAGTGCTGTGAAGAAAAAGTTAAAACCAAAATGCTTTAGAAGCCTAGGTGCATAAAGTGCTATTTATATTATGTACACGGAGATACAGCCACATACTCCTACAAAGAACATATTACAGATAAATCTATTCCCCCAAAAAGCAAGCCAATCCCTCATCCGAATTCAAACCCTGCGGTGCTTTTGTGACAAGCTTGAGTATGTATCTCGATTCCAACTGACGCATTTTCAGAATCCTATCCCCTCCCCTGATATTCTGAGGGACACGGTCTACCACATAAAAGCAGAGCAAATTTCTGTTGCTTTTATGTAGTTCCTCAAAATGACGAGCTAGTCGAAATATATATATATATATATATATATATATATATATATATATACACATACACACAAACAATAAAAAGTACAACAAATAAACTGCAAAAACATTTGAAATACTTCAATTTAATTACACATAAAAAGTAAACAGTATATAAAAATATTTTTAGTAAAAATATCTTAAAAATTGCATCAATTTATATATATAAAAAATATAAAATTAAATACACAAACACATAATAATATTGATATATATTTAAACAATATTATAAATAAATTAAACTCTATAAATAATAAATATAGTATTCCCACTCCAATTTATACAACAGAGAAAGCTTTAACCCGTTTGCTGCTGCTGTCGGCCAACGGCCGTCGCGAGCACTACCCCGCCCGTTTAATAGAACATTCCGCACTGGCGTGGAACGTTCGAAGCAGCAAACGGGTTAAACTCAGGATGGATATTACTATTCCCACTCCAGTATGTGCAATAGTAGGGAAAGTGTTGGACTCAGGAGGGGTAAAATGTACTATTCCCACTTCCAAACGGTGCAATAGTAGGGAAAGCTTTGGAGTCAGAAGGGGTTAAATTTGCTATTCCCACTTCGAGTCAGTGCCACAATAGGGAAAACATTGAATCCAGGAAGTGTAAACTTTACTATTCCTACCCCAGTCTGTGCAACAGTAGGGAAAGCATTGGACTCAGGAGGGGTAAAATTTACTATTCCCACTCCAGTCGGTGCAACAGTAGGGAAAGCTTGGGACTCAGGAGGGGTAAAATGTACTATTCCCATTCCAATTTGTGCAACAGTAGGGAAAGCGTTGGACTCAGGAGAGGTAAAATTTACTATTCCCACTCCAGTTGGTGCAACAGTATGGAAAGCGTTGGACTCAGGAGGTGTAAAATGTACTATTCCCACTCCAGTCTGTGCAACATTATGAAAGTGTTGGACTCAGGAGGGGTAAAATTTACTATTCCCACACCAGTCTGTGCAACAGTAGAGAGAGACTAGTTCACTTAAAACAAATAACATATTTTTACAACTCTATTAAATAACACAAAATATAACTATTTAAATAAAAAACTTATGGGGCTGATTATGATGTCGGCCATCGACATCTGACATTGCGGTCCGCCAGCCGTGTTATGATGCGGTGGGTGGAGGCATCGGCGGAGGGACCGTCCGCGGCGCTGCCGACAGGCTCAGAGAGCCCATCGTGCATCGGAAAACACCATAATCCCTTGAATGACAGCAGAGCCAGTCTCAGCTCCACCGTCGGGATTATGATGGCACTTTCTGACAGCCTTTTCATGTTGGACTTTCGTACATGAAAAGGCTGTTGGAAAGTGTCTTTGGGGGCCCCTAGCATGGCCCTCTTCCTCCCTGGCCCTCCGATATGGGGCCTGGGGTACACCTATGGTGCCCCCCTAAACATTCCTGCACCGTGTGGCAGGCAACATGAGGTGCCTGCCACAAGGTGCTTGGGCTGTTTCAAACATCCATTTAACTATGGCAGCTCATGCTGCAGGCCTTCTCCGACCGCCGCACAAGCTGCCATATTGAAATGGTTGTTTCCAAATTGGGATAACGGAACCGCCGACCTATGGTCAAGCGGTTCCAGACCAATACAGTGTCGGGCGGACCCAAGTTCGCCCAACAAAGTAATCAGCCCCAAAACGTCTAAATTTTAACAAAAATTAAACAAATTACATATTTATTACATTTTTAACAGTTATCAATTAAAACAAATAATATTAATGGAATTAAAATGCCACACTATATTCTCACTATCATAACAGCCAACAATTAAAATGTAATTAAAATTAAAAAGCATAACACAATTAACATATAACATAAAAAATAACACAATTTCTAATAAATGAATACATTATTTTAAACGTATTATTACTTAGACAACTTCGCACCCTAGACCTCTAAAAACTAAATAACACACACCTAAAATATAACTGAACAAGTATGATAATTTTACCATTTACATAATTATCAATTAAATAGTTAATAATGAATTATCAATATTTATTTTCTTCATTAACTTCCCACCATGTACCTCTAAAAACCTAACAATTCTCACCTAAAATATTTCTTAAAAATTATAATAATTACACAATTGACATAATTATCAATTAAAAAACAACATTGATTAACTAATAATTATTTAATTATGTTTCATTATCATCCCACTATTTACCCCTACAAACACAAGAACCCACACCTGAAATACAACTTAAAAAATATCTTAATTGCACAATTTACATAATGAATGATCAATTAAATAATTATTTTTAACTTTAATTATTCATTAATTATATTTAATTACCTTCCCAGTCTTTACCCCTACAAACCCCAGAACCCGGACTGAAAACATATATTAAATATTACATTAATTACACAATTTACATAAATAATTATCAAATAAATATTTAAAAATAATTATGAGTTATTATTAACAATTAATTTACTTCCACCCTGTACCCCAACAAATACCAAAAGATGCACCTAAAATATAACTTAAAAATGTATTAATTACATTATTTACATAATGTATTATCAATTAAATAATTAATATTAAAATAAAATTAATTATAATTAATTTACTTCCCACCCTGCACCCCTACAAACCCCACACCCTGATTGGACACTTAAAATGACAATTTACAATAACATTTAATTTAAAAACAACTAAAAATGTACAAACTATATTTAAAGCATTAACAGTACTTATACAAACAATTTATAACATTTACAATTAAAATATATACTAAAATACATAAAGATAATTAACAAATTATATTGCTTACAACAATATTTTTGTAAACAACATTAACAACATAGATATTTTTGTAAACAATATTTACAACAAAGAAATTGTTAACATCGATATTACTTACCTTAGAAAATCGATATTCTTGTCAATGATGTTCTTGTATCACAATATTTGTGTATCACAATATTAAAAACAAGATATTTGTGTGGCTCGATATTTTTTACTCAATATTTTTTTACAAATACTGTGTTTGGCATATCATTCAGAAGAGTTACATTAGGATTCAAAACATTTTAACTAATTTGTGATACCGTAGGGTACATATCGCTATAACCGCATGCCATTTGGGTTGGCATCAGCATTCTCGGTGTTCCAAAGAGTGATGAATCTCTTGTTCAAAGAAACTGATGGGGTAGAATATTTCCAAAATAACATTTCAGTTTATGGTATGGACAAAAGTGAGCACGACATGAGGTTGATGCAGGTGTTGAATATATTGTACAATAGTGGAATGACACTAAAGAAAGACAAACATAAAAATGTTCACAATTGGGTGTTAAATATTTAGGCCATCATGTGTCTGCCAGCGGTGTACAACCCAAATTAGAAATCTTGATTGCCATTGAGGAGGCACCACCACCTACAGACAAGGATCAATTAAATTCCTATTTAGGTATGGTTTAATTTTATGCTATGTTTGTGCCGCAGTTAGCGAGTAGAATGGCTGATCTGCGAAAATAGTTAACAAAGAATGTGAGGAGTGTTTGATCAAATCAAACAAAGCATTGTGTCTGCCCAACATTTGAAATCTTTTGACACCATGGATGTTAGTATCTTGATGACTGATGCAAGTAATGTAGGTTTGGGGGTAGTACTAATGCAGAGGCGGATTAATGGAAGTGAATAAATGATTGCCTTTGCATCAAGAGCTGTACGAGGGGCAGAAGCCACTCATTCTACTATTAGAAGGAAGCTCTGGCCATGTGTTAGGGTATGGAATATTATAAGACATATTTACGAGGAAGTGAATTTATCTTGCACATTGACCACAAACCATTAGTGGATTTATTTTTCACTGGTGGTGGTGGACGGGCCACTCCTTGTATTGCTAGGTGGCAATATCCTATGCAGGAATTTCAGTTCAAATTAGAGCATGTTTCAGGGTAGAGGAATCTTGTGGCTGACTGTTTATCTAAACTACCTGTACAAGATGAAGAAGCAGATTGTGGTGATGAAGTGGAAGATTTGAAAATTGTTTGTATGTTGAATGGTGTGAATGAGGATGTTGGATGGTGCTTTCTGTAAGGAAGTATGGTTGCAATCATTGAGAGAAGATGACATTTTAATTAAAGTCAGAGAATTTGTTGTTCAGGTTTGGCCTACGATCAAAGACATTCAGGAAGAGTTGGTTCCATTTCCTAGAGTTGTAGAGGAGTGGGGGATTGTTGATTGCACCTAAGTGTTTGCAAAATAAAGTACTTAGCCTTGCACATTGTGGTCATAGAGGTATTTGGGCATTGAAACACAAAATAAGGGAAGATTTCTGGTGGCCGGGTCAGGATAGAGTGACAGAACATTTTGTTAAGGACTGTAATGCTTGTATTATTAGTGTCAAGACTCAAGTAACGGTGCCATCTCCCATCATGTCAGGGGAACCTCCATCAATTCCATGGAGTAGGCTGGTCCTGGATATCCCTGGTCCATTTGTTGTTTTGGGAAGTATTCCGAAACTTGCTTAAGTTCTCATTGATTACTTATCTAGATGGCTGGAAATAAGATTGGTAGAAAATGTATCTAATTCTTTTGTTCTGGGCTTTCTTAGTGAGGTGTTTTCCAGAAAGGGTCATCGGAGGAGTTAGCTATTGATAATAGAGTTGATTTCAACAGAAATTAGGAATTTTCTTCAAAGGAATGGTATTCATCATATTAGAACATCTCTCTATCATCTTAGAAGCAATGGTTTAGTGGAGAGATTCAACTAGATATTAAAGGACCACTTGCAGTAAGCTTTGGTGAATAACATGAATTGGAAACATGTGATGAAAGACATGCAGTCTAACCCACATAGTGTGACTAGTGGGTCACCTTTTACTCTCATGATGGACAGAATTACTGGCACTGATTTGAACAGGGCATGTATGGATCAGAAAATGGTGAAGGGTGATGTTATGGGAAAGGTTTTGGATGAGAAGAAGGCATTGGCTGGCAAGCTGAGTGAGCATTGTGCAAACAGGAAAGTGAGAGCGGAGGTAGGAGATTGGGTCAGAATGAAGAAATCAGTAAGTGTGAGGAAAGGTTGGTAGAGATTTTCCTTGCTAAGAAGGTCATTATTGTGCAAGGCAACGTAGTTGTGGTTGAAGGAGGAAAAGTGTGGAATAAGAGCATGATTTCTGCAATTCCTACTGGGAAAACCTCTGTGGTGCATACCAAATTGTGCAATAGTGGGGGTGAGGATGTAATCCAAGATGATGAGAGTCAGAAAGGAGGTGTGGTTACTGATGTGGATACTGGTGATGGTGTGGTTACCGGTGATGGTGCTATTGGTGACAAAGTAGGTGGATGTATGTTGTTCAATAGGGGAACCACAGCCAAGGATACCTCCATTATAGTGAGAAGAGCACCTGTACAATATAAAGATTATCTAATAGGTTAGTTTCCAGCCGCTGAGCACATCACATTTTGAGTGCTCATATTGTATTTAGAATATTTAGATTGCTATGAGGTATTTATGTATTTCTGGATTGTTATGTGAACATTTGTGGTTGTTATGTTACATTTTATGTATCTCTTGTATTTAACATTTGTATTGGGGTTTTACTGTTTTGTGTTGTCTTTGTGTTAACGGGGGGATATGTGTGGGGACTTGTATGTGGTTATTTCATAGTGTGTAGAATGTGAGGACTGAACCTGAGGGTTCTCAGTGCAGAAGTTGCTGGCTGGATTGGGGAGCTGACAGATGACTGACTACTTGGTTTACCATTGTGTCCATCGAGTGTCTTCCTTATAGACACCCTATTGGTAGTGGGGTGTTGGAAACTGTTTGTAGCATACATTGTACATGTATATGATAGTTAATATTGTAGTACCATACAATAACCCTTACATAGCTCCCTGTAGATGTGTGATTATTCTGTACCACTGCTTCCTAATTTTGTTGTTCTTATGACTTAGTAACTATACCACATCTGCTCCTACATGGAACGTTATAATGATCTTATGTCAAGTTACTACACATATGGGACTGGGGGAATTCAAAGGACTTATCACTATGGGTATCATTTTGAGGTTTTCAGTAGCATGACATCTGTCAAAATGTGGCATATATCTTGTCCCTCTACTTAACATGCCCTGATTTATTTGGAGGATAGGGGAAGGCGGTGTTCCAGCTTGCTAGGATGCTGCTGACTTTGCTATCATAGACTCCATCTGGGTCGTTCTAGCTCCACCTAGAATGGAACTGATATGTATTTCCAAATAAGGAAATCCCCTCCAATGGCATTCCTCCTGGCACATCTTCTGTCATAAAACTGCAATTGAAACCATGGCAGTCACTGACAGAAACACCTTTAAATGGCCTCCATGCACTCGGAGGCAACTCCAAGCATGTGGGGAGGAATTAGTTATGTGAGTGCTATACATGGGTACATCATTTTTGGCCTCCGTGTTCACTATTCACATAGGTGACAGAACATCTGCTTTGCGTTTAAGACGTGGTGCAACTTTCTTCACTGTCTTCTTCACCGAAATGTATTTTACACGCCATATGGGAGCTATTTCAGGAGAACAATGTCTGAATAACCAACAACTCTTGGTTTGGCCATCAGATATCACCGGTGTGGCGCTGTCTTCAATAAAACAAAACTTCTATAAATCTGGACCTATTTCCATGATGCGTTCAAGCATTAAAACGTTTCAAGCTAAATCCCTGGTTAGCTCAGTCATCATTCCCACTGCTAACTTAGAATAAATTATTTGCTATTTTGACAAAGAGAGCCATCCATTGGCCATGTGAGTTATCCACTTTCCACGGTTAATGACAACATTAAGCCAGACTACACAGCATTGTGTCATTCTGGTATCCTAAATGAGATAAATGTGTCCATTTTATTTCTTCCATCATCAAGTAGACTATGATGGCTACGACTATACCACTGAATATCGAGACTATGGATATCAAGAAACAAGAATGGACAAAATATGGAAGATCAAAATATTGAAAGGTATGTCCATACAGAGAACTATAAATTTATTATTCCTAGCTCCATATCTATGTACCTTAAAAATATAGATCTTCAAGGTTCTTAGATGTGGAGATAGGTATAGAAAATCTATACTGACCTTTCGATATCTTGTCCTTGATATTTGTATACCTCATATTCTAGCTTAGATATTCAGGGGGCCTACCAATGGCTACATTTACTTATTTATTTTTGTATTTATTTCTTGTGCACAGTTTTATAAAGCACGAACATGACCCATCCGGGTATTAATGTGCTGTGCATAAAGCAGCCAGGTCATACATACATACTAGCCAAGCGTAGGGAGCAATGCAAACACACAAAACAGATAAAGTAAACCACAGCGACTTGGTAGGTCCATGATCCAAAAGGAGTCCACATGTAAATGATCCAGCACGTGATTAAGTATAGCTAGTGGACGAGTCCATTCAACAGAAGCTTTTTACTTCTTTTTTGAAGAATGTAGAGGAGGAGTTTGTCCTAGTTTCTGGAGGAAGTGCGTTCCATATTCTTGGGGCAAGACCGAGAAGGAGCAGTTGTAAGTCATCTTTTTGTTGAACTTCTGTGGTTTCAGCAGTAGGAAGATAGAGCTTCTTGAGGAGCGACTTCCCCCAGATAGTTCACATTTTTTGGCCAGGTAGACGGTTGTGTTATAGAGAAGGGGCTTATGAGTCATGCAAGCTATCTTCAGCTGGATTCTAGGTTCAAGTGCGAGCCATTTTAAATGGTTGAGGTCAGGGCTAATGTGTTCGAATCTCCTGGATCCAGTGATGATTCTAGTAGCTGAGTTCAATGTGACACGCAAAAGGGCCAGCCTTACTTTGGGTGGGCCTGCCAGTGTAATGCTCCCGTAATCTAAACAGAGATGACCAGGTATTGGATCGCTAGCTGAAAGACAACCAGTTAATTTAGTTGATAGTTGGCCCCCCTGCTGGAGGAACTGATAAACTCTTGCATAGTCAGGTATTTGTTCAGCATTGTACCTAGAGATCTAGTGGAATCAATCACAGTTGAGAGCAGTGAGTTGTTTGAGCCAGTGTACTATAGGGGCAGAGTGATTATGAAGGGGCGATCAGGAGGAATTCAGTTTTGAGGGTATTAAGGCTGAGGTGATTGCAGGTCAGTCATTGTTGTGTTTTCAGTAGTGCACAGTTGAGCAGTTTGATGTCGTTGAGAGAGGGAATTTTCAAATACAGTTGTGTATCATCGGCATGCATGTGGTAGTGAATGTTAGAGAGCTTGAATAGTTCGGTAAGTGGTTCCATGAGCAGGTTGAATCTGGTGGGAGACAGCGTGGATCCTTGAGGGACACCAATCGCGACTGGTGTGGTGTCAGATAGGTTCTGATTTACTTTGATTTTCTGTGATCTAGTGAAGAAACTAAGAATACCAATTTAATATGGTACCAGATAGCCCCCTCCTCTTCTCCATAAAGTCGATCAGATTATCATGTTTTACCGTATACAAGGCAGAGGAGAGATCAGTTAGTATAGGCTGACAGGGTTCATTCTGATCTAATATTCTCAAGGCGTTATTGACAATATGTGATAGAGCTGTTTCAGTACTATGACCGGTTCTGAATCCAGATTGATAATAATCAAGGAGAGGAAATTGCTCAATGTGGTTGCAGACTTGCAGGTGCATGTACTTCTCTAATAGCTTTGCTAGTGTCGGGATGTTGGCGATTCAACGGTAATTGGAGAGGTCGGATAGGTCCGCATTCATTTCTTTCTGTAATAGGGGTGACCTGTCATATCTTTAAGTAGTCTAGAAACAAGCCCTGAACAGAGATGCATGTGCAAAGAAGGAGTAAGGTAGGGCTAAGCTGCTTGAAGAGCTTTGCTGGCAGAGGATCAATGAAATGGTTAGAGGATTTTATTGTAGTTAATATTTTGAGTAAAGATGCTTCATCCGGGATTTTGAAGGCACTCCATGAGGCATTGTTTTCAGTAGTTTAGCCATAGGGAGGGGAGCTATCCTGTTGCTGAACAGGTAGGAGCCTGGGATGGACCTGCGTTAATAGAGACTGTGAATCTCAGTGGAGATCAGTTTCAAATCTTCTTATCTTTTCCATTAAACTGGTGGCAAAATCCTTGCCTTTTGGTAAGGATCCATTGTCAGCCGAATGTAGATTAGAATTGCATACTGTTTGTTGTTTGATGATTTCTGGAGTTTCCTGGGTCTATTTTTGGCATTTTCTAGTTGTGATCTAAAATATTCTGCTTTGGAACTTCGGATTTGTTTATTGTAGGAGCTTCTTGCCGACCTCAGGTGTTTGGGGTGAGTGGTGGAGGGAGAACTTTTCCATGACCTTTCCGTGAGCCTTAAGTTGCAGCTTTCCTCATTGAGGCTGTGGTTGAAGCAGGGTTTAGAGTGTCGGCATGGTATTCTTTTTAGCTGCTTAGGAGACATCATATCCAGGGTGTTTGTTATGGATTGTAAATAGTGATCAGTAAGATCTTTAACATTCTTCATGTGTGTAGGAAGCAGCAGGAAGTTGTTACAAGTAGAAGTTAGATTGAATAGATTAATATTTCTCAAGCCTCTGGACCATTGTCTGGGTTTAAGAGGTTGGCCTTTTCTAGTCAACACCTTCTCCAGGATTAGGAAGGAGATTAGGTAGTAGTCTGACCAATCACAGGTGGTTATCGATTTAAGTTGGATTGTGTTGTCCTTAGATATGATTAGATCTAAGGTAGAGCCTCTAATGTGTGTTGGGCCATTACAAAACTGAGTAAGGTTGAGGTCAGTGAGGAAGGCCTTGAAGGTGTTCAGTATGGGGACAGTGTAGTCATTCCGGATATGTTGAAATCAAAGAGGAAGATATGATTGGTATGCTTATCAGAGTTTGAGGAGATGGTTTCCATTATTTGTTCAGTGAAAAGTATTTTGTTTCCCGGGGATTTGTGGTGAATCATGCGGGGTTTGCAAACTATCTTGCTATTGCTTCAAACTTCAATACCGAGGTATTTGCCGGAGGGCATTGGCATGGTTTTTGAGTGTTTCAGGGTGAGCGTGGAGCAGTAAATGCATGCTAGTCCCCCCTGCTTTTCCAGATCTATCCAGTCTGATGATGTCATAGTTGGGGGGGGCTAGGATGTCCAAGCTAGGTGCGGAGGTCTCTGTGAGCCACGTTTCCTTTAATATGATGAGGTCAAAGTCTTGTGAGAATGAGATCTGCAATGTCAGCTGCATGTTTAACCGTCGACCTGAAGTTGAGAAGCATAGAACTGAGATGAGATTCTGTTTCAAGAGCTTCACGGTGAGTTATGGGAACTTAAAGTAGGTTGTACTCATTTAAGGTTCTGTAGTTGTGACTTGGTTCTCTAAGTGGGTTGGAGGGAGTAGTCTGGATAGTAGCTGGCGAGGATGCTGAATCCCTGTTAATAGAGGTATAAGACAACAGAAGGGAGAGGATGTCGGCCTCAGATAGGTAGTCAGTAACCCTCTAGGGTCTAGCGATGGGATTGAGATGGGGTTGAGTTTTCCAGATCAAGTATGATGTCACATGCCTGGGGTAGTTTGGCCATCTGACGAGGGGTGATCAATGTTGTTTGGTGGTGGGGTTCGGTTAGCCCAGGAGGTAAGGTTGAGTTCAGGAGCTTCTTGAGCTTTGAGGTGGTGTGAAGAAGGTTCTGAATATTGGCTTTAACTAGCTGAAAGTCTTGACTAAAATCAGTGATCTTGTTCTCCAGTGAAGTGGGGTAATCCATATCTAGGGGAATGTAGTGTGGCCTAGGGGCAGAGGACGTGTGCTTTCTCCATGGGGGTCAGAAGTGTCCTAAGATCGCCAGCACTAGGTGGCATGTGGTGTTGATGGGTCACTGATGACAGGTTGGCGAAGTGGTATTCCCCTTGGGTAGCAGATGGGGAGGGGGAGGTTGTGTCAGTAAATGTGGGAGGCAGGATAGTATCCATGAATATCCCCCAGCTGGGTTTGTTGCCAGTTCTAGCACAGTTGGTATTAGTGTTTCTATGAGCTAATGGTCGGGGTAGGTCAGATAGTTGGAGTGAAGGGGAAAGGCAAGGGACCTTTCTTTCAGTGGGTGAAAAGGGGTCATCAACGACATTTCTGGTGTAGGGATGGAGAGATTGGTCAAGATGTGAGTTAGGTGATGTCGTAGAGGAGGGTCTGGGAGATGCCTGAGTTTCCATCAAGGAGCGGGAGGGGAGATGTATACTTCTTGGGGAGATGGGGACAACATTTGACATCGTATTTTTATTCTCAAGTTTATTTTGTAAAAAAGCTCTAGGCTACGGTGCTATGATTGAATGAGTGCATTTCCATTGTTGTAGAGGGAACTGGTAGCTTTAGACATGAAGAGCAGTGAGGGTGTTATGGATATTCTAAGGCCATGTGGTGTTTTCCTGGATATGTTAATCCTGAGTGTTGAGGTAATGGCTCTCCTCCATTGTACTCTTTTAATGGGAAAGATAAAATCAGTAATCACTTTATTGGGACAAAAGTAGGTATCAGAAAAGAGGATTTCAGAGTTCTGTTTGAGTAGTTTATGTCTGAAATTCTTTGCTGCGTTTTTAGATAGGTTGGGGGGGTAGTTAATCTTGAGCACATTGCAGCCTAACTGTGGCAGCAAGCAATCAGTAGGATTTAAGTTGTCTGACTCCATATTGGCTATTGATACAACAATTTGTGGGTAAATAGTGGCCTACTGAGAATTCTCTATTTATATCTCTATTCTCCAAAAGGTCATCTTCTTCCTCAGTGCTTGCTACTTTTGTTTCCCAATGCCCAATAACTATATCAAATAAATTAGTCTGCCTTGTTTAGAATGTGTCCTTCCAAAAGATTTCCTACCTCAAATGTCACTTGCGAGCACAGATACTGTTCAAAAACAATTCCTTGCAGCACACCATAAATTTTCAAATTTTTACTGTAGCAATGACAAGTTTGAACTTCAAGCATGTCATTTTTACATTAAAATCGGAGAAATTATTGAGTCACGGGTGTGTTGTGAAAACATGTTCATTATTTATTTTAAGTATCCTGCGTTCTCCGGGCTTGTAGGCGCACACAGCCCTTTCCTTCAGCTAGTAAGCACTTTGTGGGCAGGCAAAAGTGGTGAATGAAGTCGGCTGGCTGATTAGTGAAGGAAAAGAAGATTAATGCGTTATGATTTTAACCCAAGTCCACATCATATTTGGGCAAAGCTATTTATAAAATTAGCTGAATTATAGCGCTGTATTATAACCTTGGCAGCGCATGTTAGCCAGAGTGAGCTTAAGGCTTGTTTTTGTAATTCGTTGCTGCGGTTAAAAAAACTGTTTGACACAATCCACGATAGTCAAAGACAAATAACAGGAATTAGATACTAGACAATAATCTGGTTCAAAATAGCTTTATTTCGCCTACTAGGGCTATAAAAGCACAAGTACACAAATATAAAAACATAATAAATAATTAAAACTATACATTTAGCATAAAATAGCACAACTCATATACATAAAAAGCAAGTGGCTTAAGTATTACAATATAGATAAAACAGCCAACATGACTCCACATTGAATTAGCAGACGCTCTGCAACGTTTCCACATAGAACCCAAAAATGTAGCCACTGAGACCACAAATTAGGGACTGGGATCTGATCTTAGAATTCGTATGGCCTCACTGTGGTTCCGCACACCCAAGCATCTGCAAGTAGGGGCTTAACAAAAGCTGCATGGGCGAGCACAGAATGGGTAGGCAAAAAAACATGAGCAACACTCTCCACTGAGAGTGTGCAAGCTGGACAAGCATCCGTGGCCTTAGTAGACCTTGCAGTAAACGATCTCAGTGGTAAGGTACCTAGAAGTATAACTTCCGATCTAGAGTGACAGTAAACAGGTCTCATTACGGCTCATATGTGCTCACAGGTTTAACATCGAAAAAAAATTGAAACAGCCTAGAGGAGGCAGCCTTCCTAAGATCATTCACCACTACAGTTTCCCACTAAAGTAAATTCAATGCTTTCTTGGACGGGAAAGACGAAGAAGCGAGTTGTCCCAGAGATCTGAAAAGCCAAGGGTTTTAAGTGATTTTTTAATGTTCAAAAGCTATGTTACTTTGTGGAATTGGTCTGCCTCCATAAGATCTTGCAGCGCTAATACACAGTGGGCTAGTTCAGTTGTGGTCCACAACCACCTCCAGAACAATAAGGGGTGTGGCCTAGCTTTAGCCACAAAACTTCTCATACCCATGTCATGGCAAAGCAGGTGCAAAAGAGTGCTGGAAGGAGAGAAGCAAGGTTGCGGATAAATTTATTCTCGACACTAGTGAGTGAAGCTAGGTTAGAAAAGGCCCACATTCCTGCCCCGTTAAGGGCAGTGGCCAAGACCTCGGCCTTGCAAATACGAAGCACAAGACAATTTTGACCGGTGTGAGAAGAAGAATATTCTTTGTGTAGAGCACCCTTTATTTGTCTAAGCTTCAAAGCAGCTTTATTGAGATGAGTTTCCAGGACATACTTTTAAAAAGCATTATACCCAGGTAGGTGAAACTGTCCACCATCTAAAGAGGAGCACCCCCCAGAAGAACATGTTACTTGAATGAACTGTGCAGATTGAACAACATCAGATTTGTTTTGTTTTTGTATGTATGTATGATTGAATAAAAACAAGCTAGTTATGCAACCTTAGAAAAATTCAGAGAGACAAAATTAATGGGCGATTCAAAATTGCAACAGGTGCAGAAATATTCCACTCGATAATTTTTTAGGAATCAATCATTTTTATTGTCGGAAGATATAACAAGTAGACACAGCTTCCTGCCTACATCTTCACTCCGGCAGAGCGATCATAAAGTAAATTACACAGCGTTAAAAGCCAACAACCCGGAGGCAGGCCGCGTAGTGAGCAGGGCTGTTGCTTAGTCATATGGGATCTTCCGGATTTTCAAACATAAGGAAAAACATCACCTGAAAACAGTACAGATGATAAAACAAAATCCCACCCAACCCACCCAGCCCACCCCACCCACCCAGCCCACCCCCCACCCTCTCCGCACCAGCTGTTGCCTCGTTATGGAAATACAAACTTTAGTCGAAATTGTAGGAAGTGCTTAAAAGGTTATGCTGCCGATGACTGGGCAGCTGACAACTGAACCAAAGGTAATAATTGAAGAATCTGCAAATACTTAGGACAAGTGACTTCCCTCATGTCCCGCGTCAGCAAGTCCAAAAAGGGCGCCCATAGTTTAGCATAGTCTTTTCCTTTGCCCTCCACTCTCATGGACATGCGTTCCATTGCTAAGAGGTGCCATAATCGATGTATCCAGGACAACAATTCAGGCTCTGAGGTTGTTCCCCACAGAACTAGTATAACCTGCCTAGCCGCCAATAGCGCTAGGGCTATCTGCCTACCCCGCAAGGATTTTAATGGGAAAGCTTTGGGATGAGAAAGGCCAAGGAGTGTGTATTCTGGTGCTCTGGGCAGTGCGACACCGAATACTGTATCAATGTTATCGAGGACCTCAGACCAGTATCGCCGTAGTTTCGGACAGTGCCACAGCAAGTGTGCTAAAGTACCCGACATCCCACATCCCCTCCAACAGAGGTCTGTCTTACTCTTATCCCAACTCTGGATGCGGACAGGTGTGTAATACCAGTAGGAAAAAAGCTTAAAGGCGGATTCCACCCCCGCTGTGTTATGTGCTGTATGGTGAGTGCGGTATAAGATGTGCTCCCATTCCTTGAATGATAGTGGCCTACCCAATTCCGTCTCCCATCGCACCTGTGCCTTCGTGCGCTTTGGGGCCGGGTCCGTTGCTATCATAGTATACAATTCAGAGATAAGGCGACGGTCATCATGCTTACGGACCAACCATTTTTCAAATGTGGTAAGAGGTCTGGACATTTGGGCATAGTTAGTGGGCATCGTAACCCAGTGAGACAGTTGCCGGTAGGGGTATTCATCAGTAGATAAAAGGCCATAATCCTGTCGGAGCTGCGCAAACGGGATCAACCCCTCTGTGTCAAATAGGGATCCGACTCTTTTACAGCCGGCTTCCCGACATCTGTGAAAGATCGCCGAGCCTTGACCCGGAGGGAAATCAGAGTTATCGACAATGGGCGTCATCGGTGAGGGGAAAGAGGTCCAGCCCTTCTTAAGCGCCACTTGGTCCCAGGTCCGAAGTGTCGGCGCTGTGACCGGCGAAGAATAAAGGCCCCAAGCCCTATGTTTGCGGGGTAACCATAGTTCCCTCCAAATATTAATTCCTGCGACCGACTGGTCCATAAAGTTCCAGTGTTTACTGGACATAGACCTGTTCCACTCCACTATGTAGCAGAGGCTTGAAGCTTCATAGTAGCCCCTAATCAAAGGCAAGCCCACTCCTCCTTGTGCTTTCGGACATGCCATCTGGGCAAGCGAAAGACGCGGCTTCTTCCCACTCCATATAAACTTATTGATGAGAACCTGCAATTGCTTGATTGCCTGAGGTGGCGGACATATAGGAATCAATTGAAAAATATAGAGGATGCGCGGAAGAATGGTCATTTTCACTGCCTCAATCCGTCCAAACCACGCAAGACGCAGGCGAGACCAGGCGTCCAGCGCTTTGGTCGTCTGCTCTAGAAGCCTCGTGTAGTTAAGCGTGACCGTGCGGGCAATGGTAGGGGCCAGCCGGATGCCAAGGTATAGTATGTCCTGGTGCGTCCACTGAAACGGGAATTGTAATTGCATCGCCATCATGTCGTCGGAGGGAATTCCTAGATTTAAGATAACCGATTTAGCCAGGTTGACCCTAAATCCTGATATATCGCCAAAAGAAGTGAGCTCCGTCAACAGAGCCGGCAGGGTGGTGTGCGGTTGCATAAGAGAGAGAATCACGTCATCTGCGTAAAGGCTAATTTTATGTATGTCCGCGCCGAATTTCATCCCTACTATGCGATTATCCGTCCTAATCCGCTGAGCCAGGGGCTCCATATAAAGCGCAAATAAAAGTGGGGATAAGGGGAACCCCTGTCGGGTCCCCCTGGCAATTGGAAAGGAGTGATATCTACTGCCATTGACTCGCACAAAGGCCGTGGGAGAGTAATAGATGCAACGAATCCAGTTGATAAAATTCTCTCCAAACCCAAAGCGACGCAAGGTTTCAAAGAGGTAGGCCCACCCCACTCTGTCAAACGCCTTCTCGGCGTCAATTGCTAACAAGAAGGCCTGCCTCTTCGACCGCTGCGTACTATCTAGGAGGTGAAGGAGTCGTTTAGTATTGTCACCCCCCTGCCTAGAAGGGATAAAACCAGATTGGTCAGGCTCGCTGAGGTCGGGCATGAGGGGATTAAGGCGAGAAGCCAAAATACCAGCAAAAATCTTCGCGTCGACATTAAGAAGGGAGATGGGTCTGTAAGAACCACACTCCATCGCATATTTTCCAGGCTTCAGAATGACAGAGATCGCCGCCTCTGACATGGAGGGGGTCACCCTACCAGTCTTTAAGAAAGAATTGAACAATTTTGTTAAAAAGGGAGCCAGCTCTGCACAAAAGGCCTTATAGAAAATAGCCAAAAACCCATCGGGACCCGGGGACTTGGCAACCTTCAGTTTGGAAATTGCCGAGATCACCTCCTCTATTCCAATAGCCATATCAAGCCTTTCGGCCGAAGTCTTAAAGAGAGGTGTGATCCCGCTGCTACTTAAATATTCACTCGGGTCTAGCGCTGGAGGGTCCTGCTCAGAGTATAGAGCGCTATAGAATGAACAGAAGGCATCCAGAATGCGATCATCCGAAGCCTGCTCCTCCCCCTTATGGTCACGAATAGACTGGATGAGCGAGGTTTGTGTTTGAACTCCCAGTCTATGCGCCAACATCCTGCCACATTTATCGATACTAAGGAAGAACTTATGACGAAGTCTCAAAAGGGCATATTCAGCCCGATCTAGATCTAGGTGTTTAAGCATGCGTCGTCGATTTTCCAATTCCCTCCAAACACTTGGAGCCCCCGTGCGTTTGTGAATTGACTCAAGCTCTAGGACCTCTTTTTCCAACGCCCCACGCTTCTCTTTGCGGAGATTGTTATGAGCCGCCGAGATGGCAATGAATTCCCCTCTGGTCACTAATTTTAGTGCTTCCCAGACAGAAGACAAGGATGTGGAGCCCACATCATTAAGCACTAGATAATCCTTTATTACCTGTTTGAGGCGTTGCACAGTTTCATCAGAGTGTAGCAGGGACTCACGGAGGCGCCAACTAGGGGGAAACTCCCGTGAACGCTGCGCTGGGAGGTGTGTAGCGATAAGAGCGTGATCCGAGAGAGAGCGAGATTCTATCGTGGTAGTGTGGAGGTGAGGAAATAGGGAAGCCAAAGAGAGAAAGTGGTCCAGTCGTGCATAGGTTTTGTGTGCTGCGGAGTAGTATGTGTAGTCCCGTTCTCCAGGGTGTTGAGTGTGCCAGACATCAATTAACCCGTTATCCCTCAACCATTCTTTGCCCTGAGTAGAAAGTGCCCCTGCCTGTTGTGTGCACTGCCCAGATCTATCGAGTGCTGAGTCCATAACGAGATTCAGATCCCCTCCCACCAAGAGCGCTGCATCTGGAGAAGTAAAGACATCCGCAAGAGCGGAGAGGAGGAAGGACTCCTGCTGTGTGTTTGGAGCATAAAGTGACGCTACAGTAAGATGGGTTTCCCCCCAATGTATTCTAATGGCTAATAAGCGCCCCTTTATTTCTGCAACAGGTGCTAAAACCTTGCCCGAGAAGCGGGCCCCAAACAAGATAGCTACACCATTCCGTTTAGATGGGCCAGTCGACCAAAACTGTTGGGGGAAGCGGCTAGCACGCATCCGTACTGTATCTTTAGAAAGGAGATGGGTCTCCTGCAAGAGACATATGTCACCCTCGACACTATCCAAGAGGGACAAGACAGCTCCCCTCTTCACCGGGTTATTCAAACCTCTAACATTGAGGCTAACGATTTTAAGATCTCTTCCCATCCAAAGTGTGTAACCCCGGGTGTAGGCGGTGTAGAGTAATCATGATGCCCAGTCGTGATTTGGGAGGCGTCTAGCATATTCCTAAGACAACGCTGACATATTGGCTGGTGCGGAGTCCCCAAAATAACAACCCAAACAAACCCCCCCCCATGAAGAGAAACAAATTTGCAATCCAAAGAACTTACAAAGAAACCGACAAATGTCCGTCAGACAAAAACAATCTCGAAGGGACATGGCACGAGGCAGCTGCCCAGCCCAAAGCGGGCCAAGTTCTTGCCTACCCGCCAGCGGAGAGGCCGTCAACAACAGACCAGGACAGCCCTCCGGTCCCCCCGACACCCAGCAGGGTATCCCCCCCAGAGTCTGTCAGAAAATACCTCATGGAGTGTCTGGTCGCTCCGTTGTTTGCATCAGCGATGTGAGGACTGCACCTCGTTCCTTGTCCTGCGTGGCTTGATCAGGTTTCTGCGCCGCGGCCCCCTGTCCTACTTTCTGCCATCCTGTCGTGCGGTGGCGATTCGGATTTCTTGGCTGCTCAGCCAGTGGTGTCGCAGTGGTGTCCTCCAATCCGAGAATCTCAGTGGCCTCTGCCAGGGAGCGGAGCTGAAGTAGCTTTCCTTTATGCTTGAATATGATGCAGAAGGGATGCCCCCACGCATAGGGGATTCCCTGCTCTCTGAGATGCGTTGTCACTGCCTTGAATTCGCGCCGATTAATAAGCGTGGAGGCCGCTAAGTCCTGGAAAATAGCTGGGGAATGTCCTCTGAAGTGTAGGGGCTGCGCGTCTCTCGCCTTGCGGACGATACGCTCCTTCAACTGGAAGTCGTGTATACACGCAAGGATGTCTGGAGGTGGAGAGTTGGCGCCACGCGGGAGGCCCACTCTGTGCACACGATCCATTTGAATGTCCGTAGTTTCCGGCTCCTCCAATACCTGACGAAACAGTGCCCCCACAAAGCCCCGCAGGTCATCTCCTTCCTCCTTCCATGGCACCCCTCGGATCCTCAAGTTGTTTCGCCAAGACCGGTTCTCAAGGTCCTCGGCGCGCGCCTGGAAGTCCAGGTGCTGCTCCCAAAGGCGCAGCATGTCTTGTTGTAGGTGATGGAGGTCTTCTTCGCGGTTAACGTCATGCTCCTCCAATGTGGCTACGCGCTCCCCAATGTCATCTACTTCCCTCCGCACTTCACGCAGATCCGCGGCGAGTTGATCCTTAAGGTCTTGTATATCCTCTTTAATGGCCGCAAACAGCTCCAGCATGAACGCCTTAGTGGCCGGGGCGTCTTCGTCGGCACCCAGACTTTGCATTTTCTCGCCGGCCGTAGAGGTTGCCGCTGCTTGCTTCAAGAGCATGTCTTTCAGGGATTTCTCTTTCCTGTGACGGGCCGCCGCCATGCTCCACTAGGCCTGCTAGCTGTGCTGCCCCAGCAGGATCTCCACACGGCGGCCGAGGGAAGGGCACCAGGGAAAGGAGGCCGCTGAGTTAAATGCACCAACACCCCGTCGTCCAGACAGGTAGGACTCCCCCCAAGCAAAGGCGTTCCGGGAGGCTTAGCAGCGATCAGTCACGTCCACCAAAGCTGATGATAGGCACTAGATCCAGGCTCCTCTGCGCCACTTGGAATCCCCAGAAAGGGTGCAGTCAGGGGCAACGCGGCCTCTTAGGTGTATCAGGGAGATAAGGCCTATGCTGAAGAAGCACAGCACACAGCAGTCTCCAGACCGCAGCTCCCCTGCACACCAGCTGCGGATCCCATGCACTACCAGATGCCAAAGCACCGCTCTGCACGACATCCCAGGTCAAGGATCACCACTCTGCTTGTGCCACGGGCTCCTAGGCGCTCAGATGCTGTGCGCGTGCGGTCATCCTGTAAAATGGCGGACGGCAGTTCGGCCGGGCCGGACGGCACTCACCATGCGCCGGGGAGCACCACTGGGACAGTTTAGTTCAGAGCTTCGAGGGATGCACAGAGTCCCGCACTGTGCGCTTCCCGGCAGACTCCCTTTCAATGTCCTCCTCAGTGTTGCTGTGGAAGGCGCGAACTCCGTGCGCTGATCGGAGATCTCCCCGGCCGAGTAGACGCATAATGGCGGCCAACCTCCGATGTCACCTTCAGTAGCTCCCTGCAGCGCGTCTTTCAGCGGCCGTCACCATCAGGGGGAGAGGCGCCACTGCTTCCGCACGATCAGCGCTCCCACACTTCGCCAATCACCGCCACCAGGTCTCGCTGCCGCCGGCTCACAGGCGCCCACTGCAGCCGAGGACACGCGGTCTCACCGCTCAACAAGGCCCCGGTCCGCTGCCAAGCCGCTTCCCAGCGATTCCAGCGGCTGAAACTTTCCCCTCTGATGCCGGACGACTCCCGGGTGTAAATCGGACCCAACAAGCTGTCCGAGACCTCGGGAGAGAGGTGCTAATACAATGCTTCGGTGTAGCGGTGCCGGAGGGACACGAAACTGCGCCCTACCAAGCCGCCATCTTGGCCACGCCCCCCTCGATATTTTTTTAATGACACAAATAAAACCACTTAAATAAAAGCAAAATTTGTGCAGGGTGGAAAAACTCTATATTTTGAGTTTCTCAACAGGTGTGAAAGCATGCAACATTAATGTATTATGGACAGAGTTGTTTTGTGGTTGATGTTCCGACTGAGTGAGAACATATGCAGAGGTAATTTTAAAAATGTGCAATGCCCTTTGAGCATTTTTCAGGCATGTACCATATTTTAGATTTTGACAAAAGCAGTGGTCTTAACTTTTTGACTACAGTGGACCTCCATTTAATCATAACTGTATCTCAGAGACCACCAATGAATCTTTTTTTAAATTTGGGGACCCCCGCATAGTTATTACTGGAAGCCAGGGACCCCTGCCTAAGCTTTTTTGATTACATAAACTGCTAAACAATGCACAAAAAACATTAAAAAAGCATTCAGCAAATAAACAAATGAAATATTTTATTTATTTCACAAACAAATATAATAAAAAATCTTAGTTTTTAATTTAATGGGAAAGTTGGAACTTGTCTAAATTCAATTGAGACCATTATCCGCACTATGGGGGTGATAACAATGGCGGACGGACTTGAGTCCATCCGCCATCGTCACGGGAATCGGGACCACCCAGCCATATGGCGGTGGTCCCGCACATGCAATTATAATGCGACTGCCACTGTGGCGGTCGCATTGTGCATGTTTACCATTGCAGCGGGTGCTGCTGGCTGCAGCACCTGCCGCAATGGCAAAGATGCATGTTGTGCATTTCCCTGCACTATGTGGCAGGCACCAAACGGTGCCTGCCACCTGGTGCAGGGAACTGTAGGGGGGGGAACCATAAGTGCCCCCCAAGTGCACAATTGCATTGCCCCTGCACAAGGGGGCCCTCAACGGGCCCCCAAAGTCAATCTCTGCCAACCTTTGAATGGCGGAGGAACCGCCATTCAAAGGCTGGCGGAATGCAGCACCCTAATGTGGCAGACAGTGCCTGCTAGGCACAGCCACAATTCTAGGTATGGTGGCCGGGTCTGACAGGCAATCGTAATGTTTGCCTGTGTCGGACCCGTGGCGGACAGGCTTCCCGTATGCCAGCACTCCGCCCGCCATTCTTATCTGGCGGGCGGAGAATGGCCGCACAATGGCGGTGAACCCACCACCGGCAGGTTGCCGGTGGGGGGTTCACCGCTATCATAATCACTCCCTATATTCTGTTTGATGCACTTGCACTGCTCCCACGAATCAATCCAAAGATGCTAACTTAATTTTTATACTCCAATTTCAAATTCCTTCTCATTTAGAGAACATTTAAAAATGTCAACTTTACATTTTCCTTCTTTATTTACATACACTTTGTTATTCTTTTAATATTGTTTAATTTTCTAAGCTGTTTCGGACCCCCGAAAAGGTTTCACGTACCCTAGGGTCCTCCAGACTACAGGTTAAGGTTAAGAACCACTGGAATATGGTAAGGTTTTTCATGTTATATAACCAGTACAGCACAATTTTTGCATCAGAAATCATTATGTAGCATTAATAACATCTGGAGTCTTTACTTTGCAGGTACGTTTCAGTGCTTTACTCGCAAGTCTTTACTTTGCAGGTAATTATTAAGTAAAAAGTTTTAAATAACAAAATTATAATTACTGAATAAGTAATAATTTAAAAAAACATTAATTAACATTTGAGTATAGGTTTTTTTTCCCTTCAAATTCATATATGGTCATCAGAGGCTTTTAGATTTCAGGGATGGTTAGTGTATAGAGGCCCTGAGGAGGTCCTTTGGTCCAGGGATGTCGAGTGTATAGAGATGCTACTAAGGCCCAGGCCAGTTTTTCAATATGCAGGTGGAATCTTGCGTAATTTCAGTAATTTGTGTTATGCTTCTTATGTGAAATTCCTGTAATTACGTTGTTACACCATGTGCCATTTGCTGCAAACATTTAGCTTGACCGCACATGAACAACACAAACAGCCAAAATGCAAGTAGCTCATTTTTGCGCCATTTGTGAATTTGTGCTATTCTTTAACATGGAATTTGTCCTCAGGTCCAAAATGGATGCAAGGATGACTTTCACGATAAAATATAGCCCCAAATGCTAGATTTACATTTTGCATAATTACTCAAATGTTCTTACATTTCTCAAAATGTGCGTAATTATGTAAGAGCAAACTATGCAAATTTTGCACACCCTAGTGGTAAGAACTATTTAGGGTTCAGGGTATGGCAGTGCATAGGAGTAGTAAGGAGCTTTAAGGGTTCAGTTATGGATAATGAATAGGTTTGGTAAGGAGTCTTTAGGATTCGAGGATGGGTATTTTATGGGATACTAAGAATTGCCCAGGGTTCAGGGATTGACAGTGTATAGGGGTAGTGCAGAGGTTTTAGGCTTCAGGGTTGGGTAGTGTATAAGAGTAGTGAGAAGTGTTTAGGGTTCACACGGTGTCGGGCTTGCTGCATTGCGGGCGGCGGTGAGGTATAAAGCAACCTTGCTCCTGGTGCTGAACGCTTCGCGTTCTAGCATTTCAGGAGTAAGGCCGCTTCCGGGTTACTCGACCGAGTCCTTCCGGCTTTCGGCGGCGTGATCCTGATGCTTCGCTTACCTGCGTTGGACTCTGTCTTCTCCTCTCACCTGTGCTTACCTGCTCCTGCATCAGTTCCTGGTTACAGTCGCGGGTTCCTGGTGCTTCTCCCGGTCGCATCTCGACGTCCCCACGCTTGTACCTGGAACCCTCTGTTCTTCTGGGCTCCTGCGGGGTTCTCCGCTTCATACTGGAAGATATGCAAACCTACAAAGTCAATAAGAAATACATTTTTACTTATCTGAAGTTGTTGTCGTCCTCTGTGGAGATCTGTTTCTTTCCTTTCTCTTTTCTTTAACCTCGTTGTAGTCAGAGGTGTTCCTGTAGGAAAAAAGGACAATATTATTTCCTTATTCCTGGACTGAAGGAAAATCTACATATAATTTCTAGTTTTGAATTCTTGCTAGGAACAAGCAAGTCTCTAGGAGGAAGGACACTACACTGTGCTGAAGCTCTTCCGATACAAGGGAATATTACAAGAAAGATATAGGTGGGTGCCCTTAACCCCTTTTTACCTCCTTTACTTATACATAGCATTGCATTGCCTCTGATACTGCTCCTCTATTTCTCCTTTAGACAGAATCATACGTTCCACCACCCATCCAGTTATGCGATGGCTAATGGAAGAAGGGAATCACTGAGGTAGTTAGTGAGAGATGGTCTTACTTGTATAATTATACATGCCCGCTATCTACAGACACTCTTTTAAATACTCATAATCTCCCTCTCTTTTTAGGGCATCCTCTTGATACTGGGTCCTGTGCTTGAGCTGGGGAACATCGGTTGACACTCTCCCTCTGTCTTCTTCCCTTCTTCCCCTGGTTTACCACTGGCACTTTGACATTGTTGGCTACAGTGAGTGACTAGAGGGGCGTAGGGACCTTTCTTCCAACATATTGCCCCTGCGGAATTGTAAGTAGCCTTGACACACGGTAGTTAGGAGTTTTCGGGGTTCTGGAATGGGACGCGCAGAGAGGTAATAAGGATTTTTTAGAGTTAAGGAAAAGGTAGTATAGGGGTATTTGGGAGTTTTAAGGGTTCAGTGATGGATAATAGTGTATTGATGGGAAGTAGTTTTGAGCGTTGCAAAATGGATACTGTACAGAAGTGTTTAGAATTTTTGAGGGTTGAGGGATGGGCAGTGTACAGGGGTTGTAAGGAGTTTTTAGGGTTCCGGGATGGGTAGTGTATACGGGTGGTAAGGTGTTTTTAGGGTTCAAAGATGGGAAGTGTATGGGGTGGTAATGAGTTTTCGGGATCATAAATGAGTACACTATAGGGGTGGTAATTATACATATGACAGGTAGTTTAAAGTTAGTTTACATAAAATTTAAAAAATAAATGTAATTACATTAACATAATTATAATGTATACTTTAAATAATATTTTATTTTTAATTAATACTTTTCAATTAAATGTAAAATAGAATAATGTTTTAAAAGAAATATATAAACATATATAGACAATACCATTTTTATATATATATTATATTACATATATGTATATATGTTATTTATTTATTTAGTGTTTTATATAGTGCGAACGTGATCCGTTAGTGTATCAGAGCACTTTGAAATGATAACAAGTTATTTACAAGATTCAGAACAGGCGATCATGAGAACATTTTGCTGGGATAACAAGCTATTTACAATGAGCAGGAATAGGCGATTATGAGTACACTTGAGGGAGATAAAGAAACGTTTGCAGGAGCAGAGGAAGACTGCACAGCACCAGCCTCTGCCCCTTAAAGTGACAGTGAAGTACGAATGATGCAAAATAAATATCAACGATCATGATACAAGAATCGTGTAGGTTACATTTATGAAATCAAGACCGGCTTACACGGGTAGAGTTCAAGAAGAGAGCAATAGCATATCGCTAGGCCGCTGAGCTGTATATACACTGAGCGTGTTTATGGAAAGAATTTGCCCATTAGGAAAGTCTTAGCTTCTTTTTTGAATCTTGACAAAGAAGGTATTCTTCTTCTGTTAGGCGGCAGCGAGTTCCAGATTCTTGGTGCGGCCCCAGAGAAAGCTATGTTGTACGTTTTCTTCTTCTGGAAGACGGGTGGTTTCAGCACAAAAATCCCTGGCAGACCAGGAGTGCCTGCCTCCTCTGGAAACCACAATTTTTTGAGCAAGATAGGCTGGAGAATTAGAGTGTAACGCTTTGTGTGTGATACAGGCCATTTTGAGTTGGATTCTGGCTTCGTAAGGAAGCCAGTTCAGCACCTTCAGGTGAGATGTGGTTGAATTTTTTTTGAACCTGTTAAGAGTCTTGCAGCTGCATTGAGACAAGCTTTTAGGGAAGCTTTTGAGATCTTGGGTAGGCCAGAGAGGGTTGAGCATCCGTATTGGATCCTAGAGATAACTAATGCCTGTACTGCCATTTTAAGGTCTGAAGTATCTAGGAATGGTTTTAGTTGTGTCAGGTAGCTCAGGTGAAACCTTGCATTTTTGGCCAGTGTGTTGATGTGGGCTCGTATGTTCAGGTTCTTGTCCAGTGTGATTCCTAGTGAGATGGCTGAGTTCACTATGGTCGGGTGCAGTTCAGCGCGGTGATCGATTTGGTCCATTCAAGTATGTCAGTGGAACTTTTAGGAGAAGAAATTAGTAAGAATTCAGGTTTTTGCGCATTAAGTTTGAGCTGGTTCCTAGCAAGCTATTGTACAGTCAGCTTTAGAGCCTCGTTTATTGTTTTGATCTCCTCTAGGGATGAGATTTTGATGTAGATCTGTGTGTCATCTGCATACATGTGGAAAGAGATGTTGGTGATACGCAGTATTTCAGCTAACGGTTCCAGATAGAGGTTAAAGAGAGTTGGGGAGAGAGTTGTACCTTGGGGGACTCCGATCGTAATCGGAGAAGGAGAGGATAGATTTCGATTAACTATGAATCTTTGGGAGTGGTTCCATAGGAAGGATTTAAACCATTTGAGGACGGTTCCCCCGAATCCCATCCTATTTTCAAGACATTCTAGTAACTTCTCTTGGTCAACTGTGTCGAACACCGATGATAGGTCCAAAAGAATTAAGAGACACGTTTTGGCTTTGTCTAGTGCTTGAAGGGCAGCATCTACTATATGGGGAATAGTAGTGTCAGTACTGTGATCTGGCCTGAAACCAGATTGGCATTCGTCTAGCAGGCTGAATTTGGCGATGTGTTGGCTAAGTTGTTGTTGCACACATTTCTCAAGTACTTTTGCTAGTAGAGGAATATTGGATATAGGTCTGAAATTGTCCGGTTCAGCAGGATTCAGTGTGGGTTTTTTTTTTTAAATGGGTATGACTTGACCTGCTTTTAGAGAGTCCGGTATGGACCCTTGAGTTGGGAAGCGTTGAATATTGTAGTCCAGATGGGTATGATAAATTGGTTGCTCTGTAAGTTCGCTAACATTTGATAGCTTGGGAGCACATACATGCATTGTATATATATTTATATATACAATGGTGCTTGAAATAATGCTGGATGCTGTGCCAGCAGTGATGAGCCTTTGACAAAGTGCATGAAGCACGAAACGCGTCGGCTGGACACTATGACTGCAGCTTTCATTCGTGTGTCTGCGAAAAGCCTCCATTAAAGATTTCAGCTTTACCTTCCTGTGTGGGCCCTTCTTGTTGCGGGCAACTCTTGTGTGGATATATAACGGCTGGTCCGAGCCGTGGAAGGAGCCCTGCTGCCTGACGTGCAGACCCAATGTGACGCCAACCGGCCGAGCAATGAAAGGGACAGGTGCTAGTTTTTGGAGGCGACGATGTTTTTGCTGGACATTACGGGGAAGCTGCAGTAACCCACTTGGGATTTTATTTTCACCTATTTTTGCGGTGGAGCATGACGGCAACTCACTGTAGTTACACTTAGCACTACAGGTACCAGGAGGCCGAGCATGGCCACGCCCACAGGGGCAGGTGCCTTGAGTTAACATTGGTGCTTGAAATAATGCCGGATGCTGTGCCAGCAGTGATGAGCCTTTGACAAAGTGCATGAAGCACGAAACGCGTCGGCTGGACACTATGGGGTCGATTCCGATTCGGGCCGGAAAAAGCACCGACCGACTCGGATCCGGAAAAAATACCGACCGACACGTACCTGTGGCGCCCGACACGCCAAGTACGATGCAAGCCGCGATAAATCCGACCGACACGTCAGGAAACCAAGCCGACCGACCGAGCCGCTCGGAAAATAGCAATCCGGCCGGAAAAACACGCGAATCCAACCGACCGACACGCACCCGGAACAAATCCGACCGAATCGTACCCGCCAACTCCAACCCGCAAAGTACGATGCAAGGCGCGAAAACACGACCGAGTCGGACGGAGGACAAGCCGTACGACCGACACGCATACAAAACCGAGCCGAAGCAACACAATACACCGCGACCGACGCGTACGCAGCATACAAAACTGCACAAACACAGCGTGAACGAAACGGAAAACACCGTACGAGACCAATGCAGGGTCCGACTCGGTCACAAGAACGTTTCCAACATACACAAACAGCACAAAGGAAAAATCAACCAAAAAAAGGCCAAACAAGCAATTACCAAGCCAATAAATACTGGGGGGTGGGGACAGAGAACAAAGACACACCCACAACTCCACCTATATAAAGGACACAAATCACTACCATGAGCCTTTGCAAATGCCATTTCACTGCCAGCACCCAAGAGAAAGCAACCACACACCCACAGCTCACCCCTCACACAAGCCACACACCATCAGCACACCAACAAATACCTACCTCACATACACCCAGCAAAACACACACTCACACACCCTCACCTGCACACCAACACACACATCACTCACCATCACCACCCATCACCATGCCCCCCAAGAAGAATCACAAGTTCCTAGATTGTGAATTGGAAGTCCTGGTAGACGAGATCCTCAGGGTGGAGCCACAGCTGTTTGGCACTCTGGTCCAACAGACCCCCATGTCGCAGAAAACCAAGATGTGGGAGAGGATCATCAACAGGGTGAACGCCCAATCATCATGTCGGCGCACAAAGACGGACATCCAGAACAGGTGGTATGACGTGCGCAGGAGGGTACGGGACCTGCTGAAGATAGACTACATCAACAGCCAACATACCGGCAGTGGCCCTCCTGCCAAGCCAATATACCTCAGGCCCTGGGAGGAGAAGGTGCGGGCCATCCTTCCGCCAGTGAGCGTATATGGACTAGAGAACATCCCAGAGCCTGGTGAGTACACAACAAATGTACACAATAAACTGCCACAAAACACACACATCACTGTCAAGGGGAGAGTCAAACCATGCACACATAGCAATTACACAGCAACTAGAACAGAATCATCCCAAAATGTGTATGTCAGTCAGAGAAACACAACACATGCCATCAAAAAAGTCACATCCAACTGTGCCAACACATGTACAAACACAACCACAACTACAGCTAGGCAGTGGCACAAATAGAACTAACACACACATCCACACATGTAGCCACCACAACTAAGCCCGGGCGTAGTTTGCGTAGTAGCACTTCACGTAGCTACGTGAAGTACAGCTTCAACTACACGTAGCTATGCAAATTGCGTAGTGCGTAGCTGTGTAGCTTGACTGCACTGTACAATAATTACCAAAAGCAAACTTGTACAGTGCAAGTTAAGATAAAATAAATATCTCTGTCTTTATATGCTAAAAATGCATATAGTCATTTCACTAAAGTGAAAACAAAAGTTAACAAGCAGTGAGAGAGGTGATGATTTTGGTATCCTCACTAACTTAGGAGAGAACCAACAACCAAGCAGATGTCTTGAAAACAAAAAGCACATCTTATTGAACGATTCCTCCTAGGACCACCTCAGCATAGTTATGGGCAAAAATACAATCCCAAATGGCCCTGCAAGGGACGAGATTACAGTGGGCAGTGAATATTATAGTGTCCAATATCAAAATAATTCTACAAAGAGCTGCAGTTCAACTAGTCGTCACTGGGTGTCGTCCTCAAGAGTGAAATGCAAAAGTATTGAAAACCTTTCATGAAGCTTTTGCATTTGACTCGTGAGGGACGACACCCAGTGACGACTAGTTGAACTGCAACTCTTTGTAGAATTATTTTGATATTGGACACTATAATATTCACTGCCCACTGCTAATCTCGTCCCATAATGCTTTGCAGGGCCTTTGGTTGGGATTGTATTTTTGCCCATAACTGTGCTTGGGGTGGTCCTAGGAGGAAGGGACCACCATTGAATCGTTCACATGATATGCTTTTTGTGTTCAAGGCATCTGCTTGGTCCTCCCCCTAGGTTAGGGGGACTCCAAAATCATCACCTCTCTCATTGCTTGATATGTCAAAATTCATTTTTGTGAATTGGTTATATGCTTTTTAGCATAAAAAATTGCTTTATCAAAGCATTTGAAGGAGTTTGTTATTATTATTAAGTCTGGGCGTAGTGCTAGCTGTGTGCTTGACTCACTGCACTGTACAATAATTACCAAAAGCAAACTTGTACAGTGCAAGTTAAGATAAAATAAATATCTCTGTCTTTATATGCTAAAATTGCATATAGTCATTTCACTAAAGTGAAAACAAAAGCAGTGAGAGAGGTGATGATTTTGGTATCCTCGCTAACTTAGGGAGACAACCAAGCAGATGTCTTGAAAACAAAAAGCACATCTTATTGAATGATTAGGTGGTGGTCCCATTCTCTTAGACCACCTCAGCATAGTTATGGGCAAAATATAATCTCACCAATGGCCTGCAGCATTATGGGACGAGATTGAGTGAGCAGTGAATATTATAGTGTCCAATATCAAAATAATTTACAAAGAGCTGCAGTTCAACTAGTCGCCACTGGGTGTCGTCCCTCACGAGTCAAATGCAAAAGCTTCATGAAAGGTTTTCAATACTTTTGCATTTCACTCTTGAGGGACGACACCCAGTGACGACTAGTTGAACTGCAGCTCTTTGTAGAATTATTTTGATATTGGACACTATAATATTCACTGCCCACTGCTAATCTCGTCCCATAATGCTTTGCAGGGCCTTTGGTTGGGATTGTATTTTTGCCCATAACTGTGCTTGGGGTGGTCCTAGGAGGAAGGGACCACCATTGAATCGTTCACATGATATGCTTTTTGTGTTCAAGGCATCTGCTTGGTCCTCCCCCTAGGTTAGGGGGACTCCAAAATCATCACCTCTCTCATTGCTTGATATTTTATTGTCAACATTCATTTTTGTGAATTGGTTATATGCTTTTTAGCATAAAAAATTGCTTTATCAAAGCATTTGAAGGAGTTTATTATACTCCTGCTACGCTACGTTTATTAGTACAGTTATTCACTCTGCTACGTGCAATTTGCGTAGTGCGTAGTAGCACAAACTTTGCATGCTTCGTGAGCGTAGCAAAGTATTATGCCCAGGGTTAACCACAACAACACCAACACACAGTGAAGACCACTCAAAGGAAGGAATTCTGTGTATGCTGGCCAAGTCAGTGTAGCCAATAGCATCATGGGAGTCGCAGTCACACATATTGCCCCCCCCCACAACTGTCCCATCAACACCACCCTGAACCATGCTCACATCACAGGGAGTGGAGAAGGACTCACAAGATGGCTGACACTGGCTACTGCTGTGGGGAGCACAAGGCCCTGCTGCCAACTGTGCACCAACAAACAGCAGGACACCACTGACTGACATCCTGAGAGACAACTTACACTCCCTGCAATGCAAGCACGTTCCATGGTGGGATATCTGGCTGGCTGGGTGGGAAGGGGGACTTGCAGCACTGACTATAGTCACCAGCACCTCCCCTCACCCCCCCCCCCAACACAAACTCCACAGTACCCACCTGGTAGAATGCAATGCCCTCCATCCTAACACAAGATCCCACAAAGCACCACCACCCTGGCTTATGTTGTGTGAAGCACAGGGACACTCTTGGGACTCTTAGCCAAACAACTGCCAGGACAACACTCCCAGCCATCCTGTCAGCACAGCCAGCCCACCCCACAGGGAAGCAGAGTCAAAAGGAAGGAAGCATGGGCATGCTGGGAAGGGGGTGGAGGCAATAGCATGATGGGAGTCGTAGTCACAGACATTGCTCAGCCTCACAACTGGCCCATCAACACCACCCTGAACCATGCTCACATCACAGGGAGTGGAGAAGGACTCACAAGATGGCTGACACTGGCTACTGCTGTGGGGAGCACAAGGCCCTGCTGCCAACTGTGCACCAACAAACAGCAGGACACCACTGACTGACATCCTGAGAGACAACTTACACTCCCTGCAATGCAAGCACGTTCCATGGTGGGATATCTGGCTGGCTGGGTGGGAAGGGGGACTTGCAGCACTGACTATAGTCACCAGCACCTCCCCTCACCCCCCCCAACACAAACTCCACAGTACCCACCTGGTAGAATGCAATGCCCTCCATCCTAACACAAGATCCCACAAAGCACCACCACCCTGGCTTATGTTGTGTGAAGCACAGGGACACTCTTGGGACTCTTAGCCAAACAACTGCCAGGACAACACTCCCAGCCATCCTGTCAGCACAGCCAGCCCACCCCACAGGGAAGCAGAGTCAAAAGGAAGGAAGCATGGGCATGCTGGGAAGGGGGTGGAGGCAATAGCATGATGGGAGTCGTAGTCACAGACATTGCTCAGCCTCACAACTGGCCCATCAACACCACCCTGAACCATGCTCACATCACAGGGAGTGGAGAAGGACTCACAAGATGGCTGACACTGGCTACTGCTGTGGGGAGCACAAGGCCCTGCTGCCAACTGTGCACCAACAAACAGCAGGACACCACTGACTGACATCCTGAGAGACAAGTTACACTACCTGCAATGCAAGCACGTTCCATGGTGGGATATCTGGCTGGCTGGGTGGGAAGGGGGACTTGCAGCACTGACCATAGTCACCAGCACCTCCCCTCACACCCCCCCCCAACACAAACTCCACAGTACCCACCTGGTAGAATGCAATGCCCTCCATCCTAACACAAGATCCCACAAAGCACCACCACCCTGGCTTATGTTGTGTGAAGCACAGGGACACTCTTGGGACTCTTAGCCAAACAACTGCCAGGACAACACTCCCAGCCATCCTGTCAGCACAGCCAGCCCACCCCACAGGGAAGCAGAGTCAAAAGGAAGGAAGCATGGGCATGCTGGGAAGGGGGTGGAGGCAATAGCATGATGGGAGTCGTAGTCACAGACATTGCTCAGCCTCACAACTGGCCCATCAACACCACCCTGAACCATGCTCACATCACAGGGAGTGGAGAAGGACTCACAAGATGGCTGACACTGGCTACTGCTGTGGGGAGCACAAGGCCCTGCTGCCAACTGTGCACCAACAAACAGCAGGACACCACTGACTGACATCCTGAGAGACAACTTCCACTCCCTGCAATGCAAGCACGTTCCATGGTGGGATATCTGACTGGCTGGGTGGGAAGGGGGACTTGCAGCACTGACTATAGTCACCAGCACCTCCCCTCACCCCCCCCCCCCAACACAAACTCCACAGTACCCACCTGGTAGAATGCAATGCCCTCCATCCTAACACAAGATCCCACAAAGCACCACCACCCTGGCTTATGTTGTGTGAAGCACAGGGACACTCTTGGGACTCTTAGCCAAACAACTGCCAGGACAACACTCCCAGCCATCCTGTCAGCACAGCCAGCCCACCCCACAGGGAAGCAGAGTCAAAAGGAAGGAAGCATGGGCATGCTGGGAAGGGGGTGGAGGCAATAGCATGATGGGAGTCGTAGTCACAGACATTGCTCAGCCTCACAACTGGCCCATCAACACCACCCTGAACCATGCTCACATCACAGGGAGTGGAGAAGGACTCACAAGATGGCTGACACTGGCTACTGCTGTGGGGAGCACAAGGCCCTGCTGCCAACTGTGCACCAACAAACAGCAGGACACCACTGATTGACATCCTGAGAGACAACTTCCACTCCCTGCAATGCAAGCACGTTCCATGGTGGGATATCTGGCTGGCTGGGTGGGAAGGGGGACTTGCAGCACTGACTATAGTCACCAGCACCTCCCCTCACCCCCCCCCAACACAAACTCCACAGTACCCACCTGGTAGAATGCAATGCCCTCCATCCTAACACAAGATCCCACAAAGCACCACCACCCTGGCTTATGTTGTGTGAAGCACAGGGACACTCTTGGGACTCTTAGCCAAACAACTGCCAGGACAACACTCCCAGCCATCCTGTCAGCACAGCCAGCCCACCCCACAGGGAAGCAGAGTCAAAAGGAAGGAAGCATGGGCATGCTGGGAAGGGGGTGGAGGCAATAGCATGATGGGAGTCGTAGTCACAGACATTGCTCAGCCTCACAACTGGCCCATCAACACCACCCTGAACCATGCTCACATCACAGGGAGTGGAGAAGGACTCACAAGATGGCTGACACTGGCTACTGCTGTGGGGAGCACAAGGCCCTGCTGCCAACTGTGCACCAACAAACAGCAGGACACCACTGACTGACATCCTGAGAGACAACTTACACTCCCTGCAATGCAAGCACGTTCCATGGTGGGATATCTGGCTGGCTGGGTGGGAAGGGGGACTTGCAGCACTGACTATAGTCACCAGCACCTCCCCTCACCCCCCCCCAACACAAACTCCACAGTACCCACCTGGTAGAATGCAATGCCCTCCATCCTAACACAAGATCCCACAAAGCACCACCACCCTGGCTTATGTTGTGTGAAGCACAGGGACACTCTTGGGACTCTTAGCCAAACAACTGCCAGGACAACGCTCCCAGCCATCCTGTCAGCACAGCCAGCCCACCCCACAGGGAAGCAGAGTCAAAAGGAAGGAAGCATGGGCATGCTGGGAAGGGGGGTGGAGGCAATAGCATGATGGGAGTCGTAGTCACAGACATTGCTCAGCCTCACAACTGGCCCATCAACACCACCCTGAACCATGCTCACATCACAGGGAGTGGAGAAGGACTCACAAGATGGCTGACACTGGCTACTGCTGTGGGGAGCACAAGGCCCTGCTGCCAACTGTGCACCAACAAACAGCAGGACACCACTGACTGACATCCTGAGAGACAAGTTACACTCCCTGCAATGCAAGCACGTTCCATGGTGGGATATCTGGCTGGCTGGGTGGGAAGGGGGACTTGCAGCACTGACCATAGTCACCAGCACCTCCCCTCACACCCCCCCCCAACACAAACTCCACAGTACCCACCTGGTAGAATGCAATGCCCTCCATCCTAACACAAGATCCCACAAAGCACCACCACCCTGGCTTATGTTGTGTGAAGCACAGGGACACTCTTGGGACTCTTAGCCAAACAACTGCCAGGACAACACTCCCAGCCATCCTGTCAGCACAGCCAGCCCACCCCACAGGGAAGCAGAGTCAAAAGGAAGGAAGCATGGGCATGCTGGGAAGGGGGTGGAGGCAATAGCATGATGGGAGTCGTAGTCACAGACATTGCTCAGCCTCACAACTGGCCCATCAACACCACCCTGAACCATGCTCACATCACAGGGAGTGGAGAAGGACTCACAAGATGGCTGACACTGGCTACTGCTGTGGGGAGCACAAGGCCCTGCTGCCAACTGTGCACCAACAAACAGCAGGACACCACTGACTGACATCCTGAGAGACAACTTCCACTCCCTGCAATGCAAGCACGTTCCATGGTGGGATATCTGGCTGGCTGGGTGGGAAGGGGGACTTGCAGCACTGACTATAGTCACCAGCACCTCCCCTCACCACCCCCCCCAACACAAACTCCACAGTACCCACCTGGTAGAATGCAATGCCCTCCATCCTAACACAAGATCCCACAAAGCACCACCACCCTGGCTTATGTTGTGTGAAGCACAGGGACACTCTTGGGACTCTTAGCCAAACAACTGCCAGGACAACACTCCCAGCCATCCTGTCAGCACAGCCAGCCCACCCCACAGGGAAGCAGAGTCAAAGGAAGGAAGCATGGGCATGCTGGGAAGGGGGGTGGAGGCAATAGCATGATGGGAGTCGTAGTCACAGACATTGCTCAGCCTCACAACTGGCCCATCAACACCACCCTGAACCATGCTCACATCACAGGGAGTGGAGAAGGACTCACAAGATGGCTGACACTGGCTACTGCTGTGGGGAGCACAAGGCCCTGCTGCCAACTGTGCACCAACAAACAGCAGGACACCACTGACTGACATCCTGAGAGACAACTTCCACTCCCTGCAATGCAAGCACGTTCCATGGTGGGATATCTGGCTGGCTGGGTGGGAAGGGGGACTTGCAGCACTGACTATAGTCACCAGCACCTCCCCTCACCCCCCCCCAACACAAACTCCACAGTACCCACCTGGTAGAATGCAATGCCCTCCATCCTAACACAAGATCCCACAAAGCACCACCACCCTGGCTTATGTTGTGTGAAGCACAGGGACACTCTTGGGACTCTTAGCCAAACAACTGCCAGGACAACACTCCCAGCCATCCTGTCAGCACAGCCAGCCCACCCCACAGGGAAGCAGAGTCAAAAGGAAGGAAGCATGGGCATGCTGGGAAGGGGGTGGAGGCAATAGCATGATGGGAGTCGTAGTCACAGACATTGCTCAGCCTCACAACTGGCCCATCAACACCACCCTGAACCATGCTCACATCACAGGGAGTGGAGAAGGACTCACAAGATGGCTGACACTGGCTACTGCTGTGGGGAGCACAAGGCCCTGCTGCCAACTGTGCACCAACAAACAGCAGGACACCACTGACTGACATCCTGAGAGACAACTTACACTCCCTGCAATGCAAGCACGTTCCATGGTGGGATAACTGACTGGGTGGGTGGGTGGGTGGGAAGGAGGTCTGGCTGTCAACCAAACACAATCAATGCAGACCATGTTCACACCCCAGAGAATACATAGAAATGCCCAAATAATGCAGGACAATGTGCCACACCAATATCAACCCCTGACTGTGACGACTTAGGACAATACAATGTACAGGCCCGCACCCCGAGGCACAGTCACAACTGTCAGGTGTGTCAACCACTGATGCCTGCAGAAACATGACATACATTGTTTGTGTCTCCCAAAAACAGGTGATGATAGGGACACAGCAGCAGACGCTGAGGAGTCCCAGTCCCAGGCTCAAGAGGATGCCGAGCTCACTGGCGTCGTACAGCCTCTGTCCTCCTCGGACGATGAAGAACAACCTGGCACATCCGGTGCAAGTCAACATGCTGCACCAGCAGGACCACCAGCTGCAGCACCAGCAGGTCCACCAGCTGCACCCCTGCACCCACCCCTCCAACGACTGTCACCACGAATACCATCCCTGCCGACATGGACAGAATAAGGAACAACACCAGCGCAGTGACCCTGGACCAACCTGGGGCCATGGACACCACCACCACCACCAACCCCCAAGGTGGACCAGGGTTATCTGTGCGTGCAACTGCACACACTGCACATGTCAGCAGGGGTGGTGGGAGGGGTGGGAGACAGAGGTCGCTGCTTGCAGACGTTGCTGGTGTGCATGAAGACCCACAACTGGTACGCATAGCTGATGCGTACCAGTCCAGCACCGGAGAGCTCAGCCAGGTAGTGGGGCTCCTCAGAGACATCAAACAGCAGCAGGCTGCCCATCATGCCCGCTTGGACTCCCACATGTCCCAAGTGGAGTCACACATGTCACGTGTGGACTCCCACATGTCACGTGTGGACTCCCACATGACCCGCGTGGAGTCCAAGTGGGATGTACTACATGAGATGACGGCGGTGCACAGGGACATTTTACAATGCCTCCGCCAGATGAACAGCAACCAGTCCACACCTCCCTGTGTGCCAACAACATCTGGTACCGAACAAACTGCAACTGCCACAGGGAGGGAGGAGGACTCTGGCGGAGAGTCCCCTGCACCGCAGCAGCCTGCACTTGAGGGCCCCCCCCCAAGAAGAGGGGTCGTCCGAGGAGGGGAAAGTGAGAGGCTGATGGCCAAGCGCAACTCCCAGGAAGCCTGAACCTGTTCTGGATTTTCGCCTTTGTGCACAGACTGTTCACCCTGTTGATGGCAACACTACTCCCACACATTGCATGGGGAGTACAAGTTGGAACAATGTGTCAGACAACTGTGGCCCCGATACTGGGGATCCTGTCTACCTGGACTTTCTATTCATCTAGGAACTTGGGATTGCAAGATTCATGTACAGCACAATCCATCCTATGCACTATTATCACAATAAACACACTAATACACCATACTTGCCTCTGTCGTGATTCCAACGTGGGTGCTGTTATGGGGATGATGAACTGCAAAATTACACAGTGTATGCGAACTGCAACAGCAAGGACAACACAGGCATGTGAGTACAGGCAACGTGACACATATGAGGGAGACACACCACCAGGGCTACACAACACATACACACCTAGGCCATCTGACTCATTGCCTACACTGATGTTGCCAGGGAAGACGGTGCAATGCACAGACACCACACCCATTCCCAGTTGTAGTCAAGTAGCCCACAGGTGCAGTAAGCAAATGGCAGTCAAATGTGTGACCACAGACAACGCACATCACTAAGTGAAGCACAGGTTTATTACACAGTAGCAACATGCCGTAACCACTACAGATGCAAGGTAACCCCACCTGGTAGCGGGCACACAGTCAACAACTGTAGACAGAAGGAAGTCCATGGGTGTGGCGCACATCACCTGTAGGGACACAACAGCTACCAGCCTGGATGTGCAATCACGTCGTCGGTGGACACAGTTGACCAAACGAATCTGAAAGTACCCTGTGAAGGACAGAAATGACACACAGTCAAAAGCAATGCAGTACAGGACAGAACAGCAAAACTCATGCACAATACATGTTACAAGATACCCACCCAGAACCAAGTTAGCATGTCAACACTGTTGGGGAGTACAGCCCACCTGTCACCACACATCGCAACACACATCCTGTCAAGTAGCCCATGGACACACTCCAACAGCACCAGAGCACCACCCACACATCATGCCAACTCACATCATTCACATGACACCTCAGGATACTCACATTCAGCTAAAGAAGTTGGTGATGAGCTGTGTGCGGACATCACCATCACCATCATCATCATCATCGTCACTGGCATCGTGGTCCAGGCCAGGATCCTCCACAGGTGGCGGATGTTGGTCATCGTCATCCTGGATGAGAGGCAACTCCTTCCGCACTGCCAGGTTGTGGAGCATGCAGCAGACGATGATAATCTTGCACACTTTCGCAGGGGCATATGGGAGGGACCCTCCGGTCTTGTCCAGGCAGCGGAAGCGGCTCTTCAGGAGACCAAAGGTCCGCTCAATCACTCTCCTGGTCCGACCATGTGCCTCATTGTAGCGCATCTGGGCAGGTGTCACAGGGTTCCTGAAGGGTGTCAGCAACCACGGCATGTTGGGGTATCCCGAGTCACCTACGGACAGACAAGTGCACATCAGCTGACTTGGAAAAGTGGGCGGAATACTACAGATCAGATCACACACAATGGCACAAAGTCAGTACACACCGACAAGCCAGGCACGCTGGTTCTGCATCTGTGCCATCAACCTGGGGATGCGACTACTCCTCATCACAAAGGCATCGTGTGCTGAACCAGGGAAACGGGCACACACGTGTGTGATGGTCATGTCTGCAAGACACACCACCAGTGCATTGACCGAGTGGTAGTGCTTGCGGTTCCTGTAGGCCTGCTCCTGGGCCTGTGGTGGTACCAAAGCCACATGTGTCCCATCAATGGAGCCAATGACATGCGGCATCCTCCCCAGGGCATAAAAGTCACTCTTCACGTCAGTGAGTCGTCGCAGTCTAGGGAAATAGATGTACCGGTTCAGGAAGAGCAACATTGCCGCCAAGAAATCGCGGAGCACACGGCTGAACATGGTCTGTGACATCCCACCAGCAGACGCCACAGTATGTTGGAAGGTACCGGTGGCAAAGAAGTGTAGGGCTGCCATCACCTTCACCTTGGGGGTCAGCGCTGTAGGATACGGCCGGCCAGGCTGCAAATGTGGGGACAACTGCACTGCAAAATCCTCAATCAGCTGCCTGGTGAAGCGGTACCGTCGGATGCTGTCCCGTTCCACCATCGTTGCCAGGTCTGGGAATGGCCGATGGACAGCAGGAGCCCTGCAGTGCAGAGGAGAAGTAAGCAAGATCGTCAGTCACCCCACATATGCGGCATTGAACACACTCAAGATCCCAACATACATCATCATGAGGCACAACTACATGAAGTGTGCAGTACCGGAACGACATGTATGGTACATACATGGCCAACATCTGTCAACACGGTCCTACAGGTGGCATCAATTTGTCCCAGGTTGGCCCATTGGATATCATGATGCTGTGTCACAGTCACCCCTCCAGTGACATGTGAGGACAGATGTGCCCCAGGCACCACAGCTCAACGACAGGCACATTCCCAGGGACCCTGTAATGCCACATGGACACTGGCATCACCTGGAGTATCATGTGTACACCACAACAAAACAAACATGACCCCCACAGGTAGTGGCCACACTTGCCATGGCAGGAGAGCCATGGACGTCTGTGACACACACGCACAACATCAGAGTCCATGCACACACAACGTGGATGTGGAGACTGTCTCCCATTGTGCACATGAAATCAGAGACATTGTAAACACTACATGCACAAAGACTGTGGAGGGCCATCACTATTGTGCCACTGGGACACCCTGGCTCAAACATACCGTCCCACATGGGACTCACGGGGTATGTGACATGACATACACAAACACCACTGTGAAATGTGACCATGGCACATGCACAGATATGAACAGTTGCACATCACAGTGGTCACGTACACGTAACACCCAGGATCCTGTCCCCATGAACACGTGCACAGCCTGGGGGTGGCTGCCCACAGGTGACACCCACAGGACAACATGTACACCAACATACACACAATAGGAAATGCAGCCTTACATGCCTTATGATAAGGTTTGGACAGGCTGTCGTGATGTAGGTGTGCCCCTCACTCCCTGGGAGCTATCTGTGGCTGGCATATGTCCATCTGAGACAGGCATGCTGACATATGCCAGTCACATGTACAGTGATGCGTTGTACTGCAATGGACCGATCGGTGCCTCCGGCCGGCCCATTGCATTCAATGTGTGCGGGTACGCGTTGTACCCCTGTGCGCGTTGTACTGCAATGGACCGATCGGTGCCTCCGGCCGGCCCATTGCATTCAATGTGTGCGGGTACGCGTTGTACCCCTGTGCGCGTTGTACTGCAATGGACCGATCGGTGCCTCCGGCCGGCCCATTGCTTTCAATGTGTGCGGGTACGCGTTGTACCCCTGTGCGCGTTGAACAGCAATGGACCGATCGGTGCCTCCGGCCGGCCCATTGCATTCAATGTGTGCGGGTACGCGTTGTACCCCTGTGCGCGTTGTACTGCAATGGACCGATCGGTGCCTCCGGCCGGCCCATTGCATTCAATGTGTGCGGGTACGCGTTGTACCCCTGTGCGCGTTGTACTGCAATGGACCGATCGGTGCCTCCGGCCGGCCCATTGCATTCAATGTGTGCGGGTACGCGTTGTACCCCTGTGCGCGTTGTACTGCAATGGACCGATCGGTGCCTCCGGCCGGCCCATTGCATTCAATGTGTGCGGGTACGCGTTGTACCCCTGTGCGCGTTGTACTGCAATGGACCGATCGGTGCCTCCGGCCGGCCCATTGCTTTCAATGTGTGCGGGTACGCGTTGTACCCCTGTGCGCGTTGAACAGCAATGGACCGATCGGTGCCTCCGGCCGGCCCATTGCATTCAATGTGTGCGGGTACGCGTTGTACCCCTGTGCGCGTTGTACTGCAATGGACCGATCGGTGCCTCCGGCCGGCCCATTGCTTTCAATGTGTGCGGGTACGCGTTGTACCCCTGTGCGCGTTGTACCTCAATGGACCGATCGGTGCGCACCCATTGACAATGGGCTTGCCTGGCAACGGACGCGTTTTCGAATATTCGAACGAGTCGGTTGCTGGAAAATCAGTTGGTCACCCACAACAATGTTGCAAAATCATGTATGTCATGAAGTTGAAGATTTGAAGGATGCTGTGGGCGTGTTTTGGTGCTGCTATTCCATGGATTGGCCAGATTCAGAAGATGCAAACGACTTGGACCTATCACTTTGGACACAAGGGACAGTATCTGCCTCTCCAGCACATATATATTGCTGCATGTTCCCCTGAGAGCCCACTTGCCTGCACTACATGCTCCAGGACGACATCTGCCACTGCACTGCTGCTGTCTCTGCCCCTCTGGACCCTGCAATGGCACGTACTGTGGAGAGAGCCCCAGCCTTCAGCCTTGAAGAGAACCAGGCCCTGCTGGACAGCCTACTTCCACAGTACAGCAAGCTGTATGGGACACCAGGGGAGCAGGTGAGTGTTCTGTGCACTGCCTTTCTGAATGTGCATTTTGTCTGACTAGCAAGGCTGAGAGTCAGCACACCACTGGCTAGCAGGCTCACTGAGTAGTTGTCACCCCCCATAGTGTGTAGTGACTTGCACTGGACAGGTATGGTGCAGTGACAGTGCTTCTGAACAGGGTTTTACTCCCCATGCTATGATACCATGTAGTGACTTCTGGAAAACTGTCCATGGGCAGCCGTGCACTGCCTGGGTACACCATGTGCCCCTGTGATTGCGACATGTATATGCAACTGTGTCATGCACGGATATGTTGCATGTGTAGTAATGTCCTTATCACTTTGTCATCCTGACAGGCTTCTGCCCATCGGAAGCATGAGATCTGGAAGGACATCGTCCGGGCTGTCCGGTCCGTGGGGGTCTACAAGCGCCGGATCCGCAACTGCCAAAAGAGGTGGCAGGACCTTCGGGGCTGGACCCGGAGGATTGCACGGGTCCAGCTGAAGCTGTCGCCTCCTCGCAGGAGGGGCGGAACACGGACCCTGACCCCCCACATGCTCAGGATCCTGGCGGTGGTCTTTCCAGACCTGGATGGGCAGCTGAAGGCCAGAGAGCAGCAAGGAGGGGGTGAGTCAAAGACTGCACTGTGTACTCTGTCTAACATGTTATGTGCCCTCCTCGGGCCAGGTTGAACTGCCACAGTACAGCAGTCATGTTGTCCAGGAGCCATGTCCCTCTATTGTGCACTGCCCACTCCTCATCTGATACCCAGGTGTGGCCCTTACATGCAGGGAATTCTGTCACTTAGGACTGTGTCCTTGCAGTTTGCTTGACTCAAGGTGGGAGACAGCATCTGTTTCCCTGACTCTGTGGTGGGCATCATGGGTGGGTCCATTGCTTACACAATGCCTGTATTCTGACATGTATTCAGCGTGTTACTTTGATCTGTGGTCCAATTGCTGAGCTGATCCACCACATGTGGCTGGGGTACCTGGCACACACCCATGCTGCGGGTGGGAACAATGTTTGGGCCCCAGGAGTATGTATATGACGTGTGTCACACATACTTAGCCAGCTGCCTACAGTCCAGGGCTCATCCCTCATTCATGTGGGGCTGGACAGTCATGCCTACTCCAGGCCATACAATACACTCTGTACTCCCACTCCCGTGTATCAGAGGACACATTGTGCACAGTGATTTGCCCCTCAGGTGTCTGCCTCTGTGTCAGTGTGCTGTGGATTAGTCGCCAGGACTGCTGTGGAGTTTCTTGGTAGGGGCTCAGCATGCCACTGGAGATGTGACCATAGGAGACGATACTTGTGTGACACATAGGTGTCTGATCAGCTGCCCATGCAGACTGGGGCATGTAAATGTGAAGTTCAGGCAGCTGTTCCCCATGCACAGCAGAGTGTGAGGGGCTCAGGTTCAGAGGGTAGTGTCACAGGTCTCCCATATGTCCAATAGGTATGACCTGGACAGATGAGGGTTAAGAGGATGTGTTGTGGGGGGATGTACATGTGCACTTGTGCAGCTCCAGGACTTGCATTCCCCATGACCTACTATTGTGACACAGTGCAGAGTGTTGTTGTCTGGCTGCAAAGTCATACATCACTGAGACAGTGATGTATGACTTTGCAGTCATGCCTCCGCCATGGCATGTGTCTACTGATTGGTGATCCTGCAGGGGAGTGACATGTGCTACATGCACACCATAGTGTCGCTGGCTATCAGGACATGGGTGCATCATGGTGTCTGTCGCTGGTATGCATCACATGCATTTCCTATTTGACTCTGGGCATCCCTTACATCCGTAAACCTGTACTGACTCAGTGGCAAGAGCTGTGATGTGTCCACACCGTGTCCTCTGCACTGTCCAACTACTGTGTACTTGGTGCATGTGTCAACACTGGGGTGTTGCAATCCAACAGACACCAGACAGATGGGTGCAAGGCCATGTGGGATGTGAGTGCCATGCTTGGCATCAGACTGACAATTGACTTCTCCTGTTCAATTAGTGCACTTTTAGCAATGTACAACTAATGATGCCAGGGCTTGCTCTGTGATGTGCTGTGCTCACAGTGGTGTGTGCGTTATGTGCAGGTGACTGATGTCTGTCTGTTTCCCCATTGTTTGCAGATACATCCACGGCCACGGAAGGGGACAGCTCCACGGACCAGGAGGAGCCGGAGAGCCAGACTGGGTCAGCAGCCGAGGAGTGGTCGGAGGGACCCAGTGGCACGGAGGGCGAGGGGAGCCACACCGAGGAGTCCTCAGCAGCATCCACCTCAGCTGAGGACCAGAGCAACTCGGAGGATGACTCCCTTGTGGAGGCGGGTGTCAGCAGCCACCACACCCCAGCTAGTGTTGCTGTCCCCGCCACCACCAGCACCACCACCGCCCTCCCATCGGCTCCCATTCCCCAGGTCCGTGGAGGCTCCCATGTCCGGGAGCGTGTCTCCTTTGGGCCAGGCACCGCACCCCCTGCCCCTGTGTCCCCTGCTGCCCTGAGTGAGGAGTCTGTGTACCTCCTTCGCCAGCTCCATGTAGGGCAGACAGCCATGCTGAGTGTCCTCCATGCGCACACCGCGCTGTTGACTCAGCTGGTGTCGTTCATGGAGGGCATCTCATCGGGCATGTCTGACCTACAGAGGGGCAATAGGTCCATGGACTCCTCCCTGACGGCAGCAGTGTCCCTCCTCAAATGGTCCCTCACCCCTCCTGCCTCTGCTCCATCCACACTCCCCAGCACCTTACCCATCCCAGGCACACACACACTGGCACACACCAGCACACACACATCCAGCACACTGACACACACGCCAATGACAAAACGCACACGCACGCACATTCAGGGGACTGAAGCCAGACTCACAGGGGATGGGGCCCTGGAACACACACACGCATCCACATGCACTGCGCAGTCCTCAGTTCCCTCTCCCTCCAAAGCACCCTCCCTTGCCTCACCTGCAACCCCAAAGTCACAGCAGCTCTTCCTCTGTGACCTCGGCCTCTTCCCCACCGATGAAGCTGCTCCAGCATCCCGGGGGAAGAGGAAGCCCACCCACACGGAGCAGAGTGCCCCTCGCCCCCGGACACCCTCCCCCAGGCGCAGACGGACTGAGGCCCCCACCCGCAAGTCCCCCCGGAGTGCTAAGAGCAAGACCCCGCCACCGCCCTGCAGCTCAGGCACAAGGTCTCCGTCCTCCATCCCTCAGGCCCCCACTGCACAGGTGCCCCCACCACACCCTGCCCCAGGTTCCCCCACCCACAGATATACCATCCCCAAGATGCTCCGGCCTTCTCCCCCTGCCACTTGCTCTCCCAGCACCACACCCCCCGCTGCGCTTGTCTGTGCCACTGATGTGGTGAGGGTGTCCCCCCCTCTGTCCAACCCACCTTGCCTGTTCCCCATTCTCCTCCCCTGGAGGTAGGCACTGCAGTGGAGTCCACTACCGCCCTGTCTGACTTGGGCACTGCAGTGGCGGACCTGTCCACCCCATCTGCAGGGTCCACTGCAGTTGTGCCGGCACCCACGACATCTGTGTCATGCCCCCAGTTGTGCCGGCACACACCATGTCAGACACCTCCACTGCAGTTGTCAGTGGCTCTCCAGCACCCACCACCCCTTCCCTGACTCCCCCTGGTGAGCCCTGATCCTGTCCCTGCGGTGCCTGGCCTGCCCCCCGGTTGCCCCTCCTAGTGGATTGTCCCTGGTATTGTGTAGGCATGCGTAGGGTGACATCTGCCAGTGTCACCCTGTTTGAACTTTGACAATGGACTGGCCATTGGCCTTTGCTCTTTTTCAGGACTTCGTTTGGCCTCAACACATATGCTGAATAAAGCAACTTTCTTTTCTCTAGTGCTCATGCTTCAGATGTACATGTTGTTGGTGCAGCTAACCATGCCCTTGCTGCAGTGATGGTGATATCTGGTCTCATGATTATGAAGTGTTACTGTGCAGGAACCCATGTGGTCCAGGGGGAATGTGTCCTATCATGTGGTGTATCCATGTCATCAATAGCAGCATCTGAGGGTGTCATGTGTTCAGTATTTGGCAATGGGTTTCCTACTTACATTGGCAATTTCATATCTGTGGCTTCCACCCCTGCACATCTGTTGTGCCTGCCATCGTTGCATTTGTCTACTTCCCTGACCGTGTTGCCATCTCCAGTGGACATGCAGGTTTGGGCATCAATGGGGAGGGACTCATCCGTGTAGTCAGTGCAACATTGCCATACAAGTGTGTTGGATCTGTGCTGATGATTCCGTTGGCACATCCATGACCAGGCTGATGTGATGGGAGCCCTCATTTGGTGCTAATTGTTGATTGTGTGACCAAGTGCTCAGCTGACATGATGGGGCCCTACTGAGGCAACATATGGCACAGCTTTCCTCACACAGGAGTGGAGTCCCCTCATGGCAGTGTGTACACGTGTGACATTGCCTGCGCCCAAGGTGTGTGTTGTATGTGCATGTCTGTGTGTTCACTTCCATTCATCTGCGCATGCTGTGATCCCTAGTGTTGTACCTGTTTGTGATGCTTGCTGACTTGAGCTATGTTCCCCCAAAGTCTTCTCCCTGTGTTCTCTGTGATGTGGGTGCATGGCACATTACTGGTCATCAGGGTGTCACCCATAGGTGTGTTTGCTGTCAGGGCAGAGTTTGTGTGCTGACGCAGATGGGTCACAGTCAGGTTTCCCTTTGGCACTTGTTGTTTGCCCCTGTCATGTGATTTCCAGTTTGTGTTATCTTTCAGTGATTGTGACACGTTGTGTGTGTGACTGCTGGCACTCCTTAGGGTCCGGGCTGCAATGTTGGTTGTTGTCTATGTGTGTTCTTTGTGGGTGACCTTGGCTTCTTCATTGGTGTGTGACTGTGGCTGGGATCCCATTGGTCGGTGTGGTATTGCCGTCATGTCCATGTACAGCGTAGTGTGCAGTGTGTCAGACATTCAGGAGTCTTGTTGAGTGTCCATGTGTGATGTGTTTCTACACCTTGGTTCCCACCCACCACCCTGGAATAGTAATGGGTGCATGTGCAATGTCACCAGTGCATGTGTACTTCACTGCTGCACATTGTTGGAGGTCGAGGGGTGTGGTCTTGAGTGTGTGCAGATGAGAGTTGTTGCCCGGCTAGTCCCCTGCCTCCATGTTGGCCTTGGCTTACTGGCCATGCTGATTGATTTGTGCTTGTGTAGGTGTGATGGTAGTTAGTTGCTCAGGACACCTGACTGTGGTTCACAGTGTGAACGACATTTAGCTTTGTCATCACAGTGGTATTTTTCTTCAGCCCAGGGTCACCACATTGTGGGGGCCCTGGGGGTGGTGCTGTGGTGTGTCTGTGACTTGCTGTGTCAGTTGTTGTTCCTACGTGCCTGTGTGACATGTGTGTTTTGTGCTCCCTCTCACCTGTCAATGCCTGCTTGCCCACATAGGGGATTTGGATCCATGAGTTACCTTAGTGTGGCAGTGTATGCACATCTGTATGATTGGTATTCAGCTCTCCTCATGTGTTGTGTTGTTGCCTGGGGACACTGGCACCCCCACCCCTCACCTGCTGTGTATGATGACAGTGTTGGTCTGCCTGTTTGTGTTTGTGCATCTGCACCACTGCATTGGCATATCTTGGGTGTGCCATTGGCTGTATGTTGTTTGGTGTGTTTCCCCTGCTGTCCCTGGGACTCCTAGGTCATCGGTCAGCACAGTGATCATGGTTTGTGTGTCCCATTGCTGCCATGGTATGGTATCTGTTCACCTCACATCTGCTGTCTCCACAGGGTATCTGCATTTGTGTGCCCATTGGTGCAAATATGTGGTTCTGCATTCTGATGGTCACTTCTGTCATTGTGTCATTGATGACTGTTGACGGTCTCAGCCCCCATGGGTGTTGTTTGTCTGCACATGGCCAAAGGAATGTTTCATTTGCACTGCAGTATTTGGCTCCCCCAATTTATGTTGCAATGGGACACATACACTACTTTGCCACAGATGAGTTTTTGGTTCTGTGACCAGGAATGATCCATGCAGTTTGGCAGTTGCAGCTCTTTCTTTGTCAACAATTACCTTTTGGTCACTGTGATGATGAGGGTGTAGACCCCATTGCCACAATGGTCAAAATGTGCTTCAGCTATGGACCCCACACTTACCTTTTGGTCACTGTGATGATGGGGGTTTAGACCCCATTGCCACAATGGTCAAAATGTGCTTCAGCTATGGACCCCACACTTGCCTTTTGGTCACTGTGATGATGGGGGTTTAGACCCCATTGCCCAATGGTCAAAATGTGCTTCAGCTATGGACCCCACACTTGCCTTTTGGTCACTGTGATGATGGAGGTTTAGACCCCATTGCCACAATGGTCAAAATGTGCTTCAGCTATGGACCCCACACTTGCCTTTTGGTCACTGTGATGATGGGGGTTTAGGCCCCATTGCCACAATGGTCATGGGCTGCTTGCATTGTGGGTGCCACACACATATATGTGTGGCACATGTGCTAGGGGGTCACATTGTATGTTCAATGTCATGTTCGGTGTTGTAGGCATTTGACACAGCCTGCTCACACGCTTGTCATGGTGGTGGGGGGATGTCTTAATCTTGCATTCCCTAGGTTGTGGTGTGCTTGTTGTGTCATGCATTGTCCATCCTATGAGTGGGGGTGGTAGTAGTGGTAGGCATCCAGCCCCCCTGGCTAAGGGTGGTAGTAGTGGTAGGCTTCCTGCCCCCTGGCTAAGGGTGGTAGTAGTGGTGGGCATCCTGCCCCCCTGGGTGAGGGTGGTAGTAGTGGTAGGCATCCTGCCCCCTGGCTAAGGGTGGTAGTAGTGGTAGGCATCCAGCCCCCTGGCTAAGGGTGGTAGTAGTGGTGGGCATCCTGCCCCCTGGCTAAGGGTGGTAGTAGTGGTAGGCATCCTGCCCCCTGGCTAAGGGTGGTAGTTGTGGTAGGCATCCTGCCCCCTGGCTAAGGGTGGTAGTAGTGGTGGGCATCCTGCCCCCCTGGGTGAGGGTGGTAGTAGTGGTGGGCATCCTGCCCCCCTGGGTGAGGGTGGTAGTAGTGGTGGGCTTCCTGCCCCCTGGCTAAGGGTGGTAGTAGTGGTGGGCATCCTGCCCCCCTGGGTGAGGGTGGTAGTAGTGGTGGGCATCCTGCCCCCTGGCTAAGGGTGGTAGTAGAGGTAGGCATCCTACCCCCCTGGTTGAGGGTGGTAGTAGTGGTAGGCATCCAGCCCCCCCTGGCTAAGGGTGGTAGTAGTGGTAGGCATCCAGCCCCCCTGGCTAAGGGTGGGAGTAGTGGTGGGCATCCTGCCCCCCTGGCTAAGGGTGGTAGTAGTGGTGGGCATCCTGCCCCCTGGCTAAGGGTGGTAGTAGTGGTGGGCATCCTGCCCCCTGGCTAAGGGTGGTAGTAGTGGTGGGCATCCTGCCCCCTGGCTAAGGGTGGTAGTAGTGGTGGGCATCCTGCCCCCCTGGGTGAGGGTGGTAGTAGTGGTGGGCATCCTGCCCCCTGGCTAAGGGTGGTAGTAGTGGTGGGCATCCTGCCCCCCTGGGTGAGGGTGGTAGTAGTGGTGGGCATCCTGCCCCCTGGCTAAGGGTGGTAGTAGTGGTGGGCATCCTGCCCCCCTGGGTGAGGGTGGTAGTAGTGGTGGGCATCCTGCCCCCTGGCTAAGGGTGGTAGTAGTGGTGGGCATCCTGCCCCCCTGGGTGAGGGTGGTAGTAGTGGTGGGCATCCTGCCCCCCTGGGTGAGGGTGGTAGTAGTGGTGGGCATCCAGCCCCCCTGGGTTGGGGTGGTAGTAGTGGTGGGCATCCTGCCCCCTGGCTAAGGGTGGTAGTAGTGGTGGGCATCCTGCCCCCCTGGGTGAGGGTGGTAGTAGTGGTGGGCATCCTGCCCCCCTGGGTGAGGGTGGTAGTAGTGGTGGGCATCCTGCCCCCTGGCTAAGGGTGGTAGTAGTGGTAGGCATCCTGCCCCCTGGCTAAGGGTGGTAGTAGTGGTAGGCATCCTGCCCCCTGGCTAAGGGTGGTAGTAGTGGTAGGCATCCTGCCCCCCTGGTTGAGGGTGGTAGTAGTGGTAGGCATCCAGCCCCCCTGGCTAAGGGTGGTAGTAGTGGTAGGCATCCTGCCCCCTGGCTAAGGGTGGTAGTAGTGGTAGGCATCCTGCCCCCTGGCTAAGGGTGGTAGTAGTGGTGGGCATCCTGCCCCCCTGGGTGAGGGTGGTAGTAGTGGTAGGCATCCTGCCCCCTGGCTAAGGGTGGTAGTAGTGGTAGGCATCCAGCCCCCCTGGCTAAGGGTGGTAGTAGTGGTGGGCATCCTGCCCCCTGGCTAAGGGTGGTAGTAGTGGTGGGCATCCTGCCCCCCTGGGTGAGGGTGGTAGTAGTGGTGGGCATCCTGCCCCCTGGCTAAGGGTGGTAGTAGAGGTAGGCATCCTGCCCCCCTGGTTGAGGGTGGTAGTAGTGGTAGGCATCCAGCCCCCCTGGCTAAGGGTGGTAGTAGTGGTAGGCATCCTGCCCCCCTGGGTGAGGGTGGTAGTAGTGGTAGGCATCCTGCCCCCCTGGGTGAGGGTGGTAGTAGTGGTGGGCATCCTGCCCCCTGGCTAAGGGTGGTAGTAGTGGTGGGCATCCTGCCCCCCTGGGTGAGGGTGGTAGTAGTGGTGGGCATCCTGCCCCCCTGGGTGAGGGTGGTAGTAGTGGTGGGCATCCAGCCCCCCTGGGTTGGGGTGGTGGCGCGCATTCAGGCCCCTGTGTGCATATGTGGCATTGGTGATGGGCATCCCGCCCCTATGGTGCTGCTGGTGTAAGTATATTCAGATTCCCAGTGTATGTGTGTGATGTGTCGTGTACGTGTTGTATGTGTTTTGTGGTTGGTGTCTGACTTACCTTCTGCGCCGTACGCGTCCGTGCCTGTTCCGGTAGTAGATGTAGAATATTGGTATGATCGGGACGAAGGGATTCATGGTTGGTTCGTGTCGTTCGTCCTTCTCGTTGCTTCGCATCGTCCTCGTCGCTTGGCTTCGCTGCCCTCGCTCGCGCTTCGCGTCGTCCTCGTCGGTGCTGTGTTCTGCCTCGTAGCCGTGGATCGTGTTGTGGCGCGATTCGGAGCTTATGTGCGCCTCTCCCGGATGCTTTGACGTGCCGTGCGTAGCGACGGGTTCGGCGCGTACGGAAAGCGCATCGTACTTGTCCGGCCGGACGGGGCTGCATTTTCCCTTCCGTGCGACTCGATTCGGCGTTTCCGGATTCGCCTCGGTCGGAGAACAGGACCTGGTTTGGGTGAGTACGGCTCGGCCGGGATTTTTGCTGTTGTGCGCATCGTACTTGCTCGTTCGGTGTGTTGTACGGATCGGTCGGGAAACTGGCTTTCGCATGGCTTTTTCCCGACCGAATGGTATTGGGTGCGCCTCCGACCGAGATCGGAATCGGCCCCTAAGTGTTCAGCATAATTTGTGTAGATCTGAAACATTTCCTTGAGAGTAGGCTGGGCGGCACTTTTAGTGACTTTGGCACTGCAACATGTTCCATGTTAGAGTGCTTGCCACTTGGTAAGCAACGAAATGTTGAGGAGCAATTCAGGAAATTTTATTTTCCAATGTATGAGAAATGGCTTGCAATGATGCATAGCAATGTCCATTCACCAACCGTGGCATTTGAAGTCAATGAAGCCTTACTGAAGTACTCTGCACAAGTTGTAGATCCCATCCATAAAGGGGAATTGTCTCTGGGTTTCAAAAGTGCTGCTTCATTTTTGACCGCTTCAATAACTCTGAGGGCATATGCGCCCAGTTCAGAGAAGTTGTTGCAGAACCTGTCCCAGAGAATCACAATCTTCAGGTGTACTAGTATTGGAAAGGAAAGCTATGTCAGTGGCCAGAGTTAGCAAATTGTGTGCTGGCTGTTTTGGCGTTGCCCGTCTCTAGTGCCAATGTTGGGAGGGCCTTTTCACAAATAAAGGTTTACATGGGAAGGAAAGAGCGGGCGTGCATGACCACAGACTCACTGAAGAAGTATTGTATGGTGTACTATAATAAGTTTGATTTGTAAAAAAGTATTTGGACCTCATATACACTGTACGTACACTGTCTATATACCATGCACTTTCAATACAGAAGCAAGAAATAATAAAAGCAAAACTTTCCATAGTCACCGGAAAAACTCTGTTTCTGTTGTTTTTAACTGGCAAGAAAATGTGCAACCACTGATAACCACTGTTTTGTTAAGGTATTGAAATTATTTGAAAACACTGAGAAACCCCACCAGAATGTACCAAAAATAGAAACTAAAAACAGGAAAGCCTATATATAGTGTACCTAAATGCATTTATGTGTTTCAACATAACAGTGGGCGTTTTCAACATAACACTGTCTGTGGGCCTGCCCTGCAGGGCCTAGGGCACTCTCAGAGTCAGAAAAAAAGCATCCAGGGGTCTCAAATGGGGCACAAAGTGGGGGGGACACTGCAAACAAGTCCTGATTTCCAACAGTTGTATTCCACCCTGTACGACAGTGACAGAAGCTGCAATGCTCCCCAGTGTGTTTGAAAATGCGGTATGGTACACCGATATGCACCTTTTCGCTGGATCTATGTTTTATCCCCAGGTGGGGGTGAAGTAGTCACATTGATGGTCCAGGTGTAGCAGGTGCAGGGTCGCCCAGAACAACGACCAATGGGGTCAAACTGACGTTGTATGAATGTGATGTTAAGACCATTCGAAGTCGGCCTTTTGTTGGTCTGCACTGTGTTAATGTACATGTAGTGAGTCCACAGCACTACCTTTCTTGTGACCCAGTGGGGCATCAGATCCGGGCTTCAAGGAGGTCTGAGGTCATTCTGAGCCTCCAATTTCATGACATATACATTCCAGATGGTCCCAACCGGTCATCTGCCCCCTCCTTAGTCTGGCCAGCGTAAGGACATCCATCTATAGTCGCATTAGTCCACTTCTGTAGGTCATGTAGCCAGCACTTGATGTCACAGTGGCAGGGTCTATGGTACCCGGTTCCTCTGCTCAGCAGTACCAGCACACCAACGCTCCCAGGCCATCTCAGGAGGACACCTACTCAGTGACCCCCACCAGGTGTGGGAGTGGCGCATGGCCAGGCCAAGGTCAGAACAGGTGCCTCCTTGTTTTGGGTTGCACTGTCTGCAGCAGCTGTCTATGATATGTTATCCTGGTTGCCAGTGTCCAGAGGGGAACTCCATCCCCCCTCACAGCTGTGTCCCCCGAGCCTCAGGGGCTCCTGGTGCTGATCCTGCACTTCCTCCACCTCAGCCTGTCCAGAGCGGGCATCAGCCTTAAGGGCAGCTTCCCAGGGACACTACGCTCCACGCACCGCAGGCCATACCACTTTCTTCGGAGCCAACTTTACAGGCACAGTAGACCTGAGTAGGCATAATGGCAGGGTCACTCATCTGGACAGCGCCCACAGCTGGCAGGATTGAGCAGGATTAAGTGACAGTACACCGGGGCCTCAATCAGAGCTTACAACAGCACATCCAATGCTGTTGCCAAATTGGCCATGCTCCCCCTTCTTGCAGTGTCCTTTATTGGCTGCCTTGACCAGTTGCTGTATAATATAATGTGAAAAAGGAGATGTTGTGTTACTGTCCTTTGTATAGCATTCGATCTGCAATTAAAGTGGTCTCATAGGGGCATATGTATCAAGCCCATTTCCCATTCGCAAATGGCCCGATTCTCAGAATCGGCCCGTTTGCGAACAGGAAAAAGCCTTTGGGATGTATCATCCCAAGTGTCTTTGTAAATAGGGAATCACAAAATTTGCGATTCCCTATTTATGTATCGCATTTAAGGAATCGCAAATTGCGATTCCTTAAATGCAATGCAGGAAGCACCCAAGTTGTGCGATTTGGCTTCAGAAATCAGTGAAATTACCACCAACTTCAAGTTGGTGGTAATTTGCGATTTCTTTGAAAAATGCACTTTTTGCATTTTTCAAAGTGCCATGTGGCGCACATACATGCCTCTTAGGGCATGTATGTATGCCACATGTGCACACATACATATTTCAGGGGTGCAACATGGTGTCCTTTTGACACCCTTGCACCCTTGAAATTAGTATTTCGCAATTTACGAGTACCTAATGGGTACTCGCAAATTGCGAATAGTCTTTCCTCATTCATTCCTATGGGCCTCAGGCCCCTAGGAATGAATGGGAAGGTATTCCTTAATTGCGATCTGCAAATTGCGAGTCACAATTAGTGAATATGTAGAATCGCAATTATTATAGCAATTCCTACATGCATTGCATTTTGCGAGTCCTTAATAGCGATTCGCAAAAAATCGCTATTAAGGACTCGCAAAACGATGTTTTCATACATATGCCCCATAGTGCTTTAGCCATCTAGTGAGAGCCGGAGCATATGATGCCAAGGTTCATCGTGGACCTGACTCTAAGTGGTACTGTGCTAATGTGTTCTAGATATTGTGTTCCAACTGATGTCTGGATGGAGGGTAGTGTCATGTTGGTGTAGGTGGGAATATCCGAATCTCTACGTGGCAGAATATCATTACAACAATATCGAAAAGCAAATTATCAAAAGGTTTGTTTGTATGCATTTTCTACACCTAACGTCTCAAGTACGTAACTTGGTGATATATATATCTTCAAGGTATGTACATGTGGAGTTAATAGTAGTAAGTCCATACCTCCCTCTGTGTACTTACATTTCGATATTTTGTCCATCAAAATTGTTGTAACTATACTCTGACCCATTGACATTTGTGATTCGATATTTTCTACTACAATTTTCAAGTTCAATGCTGTGGGTCTGTGATTTTGGTGTCTGAGAAATTTTACTGGTTGCTTGAGCATCTCCTGGATGGTACAGTAACTTACGCCTTTAAGGCACAAGTTAAACCGACTCCATCCTCTATTTCTCACAGAGAACATTCATCCCTTTACTGCAAAGCCTCTTGTGTGAGCTTGTGCACTTTCAAAACGTGTCTGTTGCAATAGCATATATATGGGTATCCCTGTAATCACATTAGAGAGATTAAAGTGTATTCAAAATGTTGCTGTCAGAAAAGCAGCCAGGCTGAGTAAATATGTGATCTTGCGACAAAGGCCAGGTAAAGCCTTCATTGGCTTCCGGTGAAACAAGAGGTCTTGCCCAAGGCAGCATGTACATGCATAGAATCTACTAGCACCAAGACGCTCCATGGAGTCAATATTTGTAGTTTTTGGAAATAATAAACGGAAATAGAAAAAAGCTATTTTCCCAGCAGTGATCTCGGCCTGTTGTTGTTGGCATCTTTGACTTCTGCTGGTGTATTTGATATGATCTGTCTGATGTGGTCTGTTGGAAGTTTGTGACTGATATCTCTTGGTGAAATGTGCTGTTGGGATCCACTCAGTGCCGTCTTTATGGTGGTGTGACTAGTGCCATCACACCAAGTGTCAAGGTCAAGGGGGCATTCTCTGCATGACAGACTGACGCTAGATAAGAGCAGCCTGTGCAGATCTTTGTGTGCTGCATTTTTCAAGGGATACTTACAAGAGCATGATAACTCTGATGGTAAATGCTCATGAGGGCAAGATCCGTGTTTTGTCTAGTCACAGTTTTGACTCATGATTTAGTAGGATAGCGGGTTAATGTTCCTGCTGCAAAGCATAACGCGTAGCATGCAGATCACTATTAGTATTTTATGTAGATAGCTCAAATTGTTACTGATTTTGTCACAGAGAACGTTTTGCTACTTGGAAATCATACTTTACAATCCTTCTGATATATCACATGGATCTATAATAGTACATCAAAGCACTGAATGCAAATTGAAAGGCATAGGTTTAGAGGCTTTTTGTTTTTTTCCTCAATATTTCGTTATTCTAAGTTTGCTAAAATGGGTTACTTTGGCCAATAATACAATTTCAGTAGTACAACACCCCCAATCATTCTGTTACATTTCAAATCCTGAGTTTATGGGGCAGATTTAATAGCACTTTGCTCCTGATTTGCATCACAAAAGTGATGCAAACCACATGCAGATTGTTGTTTTGGGGTTTACTTTCCAGTGCAAATCCTGAATTGTGTTGGACTGTAGCCCTAAAGTAACAAAAAGTAGCACTATGGGCTACTTTACACCAAGGAGGCATACCATGTTTGGTAAATAGACATTCCCATGCACTCACCCGTGGATTTTTATACAAACCCTATCTGCTAACTTTGGTAGAAAGGGATTTGCATTAAAAAATTACCCCTCCTCTAGGCAGACTAAAAGTTAGAGAAAAGATTTATTTTCTCCAAGCCTTTACAACTTTACAGATGTGATGCACTTTACAGCACACATACAAAGTGGTAAAGTGTTAAACATTGTCAAAGCATAGAATTTGGTGCTGAAAGTTTACTCATCCATCATAAAACCTATGTATGACATCATGCACACACCCTTGCACTATGATGGAAGGGTGTGTGCATTGGTGCGAGGCACCTAGGGTATGCTAGCACTAGAGGAAAGAGTAACAGTGTAAAAACAATAAGGTGATGGATGGAATGCTTGAATTAATCTCAGCCAATGGCAAATGCTCTGGCCCCATCCCAACACATCGTTTTTCATCCATCATGCCACCTCAGTTTGGACTCAGTTATATGCAAATCAGTCTTGATACTGCTCCTCATGGGAACATTCCAGCCCAAATTACCAGACCACATCCTCCCTGAACCTGAACACAAACAACCCAGGACTGGTCTTACCCTTGTTATGGGCTCTTCAGCTGGGTATAGCTTAGTTCCAGTGGCACAGTAACCTCAGGACTCATGTCTAGGCATACCCAGTGCACTTAGGGCATCAAATGTAAAAAAAAGAAGTTGATGGATGTACTGTACTGGAACCAAGCTGTACCTGGTTGATAAGCCCATAACTAGGGCGATACCAGTCCTGGCTTGCTTATGTTCCGGTTCAAGGAGGACCTGGCTTGACAGTTCGGGCTAGACTGTTCCTATTCGAGCAGAGTCTACCCTGATTTGCATATAGCTGGGTCCAAACTGAGGTGACATGGTGTGGAAAATAATGATGGACTGGGATGCGGCCGAGTGATTACCAGTGGCTGAGAATAATTTAAGTATTCCATCCATCACTGTTATGTATATGGAAAGAGGAACAGTACCATATCTTAGTAGAGATGGTACTGTTGTACTTTCCCCTTTTCACACAACACAGTGGAGCAACTTTGGTTAATGTGCATCATAAAAACGTAGTTACACTGCCCCTTAATTTCTCCAGACTAAGCACTCCTAACATATAGGCTCAGATTTACTACAGATTCATGAGGCGCAGTGCAGCAACAAAAGTTGCTTCACTGAGTTTCATGAAAGGGAGAGAGAAAAACAGCGCCGTAACTACTAAGATATGTAGGTTGTTGGACTTGGCCTTTTTTGCAGGGTCATCCCTGAACTTTTTGCCTTCCTCCTAGTCTTTTTTATGACCTGGTGTTGGTGGTTTTAGGACTCTGGGCACTTTAGCACTGCTATCCAGTGTAAAGTGTGTGTGCTCTCTGTGGTAAACATGGTAAGATTGGTCTACACCTGTTTGGCATATTTAATTTACCTGTCAGTCCCTTGTAAAGTGGTATCTCAGATACCCAGGGCCAGTAAATTAAATGCTACTGGTGGGCTTGCAGTGCTGCTTGCGCCACCCACCAAAGTAGCCTTTCAAACCTGTCTCAGGCCTCTGCCATTGCAGGGCCTGTGCGCGCAGTTTACTGCTGCTGTGACGTGGCACATAAAGTGGGTGCCACGTCTGTGACCCCCCTTTTTCTACAAATTAGTCACCCCTAAGGTAGGCCCTAGCTAGCCCTATGGGCAGGGTGCATTGTAGGTAAAAGGTTAGGACATGTACCTTAATTGTGTGACATGTCCTGGTACTGACAAACAGCCATTTTGGTTTCTCACTGCTGTGAGGCTGCCCTCTCATAGGAATGCAGTGGGGATTCCCTGATAAGTGTTTCAGTGGTAATTTCTAATATGAGAGGAGCAGCGTGGTCAAGTTTGGTATGTTTGGTATAGTAATAATAATTGCTGCGTAATGGTGTGCGCAGATTTATTATCACTATTTTAGAAATGCCACTTTTAGAAGTTGGAATTTCTGTGTGCTCTGTGTTGTGCTTGCCTGATGTGTATTGCATGTCTGGCTCTGGAGTGACAGGGACTGGGGAGGTGCCGTGGCTCCAGAGGGGCTGGGTGAGTCAGCACTAGGCTGAATAGGCAGATTTGCATTTGGAGTAGTGGGAGGAGTAGCCCCTGACCCTGAATAGGTCTATGCCTGCCTTGTACAATGCTGGCTTTGCCCCCCCTGTGGTGTGTCTGGGGCCAGAGCCTGACCTAACAATGAGGGTGTATAAGCACTGTAAAGAAATGCTTAAGTACCCCGCAGAACTGGTTTGGACTAGGTCCAGTGCCCTGTGCCAGGGCAGAACAAAGACAAAGGTGGTATAAATATTGGGGCTGTGACCCCATGTAAGGGTGCTTCTTGTACTTGCTGGGAGGCTGAAGGACTGCTGGGCAAGGAGGAACCGCTGCGGGACCCAGCTGCTGCTTCCTGGTGGTCCCTGTGTGCTGGTCTGCCTGTGCCCAGCTCTGCCCTTGGTGGCATTGGGCTTAGCGTGTGGTGAGTGCTTTTTCTTCCTTACCCCTTTGAGCCCTAGAAGTGGACTCTTGCTTTCTGGCGCAGGGTGAGCACTCTGAGCCCGTTTCCATGTACCTGAGGAGAGTGGGCGGCAGGAGCAGCGGAGACTTCACTCCGTGAAACCGCGGCGTCCCGGAAGTCAGGCCGTTGCCTGGTCGTGGGCAGAGCTCTGGAGAGAAGGAGCATGCCTTATAGCTAGTGCGTGCAGCGTTGCTCATGCCTGGGGAGTGTCGGCCCAGAAAGAGAAGGGAACTGAGGCCAGAAGGAGGGCAGAAGCCTACCCCGCATTTTCGGTGCCCAATAGAGAGTGCCCTTCTTTGACGTGCGGCGGCCGGGGCAACGTGCCGCCAAAACCGGAAGTCAGGCGAGACAATCCTGACGGTGGGCGGGACATCGCGCCCTCCTGAGGAAAGTCTGACCAGCACAGGAAGCCAGGTGAAGGACGCCTGTGGTGGGCGGGAGTCCCGGTGTATCGAGGGAAGCCCCGCCTGCAGTCTGAAGTCTGCGGGGTGAGGAGAGCCCTGCGTGCTGCAACGAGGAAGACCGGAGGAGTCAGAAGAAGCCCCGGTGAGTGGGGCTTGCAGGTGAGCACTAGCGTGAGGTCCCTGTGAAAGGAGCCCCGGGAAGGAGGGGCTCCCAAGGCACTGTTGGTGCCGGTGACCATTCTCACAGCTGCACCACCTGATTGCGGGCAGCTGCAACGACGGGGCATTTCTTTATTTGATTAATAGGAAGGGGTGCGATGCACCCCCCTGCCCCCGGTGCATCACGCACGTTGTCTTCGCTGCAGAGGCAGCTATAGGAGCACTAATGGTGCCTATGCCATTTGGTCACACAGCTGCACCTCCCGATTGCGGGCAGCTGCAACGTTGAGGGGGCATTATTTTGCGTCTCAGGAGAGATGGGTGAATGGAACCCTCGCCCCCCCATTTCTGGTGCCGGCCTGTTGGGCCTGCACCCTGATTCAGTGGCAGGCTAGAGCCCTGAGTTTATGGACATAGGGCATTGCGGGGAAGCCCAAGACGGGCCCCCGAGGAAGGCCAGTTGGCCCGTGAGCACCTGGTGTGCTGGTAGGGCGCAAAGCCCTAAAGTGATGTATGCACCTGGGGAGTGTTACTGAGGTGCAGTGCTAATATGATTTATGCATACTGTGATTTATGCCTAATGCTTATGTGATTTATGCAAAGTGTCTTTGCCAGTAGTTACTGGTTGTGTTATCTTTTACTACCGGTTCTAATGGTTCTGACAGTGGCCCAATTGGCCCTGTCATGTATATAATCCCCTATAAAGTATTGCCTAGTGCCAGGTGGCACAGTGTATATTTGTGATTATAATCTAATGTGTTTATGAGTAGTAAAAAAGGCTATTTTTTTATATAACCTTGTGTGGAGTTTCTTTTGTGGTGTGCCTAGTGTGTCGCTGCTGTGTGAGTATGTTGCGCAAACGCTTTACACATTGCCTCTGTGTTAGAACTGGGGGTCTCTAGTTGGCAATGGTTTGCACCTTTGTCTAAATAGGGACCCTTGCTTCTAGTCAGGATAAGGGGGATACACTCCTAAAATAACCCCTGCTCACCCCCTGGTAGCTTGGTACGAGCAGACAGGCTTATCTCAAAGGCAGTGTGTAAAGCATTTGGGAACACATACAGTAATACAGTGAAAACACTACAGATGGACACCACACAGGTTGTTATGTAAAAATAAGTAATCTTTATATAGACTTATCACAAGACCCAATAGCAAATATCCACAATACTGTACTCAAAAATAGACTTTAAAAGGTTATAAAATAGTTCAGTTCTCTCAAGTTGTAAATTTACTCTCAATGTACCTTGAATGCGTAACGCAAAGAAAACAAAAGGGTCGCAGGGAAGGTGATGCGTCGGTTCCTTACACTCAGGGAGTGGATGCGTCGGTTCCCTTATTGCTGCGCAGGGAGTTGATGCTCGCTTCCTTACTGTGTGGGGAGGTGATGCGTCAGTTTCTTACTGCTTTCCCGGTGCGATGCGACAAGATGGCACCTCGATGCGATACTCTTTCTCCGGTACGATGCGACAAAATGGCGTCTTGGTTGCGATGTGACAACGTTGGTGTGATGCGTGCCCGCCCGACGGCCGTGCGGCGACTCGATGATCTTTGAGCCGCGACAGGCCCTGCGATGCGCTTCTCCGGTGATGCGACGATGACCTCTGTGGCAGCGTCCCGCTTCTCCGGTGATGCGCCGCGCTCGGCGATGCGAGGATGACAGCGGCAGCGGCGTCTCGCTTCCTGGCGATGCGATGACCGCGGCGGTGACACGCTCCCGTTGCTGCGTCGCGCTCCAGCTCCCAGCGACACGCAGTCTCTCAGAAGGCCCAGCACAACAGCAGGCACTTCAATTCCCAGCAAGGGAATGCAGGGGGAGCTGGTTGGTGAAGTCTTGTATCCCTGAGACTTCAGGCAGGAGGCAAGCTCTAGTTCAAGCCCTTGGAGATTTCTCTTCTTCAAGATGACAAAGCACAGCAAAGTCTTTTCTCCTGTCCTTGGTAGAAAGCAACCACTGCAGGCCAACCCTAATCAGCAAAAACAGCACAGGGGCAGTACTCCTCCTTCAGCTTCTCCGGTTCTTCTCCTTGGCAACAGGTTTCTTGATTTCCCAGAAGTGATCTAATTTCCTAGGGTCTGGGTCCCCTTTTATACACAGTTTCTCTTTGTTCTCTGAAGGCAGAGAGGCCTCTGCCTAGTCCAAAACCAGTTCTGGTCAGTCCTGGGGCACTTTGTTTTTCTGACTCCTTCTTTCCTTTGTGAGTGAGGGGCAGAGCCATCAGGACGCCCGGCAGTGAGGTGGAGCCAGCATTGTGGAAGGCAGGCACAGCCCTATTCAGACCCAGGTGCAACTCCTCCCTCCACTCTGGATGCAGATCTTTCTATTCAGCCCTGTGCTGACTCACCCTGTCTCCTGTAGCCACCCCCAGCCCCTGTCACTCAATCTCCAGACAAGGAATACACAACCTAGCAGAGGCAGGCTTGGAAGTTTAGGCAAGAAAATACCCACTTTCTAAAAGTGGTATTTTCAAACACAGAATGTTAAAACCAACTTCACTAAAAGATGTATTTTATCATTCTGAGTTCAGGCATACTAAATTCGTTTTTCTACCATGTTCCCTGGGTCAGTTAGGATTATAAGGTGTAATAATCAAACTGCCCATTCTGGCCTATGGAGAACAGGTAGCCTCTGCAATGGCAGGCCTGAGACACATTTTACAAGCTGCTTCTGTGGGTGGCACAACCAGTGCTGCAAGCCCACCAGCAGCATTGGATTTACAAGCCCTGGGCACACTCAGTGCACTGTACTAGGGACTGACAAGTAAACCAATCATCCAATCATGGAGTCACTAATCCATACATCAATTTACAGTAGGGAGAGCATATGCACTTTAGCACTGATCAGCAGTGGTAAAGTGCCCAGAGTCTTAAAACCAACAAAAACAGGTCAGAGAAAATACAGGAGGAAGGCAAAAAGTTCAGGGATGACCCTGCAAAAAGGGCCAAGTCCAACACACTGGGATAAGCCTCACTGCTCATGCCAAGCTACCAAGGGGGTGAGCAGAGGTTATCTTCAGCGTGTAACTCCCTTGCCCTGACTAGAGTGGTGGTTTATGCCTGGCTTAGGCGCATGCCCTAGCCAACCAGAAATCCCATTTGTAACATTGGTTGTCAGCGGTGAGGATAGGACTTGCGTTTGCGCAGTACCACAGCGACAACTGGTTGCACTACAAACTCTGCATTTAGATAATCACATGTTTGGGGATTTCTCCTGATTATTTTTTCTCCTGAAAGTGTCATTTTCGAATTGTGCTTTCCTGCTCTTCTAAAAGTTTGGTGACACCCCTAAAGTGTCAGTCATGTCTCACCTCGGTGATCCAGCAGTTATTGTGACAGAAAGTGCATTTAATGTAAAGAAGTTGCATAAATATACTTTGAAGGACTTAAAGAGGTTCTGTCAGGATCTTGGGTGTCAAGTGCATAGGTCCGCCAGGAAGGAGGAACTGCAGGAGGCCGTGTTGGCCTGTTGGACATCCCAAAACTGGGTGAGGGAGGAGTTTGGGAGGGAGGACCCCGAGATCAGTGAGGTCTCTGAGAGAGAGGGTCCCCGTCCAGCCCCTAGAGGGCAGTGGCCCTGGAGAGTTTGAGCAGGAGGGAGCAAATGACAGGGCAGGGACGCCAGTAGGTAGTGAGGACCCCATAGATAGGGAGTCCCTTGCTGGGTCCAGTGCTGGGGGCATGGCCCCATCCCTTTTCCTGTCCCCAGAGGAGTGGGTGGATAGGAGGGAAGAAAGGGAGCTTCAGCTGGTGTTGGAAAGGCTCAGGTTGGAGCTAGCGCAGCTGGGTGTGGAGGAGAAAAAGCTAGAGACTGAGAGGGTCTTAGTGCAGGAGAGGATGGCGGAGGCAGAGAGGGCCTTCGCCAGGGAGAAACTAACTCTTGAGGAAAGGTTGTCCCCTGAGTGTAGTTTCAGTGGTTTGGATTCACCAGTGAGGGTGGGGTCCACTGGTGGCAGCAATATGGAGTCCAGTGTGGAAGAGTCCACTCCTAGAGGCCAGAGTATGGTACCTAGTTCCCAGGAGGAGGGTGTCACACCTGAAGGATGTAGGTTGAGGTTCAGGGGCAGTAGGAAACTGTCTCACCAGTCTTGGGGGGAGTTTGTGGATGAATGTTGTGATGCACTGGAAAGTTGGGTGATGGGTAGCACGGCAAACAATTTTGAAGGGCTGTTCAATCTGATTGTCAGAGAGCACATATTCTGTTGCTGTTTTCCAGGGTTACGCCAACACCTGTTGGAGTGTGAGTTCTCTGATCCCAGGGAGCTTGCACGGGAGGCAGATCTCTGGGTGAGTGCCAGAGGGTCTGAGTAGGCATTTTGGAGTGACCCTAAGTGGAGTGGCTCAGGTATTTCCCAGCCCACTGTGGTGGGAAAGGTTCTTAGTAGCCCAGCTAGGTCCCGGTGTAGTGGGAGGGGTGTAGGGACTCACGTCCTGTCTCTGCGGAGAAGGAGTGAGAATGGGATGCGTCCCAAGGTGCCCGAAACTCAGTCTCAGGGCCTGGAGGGTTCCCTAAGGGAACACCAGGTGGGGAGCCTAGGCTGTACTGGTAGGCCATCCGTTGATGAGGATCTCCTAGTGTCAGGAGAACTTGGAGCGTCTGTAAACAGAGCTCCATCAGTTCTGGTGTCTGGCGGTGCCACTCCTAAGTGGAGGGTGCAGAAGTCCAGATGGAGGGGTGAGAGGGGGAGAGAGTTCCCAGTGGGAGAACCAGTGGGTCAGTGGCCAGCCATAAGGGCTGAGCCTCCTAGGAGTGACCATGGTGACACCACTTCTGTTTTGGGGGATCTCCGCGCACTGTCAGATGGACAGGGGTCGGGAGATCAGCACCAGGCAGACTGTCACGCAACACAGGGAGGAGAGCCTCGCCTGTGACCTCTGGTAGCTTGAGGGTGCAAACCCTAGGTTGGAGGATCAGTGGCAATTTAGAACTGCACTGATGAGAGGAAGAGTGGAGAATGGTTACTATGTGCCAGGGATTACTGCCCCCCCACTCTGTGAGATGGCAAGGACCAGAGACATCTGGATGGCCTAGGGCCTGGTCCAGGCCGTGGACAGCTAGGGAGTACAAGTGGGGTAGCTTAGTTGGTCCTGGGAGCTTTGACAGAGGGAACCACATAGGTTCAGATTGGCGTAGAACTGGAGTGTACCCCTGCAGTTGAGGGTCCGCGTCCATGTTCTATTGCCCCAAGCAGGGAAGCCCATCAAGGTAATGATTGGTCTACCCTGGCTTTTGGCTGGAAGGGGGTTATGTTGGACTTGGCCCTTATTGCAGGGTCATCCCTGAACTTTTTGCCTTCCTCCTAGTCTTTTTTCTGGCCTGGTGTTGGTGGTTTTAGGATTCTGGGCACTTTAGCACTGCTATCCAGTGTAAAGTGCGTGTGCTCTCTGTGGTAAACATGGTAAGATTGGTCTACACCTGTTTGGCGTATTTAATTTACCTGTCAGTCCCTTGTAAAGTGGTATCTCAGATACCCAGGGCCAGTAAATTAAATGCTACTGGTGGGCTTGCAGCGCTGCTTGCGCCACCCACCAAAGTAGCCTTTCAAACCTGTCTCATGCCTCTGCCATTGGAGGGCCTGTGCGCACAGTTTACTGCTGCTGTGACGTGGCACATAAAGTGGGTGCCACGTCTGTGACCCCATTTTTCTACATATCAGTCACCCCTAAGGTAGGCCCTCGCTAGCCCTATGGGCAGGGTGCATTGTAGGTAAAGGGTAGGACATGTACCTTAATTGTGTGACATGTCCTGGTACTGACAAACAGCCATTTTGGTTTCTCACTGCTGTGAGGCTGCCCTCTCATAGGAATGCATTGGAGATTCCCTGATAAGTGTTTCAGTGGTAATTTCTATTATGAGAGGAGCAGCGTGGACACGTTTGGTATGTTTGTAATAGTAATAATAAATGCTGCGTAATGGTGTGCGCAGATTTATTATCACTATTTTAGAAATGCCACTTTTAGAAGCTGTCATTTCTGTGTGCTATGTGTCTTTGTGCCTGCCTGATGTGTATTGCATGTCTGGCTCTGGAGTGACAGGGACTGGAGAGGTGCCGTGGCTCCAGAGGGATACAAAAGGGGATGATGGACGGAACGTTTGAGTCAATCAAACACTCACCCCCAGTCAAATGATCTGGGTTTAATCCATCATCATTCTTTAGCTCACTCCACCACCCCAGTTCAGACATGGCCATATGCAAATCAGTCTGACCCTGTGCCTCATGGGAACAGTCCAGCCCGAACTGCCAAGCCATGTCTTCCCTGGACCGGAAACAAGCATCCTAGGACCGGTTTCTGGCATTCCAGCCGTCATCAGCCAGGCTTGCTTGAATCCAGTGGCAAAGTGAGCAAGGGACCCACGTCTGGGCATACCCCGCCAACTTAGGGCGAACAAAGCGATACAAAAGGGGATGATGGACGGAACGCTTGAGCCAATCAAACACTCACCCCAGTCAACTGATCTGGGTTTAATCCATCATCATTCTTTAGCTCACTCCACCACCCCAGTTCAGACATGGCCATATGCAAATCAGTCTGACCCTGTGCCTCATGGGAACAGTCCAGCCCGAACTGCCAAGCCATGTCTTCCCTGGACCGGAAACAAGCATCCTAGGACCGGTTTCTGGCATTCCAGCCGTCATCAGCCAGGCTTGCTTGAATCCAGTGGCAAAGTGAGCAAGGGACCCACGTCTGGGCATACCCCGCCAACTTAGGGCGAACAAAGCGATACAAAAGGGATGATGGACGGAACGTTTGAGCCAATCAAACACTCACCCCCAGTCAACTGATCTGGGTTTAATCCATCATCATTCTTTAGCTCACTCCACCACCCCAGTTCAGACATGGCCATATGCAAATCAGTCTGACCCTGTGCCTCATGGGAACAGTCCAGCCCGAACTGCCAAGCCATGTCTTCCCTGGACCGGAAACAAGCATCCTAGGACCGGTTTCTGGCATTCCAGCCGTCATCAGCCAGGCTTGCTTGAATCCAGTGGCAAAGTGAGCAAGGGACCCACGCTCTGGGCATACCCCCGCCAACTTAGGGCGAACAAAGCGATACAAAAGGGGATGATGGACGGAACGCTTGAGCCAATCAAACACTCACCCCCAGTCAACTGATCTGGGTTTAATCCATCATCATTCTTTAGCTGACTTCCACCACCTCCAGTTCAGACATGGCCATATGCAAATCAGTCTGACCCTGTGCCTCATGGGAACAGTCCAGCCCGAACTTCCAAGCCATGTCTTCCCTGGACCGGAAACAAGCATCCTAGGACCGGTTTCTGGCATTCCAGCCGTCATCAGCCAGGCTTGCTTGAATCCAGTGGCAAAGTGAGCAAGGGACCCACGTCTGGGCATACCCCCGCCAACTTAGGGCGAACAAAGCGATACAAAAGGGGATGATGGACGGAACGCTTGAGCCAATCAAACACTCACCCCCAGTCAACTGATCTGGGTTTAATCCATCATCATTCTTTAGCTCACTCCACCACCCCAGTTCAGACATGGCCATATGCAAATCAGTCTGACCCTGTGCCTCATGGGAACAGTCCAGCCCGAACTGCCAAGCCATGTCTTCCCTGGACCGGAAACAAGCATCCTAGGACCGGTTTCTGGCATTCCAGCCGTCATCAGCCAGGCTTGCTTGAATCCAGTGGCAAAGTGAGCAAGGGACCCACGTCTGGGCATACCCCCGCCAACTTAGGGCGAACAAAGCGATACAAAAGGGGATGATGGACGGAACGCTTGAGCCAATCAAACACTCACCCCCAGTCAACTGATCTGGGTTTAATCCATCATCATTCTTTAGCTCACTCCACCACCCCAGTTCAGACATGGCCATATGCAAATCAGTCTGACCTCTGTGCCTCATGGGAACAGTCCAGCCCGAACTGCCAAGCCATGTCTTCCTGGACCGGAAACAAGCATCCTAGGACCGGTTTCTGGCATTCCAGCCGTCATCAGCCAGGCTTGCTTGAATCCAGTGGCAAAGTGAGCAAGGGACCCACGTCTGGGCATACCCCCGCCAACTTAGGGCGAACAAAGCGATACAAAAGGGGATGATGGACGGAACGCTTGAGCCAATCAAACACTCACCCCCAGTCAACTGATCTGGGTTTAATCCATCATCATTCTTTAGCTCACTCCACCACCCCAGTTCAGACATGGCCATATGCAAATCAGTCTGACCCTGTGCCTCATGGGAACAGTCCAGCCCGAACTGCCAAGCCATGTCTTCCCTGGACCGGAAACAAGCATCCTAGGACCGGTTTCTGGCATTCCAGCCGTCATCAGCCAGGCTTGCTTGAATCCAGTGGCAAAGTGAGCAAGGGACCCACGTCTGGGCATACCCCCGCCAACTTAGGGCGAACAAAGCGATACAAAAGGGGATGATGGACGGAACGCTTGAGCCAATCAAACACTCACCCCCAGTCAACTGATCTGGGTTTAATCCATCATCATTCTTTAGCTCACTCCACCACCCCAGTTCAGACATGGCCATATGCAAATCAGTCTGACCCTGTGCCTCATGGGAACAGTCCAGCCCGAACTGCCAAGCCATGTCTTCCCTGGACCGGAAACAAGCATCCTAGGACCGGTTTCTGGCATTCCAGCCGTCATCAGCCAGGCTTGCTTGAATCCAGTGGCAAAGTGAGCAAGGGACCCACGTCTGGGCATACCCCGCCAACTTAGGGCGAACAAAGCGATACAAAAGGGGATGATGGACGGAACGCTTGAGCCAATCAAACACTCACCCCAGTCAACTGATCTGGGTTTAATCCATCATCATTCTTTAGCTCACTCCACCACCCCAGTTCAGACATGGCCATATGCAAATCAGTCTGACCCTGTGCCTCATGGGAACAGTCCAGCCCGAACTGCCAAGCCATGTCTTCCCTGGACCGGAAACAAGCATCCTAGGACCGGTTTCTGGCATTCCAGCCGTCATCAGCCAGGCTTGCTTGAATCCAGTGGCAAAGTGAGCAAGGGACCCACGTCTGGGCATACCCCGCCAACTTAGGGCGAACAAAGCGATACAAAAGGGGATGATGGACGGAACGCTTGAGCCAATCAAACACTCACCCCCAGTCAACTGATCTGGGTTTAATCCATCATCATTCTTTAGCTGACTCCACCACCCCAGTTCAGACATGGCCATATGCAAATCAGTCTGACCCTGTGCCTCATGGGAACAGTCCAGCCCGAACTGCCAAGCCATGTCTTCCCTGGACCGGAAACAAGCATCCTAGGACCGGTTTCTGGCATTCCAGCCGTCATCAGCCAGGCTTGCTTGAATCCAGTGGCAAAGTGAGCAAGGGACCCACGTCTGGGCATACCCCGCCAACTTAGGGCGAACAAAGCGATACAAAAGGGGATGATGGACGGAACGTTTGAGCCAATCAAACACTCACCCCAGTCAACTGATCTGGGTTTAATCCATCATCATTCTTTAGCTCACTCACCACCCCAGTTCAGACATGGCCATATGCAAATCAGTCTGACCCTGTGCCTCATGGGAACAGTCCAGCCCGAACTGCCAAGCCATGTCTTCCCTGGACCGGAAACAAGCATCCTAGGACCGGTTTCTGGCATTCCAGCCGTCATCAGCCAGGCTTGCTTGAATCCAGTGGCAAAGTGAGCAAGGGACCCACGCCTGGGCATACCCCCGCCAACTTAGGGCGAACAAAGCGATACAAAAGGGGATGATGGACGGAACGTTTGAGCCAATCAAACACTCACCCCCAGTCAACTGATCTGGGTTTAATCCATCATCATTCTTTAGCTCACTCCACCACCCCAGTTCAGACATGGCCATATGCAAATCAGTCTGACCCTGTGCCTCATGGGAACAGTCCAGCCCGAACTGCCAAGCCATGTCTTCCCTGGACCGGAAACAAGCATCCTAGGACCGGTTTCTGGCATTCCAGCCGTCATCAGCCAGGCTTGCTTGAATCCAGTGGCAAAGTGAGCAAGGGACCCACGTCTGGGCATACCCCGCCAACTTAGGGCGAACAAAGCGATACAAAAGGGGATGATGGACGGAACGCTTGAGCCAATCAAACACTCACCCCCAGTCAACTGATCTGGGTTTAATCCATCATCATTCTTTAGCTCACTCCACCACCCCAGTTCAGACATGGCCATATGCAAATCAGTCTGACCCTGTGCCTCATGGGAACAGTCCAGCCCGAACTGCCAAGCCATGTCTTCCCTGGACCGGAAACAAGCATCCTAGGACCGGTTTCTGGCATTCCAGCCGTCATCAGCCAGGCTTGCTTGAATCCAGTGGCAAAGTGAGCAAGGGACCCACGTCTGGGCATACCCCCGCCAACTTAGGGCGAACAAAGCGATACAAAAGGGGATGATGGACGGAACGTTTGAGCCAATCAAACACTCACCCCCAGTCAACTGATCTGGGTTTAATCCATCATCATTCTTTAGCTCACTCCACCACCCCAGTTCAGACATGGCCATATGCAAATCAGTCTGACCCTGTGCCTCATGGGAACAGTCCAGCCCGAACTGCCAAGCCATGTCTTCCCTGGACCGGAAACAAGCATCCTAGGACCGGTTTCTGGCATTCCAGCCGTCATCAGCCAGGCTTGCTTGAATCCAGTGGCAAAGTGAGCAAGGGACCCACGTCTGGGCATACCCCCGCCAACTTAGGGCGAACAAAGCGATACAAAAGGGGATGATGGACGGAACGCTTGAGCCAATCAAACACTCACCCCCAGTCAACTGATCTGGGTTTAATCCATCATCATTCTTTAGCTCACTCCACCACCCCAGTTCAGACATGGCCATATGCAAATCAGTCTGACCCTGTGCCTCATGGGAACAGTCCAGCCCGAACTGCCAAGCCATGTCTTCCCTGGACCGGGAAACAAGCATCCTAGGACCGGTTTCTGGCATTCCAGCCGTCATCAGCCAGGCTTGCTTGAATCCAGTGGCAAAGTGAGCAAGGGACCCACGTCTGGGCATACCCCCGCCAACTTAGGGCGAACAAAGCGATACAAAAGGGGATGATGGACGGAACGTTTGAGCCAATCAAACACTCACCCCCAGTCAACTGATCTGGGTTTAATCCATCATCATTCTTTAGCTCACTCCACCACCCCAGTTCAGACATGGCCATATGCAAATCAGTCTGACCCTGTGCCTCATGGGAACAGTCCAGCCCGAACTGCCAAGCCATGTCTTCCCTGGACCGGAAACAAGCATCCTAGGACCGGTTTCTGGCATTCCAGCCGTCATCAGCCAGGCTTGCTTGAATCCAGTGGCAAAGTGAGCAAGGGACCCACGTCTGGGCATACCCCCGCCAACTTAGGGCGAACAAAGCGATACAAAAGGGGATGATGGACGGAACGTTTGAGCCAATCAAACACTCACCCCCAGTCAACTGATCTGGGTTTAATCCATCATCATTCTTTAGCTCACTCCACCACCCCAGTTCAGACATGGCCATATGCAAATCAGTCTGACCCTGTGCCTCATGGGAACAGTCCAGCCCGAACTGCCAAGCCATGTCTTCCCTGGACCGGAAACAAGCATCCTAGGACCGGTTTCTGGCATTCCAGCCGTCATCAGCCAGGCTTGCTTGAATCCAGTGGCAAAGTGAGCAAGGGACCCACGTCTGGGCATACCCCCGCCAACTTAGGGCGAACAAAGCGATACAAAAGGGGATGATGGACGGAACGCTTGAGCCAATCAAACACTCACCCCCAGTCAACTGATCTGGGTTTAATCCATCATCATTCTTTAGCTCACTCCACCACCCCAGTTCAGACATGGCCATATGCAAATCAGTCTGACCCTGTGCCTCATGGGAACAGTCCAGCCCGAACTGCCAAGCCATGTCTTCCCTGGACCGGAAACAAGCATCCTAGGACCGGTTTCTGGCATTCCAGCCGTCATCAGCCAGGCTTGCTTGAATCCAGTGGCAAAGTGAGCAAGGGACCCACGTCTGGGCATACCCCCGCCAACTTAGGGCGAACAAAGCGATACAAAAGGGATGATGGACGGAACGCTTGAGCCAATCAAACACTCACCCCCAGTCAACTGATCTGGGTTTAATCCATCATCATTCTTTAGCTCACTCCACCACCCCAGTTCAGACATGGCCATATGCAAATCAGTCTGACCCTGTGCCTCATGGGAACAGTCCAGCCCGAACTGCCAAGCCATGTCTTCCCTGGACCGGAAACAAGCATCCTAGGACCGGTTTCTGGCATTCCAGCCGTCATCAGCCAGGCTTGCTTGAATCCAGTGGCAAAGTGAGCAAGGGACCCACGTCTGGGCATACCCCCGCCAACTTAGGGCGAACAAAGCGATACAAAAGGGGATGATGGACGGAACGCTTGAGCCAATCAAACACTCACCCCCAGTCAACTGATCTGGGTTTAATCCATCATCATTCTTTAGCTCACTCCACCACCCCAGTTCAGACATGGCCATATGCAAATCAGTCTGACCCTGTGCCTCATGGGAACAGTCCAGCCCGAACTGCCAAGCCATGTCTTCCCTGGACCGGAAACAAGCATCCTAGGACCGGTTTCTGGCATTCCAGCCGTCATCAGCCAGGCTTGCTTGAATCCAGTGGCAAAGTGAGCAAGGGACCCACGTCTGGGCATACCCCCGCCAACTTAGGGCGAACAAAGCGATACAAAAGGGGATGAAGGACGGAACGCTTGAGCCAATCAAACACTCACCCCCAGTCAACTGATCTGGGTTTAATCCATCATCATTCTTTAGCTCACTCCACCACCCCAGTTCAGACATGGCCATATGCAAATCAGTCTGACCCTGTGCCTCATGGGAACAGTCCAGCCCGAACTGCCAAGCCATGTCTTCCCTGGACCGGAAACAAGCATCCTAGGACCGGTTTCTGGCATTCCAGCCGTCATCAGCCAGGCTTGCTTGAATCCAGTGGCAAAGTGAGCAAGGGACCCACGTCTGGGCATACCCCGCCAACTTAGGGCGAACAAAGCGATACAAAAGGGGATGATGGACGGAACGTTTGAGCCAATCAAACACTCACCCCCAGTCAACTGATCTGGGTTTAATCCATCATCATTCTTTAGCTCACTCCACCACCCCAGTTCAGACATGGCCATATGCAAATCAGTCTGACCCTGTGCCTCATGGGAACAGTCCAGCCCGAACTGCCAAGCCATGTCTTCCCTGGACCGGAAACAAGCATCCTAGGACCGGTTTCTGGCATTCCAGCCGTCATCAGCCAGGCTTGCTTGAATCCAGTGGCAAAGTGAGCAAGGGACCCACGCCTGGGCATACCCCCGCCAACTTAGGGCGAACAAAGCGATACAAAAGGGGATGATGGACGGAACGTTTGAGCCAATCAAACACTCACCCCCAGTCAACTGATCTGGGTTTAATCCATCATCATTCTTTAGCTCACTCCACCACCCCAGTTCAGACATGGCCATATGCAAATCAGTCTGACCCTGTGCCTCATGGGAACAGTCCAGCCCGAACTGCCAAGCCATGTCTTCCCTGGACCGGAAACAAGCATCCTAGGACCGGTTTCTGGCATTCCAGCCGTCATCAGCCAGGCTTGCTTGAATCCAGTGGCAAAGTGAGCAAGGGACCCACGTCTGGGCATACCCCCGCCAACTTAGGGCGAACAAAGCGATACAAAAGGGGATGATGGACGGAACGTTTGAGCCAATCAAACACTCACCCCCAGTCAACTGATCTGGGTTTAATCCATCATCATTCTTTAGCTCACTCCACCACCCCAGTTCAGACATGGCCATATGCAAATCAGTCTGACCCTGTGCCTCATGGGAACAGTCCAGCCCGAACTGCCAAGCCATGTCTTCCCTGGACCGGAAACAAGCATCCTAGGACCGGTTTCTGGCATTCCAGCCGTCATCAGCCAGGCTTGCTTGAATCCAGTGGCAAAGTGAGCAAGGGACCCACGTCTGGGCATACCCCGCCAACTTAGAGCGAACAAAGCGATACAAAAGGGGATGATGGACGGAACGCTTGAGCCAATCAAACACTCACCCCCAGTCAACTGATCTGGGTTTAATCCATCATCATTCTTTAGCTCACTCCACCACCCCAGTTCAGACATGGCCACATGCAAATCAGTCTGACCCTGTGCCTCATGGGAACAGTCCAGCCCGAACTGCCAAGCCATGTCTTCCCTGGACCGGAAACAAGCATCCTAGGACCGGTTTCTGGCATTCCAGCCGTCATCAGCCAGGCTTGCTTGAATCCAGTGGCAAAGTGAGCAAGGGACCCACGTCTGGGCATACCCCCGCCAACTTAGGGCGAACAAAGCGATACAAAAGGGGATGATGGACGGAACGCTTGAGCCAATCAAACACTCACCCCCAGTCAACTGATCTGGGTTTAATCCATCATCATTCTTTAGCTCACTCCACCACCCCAGTTCAGACATGGCCATATGCAAATCAGTCTGACCCTGTGCCTCATGGGAACAGTCCAGCCCGAACTGCCAAGCCATGTCTTCCCTGGACCGGAAACAAGCATCCTAGGACCGGTTTCTGGCATTCCAGCCGTCATCAGCCAGGCTTGCTTGAATCCAGTGGCAAAGTGAGCAAGGGACCCACGTCTGGGCATACCCCCTCCAGAGGGGCTGAGTGAGTCAGCACTAGGCTGAATAGGCAGATCTGCATTTGGAGTAGTGGAGGAGTAACCCCTGATCCTGCATAGGCCTGTGCCTGCCTTGTACAATGCTGGCTCCGCCCCCCTGTGGTGTGTCTGGGGCCGGAGCCTGACCTAACAATGAGGGTGAATAAGCACTGTAAAGAAATGCTTAAGTACCCCCCAGAACTGGTTTGGACTAGGTCCAGTGCCCTGTGCCAGGGCAGAACAAAGACAAAGGTGGTATAAATATTGGGGCTGAGACCCCATGTAAAGGTGCTTCTTGTACTTGCTGGGAGGCTGAAGGACTGCTGGGCAAGGAGGAACCGCCGCGGGACCCAGCTGCTGCTTCCTGGGTTTCCCTCCGTGCTGGCCTGCATGTGCCCAGCTCTGCCCTTGGTGGCATTGGGCTTAGCGCGTGGTGAGTGCTTTTTCTTTCTTGCCCCTTTGAGCCCTAGAAGTGGACTCTCGCTTTCTGGCGCAGGGCGAGCGCTCTGAGCCCGTTTCCATGTATCCGAAGAGAGTGGGCGGGAGGAGCAGCGGAGACTTCGCTCCGTGAAACCGCGGCGTCCCAGAAGTCAGGCCGTTGCCTGGTCATGGGCGGAGCTCTGGAGAGAAGGAGGAAGCCTTAGAGCTAGTGCATGCAGTGCTGCTCGTGCCTGGGGAGTGTCGGCCCAGAAAGAGAAGGGAACTGAGACCAGAAGGAGGGCGGGAGCCTATCCCGCATTTTCGGTGACCAGGAGAGAGTGCCCTTCTTTGACGTGCGGCGGCCGGGGCAGCGTGCCGCCAAAACCAGAAGTCAGGCGAGACAAGCCTGACGGTGGGCGGGACATCGCGCCCCCGTGAGGGAAGTCCGACCAGCACAGGAAGCCAGGCGAAGATCGCCTGTGGTGGGCGGGACTCCCGGTGTATCGAGGGAAGCCCCGCGTGCAGTCTGATGTCTGCTGGGTGAGGAGAGCCCCCCGTGCTGCAGCGAGGAAGACCGGAGGAGTCAGAAGAAGCCCCGGTGAGTGGGGCTTGCAGGGGAGCACTAGCGCAAGGTCCCTGTGAAAGGAGCCCCGGGAAGGAGGGGCTCCCAAGGCACTGTTGGTGCCAGTGACCTTTCTCACAGCTGCACCGCCTGATTGCTGGCAGCAGCAATGACAGTGGAATTTTTTATTTGATTAATAGGAAGGGGTGAGATGCACCCCCCCGCCCCTGGTGCATCATGCAGGTTGTCTTCGCTGCAGAGGCAGCTAGAGGAGCACTAGTGGTGCCTACGCCATTTGGACACACAGCTGCACCGCCCGATTGCGGGCAGCTGCAACATTGAGGGGGCATTGTTTTGCGTCTCAGGAGAGACAGGGGTGAGTGGAACCCTCGCCCCCCCATTTCTGGTGTCGGCCTGTTGGGCCTTCACCCTGCTGCAGTGGCAGTCTAGAGCCCTGACTTTATGGACTTAGGGCATTGCGGGGAAGCCCAAGATGGGCCCCCGAGGAAGGCCAGTTGGCCTGTGAGCACCTGGTGTGCTGGTAGGTCACAAGGCCCTAAAGTGATGTATGCACCTGGGGAGTGTTACTGAGGTGCAGTGCTAATATGATTTATGCATACTGTGATTTATGCCTAATGCCTATGTGATTTATGCAACGTGTCTTTACCAGTAGTTACTGGTTGTGTTATCTTTTACTACCGGTTCTAATGGTTCTGACAGTGGCCCAATTGGCCCTGTCATGTATATAATACCCTGTAAAGTGTTGCCTAGTGCCAGGTGGCACAGTGTATATTTGTGATTATGATCTAATGTGTTTATGAGTAGTACAAAGGCTATTTTTTTATATAACCTTGTGTGGAGTTTCTTTTATGGTGTGCCTAGTGTGTCGCTGCTGTGTGAGTGTGTTGCACAAACACTTTACACATTGCGTCTAGGATAAGCCTGACTGCTCATGCCAAGCTACCAAAGGGGTGAGCAGGGGTTATCTTCGGTGTGTAACTCCCGTGCCCTGACTAGAGTGGTGGTTTCTGCCTGGCTTAGGCACTTGCCTTAGCCAACCAGAAACCCCATTTCTAACATATGTGTGTTCCTCTCTCCCTGTGTCTGCCCACTGTAGCTGCTATGCACCAACGCACAAACCCCTGCACCATAGTGTGTGTGCAGCACACATCCAAAGTAGGAAAATAAGGTGAAATGAAATAAAAACATTTCTCCTGTTTGCGCCTGCCTTGAGGAGGTGTAATATTTTGGCACAAATCCATGTCTACAATTGTTTGTAAATAGGGATTTGCATCAAACCTATGTGTGGTTGCATGGGAGCACAAAATACCGCAAAGCAGTGCTTAGCGCAGTTGAGTTATTTTGCTAAATTGTCCTATACAAATCCTGAAGTGCGTTGGATATTAAATGCGAACATAACTCTATGCTTCTAGTTTATGTTACAGAAGTAACACAAACCTGGTGCAAAGTGTTAGTAAATCTGGGTCACAATGCCTGCTGGGTCTGCGGGCCCACCAGGACGCTGGGCCTATGAGCCGTGGTGAAGCGTGGGACAGCACAGGGCGCTCAGTGAGACTCGCACACACTGGTGGTGGTGTGGCGTGGGAGTGCCTCTGCACAGTCTCGCCCGTTTATTTATCGTCCGTGGTCATGTGACCACGGGCACAACCAAATGGCCAGTGGGGCCGGGGTGCTTATGAAAAACACCCCTACAATGCCTACCAATATGGATGACATGTGACTCCTATACCTTGTAGTCATCATTGTCTTAGTTAACATTTCCTATACATTGATTTGATGTGCTCACTTGTATAATTCATTCTCTGTGTTTAACATGCTTGTGAGTTGAAGCGCTCTGACAGTCTATTCTGGGATGAGAGGTGCTATAAAATAAATAAATATGACTGAGAGGCTAAGGAGAGATGAGGGGCACGATTGGAGGCCGGTAGAGAGGCAAGCTGCGAAGATCCTTGGACGGGCGCCACCATATTGTCGCACAGGGCACCACCAGGCAGGGGCTACAGCCGGCCCTGGAACCACTGGCATTGTTGATATTCATTAAAATAAAGCGTGTAGCGTGGAAAGAAAGCAGCTCATGTTTAACCTCGTGCCAGAATACCCCCGTAAAAATCTGGTTGGAATCAGAAAGCATGCACAGCAGGCTCTCTGGGCGAGAGTCCCTATGTGTCCCTGGTGTTCTTCGGGCACCGCCAAGGATGTGTCGTATAAACTCACAGAGAGCGCCAGTCGGCCCAGGGTTCTGTTTGAAACGGTTTAGCGCAAAGGCATAACTCAGGCGAGCAAGCGAGACGACCAACAAATTGAAATTCTCCACCTTTGCAGCCTACAGGTGTTGTGCAGCAGTTACAGATGTATAAATCATGCTTGGCCCGCTGCACCGTGGGTTGGTGGAGGAGCGCGGGTGGCGTTCAAGGGCCCAGTCAGAAACACTTCAGCAGAAATGAATGCATGACTTAAAACTCAGGGACATTCTACCTGCGGCTTTGATAAAATATTTACCTATGTTCTCCGGAGGGCTACGTCTATTTGTGGTCACGAAAAACACGTGGTCCAGTCTATTAGAAAAAAAGAGAGCGCTGTGATAGGCCAAAGGTTCGAAAAAGCTTGCAGAGCTTGAGTGAAAGTCACCGGGGCACTCGCCCACATATAAAGCCCACGTATCAATGAACGAAAGGGCTGGGAAGAGTCGGAGAAATGTAAGGTTTTCCAATTGGACCCTGTCAGAGCTGACTCACGAGGTCATCTTTGAAAGGCTGACAGCCCTAGGGAATAGACCATCAAGTTAGACTGTCATTATTCTTAAATATAGCAGCTAAAAACGAGATATTTATACTATGATATGGTCGAGACCAGTGCAGTGGTTGAAGTGCATAAAAAGGTATGGGAACTATGATCCTGAGTGCAACTTGCAAGAGTCACTGTGTGTGTGTGGGGGGGGGGGGCAGAGAAGTGGCTAAAAAGGGCACAATGACTTGTAACTATTTTGCTGGCCTTTCACCTTCAGGTAAATACATATAAATTGTAACACACACACTTTAAATTAAATATAAATGCAAACTAAAATAATCAGTGGGAAATGCACTCTTCTACCCTATGAAAGCCTCACTTACCAGCAGTCACTGCCGTGAGGGGAACGGCTCTGCCCCAGCCTTTCTTTTCCTTTTGCCAGCCGTGAGGGGAACGGCTTTCCTTCAGTCTTCTCTCTCCTCTTGCCAGCCGTGAGGGGAACGGTGCTAGCGGACTACACATCCCAGCAGGCGCAGGGAAAGACGCCCGCTGTTATCGTCATCGCGGCGCCAGGAGGCGCAATAAGTTGAGGCCCGGCCCCCCGCAGCGCGGGACACGCTCACTTACCAGCAGTCACTGCTGTGAGGGGAACGGCTCTGCCCCAGCCTTTCTTTTCCTTTGCCAGCCGTGAGGGGAACGGCTTTCCTTCAGTCTTCTCTCTCCTCTTGCCAGCCGTGAGGGGAACGGCGCTAGCGGACTACACATCCCAGCAGGCGCAGGGAAAGACGCCCGCTGTTATCGTCATCGCGGCGCCAGGAGGCGCAATAAGTTGAGGCCCGGCCGCCCGCAGCGCGGGACGCGCTCACTTACCAGCAGTCACTGCCGTGAGGGGAACGGCTCTGCCCCAGCCTTTCTTTTCCTTTTGCCAGCCGTGAGGGGAACGGCTTTCCTTCAGTCTTCTCTCTCCTCTTGCCAGCCGTGAGGGGAACGGCGCTAGTGGGCTACACATCCCAGCAGGCGCAGGGAAAGACGCCCGCTGTTATCGTCATCGCGGCGCCAGGAGGCGCAATAAGTTTAGGCCCGGCCCCCCGCAGCGCGGGACGCGCTCACTTACCAGCAGTCACTGCCGTGAGGGGAACGGCTCTTCCCCAGCCTTTCTTTTCCTTTTGCCAGCCGTGAGGGGAACGGCTTTCCTTCAGTCTTCTCTCTCCTCTTGCTAGCCATGAGGGGAACGGCGCTAGTGGACTACACATCCCAGCAGGCGCAGGGAAAGACGCCCGCTGTTATCGTCATCGCGGCGCCAGGAGGCGCAATAAGTTGAGGCCCGGCCCCCCTCAGCGCGGGACGCGCGCGGGCAGCGCGCGGGACGCGCGCGGGCAGCGCGCGGGCGAAGCCCGGGCCAAGGGCGGGCCCGTCCTTGCCCGTCAGTGTCCGATTGAGGCCGGGCTGGGCCATTTCTCTTTCGTCGGTGGCATTGAACCAGGTGAGCACTGCCCCCTGATCACCTGTATCCCAGCTGCTTAAATTTTAAATATGGGGAAGAGAACTGATACAATACCCTCCCGCCCAGTTATCACAAGTATAGACAGTATGCTGGAAAGGGCGGTGAATATAGTCTCTAATGAGATTGATTTAACAGAGAGGAGACTATCCCTTGGCATTGAGGCATTGCATGATGGTCCTATGTTAGGGCCTGAATTGGCTGATACAGTTGGCTCTCTCCTGCCCAGTAGTGCTCGGAATGTTCATCCGATGAGCTTACCAACTTCCACCACCGGTCCTATGTCTGGACATGAAGCAATTTTGACACAGAGCCCAAAGGCTATCAGTACTACTACTGATCAGGATTCCCCCTTGACTAGTGCTATAGAGTGTGCGGGTGCAAAGAGGAAGAGGAAAACAGTAAAGCCCGCCCCTTTGAAGAGAAAACAACCACCTCGCACCGGTTTCACTCGTTCTGTTATGAGCACTTGGCTACATAAACCTTCACAGACTCAGTCCCTGAATTCTGAATCTGTTGTCTCCCCTTACTATGAAGAACTAAGGAACTCTGTTGGCACTCAGACGAGTATTATATTGCCCTCTCCTCCATATAACGGCTTGGGAGAGACCTTTATTGATACTGTTATTAATAGCATTTTTGGGCAAATTAAAGGTCTGATTGATTCCAATTTCTGTGCTTTGTGGAAACGGCTTGATAGGCTGGATACTTTGTCAAATAAATTATGCTCCCAACTCAAGAATGTTAAACCTGCTCTAGTAGAGGGGGTGGAATCAAGGCTGATATTGGCTGACACTGTCCCTCAGTTACATGTCCCTGCTCCTCTAGCCTCACTGTTACTACCACCTGGGACATGTCCCACTTGTGAGAAGGTAAAAGAGTGCCTCATAGCAAAGGATATTGTTACACCAGGGAATATATCTAACACTGTAGGATTAAATATTTTGCCAGTTACAACTTTACACACACAACCTGGATTTTAGTAGCACTATGTGTGCCACTACAGAGAGATCTAACACAAGGGATCTTAATATACATGGGGGACCTTATCTCAAGTAAACAATATAGATACTCAAGCCAGTAAAGATATATTGAACCTTCCACCTGCATCCTGCCCATTTGTCTGCGTACTTGCAGGTGTACCTCCACTTAAGAAAAATCAAATCGAGACATGGTACCAACTTCGCAATAAGTGCGTTGATTGGTTATCCAAACATAAGGGGTATAAGGTGGCTGATGCAAATAATATTATCATGGTACGAAGGATAAGCTGGGTTGGGCCCTCTGTTAAAAATATCGAGGGGGACTGTATTGTCGTTAATTTTCGTAACCCTGGATTGGTGAAATCCCTATTAAAGGTTCAGGAAGATACAGGTATGGGGCCCAGCAATATCTTTTTGCTCCCATTGGGATACTTCTATAAACCAATTTTTAGCTCACAAATGAATGCTGGTGCTTCTCTATCGAGGCATAATAGGTTTTTGACTCTGTCCTCTTTAGACACTCAAGATTGACTTGTACCCGCCCAGCTACCTATTGAAGCTAATAGTTCAATTGATGAATGCCCTTTGGTAGGACACTCAAATCCAACTAGGTCTGGCATCAACTCTAAACTGAGTATACTTAGTTGGAATGTCGCCGGTCTGGCATCTAAAATGAATTTACCAGACTGGATTGAAATAGTTGAAAATCAGGACATTATAATGATGCAAGAAACCTGGGCCACTCAGGATTTCTACTTAGAAGGGTTCCAGTGTTTTAATAATGTTGTCCCGGTCCCCAAGGTAGGGCGACCATCTGGTGGGCTTTCGATTTGGGTGAACATTCTAACGGGTGGCAATGTGAATGTTTTAGATACAAGAAATGATAACATACAGGCTTTGATTTTTACGAGGGTATTTCCATATGTTTAATTAACTTTTATAACAATGATTTTTACTCGGTGCCAAATATCATGTTTAATAATTTGTTTAATTTTATTTTAACTCTACAAAACCTTAAGGTTTTTACTAATGTTGTCGGCATTTGTGTGGGGGAGATTTTAATGCAAGGATTCCAATGAGTAATAACATACCAATATTTCCGACCACTTGTTTGTCTCGGTGTACGAGGGTATAAAACTATTAGATTATTTATGCAATTATAATCTAATTAATACTATGGATATTGCTGCTATCCCCGATAAAGATAATCGTATTGAACCAACATATAGAGGCAGGGGTTGTGCCTCCACTATTGATTATGTTTTTATCTCTTCAATCTTAGAAGATAGTTTGCTAAGTGCAGAGGTTATACCGACCCATCATGGAGACCACAACCCCATTAAAATATTATTGGAAATTGCCCCCAAATCTGTAAACAACAAGGAGTGTGGTGCTAGGAATCTGTTACCCTCTACAGATAATTTGAGATTAGTCTGGCGAGGAATTGATATCAACAAGTTATTTGATAATATGTTAACTGCTTTCTCGCCACTTGTCGATACCTGCCTGTCATTTAAGGATCATAATCCCGATGTGATTGGTGCATTCACTCAATTGTGTGTGGGCACAAAATGGTTGTTGTCAAGGCCTATTACGAAAGTTAGAACGGGACCGAGATGGTTTAATAAAGACTGCTCCTTAGCAAATAGAAAGCTTCGCAAGGCACTGTCAATGACCCCTAGAGATCGGGTACTCGTTAAAACCTTGAGGCTCCATTATAAGACAGTAACTACACAAAGGAAAGATGAAATCCTAAAAAATCACTGGGAGAGCTTAGCATGCAGTGCATCCTTAAAAAAGGGAAATGGTTTTTGGGCGGCAGTTAAAAACATTAGGACATCCCCTAACTGCTATTAGTTGTAATATAACCAGCGACTTATGGGTGGCCCATTTCTCTAAAATCTACTCGGCCCCAATTGGTACAGAGGACTTATATGAATATTATGCGCCTACCCCAATAGATATAACTCTGTTGGAAGTGGAGGATGCAATCCAACAAAGTTTGGGTAACAAAGCGCCGGGCCCTGATGGGCTGCCCATCGATCTTATTAAAAATAACCCAGATTTTTGGGCACCCCTTTTATTGAACGTTTTAATAATTTAACCTATGATACAATCCCGAGCACGTGGTCCATGAGTATTATTGTACCGATTTTTAAAAAGGGCGATCGTTCTAACCCCAGTTGCTACAGACCTATTTCCCTCATCGACAATACCTTGAAAATCCTGGGAAGGATTCTCTATAATAAGATAAGGTCATGGGCTGAGGGTGACAATATTTTAAGGCAGTGTCAACTGGGGTTTAGAAGTAAAGTAGGCACAGTAGAACAGTGTCTGAACTTAAATTTGATTATTGGCAAGTATACTGTTGCAAAAAATCTCCCATATATCTCGCCTTCATGGACCTCACCTCTGCGTTTGACCTCGTTAATAGGTCACGCTTATGGTCTATTCTTTTAAAACAAGGCTTGGATGAAGTTTTAGTTCATTTTTTAGCATATTTGCACAGAGATTTGCATGCGCGAGTGAGGATTAGTCAGGATGGGGATGTATCAAGTGATATTAAAATTGATAGAGGTGTCAGACAGGAGTGCGTTCTGGCACCCCTTCTTTTATTTTATACATTAATGATTTGCATGACTCACTAGTAAGACTTACCCACGACGTACCGAGTATAAATGGCAATACACTGCCTGCACTATTGTATGCCGATGATGCGGTTTTAATGGCACGCACCCCAAATGCTTTACGCATTTTAGTACGAGGTTTTGTAGATTTTATGGCTGTTTTAGATTTGAGGACTAACTTTAAAAATCATTTTTAATGGCATGCGGTCCTAAAAAGCGCCCCATTAATAAAATTATTGTTGACTCAGAAAGTTTACAAAGCACTTGCACTTTTTCTTATCTTGGGTTACTTTACGCTACAAATGGCTCATGGTCTGAACATGTGGCATACAGCAGAAGTAAACTGTCAAGAAGCATTAATACACTTCTGGGATTACCCCAACCCAAAAGGTCTGAAACCGTTCTAGCTTTTAAGAAAATTTTTAAACTACAGTGTGCTCCCATTGCAACCTATGGAGCAGAAATCTGGGGCTTTACCAAATGTAGTAGTATCCAATCCGAAGAAAATAGACTATGTAGAAAACTCTTGGGAGCACCGATTTCTTCATCGGTATATGTGTGCCACAAAGAACTGAACTTGCCCTACATCGAAGATTACATTAGGGCTCGTCCGGCACTGTTCTGGGTTGCAATTTGGAAAACACTGCGGCAACCCTCACTAGAGATATAATAACGGATTGCCTTAGATGTGAGAGGGGCGGGGATATACCATGGCTCGCTGCTGTAAAAGAGAGCCTAAAAGGCGTAAATTATTTACGCATCTTTTAAATCCGATTCAATCCGAGCTAATTAATAAAAAGCAATACAAGAGGCATTGTACAAAAAATATAGCGATGAAAGGCACTGGAGAGAGACCAAGAAAACCTCAGTTGTAAGGTATATGTCCATAGAGAATTGTTCTTATTTGCCTGCTAGATATCTTTTAAAACCCTTAGGATATTGGGAAAGAGGGTTGTTATTTCGTTTACGAGCAGGCACTATGAAATATTTATTATGCTTCCCCTTGGGCTACAATACTGATCTTGATGCATCGCCTTGTCCATGTAATGCAAACAGTAATCAAACAATGTTGCACTTTTTATTCTTTTGCGGTTTTTATTTTAAATTTGCAAAAGGATTTTTGATACCTTTTTTAAATCACGTGCTATTTCCGACTTCAGGATAGCCTACACGGAAGTGCTTAAATTGGCGGATGATGAATTAATTTTCCGTGTCGGATCATTCCTGAAGTCGGCCGTACGGTCACGTAGAACTATGTGTGCCCAATGAAGGTCGTTAGAAATTTATTTTATTGTATTGTTATTAAAACTCCACCCTTGATTGTTAATTGTTAATATATGATATATTATGTTATTTATGATCCATTTTAGTCATTGCTATAAAAGTATTGTATCTTTTGTCTTGAATATGTTGCCATCTATGAAATGTTTTTATTGTGCTTTTATGGATATTTTTTATATTCGAATAAAGATATTTTGATTGATTGATTGATTAATTGAAAGCCTAGTTGGTTAACATAATTACTGCAGATGTCTATATGTGTAACCAGACAGTCGCAGAACTGAGTCCTAGTTTGCCTAGTGGGGAATAGTGACGTGTATTTATAGTGCTACAAGGTGCTAGGCTGCGACTGAAGGCACTGTGGATATGCATGTCGATAATTTAAATTTGTCCTACAAACTATAAGGTAGGATGTTGAAAATTTAAAAAAGAGATTTAGTGTTTAAGGTAAAACAAGTGCCTTCAAAAACGATATATTTTTATTAATATTATTTAATTAATATGCAGTCAGACTGTGCCTATTGCAAAGCTTTTTTGGTAGTTTCCATTGGAAATACACACTCCATAACCCAGATGCTAACGCTCTCACATTACCCCTCAAAAAATACATCTTTGTCACCATGAAGTTTCAAATCGCCCCCATCAATTAAAGCAATTTACTGGCTCCCAAGCAGCCTTTAGATTTGCTGATTAACTAACTGCACACATTTTCATTTCTTTGAGGTAACAGGCACCCAGTGAGAAAGTTTGTTTCTTTTTTCCCCATCTGCCTCTCTCTTGGCTTCACAGTACAGGAGACCCCCTCCTTTCCCTTTCAGTGAGAGGAACCAGAAGGTCGGCATTAACTGTTCAGGGACAACAAAACTTATCCCAGCGGATCTCTCTTCCATTTCTTCCACCAACTTATGGCTGTACAGGACCATAAATGTTAACAAAATATCTCAGGATGGACAACCAGTGAAGTAACCAGCTAAGTGGACTATGATGATAAAAAGATACCATAAAAGGACCTGTGCAGCTGCTCAAAACTGCCAATTTACTGAAAACCATAAACGGTACGCCTCTCTCTCACACTCTTTCATCCATCACATTGCTAAGAGCTGCGTCCCATTACATGATAACTGCACCTCAGTGGTCATCAATAACAACTTGGAAACACTTCCCTCATAGTGTCAAAACAAATACAACACACTTCCGAAAACATACCCTACATAGTGTAGCGAGCTACCCATGAGGCAAGTGCTTCAGTGCCCCACATAGGAGTAGTAAGTGCTATGTAAATGTTGCAATACAACGCAACACAGGGATGGTTTTTATTTTTTTTTTAAAGTACTAGAACTGTTTTGGTAAAAAAAATTAAAAAATTGGAAAGTTGTTCCCGTTAGATCCTGCCTAAATCAACCACTGAACTAGTGCTAGTATGTTGATCCTACATAAAGTAATGGATAAGTCATTGCAGTGATAGAGAGTAGGGCTTAAAGGCAGGGGTCTAGCTATCAATGGTCCAGCACTTGAAGTGGCACCAGGGTCGATGGGTGTGAGGGGCACACTAAACCTCAATTAAATGGCTATTTTTCTTGCTTGCATTAGCGCTCATGACACTGTTGCTACACCACTGCTTAAAACCAATCAGGCTCACCCTGTGGACCTCGTACCCACCTCTACAACTCTATGGATCCTCCTCACTTCCTTTTTAACCTGGGATCATTTCCAGACCATCTCTTTCCAAAGGGACAGACCCCACACAGTGCTGAACATCACCCCCCTGATGTTCACCCCTCCCAGCCTGCAACTGCTAACTGACTCATATTCCACTCATTTGTCCAATTTCAAACCCACAGAGGTCCCAAAGGAAGCCAAAGACTTCCCACACACTCTAGAACTACCTCCAGGTCATCACGGACAGTTTCAAATACTGGACTTCTGTGTGATGGTCTCATGAATCCTGGGTGTTGTAGTCTTCTTTTGCTTTTATTGCAGTAATTAGACTAACACAAAAGAGAACCAGCGATATGAAGGTGAACAGTTCAGGACTGGAGATGTTGCCTGTAATGATCTGGAGGGAGGTGGTCAACCTAATGTAGGAGGGGGGGAAGTTACTCATGAGCAAATCTTTACAAATGTGTTGTCTACGCAATATCAAATTGCTCCAACTATAGCTATCATATCATATGCTTCAGCTAGGTCAAGACACTTAATGCAATTTGCTGGTCACATAGTTGAACGACACATCAAAACATCCAGCGTGTCATATTTACTGGATGTTCTAAAATGATATCCAACCTACTTTACGTATGACAAGACATGCAGGCGTTGATTTCCTCTTATAATGTGGTTTACACCTGAATGACATTTTCGGAGTGAGTCCCAATTCAATTTATGTTTTCTCTAACATTTTTGAATTAGCCATTTTCCTTGTAATATGATTCTGACAACTATATTTTATCAGCTACCCCTAGAGGCACATATTACATCATTGGCATAATTACATTTCAACCTGTTAATATTTTACATGTCTATGTCTGACATACGTGCCATTATTGGATTTACTCAACTTTAAATGATCTTACTGAAGAATGTTAACGTTATATAGGTTAAGTAGAATGAAACAAATGTGTAATCTTGAAATGGGAACAAGAACTTTCTTGCAATTTTCTTCATTTGTATATGTGCTAGACTTTCTCCCAAGTCTAAAATAGTTCATTGTACGTGCGCAAATAACTAATGCGCTGCTATTTATCTGTATTTCTATCAAAAGAGAAATGTTCACCTATTTTTCTTTCAAAGGAGAAATAAGTGCATAAGTTAATTGGGTATTAGCATAAATTATTTCCATATGTGAGGGAGTCAAATTCATCATTGTATATTTATGTAATTGAATTTTAGGTTCATATTTTCACTTTATTTGGAATGACTAAATGACCCGTGTCCCCCACGGTTCATTATGTGGGTGATCGTGTATTTTACATAGCGGTAGTGTTCTTTCAAAGACGTTTTTATTTAAATAACCCACTGCCCTCCCTTAATTTTTCATTGATGACTAAAAGTTAATATATATGTACATATATGTGCTGTAACGTGTGTGGATCAAATTCAGCATGCAACAATATAGTAATAAAAACATTAGTTTTAACAAAGCCAGTTATTTCGTGCTCAGCGCAGCTTTATAAATAATTAATTAGTTTTTCCTAATTTGTTGGTAGTCCCTTTGCTAATCTGTAAGCCCTGCTCAGTCGACAGTGTTTAATTTGTAAAAAAAAAAAAAAGGCAGGAGTGCAAGGGCTAAATGTTTTTCTCAGGAGCCAATTAGCAGTGCTCTCGAATACTAGGGTTGGTGAATACTAAGGCGTCCACCTCAAACCTCTTTCTTCCACAGCCCTTCAATCCCTACCTCTTTATCTCATTCTTGCAGGATCTTTTCATCCATGCTTTCTCTATTGGTCACTGCTACTTATACTTCTCTGTGTCCTTCCTTCTCCCTTTTCTGCCTTTCTCTGTATTGCACTGGATCAAAGTCTGAATTTTTTTTTGTTTAAATCGTTTTTATTAACCTTTTCGTTTGTTTTTGCATATTTATCAATAAAGCATACCGTCAGAGCAGCACTCATATAACAAGTGGAAAAGGAGAAAATCAATTGCCAGTGGCAAGGCACACTTTGACTAATAGCAACATGACAATGAAAATACAGGGTGCATTAATTACATCAAAGCGTGTGGCAATATCTCAGGAAAGACAGAGTGGTGCTGACAAATCACTACATCAGGTAGTATGTGAGCAGTGCAGAAGCAGTGCAGTTCAAACGTAACCGGGGACATAGGGCACAACAAAATGAGGACAACGAAAGCGAAGGAAGGGTAGGGAAGAGTCGCACAAGGCCTGCCGCCACATCTAAATTCGCTGGGGGACCTCAAACACCTCCAAGACTCTGTGGCAGCGGAGTTCTGAGGCAGAGGGGCAGTGGCAGCCCGGGTGTCGGTGTTAGTCCGCATTCACGTTAGTGGGGGAGGTACCCTCAGTGATAATCCTCTGTGATGCAGCTGGGGACCCCGTGTCCGTGTCTGCCCCCGAAAGTTTGGAGACCATCGCATCCCATTGAGTTGCCAGGGGGAACATACGAATGCCAAGCAGGTCTTCTCTGCGTAGCACCGCACCCTCCGCCCTCGACAGTTGAGCAGGGATCGGCGCCAAGCAAGAGGGTGGGGTGACTGGGGGGATTTCCACTGCTTGGTGATCAGGCGCTTGGCTGTTATTAGGCCTAGGTCTAGAAACCGTGTGGCAGCTCTATATTTCTTGTTCCTGCTGAAGAGGTGCAATACATGGGCTTCCCAGGTCGGGGGAATGGTGCGGGAGGTGCAACTTATGAGGGTAGTTGTCACTGTGTTCCAATAGTCAGTCAGGACTGGGCTACCCCAAAGCATATGTAACAAGTCGGCATCTAATTGCCGGCAGCGGGGACAAGCCGCATCTATGCGGAGGAAGTACCTGTTGATTCGGGCTGGGATAAGGTAGGCCTGATGCAGTATGAAAAATTGTATCTGCCGAAATCGTTGATTCCGGGGGATGCGGGTCGGACCGCCACGGGCAGCCATCCATTCCCTATCTGTAAACGCCCTACCCAGGGCCTCCTCCCAATGAAGTCGAAGTCGAGTGAGATCTGCTTCCGTGTGTTGTCGAAGTGAAGATGCGAACCAGCGCGTAAGATGCCTCCCTCTCCCCATCACGTGAAGGTACTGCAAAGTGTGGTGTATGGGAGGTTCCTGGGCAAGCGCACCCCATTTGGACGCTAGCGAAGCTATGAGTGTTCTGTGTAATAGGAACTGCCCAGGATGTAGATTCTCCCCTGCTATGAGTTCCTGGAATGGAATAAGTGCGCCGTCTTGAAAAAGGTCCCCCACTTCTTGTACCCCTCCGAGGCCCAGTGATGTAACTCCGCTGCCGTCGTGTAGGTGTCCCCCGTGGAGTTCCCAATAGTGGGATGGCGGGTGCGTATGGGATGGTGGTTCTGGTGAGGAAAAGGCACCTACGGAAGCATTTGTGCGCTACAGTGAGGAGAAAAGTATCTGGGGGTCTAAGTGTGGAGCAAGGATGGAAAATCTGGAGAAGGGTTTTCAGCGGTAGCGGAGGCTGCAGAGAGGCCGTGTCTAGCAGATAACGAGAGGACATCCACCTGGCGATCCATTGCAGCTGGGAGGCCAGGTAGTAATATTCAAAATTGGGTACCGCAAGGCCGCCCAGCTCAGTAGGCAGATAAAGCTTTCCCGTTGATACCCTGTGGCGCGAAGTCCCCCATATGAAATCTCGCACTACTCTTTCCCACTGTTTGAAGAAGGGGGGGAGATGATGAGGGGTAGAGTGGCAAAGTAATATAGGAGGCGGGGAAGAACCACCATTTTAACCAGGGCGATTCTACCAGAGATCGCCAATGGGAGAGTTTTCCAGAAACCCATCTGAGATCGAATCGCCGTGGCAGCTCGGACAACGTTCCCGTCAAAGAGGTCAGCTTTGGTGCGATAAACTCGGACTAATAAGTAACGAAAAGGGTCAGTGCACCAGGCCACAGGTGTCCCCCCGAGCGTGTAGCCTGGATCAGGAGTATCCCCTAGGAACGGGAGAGTATGGACTTTGTCGGGTTGACTCGCAGTCCCGAGGCTCGCGCAAAAAGGCTAAGGGCTCGATCAAGGGAAGAGGGAATATCATGAAGGTCCCTAGTGTATATTAACAGGTCATCTGCGTAGAGCGAAATGGTGTGTATGCCATCGCCTAGTGCAATCCCCATATCAACGTGCGTGCAGATATGAGCCGCCAGCGGCTCCAACGCAAGCGCAAATAGTAGAGGGGACAACGGCATCCCTGCCGGGTCCCACGCCATACCCGAATCGGATCCGAAATATATGGGCCCGTCCGAACCCGAACCGACGGATTACAATATAACAGTTGCACTAAGCTGAGGAAGTAGGGGCCAACTCCAAAACGAACCAGGGCAGCAAATAGGAAGTTCCAGGCCAGCGAGTCGAAGGCCTTCTCAAGGTCTAATACCATGCAACCGGAGCACGGCCAGGCAATCGGGCATATTCCGCCATCCGAAAGTAGCGGCGTAGGTTCAGGGCCGTGCTACGCTGTGGAACAAAGCCATTCTGATCAGAGTGTACCAGATCAGGGACTATCGGAGCTAGCCGGTTGGCCAAGACCGTTGCCAGGATCTTATAATCCGAATTCAATATAGCAATCGGCCGGTAGGAGCCAGGAGACGTGGGGTCCTTACCAGGTTTCAACAAAGACACCACATTAGCGGTACGCATGGTTGGGGGCAGAGTCCCTTCCGAGATTGCCTCCAGAAATACCGAGTGTAGTTGCGGTACCAAATGTTCCGCGTAGGTTTTGAATCACTCTGTTAGGAGACCATCCGGCCCTGGAGTTTTACCCGAGGACAAGGAACATAATGCGTCTCGTATTTCGTCCTCAGTCATAGGAGAGTCCAGCTCCAGGGACTGATCCATCATCAGAGTGGGTAACTCCACTGTGTCCAGGAAGGATCCCACGTCGTGGGCGTTACCTGTCAGGAGGGTGTCATACAGGCGAGTGTAGTGCTCAGTCATCAGTGTGTGAATGTCTCCCTGGGTGCTGCGCTCTCGACCAAGGTCGTCAAGTAAGAAATGTATGGGGCGCTGGGGATGTTCCTGTCTAATCAAATAGGCCAGTAGTCTCCCGGCTTTGTCCGCGGTCGAGTGGGAGCGGATCGAGTGCGCCAAATAGTTTGGCAGCGCAGGCGGTCCAGAAGTGTCTCCCGTTCAGTATGGGCAGCATCGAGACGCTGTTGTCGCGCCGGGTTGGTGACAACCTGCGACTCGAGTAAGAGTAACGGTCCCTCAATGTGGGTCAGTGAGGTGTCCAACTGTCTGCGAATACTCCAATTCTGTTCCAGACAATGACCCCTAACCACCACCTTAAAGGCCTCCCATTCAGTGAGGACCGAGTCCGTGGAACCGGTATTAAGTGCAAAATAGCTAGCTATTGCTGACTCCAGCGAGCTTCGGAAGAGGGAGTCCTCCAGAGCTGCGGTCTGCAGGCGCCAGGTCGGAACCGGAGGGGGTGCACCTCCCAGGCCAGGTGCATCAACAAGGGGTTATGATCAGAGTGTGTCCGACCAAGATAATCAGTCGTTTGTATCAAGGGGAGAAGGGCTGAGGATGCGAGTATATGGTCGAGGCGCACATGTAGCTTATGGACTGGGGAATAGAAGGAGTATACTCTGGAGCGAGGATGACGTTCCCGCCAAACATCTGAAAGAGCCCAGGTACCTAGCCATGCGTTTAAAAGGCGAGCATTGGAGGAAGCTGTAGTACTAGTGAGGGGGGGAAAGGAGCGGTCAAGGGAGACATCGAGCACTGCATTAAAATCCCCACCCAGGAGCCACGGGACGTCCCTCCATCGGTGCAATATCTCTGAGCGATCACTCAGAAAGGTGCCCTGGGCAACATTGGGGGCATATAAGGAACCCAGTAAAATCGGTTGGCCGTTCAGTCTGCCGCTTTTCAGGACATACCGCCCCATTGGGTCTGTCAGGACTTCCTTTTCGTCCCACGGGACCCCTGCCTTAACCCATATCATCACCCCTCTAGCCATGGACGAGTAGTTGGTGCTGTATATTTGGCCACGCCAACGTCGGCGTAAGCGGGTGGCTTCAATGGCTGTCAGGTGTGTCTCCTGTAGAAACGCTACACTCGTCTTGTGACGCTGCAAATAGGCATAAATGGTGTAGCGCTTAGAAGGTGTCTGGATGCCCTTGACATTCCAAGTTAGGACGTTAAGGTCAGTCATCGAGGCAATCAAGGTGAGTGTGCCCAGCTCGGATGCTGTGGGGCCCTCTGTGTGGAGGACTCCCTTGGACGGGAAGGACGGAGAGGCGGCATGTCTGTAGGGGTGGCGACTCGTACAGGGGGAGAAAAATAAGAAGGCAGGGCAGTAGGAAACCTTGCAACAGGAAGAGAGCGGAACCCCAATGTGAGGAACTGCCCAAACAATCATGCCAAGTCATGGCTACGGAACTACCGTCGTTGTATGACTTCGGGGGGAAATTAGACCAGCGAGCGAGAGGAAATGTAGAGACCGTCCCCTTCAATTACCTCAAGAGAGCAGGAGATAGAGCATCACAGAAGTATAAGAAGAAACATGCCCTGAAGTACTATGGTGTTCTAACATGCATATAATTTAACATCAAATAATGCCATCTGCAGTTTGTGGGGTGACACCCCGGAGCGGGGGAAAATCCGCATCTAAGGACCATTCTGGCGTGGATTCGGGGGCTCCGGACTTGGGTGGAGAGGCAGCAGAGTCGACCAGTGATGGAGATCTGGAGGGCCGGAGGACCGCCATTGCCCGCAGGGCCCCTTGATGCTCCAATCTGATTTGGTCAGGACTGGGGATGGTCACTGTATGTCCCACGCTCTTGGCTTTTCCCCCCCTGCGTCTACCCCCGCGGGGGCGTTCACGAGGTCGGGATTCATCGGATGATTTGGGTGCCATCGCCAACCCCTGTTCCTCGAGCCAGTCCCATGTACACTGGATCAAAGTCTGATGATGAAAAATAAGTAAGTTATTCCCTTTATCCTTCATCCTCGGTCGCCCCCTACTTGATGGACTCAGGTTGTGCAGATTGATCCTGCTTCTGTGATTCAATCAATCAATCAATCACGGCATTTATAGAGCGCGCTACTCACCCGGGAGGGTCTCAAGGCGCTGGGGGAGGGGGTAAGTTACTGCTCGAACAGCCAGGTCTTGAGCTGCTTCCTGAAGGAGAGATGGTCCTGGGTTCGCCGAAGGTGAGTGGGGAGGGAGTTCCAGGTCTTGGCTGCCAGGTAGGAGAAGGATCTTCCTCCGGAGGTGGTTCTGCGGATGCGTGGTACGGTGGCGAGGGCGTGGCTGGTTGATCGTAGCTGGCGTGTGGGCGTGTAGAAGGTCACGCGGTCGTTGAGGTACTTTGGGCCCAGGTCGTGGAGGGCCTTGTGTGCGTGGGTGAGGAGTCTGAACGTGATTCTCTTGCTGACGGGGAGCCAGTGCAGGTCTTTCAGGTGTCCGGTGATGTGGCTGTGTCGGGGGATGTCCAGGATGAGTCGTGCGGAGGCGTTCTGGATGCGCTGGAGTCTTTTTGAAGTTTGGCTGTGGTTCCGGCGTAGAGGGTGTTCCCATAGTCCAGTCGGCTGGTGACGAGTGCCTGGGTGACGGTCTTCCTGGTTTCAGTGGGGATCCATCTGAAGATCTTGCGGAGCATGCGCAGGGTGTTGAAGCATGAAGATGAGACGGCGTTGACTTGTCTGGTCATCGACAGGGAGGAGTCCAGGATGAAGCCCAGGTTGCGTGCGTGGTCCGTTGGCTTGGGCGCGGTGCCCAGGGCCGGGGGCCACCAGGAGTCGTCCCAGGCGGAGGGTGATGAGCCCAGGATGAGGACTTCCGTCTTGTCTGAGTTCAGTTTAAGGCGGCTGTTCCTCATCCAGTCGGCGACATCTCTCATCCCGTCGTGTAGGTTGGCTCTGGCGGTGGTGGGGTCGTTGGTGAGGGAGAGGATCAGCTGGGTGTCGTCGGCGTAGGAGATGATGTTGAGGTTGTGTTGGCGTGCGATGGCTGCGAGGGGGCTCATGTAGACGTTGAAGAGGGTTGGGCTGAGTGAAGATCCTTGTGGAACGCCGCAGATGACTTCGGTGGCTTCGGATCTGAACGGGGGAGGCGGACTCTCTGGGTTCTACCGGCGAGGAACGAGATGATCCATTCCAGTGCTTTCTCTCGGATTCCGATGTTGCTGAGGCGCTTCACTAGGGTGCGGTGGCAGACGGTGTCGAACGCCGCGGAGAGGTCCAAGAGGATGAGGGCAGCTGTTTCCCCGTTGTCGGTTAGGGTTCTGATGTCGTCGGTGGCTGCGATAAGGGCGGTCTCGGTGCTGTGGTTGGCCCGAAACCCGGACTGCGAGGGGTCGAGGGATCCATTCGTCTCGAGGAAGGCGGCAAGCTGTCTGTTGGCGGTCTTCTCGATGACTTTGGCCGGAAACGGAAGGAGCGAGATGGGACGGTAGTTCTTGAGGTCGGTGGGGTCCGCCGTTGGTTTCTTCAGGAGGGCGGTAAGCTCGGCGTGCTTCCAGCTCTCCGGGAAGGTGGCGGTGTGGAAGGAGGAGTTGATGATGTCCCGGAGATGGGGTGCGATGGTGGCGTCGGCTTTGTTGAAGACGTGGTGTGGGCAGGGGTCGGTTGGTGATCCGGAGTGGATGGAGTTCATCGTGCGGGTGGTGTCTTCGGTGCTGATCGGGGTCCAGTTGCAGAGGGTGGTGGTGGCGGGCGTTGGTTCGGCGGTAGGGTGCGTGGTTTGTGCGTCGAAGCTGTTATGTATGTCGGTGATCTTGCGGTGGAAGAACGCGGAGAGTGAGTTGCAGAGGTCTTGCGAGGGGTGATGTCGTTGTTTCCGGCGCTGGGGTTGGAGAACTCTTTGACGATGCTGAAAAGTTCCTTGCTGTCATGGGCGTTGTTGTCCAGTCGTTCTTTGAGTGCCGACTTCTTGGTGGCACGGATCAGCTGGTGGTGTTTGCGGGTGGCGTGTTTGAGGGCGGTCCTGTTGTCTGTGGTCTGGTCGAGTCGCCAGGTTTTCTCGAGAGTGCGGCAGTTCTTCTTGGATTCCTTGAGTTCGTTGGTGAACCAAGGGGTTTTCTTGCTTCCGGGTCTGCTGGGAGGGTTTTTAGTGGTGCGAGGTCGTCGGCGCAGGCGGTCAGCCACTTGGCGAGGTTGCTGGCTGCTTCGTTTGGGTCCGTTGTGTTGGTGGGTGTGTTCTGGCTGAGGGAGGCGGTGAGCTGCTCGGCGGTGATCTTGCTCCAGCTCCGGCGGGGAACCTGTTGCGGGTGGTGGTGGGTCGCAGTCTTTCTGAAGCTGAAGTGGACGCAGCTGTGGTCGGTCCAGTGGAGTCCGGTGGCGTGGCTGAAGGAGATGTGCTTGCTGGACGAGAAGACGGGGTCAAGCGTGTGGCCGGCGTAGTGGGTGGGCGTGTTCACCAGTTGCTTGAGTCCGAGGTTGGCGAGGTTGTCCAGCAGGGCGGTGGTGTTTCTGTCGTTGTTGTTCTCCAGGTGGAAGTTGAGGTCCCCTAGGAGGATGTAGTCGGCGGAGGGCATGGCGTGCGGGCTGATGAAGTCTGCGATGTCTTCGCTGAATAGTGTGCGTGGTCCCGGGGGTCTGTAGATGAGGGTGCCTCGGAGGGTGGTCTTGGGGTCAGTGTGTATCTGGAAGTGTAGGTGTTCGGCGGCGGTGAAGGTCTCGTCGGAGTTAGTCGAGATGCGGATGGTGCTCTTGTGTACGATGGCGATGCCTCCTCCCGTCTGGTTGACGCGGTCCCTCCGGGTGATCTTGTATCCGTCCGGGATGGCTATGGCGATGTCGGGCGCTGAGGAGGCGTTCATCCAGGTTTCGGTGAGGAAGGCGATGTCCGGTGCTGTTGCGTCGAGCAGGTCCCAGAGTTCCACGGCGTGCCTGTGGACGGAGCGGGTGTTCAGCAGGATGCATTTCAGGTGGTTGCTGCTGGTGCTCGACTTGGCGGAGGTGGTGCACGTCCGGGGGCAGGTGAATCGGCAGGTTTGGCAGGTGAAGGGTCCGTGGGTGCGTCTCGGTGAGGCTCGGTAGCAGGCAGGGTTCCGGCCGGCATTGAGTGCGGTGAGTGTGGCGGCGTCGTAGGTCCGTCGAGTGGTGTTGCATCGGTGGGATCCAGGGGTTCTGGCGCTGGGCGCGGTCCAGTCGCGGACGGGCGCAGACGGGCTTGCCTTAGGCGCGCCTTCGGCGCGCCAGCGCGCGCGGCGCGCAGCGGCCGCCATTTATGGGGAGGTGGGAGGGAGGAGCAGCTGGGAGGCGGGAGGCAGGGGCAGCGAATGGGCAGTCAGGGGGCGGGGCCGCAGGGGATGCAGCGGCGGGAATGGCGAGAGGTAGCGGGGGCACAGAAAGGAAAAGGGGAGACAAAATCACGGGCACAATGACAATGGGGCAGCGAGGGGCACAGAAGGAAAAAGGGGAGACAAAATCACGGGCACAACGACAATGGGGCAGCGAGGGGCACAGAAGGAAAAAGGGGAGACAAAATCACGGGCACAATGACAATGGGGCAGCGAGGGGCACAGAAGGAAAAAGGGGAGACAAAATCACGGGCACAACGACAATGGGGCAGCGAGGGGCACAGAAGGAAAAAGGGGAGACAAGCAGAAAATGCGGGCACCGGGGCCACAAGCGGAGGGCGATCTTACCTGCAGGAGCAGCGGGCAGACAACACAGGCGGAGCTGTGTGGTGGGGGAGCGACCTACCTGGCAAGGTCAAGGGTCGCTCTCCTCACCGCGCAGCGGCCGCCATTTATGGGGAGGTGGGAGGGAGGAGCAGCTGGGAGGCGGGAGGCAGGGGCAGCGAATGGGCAGTCAGGGGGCGGGGCCGCAGGGGATGCAGCGGCGGGAATGGCGAGAGGTAGCGGGGGCACAGAAAGGAAAAAGGGGAGACAAAATCACGGGCACAACGACAATGGGGCAGCGAGGGGCACAGAAGGAAAAAGGGGAGACAAAATCACGGGCACAACGACAATGGGGCAGCGAGGGGCACAGAAGGAAAAAGGGAGACAAAATCACGGACACAACGACAATGGGGCAGCGAGGGCACAGAAGGAAAAAGGGAGACAAAATCACGGGCACAACGACAATGGGGCAGCGAGGGGCACAGAAGGAAAAAGGGGAGACAAAATCACGGGCACAATGACAATGGGGCAGCGAGGGGCACAGAAGGAAAAAGGGGAGACAAAATCACGGGCACAACGACAATGGGGCAGCGAGGGGCACAGAAGGAAAAAGGGGAGACAAAATCACGGGCACAATGACAATGGGGCAGCGAGGGGCACAGAAGGAAAAAGGGAGACAAAATCACGGGCACAACGACAATGGGGCAGCGAGGGGCACAGAAGGAAAAAGGGGAGACAAGCAGAAAATGCGGGCACCGGGGCCACAAGCGGAGGGCGATCTTACCTGCAGGAGCAGCGGGCAGACAACACAGGCGGAGCTGTGTGGTGGGGAGCGACCTACCTGGCAAGGTCAAGGGTCGCTCTCCTCACCGCGCAGCGGCCGCCATTTATGGGGAGGTGGGAGGGAGGAGCAGCTGGGAGGCGGGAGGCAGGGGCAGCGAATGGGCAGTCAGGGGCGGGGCCGCAGGGATGCAGCGGCGGGAATGGCGAGAGGTAGCGGGGGGCACAGAAAGGAAAAAGGGAGACAAAATCACGGGCACAACGACAATGGGGCAGCGAGGGGCACAGAAGGAAAAAGGGAGACAAAATCACGGGCACAATGACAATGGGGCAGCGAGGGGCACAGAAGGAAAAAGGGGAGACAAAATCACGGGCACAACGACAATGGGGCAGCGAGGGGCACAGAAGGAAAAAGGGAGACAAAATCACGGGCACAATGACAATGGGGCAGCGAGGGGCACAGAAGGAAAAAGGGGAGACAAAATCACGGGCACAACGACAATGGGGCAGCGAGGGGCACAGAAGGAAAAAGGGGAGACAAGCAGAAAATGCGGGCACCGGGGCCACAAGCGGAGGGCGATCTTACCTGCAGGAGCAGCGGGCAGACAACACAGGCGGAGCTGTGTGGTGGGGGAGCGACCTACCTGGCAAGGTCAAGGGTCGCTCTCCTCACCGCGCAGCGGCCGCCATTTATGGGGAGGTGGGAGGGAGGAGCAGCTGGGAGGCGGGAGGCAGGGGCAGCGAATGGGCAGTCAGGGGCGGGGCCGCAGGGGATGCAGCGGCGGGAATGGCGAGAGGTAGCGGGGGCACAGAAAGGAAAAAGGGAGACAAAATCACGGGCACAACGACAATGGGGCAGCGAGGGGCACAGAAGGAAAAAGGGGAGACAAAATCACGGGCACAACGACAATGGGGCAGCGAGGGCACAGAAGGAAAAAGGGGAGACAAAATCACGGGCACAACGACAATGGGGCAGCGAGGGGCACAGAAGGAAAAAGGGGAGACAAAATCACGGGCACAACGACAATGGGGCAGCGAGGGGCACAGAAGGAAAAAGGGGAGACAAAATCACGGGCACAATGACAATGGGGCAGCGAGGGGCACAGAAGGAAAAAGGGGAGACAAAATCACGGGCACAACGACAATGGGGCAGCGAGGGGCACAGAAGGAAAAAGGGAGACAAAATCACGGGCACAATGACAATGGGGCAGCGAGGGGCACAGAAGGAAAAAGGGAGACAAAATCACGGGCACAACGACAATGGGGCAGCGAGGGGCACAGAAGGAAAAAGGGGAGACAAGCAGAAAATGCGGGCACCGGGGCCACAAGCGGAGGGCGATCTTACCTGCAGGAGCAGCGGGCAGACAACACAGGCGGAGCTGTGTGGTGGGGGAGCGACCTACCTGGCGATGGCTATCTGCCATTATTAAGGGAGCTGCTGCAGAAGATGGAGCTCTGAGTGAAGGGTGATGAGGTGACAATGACATCAATCAGGCTGCAGTTTTTACTTGCCATCTTCTTTGCACATCTTCAATAGGACCAGTGGTTTGCTCGTGAGGGAGTGTAAAGTGGCAGCAGCAATATGTTGTGATCCTAGCTGAACCTTGCATTTTATGTTATGTTAGGTTTATTTGTATGGCGCAAATGTAATCAGGGAAGGGCATTCTGGTGCCTAAGAGGGTGGTGCCAGTTGGTTTGGGGCCTTTTGGAGGAGGCAGGTTATCAGTTTCCTGTGGAACTCGAAGATGGAGCTGAAAGCTCTGATGTGGAAGGGGAGATCATTTCAGGTCTTGGAGGCAAGAAAGGAGAAGGCACAACCATCGGGTTTGGCTCTGCAGATGCAGGGGGCAAGGGCAAAGAGAAGGTTGGCTGAGCTTAGGGGTCTGGTTGCTGTGTGCAGTTGGTTATAAAGTGCTTTGTAGGTGTGCTTTATAGGTGAGGACATTGAAGAGGGCACATTTGTGGATAGGGATCCAGTGGAGGTCCTTGAGGTGTTTGGATATATGAGTGTGGTGACGGAGTTTATGGGTGAGTCTTGCTGCTACATTTTATATGATTTGAAGCCTCCTAGTGAGTAAAGAGGGATGCTAATGTAGAGGGTCTTGCTGTAGTCTAGTCTGCTGGTGACCAAAGGTTGCATGACAGACTTACACTTGTGTCCAGGAGGGAAACATCTGAAGACTTTGTTGAGAAACTTGAGTGTGTGAAAGTAGGTAGTGGTGACCAAATTGATTTGGTTGGTCACCATGAGTTGTTTGTCAATTACAATGACTAAGTTCCTGGCCAAGTTGGACATCCTAGGAGTCAGTCCTAGTTCAGAGGGCCCTCTGCAGAGGATCAGAGGGAGGTGTCTTTTCCAAATATGGCCACTACTTTTTTGTTGCTGTGGAGTTTTAAGCAGTTGGTCTTCAGCCGGTCCACTATATGAGACATGCAGTTTAAGAAGTTTGCTTAGGTGTTCGGGTGTCCTCTGAAAGTGACTGCATGAGCTGCTTGTTGTCAGTGTATGAGATGATGCTGAATTTGTGAGCATGGATGATGTCGGCTAGTGGGGTCATGTAGATGTTGAAGAGTGTGGGTTGAAGAGAGGAGCCTTGAAGCTGCCACAGATCAAGTTTGAGGCACAGGACATAAATGGAGTAAAACTGACTGTTTGGGTGCATCCACAGATAAAAGAGCTGAAATATCAAAGTGCCGGGCCACTGCCTTAGGTCAGATGGAGGCATTGGATGAGGATAGGGTGGGAGACAGTGTAAAACGCTGCCGATAGATTGAGCAGGATGTAAACCACGCTGCCCCCCTTGACCATGATGAGGCAATGTCATCGGTGGCAGCAATGAGGATAGTATCGGTGGTGTGGTTGTGTCTGAATACAGATTGAGGAGCGTCCAGGAGGTGGCTGGCATTGAGGTGGTCAGCCAGCCTAATGTTGATGGGTTTTTCTAGAACTGTAGTTGCGTAGGGGAGGAGGGAGATCAATCTGGCCAGTGTTCCAGGGTCTGGAGAAAGTTTCTTCTGGAGTCGAAGGATGTTGGCATGTTTCCAGGAGTCTGGGAAGGAGGTGGTGGAGAGAGAGGCATTAAGAATGTCTGTCAGAGATGCACAGAAGGGGTCCAATTCTTTGGTAAAGATGAAGTGAGGACATGGGCATGAAGGCACCCTCGAATGGATGGAGCACTTGGTGAAGATTGCTTTTGAGGTGTTGGAGCTGCTTAGTATCCATTCAGTAAAGCTGCCCACTTGGTGGTTCTGCGTCATTGGTGGTAGATCCTGAGGGATGATTTGTATGTGTCTCTGTCATTGCTAAGCAAACACAAGGAGATGATGGACGGAGCGCTGAAACTTTTCAGACACTCACCCCCAGTCACAGATCTGGGTTGAATCCATCATCGTTCTTTAGCTCACTCCACCACCCCAGTTCAGACATGGCCATATGCAAATCAGTCTGACCCTGTGCCTCATGGGAACAGTCCAGCCCGAACTGCCAAGCCATGTCTTCCCTGGACCGGAAACAATCATCCTAGGACCGGTTTATGGCATTCCAGCCGTCATCAGCCAGGCTTGCTTGAATCCAGTGGCAAAGTGAGCAAGGGACCCAGTCCTAGGATGCTTGTTTCCGGTCCAGGGAAGACATGGCTTGGCAGTTCGGGCTGGACTGTTCCCATGAGGCACAGGGTCAGACTGATTTGCATATGGCCATGTCTGCACTGGGGTGGTGGAGTGAGCTAAAGAATGATGATGGATTAAACCCAGATCAGTTGACTGGGGGTGAGTGTTTGATTGGCTCAAACGTTCCGTCCATCATCCCCTTTGTATTGCTTTGGTCGCCCTAAGTTGGCGGGGTATGCCCAGACATGGGTCCCTTGCTCACTTTGCCACTGGATTCAAGCAAGCCTGGCTGATGACGGCTGAAATGCCAGAAACCGGTCCTAGGATGCTTGTTTCCGGTCCAGGGAAGACATGGCTTGGCAGTTCGGGCTGGACTGTTCCCATGAGGCAGAGGGTCAGACTGATTTGCATATGGCCATGTCTGCACTGGGGTGGTGGAGTGAGCTAAAGAATGATGATGGATTAAACCCAGATCAGTTGACTGGGGTGAGTGTTTGATTGGCTCAAGCGTTCCGTCCATCATCCCTTTTGTATTGCTTTGGTCGCCCTAAGTTGGCGGGGGTATGCCCAGACGTGGGTCCCTTGCTCACTTTGCCACTGGATTCAAGCAAGCCTGGCTGATGACGGCTGAAATGCCAGAAACCGGTCCTAGGATGCTTGTTTCCGGTCCAGGGAAGACATGGCTTGGCAGTTCGGGCTGGACTGTTCCCATGAGGCACAGGGTCAGACTGATTTGCATATGGCCATGTCTGCACTGGGGTGGTGGAGTGAGCTAAAGAATGATGGATTAAACCCAGATCATGATTGGCTCAAACGTTCCGTCCATCATCCCCTTTTGTATTGTCATAGGTGTTGTGCCACAATTGTTTCAGCTGTTTGCAATGACGCTTGGTCTGCATTGTACCAGCTTGTTTGCCACTTGGTTGGGGAAATGGAAGTGGTTCCTAGAGGAGGCAGGGGGTGCATGCAAGAGGTGATCCATGTGTTATAATTTATGATGGAGCATACTAAGTCGTAGTGGGGTGGGCGGTCTTCGCACCTGGAGTTGGCGGTCCAGATGTCATCAGGGATATTGTTCCAGTTGGCCGGGAGGTCTGAGTGTGTGTGGTTCTGTACTGGCTTGGTAACAGTAGGCAGAAACAGTTGAAGGAGTAGTTGGGCAGATAAGCGGTGTAGGCTTGTCCACCGTGATGTTGGGGAGGTTGGTGAATATGGGGTTAAGGAGACATTCAACAATGTGGGTAGGCTTGTTCACTCACTGGGTGAGTCCAAGTATGCTCAGGTCTTCCAGGAGGGTGGTGGTGTTGGGGTTGATTTGGTCATTATGGAGACGAGGCTCAACTTTAATTCAGGGGAATGTGTTTTCAGGTTTGCCAATGAAAGCCTCCAGCTAATAATTTCTGCTGACATGGCCGCAGGCTCAAACGGCAGACTTGTTAATTCGATGGACCTGGCAGCTAATCATGCTCTTTCCTTGCAGAGGAGTACTCCACTCTGAACCAGGTAAGTCTTTGCAATGCTAATGAGGCATGGATGGTACTCTTCTCCAAACCAGCAGATTCTTCAGAGCTACCTCACTGAGCAAAGGCCATGCAGTCTCTTTCCCTCACCATACAGTCACTCTCAGACCAGGCCTCAGAGGAGCGTTTAGGGAAATCTAAGCAGATTTGTCATTGTGAATCCAATGATAGGAAACATTATGAGGCTGCTACACTGTAAGCCACTATTGAAACTTAAAGTAATCTCAGCGGTAAACAACCTTGACCCCGCATCCGTCACCCCGCATATTGTTAGAACGCGGTAGTTACAACGACCGCGTTGTAACAACGCATACCATTACCCCGCAAGTCGTAACAATGACTTGCGGAGGGGGGAGAAGGTGTTGGATTTAAAATCCAACACCTTCCCTACTGTCCGCACAGACTGGAGTTGGAGTAGTAAATTATACTATTTCAACATCCAGCGCCCCCTCCGCAAGTTGTTGTTACGACTTGCGTGGTAATGGTACTCGTTGTTACAACGCGGTCGTTGAACGATCTAGCGTTGTAACAACATGCGGGGTAACGGGATGCGGGGTCAAGAGGCATATTCAATCTCAGCCATTCCCCCATGTTAACCTATGGAAAGAGACACCCTCATAGGTAGTGAAAACACACATGGGTATTCTTCACTACCTGAGCAGGGAACACACATGTGTACCTGCCCTGCCTACTACCTACCACTTGCTTCACTCCTTAAGACTTACCCCAGGGGTGCCCTAATGGTAGTGAAAGGTCCCCTCAGCATTGGCCATTGGTTTAGAAAGGCCAACCTGAGCATAAGTGTAATTGCGCACACACAGGCCTGCAATGGCAGGCTTGACACATTTAAAAACATCATTGGTGCAAGTGTTAACACATTGGCCTGCAATGGCAGGCTGGAGTCATGCTTAAAAACATCAGGTAAGCACCACTTCCTAACATGTGTAGGAAGGGTGCACACACTTTCACACTGCATTTATAGTGAGAAAGTTCCCAAACCCCTAAGGCCACTAAAAGGGAATCAGCAAAACCCTGGATGGTACCATGAGAACAGCTGACCTCCTAGGTAGGGAAAACCCACATGGGGGTACTTCACTAACTGGGCAGGGAACACCCATATGTACCTTCCCTGCCTTTCACTTGCCACTTTCTCCAACCCTCAGGGCTTACCCTAGGGGTGCTCTAGTGGTAGTGGAAGGCCCACTTAGGGTTGGCTAATGAGTTAGAAATGGCAACCTGAGCAAAGGCGCAACTGCACACCCACATGCCTGCAATGTCAGGCTTCGTACATGATTGAAAGGCTGTTCTGGTAGGTGGCACAATCAATGCTGTGTCCCATCATTAGCCAGTGCAGTGCCTGCTCTGGGTATGTGGTGTACCTTTTTCCAGGGCACTCACAGGTACAACACCTAAACCAATCAAGTAAGCACCACTTCCTAGCATGAGTAGGAAGAGTGTGTGCAGTTTTGTATTCCATTACAGTGGGAAAGCTCCCAGAGTCCTAAGGCCACAAAAAGAGAATCAGCAAAAACTAGGAGAAAAACTAAAACGTTTTAGGAAATCCCTATGAAGGGCCATGTCCAACAATCTTTAATTTTGTATTTCTCCATTTTGCCCTGGCTGAGCAATGCTGACAGCTAACAATATCACATGGTAATGCGGAGCCCCGACCCTTCAAGGGGTCACTAAGAGTAATGAATTGTGGGGGACGTGGGTCATTCGATCTCTCCAACTGACGTTACTCCTGTTCACAGAGCATAGAATTTGTCAGCCATTTTTTCATTTTGACTTATTTTATAAGTTCCTTTCTGATGACCGATTGTCCCACGTCCTTGCCAAACTTCCACTCTAGGTGTCAGTCACAGCAGCAAGTACGGGCCTGGACAAGGAAGGACTTCTCACTCTCACTGGCAGGAACAGTTGTAAAGGTATAGTTTGATGGGCGTTAAGTATCTGGTATTTTGGTCCAATGTGTACTGTCTACAGGCTATCCCCCTACTCCCAGGTAGATGTGAAAGTGTTGTCAATGGCTTATGGCTATGCTGGATCCTGTACTGCACAGTATGGAGCACTGCCCTTCCTTCCTTTCTTGCACAAGTGATTGAGCTGGTGGTCGAGGTGCGGTACAAATGTTTTATTGCACTTTTCTATATGTTCTTCAGAAGAACCTTGAACTTGGTATAATAACTGAATAGCCAGTTCTATGTTGTGGTATGAGCCAACCAGTGGGATGTTTTAACAGGTGTGGGTTAGTTTGCTATGTTATTTGCCTTTTTTACAATGTAGTACCATTTATCCTTTAGTTATATTCTGGAATTGACACTACAAAGACCTTCAAAAGTGACAATTCGACAAGCTCCTGAATTAAATGCAACAAACAGTGACCTGCATAAATGATGATTCTGTTGGAGTCACTGAGAAGGTTTGTCTGCAGGACCCTTCAAACAACCATGTGTTCTCAGATTTTTGCATGGGAGCATGTAATAGATTCCAATGATGACCCCACAGTAAACTTAAAGAACACCTCCTTAGTAGGTCACATCCAAAGTTGGGGCTGCATTTTATCTCAAGTCATTGGTAGGTCTGCAAATCTGTAGCTGTGTTCTGAAATATACAGGATCTTCCAGTTGGACAGTACTTTATGCAATTATGAGGATGTCCCAGAACGTATGATCCCAGGCCTTCAGCCTGCAGATCACTTCTACTAGCAGTGTCATGGAGATAACGGTGCAGAACCACAATGACACAACTGTGCTGTGGTAAATATATTCTTTAATAATACAGGCTGTCCTCTTAAGTATCATGCACATACTACTTCAAAGTTCATTTGGCTTCTTTTTTGAGCCATAAAAGAACGCCCAAAAAAACATATTAAAATTACACAACAAACACATCGAGTTAAAATGCATTCATGTAATTCATCAAAAGAAATAAGCTGTTAAAATCAATAAAAGATTTTTCGAGTTAGTGCATTACATATACTACAGGGTTAAAATGCAGCAATAATTCGGCTCAGAAAAGGGATACACAGATTTAATACTGAATGTAATCATTCATTATAGAAGGTGTAAAATACTTTTAATAAATTCATATAGATTTGTACATTAAGAATCATTTGCACACCATATTTCTGAACCTGACTGCTGCCAAGACGTATTTATGCACCGCTATGCAGATCGATTCATTCTGTAAACGTTGTAAGTGCAGCAGCGCAGGTCTGCATTTTTGAAAGGTAAGAATCTTCAATAGCAACAGTAAGAACATTTTCCTTGGGACTGTGTAAAGTTTACAAAAGAACAAAAAATGTAGCATCGACTGTGAGATAACAGACTCACATGGGCAGGGTATCAAATCTGACTCTTTAAACACAGCTTTAGAATAAGAAACCAGGAGATGGGCTATATTAAAGCGGAATCTTACCAGGTAGACACAATGGTAATCGGTGGGAACATAGTAGAGCCAGGGTGCCATGTAAGCTATAGTTGACAACAGTTAGTATTTTTTTTATTTTTTTATTTATAAAGTTTTTGTATAGCGTGAACATGACCCTAGTGGGTATCAGAGCGCTTTACATGACGAGAAGTAGTGTAACATTTGGCCTGGAAAACAGGAAACATATGCGTGAGAACCAAACAAATCATAGAGTAAAATAGGATATCACGGATTGATCTTGAATAAAGACAGTAAAAGGAAGGTCCATCCCCATAAGAGTTTGCTAGCTATACATTTTCAATGTGGCCGATATATTGTCTTGAAGTAAAAACTTAGTCAGTAGGAAAGATTTGGCTTCTTTTTTGAAGGAGGAGGTAGAAGAGATTAGGCGCACATCCAGTGGTAGAGAGTTCCATATCTTGGGTGCAATAACCGAGAATGCTCTGGAACCCGTTTTCTTTTTGTGAGTTTGTTGGGGTTTCAGGAGCAAGGCGAGCGCACTTCCTGAGGACCTGCTGCCCCCTGATTTTTCTAGCTTTTGAGCCAGGTAACTGGGGGTGTTGAAATGTAATGCTTTATGCATCATGCATGCAATTTTCAGTTGGATTCTTGCTTCATGCGGTAGCCAGTTTAAGGATTTTAGAGCCGGTGAGATGTGTGTGTTTCTTTTTGTTCCGAGGACAAGTCTGGCTGCAGCGTTGAGGGATGCTCTTAGAGGGGCCAATTTGTATCGGGGAAGCCACATAGTGTGATAGTGTGGCACTACCATAATCCAGTCTGAGGAATACTAGGGCTTGAACCGCTTGTTTTAGGTCTTCATGTGGTAGGTAGGGTTTATTAAGTTTCCGCAGAATGCTCAGTTGGTAGTTCGCTCCTTTGGTGGCTGTGCTGATGTGATCCTGCATATTTAGATGTTTGTCTAATGTAATACCTAAGGATCTGGCTGAGTCTATGAAGTGGGGAGAGCATTTGAGGGCTGTAAGATGTTTCAACCATAGATCAATCTTGGGGCTGTAGTTTGGTGGAGAGATGAGAAGAAATTCGGTTTTGGCAGCATTGAGTTTGAGATGGTTAACCGTGAGCCAGAGGTGTGTATTTTGTAAGATGGAATTGAGGAATATAATGTCCTCTGGGGAGGCGATTTTGAGATACAGCTGAGTGTCATCAGCGTATATATGGTATTGGATATTAGAAGATTTTAGGAGGTAAGCCAGTGGTTCCAGAAATATGTTAAAGAGAATGGGTGAGAGAGCAGATCCTCGAGGAACGCCAAGAGTGATCGCATGGGACTTAGAGAGAGTTTGGTTCATGTTGACTCTTAGGGATCTGTTTTGGAGGAATGAAGAGAACCATTGTAATACGACCCCGGAAAAGCCCATCCTTTGTTCCAGTAAGTTCAATAGATTATTATGTTTGACGGTGTCAAAGGCAGCCTATAAATCAAGCAATATTAGTAGGCATGATCCATTTTGATCCAGCATTTTTAGTATGTCATCCACTATATGAGTAAGTGCAGATTCAGTGCTGTGATCTTGACGGAAGCCTGATTGGTGTTGGTCGAGGAGTTGATATTTGTCTATGTGATTGCAGAGTTGATTCTGGACACATTTTTCTAAGAGCTTTGCCAGAGTAGAGATGTTGGAGATGAGTCATTAGTTGTTAGGATCAGAGCAGTCTGCCATAGGTTTTTTTAAAATGGGTGTTATTTGTCCTACTTTTAGGCAGTCAGGGATAGTGCCTTGATGTAGTGAGGCGTTTACAATCTTGGTCCATAGAGGGAGAACATAGGTTTTGATCTCTTTGAGTATGCAAGGAGGTAGAGGGTAAGCAGCCATTCTCTGTTTACTGTGATCTACCACTTCTCTGTTCCTTTTTAACAGCTCAAGATAAATATTCCTAACAATCACTTTGCTGGAGGAGATGATATTCTCTGGACTCTCAAACAATTCTGGCTTCATTAAAAAGAGCAAATTGTTTTTAATATACATCAACCGTGCCAGATTATTGGCTTTTTCATATCTCAGGCAATCTGTAATCATGGAGTGATTAGGCAAGGTTTCTGGTTTACACCAGACAGAGAGCCACAGCAACAAGGGGGAGAATTTTCATGAAGTCTTCTATGTATGATAACCCTATTTCAGAGTGGCATAAATATGACAGTGTGCCAGGAGGAACAGATAACAGTTTCCTAACAAATTTATTTTCAGTTATCTTTAGCTCTGGGATCTCTCGAGTGCCCAATATTTCTGCTCCAACAGTGGCCACCGAGATGCACTTGGCCTTGTAAATGTTGGACATCACATCGATGGGACTTGAACCCAGTTTAACAGAGAACATGAAGATTGCTGCTATTGACTGTTCCAACTGTTTTATCATCGAAGGGAATCCCCAAATACATAAGGTGTATAAACAAAGCAGTCTGGAATTGTTTACAAAAAGAGACTTCACATTACGAGGGCAACGACCACATACCATAGAACATGAGTTAGTGGCGTTAATAGACAAAACCAGGTCATTCATAAAATGAGCAGATCTATCAAGTCACCGCTTTAAACCTAACGCAGTTCTTGCCATTAGGACACAATCATCTACGTACACTAAAACAGGGAGATGCCTAGCCCCCACCTTGGAAGTGTCAACCATAACATTCAGCAAAGAGGACTCAAGCTCCTTGATGTAGAGACAAAAAAGGAAAGGATTGAGAACACAACCTTGCCTTATGCCCCGCTCTATATGAAAAGGTGTTGGAATAAAAAGAATCCTACTTATGCATTATTATATGTATGTTAGCCTTCGCGGCACCATTTTATATGTAGACGCCATTTTGGGTTACAATCGAAACTTATACTCTGCTATTTCCTAGAAAAGGCCTCAGTTAGGTTCTGTTTCTCCAAGGTTAGGTTTGTTTCGCTAATGAATACACTGTTCTTATTAACACATACCTTTCCCCTTAGAAACCCTCTCCCACTTGTCTAGTGGTGGGCATGGGCAGAATGACCTTGACTGCTAAATAATGTGTGCCCGGCTGTAGAATTGAAACTTATTTTTTGTACTCCACAGTTCTGCTGTATCTGCTTGGAAAATTCCATTGTGGGCGTGCCTTCATTCGTTCTGAAATGTACATAATGTATCTTTATGCTTGCTGATGTCAATCCCTCTGCAGCACTCCTTAGAGACTGGGCAGACCGGGCTCCGCTCTGAGTGTACTCTGAATAAACAGTTATTGGTTTGTATTCTCTACTGTCTGACCGAATCTTCATTTGGTATGGAAGGCTGAGAGGTGGTCTTGTGTGACCCGGGTGACCCAAAGCGGGTCATTTCCTTCAGTTGGCGCCCGAACAGGGACTCCTTCGGGTGAGTGACCTATCCCCTTCCGTGGACGGGGGGGAGGTCGAGGCCATTGTCTGGTCGGACTGACGGTTCAGGGATCCTTGTATGAGAAGCATTGATTGCTCGCAGCTGCCCCTTCCATCCTGCCGGACGGTGCCTCGCCCAGTGGTCATCCTGACTGGATTCCTAAATGGCGAAACCCTTGGATCTGACCGTTTGGTCTGAAGAGTCGGCAGTGGAGAATTAATTTGCTTTGACCTGCATATATCAGGTGAGTTTGTTTTGGTTCTTTGTGGATATGCTACTGATCCAGCGCGGCTAATATACATTTTCCTTATGACACTAATCCAGAAAAGACACCTACGCAACCTTGGTCACTTGAAATTTATGTCGGTGGGGCCCATAACACCGCATACATACATTCATTCAATTTTTCTGGATCAAACGCTAAGGAAAATGAGCTGCTGGACAAACGGGGTACCTTATAAAAATGACAGAATTATAACCTATACATTATATACATTAATTTAGGATCCTGTCAGTTCTAAACATCAAGGTACTCCGCTATTCGGTCGATGGACCAACTAGTAGAATCAGTTGATGGCGATTAAGTCCAGCTCAATCACAATTAAAACCTTTAACATTTATAAATCTTAAATTTATTAAAGAACCACAGACTCATTTAGAGTTGAAATAATATTTTATCTAAATTTTCTCGAGCAAATAAGTAAATTCTTTATTAGAAAAATACATTTAGAAATATCAAATAAGCATTTAAAATAAAAATATTTAGAATAAAGAAAAAGTACTCATTACCCTTGGCCATAGGGCGATGACAAGAATGGTTCACCAGGAAAGAAAAAATGAACCGCAGGTCACAGGATAGGACTCCCAAACTGACTGACTGTCCCGCTAACCTCCTCGGACGCAATCTCCTCCCGGGTAACTCCCGCAACGGTCTCGTTCCTTCCCCAGTCAAAGTTCGTAGTCAAAAATGACAGAGTCTCTCGCAGCATCAGGATAGAATAAGCGAAGAAGTTTTTTCACAACGTAAGAGCAGACTCTCTTATACCCTATTTTATGGCTCTCTACACTTAAAAGTTGCAATCTTTAGGGGCAAGAATCACGCTAATTGGTCCATTGGAGGGGTGGTGATGGTCACCTCATCGCCCTCCTTGTTCGAACCGGTTTGGGGACAAAAACGCATGTATTAAGTCTCATGATTAACAAAGTCCAAAGGCAGTTCAATTTGTTAATGTAATTTGTAACAAACTCCGATGGTCACACATTAGTTCATCCCGTCGCTCGATTTTCTCATCCGTTCCCATGCATATATGCTGAACTCTTGGCACGATTCTCGTTGCAGGTCAGATTGGCCTTGACATCTCTCACTCCGGGCACAGGCCGCATACACGTGACTGGAGCGTCCATACTGTTCATGCGCGGGGGCCATTTTATTCAGCACACGCGATCTCGTCCTTCCCAGCAGCCATTTTCGAAGCATGGCCTAGCAGGCTCGAACGAAACTAATATAAGAACAAACACAACGGAAATTAAAACATGGAAAATAAGCCTTTCTGTTTACCACCCGCCATTCTAAAGACCCGTGTTAGGTATTACCTAGCAGAAGCGACATTTAAAGCCATTTTACTTACCACCTGCATTCTTTGCCACGGTGCAATTTTACTACGCAACACAAATCATGCAATTTACTCTACTTACTACTCACAATCACAATACTTATGTTATTTTGCTTCACATTTGTAAATAAATTAGATTTTGCAATGTTAGCAAGTTGCCCACGTGTAATGTTTAATAAAAGGTGCATTTGCTGATTAGTTCATGCGTTTCAAAACGGTTAGTATCATTAATCGTTATGGGGTCATTAACTTCCAAGGGGTACAAAAAATATTTCGTTTCCCCTGCCCCATCACTACCATTTTGGTTTGCATTGGGAATGGTCTGAGGACCGTCTTTGGGACAAAATGATCTGCAACTGCTTTACCAGGCATAGAATAGTGAACTTGTTTTCTTTTGAGAATGCCTGGGATCAGTAAGCTGTTTTCTTTGTGCTGTCATTGTTGTTCAACAAATGCTCGATTGGAAGAAGCTCAGCCGGCGCCTCCAGAAGGCACTCCAAATTTTGATATGCACGTGAAACATGGTCTTGGCCCTCTTATGTTAAGTACATTATGCCACAAATATACAAGGGACAATGCTGAGTTGCAGTGGCCGTTAACGGGCACTTTTGATGTACAAAAGATTGGGTATTTACAGGAACAGTTATTTAAGAGGCAAAGTAGACAGTCTATGTTTGATTCTCTTAGGACATGGCAGAAGCAGCTAGGCAGAGACGATTGAAGTTCGAGAAAGAGGCCCGGAAAGAAAAATGCAGACACTGACTCAGAAAAACAGGAAAAGGGAGTTGAATGCGAAGATAGATGGTTCCGATTGCATATTGATAAATCGTATTTGGCTCAGGAGGAAACTGATAGTTTTGTGGAAGAATTGTTAGATACTCGACCCCCGCCCCGTATGCTCCGCAAAGGATATATCCCACTGTCCTGTGCCATCACAGCCACCTGTTACAGCTGTTCTTTCTGTTCCTGTGTCTACTGCCGTCGTTTCAACGGCTGTGGTCTCGGCTCTTCCTCCTCCTCTTTCTTCTGTTTCTTTGCCGTCTGTGGCAACGATGACTGTTAGTACTCCTTCCACACCTATTGTCTCAGCATCCCTGTCCCCTGCTCTTACTCCTGCGACGCACCTGCCAGCAACACTTGTGCCTGTTACTTCTGTTGCTTCTCCCTCTGCGGTTCTTCATCCCCCGATATTTGTAAGCACTGAGACACCAATTCATGGGTTCGAGGATAGAGATTTATTAAAATTTCATGAGCGTATGGGCCCTTTTGTACGGTCTGCGGTGGGAGATGAAGAGAAGAAGGTTGTAGCTAATCAAGCCGCACAGTGGGGTCGTAATCCCATTTACAGTGTGGAGGATGTTTGGAGTGTGATGAAAGATTATGAGCCTTTTATACAGCAGCATGCCCTTAAACATATGTCCTCCACGTTTATTGGCCTTTGGCAGCAGCGTTTTGGGGATGATGCGTCACAAATTTTATTCGGTAATAGAGACCGTGTGTATGCTACTGGTTTGGACCCAGGCCAAGTGTTTGGGAACATTACCACGTTGGTTGCTTATAGAGGTAGGTTGCATGACAAGAGTCCTACCACGGTATCTCAGTTTCCGATGCAAGAGGTTCATCCCATATATCATCCAGAGATACCAGAGTTAACGGATCAGCGTGGTAATGTCACTCGAGCGGGTGTAGCGGACCGGTTTCAGGAGCAATGGGTTTATACTCCGTGGAAAAAAAGTGAGGTTTTATCTCTTAAAATTCATTTGCCTGATCCTAGGAAAAATCCGACTGCTTATTATAAAGAATTGACCGAAGCTGCCTCTTCGACAGTAATGACTCTTGCTGATATTGAAATGTTTTTTGGTCTTCTTGTTCCGGTTGATATTTGGAGGCAGGTCCATACTCAAGATCATGTTCCGGAGTTGGGTGGTACTTGGGATCAAATTGAAGCATGGGACCAGGAGAGAAAACCAGGTGATAAGCCCTGAGCGGAAAGTTTAGCGTTGCCATGCCGCATTATTACGTATATGCGTTCTCTTATTCCATCGAGGAAAGTAGATTGGGATAAATTGTCAGCTTGTCCCCAGAAGAAAGATGAGAGTGTGTCTGAGTTTTTCACTCGGTTCGAGGATACGTTTTTGGATTATAGTGGCCAGGATTTGTCTATTGAGGGGGGTGTTTGGTTGTTTGTTAACAGATTTGTCTCTAATTTGCTTCCTGAAATTGCGACTTGATTGCAAGCTTCTGAGAGTACTTGGTCCACCTCTTCCCCTTCCGTTATTTTGAACATGGCTCAATATTATGAGCATCAAGACAATGAGGAGAAAGAAAGGACAGAGAAGAAGCATAAAGATTTATAAACAAAGGCGTTGTTGCAACAAGCTTTTAGAGGGAATGGTAGGGGACGTGGTAGTCCTGCCCGACAGCTTCCACGTACTAGTAGGCAGCCGAATATGATGCCTCTGGGGCCGAATCAGTGTGCGTATTGTAAGGAGGAGGGTCATTGGTGTAGCGAGTGTCCCGTGCTTTTGCAGAAGGTGGCGGTCCCCAGAGGACGAGGTTCCCGTGGACGGGGTCATTGGGCTGGAGGGGCTGATAGGGCTCAGAACGCTGCAGCTTCACATGGTCGTACCGATAACAATTACTTTGACGACCCTCGTGACGGACAGTACTATCATGATGATTATGATATGGAGGAGGTGACAGGAATGTCTTATAGCTAGGACAGCCAGGGACAGAGTGAGGGACCAGTTCCGATACCTGTAGACCACCGTGGACCTTATGTAACAGCAGAACTGCAAGGTTCGACTAAGGAATTTTTGGTGGACACAGGTGCGACAAAAAGTTTAGTAAGCACCATTTCAAGACCCCTTGCACTAACTGTTGATCCTTTTTAAGGGTGGGCGAAGTTGGCGAAGTATCACTACATGGAATTCTGCAGAGTTGAACAAAAATTCCCTGAAACTCCGCTCCATAACTCCGCTCCATCTCATCCCAATTAATAAAACAGAAACCTCACATACCTTTGGTAAAATAAGTAACTCTATCTTTACATGCTAAAATGCATATAGTCATCTCACAAAAAAGAAAATGAAAATATAGCAAGCAGTGAGAGAAGTGATGATTTTGGGGTCCTCCCTAACCTAGGGAGAGAACCAAGCAGATGCCTTGAACACAAAGAGCACATGATGCTGAACGATTCAGTGGTGGTCCCATCCTCCTAGGACCACCACAAGCACAGTTATGGGCAAAAATACAATCCCAACCAAAGGCCCTGCAAAGCATTATGGGACGAGATTCTAGAGTGCAGTGGATTTTATAGTATCCAATATCAAAACATTCCTTAAGCGGCAGCAGCTCTCCCTGCTCAGCTGAGAGCTAATACTATAATATTCACTGCACTCTAGAATCTCGCCTCATAATGCTTTGCTGGGCCTTTGGTTGGCATTTTATTTTTGCCCATAACTTTGCTTGGTGTGGTCCTTGGAGGATGGGACCACCACCGAATCGTTCAGCATGATATGCTCTTTGTGTTTAAGACATCTGCTTGGTCCTCCCCTAGGTTAGGGGACCCCAAAATCATCACTCTCTCATTGCCTGATATTTTCAAAGCTCACTTTTATAAATTGGTTATATGCTTTTTAGCATGTAAAGGTAAAGTTGTTTTATCAAAGGGCTGTGGGTGCAGTAACTAACTCCGCTCCGCAATCTCCGCTAGCGGAGCGGAGTGGAGTTTATTGCCCATGGTTAATCCTTTTACAGTGGATTCACCATTTCTGTTAACATCTAATTGTGGTGAGAATTTGATGGGTTTGGATTTGTTGAAAAAATTGCATGCTACGATTTATTTTTCCTCGGAAGACGTTTACATGACGATGGGTCCAAATGTGAGCACTAGACTGTGTCTGTCTCTCCCTCTTCCCACTGAATTTGCTGACATACCATCTACTTTGTGGGCGACTAGTGATACAGATGTGGGATTGCTGCATATCCTGCCAGCTTCGATAAAAGTTAAAGACAATGCTATTCTGCCTCGTATTCCTCAGTATGAAATACCACAGGCTGGAGAGCGAGCCTTATTGCAAATTTTTCAGGATCTGATCAAGAAAGGGGTAGTTGAGGAAACGTCTGCCAGTATTTGTAATAGTCCTATTCTTCCGATTCTTAAACGGACACCCTCAGGTTCCCCTGATGATTATGAAGATGTTTATCGTTTTGTGATTGATTTGCATGAAGTTAACAAAATAGTGGTTCCTCAGTTTGCAGTGGTCCCAGACATTACTACGCTTTTGACGATGATTCCTTGAACTGCTAAATTCTTTTCTGTCATTGATTTGAAAAAAGCCTTCTTTAGTATTCATATACATTCGGATAGTAGGGACTTGTTTGGGTTTACGCTAGCTGGCAGAAGCTTTAGGTTCTGTCAAGCTCCTCAGGGCTATACTGAGAGTCCAAGTATTTATGGCCAGGCTTTAAAGAGTCAGTTGGATTCCCTTTCGCTTCCTGCAGTTAATGTATTGGTGCAGTATGTCGATGACCTCCTCATTGCTTCCGATACAGAGCAAGGTTGTAAAGAATGTACGGTTCAATTGTTGCTGCATTTGGCTCACCATGGACATAAAGTTTCTCTTTCTAAATGTCAGTATTGTCGACAGGAGGTCAGCTACTTAGGTCAGCTTCTGTTGAAGGAGATTAACCCCTGAGCGCATCAGCACCATTGTTAAAATGCCTGTTCCACAAACTCAGAAAGATGTGCGTGCTTTTATAAGTATCACTTCCTACTGTCAGCAGCGGATACCTAGTTATTGCATACTAATCAAACCTTTGCTTGCACTAACAACGAAAGATGTGCATGAGCCTTTGCCTTGGACGCCTGAATGTCAGCAGTCTTTTGAGCAGTTGAAAACTTTGTTCAGCTCCAGTACTTGGCACCACAGATTACAATAAACCTTTTGTGTTGTACGTCCATTAGATGGCTGGCTGCCCACTTTCTGTTTTAACACAACAATTTGTAGATAAGCAACGGTGTGTGCTTATTTGTCTGCTGTCCTTGATCCAGTCGCGAGAGCCCTTCCAAGTTGTTTAAGGGTGGTCGCGGCCGTGGCCTTTTTCATTAGACAATCGGCCAGACTTGTGCTGGATATTGATCTCACAGTCATGGTACCCCATGTTGTGGATACACTTTTGAATAAGACAAAGACACAGCACCTCACCAGTGCATGTCTGACTGGCTATGAATTAACGCTATTTGCTAAACACATTACGATCAAAAGATGTGCCACTCTGAATCCAGCCACGTTACTGCCCCTCCCTTCCAAAAGTGATGAAGTCGACAAACATGATGAAAGGACGGGTAGACTTGACTGATGTTCCCTTATCTGACCCACAAGGGGAACTATATGTCGATGGCTCTTGTTCTAAACTACCAGATGGCACTACTACTGCTGCTTATGCGATTACTACACTGCGTACAGTAGTGGAGACATCACAAGTCCCTTATCAGTCGGCTCAAGCTGCGCAACTTGTTGCCCTTATACGAGCTTGTGAATTGAGTGAAGGACTGGTTGTCAATATTTATACTGACAGCCAGTATGCCTTCGGGGTTGAGCATAGTTTTGGGTGACTCTGGGCAGAGAGAGGGTTTTTTACTTCACCTAGCACCAAAATTCAGCATGGGCACCTTATATTGAGGCTTTTGTCTACTTTGACACTTCCTAAGAAATTGGGTATAGTGAAGTGTAGTGCCCATCGGAAAGTCACTGACGATGTGGGAAGGGGGAATGCTTTTGTGGATCAGGTAGCAAAAGAAAAGGCTCAGACTAAAATGAAACGGATGTTTGTAGCAGGCCCGGCTAGGTGGGTGCCTGAAGTTACCATGTTTGAAGATACACTTGACAATGTGAAAGAGATACAGAGTGAAGCCACAATAGAAGAGTTAGCAATGTGGCAGGAAAGTACAGCACAATTGAACGATGAGGGATGTTGGATTGACAAGTCAGGGAAGCAGAGATGGATGTTGCCTGATGCATATGTTCTTCCTGTAGTTACGATGGCCCATATTAGTGCTAAGATTATTTGCAAGTTGTTAGACCCTGTATGGCAGAACAACAACATTTTGAAAACGGCTGCACATTTAGTGAAGTGGTTTTTTTTGTCCTCATTTGCCTCGTACACACCATTGCACTTGCATTTCTAACTGGAGTGTCCAAAACCTCATTTGCTGAAACAGGAGTGAAAAAGAGGGATTCACATGTTGTTGCCCTTGGGTAGTGACAACCCCCTTCCTCTCTCCCCAAACACACAATCTCTGCAAGCAATCCTGCTCTATTAGAAAAAGGTGCCAGCCGAGGCAGGGAAAAGGCTTAATCATTGGACCCCTGATTTAAAGGTCTTACTGGTTGCTCAGAGCAACATAAGAGGGGTATCCAAAACTCATACCTTCTTTGCCCCTTGTCTGAAATATCCAACTTGGCCACACTCCTCACAGAGTTTAACCAAACCTCATATCTTGGAGGGGCCTGTGAGACCCATTGTCTACAGATCTCTCTACGGGCCAATAGAATAGCATAAAAAACCAACTTTGCATTGTTATTATTACTTATAAGTTGCGGATCCAAACCTCCAAATATAACTAGTAAAACGCTTACCTTGATTTGTAACTTCAAGGAATAAGACAGGACAATACTCACAGCCTCCCAGAATGACTGGATCTTTGGGCAGTTTAAAAACATATGCAGATCATCTTCCTTCAAGCTGCCACATTTTGGACACGCAACATCTCTTCCTTTTCCAAATTTGGATAGTTTTTGGGGGTCCAGTAGGCCCTGTGAATGGTGAATAAATGATTCCTCCTCAGGTATGCAGGTTTTACTATTTTGTACAACATAGACATAGATACTTGCCACTGGTCATCCAGCGTGGTCTCCGGCAAGCATCTCCCCCATAGATCCACCGGCAAGGTAAAATCCCCGTCTTCCATCCCTACCATCAGCCAATACCACAAAGCAATTTCTTTTTTCGGTACGACCCCAGACCATAGCCTCTCTTCGAATTCATTGTATTCTCCTATTTTTGTATCTGTGGCCTGATACCAACTCTAAACCTGGAGAAGCTTAAATCTTGAGAAACTTTAGCCCAATTCCTGATTACAACATTCCCACATGATCACACAGCCTTCGTGCAATAGGTGCTTCCACCTTAGTATACCGGCCTCCCTTAGTGGGATTGCCAACGCATCCTTTGTCCATTCTGGTGAGCCCGGAGAGTCCCAAATGGGGGCAAACTGACTGGAATATGACAATTTTGTAACCTTCCTGATTTTATACCACATCTCAGCCATGCCCCCAAGAATCTTCAGCCTGACTTTTTTAAAGTACTTTGGATCCGCATACTTATACATGAAGCCACATTCCCCTCCGTTCTCTTTCTTTAGCATCACCTCAAAAAGCTTGCCAATCTCTGATTTTGTGGGTCTGTCCAAGAGCATTCTCCCGTTCTTTAATAAGAAAGACCAGGAGTAAAAAAGCAGATCTGGTAATGCTAATCCACCTTTCTCCAACTTCCTTCTCAGTTTTTTCCAAGCTATCCGTGGCCCTTTAGATGACCAAATGAAAGAACTAATCTGATTTTGCATCTTTGCAAACCACTCTTTCTGAAAGGGTAGGGGGATGGAGTCAAAAAGGAAAGTGAACTTTGATAGAACGATCATCTTTACAAGATTAGCTCGACCGAACAGAGTTAGCGGAAGATATAACCAGTTCTTCAGCAAGCCCCCCACCTCTTTCATAATTTTGTCAAAGTTTTGTTTGGTAAGCTTTGCAATATCATGGGTGATCTTAACCCCTAGATATCTCATATCTTTTTTACATTTTACTTCGCCTACCTCTGTGTTCCAGGCCATAACCTCCGTTTTCTGTTCATTGATGTTGTAACCTGAGATTTTCCCAAAGTCTGCTGTTAATGTTAAAACACACCTCAATGTTCTTTGTAGGTTGGTAGTAAAGATTAAAATGTAGTCTGCCTATAAACCTATTTTCCTGCTCCAGCCATTATATTGGAATGGTAGAATGTCTGTGTTGCTCCTAATTCTTCTAGCTAGCGGTTCGATATATAGGTCGAACAGTAGAGGGGACAAGGGGCAGCCTTGCCTCATGCCCCTTGTAATCCGAACAGCCTTTGTCAAAACCCCATTAACTAAAACCCTGGCTTCATGGGCGGCATAAATTCCATCCAAAATTTTACAAAAGTTAGAACCCAAGTTGAGAGACTTTGCCACCGTCTTTAAATAAACCCAGTTGACCCGATCAAATGCTTTAGCGGCATTTAATGCCATTACTGCTAAGGGGAGCCCATAAGCTGTGGCAAGTTCTATGGACCCTATAAGGGTATATGTCAGTTCTTTCAACATTCTACCTCGAATAAACCCCTTTTGATCTTCATGTACCAGCAACGGCATGACCCCATTTAATCTTTCTGCCATAGTTTTCACAAAGAGCTTATAATCACAATTTAGAAGCGATATAGGCCTATAAGAATCACAGTCCTTGAGGCATTTTGCTGGTTTCGGAATTAGTGTGATGGTAGCCTCTTTCCAAGAATCAGGCATTTCAGCTCCTGTCAAGAAGATTGCATTAAAAAGTTCAACTAGAATAGGGTTTAATATACTGGCCAGGGCCCTATAAACTTCATGGGGAAGACCGTCTGGTCCTGGTACCCTCCCTTTCTTACCCTCCCCAATGGCCTTTTCTATCTCTCCAATGATTATCCTCTCTTTCAGCTGTTCACTTTTCTCTCTTGTTAAGGGATCGACATGATCCTGACTCAACCAGGTCATCACCTATTCTTCTGTGACATCCAGATCATCCTGGTACACTTTACCAAAATGTCTGAAGAAGGCTAGTTCAATGGCCTGATTATCTCCAAGTAAAGTACCTGATTGCTCGCACCTGATCTCTTTAATCATGTTTCTCACTTGATCATTCTTGGCTGTCCAGGCTAATAGCTTACTACAACCTTCACCATATTCAAAGTGAGCCAGCCGACTTGTCTCCCATCTTTTCCTGACCCTGTCATGTAGAATTGCTGTCAGTTTTGTTTTTGTTTCCATTATTTCACTCAGCCTAACCTCATGGTCTCCCTGTTTTTTTGGATTAATCAAGTCATTTTCAATTGTCTGGATTTGCTCTTCTAATACTAGTACCTTTTTATGATACGCTCACCTTTTTGCCGCCGCTAGAGCACCCAATCTGCCTCTCAAGTAAGCCTTATATGAGTCCCAAACTATACCAATTGAAGACGAACCCAAGTTATTATCAAAAAACTCCTTTGTCTCCTCTTTTAGAGTGACTAAAGTCTCTTCCTCTAATAGAATCGTGCGATCCAATGTCCATCTTGATTGCACCACACCCTCACCCAGCCTCATATGGAGTATTATTTCTGAATGATCTGAAAGATGTACCCCTATATGGTGGATGTCTAGTACTTGGTCCTTCAGCTTATTATCAATTAGGAAATAGTCAATCCTAGACTGATGTCTGTATTTCTTATTATAAAATGTGGAACCTTTCTGAGGCCCTGCCCTATGTCGCCAGATATCATAAAGTCCCAGTTGCGCCATCACTTGTCGTATCAAACCAGACATTTTGGGATTTACCGCTGCTCTACTATTCAAAGATCTATGTGGTCCAACACGGCATTAAAATCTCCTGCCATGATAATCGGGTCTGGGAAATTTAATAACTCGGAAAATAGTTCTTCTAAAGGGCCCGTGTCGTCTTGATTCGGGCCATAATAACCCACCAACATGTATTTGTGCCCAACATTTTTTAATTTTGCCACAAGCCACCTACCCGCTATATTTGAAACACTACCTTCCACAGAGATGTTCATCCCCTGTTTCACCAAGATTGCCACCCCTTTTGTAACTGCCGACTGCTTTGTGTAAATTGCTTGGGAAATCCATCTTTTGGCCTTAAAAAAAAAGTGAAGTATTGTATGGTGTGCATGATGCGCAATCCTGGAAAGGGTACAGCGAGACCGCCTGGTAATTTTGCACCACCCATTTTCCATTTTGAGGTCCTTCAGATGGATTATATAGAGTTAGAAAGGTGCAATAATTTGAAGTATGTTTTGGTAGTTGTTTGTTCATTCAGTAAATGGGTTGAGGCCTATCCCACTAAGGACAATACAGCCATTATGACTGCAAAGGTACTCCTGAAGGGGTTCTTTCCTCGTTCGGCTTGCCCCGTTTGATTTGGAGTGATAACGAAGTCATTTCAATGCAAAAGTGATTCAATTGATTTGTGATGGTCTGTGTAATAAACCGAAGTTTCATGCTGCCAATCATCCACAGTCAGCAGGTTTGGTTGAGAAGTACAATGGTACTCTCAAACTTAAACTGGCAAAAATACAGGAGACCACAGAGTTAAAATGGCCAGATGCCTTACCGTTAGCTCTTTTGTCTAACCCATGGCGGAGCTGGCGGAGTGCAACTACAGGGAGGTCCACGGAGTTGGGGGAAAACTCAGTGGAACTCCGCTCCGCCACCTGCCTCCACCTCCCTAATAAAATAATAGTGACAACCTAATTTAAAATAAATAAAAAGTCACTTACCTGTATTGCGGTGTCCCTGGGCTGCCCTCCTCCTCCTCGCCGTACATCTTGCACGAACTGCCCATGCGCGTGCGCCCTCGACGGTTCTCTGATATTGAGTACCTGTTGTTGATTGACTATCTTTGCCAGTTAACTGAAAGTTTTCATTCTAGTCACCAACAGGTCCGGGAAGCCCTGCCAGCTACACCTGAGGGGCCCGGACACAACATTCAGCCTGGGGACTACATCTTCATAAGGAACTTCCAGCGGAAGAAAAGTTTGGAGCCGCGTTGGAAGGGACCGGAACAGGTCCTTCTAGCCACGCGCACCACAGTCAAAGTTTCTGGCCGTAAGAACTGGATCCATGCGACCCACTGTCGCAGGGTCCCTCTGCCTTTGCCCTATGATCAATGGGCGAAAGATGGAGTAGGAGACTCCAAGTGTGACGGTGCCTCAGTTTGTTCCCTTCAGTGACGCCAGGCTGACCTGGACGCAAACAGATGACGAAAATGATGAAGTGTTGAATGCGGCAGCTCCTCCGGAAATACGAGCAATCGAGGAGCCACTTTTTGTTGATCCTTCTGTGTCTGGAGTCACTAGGTATAATTTCTGCCCTCGACTGGAGAAAAGTGCACTAAAGCAGAAGTCAGATTAGCTAGGGAAGGACTGTGTAAGTTAGGGTGTACATTGCTATAGTACCAACGGAGTTAGCTTAGAGTGATGAGAAATTTGTGCACTATTTGAATATTGGACAGGATAGATCAAAGGTATCCCCTGCGGGATATATAATCCTGGTCGACGTGGGAACACTAGCTTAGGACAGAGAAAGCTCCACCGCCGGTGCTCAAGAGCGCCAACGTTTTGATAAACAATAGGAGCCTGTACCAGTGAGGCTCTGACAGACACTGGGAACTTGTATAGTTCTCTCGCCTGCATTTAGCCCCATTTCAACATTCGTTATGCATCCCTTTGGCAGAATGTTTGCTGAGGAAGAGCAGCCAGTGTTTCCCCTAATTTTTACACATGCCCTTTGGTCTACCAAGAAAAAGTTCATATGTGTTGTTCTTGTGATTCTGTTGCTGTTGGCTTTGGGTGGGGTGTCATGGGTTTTGGAGCATAATAAGGATGTGACATTATGTACTGAGGTTAAAGTTATCCCTCAAGTTCGACAGAAAAGAATGACACCGAATAATGTCTTTTTAGACACACACAAAAGATTTTTTGGAGAAGGTACAGCTTGCTATCCAACTGAATCTGTCACAAGTTTATGGACTGCTTATCCATTGTCACTTGTCAATTATACGTATACCCGCCCATCTCAGTTCGTAGAGGTGAGGGGTGAGTTTGGTATGGGGTATCCTGGTCCTTGTTTATATTACAGGAAGCCACGAGGAAGGGGATAGCCAGGGTGTGACAATAATACGTATTGTGATAATCTGTATATGAAAGAACAGAATGTCACTTTAGTGGGCTGGCATTACCAAGATTTAACAGTCACCCAGAAAGCTGGTTATTATCCTGCCTGTTGCCCGATAAAAAATAGTACTGACACATTTCTGTACATCAATTGTTCTGGGATAGTGTTGTTCAAAAATACGATGTCTTTAGCAAAAGATAAGGATCCGAGTACCTTTGGAATGAACACCAGATATGCTCCAGTAGATTATAAATAAGGCTCCCTGTTTTCCGTTTTTACGGATTTTTACAGATAAATACATACAGAAAACAATGTGTTTTCTGTCTGCATTTATTTTTAAAAGTAGATAAATACAGAAAATTGTGCTCCTTTTAAGTGACTCTCCATGCTGTCTTTGATGAATTATAGGCCAGCAGCTGAGCATATGGACAGCATGGGAAATTAAAAAACAGGATGAAATGTTTTTAAATAACAGCATTTGTCAACATACATTTATGGTATAATGCTAGTATTTACCAGTGGATGTACTGTTATGTAATATTTGACAGCTTAAATAGGTAAAACACGACAGACATCAAAGTATGAGTGGCCGCCTATCAGTTAAAAAAATATGGAAATGTACAGTTTTTCAACTTCATTTATACGCAAAACACAAAATAAATATGGATAAATACAGATAAAATGGCCAAAAAATAAATATGGATAAATACAGACGGAAATGTTAAAAAAATAAATACCATAAAACCGGGAGCCCTAATTATGAAGGACCACTTTATGCACATCCAGGATTTTATTTTCTGTCTAATGGTACTTACTCAAATGTTTATAATGGCACAGATGATGTTGCTCTGGGAATGGTGCTTCCCCTAGGCGTGCCTTGTAAGTACAGTAAGCCAAGTGTAAGATGGGTTAAGAGAACGTTCACTGCAGAGTTTTGTGATGGAGTGACAGATTTGGAACTAAACAATTACAGTAATGGGATCACTTTTGGATACATTCTCTCCTCCATAATTACGTTTGGTGGCACTGCTATGGCTAGGGGTGAGAAAGCTAGAGAGTATTTTGAATGTAAGCTACAGATATTGTCTAATTCCACTGTAGCAGCTTTGCATGACATCACCGCTCAATTGGAAAGTATGCAGATTTATTCCGAGCAGACCAGATATGCAGTTGACTTCATCTTGGCAAAGAGTGGTGGTGTGTGCGCTCTGGTTGGGGACCAATGTGTAGTCGGGATTAAGAATATGGAACAAAATATCACTAAACATATATTAGATATCTTGGAGAATGTCAAAGAAATGGAAAGTGGAAATTAGAGTTGGTCGTTGTTTGGCAATTGGGGTTGGATTTTTGAGAAAATAATTTATTTAGTTGTAGTGCTAATACTTTGTTGTATCCTCATTCAAAGTCTCCCATTCTGTTTTTCCTATTGCACGACTCTATTCCTTCCAAAGAAGAAATCCATCCATGATACTAATGCTGCAATTATGGTCCAAAAGGACATAGATGCCCTAATGCAAATTGATAAGGGCATTTTTGAGACTTCTTCCCTCCATACTGTTTCCGTCTCTGATCCTGAGGATATGGACTGTTCATAGTCAACTTTACTTATGATTCCTGTTCTATTGTTTGCATCTTTTATAAAATGTTTAGCTCATGCTAAAAGGAGGGTCTGTGGGAATAAAAAGAATCTCACTTATGCATTATTATACGTATGTTAGCATTCGCAGCGCCATTTTATATGTAGACGCCATTTTGGGTTACAATCGAAACTTATACTCTGCTATTTCCGAGAAAAGGCCTCAGTTAGGTTCTGTTTCTCCAAGGTTAGGTTTGCTTCGCTAATGAATACACTGTTCTTATTAACGCATACCTTTCCCCTTAGATAGAAACCCTTTCCCACTTGTCTAGTGGTGGGCACGGGCAGAATGTCCTTGACTGCTAGATAATATGTGCCCGGCTGTAGAATCAAAACATATTTTTTGTATTCCACAGTTCTGCTGTATCTGCTTGGAAAATTCCATTGTGGGCGTGCCTTCATTCATTCTGAAATGTACATAATGTATCTTTATGCTTGCTGATGTCAGTCCCTCTGCAGCACTCCTTAGAGACTGGGCAGACCGAGCTCCGCTCTGAGTGTACCCTGAATAAACAGATATTGGTTTGTATTCTCTACTGTCTGACCGACTCTTCATTTGGTATGGAAGGCTGAGAAGTGGTCTTGTTTGACCCGGGTGACCCGAAGCGGATCACTTCCTTCAAAGGGGATATGCACTCTGCTTTAGGGCCATACCTCATCCACCCAGACAAGTCAGCATGTAGTTGAAACGAACCCTCCACCCCCATTTCAATCATTCTGTCCCATAGTTGTGCTCGTGTTTGCACATTTGAACGCAGAGCTGAGCTCCATGAAAGCCAGATATAGGCAGACATTTTTAACCTCTGTGCACTTGCCTATTATGAGATGAAGATTCAAACATTGTTTCTTATAACTTCTATTTCATTAGTTATTAACCTTCTGCATATTCACACAAATGAGAAGAAAGTGTAAATGAGGGCCTCGTTTCCAAGAAAGTGCCACAGCGTGGCACCGCAAGCCCTTTGGCTGCGCCACGCTGCAGCACTTTCAAAGCACAGGGATGCGTCATATCTACAAGGATATGATGGATCCCTTTGCTCTCCCCTCGCACTGGTGCACAATTTGCTGCCATGCACTGACGCAGGCACCCTTGCACCACGGTGCAAGAATGCCTGTGTCACGGGGATGATTGTTTATGGGCAGGAAGGTGTACCTTCCTGCACATAAACATTCTGAAATGGCGTTTTCTAACTCCTATCTGTGCTGCATTAGCACACATAGAACTTGCAAAACGTAATTTTTTTAATGATTGTTTATGTGCAGGAAGGGACACCTTCTTGCACATAAACAATCACCAGAGGTGATTTCCTCTTTCTATGTGTGCTGCAGAATGCAGAATGTATAGAAAGAGGAAAAAAACGAGGCACAATTAATACATTTCTCCTTGTTGCACCTCCCTACGCCTCCCCTGGGGAGGCGTAGCATTCAGACGCATTTCCAGGTTCACAATTTCTCCTAAATCTGGAAATGTGTCAGGTTCCATGGGTGTTGTGTGGGAACACCCACAGCAACACCCTTGGAACACCCCTTTCATGCAAAGTGCTGTGTGTAAAGGAGCCATATTTACAAGGACAGGAAAAGCCACTCAGGGTGGCTTTTCCTGTCCTTGTAAATATCGGGCAGCAAAATGTGCCACTGGTGCGTCACAAAAAGTGACGCGCCGGCGGCGCAAGGGGCTTGTAAATAAGCCCCTTAATGTATGTATTAATAATCCTATTAGTATCTTCCCTCACCCCTTTTCTTAACATGGTGTACTCCAACTCTCTTGAAGCTCAGGTTTGAATGTTGGTGAACGGATCAATCGGCTGGTGTTGTGGAGTTGAGCAGAGCTTGGCTAATAAAGAACTACATTTTAATACCATCTGATATCTTACTTGTCCATGATTACAACCTCTTTTGGTGATGAGCGGGATAGCTGTGAAGGGAACAGTGGATATCTTCACCCCCTTCTGCTTTACTTTCTGCGTGTCCAATTGAGGTTGCCAAATGCTACTAGCCATTCTCCAGTTTCCTGATCTACTCTGGTGCCGTTATTCACTTTATGAGCATCTGTGTCCTTACGCTGCTTTTTCGTCCAGGGATTTTGACACCACTTCCGAGTCCAATAGTGCTGATCCGTATGTCCGCCGCAGTGGAGGTGTGTTACATTGCCGATGCCAGAAGCCATGAGGAGGAGTCCTGTCCGTATTGACGTGCTTGACCTGGGCGGACTTTTTATCACTTGGTGGTTTGCCAAAGCGAGGAGTAGTAGGAGTCAAAGAGTGTCTGAGACGCTGTGGCTAGTCTGTCCTGGGAGGCTCCGCAGTGTAGAGAAGGAGTTGAGACGGTCCCAGTGACATATCATACTAAGCCGGAGCAAAGAGGAGAAATCAGAGCTGCTGATGCACTTCACAAAGCCGAAGCAAGGAAGAGTAGTCGGAGATGCCACCAAGATGTTGCACAGCTACTTGTCAAAGGCGTGAATTTCCTAGTTGAACTCTCTTTATGACTACTCCATTTGTCCACCTTATTTCTCGCCAGGTCTGCTTAGGTGCCGTGTGAGGTGATAGAAAGTTAAGGCATCAGTGAGACTGACTAAAAACTGCAGTATTCTTGACTGGCAATCCACGTGGGACAAGTCAGACTGTCTAAAAACATACAGTGCTGTATTCTTGTTTGGCAATCCACATGATTGTTCATGTTGATAACAATTGTGCTTTGGTCCAGAAGGCTTTTGTTGTAGTGATTACTGTGCATTTGTATGCAATAGTCCTCGTTGAATTGTATAGCATAAGTAAGTTGCGCTGGTGCAAGTATTTATGTATTAATCTGCCGTTGCAAGAAGCAAATGTGAATAGTTAAAGGAAGGTATCGCGATATCCCTTAGTTTATGACAGTCTTACATTTTTATCTTTGTACTTGTTGGGATGCCATATTGTATTTGGGTGTCTCATGGTAACCCATACCCTTTTCTAAGTATTCAGTTCATTATTTTCAACCACTTTTCCAGTATTTTCCCCAGTGCACTTTATCCTTGATATCTTCCTATTGCAGCAACCAACATGAACCAACCTTCCATGGAAGAGGTGGATTAGGTTGTTTGAGTCATACTTGATAGCTATCAGGGGAGATAAATTCTTCCCTAATCGTAAACAGCATATATTATTGAATAATATTGGCATACATGCTAGAAAAGTGTATGAGGATTTACCTGAACCTAGGATTGTGGATGATGATGAGGAAAAAACGCCATTGGATGTGTATCAAATTACTTACAAGAAACTGGAAGAACATTTTGAGAGTAAATCAATATTGTACTTGAAAGACACACATTTTTCTGGAGGTCTCAAGGTAAAAATGAAAGTCTGGCCAGCTACAAGGTTAAGAGGTTTGTCAGCCACATGTGATTGTGGGGTCCCCATAGACTCTTTAATAGAAGACCAATTACTTTGATTCACTAATGATCATATAGTGCAGGAAAAACATTTGTCCCAGAGGCCAGACCTCACAGAAGCCATTATTATAGCTAAAAGCATTGAACACACTGCAATGTGTATTAAGGAGATTAAACAGGCAATGGAAGCTCATAAAATCAAAGCTGACACGAATGTTGTGGCAGAGATGAGTAATGTATGAAAGTTGAAACCTTGCTTTGTCTGAAGGTTAAAGAGAATTTTAGGTACTACAAGTGAAGCAATCACAATCACTTAGCAAATAACATGAGTGTCCTGCGAGGGGAGTAATCTGTAGGAAATATATTTGGAAGGAATATTTTGCCAAAGTGTGCAAAGGACAAGTAAACAAGTCAGTACAGATGATACATGATGAGAATGAAGAAGTAAAGGAGAATTTTGTATTCCAGATTAATTCTAACAATGTTGTAAACAATAATGTGAAGAATTCTACTTGTGAGATTTATCTGGAAGGAGTTCCTTCCAAAGTATATGCTGATTTATGCTCACCCTCTACTTTCATTAACAAGGAAACATTCTTTAATTAATTCAGAGAGAACTGCACTTTAGACCTTCCTGACATCAGTCCAGGTGGTTGAAACCAAGACCCCATTTCTTTAGAAGGCATGTTGACCATGCATAACTTTCAAGGATAGGTCCATGGTTGGCAATGTGTATATTATGAAGAGAGGTTCTAACCTCCTGGGGTGGAGACACCAAAGAGACCTGGGAATCAAGCTGGATCCCAAAAATGATGACCAGATTCTTTTGGTAGATAGATCTGGAACAGGACTAGGAATTTGCAAAGATTTACTGGATGTGTTCTCTGATAAGTTAGGGCTTCTGAAACATTTCTCCCACAAAATCAAGTTAAAATCCAAAGCCACACCTGTGGTGCACAAGGCACGCCCTGTCCCTTTAAAAATGAGAGAACTTTTGATGAAGGAACTAGATAAGTTAGAGTTCAATGTTGTAATAGAGAAAATAGAACTTCTGAGTGGTCGGCTCCCATAGTCATAGCAGTTAAGGATAATGGGAAAAATATACGCGTCTGTGTTGATCTGAGAGATCTGAATACGAACACCTGGATAGACAGGCATCCCCTACCTAAGATTAATGAGATGCTGAGCCTCATTCAAGAAGCCAAGATCTTCAGCATGCTTGATTTATCCTCCACTTACCATCAAGTGGCCCTACATGCGGAGTCTAAACACCTCACTTCTTTTATTAGTCCTTTTGGAGCATACCGGTGCTACAGAATCCCTTTTGGACTGGCATCTTGAGAAGCAATTTTCCAAAGGATTACGCAAAAAAATTCCAGGATACCAATAAGGTGATGTTCTTCCAAGATGATATTCTTCTGTATGTAAGCTCAGAAAAAGAACATGAGCTATTGTTGAGGGAAGTTTTAGGCAAGTTGGAAAAAGCAGGCCTCACAATCAAATTGGATAAATATAAAATTGGTGTGTCTTCAGTTGATTATTTGGTACACACCATCTCAAGTGATGGCTTAAAGCCTAAACTTAGTTTGGTTGAGTCAGTAGAGGAAACACCCTCCCCTACAAATAAAGAGGAACTCAAATCCTTTTTAGATTTTGTTGAATATATGTCCAAATTCATTGAGAAGTTTGCTGATCAGGTACATCCATTAAGGGCTCTACTAAAAAATGGTGTATCCTTTAGTTGGAATTCCGAGTGTCAATCTGCATTTGAACGTATCAAGCTAGCTACTTGTAAAGCACCTTACGTAAGAAATTTTAATACCTAGTTTTAAAAAGTTCTTACAACCAGTGTCAGCAATGTAGGTTTGGGTGCTACATTATCTCAGTTTGAAGATGGAGAGGAAAGAGTAGTGGCCTCTAGGACTTTGATTGGATCTGAACATAATTACCCCAGTATAGAAAAATACGCTTTGGCTTGCTTTTGGGCTACAAATCATTTAAAAAATGCACTGTTGGAGTTACCATTCATTTTATTCACAGACCATAAGCCTTTGCTTCCAGTTTTTTCCACAAGAGGAATGGAGAGATCGACATTATTTAGCAATATTTATCAGCTGGCTGCCTTTCCATTTTACCTTTAGACTAGGTAGAACAGGGATCACAAGTGTGTGATGAAGTTGTTCTTAAAGCAGACATTCCCGCCATTTTGAAGGAAGTATGGAACTAGACATTACACTTTCACAAGTAAAAAAATAATTGTGGAGTGATGGCCAGAGAGATGCAACGATTTGCCAGAACACCTTCAGCCATTCTGGAATGTGAGAAATGTACTAATCACAAATGGCGATCTTATAATGAAGGGAGACCAAGTTATTCCCCCTGAAGGGATGAGGGGTTGCATTGCTGATATTGCCCATGAAGGACATCTGGATAGGAGTCTCACAAAAAGCAAAGTCTGTTCAGAATATTGGTTCCCTAAGAGGGATTCTATGCTAGAAAACAAAGTGAAGGATTGTTTTGCTTGCAGTATGAGTGACAAATCCATGATCATACGCAAAGTTCCTTTATCTCCCATAGAAGTACCCTCTAATCTGTGGGATAAATTGGGACTTGACATCATTGGCCCAATAAATGTACAGGGGTAACGAAGAAATATATGTTTATGCTAGTAGATTATCATTCCCTTTGGGTGACTACCTGTTGGGCAACCAATGTCTGCACCAAAACACTAATACATTTTCTTACTGAAACATTTGCATGGGCAGGTATTCCAGGCTCATTGGTTACAGACAACGGGGTACAATTTGTATAGGAAGAAATAAAAGACTTCTTAAAAGACCTATCCATCCCATCAGAAATTCTTTAAATTATCCTTGAGCTAATAGGTTGGATGAACGCACCGATCACATGATAAAAGAATCCATTCAATTGGCTCATGTGGAAGGGAAGAACATAGAAGTCAATCTAAAGGAAAATCTATGGTTGTACCACACATCACCTAACAGCATATTGGGAATATCGCCTTTCCTTGAACTAAAAGGGAGAAAGCCAGGATCAAAACCTTTGCCTAATTGGCTTAATAGGGGAGGTCCTGTGTAGGTTCACTGGGAGAGCATGTCAGAAGAGAGAGCGAAACATCAAAAAGAATATAAACAGGGGTACGATAACAAATGTGGTGTGTTGGACCGTAACTGGGAAGAGGGTCAATGGGTTTTGGTTAAACAACCTGTAAACACTAAGAGCATGTTCAAGAAATATTCCAACCCATTGCGAATCAAGCATGTAAAAACTAACATGGATATTTTGGAAGATGGTCGCTGCTGCAGTAAGGATAGACTAGTAAAATGTCCTTCTGTGTGCATTCCAAAAGACCCATAGATTGTTCCTCCTTTTCCTTAAAAAAAGCATTGTATTTAATCTTTAGGAATGTTAAGGGAAGGAACTGTGTTGTAACTTCTATTTCATTAGTTAATAACCCTCTACATAGTCACACAAATGAGAAGAAAGTGTAAATATTTAATGTATGTATTAATAATCCTAGTGGTATATTCCCCCGCCCCTTTTCTTAATATGGTGTACACCAACTGTCTTGAAGCTGAGGCTAGAATGTTGCTGAAGGGATCAATTGGCTGCTGTTGTGTGGTTGAGCAGTGTGGAGATATCACTAATCAAGAACTACGGGGCATATTAGCAAGACCGGCGATAAAACTATCGCCGTTTTAGCGGCAGTTTCCTGCCGCTAAAACGGCGATAATGGGCTTGCTAATATGCGTTGTAGAATTCCAATAGAAGCCCAGGTTAGATGTGCAGGACATCTAACCTGGGCTTCTATTGGAATTCTATAACGCATATTATCAAGCCCATTATCGCCGTTTTAGCGGCAGTTTCCTGCCGCTAAAACGGCGATAATTTTATCGCCGGTCTTGCTAATATGCCCCCACATTTTAATACCATCTGATCGCTTACTTGTCCATTATTTCCACAAGTGTTCTGTTGTTACCAAGCCTTGTCTAAAGCCATATTGCACATTGGATAATATACCCTTTTCATTTGCCCATACCTCCAGCCGATCTAATAAAACTCTACCATGTATCACATACTACTTGAAAAGATGCAACATGACATTGTGGACAACCAGAAGACATCCCTCTGTTTACCACATAAATCAAGAGCTTCAAGAGAGAGAAAATCAAACACTAGACGCTACCACCGGGAACACCATTACTTTCAAGCATAAATTCTACAGAACTCACTTATAGTGGGCTTTTTGGGTAGTCACACCATTAGGTAACCTACAATCAGAAGACATTGCTTTGCCACCCAAAGGCACCTGGACAATTGGATTCATTTTCTTGGCTTCCCGGTTAAGATATGGAATCCAATCTGTTGACTTTCCATGCTTAGGTCTTGGGGTCACCTGCAGTTCAGTTCCCCTATGGGTCTATCCTTCTATGGAAATCTACATCAAGAATTCATCCCTGCTCTAACCAAGACCCCCAAATGGCCATTAGGCAACAATATAAATGTTATCCTCCTCTGTAGAAGACTCATAGGTTGGTGGCGCACATCTCTCTCACTGCTTGCATAGGTGTTGAGAATGATCGCAACAACAATAACAACAGCAACAAAGAAAGCCCTTAAAGTAGGGGGCGTAGAGTCATACACAGGCATTTTGGTGCTGAGAAGACAACATGAAACCAAGTTCTGAAAGAAACTGATGAACCGTCAATCTCAAGGTAGCAAATGAGAAACATTTTGAGAGCTTTCCTAAAATCAGAATGGGATAAGGTATCCTTAAGTCTTCTCAGCAATGTGATCACATTTGTGACTTGAGGCCACAAATGTGAGACATGTACCACCAGCCCTAGATGTTTGGAATGTGGGAATGTAAAAGAGTAAGGCATCTTGAGAGTGCAAAGTTCTTATGGGGTTATGCTTGCAGAAACAGGCTACCAATGTAGAGAACGTATTGTCATAGAAGACTATGAATGAAGTACAGGGTCTTGAAGGTGATGCTCTGTTTTACAAGAAGACATTGTAAGCTTTTGCTAGTTGTATTCAAGTAATTCCTCCTCCACAGGCCCCTAACCAATGGGACAGCATAGTTTTGAACTCATTGGAGTTGGAACAAGCTGTATCTGGAAGACTCACATTGAGGAGATTGCAGTAGTTGAGTCTAAATGGAATGCAACCAGTGACAACCTAGTCATGTGAGTTTGGAGTTATAAAACTCAGGCCCTTTTTCAACATTTTCAGCTGGTAGAAACAGGAGGTCACTGCTTTGATCCGTGGTATCATATATTATGTAGGGTCTAAGTAGACCCCCGAATGATTCCACTGCCTTGACAGGAGATGGTGCCTTGTCCAGATCAGCTGGGCATAAATCTGTAACCCAACGTTCCAGATACTTAGCTACCAATAGTAATTCAGCCTGACCAGTATTTAACTACAGGAGGTTTTCAACATCCACCATTAGACAGCTAGAAGACAGCAAGGTAGTTGAACTGTTAACCCCATGGGGTCCTGATCCAGCCATAGGAGTATTTGGGTGTCATTGTCCCAAGAAAAGACAAAACAGTCAGAGGTTTTTACTAGATCATAAATGGTTGAATATATATGTTAAAATGCAGTTAATAAAGAAGACTATTGACAAACCCCCAAAACATGGGTTGCACTTGCTATCGATAAGCAGGAAGGACCATCACTGTTTTAAAAAATATATATGTATTCATATTTTCAGTATAGAACATGCAATGTTACATCCACAGTGTCATCACAACTCATAGATTACATTTCCAACACATTGCTGAGCCCTACATCACCAATATCTCTTGGTTTGCGTACATGATGACATGATGCAATTACATTCAGTGAAGGACTAGCAGGTCCGGTGGGTCATCTTGCGAATGTGCTGTTAGATATGTTGTAAATGGAGCCCATATATCTTTGGGCCTTGAACCTACTGGTAGTTCTTCTGCATATATATCTAACTGGTCTTTGCAATACGATACATCTACTAGCCACTGATCGAATTTCGGTGCTTGTCCCCCCCCCTAGTTTGGAGCCACCTTCCTCTTAGCTAGTAATAGTGTGATCGCCACCAGTTCACGACTCGAGGGTTGTAGGTTTGTAATGAGTCCTAAGATACAGATGAGTGGGGTGAAAGCAACAGTTTTGATCACCATGTCCGATAGTGCCTGGGAAACTTGTGCCCAGAAACATTGTACCTTCTCGCATCGCCAGGCCAGATGCATAAAATCAGCATTAGGCAGGCCACTCCGCATACAGTCAGCGGACGCCGCAGGCCATAGCTATAGAGTTGGAGTGGGGTGTACTATAATTGCAGCAGGTATTTGAAATGTATAATTCATAAATTGGAATTAGCCGTCAGTCGGCCAGTGAGTGCACAACAAGATTCCTAGTCTTTCAGTGTGATCGGAGAGTCCAATACTTTAGTCCATTTATCTATGTGTCTAATCTGATTAGGAGGAGACTCTGTCTGTGCGGTGTTATATAATCGGGTGATTAACCTTTTGCGGGAAGTGCTGGTAAGCATGACCTGCAGTGGTCCCAGCATGGGTGGTGCACATGGGTACTGTGAGTAGAGTGTTTTGAGTGCCTCACGGAGTCAGTGAAACGTGAACACTAAGAGGGGGGTACTGTTATGGTTTGATAAAATAGTGTCTAGGGATAGAAATTTACCCTCTGGATAAACATCCCCATCTTAACTAGTCCAACCTCTGCTATAATATCCAACGCTCTGGGTTCCTGGGTGATGTATATGTCTGGGTGGTGGGATAGTGACATAGCTGGGACATACAACGGCATCTTACCCTCCAGTGCCACCAGTTTTCTGCCAGGCTTTTTCTGTGCTATTAATTGTATTAATTTCCGTCCTAGTAACCACCGGTTGTGCACGCAGTAGAAGGGCTGTAAATGGTGTGGGAAATGCATCATCAGCTTCAATTTTTAAGTGAGGTAAATGGGGGTGAGTACCAGTAGTGAGCAAAGTACATCTGCACACACAAATAGTATAGGTACATATCTGGGGCACTCAAACCCTCCCTGCGCATATGGTCTGGTGAGTGTCTCCCAGCTGCACCGGGGCTGTTTGCCCACCCAAGCTAGTACAATCAAATGGGAGCGTGGAGTATTAAAGAAGTTAAGTTGAGAGGTACATTGACAGATAGAGAAAGTGAAGTAGGACGACCATCTTCATAACCGCCACTCTGTCAGCTAGTGACAGGGGCAATTTTATCCACCGCGCTGCCGGTATCTCCAGTCTGGAGATTGCCTGGCCATAATACCTCCAAAGAACAATCTCGGGATCTCTATGGATCCAAACTCCTAGATACTTGACCGGTTCCTCACTCCACTCAAGCGGGAAGTCTAGCGCGTGTGGCACAGTGCTTGGCATCAGGGGAACTATGGTTGATTTATCCCAGTTCATACTGAGACCAGAAAGTCTCTCGTACTTTATATATTCACATATCAGAGGGGCTGGTTCCATGTCTGGGTTGCGGACATAGGGGCATATTCACAAGGACGTATCGCCGAGTTATTGGCACTTGAGTGCAGCAAAAGTGGCGATAGAATCATCGCCCCATTCGCAAGCTGGTGCTAACTGCCCACATCGCCACATATCCAGCGATAGCTGCCGCCAAAAACATCGCCACGATTACACCGCCAACTAACGCTAATGAGATGCAGAGTAGGCGTTCCCATGCGAAAACACACGAAAACACCACATCGCGACATTCACAACGAACAGCCAGATCCGTGATGCGAACCAAAAACAGGCGATAAGCCGCGCTAGCAGCAGCGATTTTACACCTGCTCTCTGCTGGTGTTAAGCAGGACGACTACCTGCACCACAAAAGAGAGCCCAGCCCACAGCCACACCTGAAGAACAACAGATGCCATGGGGCCACTGCTCATGCAGCTCGGAGACCCCAGAGGCCCACAACACCCACCGCCACCACCCCCAGGACACCCCCACAACCCTGGGCCCACCCACCCCAGACAAAGACATGCCACAGCAACTTCACAAAATCACGAGATAATAAAGACCCTGATGTCGCACACATACAACAACAAACACACATGTGCGGTCAGAATAATGAGAATCAAACATTCAACTGTGAAATTCCCATAACAAAACTTTATTAATACACAACACAAAACAACAAATATGATTAGTCCTTGCGGATGCACTCCGGACAATCTGGAAGCCACAGTCTGCAAGACAAAATCTGAGATAAGAACCTGTGTCATGCGCACATAAAAGGACAGAGAGAGAGAGAAAGAAAGAAAGGAAGAGTGAGAGGGAGGGAGAGGGAGAGAGAGAGAGAGAGGGAGAGAGAGACAGCAAAGGACAAGAGGGCGAGAGACAGCTGCCCCTGCGCACCCATGCCCCACAGCCCACCTGCTGCCACCGGTGTGTCTCCGACCACGTCCCGGTATCCACTGCAGCCCACCATGTCCTTTCATCTGCAATGGAGTCCAGATGTAATAATGCCAGAGTACATACCATTGCACATGGCAACATTGCCCGCCCGCCCCTGCGCACACATGCTGCTGCACCCCAGCCCCTCCCGCCGCCCATTGGACATTGTCCGCCCATGCGCCCCCAGGCCTCACTGCTCACCTTCCGCCACCGGTGTGTCTCCAACCACGTGCCGGTGCATGCTCCGAGTCCGAGACACGCGACCTTAGCAGACTCGACATCACGCAGACCCGCCCCGTGGGCCACTAGGTCACACACCTGGATCTGGGCCTTGATTTCGGAATGGGAGAGTCCATAACAGTGCACACGTCATCAAGGCTGTCTGCACACCAGCTCAGCATCATAGGTGCCACTAACTCCGTGAACCTTGAGGCAACGCCACGTGGCAGTAGGCCCGCATCGCACGCAGGCTCCGGCCTACACTGCGGTCCAGCAGGGCTCACACCAACCCTCACCAGCCCGGACAGCCGGGACGGGGCAACATCGCAGGCTGCGCCCCCGCTCAGCACATCAGGTGGCCCAACCTCAGTGCCCCGTGAGTCACCGACCCGTGGCGGCATGCCCTTGCCGGCCGACGTGCTCCGGGTGCCACTAACCCAGTGCAACGAAAGTCACCTTCCCGTGTCGCGCGGGCCGTGCTGCATGTAGTTCAGCTCTGTGCCCCGCAAGTCATGGTCCCTTCATGATTGCGTCACGTGACATGGCAGGCGGGCGCAGCATTGTCCCGTTGGGCATTGTGGAAGATCTGGTCCATGTAGCTCTGTCGTCCCACCATTTATACATATACGGAGTGGGCTGGGCTTGCGTACGCACGTCCAGCGTAGGGGTGTGAAGTATCATCTCCGGGACCTGGGCGTGGTCCTGTGCTGGGCAGGGCAGGAAATATACATATGCATGTGCCTCTGTCGCAGTGTCTGCGCAACACGTGACGTGATGTGCAATGTTGCAATGTTGCATGGAGCCGGAGGGCGCACGTGCACGTGGGAATGTACAAGGTGCGCAAGTCCGCTCGGGCTCTTGGCTCATGCATGCCAACTGCCGTGTGTATCGTTCTTGGTGCGCCATGGGCCTAAGGCCTAGCCTCAATTGCAGCGTGTAGACCACATCACATTTCCACATTGCAAACAGTAGTCAGACTGACATCAGGGATGAATGCTCCATTGTCTCCACACAGGAGGCGGACGGCCATCTGCACCTCCGACCTTGGACACAGCATGCGGCAGGAACCCCCTGTGAGTGATATCATAGCAGTTGAAGACGACTCCCACACTACACACAGCGATGTTGAAGGACCAACGTATACACACCCCACACACAGTGGCCCTTGCCCGGGGTACTCTTGCATGGAATGGCCTTCACACTTACGTACACAACTACACATACGTCCTAACGTCGCACGCCCATACGACTCATTGCTCCGAGCTGTGGCTTTTCATCCACATGACCGCCGCAGGTCAGAGGAGTGGTGGTTCTGCGAGTGCCACCACCGCAATGGCCGAACATCACGGGCACATGCACAACCCCAGTCACGTGGGACTGTACCGTGCCCGAATGCTGCAAATGTTGGGGGCCCTGCCACTTGCAGTGTTGCGCATCAGTTACCGTCTGAGCTTCCGTCTTGCGTACGTCACATGCGTCCAGCCCTGGTTCCACTGTCGAACATGCATATTTGAGCGGCCCATGGAAGTCTGCCTATCCAATGCAACGGTGGCTGAACTGGATTATGACTTGTGTGTGCGCCCCCTGTTGGCCCATGATCATGAGAGTAACCGTGATTCCCGTTCATGGGATGCCTGGATGTTTGGCATGTGTGCTGGCAGTTGGACATGGGAGTTTGCACGATTTCTCGTGTGCAGTGACCACATTGAGGCGCCCCCCTATTGGGCTGTTCTGCGGATTGGTGAGACGGCGTGGACGGAGCACATCTGTCCGGACCAGTTGATGGATTGGCTCGCACTCGTGTTCCTTGAGCTTGACAACGACGTACTCCTGGAACTGATAGCACAGGAAGCTGCGCTCGCTTTCATGGACGACTGACAACGTTCCAGCAGCCACGACTAATGGTAACCCATGGCACAGGTCCCAACACCTTGTTGCATTCTGGTGATGAGTCCACATTTTCCACAGCAACAGTGGACAAGGCTGCATTCCTATGCTGCCTGTGATTGTCTGATGCCTTGCTCTGCATGTTGTGGCCCTTGTCTTGCCCGTAGCTCCACGCACAGGCCAATAAAGTCTGCGCTGCCACATGTGTTCAACTGTGATGGGTGTTGGGTAGGATGGCAATTCGTGTGCCTCATTGGGCATTGTCCGTACACAGGGTGGGACTGGATGATGCTTTTCATTTAGGGGTGAGTCCCTATTGGCAGGTCCACCTCTGTGCGCCAGACTTTGTGGTTTGGGATAGTTGCTGGTAGACCTGTGCAGCTCAGTGACGTCACCATTGTGGGTATGGGGTCGGATTTCTTTGCATGTGGGTCACTGTGATCGTTTTGGACAGTCTGTGTCCGCCCAGGTGGGTGTGGGTGGGTATGCGACGGTAGGTACTGTTGTCACATGTGATGGTGGACACACCTTCTGGCTGCTATCGACTTTGACATCTTTTCACACAGACCTCTTTCCTACATGGACGTGGGGCTACGTTGGGGGGTTGCGAGTATGTTGTTCATGGGTGATGTGCCCACAGCTAGTTCAGTCCTCCGCAGTCATCTCATTGGACTGCCATTTTTCCATTTGTCTTGACAATGACACAGTGGTGGTGACGGACAGTTGTTGGTGGTGTTCTGTCCACACCGTGCGGTGGAACCGGTTTTCCTGCGGTGTGGGGCCCCATCTTCCTCTTCCTCTTCTCCTTGCCCTTCCCCGACCATGGGTTCCGGACTGGTCCTCCGTTGTGCTTGTGGGGTTCGAGTTGGCATCAGCACTCGGGCCAGGTGCTTCCATGGTGCTCCCCAGTTCGTTTACTTGTTGGTGTGTTTTTTTGGGTGCTTTTATGGCACCTCTTCACGCATGGCACATAGGTATTGCTGGCCTCCTGCTGGTTATCACGGTTGTTTCATCGCCATTGGGCGCATTGCAGCTTTTTTCGCGTTGGGTTTTGCATTTTTATCGCCGTCGCAGTAGTTGTTTCATGGACATTCGCCGCGTTATCGTGCGGTTATCACACAATATCGCCGTGTTGTGAATGCCACCTTAACACGGCGTTATTTTCATGCGATGTGAGAAGTTGCGGTATGCTATTTTGGCGATGTTTATCGCACTTTCTTGTGAATATACCCCATAGAGTACCATGTTGTCTGCATATAATGAAATGGTGAGTGGGTGCTGCCTAAACCTCTGCGCAGCTGCTGCATGTTTCTGTCGTATTCTACGCACAAGGGGTTCCAGTGCTATCGCAAACAACAAGGGCGACAAGGGACAGCCTTGTCATGTGCCCCTGCGTATCCGTATCAGGGTGGATATATTATTATTGATGCACACTCTAGCCACGGGGACTGTATACAGCAAACGTATCCATAGTGTGAACGCCTGGGGCATCCCCATTCAGTGAAGCACACCAAACACATAGTTCCATTGTATGGAATCAATGGCTTTTGCAGCATCAAGCAGCACAGTCGCGGCTGTAAGGGAGGGGTCCAGTTGATGTAGGACTGCGAATAGTGTTCGCAGGTTATAATGTGAAGTTGAACGGACCGGGATGAATCCGGATTGATCAGGCAATACCAATGTGGGTAGAAGTGGCTGCAGCCTAGTCGCTATAATTGTTGCTAGTATTTTGGTATCTTTATTCAAAAGTGACAGCAGCCTATATGATTCACATCTCCCTGTGTTCTTGCCTGGCTTTAAAAATGTAACCATAAGTGCTTCACACAAGATTGGGGGCAACATTTGTTTCTCATAGGCTACTATGTACATCACATGGAGGTGCAGTGCAAGAAGGTCTGCATATTTTTTTATAGAATTCACTGGGTATCCTGTCACTACCTGATGCCTTTCCATTGGGCAATAAGTTAATAGCGTCCCGTACCTCCTCCAGTGTAATTGGTTGCACAAGGAATTCCCATTGCTTGGGGCAAAGCCCCGCCAATGTCAGCTCATCTAGGTAGGTGGCTGTTTCAGCTGCAGATGCAGTCTCATGCGGTCCTTAAGGATTCAAGTAATAATCCATGAATTGGGCTAATATATCTGGCATGTTATAGCATGTCGTCCCATCACGTGTTTCCAGCCCCACAATATGTGCATGTGTTCGCTGCTCTTTTATCTTAGCAGCCAGACTATGGCTTGGTCTCCCACCCTCGCCATATGATCTCACCACCCAGCGTCTATCAATCAATCAGGGAATTGTAAGCGCGCTACTCCCCCGAGATGGTCTCAAGGCACTGAGGGGGGGGGTCCGCAGATCTGTTAGCCAAAGAGCCAGGTCTTGAGGGTCTTCCTGAAGGTGTTCAGGGCGAGGGCGCGTCTGATGTCTGCCGGTAACTCGTTCCAGGTCTTGGCTGCAATGTGAGATAAGGATCTTCCGCCTGCTCTGGCTCTGTGGATGCACGGGGTTTCGGCCAGTGCGAGGTTGGAAGATCAGAGGTTTCTTTTGGGTACGTGGAAGTTGATTCTGTCGTTGAGGTATTTGGGTCCGTTGTTGTGTAGGCATTTGTAGGTGTGAGTGAGGATTTTGAAAGTGACTCTTTTCTCCACGGGGAGCCAGTGGAGACTTCGTAGGTGTTGGCTGATGTTTTTGTGTCGGGGGATGCCGAGGACGAGTCTGGCGGCGGTGTTCTGTATTGTCTGGAATTTGCGGAGTAGGGACTTGTTGATGCCGGTGTAGAGTGCGTTTCCATAGTCCAGTCTGCGGGTGATGAGTGCGTGGGTGACTGTCTTCCTTGACTCATGGGGATCCACTTGAAGGTCTTGCAGAGGATGCGGAGGGTGTTGAAGCAGCTGGAGGTGACAGCGTTGACCTGTCGGTTCATGGTGAGTGATGAGTCGAGTATGATGCTGAGGTTAGTTGGTTTTATCTGCGCTGTTATTTTAAAATTGAAGGGACCTTCTTTTTAGTATTACTTGTATTTTGTATTTTGCACTGTGTTTTTATTAATTGCGCTCAGCGCTCCCTCACTTCCGCAACCCTAGGGCACTTCCGCTTGATCTAACGGTCTAGTTGCCTGGGGACGGTCAGCTGCTGCACAGCAGGGCTGATTGGTGGGTGGGAGGAGCTAACAGCATATCATCGGAGCTGGAGCAAGCGCGCAGCGCGCGCGCGCCGAAGGCGCGCCTAAGGCAAGCCCGTCTGCGCCCGTCCGCGACCGACCGGGACCAGGGGCCAGTCCCCCTAGGCCCCACTATTTGTACTCTATGGAGGAACTTCGGAGCCTAGCCCTGGGTGTGGTGCCACTTAAGACCAATGTGGTTTTTAAACTTAGGGCCGAGGGGCTATTAAGGACACAAATGGTAGTTTGCAGTATAGGTTCTCTACCTCACCCACTTAGGATGTCTTGGCCCAATGATCCACAGGGATTACGGGTAGCTACTCTTAATACCCGTTCCTTGCAGAAGCACAATCTTGAAGTCTTCTCGCTTCTCCAGGATGACCATTTGGACATACTTGGAGTCACAGAAACTTGGCTTGAGGAATCCTCAGCACCGGATTTAGTGGCAGCCATGCCCCCGAATTATGCCGCCCTCTGTTATAATAGACCCAGCAGCACTAGAGGGGGTGGAGTCGCTATTCTGTATAACCAACAGCTACAGGCAGAGATCCTATGTGCAGAAAGCATTGAGGGGGCAGATGTGCTGGGGGCTAAACTCTGCTCCCAGACCACCTGTCTAATTGCTCTGATAGTCTACCGCCCTCCGCGAACATCACCCAAATTTGTTGAGCTCTTTATCGAATTAGTTAATGATATCCGGTCGCGGTATCAATGTATCCTGATAATGGGGGACTTCAACTTCCACTGGGATCAGACACCTAAAGATAGTCAGGCCATACAGTTGGAAGAGGCACTAGGCGCACTGGAGTTGAGGCAATTGGTGAATGCACCCACTCACGAGAAGGGCCATACACTTGATCTGGTCTGGACCTCCCACCCACCTATAAGTCCACTAATGATCAGTCCTTGTGCTTGGTCTGATCACTATTTAATTAGTGGCTGGTTTCCATCCACTAGTCAAGTAGTTTGTCCCCAGCCAGAGTGGAAAGTGCTGAGGGGATGGGGAAAAATCAGAGGAGATGACCTGATTAATACTTTATATACATTTTCTCCCCCTGGACCAACACAAGGAAATTCTGACCTTGATCGAGATAGCGCTGCTCTTTCTACAAGGTTGAAGAATGCCATTAACATTGTAGCCCCCATGCGTAGGGAAAGAGTAAGGGATAAAGGCAAAGGGGCACCCTGGTTTAACGAGGCCCTTAGACATAAGAAACAAGCCTTACGCCAATGCGAGAGAGCCTGGCGTCGAGATTATGACCCAGGTGCCCGGCTTGAATACAAAGCAATGTTTGCAGTCTACAAGAAAGCGATTTTAATAAGGAAAGCAGAATTTTATGAAGATAGGATCTTGAACGCTGATAACTTACAAAAAGAAACTTTTCGGATTTTAAAAGAATTGAGACAGACTCAGGAACAGAGGCCCCACTATTGCCCTGATGACTGTAATAAATTCCAGTCCTTCTTTCTAAAAAAGTGAAGGACCTACTGACTGAGATCCATTTCACTCCTACCGTTCATTGCCCCTTAGTATCAGTACCCCTGCCCCCTGCATATAATAAACCTCTTACTGCCTTTCCCATGCTTACCTTGGACTCCATGTCTTCTTTGATGGGTCGGATTAAGTCGGGGTCACCGGCGGATCCCTGCCCTCCGAGGATCTTCAAGCTGGCACTACCTGGGATCGAAAGCGAGGTTCTAATGCTATTAAATCAATCCCTCGAACGTGGTCACGTTCCTATTGATTTTAAGGAAGCACGAGTTATCCCACTATTGAAAAAACCAGGGGCAGACGCAAAGAACCTAAAAAACTTTAGGCGAATTTCCCAACTTCCATTCCTGGCGAAAGTGCTGGAACAGCACGTGCTGAAATCCCTATCACACCATATAGAAGTCAACCATCTCCTGCAAACCAACCAGGCTGGCTTTAGGGCCCATCACAGCACGGAGATGGTTATGTTGGCCGTGCTGGATGAAATTAGGCTTAGGGCCGATAAGAAAAACCATGTGCCCTGGTATTGCTAGATCTATCCGCGGCATTTGACACGGTCAATTATGACCTACTTCTGTCGCGGATTTCAGAGCTAGGCATCCAGGGCACGGCCCTCAAATGGTTTACGTCCTTCCTCACTGACCGTTCACAGAGAGTACAACTGGCTGACTTTGTGTCTGACTCCGGTAAACTCTCATGTGGGGTGCCACAGGGTTCGGCGTTGTCTCCTCTCTTATTCAATGCCTACCTTCAACCCTTGATAGCTGCACTGAATATCATGGAGTGCCAGATCTACAACTACGCGGATGACACTCAAATCATTATCCAGATAGATAATGCCCCGGCTGCCCATGCATGAATGCAAAATATTTTAAAATACATAGTCAACTGGATGACGGCCAATTCCCTCAAAATCAACCCTGATAAGACTGAGGTTTTGGCCATCACCACAGACTCCAGTCCGTGGAGTGACCTTTTTGGCCACAAGAGTTGGGCGCAAATCCTGAGCCAGCCCAGGCCGTAAAAAGCCTGGGCATTAAAATTGATGCTAAACTGTCTATGACTCAGCAGGTATCTGCCGTAGTAGGTACATGTGTTGGCCTGCTTAGACAGCTACGGAAACTTGCTCCCCTTCTCACATTCGCAACTCTCAGAACGGCAGTATCAGCCTTGATAGTGTCACGTTTGGATTACGGGAATTCCCTGTATATTGGCCTCCCAGGAAAGCTGCTTGCTAGACTACAGGTCATTATGAATGACGCGGCCAGACTGATTTTTAAACTGCCTAGGAGGGCCCATGCTACCCCTCTCCTACGCCAGCTACACTGGCTCCCTATTAGGCAGAGAATTAGTTTTAAAGGCCTTTGCATTGCGCACAAGGCCATTTATGGCCAAGCCCCATCCTACATTAAGGATCGCCTGGCTATTTATACTCCTAGTAGGTCACTATGGTCCTCGGAGGCCGGCCTGCTGGCCTGCCCCCGCTTTAGCATGACCTCTAAAGGAGGCAGAGCCTTTTCGACCTCAATTCCTGTATTATGGAACAAGTTACTGGAGAATCTGCGGAAGGAACAAGCCCTTCTCCCTTTTAGGAAGAAGTTAAAGACATTCCTCTTTGTGGAAGCTTGGGGCACAATTTAATCATTGTCTTCCTCCTTACGTGCTAGGGCAGGGCTCTCCCTCATAGCGCTTAGAGACCAGTAGGTGATAATGCGCTCTACAAATGACAATTACAATTACAATTACAAGGTTCTTGGCGTGGTCTGAGGGGGTCGGTGGGCTTCCGAGGGCGGTCGGCCACCAGGTGCTGTCCCCTGCAGAAGGGGTGGTACTGAGGACGAGGACTTCTGTCTTCTCGGCGTTGAGCTTCAGGCAGCTGTTGGTCATCCAGACTGCAACGTCTTGCATTCCTTTCTGGAAGTTGAGTTTGGCAGTGGTGGGGTCTTTGGTGAGGGAGAGGATGAGCTGGGTGTCGTCGGCATAGGATACGATGTTGAGGCCGTGTTGTCAGACGATGGCTGCGTGTCTAGGCATGTGCTTCACCTCCTGTGTTGTGGCATCATTATATTCAGAGACCAGCTCTCTGATTTCTGCTAAAGTAGCGAGCTTGGGTTGTGTCTCGTATTGCCTCTCCAGTCCCTGTAGCAAACTTTCTATGGTGTGCAGTCTGGATCAAAGGGCTTGAGAACACCTACCTGTAGATACATTCATGTCCCCCTCAAAGTAACTTTAAATGCTTCCCATAATATGTCTGCTCCTTCTACAGAGCCCTTATTGTCTAGGAAATAATGAATGATGGCTTCCCACACCCTATCTCTAAAGACAGTGGTCTAATAAAGAGGAGGCCTGTAGTCTCCATTGAAATTGCAGTGGGTAATGTGTGGGAATTTACATGTCTAGCAAAACTGGCAAATGATCTGAAGTGTCCTAGGTAGATGTAGGACCGTCTCCACCCATGTGTTAACTACTCTTGATGCTAGCCAATAGTCCAGTCTGGACCATGTTAGGTGCCCTCTTTAGAAGTTGGATCCCGCACTCTCAAAATATCAACTAGGTCATGTGCATCCATAATATCACAGATAATCCAGGCGGATTGTTTACCCTGCCAGTCCGTTGAAGCATTTCGGTCCAGTGTAGTGTCTAAATATGTATTGCGATCCCCACTCAAAGTAATATTGTCAGTTGCGGGGTGTACAAATGACTCGCTAACTGATGATAAAAATCAGGTTTGTCCACATTCGGCCCATATGTATTAATAATAGTGATTGTTTGGCCACATAGGCTACCCTGTAATAATGTGTAGTGCCCTTTATCATCTGATTCCGTGTGAGTGAGTGTGAACGGTAATCCCTTTTTATCAGTATGAGGACACCCCTAGAGTTAGATGAATACGAAGGGGCTGCTTTCACTGCGGCCCACCTAGAGCCTATTTATAAGTCATTTCCTGTGTAAGATGTGTTTCTTGCATTAATACTAGTTGCACCTGATGCCTATCTAGATAAGCAAGTACCTGTCAGATGTTTGGGGGTTATTTAACCCATGTATATTCCAGGGTAAAAGTCTAACCTGACCCCGTGTATGTGCCACGTTGGTGAAGTATAACCTTGCAGCGCATCATGGAATCATAGTGTCTGGGCTTGTGTGGTATAGATTCAAAAGTTTTCGTGATGTACTGTAACAAAGGCATGCAATAAATGGCCCCCAACCACCCCGCCCACTTCGGCATCCCAATCATGCCAAAGATTTTCCCTGAAAAAAATAACAGCAAAAACAAAGACATTAACCATACATTGCAAACTCTCTTAGTTATCGCGGTCATCCTAAAAATAACAATTGGGGTATACCCTCGTAGGGGCAGCTAGAGGCCAGAAGTCCCTCCCGCTGATTGGGAGTGGCCGGACACATAAAGGTCCTATGTGGATCGATGGTAAAGTTCTGGGGAATAACTGTGTAAAACCTCAAATTGAGTTGTCACGCTGTAGCGCTCCGCTGCCTTATCGATTAACTCGATAGGCACTTTAGCTCAGTTCAGAGCCTGCATAACACATCATGTAGACTTAGTGTCTTCTAGAAAGCAGCGCTCCATCAAATCGATATACTGGTTCCCACGGCAGAGGGCTGAGTCTACTACAATGTTTGATTATTTGTATGTGAGGCATTACTATGTTCTACTTACAGTTTTTTGTACTGCAAGTTACAAATGTCACTCTGCATGAGGTCGAGATGGAGAGCGCGATGGGCTGGGTCAAGTTCGCTGGATATTTTTCTGAAACTCTCAGGCCTCCATCGGCCTAGTGAAGAATCTTGGTTTCCCCTCATATTCAATCCGGTGGCGGGCTGGGCATAGCATCACATAAGGAATAGTGGCCATGAGTAGTTTTTTCTTGACAGGAGTGAACTCTCTGCGTGCCGCCTGGACTGCCATCGTGAAATCAGGGAAGAAGGCCACTTCATAACCCTGATATTTTATGGCTTGCTTTTCTCGAGACAGGCGGAGCACAGTATCGCGATCCCGGTAATTCAACAGCCTGCCAATAATGGACCTTGGAGCGGTGCCTGGCGGTGGTCTCGTGGTTAGTAGCCTGTTCACTCTTTCAACAATCAGTACTGTGGAGAGTTGTTCTGAGCCAAAGATATCTTTCAGCATAGTTTCTATGTAGTCCTCTAGGCAGCTGGTGTTGGTAATCTCAGACACTCCTACTATGCGGAGATTATTGTGCCATGAGCGTGCTTCCAGGTCTTCATTTTTCGCCTGTATTATGTAAGAATGTGGCGCAGCCACTCACCTGTAGTTCAGGTTGTCTGCAGGAGCGATGAACTGTCCTCTCTCCTCATAGAACACCTCTTGGCACTACTGAACTCGCTACAGGAGTCCCGGCAGGTGTCCCAAAAGTGAAGGGGAATGGGACGAGAAAAAGAGAGAGAACACTGCTACTCCACACAGCCTGGTCCAGCCCGGCACCCTTAAGGGGATCTGTTTGCAGAGTAGGGTCGCCTTTTTGAGGACTTGCATTTCTCTATAAAATAAGAAATGCAACAGATGAGTACAGAGACACTTCTGGGCCACCTAGGCACACTCAACACAGAACATTCATTATAAGCGAGTTATGTTAATCACCTGGTTCTCAAGAGGAGCTGAGATATTCTCTTAGCCTTTGTCTGTAGGTTGCAGGAGAATACAATCCTAATAATAGTTCTCTAAGAACAATACTGCCACAAAGGAGTCACTGGCTATGATTATGTGTCATCTACAGCCAGGTAAACGAATGGCACCTAGACACGGCGTTTTGTTTGCACAAAACACCTGTAAACAAATATTCACATCTAGGAACAGGCCCAAAGGGCTACATAGGCCAGTGTCCATACAATATGATGATCAGAGGGGTACCAGGATGCTTCCATGCGCAAGGTGCGGTATCAAGTTCACAATATTCATCTTAATATCAATGTTCTATGCAAATAGTGTAGAAACAAAACTCTCAGAAGTTGAAAATGAGTTCAAACATAAAATGACCCCAAGCGCTTGGCTGAATACAAAAATGAAATGAGTTCAAACATAAAATGACTCCAATCACTAAGCGTAATACAAATATGAAATGAGTTAAAACATAAAACGACAACAAGCACTAAGCGTAATACAAATATGAAATGATTTCAAACATAAAAGGACCCCAAGCGCTAAGCACAAAACAAATATGTAAATGCCATAGTCTTGAATCAAAAGTCACTTGTGCCAAATACCAGATGGCCAACTCACATGGCAAGTATGCAAGGACGAGCCTTCCGATACCAACAGAAAATGTCAAAGTCACACAGCCTTTCACTTTACACGCTGCCTTAAAGCGCACTGCACTTAGCTGTCCGATGCTTGCTGCAGTCCTGGACCGGCGCGTGCTTCTGTCCAATGGTGAAGGAGGAAATCCTGAAGCGGTAACAGAAGCAGTCTCCAGCTGAAGCGGGAACCAGGAGACTAAGCCAAGCACTGACAGGTGCGAGGCTTGGTCTTTTATAGGCAGTTCAGTGGCAGTTAACCACACATGGCTAGCCACGCCCATAAGCATGCCAGGTGCCTCAGCCACACCCATAAGCATGGCAGGTGCACATGTCCAATAATGTGACACTGTTGCTAGCACCCAAAAATAACAAGCATTGGCAAAACAAGCACTGGCACCAACAAACACAATAAAAAGAAACAAACATTGGCAGTGGCAAGAAAAGGGAAAAAACAAACAACTTAGTGGACATAAACGTGAGCAAGCAGGGGCCCCTGAGGGTGCGGACATACCAGAAAGGACGGGCAGCTCCTGACAGTTCCCCCCACCAAAGGTACTCATAGGGGGAGGGGCTTCGTGGGATGGCGAATTTGAAAGAGACGCACAAGGCGAGGAGGATGGATCGCAGAGGCGGGTTCGCAAGAGTTGTCATTGGGACCGTAGCCCTTCCAGGCCAGCAGATAGTGCAACACGCCTCGGATGCGTTTGGAATCCAGAACTTTCGCCATCACAAATTCCAACTGTACTTTCACTTGAATTGGGGGAGGAGGAGGAGCTGAGCGAGTGGTAGGGGAATAGGGACGAAGCAGGGATACATGAAATACAGGGTGAACCTTGTAGTCCTCGGGCAACTCAAGTTCCATGGCCAAAGGGTTCACTACCTTACGGATGGTAAAGGGACCAAGAAACCGGGGAGTCGTTTTTTCGATCCTGCCAAATGTAAATTCTTGGAAGAGAGCCAAACACCATCCCCACTATGATAGTCAGGAGCAGGTAATCTATGTTTATCTGCTTGTGTTTTAGATGCCTCTTGATACTGAGCTATATGTCGCTGTACCTGTTGTTGGATATCATACAATTTAGTGTGGTGTTCCTGCACTGTCAGGACTCTTCCTGCTTCTGTAGGGTCAAGAATTGGGAACCTTCTAGGATGATGACCAGTCAAACAATAAAACGGGAAAACCCCAGTAGCAGTGTGCTTACTGTTATTGTTATATTCCATATAGGTACCCTATATAGGCGCAGGTAACATTGCAACCTTTCACCTATATTCTTCCCTACATTACATACATAACGGTTCTTAGGCATTGACCTTTTACCTAGATATGACACTGCATTCAGAATGCGGGTTTTTCCCTGGTTCGATTCTCATACATTATGCATGAGGCTTCTTGGAAGCACAGCAGGACTAACAGTAGGATTACCATCTCCTGTATAATATCTCTGTATAAAGTTCAAGCTCAACGTCATCCTTTAGGCCGACACAGTAACACAGCAAGGTAGGAGCCCTGGGGAGACCTATGGGTATATATACAGCACATCTTGCTTAGGAAGATAGAGGAGACCGTGACTTCCCGGCTGTCACACTGACCAGAGACGCTGAGGTTCCTGCATGCAGACGCTACAGCTCGCAGTGGTCTAACATCCCTCGCGGGGCGTCCAACTCGAGACCAGGACGGGGTCCCACATTCTCTAAACTCTCAGGTAATGGGATGGACTAGATCCTAGAGGGATTCTTGGCATAACACCTACATAGATGGTAGGTACATCTAGTTAGGGAGGCATCGTAGGAGTACGCACTTTTTATCATGTGTTTTATGTACATGTATATATTCATGATTTCTGCAAGATGGTAGAACTATACCATCCCTTTACTTTCGTAGTACTGCTAATCATATATTTCTGCTACTGTCTAATGGTTGTTGCAGCTCATCTATTATACACTAGATAACAACTGTTCAATAAATACTTATTGAAACGCCCAGCCTGTTTATTCTGTGTAACTCTCTGAGACAAACTAAGTGAGCACGAGTGACTGAGCGAAAGGTAGTATATTATTTCCACGATCCTGGGGGATCAGGGTTGTCATGTTCTGAGGTTGCCAAGAACTATTCTCTCCCCGATACGAGGAGACTCTAGTGGCACTGTGAGTTAGCTAATACAGACAGGCTAACGTATCCGGTGGGGGTGCACGGAATCAGTCCACCACCAAACCCACAGTTTATGTTATCCAAACGCGCAGATCCTGTATAGGTTATATAGGAACTACACGACATGGCCCCGCCAACGTTGGCTGGGTACTTATTTAACAGTAGAATCTGAGTAGTTCAGTCGTGCTATTCTCAGAGACCCCTACTCACAAAACACCGGAAACGACTGGAGTGGGTGGGCACAAACTCCGCCATAGCTGAGTAGGCTAAAAAATCCTATTTATTGGCTGTTGGTTAATCAAGTTTGAAGGACACATTGTTCCTAAATTGTGCAAAAACACCTTATCTTAGTTCCCTTGAAAAACTTCTTTACAAAATGACTGAGGACAAAGATAACGCAAGAGTAGATCTACACCTCTCAGCCGGAGAAGAAGATGCAGACGCAATACAAATTGCAAAAAATTTTAGAAATACAGTCACCCTGAGACTGCTAGAGAATGGTTTATCATCTAGGGGTGGCATAGTAGTTTTCGTGATTGAGGCACACAAATCAAACAGAACAGAGGAATTTTATTTGTGGGTTACATTCCCAGCAGCAAATGCAAGAACAAAAACATTTCACTCCTACACGGAAGGAGATGCACCAGCGGAATATTGTCCGTTTGAGGACATTGAGGTTCCGCTCACGTACCAGGAACATTTATACTGGTTTAAAGGCGCCCTACCCCCATACAAGAAGAAGAAAAAAGACTCTGTCCACTCGGAGAAGGGGCAACATGGCCGATATTAGCAGCCTATACACCACATCCTGACATTGACACAATGCCACCAGGAGACTTACTCATACAACATAAAGATTTAAGTAAAATCTATAGGAACTTGACGCAATTCGTCATGAGGACATTTACAGTCCAACCAGCAATAGTTGCAACAAATGGAACTCAAATTCAGGGTACAGCAACTAAAATTACACCACAAACATTACAAGCGGTAATGGGTAAAATGCCCACAAAACGTGAACAAATACCATTCTGGGTAGCTCAGATAATAACGCAGCTAGAGGCAGTATTCCCGAATACTACCCCATATGAAAAACACAGAATGCTAACAATCTGCTTGCCTATGGGGATAACACCACAATTAGAGGATTGTACCACTTGGGGTACAGTCTTTGCTGCCATATATACCAGAACTCATGGTATCCCATCATTAGCAGTAGTACCTGATGTATTGAGACAAATACAAAATGAGTACGGAGCAGAGCCTGCCCTAAACTTAGGGATGAAGTTACTAGGTAACTATGCCCAGGTATCAGCCATAATACTAGCTAACATAAAGGGGGAAGCAGCTTCAGTGGCCATTCGCCAAAGCCTAAGGGAGTTCAGTCCTTTAGAACAGGAACACGAACTACCAAAAATAATTGAAACTGCATGTGCAGAATTAGACAGAGATAGTTTGGGTGGGAAAGCTTTAAAACCACAACTGATGGGCAGCCCTGAAAAGGACACTTCCAAGCAGACACCTGCTTCCACTAAGAAGAAGTGGGACAGTAAAAAAAAAAAAAACTTTAAAGGAAATAGATCTCAATCCTGAGGTAGATTTCCTCCACAGGAGCCCTCCGAAAAGAGGTACAACCTTAGGAATTGGGAAAATATTAGGAAACCTGACAGGTATCAGGATACTGATACACGTTCCTCTCGTTCCTTTCAGGGTTCATCAAAAAACTCCGAGAGGGAAGGACGGTCAGAAAGACAAGAAGAGCGTACAAAGTCCAGAGACAAGCAGCACGCTCAGGATTACACTTCTAAAAAAGAAGAGAAACCAAAGCAAAAGTCACAGTTCAAAAAGAAGAAGGTTGCAGGTCTAAAGATCAGACATGCCCAGAATTCTGAGGACTCGACTAATGAACGGGGAATGGGCTCTGACGATGCTAGACAGTGCGGCAGAAGTAACAATAGCTCGCCAGAACCTGATCGAATTTCCGGTGACAGCGGACTTGAATGATTATATCACGGTAGAAACACCCGATACTAGGGTAAGTGTCCCACATAAAGTATATGAAGTAATGCTCCAAATGGAGGGGGACAAATGTAGAACAGTGAGAGGTCTCTTTTGGGAGAACCTGACGCTTGGCTATGATATTTTATTAGCTGAACAAGATTGGCCGCCAGCATTCGTCATGGATTGCCCTAAAGGAGAAACAGTAATTCTTCCGGCCTTCTCAGACCATATTCCCAGGCACTTGCAACACACATATGCGCAGGAGTGGGCGGTAGCCCAGGCTACAGCATTATACAAAAACCATGTTGGATGGGATGAGGATTCAACCCACCACATTATTCCTTTAAAAAATACTCCGACTGCACAGAGGCAGTATCCAATAAAGCAAGAATCTAAAAAACAAGTCAGGGAGATCTTAGATCAACTTGAATATCAAGAGGTGATTGAAACTTGCACCTCACCAATGAACAATCCTTTGTTTCCTGTCATGAAACCTGACAATTCATATCGTCTAGTTTTAGATTACAGACATTTAAACACTTGCACTAAGACATTTGCAGTCCAAAATGCACACAGTGCCGCATTAATGAATAGCATTGTGCGGAAAAAATATAAAACAACACTTGATATCTCAAATGGATTTTTCTGCCAAAATATAGCGCCTGAGAGCAGGTATCTGACAGCCTTCTCAGCGCTAGGGACCCAGCATCAATTTTGTCGACTCCCCGAGGGGTATAGGAACAGCCCGGGTTTGTTTTCGGCTAGAGTAACTGAGTTACTTCAAAATTTGGATTAAGAGGCATTGTCCTATGTGGATGATATTTATCTAACAGACGATGACCTAGAGGAACACTTGAACAGAGTGAATACCATTATTTTGGGATTTGCATCTGAGGGCTACAAATTCAACTTTAAAAAATCAAAAATTGTCCTTCTCAGTGTCCTGTTTTTAGGATATGAGCTTTCAAGTGAAGGAAAAAGCCTGGTAGACAATTGTTTAGAAAAATGCGCGCTGCTCCAACCTCCAAAATCATTGAAAAATTTAAAGTCAATTCTGGGATTCCAAAATTTTGGTAGAACATACATTTTGGATTATGCAGAAAGAGTAAAACCATTCTACGATTTAATAAAACCTGATTTTTCTGTAAAACAATGGACAGAGGAACATACAGATACACTTCGTTCCTTACAAGCTGACATGATAGCTTCCAAACATTTACAGTCACGCGTAAACGTACGCAACCTGGTGGTCCGTATAGTTGCGGGTCAATCTGGGTACACCTATCTAACATATAACGAAGGTGAGACAGTACCAATTGCATACAAATCACATTTGTACACAAATGCTGAGATAAGCTTCGCATCTACAGAAAAGAATCTAACAGCAGTACAGACTGCTGCAGTGAGAGAAAGAGCACTGGCTCAGGGGAAACGAATAATAGTAGTAACTCCGGTTCCAGCCTTAGAGGCTGCGACAAAGGCGAGCGTTCCTAATGCTAAAGCTTTACATCCAAGATGGATGCAATGGGCTAATTCTCTCACTGCAACAGATGTAGAATACAGGTACGACCCAAATTTAAAGACACAAGCATTCCTGCAATACGAACAAGAATATCCTCAACCGAACGAAATAATGCCTCTAGATCAGTATGAATATATCATTTACACTGACGGATCTCCTCAACCGGCCATAGGGAGTAAGCAACAATATAGCGCAGCATGTGCAATCGTTAAAGGTCGCATGCGGGATGGAAAGTTCCATCCAAGTTGCACAAAAACGCAATCTCTAGGAGACTGCATGGCACAGCTGGCAGAATTAAAAGCCCAAATACTGGCACTCGTGAATACGGATCGAGAATTCCCCACACTAATTGTGTGCGATTCCTTTTACTGTGTGCAGTCTTACAATGAATATTTGCAGTACTGGGTTCAAAATGGGTTTAAAGATGCAAAAGGTGGCACAATTAAGCATAGAATGCTATGGGAACAGGTAGTGGAGTTGAAAACCGAACTACCGAGGGTTCACGTGATACATACACTGAGTCATCAGCGTGATGGCATTCACGTTGAAGGGAATTCATTGGCTGATGAAGCCGCAAAGGGGGCTGTACGCACGGCTTCCGTAGCTGCAATCACTTGTTCTAAAACGAGAATAGACAGTGAGATTATGGTAGCTATCAATGCTTGTCGCAAAAATAGTGGAGCATTACCAAAGTTTCCACTCAAGGACTCCTACAAGTTAGATGCCAATAACATTCCATTTGCTCAGAAACCTGGAGTGGGGGATAGAGTAATTCCAAACATGGATCGTAGGTTATGTTTAACTCTAGCAGCACACGAAGGGATAGGTTCTGCACATGCAGGAGTTACGGCGACTGTTTCTTTATTGAAACAACGCTATTGGTGGCCTGGATTAACAAAGCAAACTAAGGACTATGTCTTGAAATGCGACATCTGTCAGCAGATGAAAGGTTCCACCGTAACACGTCCACCACAGACACCATTATTAATATCTGACAAACCACTAGCATGTGTTTACTTGGACCACTGCGGCCCCTTACAAAGAGATGGGGCTTACAGGTATATCATGGTTGCAGTGGATTCCTGCTCGAGATTCCTATGGGTGTGGTCCCAACGCTCGACTGACGCTCGAACTGTTATAAAAGATTTGCAAGTCATTATAGGGACATACGCAATTGGCACATTACATTCTGATCAGGGCCCTGCGTTTAGCTCTCGGGCTTACAAGGAGGCCATGCAAGGATTAGGTGTAGCATTGCGGTACTCATCTCCATACCATCCCGAGGGAAATTCGGTAGTGGAAAGAAAAAAATGGGACTTAAAGCAATCTTTAACAGCTAGAGTATTAGGCACGGGTGAAAGTTGGGTAAAACATCTTTATGGGGTCCAGCGAGCTTTGAACAACATGCCAAGAAGTTCACTAGGGGGTATCACTCCATATGAGGTCCTATTTGGGACAGGAATGTGGGTACCTGATCTTGATTGTGAAGGCACAGTGGCGGATGAAAAACCTTTTGACATCCATGATCGTTTGGCTGTTTTACAGGTTCTAAATGAATCTAGGACACAACAAAGTAATGTCCATCTGAAGCAGACCGCATCTGGGGAAGTCAAATCAGTCACGGCAAGACCTGTCTGGATCACAAAAGTCGGGGATCTGGTCAGAGAGAAGACATCAGACAAAAACAAATTTGGGCCATCATACAGAAAGCCTGTACCGGTCCTAGCAATTGAAGGAAAAAGAACTGTACTTCTACCACCTCTTGCCGGAAAAAAGGAGAAAAGATTTGTCTCATTCGACCTAATCAAACTATGTGGCCAATACTGAGTAGTAGGCCACGTGGACTCCAAAGTAGGAGACGCCCTCCTCTCGCTACAATCCAAGAAGTTCAAACGGAAAGACTCATCACGTTCGAAGAGTCTCCTGCACGGAATGAAGGACTATGCAACAATGCTATGGAACTCATTCCTCTTGAACCTGAAGTTCAAATTCAAAATCAAACTCAAAATGAAAGACAACTCGCTATTCGACCAAATACAGATGTCTACATCAACATGCCCCAAAGAGAGCAAACTACGATTTCTACACATCATGACGCAATACCAACAATTGATCGAACTGCTTCTGGCTACTTCATAAACTTTGATACGTTTTCTTTGGATCCATGTGAACCTGAAACGATGCCAGCCAAAAAATCACTCAAACAGCAAGTAAAAGACTTTCTGAACTTTCTTAAAAAGACTTACCTGGTGTCACCTTGGGTAGAACAATGGGTAATCACCGGGATACTTTTCTTTCTTTTCTGGGTAGGCTTGGTAATAGTTTTTAGTATGCTTGTTAATGGAAGATACCTTCGACAAAGCTCTGCAGCCCAAAAAGTGAACTTACTTTTAATACCACATCAATCATCTCATCGAGAACAAAGAGACTTGTCATCAGTGAACATTACAGCAGTTCCTATACCGGATGGTATAGTTTGGGACAAGGTTGATTTCGATATATTTGGTCCGACTGAAATTTTAAGAATTCCACATTTATTTAAAATATCATTGAGTGATATCATTACCTCAAGTACATTATCTGATGATTGGGATTTTGAAACTGTTAATAACATGTTATCTGATTTGGAAAAATCTGCTGCGTTTTCTAATAGTGAAACATTGGATGGAACGTCAGATTTCGAGACTATGTATTGTTATCAACATTATAGTCATCATTTTCTGCATAAATCTGCAAATCCTACAAATGTGTTCACATACCACCAGTGGGAACATTGTCCAACACCACCGAAAGGTAGTTCAAAAACATTTACACAGAAATTTCCATATTTTTTGGGGTTTAATATGTCTGACCCAGCCTCATACTATTATAAGGTTGCACCAACATCAGCACAGAAAAATATGTTGACAAACACCAAACAGACTTACTCTGCTTCCTTTATCGCCCAGTTGTCCGAACAAGGTTTCGACTTGTGGAAAGACACCATAGACCTAAAATCAGTCTGGGGGACTAGGGAATGGCAGGTACAGGGAAGAGAAGCTTTGTTTAGAGCATGCCTCATCCCTCAACAAATCATGTTTTGAACGAGACAGTGCAACAGACGTCTTGCCTTGGACTAGCCAAGAACAAAGACTTGAACACACCTCGGCTGCCAACTCCATTACAAACCGAGGGTAACATAACATCACAGAAGGAGATTACAGTAGATGGTATCATACAATACAACAGATCTGATCCCGATTGGAAAAAATGGTTGATTTGGCCCACAGACACTAATAGTTGTCAGGCAAGATTCATGGGTAAAACCAAAGGGTTTAGTATCCATAGGCCAGATCCACGTTAAGTACAAAGACAACATCCAGGGGTAATAATAATAATAATAATAATAATAATAATAATAATAATACAGACACTTGTAAAGCGCGACAGCTACCTCAAACAGAGGTGTCCCAGCGCTAAGCGATAAGTAGTGCAGCGTTGGACCGCTCAGGGCATAACCTCGAGCCCTCAGTCTGCCCTAAAGAGCCAGGTTTTCCATTTTCCTAAAGAGGGACTCTGTTTCTATAATGCGGAAATTGCTCGGCAGGGAGTTCCACAGCTTTGCAGCACCGAGCGTAAAAGATCTGCCCCCCATACGTGCCTTTTTAAAACGGGGGATACACAGTAGATTTTGGGAATTGGACCTCAAGGTTCTGGACTGTTTGTATCCACGTAGTCTGTGTTTCAGGTAGATGGGGCAGTTGCCATGCATAGCACGGAACGCCAGCGTCAAGGACTTGAATTTGATTCTTTTCCTCACTGGAAGCCAGTGAAGTGCTTTTAAATGCGGAGAGACATGCTCGCGGAAGTGACATCCTACAGTGTTGGGAAGTTGTGCCTTGATTGGCTAAAAACCTCAACACTCACACAGGTGAAACAACACTTATCCTTACTGTCGCAGGATGTGGATCTTAGGGATTTTTTAATGGGTCCCAGGAAGCCACGTCAGAAACGTTTCTATTATGCTGTCTACAATGAAATATGGAAAATATCCCAACAAGAGGCCGCAGAGAGACTACGAGAGATAGACCGTATAAATCTAGAAAAATCTCTAGCAGTGGTAGACAATGGGTTAACTACATTGACCTCCAGGATATATTCTTTAGGCAACATTGTATCTTCTGCGATAGACATACTAGAACAAGATTTGGCCATATTACAACACGGGCAATCACAGTTGCGTTCTATTATGTTGTTAAGCTGGACGCTGCAATCTTTGGATGCAGGCTACGTGCCTTGGCATTATATCTAACCCTGGGGGGTGAACTCCGCTCCACTCGCAGAGTTTGCGGAGCTTTCCGCACTCTGCGTTATGCGGAGATCGCGCAGTTCCGAAAAACTCCGCCACGTGTAGCGGAGCGGAGTTTTTTGCCTCGCTCGCGTTCGTCAACATCAAGTTGGCGACCGCGAGCAAGGAAAATCAACCTCCCGGCGAGATTTTTCCTCGTTTGCGATCGCCAACATCAAGTTGGCGAGCGCGAGCGTGGAAAATTAACCTCCCGGTGAGATTTCTCAACACGGGGGGGGGTCAGGTTTCTCATTGCGAGTGGTCGCGTATGCTCGCGACCGCTCGTGTTGAGAAACAGCCCGTTCGCGTTGAGAAAGCTCCCGCTCGATACAAATCTACTCGAGCGGCAGAAAAGGAAAGCAGGGACCGCTTACGCTGTGCATGGTGCCGTTCACGATGATTGCACAGTGCGGACAAGCATCCGGCACTGTGCAATCACCGCAAACGGCATTTTTCTATCGTACTCCGCCGCTTGCGGAGTTCCGCATAGTTCGATGGAGTTTTTTTTGCACTTCGTGGTGTTCCGCGTAGTGCAACTCCGCGAACTCCGCCCAGGGTTAGTTATATCAACAGTACGTCTCTGTTTTCTGAATACAATCTAACAGACAAACAGATAGAAATGGCACAAAGGGGAGCTAAATATACAATGCTGCGTATCGAAAAACTGGATAGATTAGCATTTACAGTGGCAGAATCACCATCCACAGAATGGCTAATCCATGGCCACATAGCTCTACCGGTCACTACTTTTCAGTTTCAATATTGCCTTGAACAAAAGCAAGTAGGCAGATATGACGAAATGGGTAAGGAATCATGGGTATTACCATACAGATTTCGATGCCGGAGTGGGGATCATGAAGTGTTTCTAAGCGGTACAAACTGTGAGAACGCTTTAAGTGGATCACTCATATGCCAGGATATAATGCTGCACGGAGCTTGTTATGGTTCTGTGTCGAACCTGTCCTGTCATTTGAGGGGTGCCCCAGCTGCAGTGATTACTCCAGCAATCAGGTTACTTTCCAATGGGAGTTACTTGATGCTGAACAGTCAAGGCTGCTGTGGCATGCTCCCGGGCATCGCATATCTGGTAACAGTGAGCTCCAGGGTTACTTGTTGTATGCAAGTATTGTTTCCACCGACATATACAGTCAGGGAGGTGCGGTTATGGCCTTCACTGAATGTTTCTTGAATACGGTTTCATACTCTAAGCTGAATGAAAGCCATGCTTTTACAAAAGTCTGTGCCCTTAACCTCCGCTCGAGATACTTTTGATCTCCAGATCGCAAGGTCTTCGGCAGAGATACAGGCGCTCATTCACACAAACTGCCCTTTCCATTTCGCAGAAATGGTAAATCGTATCTTTAACATGTCTGATACGACAGGCATTGTCCACCTATTTAAGACCATAGGTTCTGGACTTCTGAGCACCTTTCAGACGGTACTTGGAGTTATCCCAAACTTCATACACTCTATATTTGGAAGCATCTTTGGAGGACTTCCGCTCATCCTGTTCCTAGCAGCAGGTATCCTGATTGTTTTATATTTGCTACGCAATGGACGTCCCAGTCACCAAGGAGATGGAAAAAGCACTCTTGAAGCATAAATACCATGACCGTATGGTACAACATCTGGGCACACCTCGCCCAAGAGAACTAAGTGCATCTTGGTTCTTGTCATTTCGACCAGTCTGGATGGACTGCATCTTACCTGTCCTCCGATGCCTATTTTGCGGAGAAGAATGCGTGTTAGACCTGTGTTTGACACTCCCATCATGTGTGCAACCGGACGTGAATGCGTTACTGGACCCGATAACGGCCCATGTTCTGCAGTGTCCTCAGCGTATTCCAATGTTGATGGCGGCATTCCTTGAGCCACCGCAGGTAGTAACTGCACCTGTTGGTATGAGCACCAGCTCCTCCACTGACACCCAGGCTTTGGACAGCGCACAGGCTGCCCAAGCACCGGCTGCGGACAGCGTGGAACATCATCTGTTCTCAATTGCCATACTCTGCAAAGTCTTACAGGGGCTGTCTACTGCGGAAGCAAGCAACGGAAATGTTGCGTCTACCAGCCAGGACACATAAACATTTGACTCATTTGGCTCGTCGTGTGCTGGGAGAAATTCGCCCTTTTTTAAACAAGCTCAATTTGGGAACTCAAAAACAAAATTGACATTCCTTTCATTTTTTGGGCATACATGGCTTTTTAATGCTTATAGTGGTTCGGACTATAATTACGGATACTTTTAGAGCTAGGGCTTGAAAAACGTTCTTTTTACATTTAAAAAAAAGTTTTTTAGAATTGTTTTAGAAGTTTTTAAACATTTTTAGCTAAAGAGATGTTTTTATAAACTTTGTGTTTACCGCTATCTAAGTTATGCTAGTAGTACAGTAATAGGTTACATATGTCATCCAGTCAGAAGAGGAGTGGGTGTTATATTCCATATAGGTACCCTATATAGGCGCAGGTAACATTGCAACCTTTCACCTATATTTTTCCCTACATTACATACATAATGGTTCTTAGGCACTGACCTTTTACCTAGATATGACACTGCATTCAGAACGCAGGTTTTTCCTGGTTCGATTCTCATACATTATGCATGAGGCTTCTTGGAAGCACAGCAGGACTAACAGTAGGATTACCATCTCCTGTATAATATCTCTGTATAAAGTTCAGGCCCAACGTCATCCTTTAGGCCGACACAGTAACACAGCAAGGTAGGACCCCTGGGGAGACCTATGGGTATATATACAGCACATATTGCGTAGGAAGATAGAGGAGACCGTGACTTCCCGGCTGACACACTGACCAGAGACGCTGAGGTTCCTGCATGCAGACGCTTTAGCTCGCAGTGGTCTAACATCCCTCGCGGGGTGTCCAACTCGAGACCAGGACGGGGTCCCACATTCTCTAAACTCTCAGGTAATAGGGTGGACTAGATCCTAGAGGGATTCTTGGCATAACACCTACATAGATGCTAGGTACATTTAGGTACATCTAGTTAGGGAGGCATCGTAGGAGTACGCACTTTTTTTCATGTGTTTTATGTACATGTATATATTCATTATTTCTGCAAGATGGTAGAACTATACCATCCCTTTACTTTCGTAGTACTGCTAATCATATATCTCTGCTACTGTCTAATGGTTGTTGCAGCTCATTTATTATACACTAGAATAACAACTGTTCAATAAATACTTATTGAAACGCCCAGCCTGTTTATTCTGTGTAACTCTCTGAGACAAACTAAGTGAGCACGAGTGACTGAGCGAAAGGTAGTATATTGTTTCCACGATCCTGGGGGATCAGGGTTGTCATATTCTGAGGTTGCCAAGAACTATTCTCTCCCCGATACGAGGAGACTCTAGTAGCACTGTGAGCTACCTAATACAGACAGGCTAACGACGCCCGGTGGGGGTGCACGGAATCAGTCCGCCACCAAACCCACAGTTTATGTTATCCAAACATGCAGATCATGTATAGGTTATATAGGAACTACACAACATTATTATAGACAAATTCAACCAGGGGCAAGACCCTATCCCACTCAGAGGACCATGTGGAGACCAGACACCGTAGGATTTGTTTTAAGGATTGGTTTGTGCGCTCCGTTTGACCATCCGTTTTTGAATGATACGCAGAGGACAAACGGACATCTATCCCCAGAGAGGAACATAAACCCTGCCAGAAGCGCGAGCTGAATTGGGGGCCACGGTCAGACACGATGGAAGAAGGTAACCCATGAAGACGCACTATGTGTTGTATAAACAAAGTCACTAGCACACTCACTGTGGGAAGGGTTTTCATGGGAAAAAAATGTCCCATTTTTGTCAGGTAATCTACCACTACCCAAATGACTGTGTGCCCATTGGAGGAGGGTAGGTTCGTGATGAAATCCATACTTATTGTGTACCATGGTATAGACGGAACTGGGAGAGGTTGTAAAAGACCTGCTGGAGGTGTGTGTTGTGTTTTTGCTTGAATAGAAATAGGACAGTCTTGAATGTATGTCTTAACATCCTGTATTAACGTAGGCCACCAAAACAAGCATTGACATTGGTCAATTGTCTTCGTTTCCACTAAGTGCCCTGCAAGAGCAGAGTCATGTCCCCAGTGTAACACTGTTTCCTGCAATTCTTGGGTGGGAACAAAGAGTTGGTCACCATTATATAAGAAGCCCTGTCGTTCAAGCACACCAGAGGGATAAGGAGTGATATCTTTTACCTGAGCAAGTTTCTCATAAAATTCTTGAGAGGAACAGACTGCTATAATTCTCTCAGCTGGTATGATAGGTTGTGTCTTGTTTTGATCAGAATCAGGTGAGGATAAATTGAAACGTGAAAGTGTGTCTGCTTTTTGTTGCACATTGCCCGGTGTATAGGTAATGATGAAGTCAAATTCATTAAAGAAGAGCAACCAGCGGAGCTGTTGTGGAGTCAAGGCTTTAATGTTTTGGAAGAATTGAAGGTTACGGTGATCAGTATAGATGGTTATGGTATGTCTTGCTACCAAGAGATGATGACACCATTCTTGGAAGGTGAGCTTTATAGCAAGCAGCTCCCTTTCTGCCACCGTATAATTCTGCTCAGCTGGTAACAATTTTAAAAAAAAAATAGGCAACAGGGTGAAAACATCCTGATTCAGGGTCTCGTTGCGACAGGACACCACCCACAGCAATTTGTGACGCATCGGCCTCCACAAAAAAAGGTTGAGATGGACCTGGATGTCGAAGTAAAGGGGCTTCCATGAAGACCTTTTTAAGTTGCTGAAAGGCTTCATTAGCTTGTGAATTCCAGCAAAAGAGAACCTCTTTTTTCAGTAAGCGGGTGATGGGTGACACCACCAAAGAAAACTGGGGTTTTAAGCGACGGAGGAAGTTTGCGAATCCTAAAAATTACTGTATCTCTTTCACGGATTTTGGGGCCTTCCATTGTAAAATGGCTTTTATCTTGGAGGTGTCCATGGCAATCCCATCTGGGGAGATGACATACCCCAAGAATTCAATGGTTGTGGCATGAAAAATGCATTTCTCGGCCTTGGCGAAGAGGTGGTGTTCTCTGAGTTTTTGAAGGACCACCCGTACATGCTCTATGTGTTTTTCTGAAGATGACGAATAGATCAAAATATCGCCAATGTAAACAATGACACAGACGTCAAGGAATTCCTGCAGCACTTCATTGATTAAAAATTGGAAGGCTGCAGGGGCTTTGCACAGACCAAAAGGCATCACCGTATATTACAAAAAGCCCAAATTTGGTCCGGAACGCCGTCTTCCACTCGTCTCCCACCATAACACGAATTAGGCGGTAGGCTCCCCTCAGATCAAGTTTCATGTAGATAGTGGAGTTACGGACTTGGTCCAAAAGAACCGGTGTCAGTGGCAATGGATATCGTTTTTTTACGGTTGCCTTATTAATTGCACGGTAATCTATACAGTCGCGAAATTTGCCATTCTTCTTCAGGACGAAAAAGAGTGACGATGACACAGGGGAGGTAGAATGTCTAATGAAACCCTTAGCCAAAAGGTCATCTATATACTCCCGGAGATACAAGGTTTCTGGTTCTAATAGAGCATAAACTCTGCTGCACGGTAATGCGACTCCTGGAATTAAGTCAATGCGACAGTCATATGTACAATGGGGTGGTAAGTTTGTGGCCTGTTGTTCGCTGAAAACATCAGAAAAGTCACGGTATGGTGCAGGCAAGTCAGCTGGTGTCTCATCCATGGGTTGGGTGGAAGCACAATGTAACGGGATCACTAGCTGGGGTTTCTCTTGATAACACGCTTGCCAGCAATGTTTGGAATCAAGTGTAACTGTTCTTGCAACCCAGTCTATTTTGGGGTTATGTACTTGTAACCACGGGATACCCAAAATGGCTCGAAATACTGGGGTGTCTATTAGGTCAAACTGAATCTGTTCAGTATGATTGTTGGCACAAATCATGGTTAAAGGACCTGTCTCATACATGATTAATCCAAAGGATAATTCAGAGCCATCCACAGCTCGGACTGGTTCTGGGGTGTTTTTCTGGATCATGGTAATTCTGAGGGTCTTGGCTAGACTTAAATCAAAAAAGTTACCCGTTGCTTCTGAGTCAAGCCGTATGGGAAGGACCTTATGTGCTTGCAGAGACAAAACCAAGGTCACAATTAAGGTAAGATGACGGGGTGAGGGCGTTTTAGTATTAGCTAGGAGATGGGAGACCACATTCATGGGAGCGCTCGATAAAGTGGTCTCTATCTTTACCAAGCCAGGTCGTTTTTCAGCTGCTTCATATCAGGTTCTACTCCTACTGTTAATGCTACTCCCTTTTTTGGGAAACTGGGTTTATTACCACTGTCCCGGGGGAAATGTTCGGCCTTCCCGCAATATAGGCAAAGATTAGGTTTCCGTCTTCTATCTTTCTCCTCTTTGGATAAAGGTCCCCGGACACTCCCTATTTGCAGGGGTTCTGTGGTGTCCTGGGAGGGACTGGCTGTTTCTTTCTTCTCTGTTTTCAGGACTAGCACTCGGGTATCCCCCCCGTGACTTTTCACCTTTCTGTTCCCCTAGACGGTTGTCCAACCTAACTACTAAATCAATGAAAGCAGAACATTCAGTTGGTGGTTCTACAATCTGGGCTATGATGTCCTTAAAGTCATCCCGTAGACCACAATAGAAAAGTGAGGTTCATATCTCCTCAGGCCATTGTGTTTCGGCAATGGGCCGATTAAAAGAAGTAATGTATGTCAAGAAGTCTTTACTCCCCAGGGTCAAATTTAGCAGTTTGTTGTCGCTAGCCTACACAAACATGTGTTTTGCAAAGAGTTTGTGCATGGCATCTTTAAATCTTTCAAAATCATAAAGTAAGGGATCATTCCGCTCAACAAGGGGAATGGACAATGCAGCCGCATTACCCCCAAGATAAGAAATAATGAAGGCTACTTTAGCCAAATCACTTGCAAAGGCATTGGGGCGACACAAGAACTGTAAATAACACTGAGTCATAAAAGCCCTTTCTTATTATCACCAAAGAAGCGCTCAGGTGGGGCTAACAGGACTGGAGTTGGGGTTGTACATTCAGATGTAAGGGTTGAGGAACCATGTTTGCAATAGGGGCTGGTTGAACAGGTGGAGAGTGTAACGGAAACTCAAACCTAGGTGGTTGCATAAAGGTCTTGGGTTGTTTTACCTTACTTTCATCTCATGGGTTGTCTCGAGGCTAACATCGCTGTAACTCCCGTCGCAAATCCTGATTCTCTAGTCTCAAATTTGAGACCTCCTGTTGTAAACTAGTTAGGGCTTTCGTAATATCTTCTAAGGTGTGGGTGTCTGTGTGTAGTGCCTGTGCTAAATCACCAAAGGACCCCCTCCAGGAATCCATCGCTCAGGCAGGCCTATATTTTGTGGCTTGGCTTAATGTAAGACTGTGGCGCAGCGACTCACCTGAAGTTCAAGTTGTCTGCAGGAGCGATGAACTGTCCTCTCTCCTCCTAGAACACCTCTCTGCACTACTGAACTCGCTACAGGAGTCCCGGCAGCTGTTCCAAAAGGGAAGGGGAATGGGACGAGAAAAAGAGTGAGAACACTGATACTCCACACAGCCTGGTCCAGCCCGGCACCCTCAAGGGGATCTGTTTGCAGAGTAGGGTCGCCTTTTTGAGGACTTGCATTTCTCTATAAAATAAGAAATGCAACAGATGAGTACAGAGACACTTCTGGGCCACCTAGGCGCACTCAACACAGAACATTCATTATAAGTGAGTTATGTTAATCACCTGGTTCTCAAGAGGAGGTGAGATACTCTCTTAGCCTTTATCTGTAGGTTAAAGGAGAATACAATCTAAATAATAGTTCTCTGAGAACAATGCTGCCACAAAGGAGTCACTGGCTATGATTATGTGGCATCTACAGCCAGGTACACAAATTGCACCTAGACACGTCGTTTTGTTTGTACAAAACATCTCTAAACAAATATTTACATCTAGGAACAGGCCCAAAGGACTACATAAGCCAGTGTCCATACAATATGATGATCAGAGGGGTAACAGGATGCTTCCATGTGCAAGGCGTGGTATCAAGTTCACAATATTCGTCATAATATCAACGTTCTATGCAAATAGTGTAGAAACAAAACTCTCAGAAGTTGAAAATGAGTTCAAACATAAAATGACCCCAAGCGCTTGGCTCAATACAAATATGAAATGAGTTCAAACATAAAATGACTCCAAGCGCTAAGCGTAATAGAAATATGAAATGAGTTCAAACATAAAATGACTCCAAGCGCTAAGCGTAATACAAATATGAAATGAATTCAAACATAAAATGATTGAATGATTGAAAACAAATATGTAAATGCCATAGTCTTCAATCAAAAGTCACTAGTGCCAAATACCAGATGGCCAATTCACATGGCAAATATGCAAGGACGAGCCTTCCGATACCAACAGAAAATGTCAAAGTCACACAGCCTTTCACTTTACACGCTGCCTTAAAGCGCACTGCACTTAGCTGTCCGATGCTTGCTGCAGTCCTGGACCGGCGCGTGCTTCTGTCCAATGGTGAAGGAGGAAATCCTGAAGGGGTGACAGAAGCATCTCCAGCTGAAGGGGGAACCAGGAGATTAAGCCAAGTACTGGCAGGTGCGAGGCTTGGGCTTTTATTGGCAGTTCAGTAGCAATTAACCACACATGGCTAGCCACGCCCATAAGCATGCCAGGTGCCTCAGCCACATCCAAAAGCATGGCAGGTGCACATGTCCAATAATGTGACACTGTTGCTAGCACCCAAAAACAACAAGCATTGGCAAAACAAGCACTGGCACCAACAAACACAATTAAAAAAAAAAACCATTGGCAGTGGCAGGAAAAAAAAAAAAAACTTAGTGGACATAAACGTGAGCAAGCAGGGGCCCCTGAGGGTGCTGACATACCAGACAGGATGGGGAGCTCCTGACATATTACTTTTAGTATTTTCCTCATATTAAGGCATTTAGTGGCAGTGTCTGGTGACTCATCTTCTACAGATGAAATACGTTGCTCCGCCGCTGTTATGTGTGTGGCCTGTTTGTCCAGCTTCGCAGCCATGTTGTCCAGCCGCAAGGTCAGAGTGTCTATCTTATCATCAATAGCCTGGAGGCTCTGCTGCATTGATAACAATGTGGTTTCACTTAGAGGCATCTCTGGTGGCTGGGACTCCTGCTCTGTGTCCGACTGCATATGCTGGAGTCGGGAAATGCGACGAGACTCAAAATTGAGACAGGACTGTTGTTTGTCCGCCTTCCCCATTATGCTAGCCAGCTATATCACTATTCCAGAGATGGTGTCAGATCCTGGGGGGCAGGCTAGAGCCTGGATTGCATTATAAACATGAGGCCTCAGCGAACCAGGGCGTGGCCCCAGTTACCTCCTGGATGAGCCACCAGTCTTGGCTCCCAGCTATGGTGCAGGTCCTCCCAGGCCGAGCCAGGCTCCACCAGGATCTTACAATGTGAGACAGAGCATAAATACTAGGGGGCACAATGTTCGTCTAGGCCAGGGCACACATCTTCACGCCACGTATCTATTTGGTATACCATATGCCCGGGACTCAGCCAAAGAGCCGTCTCTTTTTCTGGTGCACCGTCCACTTGAGTATGGTCATGCAGTGACTATTGTAATCCCCCACCCACTAGCAAACGAAACTCTGTAAAAGGGAAAAGCAACTGGCTCCAAGACACTTGGACACAAACTCTACTCTCTACAACTCAGAAACTGATAATTAGCGAGCACGCATCTGATTGACTTCTATATATCAGTGTGAAGGGTGACTGCATCACCCCCTTGCAGGGCTCCATCATGAGGCCGTACAGCCGTACGTTTCCCGTACGGCCAGCAGGGCCGGCTCTAGGGCGGTGCGACCGTTGCCATCGCACCGAGTGCTGACTTCGCCTGGGGGTGCCTGTTTGCTAGTTTATATTGTGCTTAAAAGCACTTGCTGCCGCGTTCCTGGCCTCCAGCAATTTTCAGACTACAATTAATATGTCAAGAAAACTCCAGTGATTAATGTTCTTCCAGGCGAGATCAGAGTTTTGTCTAGTAGAAGTTTTGTCTTGTGGAAGTTTTGATTAATGGTAAGGTAGTGCGGAGGGTTAATATGCTTGCTGCAAAGAACATGTACCATGCAGATTACAAAGTGAATGTAATGTAAACAGGTCAGTGGGTTACTGCTTTTGTCAGAGACTTCTTTTTGGTAGTTTCAGTTTACAGTGAGCTATTAACTGTGAAAGAACTGCGTGCAGACTTCAAGGTATAGATTAGAGCGTATGGATTTGTGCCCCAGACTTTCATTGTTCTAATGTCACAAAAAGGGTTCATTTGGGTACAAATCAGTTCTTGTTATTAAAGAGAGCCCCAATCCATTGTGTTACATTTTAAATTCAGAGTTTGTGCTTCTCCAGACCAAGTACTCTTCAACTATACTGCCTACCTGTATGGATAATATGTGAATCCACCCCTTGTTGTCCTCTGTCTTATGTAACATTTCCTATACACTGATTTACACACCTATGATTGATAGTCTCTGTGTAATGTGTGTGTTATGTAAAGTGCTCTGACACCCTTCACTTTTATGAGTGACGCTATAAAATTAATTAAATGCATCTGAGAGAGAGTGCTTATGGAGACTGTTAAAGGGTGGTGGGGAGGGAATCCGTGGTGGAGGTGGTCATTGGGGGGCGCCAAAAAACATTGTCGCACTGGGCGCCACCAGTGCTAAAGCCGGCCCTGACGGCCAGTAGATGGTACTCGCCTAATCCGAGGCAGCTGACGGAGAGAAGGGCCGAGAAAATCACAGGCATTGCATCGAGTGACCATTATTGGCAAAAGGGCTAGTATTAGGCAAGCATTCACTATACAAATATCACGTAACATCCATAGAATTTCCATGTAAACCCATAAATTCTACCACCCTTTCTCTGTCACACACATAATACACACACATACATACATTTTGGCCACATACATAAAGAGAAGTAGTCATATAATATCAATGTCACAAAAACATATTCACTTTACACCTAGTGTTAAAAAATACAGTTTTATAGTCACACAATCCCATCCCCTCTCTATTCTCAAACAATCCCGTGTTCCTCTTGTTACAGCTTATCACAAAGTATTGGCTTTCACTGAAGAGAACAGACCCGGGGTTATTTTAGATTTTTTTCCATCTTCACGAACTGTGAGTCAATGCAGACTTCCTTCTGGCTGTTTCATCTTCGCTTGTCTTTGAGAAATGCACAATTTTCGATTGAAACATAGTATCTCAAACCATTCTATTTTCTGAAGATGGCTACTCTTCCATAAAGTTTTACAAAAAAGGTGCAAGATCTAAAAACCTTCCTTAAAAAATAAGGTTTACAAAACAAGGTGCAACGTCTTAAACTTCCCATGCGAAATGACAACATGAGACGTGTTTTAAAAGATATGCACTGGATACCAGACCTGTGGCCACTGGTGACATTAGAAATGGTGGGTCATAAGACCAACCATTAGTTTGAGTGGGGGGGGTGAACAAGCATGATTGTCGGTAGGGAAGTTAGGAGGAAGAAGGGGGAGTTAAGGCAGGGGGTTGGTTGATTTTTTTTTTTAACGGAGTAAAATGGTTAATTTTCCAGCACCATTTATTTAATGAATTAACCAGAAAGCAATAGATTTTGATGGCATTTCGAAAATGTGAGCGAAGATAGGCAGAGAGGATAGGCCTGCACAGATATGAATTTTCTGACTGGAGAGGGCTTGTCAGAGGCAGAGCCAGCAGGCATTAACACTACCAACAAGTGGCACTGGTCTTTTGTGTGTGAGTGTGGGGGTTTAGTAGCCACCAGGGACTGCTGAGGAGATGTATTTGGAGAATGTGCAGGTCTGTCCATGTATAAGAAGTTTGAAGTAGGTAAAACAGAGCAACATGGAGTGTGTCTGCCACAATTTCTCTCAAGATCTTTGTAAAGTGCTTTGATAGCTGCACATTTGGCATTACCGAAGGGGTCTTCAATCTTAACTATCGAACTAGAGTTGGAGCTTAATTTCATATGAAGAGCTCAATGCACATATGTGCCTTGGTCGTCCACCAGTGTTTTTGTTAATGCCATTAGATTATTGTGCCCCAGGCCAAAAGGCACATTTTAAGTGTACAAAATCAAATATAAGACAGCAGGCCTTTTTCATCTATGCACCAAGGATCTGGAACAACATCACTGTATCCAGATGGACTGTCCTAATGCTGATCCAGTTTAAGAAAGAATTGACAACTCATTTCTTTAAAGAAAAACACTATATCACAATGCATCAACCGTCAACAACTCAGCTTCCTCTCCTATAACTCACCAACTTTAAGCTTGTCTTTGACCATGCACATCATTACATTGCCTTTAGGCTAGGTTTGCTCTATAGAAATACCATATACATATATACATACTTACCACAAAATCATACCACTGCACAAGAAAGTGTTAGGCCAGAGCTTCATTAAACCACCAAGGTGGAAAAGTCAAGTGGTTAATTCAACTCCATTAAGAAACCTGATGGTCTTGCTAAAGAGCACGTTTTCAAAGTAAGCTTCCAAGACAATCTTAGGTCTGAGACAGACTTTAGCACTTTCTGTAACTTCTTAATCTGAAAAGTTGCCTTTGAACAAAGTAAATATGAGTAAAGGGTTTAATTATATGTAAAACGTCAACGAGTTGAGGGGCCATTGGGTACACGTTTCCTCCATTATTATTCTTATTACATGGTTTAAATAGGTTGTAACTGAAACCTTGTGTGCATCCTGTGACAGCTGGTTGAAGTGGACTAGCACACATTCATGTCCTCAAGTGCAGTATTCACATCTGCCACAGCAGGCAGCAAGGTATCAGTCCTTCTTGCTGCAGAGCAGCACAGCAGTCCTTCTGAGTCTTCCACAGGTCCAGAGGTGTACTGAAGAGTTGGGTCTGAGAATCCAATATTTATACTTGGTGCCAGCTTTGAAGTAGGAGAAGGTTCTGGAGGTTTCCACCACCAGAGGTATTTTGAATTTTTTGCCACCCTGCCCTGGCCCCAGCTTGTCTGGGGGCACAAAAGACTAGTGTGAAACTCTTTGTGAGTGGGCTGAGGCAGAGTATTTGTGATGTGTAGTTGTGGGAGGTGACGGTTCCTCGCCCATAGCAAGTCAGAGATGGCCCACCCTGTCAACGCTTTTTACCTTTTGTCTCACTGTCTGGGAGAAATACACAGAGGCCAGCTACACATTCTCATGTGACCCAGGATCCAGGCAGCGGGCCCAAATGGTTGGGACAAGAAAATGATAACTTTCTAAAAGTGGCATTTTCAGAATTGTGACTTAAAATCTCACTTTACCATTACAGAGGGTTTTAAATTACAGTTCTTTAGACACCAAACCTGACATTCCTACCTGTCCCAATTGAAATATATAACTTATTAAATGTAATAAGGTAACCAAGTGTTATCCTATGGCAGAAGTATGTCTTGCAGTATTGAAAAACAAATGTAAGGTTTTTCACTACCAGGACATGTAAATTGTAAAAGTGCATGTCAAATATTTTAAATTCAATACACCTTGTCCTGTGGGCAGTTTAGGGCTGCCCTAGAGGTGACATATCTATTAAAAAAGAAGTTTTAAGCCTGACAAAAGTCTTATTTTGCTAGGTCGAAATGGCAGTATAAAACTGAACACACAGGTTGCAATGGCAGGCCTGAGACATGTTTGACAGGGTACTTAAGTGGTTGGCACAATAAGTGCTGCAGGCCCACTAGAAGCATTTAATTTACATGCCCTGGGTATAGGTAGTGCCACATTTCAAGAGACTTATGAGTAAATTAAATGTGCCATTTGGATGTAAGCCAATGTTGCCATGTTTAGAGAGTGCATCTACTATAATGAGGTGACCCAGTGCCCCTCAGAACCTGGGTGTACAAGAATGTGGAGAATGTTGGTTCTTTCGGGTACAGAATTAATTCTTGGTTTACTGAATAATAACCAATAAAAACAACAATACTCAAACCTTTCAGTATTAATCAATGAAACGGAAAGAGAAGAAAAGGACAAAAGACAATGAATCAAAAACACACCAAAAATAAATCAATCAAAGTTTGTATTTAAGGATAAATCCATATATTCTTTTACATTTTGTAGTGTCGAGGTGACATTAGAAGGCTGTCAAAGTTCATGAACATACAATTTGTTCCAACGGCGCAAGTGATATGGTGAAAAAGGGTGCAAAAAAAGTGATAAATGTGAACAAGATATTTACCGTGCTGTACGAATTGTTGAAATTAGTCATTCAAAGGACATCCATCCCTAGGTACATAAAGCTCCACACCACTTTAAATTTCCATTTTACGTGGGGTGGAGAGAGTAGGGTCAGGATTCTCACAAGTAAGTTGGCGTTTCGACCCAGAGAGGTGCGTGATTGACTATTGGGCACATCGGGTCTTCCTCAGGACAAGGAGATACAAGGGACAGCCTGCACAAGAGTCCTAAGGCCAATAAAAATTAAATCAGCAAAAAAATGGAGGAGTATGGCAAAATGTTTGGAGGAATACTACCTTAAGGCAGCCAGGTCTAGCACAATGCTATCACTTATTTGTATCATGTTTGGCGTAATGCCTTAGTCAGGTGAAGAAAACAATTAAATCAAGAAGAAACAATTGTATAATAATATTAAATGCAAATGAACAGCAGAGTTTCTGGTTGAAATCCTTTTATTCGTGTTCTTTGGTATAGGAGAGGCACAGCCAACATGTGTTTCACACCGTCGAGGCCTGCAGGCCTAGGGCTTTTTCAAGGCATTTGTTTGGGTCTAACTAGTTACAGTGTTGTCAATGACCGAGTCGCCGATATCCTTAATTATCCAATATAGTCTATGTCCTGGTACTTAGGCCTTGAAGCATCCGCGAAAGAGCATTGTCTGTGTAAATTTCCTTCAGTCTGGCGGTCTCCAGAGCAAGAAAGTACTTGTGCAGTCTGTGAAGTGTTTCTTCTCAATTGAATTGTTTTCTTCAATTCACTAGGGCATTACGCCAAATATGATAATACATTAGTGCAAGCATCCACAATCCCAAGCAAACCTTCTTTTTACGCTGCACCATGGTGTTCATTCTCCCCTTATAGCCTCCCCCCATGTCTGTAGGCAAACACCCCTAAGCCCATGCCCAATAACAGCATCCGTCCCTGTAGTGGGAGTTGATTCAAAGCATTGACTGCAGCTGTTCAAGCAAAAAACCCTTGCTATTAGAAAAATGTAATTGTTTTGCATGTTCCCCCAAAACACCACAACCCTAAAAAGTACTATTAAAAATGTTCTGGCTATATCCCCTTTTAAGAGCAAAGCTGTGAAAGACTGGTTATATTCAATGGGAGGCCCAGTCTTCTGGACTATTCTACCACAAAACTCACAGAATATCAAAACCTTCCTATCCTTCAGGTGTCTCCAAATGAATGGTTATTTCTGAGGGGTCTGGCCCTGTGTCAGATCACATAAATCTTATCCATGCTCCAAAAGAAATAAGCAGTTGTTATACAAGCAGACAACTTCTGAAACGTACTACTACCTAAGTGTCCAGGAGCACTTACAGTTCAGACAAAGAGATGAAAACATTCAGCTGCGGCCCGTGCAGGTAAGAGCAGTGGGAAGGTGGGGTAGGGTGGAGGGGAATTTCAACAGACGACGACGAGAGAAAATTAAGTATTTATTTAATTTTCCCTCGTTATCATCTGTTGAAAATCCCCCACCATCCAGACTCCACTGACTCACCCCTCTTACCTGCCTGGGCCGTGGCTGAAAATAGTGCTGTTTCTAATATAACTATAACACCTTATAACCCTGAAATAGAACGCAGAATGATAATCTCTTTTTCAAGTACAATTTATGAGAATTTACAGTCCACATATAAGCACCAGTGCAACTCATTTACTCTCCTCCTGTTCACAAACACTCTACAATTTTGTATGTTCAGGTAATTACCAAATGGCTGACCTGTGTCAAGCCGTTAAATTATACAGTAATGTGAATTCAGAAATAACCATCTTGCCTATCATTAATACTATTAATACTACAATAACCTCACTTTTGAGAGTCAAATCACAGCCCTTATACCTGGGAGCCTCTCAGGCTAGGATCAAGAGACTCCAGCGAGTACAAAACTCGGCGGCCAACCTGCTGCTTCAACTCCCCAAGCATGCATCTATGAGTAAGGCACTTCAGAAACTGCACTGGCTCCTGGTGGAAAAGCACCTTTCTTTTAAGGCCCTTAGCTACTGTTATAGGATCCATAGGAAGGCTGGGCGATGTATCTCCACTCTCTTCTTGCTCCATATTCTCATAGAAGGTACCTCAGGTCCTCGGAGGCACTGCTTTTGCAAGTGTCAGAGTCAAGAAAGCTTGCGTTTGCGGTAGATCTTTTTGCTTTCTTGCTTCTAAACTCTAGAATTCCCTTCCGTTGCGGCTGAGGCAATCCCCGTCAGAACCTCAGTTTTACAAAATCCTCAAGACTTGGCTTTTTTAGTCCCCCTCTTCCGTTTGTCCCCTCAGTTTGATTCCTACTGCTTAGCGCTAAGATGCTCCTTACAGAAGTAGCTATGCGATCTATAAAACGTGTATTCATTCATTCATAACACTCATCAGTCGGGCAGATGGTTGTTGATCAAACAAGCTGCATATTAATTCCATTATACTGTCTGACCTTCTTATAATCACATAAGAGAGAACCACTGCAGGTCATGTCTACCCCTACTACTATACAAGTCCTCAGAAAAAAACACCTGTCATCATATGAAGAGGCATAGAATACGTTTTGAGATCTTCCACCTACCGCTGCACATCGGAGGGCTCAATTTAATCCACCAGTGCTGGTCCCAACTAACTGCAAACTATGACTGATTCTTGACATCTCACAATGGTATTCGCGTAAAAAAGTTTTATAACAAAGTTCATCCCTACAGATCATGTGATCATCTCTCCCTCCAGCTTTAACCTGCTCCGGACCCTAAACATAAACAAAAATTCTCAGAACGGACAACCTTGTGCACTAACCAGGTTAATGGACTGCGATAATAAAAAAAAGCTGCCAGCTTACTGTAAAACGTAAACTGTGCACCAGTCTCTCACACTACTTTCATCTATCAGACTGCTAAGAGCTGCATCCCATAACATGATAACCACACATCACTGGTCATCACACACCACATTAAAACACTTCCGAAATAGGATCAATACAAAAACAACACCCTTTCAACAATTCACACTACAGAGTGTAGTATGACACCCATGTAGCCAAGTACTTCATCACCGCGCATAGGGGTAATAACTGAATTGTAAATGTTACAGTAAAATGTTATGGGCATTACAATAGCACACATTCTTCCATTGCTATGGCATAAAAGTGCTTTTAGCAGATTAGTGTCATATCACGTGGTTTCAGGGTTAGCACCAGTGGTGGCTGGCATGTCCTGAGGGTGGTGGGACAGGTGGGGGAAAAAAATTATACATTAAATTAAATAAAATACTTACATTCCTGCAACGAGGCAAAGTCCTCTGTCGTCTTCTCTCCTCAAGGCAGGCTCCCAAGCCAGTCCTGGTGCTACTCTCTCATGCTCATGAGAGTAGCACCAGGACTGGAGGGAGCAGCCACTGTCGGCGCTCATGAGGGCACTGAATGCCTGCATTTACTCTCCACCCAGCTGCCCTAAGACAGAGAGGTTGAGAGGTTTAAAGTGCACATGTCTGGCTGGCCCTTGCAAGACCGCTGGCCAAAGAGACATGCACACTTTAAACAAGTGCAAAAGGCTGCCCACCCTCCTCCCTGTTCCTTCCATTCAGCAGCAGCCCGCCCCTTCCTGACACTCCGTTCGAGACGGGGTGACAAAAAATAATATGGTAATGAATTAGCTTCATTACCATTTTATTTTTCATCTCTGGGGGCATTTCAGTGGGGCGATGCTCCACTGGTATAATGGAGGAGCTGCCCCTGGTTAGCACTGCACATTAGAATTAACCTGTGGTGATGTATAACAGGTATTGTGTTATGGTCATATTCTTGTTTAGATACCTATGTCTTATTCACTGAGTTGTGGCTGTATGATTTTGGTGTTTAAGTATTAAAGTCAATTGGTTTTGTCCCTTGCTTAGGCATCTTGAAATTCAATAGGCATACCAATTGCTCAGTGGATGGTGGTGTGTTTGGGTATGCATGGGTGTGCGTGGATGGTGATTGCTATTGGGTTCCATGACAGACAATTAAATGCAATACCTGGGTCGTGTTGCATGCATTTAGGAGTTCTGTTCAATGTGATCTGATGAATGTTATCATTAAGAGTTTCATGATGGTTAATACTGTTTTGAGAATGGTGACAGTCAACTATTTTGAATTTTTGTTCAGTGTTGGACAAGTGAAACGTGCATTACATGCATTACTGTTTCCTAGGTTTCTCACATGATTATAATTTCCATATTACAATCCTAGCTAGAGGGGCAGCAGATCGCTTTTCATATTTACACCAAAAAAGCTTCATCTCTATAGGCCCAGTGAAACAGTGACATGATCAGAAGTTATGTAACCTTTTAAAGGCAGGTATATTTCTTATTGCTATATATTCACACCAAATTAGTGAAATGACAATTAGAACAACAATCACCGCCAGGATGCCTTTTCAAGTTACAGTGTGCTTTATAAGTTTCAAATAATAAAAAAAATAAAAAAGCAAATATATACTCTCTTTCTCCCACTCTCTCTCTCACCAACGCCCACAAAATTACATACCATATATATTTATGAGGTATAAGCCATAATGTAGTGTGTAATTACTATTCTAAATCCACGTGCGCTTTGATTTATAGTAGGGTAGCTTATGCCCACAAACACACACGCATGTTCGCACATACAAACACACACACCCACCATGGATACTATTGCCAGGCCACTTCACAATCTCCCTTTCAAATGCACACACAAATATGCAATTATATTTATACTCACACATATCAATCATAACAGTAGTGGGTGCAATACTGCTTTTGGTTGCACATAGTCTTAGATGATGAAATATATATTGGTTGAGAAAGTTTCCTCCCGCCAATATAGTGGTCTGCCTGCCAAATTTAATTGTGGGCAGACCTTAAGTTTGGCTATGGCAGAGACTACTCTGTATCTGCCGTGGTCAAACATCTCCGGCGGCGCTTACTCCTCAGGGCTGTCGGAGAAGTTTGGCTACAGCAGATACAGAGTAGTAATGGCTATATTTCCCCTCGCCCAATTTATATGGGCAAACATTTAGTCATTTTTTACTTCCTTTGCACCAGGTAAAACCTGGTGGTAAAGAAGAGTAAAATCATTATAATGCTCCCACCGCCATGGGAGATGACTCTCATTTTGGGATTGTCTTTTTGAAAAGAAAAAATGAATACTGTTTGCTACAGACCTGCGTCATTCCGACATAGCCATTTAGCAAATGGTAAAATGCATTGACAGGAACCGCCGTGATGCTGGATCCTGCCAATGCCTTTATGAATCACCACCTGCTTGGTGGTCATTTATAAATTATGTGGGTGGCCTCTCCACCATAGTGGCAGCGTAATTTACTCCATCCCACTGATGGACACACGGGCCATCCACCTAATCTTTAATCAGGCCCTTAGTGTTCATTGTGCCTGAGTGGCTTAGAATCAAAACAAACTGTATATATGTTTGTTTCTAGAGTGTCAATGTTCTTCCTATAAATGTGTCTGTTGCTTAGCCTGTTGGTTCACTATCTTTATCACTGTTTTTCAGCATGTTGGTGTGTTAGCATGTGACCACACTTCTGTAGCTATGTCTATTTGATTCCCTGTGTTCTATTATTGTTAGACCCAGCGGTTTCCGGCTGGCTGGGATGCATCGAAGACTGTCAGAATCCACAGTTCTAGATAGGATTAGTACAATAAACGTGTCTGATAATCTATACACATCCTTGGGTAGCTTGGCATCGAGCAGTCAAGCTTATCCTCAGGGCTCATGTGTAAAGTGTTGGCATAGCACCAACCCCGCAACACACTGCTTATGCCACAAAAAGACGGCCCACCGTATGTATAAAACACTGGTCTTTGTATTACACACACATTGAAATCAAAACGAGATACACCTTGTATATACACATTACAGTTATATGCAATTGTTGACCTTTCCAATTGAAATCAAAATGAGATACACATTGCATAAACACTTTACAGTTATATGCAATTATCAAACTTTCCCATTGGAAAGGGAACAGCATGAACATACATGCCCTAGTCAGAGGAAGTCATCCAACACTAAATTCCCCAATATCGCGTACCCCCAACAGTTGCAATGATCAAGCAATCATAGCTCTTTGACTACGCCTCATGACCCAGTCCCTCAGTCACTCAACTACACCAGCCAACAATACACGTTGTCCCTGCTGACGCCATTTTGATTAGATTGCCAGAAACACCTAAAATGGAAAGAAACAGTTACTTAGTTTCGTCCTTCCGGATTAGACCTCCAGGCGCCTAGTGACACCTGCACAAGTGCGGGATCGATATTCCCGCCATAGACTAAAAGTTGTGACCCAAGAAGCTGGTGTGCTTCCAAGTCTGGAGAAATGTTTCCCCTCAGGTGGAGGTGTGAGCTGCCGTAGCTCCCGACAGCCAGCTGTATGTGCCCACAAGCGACAACAAAACCCCTCGGGCCCTGTCACAATGTTCTACACAACAAAGTACCTTGTGGTGTGGGTCCAGGGAGAAGGAGCCAGTGACCTCCGACGGAGGCTGCAATGTCAGGCACTGTCATCCTCCCAATCTGGAGGGCAAAGACAGTCAAGGCTCCCAGCTCAGGTCCCCCAACACATGTTTCAGAGTACAAGCTAGCTCAGGTCCCCTCGTCTTTGAAGAGAAGACCAATTTTAAAGGCCTTCTTTAAAATGCACAGGCCCTCTCTTAATTTTGTCCTGTCTGCCATCCTACCCCAGGAGGTTTGATCAGTATCTTTAGTGAGGCCAAGACCCTGCCCCTTGGAATGCAGGTGTCAATTCCACCACCATGTAACCATCCAAGAGCGGCTGATCAGCTCATTTCACTTTCACTGCCTACGTGCTTGCGGGGCTATCTTAGCCCCCGAGCACCTAGGCAGACGGGACAGGTACCATAGGCAAGGGGAGAATCTCTCATTTCTAATTGTACCCTTCCCTAGTGGATCCCTGTTTGGGGATCGCCGCAGGAGGGCTATCCCGAGCAGGGATCTACTCCATTAGGAACCAGGATGGGGGGGAGCGGGCCCTTAGGCAAGGGCTTTTGCTCCCTCCATATATTTGAGCTAGATCAGTCTTTATGCAAATGCCCCCGATCTGCCCCCCTGGGGGCATAAAGGCCACTAGGCCCCAGGGATTCTTTTTATTGTAAACATAGGGGTGGAATGCCTATAATGGGAATGCCAATGCCCTCACCCCCCAAAAATAAGAAAGGACAGTCTTTCTGTTCCCCTGGGGGGCAGATGGGGGTTATTACCCCTGATCTGCCCCCCAGGGGGGCAGAAAGCCCACTAGGCACCAGGGATTATTGTTTTTTATTAAAAGAGGTGTTTGGGCTGCCCACAATGGGCATGCCAATGCCCCTCCCCTAATATTAACAGTTCTTCTGGCCCCCCTGGGGGGAAGGTGGGAGTTAATACCCCCGACCTGCCCCACATGGGTGGCAGGAATCCCACTAAGAGCCAGGGATTTTTTTGGGGAATGCATAAAGGTGGGGGCAGCCGAAAAATGGACATACCAATGCCCCCAGCCCCCCAAACACAAAAGGGACAGTTTTTGCCCCTAAGGGGCAGATGAGGGTTATTAGGGCAGATATGGGCAACAGCCCCCGATCTGCCCCCCTGTGGGGAGCAGAAAGCCCACTAGACACCAGGGAGTATTTTTACTTTGTGTAGGGGTGGGGCTGCCCAGAATCTGCCCTATCTATCACAAAACAGCTTGTTTTAGCAAATGAGACCCCTGCATTTCAGTCCCAGGCTCAGCAACAATCTAGGGAAACCTAACAAACCCAGACATTTCTGGAAATTAGATATCCTGGAGAGTCCAGGGAGGTGTGGCTTGCTTGGATCCCCCAACATTTTCTTACCCAGAATCACCTGCAAACATCAAATTTAGCTACAAACATCACATTTTCCTCACATTTCTGAGTGGGAAAATTGTAGGATCACCAGGCTGACACAAATTTCCTACCACCCAGCGTTGCTCTACGTCTCCCAATAAAAATGGTGCCTCACTTGTGTGGGTGGGCCACGTGCCTGGGACAGGGAAGGGCCCAAAACAAATTGTAGAGACATCAAAATTATCTATCAGAGAATGACCTGGCTTTGCAAGGGGGGGGCACCTCCGTTTTCGGTCCCGGTCTCTGCGGCCATCGAGGGAAACCTACCAAACCCAGACATTTCTGAAAACTAGACACCCGCGGCAGTCAAGGGAGGTGTAGCTTGCATGGATCCCCCCTATGTTTTTTTACCCAGAATGCCCTGTAAACATCAAATTTAGCTAAAAGCATCACAATTTCCTCACATTTCTGTGTGGGAAAGTTGTGCGATAATTTTGAAGTTTCTACAGTACGTTATGGGCCATTTCCTATCACAGGAACTAGGTCTACCCATATAAGTGAGGTATCATTTTTTCAGGAGACTTTGGGGAATGCTGGGTGGGTAGAAATGTATGGCTCCCCGCAGATTCCAGAACTTTCCATCACAGAAATGTGAGGAAAATTTGGTTTTTCGACAAAGTTTGAGGTCTGCAAGGGATTCTGGGCAACAGAACCTGGTGAGAGTCACACAAGTCACCCCATCCTGGATTCCCCTGGGTAACTTGTTTTCAAAAAGGTACAGGTTTGCTAGGATTCTCTAGGTGGCGGCTGAAAAAAAGGTCCAAAATCCACAGCTGGGCACATTGCGAAAAAAGGGTCAGTTATCACTGGAAAAAATGTGATGTGTCCACGTTGCGGTTTAGGCCGTTTCCTGTTGCAGGCACTAGGCCTACCCACATAAGTGATGTACCATTTTTATCGGGAGACTTAGGGGAACCCAGAATAGTAGAACAAGTGCTATTACCAGTAGACTTTCTATGCATTTCGGCCTTCCAAATGTAAAACAATTTGTAAAAAATAAGTCATTTTGAAAAATGCCCTCGAATTCACATGCTAGTATGGGTACCGACAAATTCGGAGATGTGCAAATAAACACTGCTTCTAAACTCCATATTTTATTCCCATTTCTTAAATACATATGTTTCCTTGATACCTATTTTTCACTCTTTATATTTTACCAAATGAATTGCTGTATACCGGATACACAATGAAAAACCATTGCAAGGTGCAGCTCAGTTATTGGCTCTGGGTACCTTGGGTTCTTGGTGAACTTACAAATCCTATATCCCCGCAACCAGAGCCGAAGTAATGGTATATTGCGTTCAGAAATCTGCCATACTTAGAAGAAGTTACAGGTGAAAACATAGGCGCAATGGCTGTTGTTTTTAACTCAATTACAATATTCTTTTATTTGAACTGTTAGTTTCTATAAGAAAATCTTGAATGATCTACACAAATGACCCCTTGCTGAATGTAGAATTTGTTCTACTTTTCAGACATATATAGCTGTCCAGGACCCATTATTGGTTTCACACCCATTTCTCCCACTAACTGAAAGGAGATTGAAAGCACAAAAAATAGGTAAAATAGGCTATTTTCGTTCTCTGACAAAAGTCGGCCCATTCCTGATTTTAGCACCGTAAACCCTTTGTTGATATCATTTGCAGGGAAAAAACCAGACGGTTTCTTCTGCAGCATTTTACCCCCCAAATAACAAAATGTTGCTGTATTTTGGCTAATTTCGCGGTTCCCTCTAGGGGAATCCATAAACCCTGGGTACCTTTAGAATACTCAGGATGTTGGAAGAAAAAGATGCAAATTTGTGCAAAGTAATTTCCATATTAGTGGGTGTCATTCAATGGGTTCACCATTGACATATCAATGATGTAATGAGATGGCAGATCTGTGAACATTGACAGTTTTACAATGTTGGACTTGACATTTCTAAAGGGTCACCCCCAACCTTTTTGCCTTCACTGCTCTTGTTTTGCTGAATTTATTTTTGTTGGCTGCTAAAGCACTTGTGCGCTCTCTTGCAAACATGGTTAGATTGGCTTACACCCAATTGGTCATATAATTTACTTATACATCCCTCGTAATGTGGTACTACGTGGAACTACATGTTCCCAGGGCTTGTAAATTAAACGCTACTAGTGGGCCAGCAGCACATATTGTGCCACCCACTTAAGTAGCCTTTTTACACGTCTCAGGTCTGCCATTGCAGCCTGGATGCAGTTTTAAACTGCCAATTTGACTTGACCTCTTGCCAGGCTTAAAACTCCCTTTCAATACATATGTCACCCCTAAGGTTGGCCCCAGACAGCCCATAGGGCACGGTTCACTTTAATTAAAAAGTTGGACATGTTCAAGATTTAAATATCCTAGTAGTCAAAAACACACACATTTGTTTTTCACCGGTTACCTTATTACATTTAATAAGCGGTAACTTTTATTTGGGAGCAGGTTAGTCATGTTAAAAATGGAATCCTCAGACCAACTCTTCAGTTCACTTTTTGACTTGTGGAAGGACTATCAGAGGACTTCCTGCTGCGTACTTCAGAGGACTGCCTTGCTGCACCAAGAAGGACTGCCCTGGGTGAACCCAGGAGACTGCCCTGCTGCTTGAGACCTGCTTTTCTGCTTGAACCCAGGACTTCTAGAGTGACTCCAAGGGCTAGTTGACTGGCCTCCTGATAGTAGCCTCAGGGACAGAAAAGGCTCCAACCATCTTGAACTCATACCTGGACCCAGCCTGAGTGAGTCCTGCCAAGTGGTGCCCTTCTAGTCCTGGACCCTTGGAAGTGGTGCTAAAGGTGCCCAGATAGCTGAAAATCAAAGCTTGGGACTTAAACATTTTCAACCAAAAAGTGCTCTGAGAGGGGGCCTGGCCTAGGCGGCCAAGATGGCAGTCGAGCCATAGAATTGCTCCCGTCGCCTGAGGAGGATCCGTCGTCAACCTGTCTGACAAAGAGCCTCTTCCCGGCCCTTGGGGTACCGGGGCTCCTTGTGGGGCTCTGGGCACCGAATAAGCCCCCCCCTTGAGTCAATCCAAGGCCGCTGGACTGCTATTGCATAGTGGAGGCCTGCCGTGCTGAATCGAGCATCGACACGAGCCACTGGGCTCAGTGTGAGCCGCCCATTTCACTTTCTTGTGGCACGGGGGAGCCAGAGCCCTGACAGCAGTGGAGTTGGACCGGAGTGAGAAGTTCAGACCAGGGAGTGACTCCTTACGTGGTGGGCCCTGCAGTGGCCAGGCGGTGATCAGCAGTGGGCTGAGCTGGTCCCATGGTGGGGATGTTGGCGGCCCATTCCTAGGCATGGGCCCTCCCTTTCGTTGGCCCACAGTGGAAAGGCCTCGAGGACTCCCTGAGCTGCCCGACGCAGAGCTCCATTGTGGCCGGGCACAAGAGCAGTGACTGAGCAATGGAGTGCACCTCGGCCCTGAGGTGAGAGCCGCGCATCAGCCTGCTTGGGAGGAAGGCTCTTTTCTCCCTTTCTCCCCCGTCTCTGCCTGGAGCGCACATGTGGTGTTGCCTGGGCCCCCGGGAAGGACCCGCGGTGAGGAGGCTTGTGGCAGCTGCAGGAACTGGACCCCTGGAGCTAGTGCTAGCTTCCTGCCAAGGCGGAGCCTGGACTCGGACTGAACTGAGCTTCAGTGAGTGCAGTAGGCAGCTGCAGTGGTGGACTGTGGGGCATTTCGCTAACACCTTGAAGGGCTAACAGGGAGGAGAGGACTTTGGCCGATCTGGATCCTGCAGCGGGGAGGAGACTCCTGGCTCTTGGGTACTTCTCCCCGAGCCCTGAAATAGTGGCACTCCTTGTTGCCTCCCTGGTTTTTCGAGTAGGTGGGAGTGTAGACTGGTTATGTGCCTGAGGACCGAGCTGGGACCCCGGGTGAGAAGCTTGGGCATAGGAGGTGGAATGACGTTGGACTGCCTCTGTGGTGCAAGTGGGTGGCGAGGTGCTCCTGAAGATGAGGGCCAGGGGCAGTGGCCTAAGGTGGAGCCCTTCTATTTCACGCACCCATCTGTAGGTTGTTCTGGATGTTTCCTGCCCCCTCCCCCGCATTGGCTCTTGAGGATTTGCTGTCTGGTGGTCCGGCTGGTCGGGGCTCCCCCACTCCACTTGGGCCACCCTGGGCTCTGGCCTGGAGGTGCTCTTGCTTTCTTCCTACCTGATTATTGGACTCTTGACTTTGGAGGATGGGGCGGGGGAAGGTTCTGCCGCAAACCCCGGCCCAAACAAAAACGGATCAGTACACAGTCCCACCAACCGCTCCCCACAAACATGGAGAGAATTCGATAGAGCAAGTGCCTGACTCTGTGCAGCGGGGGACAGTGGATCTATGTGTGGTCGTCAAGGCCATACAGGACTCCAGGGATGCTGTGGAGTCCAAAGTGGATGGTCTACGGGTGGATCACTCCCTGCTGCATCAAGATCTTCATAACATGGTGGACAGGGCCACAGAGGTCTCTACTGCTGAGGATGAAAATCAATCGCTCAAGAGCCAGATGTCCTGACTGTCCGGTCCGGTATCCCCCCTGACAGATAGGGCGGAGGTCGCCAAAAACAGGTCTCGGCGTAACAATCTTAGAGTTATTGGCCTACCTGAATCTAGCAAACCAGCAGGGGTGCTGGAGGACTGCTTCAAAAGGGTGCCCGAAAATAAACTGTCTCCCTTTTTTGTCATCAAAGGGCTCATCGCTCCTTGGTGCTAAGGCCTCCACCTGGGGCCTTCCCGCGATGTGTGATCCTAAGGCTGCTCAATTTCAAGGACAGAGAAGTGATATTACAAGAGGCCCGCACACATCCCGACCTGCGGTTCGACAACTCGAAGATTCTCCTGCTTCCTGATTATACAAAGACAGTGCAATAGCGGCGGCACTCCTTCGCAGAAGTAAAGCAGAAACTCTGTGCATTAGACCTGAGCTACATGCTTCTATTTCCTGCCCGCCTTAAGGTCTGCTTCCAATCCCGCACTGTCTTCTTTAGCACACCGGATCAGGCTTGGGAATGGGCAACTGAGCGCCGACTGCTGCAGCAAAAGCCCCTCCCCCCCGAGCTGCTCGAATCTGGGAGCACAAAGGAGCGTACTGGGTCGCTCTCCCGCCGTCAGCGGAGGGGGTGATGCTCCTGTTCTCAGAAAGGCCGGGTAGAGCGTGGGGCCAATGAGGAGGGCTCTGGCTTGGCTGTGGAAGAACTTACCTCAAATTCGGCTTCACCCAGGGAGGTCGAGAACCTCTCGAATACTCCAATGGTTTTTCACTCTGCCGAAGTGAACCTGGGCTCCTCATTCCAGCTTTCGGGAACGCCATGACTCGGATATTGCTTCCCCACTCACGCTGATCGTCATGTTGTGAGGGGCGGGTCAGGAGGGACGGTAAGAGAGGATGGTTGGGCTCATCCTCTCCCCCCTCCCAGCCTGGGCCCTGGCCCATGTGACTCTCTTGCCTCTCTTGCCGTTTTTTCTGTTACTTCTGTTGAGTACCGAGGGGCAAACTCATTCTGTGTAGTGTACTTTAGTTGGCAGGTGCTAGATCCTACTGTACGGGTGCCTATGGACCACAAAGGTTATCCTACCCCCTAGTTAGAGATTTTGGGTTATTTAGTTAGGTCGACATATGTTTCCTGGGGTTAAGTGTGGGGTGAGGGGGTGTTGGGGGTGGGTAGTTTAGTCGGGCCTCTGAGCCTGGTTTATTTCTTTGACTGTTCTGTCTTAACAAGGTTTCCTTCTAGGTTGGTAGCAGTGATTACACAGATAACAGCTGTTAGCTTGCTATGGCATGGCACTGCAGGCCCTCAAGGTATTGCGTCTCTTCCTGTTTTGGGTGGGGACTATTCCTTGCTTTTCCAGCTGTGTCATCAACCCCCCCTAAGATAACGGTGCTCTCCTGGAATGTGAACGACCTCCTAAACCGCATTAAACGTTCTGCAGTGTTACTATATATCAAGCTATACAGGCCAGCGGTTGTTTTCTTGCAGGAGACCCATCTATTAGGTATGAACTGCCCCTTTCTGGGCCGTTTTGGCTATGACAGGGTTTACCACTCAAGTTTTACACAGGGCTTCGGAGGAGTCACCCTACTGTTGCACAAATCTCTTCCCCTGGCAGTTATAGCTCAGCAAAAGGACACTCAGGGATGGTATGTGGGTATTGAGGGCCGTTTGGTAGCGAGGCATTATAACTTTATATCCTGTTATGTCCTGCCGCCCCTGTTACAGCCTTCCTTGCAATCATTGAAATCCATCATCTTGACTCTTCCTCAGGGTATTACAGTGATTGGAGGAGATTTTAATGCGCTCCCTGTTCCGGTTCTCAAAGCATCCTCCGCCCCTTATCCTGCCAGGCATTCCAAGTCGGTCTGCTTGTCCTCGTGGGCAGATTCACTGGGCCTTTGAGATGCATGGCGCTCCTTGCATCCCGCCCAATGGACTTACACCCATCATTCTGCCGCGCACACAGCAGAATCCCGCATGAACTTGCTGTGGTTACCGGCGGCAGATCTTCTCTCGGTTCAATCTATGTGCATTCTCCCTCGTGGTATTTCCAATCATGCCCGCTGTTGTTGTCATGGGGAGCTCAGCCCACCATCTTGTGCCTGGCCTGGAGATTCAAAGCATGGCACTTGCAAAGCTCTGAATTTGAGGCCTTTGTCGAGGAGGCATTGCGTCAGTTCTTTGAACTCAACGTGGGCTTGGTAGCCTCAGCAGCGATGCTGTGGGCGGCTAGTAAGCCATCCTTCAGAGGTCATATTAAAGGCTACGTTGTCAAACCAAGTCTCTCTGAGTGGTGCTCCTGACCAACTTAGAAGCCCAGATACTATGCATGGAAGCTGCTCTTCACCACCAGGATACTGAGCATTCCCATCATCTCCTAGTCATAGCCCGTACAGAACTGTGGCAGGTCTGATTAGAGGAAGCCAGACAATGCTGGAGGGCCTCTACGCAGAGGGTGTATGCCTCAGGTGATAAGTCCGGTAAATTATTGTATTAGCTGGTGACCTGCAGTGTTTCCAACCAAGTGGTTCCGGTGATTCGGGACTCTTTGGGATGTCTCTGGGAGTATCTTCCCGTAATTGCTCAGACCTTTGCTGACTGTTATCGGGGGTTATATTCAGAATGTCCTCCGCCACCAGCGAAAGTTGCAAATCCCCTCCTAGACAGCATACCGCTGCCGACTATACCCAATGTCTTGGCCCAAGAGTTGGACCAAACCCTGACGCTGGAGGAAGTGTGTGCTGTTGTGTCAGGGTTGCAGGGAGGAGGACGGGTGGCCCAGATGGGTATTCCATTGAATATTACAAATGCTTCCATGAGATCCTATGTCCCCATCTTCTGAACATTTATACAGTAGCTTTCCAGCAGGGGTCCTTTCCACTAGAATTAGATTGTGCCAAAATCGTTGTCCTGCCAAAAGAGGGTCTCCCTGGGGGCCAGTGTTCCACCTATCATCCGATTTCGCTGATTAACACTGACATCAAAATCTATGCAAAAGTGGTTGCTGTGCAGCTGGGCCTGGCCCTACCACATCTGGTTCACTCAGATCAGTGCAGAGTTATGTCAGGCCGTAGCACGCGGTATTGTATTAGGAGAATCCATGGGGCGCTGTCCCGGGCACCAGACCTTGATGGCACTCTGGCCTTCTTGTAAGTTGATTTCACCAAAGCATTCAATACAGTGTTTTGGGATTTTATGGATGGAGTTCTTCACCGGGTTGGCCTGGGGGAGGGGTTCCTTTGTATGGTTCGTCTTCTCTACCATTCCCTGACTGCTCAGGTCCTGGTGAAAGGGGTCTTGTCTTCTGCATTCCCCATCAAGTGCGGTACGCGCCAGGGTGTGCCCACGGTCCCCACTGTTGTTTGCTTTGGCGATAGAGCCCCTGGCATGGCTTATACGCTGTGATGCCCAGGTTTGTGACTGGCAGTGGAGGACTGGTCTTGAGGACCACATATACGTGTATGATATGCTTCTGTTCTTAAAAGATCCAACATTCTGGGCCCCGCTGTCTGACACTTCCTCGGCTGTATGGAGAGGCATCCGGGCTCTGGCTTAGTGAAGGCAAATCCTGTTTAGTCGAGGTAAAGCGTGGTGCTTTGGGGCGGGTTTGGTGTCCCAACATTCTTACTCGGCATAACTCTTTTAAGTCTTTAGGGGTTCATGTGTCCCTTATCCCGTATTTGGCCTGGGCCCTTAACTTCCGGGACCTGGACCTGTGACTTGATCATGATCTTGGCCGCTGGGCCAATCTGGCAATGAACCCCATGGGGCATATTGCTCTTTTTAAAATGGTGTGCCTGCTACGCTATTTGTACGTTCTGGGTAACTATCTTTACCCCATCCCCGGCAAATGGTTCCACTTCTTGGCTACTAAGATTACCAACTTTGTGTGGGCTGGCAGTCGGCACAAGGTGGCATTTCATTTACTGTGCAAGTCTCTCTTTGATGGTGGCCTGCGTTTTTTGGATATCTACTCATATTACCTTGCAGCACACATGGTGCTGGTTAAAAACTGGTTCACGGGGAGGGATGATCTGGCATATCGGTTGGAAATACATTTGCTGGGTATAGATGGCTTGCTTGATCTTTTAAATGGAGCGCGTTTACCAGGTACATTGCCTTCTTGCACGCTGGTGTCCCTCATCTGTTGGAGGGAGGCCCTTCGCCTCACTGGTTGTGGCTCTCACCTCACTGGGATGACCCCTGTTGGCAGGGAACATGGCTTGGTCAGCTCTTGACCCTGGAGGGTTTTATGCCATGGAATCGTTTTGAGAACTTTTACCTAGGAGATGTTTATAAAGGGGGAACATTATATAATTTCAGGAGTTACAAGTTAAATACTCTCTGTCTAAGTTGCAGTTCTTTCTGTACCTTCGAATGCGCCATGCCTTTCAAGCTTATGAGCTACTGAATTATTCATTGCACAAATTCAGTCCGTTGGAGGCAAAGTTTTTCCTTGGGCGGCTAGATACAGGGGCAACGTCTGTGATTTATCGATCACTAGTGATCCATGCCCCGGATGGCCTTGAGAAGGTCCATAAGAGATGGGCATCCTAGATGGGAGACTTGGATGAGGACGATTGGAGGGAGGCTTGCATGGCACCTAAGGAGCTCTCGATTTCAACGCAGCTGCATATGATTCAATTAATTACCTGCATGCGACGTACCTCGCTCTGAAGCGCCTACAGCACTTGCTCCCCAATGCGCAAGTGGAGAGCACGCGCTGCGCGTTTCCAGCAGCAGATTTTTTCGATGTGGTCTGGGAATGTCCGGGGCTGAGGCCCTTTTGAGAGGAGGTGGGTCAAATACTTTTCTTTGTTTTAGGCTGCTCCTTAGAGTTAATGCCTCATACTGCTCTACTCGGGTTAATGGAGGATGTAGGGGGCCCTAGAGTTGAATGTGGTTTTCTGGGTATGGCTTTCTTGGTTGCCAAGTGGGATGTGGCCCGCGCATCGAAACAACATAAGCCGCCGATTGTTAGAAGTTGTCGTGCAGGGGTGGACTGGTGAACTCATCAAGAGAAGCAAATCTTTGAGGCTCATGGCTGCCCTAAGAAGCATGAATATATATGGGGGAAATGGAGTAGTTACTATGGTTTATCGATATGACTATACAATTTGATACACTATTGATAATTGAGCTTTCTTGTTATGCCATGCATATACATCGACCAAGTCTTACACTGTGTAATGTTGTGTCTTGCCACAAAATTCGAAATAAAGTTGGTTATAAAAAAAAGTGCTCTGAGAACCGAGAGAAGACTGGGACCCACCTCACTCGCTGATCCGTCCAATGTGCATCTGTGGTTGGCCTGACATTGCGGCAGCTCCCGCTGTGTTATCTCCCCAGCAGCAAATCCTGTTCAGCAGCTACTCGCAGGAGAACTATCCGGTATCGTGGAACCCTCGTCGGCTACAGTCTGCAGCTTTGTCCCTCTGGAAATTTTCAACATCAAAAAAAGAGACTAAGTCAGAATGTAGGAATCTTAACTGCAACTTCATCCAGCAGCTGCCTGGCGACAACACTTCCTCTGCAGACAGCGGCGGATGACTTGCCCCACTGAACTCTTACCTTCTCAGACCTTTTTCTTAAAAATTTCTTCTAAGTACAAAGGTAAGTAGAGGCCCAGACCAATCTGCGTTATGTAGCCGACCCGAGCTACATCTCGCTCAGCCATAACTTTTAACTTTGCTCTGGTCTTGCATAAGCCTGGGTGGAGTTCACGGAGTACCGCATAGCGGAACTCCGCGAAATGCAAAAAAACTCCGCTGCACTACACGGAGCTCCACAAGCGGCAGAGTGTGTTAGATAAATGCACCATGCACAGCGCAAGCGGGTGCAAGAGGGTGATGCTTCCTTTCTGCCGCTGGAGTAGATTTCTACTCGAGCGGCAGGTTTCTCAACGTGAACGGATGGTTTCTCAACGTGAGCGGTCATGAGCATACGCGACCACTCACAATGAGAAATCCAACCGCCCGCATTGAGAAATCTAACTGGGAGGCTGATTTTCCACGCTTATGCTCGCCAACTTGATGTTACGATCGCAAATGAGGAAAATTCTCGTCGGGAGGTGGAATTTCCTCGCTCGCACTGGCCAACTTGATGTTGACGAGCGCGAGCGAGGAAAAAGCTCCGCTCCACTATGCGGAGCAGAGTCTTTCTGAACTCCGCGAGCTCCGCGTAACGCAGAGTGCGGAAAACTCTGCAAACTCAGCGAGCGGAGCGGAGCTCACCGCCCAGGCTTAGCTTGCACCACTAGATGTCGGTGGTTGGCACTTTAATGTTTTAGGTTCCATTTTACACTTACATTTTAAAAAATCATAACACTGGTTCTACTAATTGGAATTTTGTTGTTTTGGTGTCAACTAATTTATTAAACTGTACTCTATGCTTCTAAATTGGTGTGGGATTTTTCTTGCTTTGTTTTTACTTTATTGCTGTTTAAGTGCTGCATAAATAGTTTATACATTGCCTCTAAGTTATGCCTGACTGCTTCAGTGCCAGGCTACCAGAAGGTTAAGCACAGGTTTAGTTAATGACGTTTTGCTGTTCACCCTGACAAGGATTGTGGCTGTTGCTTGAGTATGGTTTCAGTCCCCTCAAATAACAATTTCCCACATTGATGCTCAGTGGGGGTATCCAGTACTTCTGTTTGTGCAGTTCCACACAGTAATTAATGTAACACTGAAATCGCATATAAATAATTTGATACCAAATTTGACCTTTTATTTTTAATTCTCCTTGATTGGTCATTTTTTGCTTTTTCCAAATTCACTCCCATTCTACCTGACTCTCTGTGTCTGTGACTCGGCCTGCAAGTATGGAGTGTGAGCTCAGCAACCTGGAGAGCTACACTGCAGCTTAGATCAGAGGATTCTGCAAGGAGAGTGGCCTTCCAGCCAAAAAGACCTCTACAAAGCAGGATCTGCAGAAGGCTGTCAGGGCATATGAGGAGGCCCACCAGTTACTAGACACAGTGGAGGAAGAGGCTATGGAGGTGCAAGAGGAGGACCTTGTCACAGGTCCTGAGCAGCAGAACTCAGAGGAGGAGGATAACTCACCCTCAGGAGGAGAGCCCCTTGTCAGAGCAAGGAGCATTGTCTCTTCCAACAGTCTGTCCCTGGAGGAGCTGAAGGACAGAAGAGCTGAAAGTGCGTTCAAGCTGCAGCTTGCCAAATTAAAATTGGAAGCAGCCAAGGAGGAGGCTGCTGCCAAGAGGGCTGTGGAGGAAAGGAGAATGGCACATAAGCTACGTTTCAAAGAGCTGGACCATAGGGCCAAGCAACTGTAGTTCAGCAGCAATGGCAGCAGCATACCCTCAGTGACCACTGGGGAGGTGAGAGGCCATATACCACAAGACCTGGAGCCCATTTATGTGGTGGGAGAAGACGTAGATAAATGTTTTGCATATGAGGCAGTCCTTAGAATGCAAATGTCCCAGAGGGGGATTGGGAAGCAAGTTTGTAAAAGCACATGCCTACAGTGGGAAGGGACGCCCTTATAACACAAGAGGAGGGAGAACAGATGCAGTATGTTCCCATGAAGACCATGTTACTTGCCACATTTGGTTTGACCCCTGAAAGGTACCACCTAAGGTTCAAGGATAGCCGCAAACTCTGAAACCAGAGATGGTTGGATTTCTTAGATTATTCTAGTAATGCACTGAATGGTTGAGTGAGAGGCAGCAACATTGATTTTACTGTGTTGTTTAATCTGATCAAAAAAGAGAGCAGATGCTCGATATTTGTTTTTCAGAGCTGTGCCAACACCTAGTGAATAGTATGCTCACTGACCCCAGGAAGCTTGCTAAAGAGGCAGACCTCTGGATTAGTTTGACAGTCTCTAACAAGGTACCTGGGAGTGGCCCCAAGAAGGGTGGTTCAGGTTCCCACAGCACAGTGAGTGGGAGGTCATGGAAGACACAGAAAAGTCCCAGAAAATGGTGGAGGGAAAGGGTTCCCATGTCCCTTCTATGAAACGGGGAGGAAGTTCTGATGGGCGGTGGCCCCGCTGGTTTGATTGTTTTGAGATAGGACAAAGGTGGGGGGACTCTGTCTGTCTTAAGAAACCACCCAGTGGTAGGAGCTCTACAGGGGTGGTTAATGTGGCCTTAGAGGTAAGTAGTCCCCAGGGCAAGGTGTTAGATTATTCCCTAATTTCCCTTGGTTGGGAGACAGACTCAAAGGGTGAGATTGTGATCCTTGAGGGTGGTAGTCATCACTTACACCAGATCAAAGTGAATGGGATCCCTGTCACTGCACCGAGGGATACTGGTGCCAGCCAGACCAGGATAGTGGATGGCTGATTTCTCCAGACAAGTACACTGGACCGGTGTGCAGGGTAACTCAGGCTCAAGCCCAGGGGCGGGACTTTTTCCACAAATGACTCTGATATTCCTAAAATGGAGTGGGGTGGGGTGGGGAGGTGACCTAGAGGAGGATCCTAGTTATTCCCCATATGCTCATTGACTATATTTTGGGGAATGAGTTGCCCCTGGTAGTGGAAAAGCTGGGAGGAGCGGCCACCCAGGGCAAGATTTGTGATAGCTCAGATTTGTGGGTGTGCAGAGACCCAGATGTAAAGGCAGAGGGAGGAAAAGCTTACCCTCCTGATCCCTGTTCCGTTTCAGTATACAAACCCTGGACTGGACAACTAGTCTCAGGCTACCACCTGATATATAGGAATGATAAGAAGAAGAGTATCTATTTCCCCCCACACTAAGAAATCTCAGAGGTCAGAGAACCCTGAATGGCCTGGGACCTGGCTCTTGACACCGACAGCTGTCAGTCACCTCTGTTGGTTGCTGTCCTTCGGGACAGAATTTTCCTCGGTTGGTGATGGAAGACTGATCCAAGAGGCCACATAATTGTGCTGGTACTGGTGGTACTGTCTGAAATACTGGGATGCATCTGTGAGCAAATTACAATTAGGCACTTCACAGATGGGTTCCACAGTTGAGGAGAAGGGTTGCCCCCAGGTCAGTTCAGTGGCTCAGGAGTGGTAGAGTGAGGGAGCCAACTAAGTTTAGAAGGGCATACAACTGGCAAGGGTCTCTGCACTAGAAGGCCATTGTTCATGTTCTATCGCCTAAGAGGGGAAGACCATCAAGGTATTGCTTAATCTCCCCTGGCTTTTGGCTGGAGAGGGGACATGTTGGACATAGCTCTCTCTGCAGGGTCACCCTCAAACCTTTTGCTTTCACCCTCCTAGTTTGCCTAATTTGTTTTTGTTGGCCTTAGGACTGTGTGCTTTAACACTGCTAACCAGTGCAAAAGTGCTTGTGCTCTCTGCTATAAACTTGGTAAAATTGGCTTAAACTCAATTGGCACAATTGATTTACTTACAAATCCCTAGTAAAGTGGCACTACATGTATGAAGGGACTGTAAATTAAATGCTACTAGTAGGCCCGGCTGGGTCCAAACTGGGGCGCCGTAGTGAGTAAAAGAACGATGAATTTAACTCTTGACCGGGCGTTAATGTTTGATTTATTCAGCATTCCATCCATCATTTGTCGCTGCAGCAATTTTTGCCGAAAATGGGATGGGTATGCCCAGATGTGACACTCTGAAACCGGTCCCAGTATTGTTGTTTCCGGTCCAGGAAGGACTTGGCAATCGGGCTGGATGGTTCCCATGAGGAGCAGGGTCAAGACTGATTTGCACATGACTGGGTCCAAACTGGGGTGGCGTAGTGAGCAAAAGAACAATGGATTAAACCCAGATCTCTTGATTGGGGGTAAATGTTTGATTTATTCAGCATTCCATTGATCATTTGTTGCCATAGCAACTAGTAGGCCTGCAGCAGTTATTCTGCCACCCACTTACTAGCCATTTTATACATGTCTCAGGTGTGCCATTGCAGCCTGGATGCAGTTTTGCACTGTCAATTCAGATTGACAATATAAACCCCTTGCCAGGCCTAAACCTCCCTTTTTAATACACATAAGTCACAGCTAAGGAAGGCCCTAGACAGCCTGTAGGGCAGGGCGCATTGTAATTTTCAGTACTGGAAGCCTACATCTCCCATAGGATAACATTAAGTTACCTTATTACATTTAATAATTGGTAACTTATAATTGGCAGCAGTAGGAGACTCATGTTTGGTGTCTGAGGAATTGTAATTCAAAATTCTCTTTAATGGTAAAGTTGAAGTTAAGACACATTTCTGAAAATGCCACTTTTAGAAAGTTGCCATTTTCTTGTCCTAACCATTTGCTGACTGCAGCGTGTTCCTGGGTCACATGACTAGGTGTATTTGGCAGTTGGACTTTGTGTATTCCTCCCAGAGAGCCATTGTTGGAACTGGCAGTGTCTGTTTGGCTCAAGGGATGCCCCAAGCCAGGCAGAACTACAGCGCCAGGTGATTGCACTCGCTATATAGCCCATGCTCACCCTTGGGTAGCTTGGCATTGAGAAATCAGGCTCGCTACTGAGTCAATGTATAAAACAAAGGCACAGTAGCCACTCGTAATAAATGCACTCAGTGTCACAAAAGAGACTTCACACAGGATGTATGTAAAATTTTTTATATTCAACACACATAGTAAATCAATAAAATATGACCATCATATAATTTCGGCCGTAAAACACAATCAGAAATATTACTATAAGTAGTAGGCCCACTTGTATGGTTATGTATTCACTAGTATGCACACTATTGACAATTCCTAATATACCCCCCTCACCCAATTGAGAGAGAGCTCATTTATATGGTGCACGATATCAAGATTATGTACATACACAAAACATAGAACACTTTTTAGTATCACTGCAGCCCAAAGGCACGCGGGAGAAACCCAATGTCAAAAGGCATTGTGCTTTTGGCACAAATCAACATATAAGGCAGCACCGCCAGCCTGTGTCATGAATTACTGGAGGTCCGCACACGATCACACCCACTCACTCCGCACCACTATGCGGTGCGACAGGTATCAGCCAGGCCGGACGGCACGCTCTTACATACACAAACACACTCAGCACCCTAATGTGGTGCCACTGGTACCCAGCAGCTATATGGTTTACCCTCTGCAGACTCCATGGCCCAAGTCTCCCTTCCCCCTCAAGTTCACCTCTATTTCCTGCTACCCCGGATGGAAGATAACCAGCCCACCTCTCAGACACTGGGCCACACGCGGCCGCCAGGTCACTCTTAATCTGGGTCCTCGGGAAGCAGGTGGGAATACGTAACAGTTTTAATTAGAAGGTAGACATAAACAAGGGAGAGGTTAGCAGCCACTCTGGAAGTTCACCGACAGGTCTCAAAACACAAAGGAGTCATGCTGTCTCTTGACCCACTTTTGTAGTGTCTCTGAACGTTTCTTCAACCCATTCAATCTCTCTCGCTACTACCTGGCACCACAATGTCTTCAGAAGGGGCCAGGTGCGGAGAGGGCCGTTGGTCCGCTGCGATGAGGGACAAAAAGGGAACAACCAATGAATGGGGAGTAACACAGGGGAGCCACTCAGTAGGATGAAGGGCCCCAATCGGTACACGATGATCCAGGTCATGCCCAGGCATTCCGCGTACAGTGACTAGTGCATGTAGGGATGAGTTTCACCAGGCACTTCGAATTTCAAACACAATGAGTTGCAAAACCACACCTCCCTGGTAAGGATGCACAATGACTGGTGCATGTCAAGTTGGGTTGCACCAGGCAATTCCAGTCACACACAAAGTGAAGAGTTGCCATTCCGTACCCCAATGGAAATGAGGCACAATGTCCGGTACACAATGATGCAGGTTGCACCAGACCAGTCCAGCCACACACAAATAGGTGCAAATTCAGCTGAGCCACATGAGGCAGAATGAGGCACTACTCCAGGTACACACCCACCTCTGAGGGACACACCCTGTGAATTGGACAACACACGCAATGAGAATGCAATCGCCGTGTCACATGAGAGAAATGCAGCACAACCACCAAAACGGGCCACGCAGGGTTGCACAACCGGTGAATCCGCTCACCCTCACTAGACACTTATAAGTGTCGCGGTCCCTGTAGAGCGGGAACCACACACCTCAGATGCGAGCAGATTTCTGGGATCCGCACTAGGCAATTCGGTCCATAGACACATGTCTTAAGTCTATGCTCACACCACGCTACCAGTTTAGATTTAGTAGCTGAGGTGGGTACTTGAGAGGGCACTGCTCTCTATCTGTCGAAGGTAGATGGTGTAGATCCCTCGGGGGAGATCTTTGATGTCCCTGATATCTTCAGGAGAACACGAGGATGCCACGAGGATGCCACACTACAGCAGGTCCTATTTTTACAGTTATCCTCCATGTGCACAACTGATTCCTCTGACAATGTGCACCACACAGTCCAGGTTCTCCAATCCCACGTCCCCACAAGTGTATCTCACCCTTTGCTGGAGATTGGCACCCATAATTATACTGTGGTGTGTCTTTGAAGTTGGGGTGGTTTAGGGGTTTTCCCTTTGAACCACAGATGTCGCCCCTAAATTTTATGCCTGTCTGCAATGGGGCCTTGGAATGCAGATCTTAATCTTTAGTGGGGCCATGATCCGGTCCATAGAGGCTATGTGTCACAATCTATGTGGCTATGTGTCAATTTCAATCTATCCCATTCGGCCCTCAAATGGCAGAGGTCTGTCGGTCCAGTGGGATGCCCATGTTTTATAGCTGTCAACTGGGGAATACACAGATGTGCTCCACCGACCCCTGGTGTCCACTGGAGCCAGACACCACAGTCCCTGAGACTCTTGGAGCACAGAAATGTCCATATTCTATAAGTGGCATTTCTAAGCGAGTTATGCCATAACCCCCTTTACCAATGGAAAGGGTTTGGCACTGTGAACCCATTTACATGAAACATCATGCGGCTGCTCCACTGTAATCCCGCATTTCAGTGTGAAGTATTGTCAACCATTTGCCCATATTAACTTATGGCAGAGCAGGCCTCATAGGTAGTGAAAACACACATAGGTATTCCTCACGACCTGGGTGCATGTGCACTATTGCACACTTCGACCTGCGATGGAAGAATGGACACCTAGTTTCCAGCACTAGTGTGCCCGTTCGAGTCTGCACATCAAACTGGACACAGGTTTTGCCAATGCGTGTGTCTGTGCGCCCACACTAACCTGTGTTGGCAGGTGGCATACGCAATCACAGGCACCATATGTGCGGGTGAGCTCTCACAGCGGCCTGCTCATGAGTTTATCCACAATAGCTACCAGTGAGCACTCACCGGTCTGCAATGACAGATCGGCCCGTGTTTCAGGACATGATATCAGCACCATTCCCCAAAATGGATAGGAAGGCACGCACACTTTCAAGCATCAAGGACAGGCCGAGCACATGACTTACCCAGGCCCAAGCACCCTTGGCGCCAATGTGCACACACCACCTAGTCATCAACTAAGTATAAATACAAACGAACCACAATACAGCTATATAGTGCCCTATATGTGATTGTATATGTGTATGAGAGAGAGCTGTCAGGAGATGATGTGGCCGCTAGATGATCGGCCCCTTCTAATACAGACATGGCCAGGGGAGAGCTTGTCTCTCGCCAGGACGTCCTCTAAAGGCTGCACAAACCAAAGAGGTGAGCTTTACAACATTGCCTCCTCTCCAACTTCTGTGCATATTTGTTGGATTTGCCTGCGACTTCACCATGCACCGTGGCCGCAATGTCACAGTGCTGAGTTTTTGCCCGCGATTTCCCCTCTACCTTAGTTTTGCTACGTTCTGGTCGGTTGAGTTTGTTTGAGAATGTTGCCAGGAAGCAATTTATTTGGAATTTTGTTATGTCAATGACAAACACACCATGAGCACCATGATGATCAGTGCTCATTGCATGTCCAACCACGATGTGGACACTGTTGTTAGTTGCTTTGCGACTACCTTTCTATTCAACCATGATACTATAACACTTCTCATACCCAGAATAGATAAATTACTATAGTGACAGTAATTGTGTATGGGCCTACAGAGTCACCTGTTTGCCCCAATATACCATAAGAGAGTTGGGTCTATGAGTATCACCCACCAGAGACCCAGTTGTGCCGACATTTACATGTTTTATACACCCTTCTAAAGTAGTGCAGGCAAGGTATTATAACTGCAGTAAATACTGCACCAGAGATATGTACTCACTAACACCACAGATGAACTGTGACATATTGGTTCTCTACTGTTTTGTATATTTTTATTTCAAATTTTGTTTGGCGGTAATGACATACCCAGTGGTGTGAGAGTGGACAAAATTTCCCACAAACTATGTGAGATGACTCATGCAGCAGAGCCACCACATTTCGTAGCTTTTTCACTGAATCACCTACATTGTTTAGAGCATCACTGGACACTTTTAACTGACAGAGATGAGTTGCCACTTGAGATCCATTGTTTTGTTGTGAACACACGTTGTTTGTACTTGACTTTCATTATTATTATTTACTCTTTTCAGAACGACAGTGGACCCTGAATATACATAGGCCATTGTCTGCCTTGCCGCTCTGGTAATTTGTTGGCCAGTATATTTTCCAATTATTATCACAACATCTAGCAGAGTGACTAATTTGTCAGGTCCTGGAGAATGCCCCTGAAACCCCTTAGGGTCAAACATGAGAAGAAACATGTCTATGGGGGTCTATTTGTTTAAAACCCAGAGTCCTCTCCTTTTTTATTTCTATCCCAGTGGACCACTGAATAAAGGTTGGTTCGGCCCCCTGGAGTCAGTTTTATCCTGACATCTGTTATTCAGCACCAAGAGACCTCGTTGGGGTGAACGTGCGCTTTACAAATACACATGTTATGTTTATGTTATCCTGCACACTGCCCTCCACACACCCCAGAACTTTGCTCATCTTGAAAACACCTCAGCTCCTCTCCACAAGGGAGTTGTAGCCCACACCTTGGACCTTGCAGTCTAGGTGTGAGGAAGGAACCCAATAATGAAGAATGTCACCTTTGGGTGAGTGAGTGTTCTTGTCCTGAAAGGAAGTCTCCCCTAACAGCTCTCTCTCATAAACACATACAATTGCATATAGAACACTATATAGATGTATTGTGGTTTGTTTGTTTTTATTCCTAGTTGATGACCAGACGTACCTATTCTGAGTTTCATGCAAGATAGGAAGTAGTACACCATTGGTCGGGCCCCTCACAATAGATCCCCTGTGTGGACACAATAATCACACACCACCCTGCTCAGCCCAGTCGGACATGGGTGGAACCACTCATGGGTATGGTTGCACACTCCCGGCCTCTGACGGCGGACCAGGCACCTTGCTGCTAGCACCATGGAGGTAAGCGCACAGACGCAGTCCTGAACATCAGACCGGAACCTGAGGTTAAAACACTAGGGTTGCAGGTATATGCTCATCAGCCACCGATGGCAGGCTGGGCACCTATCCACCATGTCATAGGTGCAGGGGCGCATCCTCCAGCCTGAAGATGCAGGCGGGATGCGTATTTGAAACAGCATCAGGGCCAGTGCGCACACCTAGGTCTGCATTGGCAGAACAGCCTATGTTCCAGCACAGCGCGTCAGTGCCTCTTCCTAACCTGTGTAGGAAGTTGCACGCACTTCCCCATGGCTTTGACAGGGATGATGTGAGGAGGGCCCTGAGGCCACTCCAGAGATTTGGTTACTCCCCAGGAGTTAATATATGTAAAAACAAGGGTACCCCTGACGCCAATTCCTAACTCAGGGAAGTAACTCAAATGTAAATATCACAGTATAGGAATATCATAATTACTCGTGGACCTAAATAATACATGTCCAACCATAAACATGCAAACTCTGTTTACTGATATCAAAAATATTTTTTATTATTTTTATTGTTACACATCATATTTACTCAATATGTACATTAAAAAGGAAATGAGTGAACCTCTGTATACAGTGTTATACTGTGAACGGGCAATAGAATTTAGAAAAATCAGTTGTTATATTGGCCCATTATCAAATATATAGTGCACAGTATCAATAATGCATGTTATTACAATGAAGATATTCACAATGTTTAAATTATTTTCTCTTTTCTTTTTTCGAAACATACAAAATTAATAGATCATCAATTCATTATATACAGAGGACATTAAATGTAGGCATGGCTCTTGGAATTCTGTGTCCTACGCGCGTTTCGGCAGTACGCCTTCATCAGGAAGCCATGTTTTTTGTGAACGAAAACCTCATTGTATTCGACACCTAGGTCTGCATTGGCAGAACAGCCTATGTTCCAGCACAGCGCGTCAGTGCCTCTTCCTAACCTGTGTAGGAAGTTGCACGCACTTCCCCATGGCTTTGACAGTGATGATGTGAGGAGGGCCCTGAGGCCACTCCAGAGATTTGGTTACTCCCCAGGAGTTTCCAGGGGAGCCAAACTCTAAGGAGGGGGAAGCCCTATTTGGGGGGTTCCTCACTAGCCAGTCAGGTAACATCCATAATTGCCCACCCATCCTTTAGCCTACCACCCCGCTTGGTGCCTGTCAGGGCTTCACTGGGGGGTTGCCCTCACGATAGGGGACGGCCCACTCTGGGTTGTCCGAGGCGTAAGTAATGCCAACTTAGACAGAGGCTCAATGGCACCCTGCAGGCCTTCCATAGCAGACCTGATAGAGGGCTGACGGCTATCCGGTGGGTGGCACACTAAGTGTTACGTCCCATTACTTAGCCCGTGCCATACCCGCTCTGGGTATGTTGTGTACCTGTTTACAGGACACACAGAGGTACGGCACCAAAGCCCCATCGTATTCGCATCCCCAGCCCAATGCAGGCGAGGTGGACTCGCACATCTTCCCTCTGATGTACAGGGGGAGGTGCCCAGTTTCCTAAGGGTATGCAGAGAGAGACAGCAAAGAGGAGGAAAAAGCGAAACTTTTTGGGTAATTTTCCCTAAGAAGGCTATGTCCAACAGCCATGCAATGGAGGAACTAGATGTTTCTTGGATAGGCCACCTCAAGCAGGATGGGAGGTGGAGCTGTGCACTGCCCCACTTGCATTTCAAATTACTGTGTCCCAGCTCTCACACAAAATACTTCCCAATATCACATGCCTGCAAACCGACTGGGACCCGGGCAGGGAGGCAGGAGATTCCAGACAGTTCTGTGGGTGGAAGACTCCACAACATTCTTCCACTTCAAAGGGGGCATCAGGTATAAAAATAGGACCTTTAGACCCATGTTTCAGTTCACTTCTGGATCTGCAGAAGGACTCTCAGAGGACTGCCTGATGCTGTGGTCTGCTGTGCACGTCAGAGGACTGCTCTGCTGCCTGTAACCTGTCCTGTGCCCTCAGAAGACTGCCCTGTTCTCGAGACCTGCTTTTCTGCTTGTATCCAGGATTTGCAGATTGACTCCAAGAGCTAGATGACTAGTCTCCTGATCAGAGTCTGAGAGACAGAAAAGGCTACAACCATCTTGAACCTGCACGTCCATGTGCGGGTTCAAGATGGTTATAGCCTTTTCTGTCTCTCACACTCTGATAAGGAGGCTAGTTAACTAGCTCTTGGAGTCGATCTGAAATCCTGGATAGCCTAATTGAGGTCGAACTCTCCAAGTGGTGCCCCTCCAGTATTGGCCTCTTGGAGGTGGTGCTAAAGGTGCCTGGATAGCCAAAATCCAGAACTTGGGACTTGAAAAACTTTCAACTGAAAAGTACTCTGCAAATCAAGATAAGACCAGGGCCTACCTGCTCGCCAACCTGCCCAAGGTGTATCACTGCTCTGCCAGATTTTACGGCAGCTCCCACTGCATTCTTCTCTGCAGCAGCAAATCCTGTCCAGAGACTCCTTGCAGGAGGAGTATCCGGCCTTGTGGAGCCCTTGTCGCCTACTGCCTCCATCTTTGTCCTGCTGGAGATTTTCAACTTCCAAAAAAAAGAATAAGCCAGAATGTAGGAATATTTACTGTAACTTCATCCAGCTGTTCCCTAATGATGATGCCTCCTCCTCGGACATCGACAGTTGCCTTGCCACACTGAACTCTTCCCTTCTGAGGCCTTTTTCTTAAAACTTTTGAAGGTAAGTGGAGACTGAGCCCCATTCACCTTGTGCATCTGATCCACGCTCCAACACAGTTTGCCATAAATTTTGACTTTGTCCTGGTCTTGCGCCACTTGGAGGGTTTGAAAATGGTGTTTCCTAACTGAGACATCTATATACCTCATATACCTCATATTTGGAAAGTCTTCTAGATGGCAGATTACCACAATCATCTGAGGAATTATCAACCTCGTTAATTTCAATAACAAAGTCAGGACTCTTCTGAGCAGAGGAAGCTTCTCAATCTGATGACCCATTAATATTAGATAAACTTTGTCTTGCCTATGTTTGATTGAAGACTTGTAGGAAAAGTATGAAGTGAAAAAGTCTGAATTGTTAATGTTAGACAGATAATTTAAGGTAAGGTAAGGTTTGGGGCGGGGCAATGATGTCTTTGACATTTCTACCAATGTCCTGTGCAATTGGCTGCATTGAGGTGAGGCACTGAGAGAAGATTATACAGAATTATTTATAAATTTTTAAAAAATGTGTCTGAAAATCTCGTTGCTGTCAATAATGCCCTTGATCTGTGAGGGGCTTGTCATTTCAAATTTAAATATATATTAAACGTATTTAATGTAGAATTAATTTACCCAAAAAGCTAGCCTGTTTGATAATTTGCTGTTCTCAATACTGATTTAAATTCAGTGAAAACAACAGCTGTTGCCCGTTCATACGAGAGAAGGGGCCATGCCCCTCCCAATAAGAACAAAGGTCAGCCCGACAGACAGTCTTCTTGTTCAGGTAAGGCAGCCAGGCATTAGATATGCACTAAATGAGCAGGCCTCTGGCTGCCTGAGCTGAAATTTGCCAGGCTAAGGATTTTACAGCACTGTAGGAGTGACCTCCTCATTCTGGCAAAAATGCCTTGAGGTCTCTCCCTCATGACAAGGGGGAGCATCACTGATGGCCTCTGGCCTGATCACTTCAGTTTTAAGTCCTGAGGTGCCCAGGGCCGAGTGTCAGCCAGTGACACCTCATCACAGAGTGGAGGTGGGGTTAGCAACTCTCACTGACCCCATCCCACTCTGTGATGAGTGAGGGGCTACTGCCTTCCCTCATTGGCTGACCTATGGTCTGCCAAAGAGAGAATGCAGTAATCCCAACCCTCCTGGGACATCTAAGGCTTCCCTGCCAGAGAACTGCACTGAAGGTATTTTTCATGTGTTTTGATGTTTGGTGTCTGCGTGCGTGTATATATGAATGTACGCACATATGTAAGTGTATTTGTGAGTGAGTGTTGTGAATGGGTGGGTGTGTGTGTGTGCATGGGTGAATGCATGGATGTGAGTGAATGTGTATGTGTGTGTGTGTGTGGTCCCCAGCCCCCTTCCCTGCAAAAATTACCTGTAGCCGCTGGAAAACAAATGCAGGCTGCTACTCGCTGTAGGAAGGAGAGCTTGCAGTGCTATCTAGCACAGGTGGGACTGCATGCCTGTTGTGGGCCAGGGGTGACAGCTTAGTTCAATCAGGCTGCATTGGAGAGTCACCTTGAAGGGACACAGCTGAACACTCTGGCCTTGACTGGAACAGCTGTGCTGACGAGTTGCGCATGTGAGCTGTAATAAAGAAAACGCTCCACTTACTCAGGAGAGTTGGCCCGAAGAGAGAGGCCATTTTGCACTGCTCCCTCGACTCAAACTCCGGCTTCAGCAGGACAGGTGCAAAGACCAAACATTACACGCTGTCTGGGAAAAATCAGTTATGGGATTAATGAAAAACAATTTGAAATATTTCCACAAATAAATATATCTAAATTGAAAATAGAAGTCACAAGATAGTGCATAATAAGTAGTACAAATAATGAGAGAAAGTTATCAGACTGATAGTAGCAGGTATGAGAAAAAGGAGGACGTGGATGGTGGCTATACACAACCTCACAACAATGCACCTGTGCCATGCACGCAGCGCCTCGAGACCTTGAAGGGTGATTTGCCATGCTTTATAAATGTTGATTGATTGATTGATGCACACTTGCAGCCCAGCACCAGGGGGCACTAGACACTGTAGTCACCCACAGTTATCTGGTGCTCTGCTATCTTGCTGCAAAATTTTAATTATGCTGGCATAATCTGAGCAATTTCTGAACTTTGCAGTACTTGTGTCACTCTAAATTCCTAAATTTACCCCATGTTGTCAGCTGCGGGTCCTCCGCTATGGCGGGGGAGCGCCAACCCCCTCCCCCCAAATTGGCAGGAAAGGGAAAAAAACGACACTCGTTTTATTTCCCCTTTTCTGCCGAGTCTTGGGGCGGGGCTTGGGTGACGGTACTGAGGGGAGTGCTAGTGCACTCCCTTCACGGTGCATGATGGTTTGGTCGGCCGTCTCAGGCCGACCAAACCATCATGCGCAGTGAACCTCTCTCCAACCCCAGCTGCATTGCTGGGGTTGGAGAGAGCAGGCACAGACTCCCAGTCTGTCCTGGAGTACCAATCTAGGGCACTCACGCCAGTCTTAAGCTGCTCTCATGTGAGAGCAGCTTCAGGATTGGCCGCAGGGCATTCTGGGAGCCTGTGCTAGAAGCAGCGGTGCAGAGGAGCACGACACAGGACATTTCCGGCCGAAGGTAAGTATTTTTTTTAATTATTTTTTATTTTAGCCCCCTCCCTTCGCGACCCCTATGCCCCCGCTAACCCTCTTTCCCCCCGACCGCACGCCAGGGCACGAGTCGGGGGTCCACGCGGGTGGACGGCGTCCCCCCACTTCTTTCACAGGGTGGATGCCGTCCACCCTGCCAAGAAGTTGGGCCCCACTAAAAAAGATGCTGAATTCGTCCCGGTGTAATTTCCAAACACCGGGACACATTCAGCAGCGCCTGCACGTTGTTGTCTGCTTTCGATCACAACAACGTGCAGGCGGGGACGGGGCTCTCTTATTTCTGACTCCTGCTGGGATACTCGGCCTTAACAGTCTCAGGGGTCATCAAGCCTCCTTTTGTTGGAGTCTCCTGGCTGGCAGCAGTCAGGAGCCTCACACCTGATGCAAATGCAGCAGAGGGGAAACAAAGGCTCGCACCTTGTTAGCACTTCACACATACTTTAAAGAGGCAGCTTTTCACTTTGTTCAGGCTCTGTTTAGGAGATATGCATGCACTGTAAGAAGGTCAGATGTGTTGATCTTTCCCAGTATTTGCACAAAATAAATTGCATTTATATACGCTTATTACCCTTGAGGAGGCGTTGTAATAATTTAAATATCACTATTTCTTTTAAAGCACTATGGCTATAGAAAGCTTAACGCTGACAAAAGGTAACATTGCTTTATATGTAGCGTACAAAAGTGTGAATCTTCTGCCTAAATCAGGAGGGTTTGCAAGTATACTCGAAATGTGCTCAAATGTACTCATGATACACCTGCTAAACATATATGTGAGGGCTTAAGATCTGATATCACTTCTTGTGATGTCCCGCGCTGTGATGTCCCGCGCTGTGATGTCATGCGCCGTGATGTCACACGCTGTGATGCCATGCGCTGCGATGCCACTTGCATACTGATTAACTAGGTTAGTCCCCCCACTTCTTTTTTTAGGACTTGTGCCCTGCCGCACGCCCCACCACTCGTCCCAAACCTGGGCCCAATTGCATGTTGTGCTTTACATGATAGAAAAGGAGCACTGGAACCCATGAACAAGAATGACCAGAAAGCAAGCATCTTCTATTTTTTGCACTATTTTCGATCGAAATGTGTCCTAGTGGCCAAAATAGAAAAGAGAATCTTTTTTTCACTTAACTACACCGCTAAGTGCCGGATTTGTATTTTATGTAATTACACATCAATCAATCAATCAATCACGGCATTTATAGAGCGCGCTACTCACCCGGGAGGGTCTCAAGGCGCTGGGGGAGGGGGTAAGTTATTGCTCGAACAGCCAGGTCTTGAGCTGCTTCCTGAAGGAGAGATGGTCCTGGGTTCGCCGAAGGTGAGTGGGGAGGGAGTTCCAGGTCTTGGCTGCCAGGTAGGAGAAGGATCTTCCTCCGGCGGTGGTTCTGCGGATGCGTGGTACGGTGGCGAGGGCGTGGCTGGTTGATCGTAGCTGGCGGGTGGGCGTGTAGAAGGTCATGCGGTCGTTGAGGTACTTTGGGCCCAGGTCGTGGAGGGCCTTGTGTGCGTGGGTGAGGAGTCTGAACGTGATTCTCTTGCTGACGGGGAGCCAGTGCAGGTCTTTCAGGTGTCCGGTGATGTGGCTGTGTCGGGGGATGTCCAGGATGAGTCATGCGGAGGCGTTCTGGATGCGCTGGAGTCTTTTTTGAAGTTTGGCTGTGGTTCCGGCGTAGAGGGTGTTCCCATAGTCCAGTCGGCTGGTGACGAGTGCCTGGGTGACGGTCTTCCTGGTTTCAGTGGGGATCCATCTGAAGATCTTGCGGAGCATGCGCAGGGTGTTGAAGCACGAAGATGAGACAGCGTTGACTTGTCTGGTCATAGACAGGGAGGAGTCCAGGATGAAGCCCAGGTTGCGTGCGTGGTCCGTTGGCTTGGGCGCGGTGCCCAGGGCCGGGGGCCACCAGGAGTCGTCCCAGGCGGAGGGTGATGAGCCCAGGATGAGGACTTCCGTTTTGTCTGAGTTCAGTTTAAGGCGGCTGTTCCTCATCCAGTCGGCGACGTCTCTCATCCCGTCGTGTAGGTTGGCTCTGGCGGTGGTGGGGTCGTTGGTGAGGGAGAGGATCAGCTGGGTGTCGTCGGCGTAGGAGATGATGTTGAGGTTGTGTTGGCGTGCGATGGCTGCGAGGGGGCTCATGTAGACGTTGAAGAGGGTTGGACTGAGTGAAGATCCTTGTGGAGCGCCGCAGATGACTTCGGTGGCCTCGGATCTGAACGGGGGAGGCGGACTCTCTGGGTTCTTCCGGCGAGGAACGAGATGATCCATTCCAGTGCTTTCTCTCGGATTCCGATGTTGCTGAGGCGCTTCACTAGGGTGCGGTGGCAGACGGTGTCGAACGCCGCGGAGAGGTCCAAGAGGATGAGGGCTGCTGTTTCCCCGTTGTCGGTTAGGGTTCTGATGTCGTCGGTGGCTGCGATAAGGGCGGTCTCGGTGCTGTGGTTGGCCCGAAACCCGGACTGCGAGGGGTCGAGGGATCCATTCGTCTCGAGGAAGGCGGCAAGCTGTCTGTTGACGGTCTTCTCGATGACTTTGGCCGGAAACCGAAGGAGCGAGATGGGACGGTAGTTCTTGAGGTCGGTGGGGTCCGCCGTTGGTTTCTTCAGGAGGGCGGTAAGCTCGGCGTGCTTCCAGCTCTCCGGGAAGGTGGCGGTGTGGAAGGAGGAGTTGATGATGTCCCGGAGATGGGGTGCGATGGTGGCGTCGGCTTTGTTGAAGACGTGGTGTGGGCAGGGGTCGGTTGGTGATCCGGAGTGGATGGAGTTCATCGTGCGGGTGGTGTCTTCGGTGCTGATCGGGGTCCAGTTGCAGAGGGTGGTGGTGGCGGGCGTTGGTTCGGCGGTAGGGTGCGTGGTTTGTGCGTCGAAGCTGTTATGTATGTCGGTGATCTTGCGGTGGAAGAACGCGGCGAGTGAGTTGCAGAGGTCTTGCGAGGGGGTGATGTCGTTGTTTCCGGCGCCGGGGTTGGAGAACTCTTTGACGATGCTGAAAAGTTCCTTGCTGTCGTGGGCGTTGTTGTCCAGTCGTTCTTTGAGTGCCGACTTCTTGGTGGCACGGATCAGCTGGTGGTGTTTACGGGTGGCGTGCTTGAGGGCGGTCCTGTTGTCTGTGGTCTGGTCGAGTCGCCATGTTTTCTCGAGAGTGCGGCAGTTCTTCTTGGATTCCTTGAGTTCGTTGGTGAACCAAGGGGTTTTCTTGCTTCCGGGTCTGCTGGGAGGGTTTTTAGTGGTGCGAGGTCGTCGGCGCAGGCGGTCAGCCACTTGGCGAGGTTGCTGGCTGCTTCGTTTGGGTCCGTTGTGTTGGTGGGTGTGTTCTGGCTGAGGGAGGCGGTGAGCTGCTCGGCGGTGATCTTGCTCCAGCTCCGGCGGGGAGCCTGTTGCGGGTGGTGGTGGGTCGCAGTCTTTCTGAAGCTGAAGTGGACGCAGCTGTGGTCGGTCCAGTGGAGTCCGGTGGCGTGGCTGAAGGAGATGTGCTTGCTGGAAGAGAAGACGGGGTCAAGCATGTGGCCGGCGTAGTGGGTGGGCGTGTTCACCAGTTGCTTGAGTCCGAGGTTGGCGAGGTTGTCCAGCAGGGCGGTGGTGTTTCTGTCGTTGTTGTTCTCCAGGTGGAAGTTGAGGTCCCCTAGGAGGATGTAGTCGGCGGAGGGCATGGTGTGCGGGCTGATGAAGTCTGCGATGTCTTCGCTGAATAGTGTGCGTGGTCCCGGGGGTCTGTAGATGAGGGTGCCTCGGAGGGTGGTCTTGGGGTCAGTGTGTATCTGGAAGTGTAGGTGTTCGGCGGCGGTGAAGGTCTCGTCGGAGTTAGTCGAGATGCGGATGGTGTTCTTGTGTATGATGGCGATGCCTCCTCCCGTCTGGTTGACGCGGTCCCTCCGGGTGATCTTGTATCCGTCCGGGATGGCTATGGCGATGTCGGGCGCTGAGGAGGCGTTCATCCAGGTTTCGGTGAGGAAGGCGATGTCCGGTGCTGTTGCGTCGAGCAGGTCCCAGAGTTCCACGGCGTGCCTGTGGACGGAGCGGGTGTTCAACAGGATGCATTTCAGGTGGTTGCTGCTGGTGCTCGACTTGGCGGAGGTGGTGCACGTCCGGGGGCAGGTGAATCGGCAGGTTTGGCAGGTGAAGGGTCCGTGGGTGCGTCTCGGTGAGGCTCGGTAGCAGGCAGGGTTCCGGCCGGCATTGAGTGCGGTGAGGGTGGCGGCGTCGTAGGTCCGTCGAGTGGTGTTGCATCGGTGGGATCCAGGGGTTCTGGCGCTGGGCGCGGTCCAGGCGCGGACGGGCGCGGTCCAGGCGCGGACGGGCGCAGAGCGGGCTTGCCTTAGGCGCGCCTTCGGCGCGCCAGCGGCGCGACCGCGCAGCGGCTGCCATTTATGGGGAGGTGGGAGGGAGGAGCAGCTGGGAGGCGGGAGGCAGGGGCAGCGAATGGGCAGTCAGGGGGCGGGGCCGCAGGGACGCAGCGGCGGGAATGGCGAGAGGCAGCGGGGGCACAAAGTACAAGGGGAGAGAAAACAGACAAAATTACAAGCACAACGCAAATGGGGCAGCGAGGGGCACAGAAAGGAAAAAGGGGGGAGAAAACAGACAAAATTACAAGCACAACGCAAATGGGGCAGCGAGGGGCACAGAAAGGAAAATGGGGGAGAAAACAGACAAAATTACAAGCACAACGCAAATGGGGCAGCGAGGGCACAGAAAGGAAAATGGGGGAGAAAACAGACAAAATTACAAGCACAACGCAAATGGGGCAGCGAGGGGCACAGAAAGGAAAATGGGGGAGAAAACAGACAAAATTACAAGCACAACGCAAATGGGGCAGCGAGGGGCACAGAAAGGAAAATGGGGGAGAAAACAGACAAAATTACAAGCACAACGCAAATGGGGCAGCGAGGGGCACAGAAAGGAAAATGGGGGGAGAAAACAGACAAAATTACAAGCACAACGCAAATGGGGCAGCGAGGGGCACAGAAAGGAAAATGGGGAGACAAGCAAGAAATACGGGCACCGGGGCCGCAAGCGGAGGGCGATCTTACCTGCAGAAGCAGCGGGCAGACAACACAGGCGGAGCTGTGTGGTGGGGGAGCGACCTACCTGGCAAGGTCAAGGGTCAAATTCACATTCATTTTCCTGAAATTCTCAGTAATTACGTGAAAGCAAATTACATGAATTCCTCACACCCCTAGTTATGAGCAAGACTGCAGGATTTCATGTGCTCGCTTCCATGGAAATGATCCGTAATCTCAAACTATACTTTTCCTTTTTATGGTTTCTCCTCATAAACTCCAGCTTTTTCTTGGTTACAGAAGGCACAGCAGCCATTTTGTCTCTGAAATACCTTTATAGGAACCTCAAAGTGGTTGTTGTGCGAATAGTCTGTGGTGACAGAAAATGGCATCAGCTGGACACATCTGTGCACCATAGTTCTCAGACCCACTTATTTACTCATTTGCGAGGCACGCACAAGTGAATCCTTACCACTGAAAAATCCATCGAGCAGAGCGATATTCCCTGGTGTTACGGCACTTAGATTTCTTGGGTGTAGGAAAACAGACCTGATTTTACAAGGCAAAAAATTCTACTGTTAAAACCACATGAGGCTTCACCTACAAGCAGACCCTGGCACATAAAGCTCCCGCCACCAATCCAAGCCTCTGCCGTCCCTGCCCAAATCCTGAATTCTGCATTCTCCTCACTGCCTGCCTCCTGCCACCTGTCGCACATTGGCCACCCTGCTTCCATTTACCACCTCCTCAGAACAAATGTTAAATGGAAGAGTATCGTCACTGGAATGGAGACTCTGCATACCGGTCAATCTGGGTGTGCATGTTATTCGCCTTTCGGGGACACACGCTCCTGATAACTATGATTTTGTGCAGCAATACAAGTTGGAAACATTATTTCCAACCAGACGGGTTCTCCTCACATAAATCCTGCTACCTAGTAATTGGGGTCTAAGTTGAAACAGTTTCCAGTGAAGCTAGATAATCAAAGCCCAACACTCGCTCTCCTCACGAGCAGAATGGTAAATTGTACGAGGGAAGCAAAGGTCAGCTCTCACTAGTGCCTAATTTGTAAAAAGGGAAAAGATTAGGTAGGGGCTCAAAATGTTTCTTCAGAGCCTGCTGCCACAGGTGCTGAACTCTGGGGTTGCTGCATATCGAGCCTGCACGCCGCCAGTCCTTTTATTTAACTCTTGTAGGTTCTTCACCGTCCTCACTTTGTATGTCTGTTACTGTTTTCCTAAATTCTTTTTCCTCCATCTTTATCCCTTTTTTGCCATCCTCTCTTTTATTTTGTGTCAGAGTCTAATGATGACAAATAAGCCCCAGTCCTCAAAAATGAGTGCTGGTGATCATCACTACAAATTAAGAACTGGTCCTAACGTAGATGGAACTCTGGAAAAGTTTATTTTATAAGAAAATATGGTTTACTGACTTTCTTACTGTTCTTATCAAAGAGGCAGAGTCGTATCATCTTAAGAAGGACCCACGGCAATCAAACCTAGGTAGGTCATATTTCTATTATCTCTTCGCAGGATACTTTACGAGCATGGAGACACATTGCGCATGGAGACACTTTGCACGTGTCAACAGAAGATACTTGTTGGGAGTGGGGAGGCTATACATCATGTAGAAAATTTTGGGGTTTCATTCTAATCCCTTTTCCCTAATTCAGCCCATCTCAAAAGACATAACTCAGCCGGAGACTGGTCTTGTCGAGTGTGATTATCAATGATACTGTATTTGAGTTCTACTCCATTTACCACCACCTGGAGCAAGCATAGACTACTTGCTGTTGCATCTTTTGAGAGAAAATTCAGAAAATGAAGAACGCTTGTATCCATATGGAATTTAATAATCTTACGCTTTGAGATGGCAATGGTAAATGTCAGTATCTACGATGCATATTGCCCAATAGCCACCTACTGCCACAGGACCAGGTCACGTGAGTATGTTTTTGCCATGGAACTAGGATACTTGGCATTTAACTCAGTTTACCCACTTTACCAAAATATGCTGTACATAACCACTGTATTCTAAAGCTGTGCAAGGCCCACAACACTGTGCCATTTACCTATGAAGTGCAGCCCTTAGGCTTTGCCATCAGAACCACTGCCACCCTAGTTGCGGTCTATTGGACAAGTTGGAGATGCAGAACCAGGAGACACAGTTTTTAATCCTGGCCTCCCCTATGAGCAAATTGAGTGCACTTTTTGGAATATTTAGAACCTCTGTAAAAGCTGCTAGAACATGTTTGTTTCAACATATGGACTGGGCATTATCTGGGGAGATGAGAAGTGCCCAGTCTCATGGGATATTCACAAAAAATGAAATATGCTGAAAAATCTATACCATTTGCAGCGAGTAGCAATGTACCACATTCTCAGGTCTACTACTTAACTATATGGTTGATCCTGGGCAAATCATAGTCTCTGTGAACCTCTGTCGACTGCACTGACAATATGTCAATGCTTTGAATGAGGATTAATGGAGGAAACATAAATGGCATGCTCCCTGGACAAGTCCCCAGTAGGGTATTTACTAACACACTGAGGGCTGTTTATAGGCCAGCAACTAGATTTACATCTCAATAGATGAACATGTTCCATGAAGCTATATTGTGGAGGACGTCACCTGTGCTGCGGCTCCTCCCACCTAGCCACCAGTAGACACCTCTTTCACAGCTCATCAAGGCCTGAAAGAGTGAGAGTTGCTTTTCATTGAGTAGTTTAAAAGGGGAACCAAAATGGAGGACAATGAGCACCTTGCAGTGCTTGTTTACAAACCTGCAAACTGCAAGACGGTTGGCCGCTCTAAGTCACACCACAAGGAAAGTACTTATTGTATTGTATTGTAATTGCATATATATAGCGCTTACTACCCCTGACGAGACATCAAAGTGCTTTTTCGGCGAGTAGCACGCTGCTCTGGAACCCATAAAGTTTTAGTGTCGAATTAGTATAGGAAAATATTAAAGTAATTTGAGTGGTGGATATGTTAGTCAGTTATTTGGATTCAGAAGGATAGCAGAGGGATAGAAGATGGAAAAAGGTTTGCATTTATATTGCACTTGTTACCCCTGATGGGGTGTTGAAGCGCTTTTTTGGCAAGTAGCATGATACTCCGGAACCCATAAAGGATTAGTGGTGAATTAGTACAGTGAAATATGAAAGTAATTTGAGTAGTAGATATTAGTCAGTTATTTGGATTGAGTATGGTCAGCGCCTGCAGACCAAAGGAATCTGAGGAAACACCCAGCATTAAATTGATTAGTGGTTAGAGGTTAGTGCTTTAACCCCCTGTAGGACATATACTGTGCCCCTGCGCCCCTTATTTAATTGCGTGGTTCACCCTAAGTCTTGTTTAACATCTGGCTCCTGTTGATATCTAATAAGTGCAAGAGTATAAATTACAGGAGGTGTCTCCACATACATTAACGTACTGAAAATAAGTAGAAAATGGGGAAGCGAACCTGTACCGACAAAAAGCAAATGACTCTCCCGCAAATCTCGTCCTCAGTACAACCTACCTCTATCGATAGGATGCTCCAGAGGGCTATAGGAGTGGTAGTCACTGAAATCGAACTGACTGAAAGGCGGCTATCGTTAACTCCGAACTTAGATTGCCCCTTGACAGATCTTGATGCCTCACGCACTTCAGTTACCCTGGTTAGTGACTCCTCCAAGACGCAGACAAAGGGGCAGGTGACTACAGGTGAACTACCTAATGCTGATTTGTATCCAGGGGCTGCTCCATCACGGCCAGTGAAAAAAGGGAACTCCAAGCCAGCTGTGAGATCAGGGGCAAAACGGGAGAAGGGCGCAGAAGAAACAACGGACACCAGTGACACTGGGGAGGGAGGAACAGCCAGTTGCCCAGGAATAGACAACGAGCACCCAGTATGGGTAACAAACCTGGTGGTGGACTTACAAGCACAAGTCAGGGCCATTGTGAAGGACGAGCTTAAATCTCTGATAACACGGGTGGACAAGCTGGCATCACTATTTGAGGCTTGGGTAGCCAATCAAGGAGTAACTACTAGGGGGAACGAGAATGTCAGTCAGGAAGCACTAGCTGCACCCTGTACTAGTAGAGTTGATTCCCCACCTATACAAAATCCAGTCCCTCCAATTTCCCCAAATCAGTCTAACCAGTGCTCCATAAACGCAAGTAGGGTAAATCCAGCTACCCCGCGAGCACTCGACAATAGGCAATGCCAGGGGCTCAGCCAATGGGAGGGGGTAGGACCAGTTTGATGTAAAGAAGCCAGTGAAGAAAGGCCAACCTTGCCATGCATTAATCTCCCACCCGCTTTAACCTCATATGTTATCATTTTAACAGGAGTACCAGAGCTTGGGAGAAGGCACAGGGAATCGCATCAGGAATTAAAAAACAAATGCATGTTCTTGCTGGCTAAACAGAGGCAATTTTCCTACAAAGATGCAGGTGAGATCCTCCTGACACGTAGAGCTGGATGGGTGGGCTAGAGACCGAAAGATACACAGGGGGATTGTATCGTGATCAATTTTCGAAATCCATTGGTTGCCCGAGCCTTCTTAGGTAGGAACGATTATAGACAGAAGGGGGGCATAAGGGCCCTTCTGTTGGGCTACTTCTACCCTCTGGGAAGAGCCCCACAATCTAGAAGGCAGAATGGATGGGAGGGGGGAATGCTGAATCAGAACCATCAAACTACTAATTCAGATTACGAATGGCCCAGGCAGCTACTCTTTAACATACCAATAACAAACAGATATGGTGTCTTAGAGGGAGTAGATTGACGTGTACCGGAAAGGCATCAGTTAGAGAAACTCCATCGTCAGAGGGAGCACCAGGGGAGAGTCTCTAAACAAGGGGAGGTCCCCGAACAGAGCATGTCACCCAGGTGGGGTGGGACCCATGAGAAGGCGTGTGGAGACGAAATGGAGGGAGTTAACATGGTCCATAGGGTTAAAATATATAGATCATCTTCAAACCTAATAATGAGACTATGCAGGCGCCCGACTCAATTACAGAGGAGGCTTTACACTCACTACCCCCCACACCTACGAGCACAGATAGCCGTCTGGGACCACCAAGGTTGGGGGTACTATCTTGGAACGTAGCTGGACTTGTTTCTAAGATGGACAACCCTGAATGGGGGGAATTTGTAGATCAACATGAGGTCTGTATGTTCCAGGAAACCTGGGCTAGGGTGGACACTTTTAGATCAGGCTACGCATCGTATAGTGTAGTTGCTACATCGGGGGGAAGGGTAGGCCCTCAGGGGGGCTCTGTACTTGGGTTGGTGTACATTTGGGTTGTGTAGTAAAGCAGATGGAGACACACTCAAGTGACATCCTATGTATCCACCTTATTTTTCCAACAAGGATTAAAATCGCCTTAATCAATGTCTACCCTAGACCGGTTAGCTGCAGCCAGGAGTCAAGGTCTCTCGATGAGCTAACAGCCTTCTTGTCTACCATCCCTGATAACTTTTTGGTGATTCTTGGTGGTGACTTTAATTGCAAATTTGAGCCCTTGGATGGCCTGAACGGAGGAAACTCCAGTGAAGAAGATCAATACTGGGACATCCCAGAGACCAACATTCCGCCAGCTAAGGCCTGGACCCCATTGGCGCTCTAGATGAATTCCCTCACACTAAAACATTCACTAAGGGCATGTAATGGCCGAACAAAATCGGACTCATCAGGTAACTACACCTTTAATAGAACTGGGCATGCCTCCATTCTAGATTGCATCCTGATAGATATAAAATCCTGGCACAGGGTAATAGATTTTAAGATTGTGCCTCGCCATGATAGCGACCACAATGCCCTGATCCTAGAGATAGCTTTGCCACGCCCTGAGAGCGTAACTGGCCCAGATTTTCCAGCTGATGACAGACTGATCCTTGCCAACTGTAGGAAAAGAGTTCGATGGGTGGACATATGTCAATCACAAGAAAAGCTGTCCTCCTTATATCAAACTACTATCCCGATCCTCACCATTGCAATGCAATCAGTTCTGTCTGACGGCACCACAATTGAACTTCAGAAAGTTGCTGAGATTTACACAACATTAACAACAACAATGGCCAATTTCTTCTACCCCAACAAAAGAATCAGGGCATGCAAAAACATCGACACCCGTGGTTCAATGAAAGCTGTTGTATGGCCAAATCAGCTCTAATTTCTGCCATTAAGGCCAAGGATAGGCTGTTAATTAAAGAGAAAAGGGCGGCCTATAGAAGCAACATGGATGAGGCTAAAAAAGGTTGGGAATGCGACAAGTGGGAAACCCTGAGAAGTTCACTGAGCACACATGATATGAGGACCTATTGGAACGTGGTAAACACGGGCAGTTCTGAAGGCAAACAGGCAATAGAACCTAACCTAGGGGCGGACGTGTGGAGGGAACATGTTGAGTCCCTCTACTCGAGGGCAGAGATAGTAGATACTGCAGTAGGCAACAAGCTTATCCCCTCACAGGCTAACTGTATTGAAGTCCACACGACAACCTCTAAGGTGACAGCAGACGCCCCTGTGATAACCCTTAAAGAGATTTCTGCAGCCCTGAGCAAAGTAGCACCATCTAAAGCTCCTGGGCTTGATAAGATCCCCGGTGACCTCTTCCGCAGTAAACCTACCATCTGGGCACCCTATTTGTGGACCCTGTTTAACGCTATCCTGTTAGGAATGGCGATTCCCGACACCTAGGCAGGCGCGGAAATCGTACCAGTCCACAAAAAGGGCCCACCATCTCTTCCCACAAGTTATAGGCCCATAAGCCTCATCGACATTAGTCAAAAAATATTTGCTCGAATGCTGCTGGATCGCCTTCAGAGCTGGATGGAGGAGCATAATGTTCTTAGCCCAGTTGAAGCCAGGTTCAGAGAAAAGATGTCCACATTAGATCAAATTTTCAGGCTCCAATTGTTACATTGGAAAACTGTGTGCATAGAGGGTGGTAGTCTCTACTTAATATTTGTGGACCTAAAATCTGCCTTCGACCTGATGCCGAGGGACAAACTGTGGGCAACCCTACTGGACCTGGGGGTTCCAGTGTATCTTTGCCAACTTTTGAAACGATTACATGAAGGCAACTTTGCCCAAATTAGGTTCGGTAAAACGGTGAACTTACTACGCCAATACCTGTAGACAGAGGTGTCCGTCAGGGCTGTGTTCTTGCACCAACTCTTTTCTGCCTTTTCATAAACGGATTAGTTGAAGCTTTAACTGCAGGGAAGGACATAGACGCCCCCAAGTTGGCGAACCGTAAAGTACTGGCCTTGATGTTTGCTGACGACACTCTGTTACTTTCAAAAACATCTATGGGTATACAGAGGGTCCTTGATAAGTTTGACGCCTTCTGCAAGGAAAGGGTGCTTGAGATCAACCTGCAGAAAACAAAAAATTTATGGTGTTTAATTCAGGTAATAAAACCCGGCCAAATCCGTGTTTGGAAGGTAGACCCCTGGAGAGGGTATCCATTTTTGAGTACTTCGGCATCAGGATCACAGAAAAAATGGACTGGGGAGCCCAAATTAAAAAAGTCAGTCTAAAGTTAGCTCAGACAACGGGGGGTCTGACAAAGGTATTTCGAAACTCTATTCACAAACCTTTTGGCCCGGTAGTTGAAATATACAAAGTGCAAGCTTGAGGTGCTGCCCTATATGGGGCTGAAATTTGGGGCCACTCTTCACCTGACAACATAGCAAAAGTCGAGAACACCTTTGCCAGGCAACTATTTGGCCTCCCTCATAGCTCTCCCCTCACACCGCTCCGTCTGGACCTTGGGGTCAGAGCAATTGCAGACGAAGCCACCATTAGACCTATTCTATTTTGGCGGCGTCTGTGGGCCACCCCACAATTGGTTGAGTACAGGGAAGAACTGAAAGAGGTGTTGAGTATACAAGGGGTGGGGAAACTACCATGGCTGGCTTTCATCCGGGATACATTTATGGCTATGGGAAGGGGCAATTTGTGGTACAACCCAGAAGTAACCTGTCCTATAGTATCAAGGAAGGACTTGAAAGGGAGCTACTGGGAGAATAAACTGGCCCGCCTCCAGGGGAGTTCTACAGTAGGCAAGCTTACCACAGTGTTTTTAGAAATTAAAGAACAGTACAGATTAGAGCCCGCACTGGATGACATTAAATCGGCTTCTGCAAGGAAGTTATATCTACAGTTTAGGCATGGGGTACTCCCGCTGCGTGCTTTTACAAGTAAATTGGGGGGCTCACAAATTTTGGGTTGCCCAGCCTGTAATAAAGCAGAAGAGACGGAATATCATGTACTCTTTTTCTGCCCAGGATGTAAGAAGGTGAGAAAATGATGGCTGATCCAGCTATGTAGAAACCTGGGAACCAGGAACTTCATAGAGGCTTATAGGATATTGAAATATGATACGTGTCTCCCTGTCGTATTTTTGGTAGCAGGCCTTTTATTCTCTATGTGGTGCACTCGCAGAGCTCTCTTGAAGTTGATCCCCATAGATTTTGGCTGATTACTCTATAACATTTTTACTGGACTCTGAATGTCTTTTTATCTGTATGTAATATTTATGTTTTTTTAGTGAGCTCTTTTAACTATATTAGCAATGTATATTTGGTTTTATGAATAGTGGACATGCAACTAACAAGATGAAAGGTGGTTTCTGGGATAGGGCGTATGCCATGTAAACAGTTTACAGTTGATAGGCACAGGCACTTTAAAAAAAAAAAAAAGCTACTGTAATTGAGGGCCAGTGGGCTTGAGCTTGTCCTTATGAGGATTACTGTGTGTTTACTTATGCTCGCTTTCTATATTGCACATAAATTGCATATGCACTTTAATGAACTTTTTGGGTTCTGGCCGGCCAAAACACATTTAGTTTCCATGTCATATTTATGTGATGAACATGCACTCCTGCGAGATTAATGGATTTCCTTTCAATATTTTATTTTTGAATCGAATGAAATGTACTGTATCATACATATACTTTTAGGGTCATATTGGCCGAAATAAAGTTTAAAAGAAATTGATTTCTTCCGGTTTTACCAACATTAATTGTCCTAGTTTGAGCAGAACTTGGGCGCCCAATGAGAACTCAGTATCTCATTGGAGAATGAGGTGCAATCACTATTCCTATTTCAGTGCTCTTCGTCCATTCAACTGCGTGGTGTAGTCGACATCATTGTCTTAGTAATCGAGGAGCTGATGCATGAGTAGGGTGACCAGACGTCCCGGATTTCCCCGGACGGTCCCGGTTTTTGGAGAAGTGTCCCGACACTTTTCTCCAAATTGAAGAAATGTCCCGGTTTGGGTAGCGTCTGGGTTATTTAAAGAAATGTCCCGGTTTTTAAGGGAGGGTCGGGTGAATCTGCACGTTAATCACAGTGTTGTGCAGGCTCAAATTTCGACCGGCCCTCTTAGAAACGGGGACAGAAGTTAACTTCTTTAAACTCTCCTGCTGTGCTGCTTCGCCTCGTTTAAGCAGCACAGCAGGATTTAATGAGGTGTGAATCAGGGCTGCAGAGGCCATAGGGCAAGGCCAGGCCCACCAGCAGCCAGACCCTGGAGCTCTTCGCAGAACGGGAGGTAATGTGAAAATACATTCTTTTTAAAGAACACAAAAAAACTAAATATATATAGGAGGGTCTATCAAATAAAAAAGCCCTAAACCAGCAGCCCTTGTGTGCGTGCTCGTTTTCCAGTTGGAGTAAGGGGTTGGCTTGGAGATATATGAAGGGTCGGGGCTCCAGTATCGGAGAATGCTGTGTGAGTATTCAAAAGGAGGAGCATGACCCACTCACGCACCCAGCCTACTTAGGAAAGCTAATGAGCAAAAAGTGTCTGCGTGTTGGAAGGGATTCGTGATGGATTACATCCCTCTTCGATCGTGCTGATAAAAGGGTGCTTTGTTTCAAGCAAAATGAAAATGGAAAGAAATACGCAAATACCATCAATTCACGTGACTGCCTTTATTGATGCCCTTATATCAACAACAGTGTCATTGCCAAGTAAGAACTGTGAAAGTGCAAGTTTGGTGAAAGAAGAATGAGAACTTTTAGATCACATTATCGGCATGACTTACAATGCACTGTGGGATTTGTATTTTTACACTCAGTCATGTGACTATCAACTTAAAAGCACGCACGAACGCACTTTGCATTTTAAATGTTTTCACTTCCTGCTGTGATCAAGGCCATTATCGCCGAAACGTTAGCTGATGGAAGCAAGCTGCGTTGCTGAAATGCTTGAATAAAAGCCCCGTTTTCAGTATTGGGCCTCACTTTTGCTACACTTGATGGTGTTTTGATGGGTTTTCTCTGAGCCCATTGTTCTTGAGGCCGCCCTGAAGGGTCGGGGGCTCCAGTATCGGAGAATGCTGTGTGAGTATTCAAAAGGAGGAGCATGACCCACTCACGCACCCAGCCTACTTAGGAAAGCTAATGAGCAAAAAGTGTCTGCGTGTTGGAAGGGATTCGTGATGGATTACATCCCTCTTCGATCGTGCTGATAAAAGGGTGCTTTGTTTCAAGCAAAATGAAAATGGAAAGAAATACACAAATACCATCAATTCACGTGACTGCCTTTATTGATGCCCTTATATCAACAACAGTGTCATTGCCAAGTAAGAACTGTGAAAGTGCAAGTTTGGTGAAAGAAGAATGAGAACTTTTAGATCACATTATCGGCATGACTTACAATGCACTGTGGGATTTGTATTTTTACACTCAGTCATGTGACTATCAACTTAAAAGCACGCACGAACGCACTTTGCATTTTAAATGTTTTCACTTCCTGCTGTGATCAAGGCCATTATCGCCGAAACGTTAGCTGATGGAAGCAAGCTGCGTTGCTGAAATGCTTGAATAAAAGCCCCGTTTTCAGTATTGGGCCTCACTTTTTGCTACACTTGATGGTGTTTTGATGGGTTTTCTCTGAGCCCATTGTTCTTGAGGCCGCCCTGAAGGGTCGGGGGCTCCAGTATCGGAGAATGCTGTGTGAGTATATATATATATATATATATATATATATATTTATATACCAAACGAAGACTCCATTTTGCCGGGGGCCCCCGACCCTGAAGGGCGGGCTCTGTAGCAGGAATGGAGATCCTGTTGAAATTGATTTTGCCACCAGAAATTGCAGAGCCACAACACCGACTTCTATCCAAGTGGACTTTATTCGTCTGTGCAGCATTTGAAACCACTTAATGTCCTTACGCGTTTCGGCGGGATATCGCCTTGATCACAGGTGAGTGTAATGAAAACCCAGTGGTCACATGGCCCGTGTTGCAAACTATGGGCCCCAGAATGCACCATGGTGAGTCAAAGTCCCAGTGGCACTACTAACACTAAAACCACAGCCTCAGGATCTGAAATGAGTTCAGCCTTGGATAGTGAAACCAACTCAGAGGACTCATAGGGTTGGGTCTGATGTTCTTGTGTTTATTCACATAATCAAATTTTCTTGAGAAGGTGAAGATTTGGCCTGATTCGTAGTCAGCCTTATCACGTGCGAATTTAAAGGCTTTCCTGGTTTAGATAATTTCCTCCTGTTTTTTGAGTCTTATGGCAATCTCTTCCTTCCCTTTGGTAATTGAATCTTTGGGCTCCAATTTCTCCAGTTCACTGTTGATGCGCTCAATTTCCTTCATGGTAGAAATCCGGTCAATCTCAGCATATTTGATGAGGATGATGATGAGGCGCATCCATTCTTTTAGCATTAGAGGGTTGGGGTTTTCAAAGCTGGGGGCCAGCATAATTCCCAGTCCTCTAGGGACCCTACCCACATCTCGATATTTTTGTAGTGACTTTCCCTCCCACCATTTGGTTAATATATATATATTTGTAAATAAGAAGCCCTGAGACCTAATAGGACATTTAGTCCTATTTCTATGTCTGTGCCCGTCCCGGTTTTTTATTAGGTCTCGCCTACGCAGCGCGCATGCGCTGCCTAGGCAAAAAGACCTTTTGTAATGGATTCGGCTTTTCAGCCAAAAACGTGCACGCGTTCCATTGCCTTCAATGGCAACCCGTGCACGTTTGGCGATTCACTTGCGGGAGCGAGCAGCGCCATATGGTAGCAATTATCGCTCCTGGCGCCGCTCGCTCCCGCAAGGGAATCGCACTCCCCCCCACCCCTCCACCCGGAGTACTGTTTCACTTTCGCGGCGCGGGGCCGCACTTGTGTTTCAGTGCTTGTTTGTTTATGTATTGTTTTCTTACCAAGTGAGAATACAGAATAACTGAGACAAAAAAGAAAAATATGCACGAGTACTGGAAGCCAATAATGGAGTACATATCATGTTTTCAGAACTAGGGCATGTAGGTAAATCGGCACGTCAACAGCCTCTGCAGAAAGGTAACAAAATAATAAACACAAAACAGAAAGTATACAAAGCACTTCGTTGACTTAGTCAGATGGTTATTCGTAGGTAAATGAGGTAGTTATTCAGTCTGAGGAGGAGAGCGACCCAGAATAAATGAGGAAAGTCGGAAGGGGGTGGGCATATAAATGATTCTTGATCTGGAAGAGCGGGGGTAGCTTCCAGTTGCTTATTACATATACCACGTTTTTAGTCAGGTTTTAGTAGTTACGACCTCATAATCAGGCGACCTACCGTTTAGCTATTTGGATGGAGTACAATGCTGTAAAAATTTATTTGCAGTGGGGGGGGTGTTTTTGATTTAGCCAAGAAGAGCGGGCATGGGAGATGGAGAAGTTTCAGTCCATCACACTGGATACATCATCAAAAATATCTTTACAGAATTTGCATACAGCCTGAGCTCACTCTGAGGTCGCATTTCAAGTTGAGTCGCATTTCAAGCGTCGTATAAACATTTTAGTTGGATTCAACTCAATCTACTGCTTGGAGCAAGCGCTAGTTTGTGTACCGCAGAATCTCCATTCTTTCACCGATTTGCTACTGTAACTCTGCAGACCTTTCAGTTTTCGTTGAGGAGCTGCTTCGGCGCAGCATCTTCAGCGCAGATGTAGATGCGTGCACCTATGCGCTTACTGGAAGCAAATAAAAGAGTAAACGTCTTACAGTGCTTGGTTCCGGAGGAATACCTCCATGCTTGTTATGCGGAGCCTGTAGTAGAAGAAAACAGTGTGGTTCGTTTCGCCACGGATATCGTGGATTTGAATGAACTATCTGGAAAAAGAGTGCCAATTTCAGCCACACCTTAAGCACGCAATCGGTCTATGGTTTAGCAATCACAGGTAATGGGGCTAATGTGCCAGTCGCAATTTTGGAGAGTATTGTTTAAGCTGCGCAGGCATGATAAGAAGGCCCCCGCCCCCAGGCTTGCATTATACAGGCAACTGTTTTTAATTGTAGAGTTTCGGTCAATCGTATAGCCTACAATGGATGTGAGGGAAGTGGGAGCAGTGCTGTCCTATTCAACTGCCGAACGGGGCATGCATGATGGGAGGGGGCAGAGGAGTAGTTTGGGGAAAAGTTTGGTGAAAGGGAAATTTAAAAATCAGTAGCGCATATGGAAAGTATGACCATCTTTATCGAGGCTATCCTGCCAGCCGCGGTGAGTGGGAGGAAATCCCAGTGCTTGACATTCTTCTCAATTCTTACCATTGCTGTGCTATAATTTTGTTGGAACACTGTGTCCTTGTCAGAGCTCACCCAAATGCCTAAGTATTAACAGATGTGGTACTCCATTGGAGGGAATTTCTAATAAACGTGTTGGTGTATTTGGTGTGAGTGGGAAAATTGATGTGGTGTTCCAACCGATGGAAAGACTGGATAAGTAGCCACATTTTAAAAATTCTCCAATTATTGGTGACAGGTTTGCTTCAGGATTTCATTGTGTACATATAAGGAGGTAATCATAGGGTTGGTGGAAGCTGCTCTCTGAAAGTCGCTGTCTAGGCACACAGGAAACCAGTTCAAGGGTAAAAGCAAAAACAAGCATTGGCATAGCCAATAGGTCTCGCCTTTGGGACCTTATAAGTGTTTAGCCATGCAACAGTTGATGTTGTTGCACCAAGGAAATTGTGCTGCATAACTAAATACTTATAAGGTCCCAAAAAGCGAGACCTATTGGCTATGCCAATGCTTGTTCTGAAAGTCTGGTCACCCTATGCATGAGGTAAAAATAATGATATATTTTCAAAGAAATCAGAGCGTGATTGCATTTTAGACTTTGCATATGATTAAGTAATAGCTCTTTTGTGTAAGAGCAGTGATCAATGCACTCGGCCACGGTAACTGCGGCATCAAATCTTTTAAATACCGTCGCTATATAATATTTTATTGCCAGATCTAACCGCATACTATATTTTTAATTACTTTTGCATTCTTAATTGTGAGTTTTTTCGTGTGCCTTTTATGGCCAAGCTCGTGTGATATACGCCACACATAAAATGCATTCATTGACTAGGTGCGTAACGGGCCTTGTAAGAGGGAACCATGGCTGGAAAACGCACAAGAATAGGAAACAGGTTCTGAAATAAAAACAACGACACACATCTTCTCTGGTTTATCAACCCTCTCAGGAGCCTGTCTACCTGCCCCATTAACATCCAACAACAGCTCAGCCGAGCTGCGCGGCGAGCAGTGGCGCAGCCTTGTTCCTCGGACACGGGGCGGTAACTCGACAATCCCAGGCCCGAGATGGCGGTCTGCGACCCGCGAGACTGCACCGGGGAATTCACGAGCCGCAGCCTTGTAAGTTGCATGCGATGCAGCCGACATGACAGGTGATTATTCATGGCAAGAAAGCCTGAAAATCTATTGCTGCCCGCTGACGAAGATTAAGGGGGGCGAGGGCTGCTGCGTCACCCCGCACAACACAATCAAAGCAGAAGGACCTGTGATCAGAAGAAAAAAGCGGCTACAACAATGAGGCTTGGCCGCCGGTGGCAGACAGAGCACCGCTCTGTGGTAGAGATATCCTCTGCGCCCAGGGAATCTGCCGCAGAACCGGAAGATTCGAACGTCAGATAACTGAGTTAATTAACTCACCGATTCTTTCATTCCCACTTGGCAACTCCTTTTTTGAAGGAAACAGAAAATAGGGCACTGGGTGTGATAGAGACATACGGTACTGTCCTTTCACTCGGTGCTATATCAAGCTAGGCGGGAGAGCATTCGAATTGTGCTCCAAAATCTGCTGCATCATATTTAGATTTTGGCAAAAAAATGTTTCTAGCTCAAGCCGATCAAAAGTTACAAAAATACAGCAACACCTGTTGCAGTGCAGTGGAAGGCCCTTTACAAAGTTTGATTAGTCGATCACCTTTCTGTTGCTCATTGTTGTATTTGGGTGTCAAACTGGCAGTAATGAGGTGAAACCTTTGGCCAGATGGAGTTAATGTGTAACATTGACAAAATAATGAGGGAATGCTATCCTAAAAGGTGCCGTATTATGCCACATAATTTGCCTTTTGCTGCTGCATAATTTAGTCAAGACTGATGCATAATTTGGTCCTCTCCTGCTGCATAATTCCAGTGGCCCTGAATACTACAACCATGTACCTTTCCAGGCAGCAATAGCCCATTCAGAATAAGCAGTCCTTAGGAGTGTGAATCTAATAGCAATGCCCTCTATCACCAATTACAGAAGGCTAGGTGATGACCAGGGTTGCAGACCCATTACCTGTTATACCTGCTGGCGTCGCTATGCTCCCTTCATTTCAGCCCATTGAGCAAAACTTGGTTCATTCAAAAATCCTCTCTTCTACTTCCTGATTCTTCTCCAGCTAAGTACTTAAAGCTCTGGCCCTCTCTCACTACCCCTCTTCTATTTGAGTTATTCAATCACTCTCTAGTTATCGGTCCAGTCTCCAGCCTCTGGAATCAAGCACTTGTACTCCTGCTTTTGAAGAAACCCTTTCACTTTCCTAAAATCCATTTCTAATTACAGGCCTATCTATAATTCTGCTCCCTGCTGCCACATAAATTCTGGAATCGTTTGTGAACTTGGAGCTGTCCACCTTCCTTGAGTCATCGGTTTTATGACTCTCATCAATCTGGATTTGGTCCTGGCTTTAGCACTGAATTGGTCTAAGTGAGCGTCCAGAATGATATCCGTTTATGCTTGGATGCTGGCAGCTCCATCAGCCATATTCTTTTGAACCAACACAGTGCTTGAAATGGAAAAAAAGAAGTGCAGGTACTCTGTGCCAGAGTACCCGCTTGTTTCTGAGAAGTGCCAGTACTCTCCAATTAAAAGTATTACGTTTTTCTTGGGAAGTGCAGGTACCCTCTGTCTCAAAATAAAGAAGTGCCGGTACTCAGTACCGGACAATACCGGCCCATTTAAAGCACTGTCTGTTGGTGACCTTTGACATGACTCTCACTTATAGTAATCCATCAGTTTATGGAGGCATGGGTGAGGAGTGTGCGCTGAAGTGGGTGACATCTTTTCTCTCAAACTGTGCACAGGCTTTGCCCTCCCTCCTCTCCACTCCCACTTCAAAAACTTGCCACATGGAGTGGTGCAGGGACTGGCACTGAGTCCTTCCTTGTTCAACCTCTAAGTCAACCTGCTTGCAGCTGTTTTTCATGTCTTTGGCTTTATTTATTTATCTTACATTAATGACATTCAACTTATCATTAGACAGAAAGGTGATTTGTCTTATGCCCAAACTAGATCAGGCACTGTGTCTAGAATAGTTAAATGGATGAACTAAAACTCACTCATTGTATTGTATGTATTGTATTGCATTTTTGTATAGCGCAACTGTCACCCTACGGGTATCCAGGCGCTGTCACATAACAGAGGAATTCATCAGTCTACAGAGTATCACACATTTAGGGAATGATGTTAGCATTCCTAGGGAAAAGCCATGTTTTCAGATTCCTTCTGAAACATAGCAGAGTGTCGGCTTGTCTGATCTCTTGTGGGAGTTCGTTCCACAGACGAGATGCCGCATTACTAAAAGCTCTTCCTCCCATCCTAGATGTTTTAAATCTGTTGGTATTAACTAAGTAAGCACCAGAGGATCGAAGGGATCTGGTTGGTTTATACCACGTAAATCTATCCTGCATAGGAAGGGGACCAAGGCCATGTGCCGCTTTATATACTATACATAGGGATTTAAAATTCACTCTTTCCTTAACTGGCAGCCAGTGTAATTCAGTTAGAGCCAGCGTAGTGGAAGCCCTACGTTGTCTTCCTAACGCCAACTTGGCTGCCATAGACTGGACCCTCTGCAGCCCCTGCAGGATATATTGTGGGGCTCCTAAGTATAGGGAGTTGCAGTAGTCCAGTCTACATAGGATGGTGCTTCTTACTACCAAGGGTCTAGTTTCCACTGGTAGTAGGGGGAGGATCTTCCTCAATGCCTTTAAAAGGGCAAAACAGACGTTAGTTGTTTTGTTGGCCTGTGATGCCATCTGGAGGTTGTCATCAATTAAAACACCTAAATTTCGAACCGTTTTAACTGTGGGAAGAGATGCATCCCCAGGTGAAAACTTAATTTCCATTGGTATCTGGTGTGTCAGTTTGGCCCCACCACAGTATACCACTTCAGTTTTTTCTTTGTTAAATTGCAAGGAATTTTCCTTAAGCCAGATAGAAGTTTGACACATACATTCTTGGAAGATGTCCATAGTCACTGCGTCTTTTCCTTCTATGGAGAAAACTAGTTGAGTATCATCAGCATAGTTAACCAGGTCAATCCCAAATGTTTTTATTAGGGCAATCAGTGGGCACAAATAAATGTTGAAGAGGATGGGGCTAATTGCCGAACCTTGTGGCACCCCATGGCGAACCTGGGATTTGGGAGAGGCATATGGCAGCATCGAAACCATCTGCTGTCTCTCTGTAAGATATGATTGTAGCCATTTCAATGCTCGACCTTTCACCCCTATCCTCTCCAATCTTCCCAACAGTACTGCATGGCTCACGGTATCGAAGGCGGCCGACATATCTAACAATACTAGTATCGAGATGTTCCCATTGTCGGCTCGCCTACGGAGGTTGTCCATTACCGTTGCCAGAGCTGTTTCTGTCCCATGACCTGGGCGGAATCCAAATTGATCCCTATCTAGGAGGCTATTCTCCTCCAGATAGCATGACAGAGATTTGCTAACATGTTTCTCCAAAACTTTTATAGGATATGGCAGAAGAAATATAGGTCTAAAATTAACCGGATCCATGGGATCGGAAGATGGTTTCTTCAACAGGGGAGTTACCACTGCCTGCTTCCAAATTTCTGGGACCATTCCCTCCTCTAGGGATTGATTGCAAATCAAACGTAGCCTAGGAAAAAGCTCTTGCCCCCAAGACTTCCAGATCTTATGTGGGAGAGGGTCAAGGGGGGATCCAGAGGAAACACTTTGTGCCGTCCTATCAAAAAGCTCCATAGTAAATAGCGGAAAGCACTCCAAGGATGTATCTGCCCATGGTTCTCCTACAAATGAGTAGGGTAAGAAATCATTATCCTTCATATTATCCTCAGACAAACCTCCGACGATTTTAGCAACCTTGTCTTCAAAGTGAGTGGCAATCTTATCACATAATTGTTGTGAGGCCACCACTTTGTTGCTAATACAAGTGGGATTAGAGAGATCTCTTACAATCTTAAAAAGGGTTTTGGTACTATTTGAGGCATGTAAAATAGAATCAGCTATATAAAATGCCTTAGCCTTAGTAATGTTCTCCTTATAGCGTGCTTGCTCAGCCCTCAGCACTAATTTGTCCACCTCGGAATATGACTTCCGCCATCTCCTCTCAGCCTTTCTGCACGTCTTACGCTGAAGTCTAAGTTCCTCAGTGTACCAAGGGGCTGAGGGTTTACGCCCAGCCTTCATTCTTTTTAAAGGGGCTTTTACATCCAGGGCATCTGTAATATCCTTACATAGGGTTTGGTAGTTTCTGTCTACAGAGTAGTCGGGGAAAAAAAGAAGTTTCCTTTGGCAAAAATGGAGCTGAGCTGTTTTTCACTAGTTTTGCCCAGTCCCTGCCCATCCGAAAAGCAGTTGAGGTGACACTTTTTTGCTCTATTCTAGGTAAAGATACTCTGAAGTGGACTAACGAGTGGTCGGTCCAGCTCTGGGGTAAAATATTAAGAACCACTGTCTCTGCTTGATCAGCGTATAGCAGATCCAATAGGTGACCTTCTTGATGAGTTGGGCCTTGTACAAGCTGAGACAGATTAAAACTATCACAGATTTGATTAAGATCTCTTAAATGGTTCCCAAGTGTACCATTTTCCCATAGATTAAAATCCCCCAAAAATATTATTCTGGAATGGGTCAGGCTTAGTTCAGCTATAGTGTCTAATAATTTTTGATATTGTGTGGCTGATCCAGGGGGTCTATAACATACCATGCCTGATAACAGTCTTCTCCCAGTCTCCTGTACTGAGAAGCCTAGCGTTTCAATCCCTGTAATCTCCTCAACCATGAGAGGGGCGAAGTTCCAAATTTCCTTATAAATGACCCCGATCCCCCCTCCTCTTCCCGACGTCCTGGGTTTATGAAAATCTCTATATCCCTCTGGGCACGCAAGGCCCAGTTCAACCAGAGAATTATTACTAGTCCAGGTCTCTGTAAGAAATAGTACATCAAGGTTCATATCTTCTAAAAGATTGAATATATCTTGATGATGTTTGACTAAGGATCTACAGTTAATCAGGCCGCTCTTCAGCTCTGTAGTTGCTTGGGGTTGAGCTATAATGTGTGGCTTATCATACGTTTCCCCACCAATATTAAACAATTGTGTACGGGAGTAAACGATCCTACCTGATCCTGAACAGGTAGCATGGCAGGCACTATGCACGGCCGAGGCGCGGACGGGCGCAGACGGGCGCAGACGGGCTTGCCTCTGGCGCGCCATCGGCGCGCACGCTGCGCGCGCGCGCTGCGCGCTTGCATTGGGCTTCCTATTATAGGCTGGTACAAAGGATCTTCAGCCACTAGAGCGCTAACCAAAATGGCGCTACCGGAAGTTTAAGACCCTGAATCCCGCAAAAAACAGCGGGGTGCGAATGAGTATTCTTTTTAAAGTGCGGGTAAGAGCTAATTGAATTGAATGCTTTCAGTATCAGTGCTAATACAATCTAAAAAGGTACATAATATAAACAACAGTAATGATAAAAACCGCTAAAACCAATTTAAGAGTTTCCCCCAATTTCGCGACATATAAAACAAGTATTTCCAGCTAAGGATACCGGTCTGCTTTCCCTCCGTAACGAGTGGGGAAATCAGCTGTTATGTTCAATTGCGCGCTTGCATTGGACTTCCTATTATAGGCTGGTACAAAGGATCTTCAGCCACTAGAGCGCTAACCAAAATGGCGCTACCGGAAGTTTAAGACCCTGAATCCCGCAAAAAACAGCGGGGTGCGAATGAGTATTCTTTTTAAAGTGCGGGTAAGAGCTAATTGAATTGAATGCTTTCACTATCAGTGCTAATACAATCTAAAAAGGTACATAATATAAACAACAGTAATGATAAAAACCGCTAAAACCAATTTAAGAGTTTCCCCCAATTTCGCGACAGATAAAACAAGTATTTCCAGCTAAGGATACCGGTCTGCTTTCCCTCCGTAACGAGTGGGGAAATCAGCTGCTTCATTCATCTAAAACTGAAGGTCTGGTGTTCAAAGAATCTTCTATCTGGGATTCCATCTGTTAGCCAAACTGGTGCTTCTTCCTGTTCGCAATGTGACTTTCAAAAATCTGAGTATCAATTTTGATTCCAAGTTTTACTTCCAGGAATGTATTTCCAAAATGGTCACTTTCTGTGTTTTTTCTACTGAAGTTTCTAATGAAAACCCTTTCTTCCCAGGGACTGCTGGAAAACCAACACCCAAGTCACTGTTAAATCTTGATTAGACTATTGTAATTCAGTTTTATTAGGACTTCCTATAAAACAAATTCACACACTGTAAATAATTCAAAAATCCACAACTTATCTACTTTGTGATTAAAATGCCCGATTCCATCTCATCTAACATAGCTGAATGTCACTTACTCACTGCAGAGAAAAGATGCATTTTCAAAGCCCTGTGGCTCATATTTATAAGGAAAATCATGCAACGCAGCACCGCAAGCCACCTTGCGGATCTGCATTGCATGAAAGGAAAGGGCAGGAATGCTCAGTATCTACCATTATATGGCTCATACCTGTCCTTTCCTAGTGCTGGTGCACTTTTATCTACCTAGCTCTAATGCAGGTACCCTTGCGTCATGGTGCAAGGGTGCCTATGCTGCAGTCAGGATTTTTTTGAGCAGGGAGGGGCATCTTCCTGCACAAAAACAATCCCCAGAGGCATTTTCCTCTTTATAAGTGTGCTGCCGAATGGTAATAAAGATATTTCCCCTTGTTGCGCCTCTGGAGGGGAGGCGTATAATTCTGACTCATTGCCAGGTCCACCAATGTTGGTAAATCTCAGGATGTGTCAGAATCCATGGGTGGATGTGTGGGAACACCCACACTCCACCCATGGCACGCCTCCCTTCCGCAGAGTAATGCAAAGCAGCGATTTGCACTGTGCGTTACTCTAGATTTATCAAGCCACTTGGGACCACACAAGGTGGCCTTGAGTGGCTTGATAAATCTCATTTAGGTTTTTCGTTGCTGGCAATAAATATGGGCCTTTGTTTCTATCACTGAGCACTTCTTGATAAGCATCCCACCTATTTAAGAAACATGTTCTCCCGGCATGTTATTGTCAGCCTTTTAAGGTCCTCCTCTTCCAGAGTTCCCTCTATTTCATTAGTCAAGAAAACAACGGTGGATGGCTGGTCCTTTTGTTATCGCATGGCTACACTCTGGAATAAATGACTTTCCTTTATCTGCCCAGTTGTATCATGTTGCAGACACATCTTAAAGCACTCCTCTCCTCTTCCTAAACAATCTTAACTTGAGGTGCTTTCCGGTGTTCACAAACAGTGCCATAACACCTGTTAGGTAGCAGTGTGCTTTACAAAATATAAATGAATCAATCAGTAAAGGTATACAGAGTTTCAGATCTCCCATATCAAAAACTAAACACCATCTGGTTAACTACACCACCGTGTTTACCTCACCACCAAATTAGCATTGGGGCTTATAGCCGCAAATTAAAAACATTCTCATCCACTCTAATCATTTGCCAGATTCAGAACTCGTACAGATAATCAGCATGCTGAGAGTACTAGTGGGAGGCAGTGAATAGGCCAGTCATGCCCATGCAGTGCTGTTAGACCTGGCATCATTGGCGTGGGTTTCCCCTATATTTTTTGCCTTTGCCTCCTGTGTTTTTTGCTGTGTGTTGGACTCCATTTTGCTGGTCTAGATGCTTTGGGCACTTTGCCACTGCTGTTCAGTTCCAAAGTGCAAGTGCTCCCTTTGTAAATTGTTGTTATGGATTAGTGATTCCATGATTGGCATATTTGATTTACTAGTCAGACCCTAGTACAGTGCACTGTGTGTGCCCAGGGCCTATAAACCAAATGCTGCTAGTGGGCTGCAGCACTGATTGTGCCACCCACAGAAGCAGCCTGTAAAATGTAACTCTGGCCTGCCATTGCAGAGCCTGTGTGCAGTCTGGTACTGCCATGTCGACCTGGCATGTGCACCCACTTCCCAGGCTCTAACCTTCCCTTTTCCTACATGTCAGTCATCCCTAAGGTAGGCCCAAGGTACCCCTGTAGGCAGGGTGCAGTGTATGTGAAAGGTAGGACATGCCCTGGTGTGTGTGGCATGTCCTGATAGTGAATTACTGCCAATTTCGTTTTTCACTATTGCAAGAATACATGTTCCCATAGGATAGAATGGGGAGTTTGTTTATAACACCTTATAAACCTAACTACCCCTAGTTTAGTATGCCTGAACTCAGAATGTTAAAATGCATCTTTTAGTGAGGGTGATTTTTACATTCTGTGTTTGAAAATACAACTTTTAGAAAGTAGGTATTCTCTTGCTTAGCCATTCAGTATGCCTCTGCCTGGTTTGTGTATTGCATGTCTGGCTTTTGGATGACAGGAGATGGGGAGGAGCAGTGGCTCCAGAGAGCCTGATAAGTCAGGGCTGGGCTGAATAGACCTGGGATGCACTTAGAGTAGGGGGAGGAGATTTCCTTTCACCTGAATGGGTCTGGTCTGCCTTCCACAATGCTGTCTCCACCTCCTGCCAGGAAGCTGCACCAGTGAGGACAGAACTGGTTTTGGCTGGGTACAGACACTCTTTGCCTTCAGAGAACAAAGGGTTATTGTGTATAAAAAAAGGGGCCCAGACCCCAGACTTTTAGATCACTTCAGGGAATCAAGAGGAACCTTTGCCAAGGAGAAGAGCCGGAGAAGATGAGAAGGAATACTGCCCCTGTGCTGTTTGCTGTCTGGGTTTGGCCTGCAGTGGCTACTTGCTGCCAAGGAAAGGAGAAAAGGACTTTGCTGTTTTCTTTGTCACCTGCTTGAGGAAAAGATCTCCAAGGGCTTGAAACTGAGCTTGCCTTCTGTTCTGAAGTCTCATGGACACAAAGACATCACCACCAGCTCCCCTGAATTTCCTTGCTGGGAATTCTAACCTGCAGAGAGGTGCCTGCTGTTGTTTTGGACCTCTAGAGACTGTTTTCAGCTGGGAGCTGGAAAAGTAACGCAACTTAGAAGAAGCGAGTCGCATTCGCACCGGTTTCCGACGCATCGGCGAAGAAATCGTCGCAGCGCCTGCCGCGGCTCGAGAAATCACTGCACGCCGCATCGAGTACGCCGATCTCCAAAGTCCGAGATCATCACACTGAGTTCGACGCAAGGCCTGCTGTGCAGATGCAAGAGTTCACTCATCGTTCTGGTTCGTCGCATCGCGGCGCCAAGTTTGTCGCATCATTGGGGGACGCAGTAGGAAACCGACGCATCACCTCCCCAAGCAGTAGAAACCAACGCATCATCTCCTCTCTGGTAAGGAACCGAAGCATCACCACCCCTCTGCTACAGTAAGAAACCGACGCATCACCTCCCCCGGAGCAAGGAACCGACGCATCACCTTCCCTGAGTGTAAGGAATGAATATAGCATGTTACAATGCATGCTATAACATTGCGTACTATTACAACGCGGTCGTTATAAAGACCCCGTTGTAAGTACGCAATGCATTTACATCGCAAGTCATTACAATGACTTGCACTCGGGGCGCGCTGGACTTAGGAATAGTATTAATTACTATTCCTACTCCAGTTTGCGCAACAGTAGGGAAGGTGTCAGAATTTATTTCCAATACCTGAGCGCCCTCTAGTGCAAGTCGTTGTAATGACTTGCGATGTAATTGCATCGCGTACTAACAACGCGGTCGTTGTAACGACCGCGTTGTAATGGTAGCGCGATGCAATGACAGCGTTGTAAACGCTGTTTCCCTAAGGAACCGGCGCATCACCTTCCCTGCGGCTTGTTTTGTTTGTTTGCGTGACGCATCCCAGGCACTTTGTGAGAAAAGTGTTGCATATGCAACTTGCTTTGAACTGAACTATCTCTACCATCTGAAACTCATATTTTTATTACTGTTTTGTGGATTTTTGTCGTTTGGTCTTGTTTTGGTTTAAAGATTACTTATTTTTCTAAACTGGTGTGGTGTCCATTTGTAGTGTTTTCACTGTATTGCTGTATGTGTTCACAAATGCTTTACACACTGCCTCTGAGATAAGCCTGTCTGCTCGTGCCAAGCTACCAAGGGGGTGAGCAGGGGTTATTTTAGAAGTGTATCCCCCTTACCCTGACTAGAAGCAAGGGTCCCTATTTGGACAAAGGTACCTACCTCTGCCAACCAGAGACCCCAATTTCTAACAAGTGCCGTAACGAAACTTGAGGGGCCCCCATGGAAAGTACAGGGAGGGGCCCCCGCTGGACTCAGTCAAAAGCTCTCAGGCCAGGGTACTGTGCTGATGGGGCCACCTGGAGTTTGCCCCCCGCATCGCGGGAGGTGAGGGGGCCTATGTTATGCCACTGTGCCCATGTCTGGTGGGCAGGAGCTCGGTATTGTCCATTAAAAGGAACATCAACACTTGTCCCCGTATTCACGTACTTTAAAAGTAAAATAAGCCACAGTGTCTTTTTAGATCTCTTCGGGGTGTAGTGGTTTATTTCTTGTGTTTGCTCTCTGTCAGTGAAGACCATTCCGGCAGGATAAAATACTACTTTGCTATGGTATTTTTCTGTAACTAGACACAAAAAAAATAGGAAAGGCACAACAGATGCCCAGATAAAACTTATCCAGATCTTAGGGGTCATTTACACTATATCAAGAGTTCCACCAGGTGAGCAGAGGCTTGACCTCCTCTCCCTGGTGGTGGAACACCCACCAAATTTAGAATTTCTAGTCTGTCTGACAAGGATCTCTGCAGTGATTGTTCTTCTGCTGGTTCACCTTAATTGCTGCTAAATCAGAGCGGGCCGCCAAAATGAAGCAGCATGCTCAGCATTCTCTTTTGTCTTGCAACAACAAACACCCAAAGCGGGTTTTGTTGTTGCAAAATACAAATATCCTTGATATGCAGTATGCAGGAAGTTTTCATACTGCAGATGAGGGACATTCAAACTTTTTCCTTCCCAGGGACTGGGAACAAAAAAAAGAAAGTGATAGTTGCTTTGGTTACGCTATTTTTTGGTTCCTGAAAAATGATGCTTATATTTTAGGTTCATAATAGAGGTGTAATACATGGGAGCTTGCGACCCATGTTTAACAACCTGTCTCTAATTTCCTTATTAGAACCGGCTTGTGAAGTAAGTAGTTGCCTGTAATAAAGGAATAACATAGCTGCTCAACTGTAATATGTTGTTGCAATTGAGTTCTGACATCTCAATGCCTGCTCCCCATCCAGCAGTCTAGGGGAAAAGCAGGTCAGAGAGCATAATTAAAGCTGCACCTTAAAAAATAAAAATGAAACGTGGCTTTTCCTTTTTCTGTCTGTTTTTCTAGATAAACAGCGATAAGCAGAAAGGAGCTATGGATGGCAACATGCTCATTTTACACAAGCTTTAGGCAAACAAAGGATATATAGAATATGTCTTCGCAATTCTACCCATTCTAAGCCACAATGTTTTTCTTTTTTACTCTAGCTTGTACTAAACTGATGTAATTGTTTTAAAGAAATATCTAACAGCTTTTTGCTGTGTTTAATTATTCACTAGAGATTCTAATTGCATTCTTTAGGTTTAGAAACATCCTATCTCTTTCGTGTGAAAGAGCACCACACCAAGAATATAAGTGGCTTGTGAATAGGGTATGGAGTGATCGTGTATTATATGGAAAAAAGTACCCTCTGCCGTACATTATAAGGATATTGCCAGTCACCTCAGAGGTCCATAACCTCTTAAAAGATTCAGCCTTCAGCCTCATTCCTCTATATGCTCACATAACTTCTCAGTGACTTGCAATGTTCTTAAAATGTATGGCAGGGGGTACTTTATTCCATATTCGATAGTATATAAAAGCATTAAATTGACACTCCTAATTTTGTTATTCCGTGTTTCCTTCATCCCTGTTATTCACATCAGTGCAAGTTGTATAGATATACAATCTGCACCAGGTAATGACATTAGCAGTAAGAAACACCTTAATTTCTGTTTCAAAAATTATTATTTTTATTTAGTCTTTGGAAAAGCAGAGGTAATGAGTCGTGCCATCCCAATTAGAACATCTTATGACAAAAGGGAGATGAGGTATTTTTGAGTTCGAGTCACCATCGGACTCCAGTCCCCTTTTTACAATGTTTCCATTTTGCAAATGATGTCAAAAATGAAGACCAATAATTGATAGGTCATTCAGTTTGCCCATGAAATAAATCTTACTTCCGTAAATGAATATTTAATTTCACTGTCATGTGCAGGTAGAAAAGAGCTAACCAGATTTCAGCGTATGATCAACAAATCGCCGTGGGCCTCTGAACGACTATGTAAATCATTGAATTACCAAAGTCATCCTATTCCGAGGGGCAGTTTCCACCTTGATGAACAGTACATTTATTTTTGGCCTATTAATACAGGGCTTCCCCAAGACTAATTATTATTAGAGGCTTGAAAAGAGAACGCCCTACACCTGCAAGCATTGGCATCTTACACGCCATACACATAACTTGACAACCAAGTTTTTAAAATTTTTATTTATCTCTATTTGGTTTTTGCAATGGTGACGGAATTAATGCAGTATGAGGCAGGAATGCTGCACTTGCCTCACCAGAATAGGAACAAAGAGAAGCAATACATGTTTTGGAGTACTTTCAGAAATTAATAACTTCCATCTAGCATATAGAAGTCACACATCTTTCATATCTTTATACTTGGGGGGAACGTCTGACTGCTACAGGCCACAGTTATTCGATCTTTTGCTTTGTTCCTTGATGACAATAGGCATCTACAAATCCTGTTTTTTTTTTATATTTGCAGTTTTATATAGCGCAAACTCGACCCGAAGGTATTGGAGCGCTTTACATAAGCACCAGTTACATTACACAGGGACACATTCTTTTTTTGGTAAGCAGGGGAGATTAAATTATTTGCCCAGAATCAAAGGATGTTGAGCAGACGCCAAGACTCAAATCTGGTTCACCAGCTCCAAAGTCGGCAGCTCTAGCCATTAGGCCACATCATCGGCCCACAAATGGACCTTACAGGTGTTGCAGTACCTTCAGCCACGGATTGTGTGCTCTACCATGAAAAGCTCAATTACATACTTTTGGAAATCTGATGAGGAAAGAAGAGTTACCTTTTAGGGACGCCTTGCCCTAAAAAGCTTCCTATATTTGTGTTTTTATAGCTTTACAGTCTATCTTTTTTTTCAGCATGAGGAAATACTTGTAAAGAATCACATAACTGAAGAGATTGAAAGACCCAGATTTACTATACATTTAAATGGGCGCCCTAATGACCCAAGGCAGCACAAAACAACCCAATTGTTACCAATGATCAACTTTGTCACACAAAACCCTTCACTTATCTTTAAAAAGGCATGGCCGGAAGAGTTAAAACGCCCATAGGTGTTCTACTAAAATGATATGACCCGGCTTTCCATGAAATCCTAGCGCCAAATGAAACCAGCTGCAAACAAGCAACAAGAATGGTGCACAGACAGAATATTGAGTTTAAAATGTTGACAAACACAAATATGGAGTTTTAAATATCGTGATACAGAAATATCGACAGGAAGAATATCGTGGTCAAGAATATCGACTTGCAGGTAAGAAATATCGTTTTTGTAAATATCGAAGTTGTTAATATCGTTTGCAAAAATATAGTTGTTTAAAATATCGATGTTTTAATTAGTGTTATGTATTTTAGTAGGTATTTTAAAAGTATGTGATCTATTTTTTTGTATAAGAATTTGTTTTGTTTTTTAATATATCTGTTAAATTTTTAGTAGTTATTAATTTTATCTTAATTAAATTTAGCGTTTTTAAGTTCTGTAGCGGGTTGTGGGTTATGGGGGAATAGTGTGGGAAGTAATTTAATTACAATAAATTAATGATTCTTTTTTCTGTATTAGTATTTATTTAATTTAAATTTTATAGTGTTAATTGTGGGAATTAATTTATTATTAACTATTTATTAATTGGTTGTTAATTATTTTCAATTAATTGATTGTGTCATTTGTTTAGGAGCGGGTTGTGGGTTTATAGGGGAATAGGGTGGGAAGTAATTTAATTATAATAAATTAATTTAATTATAATAAATTAATTATACATTTTTATGTATTAGTATTTATTTAATTTAGATTTTATAGTGTTAATTGTGGGAATTAATTTATTATTAATTATTAATTAATTGGTTGATAATTACTATTAATTAATTTGTAATTAATTATGTTAATTGTGTCATTTTTTTAGGAGTGGGTGGTGGGGTTTATAGGAGAATAGGGTGGGAAATTATTTATTTATAATTCATTAATAATTGTTCGTTAATGAATGCTAATTAATCAAATTAAAATATGGCAATTGTGTAATTAATTCTTGATGTAAGTTGTGGGGTTTATAGTGGTAAAGGGTAGGATAATTAATTAATTAAAATTAAAATATGGCAATTGTGTAATTAATTCTTGATGTAAGTTGTGGGGTTTATAGTGGTAAAGGGTGGGAATTAAATTCTTTTAGATTAATGTAGATTTTCCTAATATGTTATGACGGAAAGTCTTAATTTTATTAAAGACACGGAGGCGAGTATTATGCTTTTCTTATCTTGCTTTATATGAATAGCAGCCAAGATAAACAAACACAAAACTACAGTTCCCAACAGGCCAAGCGAAATATTGGCCAATGGGAGACAAAAGAATCAACCAATGAACAGGCAGCCTTGGATATAACGTAGGGTCAGACTGCGAACAGCCCTCTTTTCTTCGGCGAGCAATTTAAGAAGAGTTCATAATGAGAGGAACAATAGCAAAAACAATGCATGAAGCCAAAGTCCAAGTAAACAGTTCTTGACCGAAGTCCATCAGTGAGGTCCTGGAAACGTCAGCAAGAGTAGGAACCGCAGAACCAGAGGAAACGCCAAGAAGTGGAGTATCATTCCAACGAGGACACCGTGGAGTATCATGAAGAAGCTGGTGGCAAAGCTGGAGTCCCTGCAGGGAGGGAGACAAACACAAGTTAGAAGAGTTGAGGTGGGATAATACTCGCCTCCGTGTCTTTAATAAAATTAAGACTTTCCGTCATAACTTATTAGGAAAATCTACATTTTATGGCAAGATCGGAGGCTCATATTATGCTTGTTCAAAGTATATCAATTACAGAAGAAACAGCAGAAATCACAGGTTTACAGTAAAAAATACGAAAAACTTTATCATTGGACCAATCCGCTGATCTCAGAATGTCCTCCAACCTGGAGCCTGCCCAAAAGGCTTTGGAAGCCATGGCTCCCCCGCAGAATGGGCCCCAAAGACAGAAACGTCAATGCCAGCTAGCGACATGACCCAACGAACCCAGCGGGCAAGAGTAGCAGAGGAGACAGGGTTGTGAGGTTTACGAAAAGAAATGAGAAGCTGGGAATGGGAGGACGTTCTGAGATCAAAGGTACGTTGTTCATAAACTTTGAGGCATAACCCTACACACAGTTTAGGTTGATCAGGAAAATAAGGATATAAAACAGAATTCAAATTAGTTTTGGTACGTCTATTAATATGATATAACACACCAGAAGGAGTGAATTGACGAGAGGACACATCCATGGCTTTGACATCGGAAACACGTTTAATGGAAACCAGACACAAGAGCATGGTAAGCTTGGCAGAAAGCATTTTTAAGGAAAGATCTTCATTGTCCAGCCAATCTACAAAGAGTTTAAGAACCAAGTTCACATCCCATAATCTTGAGTATTTTGGTAAAGGAGGTTTGGAAAACTTTACACCCTTCAGGAGGCGACAAATCAGGGGGTGCTCGCCAACTGGTTTACCATCAATAGGCGAATGATTGAGAGAAATAGCAGACCTGTAGAGGTTGACCGTTCTATAAGACTTACCTGAGCTGGCCTCAGAAGCCAAAAAATTTACGATGTAAGTTAAATGGGCTGAAAAGGGGTCGACACTTTTTCCCAGACACCAGCTTGCCCATAAAGACCACGCTGATTTGTAAGCCTTAGTAGTTCCTGGGGCCCAAGTCCTGCTGATGAAGAGAGAAGCCTCTTGTGAAATGACATTGTCAGATTGGATCGACCCAATATCTTCCATGCGGACAGGGTCAGAGAATTGTCTAGAATCAGAGGGTGAGGATGACCCAAGGGGTTCAAGAGAAGGTCGTTGAAGGAGGGAAGAAGGACCGGGAAATCCATCGCCATCTCCAGAAGAGATGGGAACCAGACCTGGGATTGCCAGAAGGGAACTACCAGAACCAGAGAGGCTTGTTGCCGAGACGTTTGAGCTAACACCCTGCTGATCATGAGAAAAGGAGGAAAGGCATAATGGAGATGAGTAGACCAATCCTGGAGAAAGGCGTCTGTCGCAAGGGCCGAAGGATCCGGACGCCAACTAAAGAGCTGTGGAAGTTGTGAATTGAGATGAGAGGCAAAGAGGTCGATATGCAAAGGGCCCCACTTTTGAAAGAGAGACAGAAAGACGGATGGAAGAAGCCTCCAGTCGCTGGAATCTCATAGGAAGCGAGAGTGCCAATCGGCTATGGAGCTGAGATTGCCTGGAAGGTATTCTGCTTTGACAGAGATCTTGTTGAGGAGGCAAAACTCCCACAGGCACTTTGCTAGCTCCGCCAGGGGTCTGGACTTGGTGCCACCTAGATGGTTGATGTAGCGCACCGCAGAAACATTGTCCATGCGAAGGGGGATAGAACAACATACTCTGTTTTTGGCGAGGCTTCTGATCGCAAAGGAGCCTGCAAGCATCTCTAAACAATTTACGTGCAATCTCGACTCATCTAGAGACCAAGTACCTCCAGTCGATATCGTGCCACACCGGGCGCCCCAACCTATCAAGCTTGCATCGGATTCTAACACAAGATCTGGGACTGAGGCGAATATGGTTCTGCCATTCCAGGCATCCAAATGGTCTATCCACCACTGAAGTTCCAAACGGGACTCTTGATCTAGAGAAATGAGATCGGAATACGCCAGACCTCGACGTAGAAGTTGGATCTTTAAACGCTGAAGAGCCCGATAGTGGAGCGGACCAGGGAAGATTGCTTGGATGGAGGCGGACAGCAGGCCCACGACTTTTGCAAGAGATCTGAGAGAAATAAAGTCGCTTCGAAGCACTTGGGAAATCTCTGACTTTATAGTGGAAACCTTTGATTGAGGAAGATGAAGGGAAGCGGTGGATGAGTCCACCAGAAAACCTAGAAAATCGATTTGTTGGGAAGGAACGAGCATAGACTTTTCGGGGTTTAGGAGGAAACCCAAATCGGAAAGAAGAGACTGAGTAATGTGTACGTGCGATAAGAGAGTTGTTCTGTCCAGATTAATCAATAGGATGCCGTCGAGGTAAATAATCAAACGGATCCCGAGGGACCGCAGGTAAGACACTACAGGTTTCATGATCTTGGTGAAACACCATGGGGCTGAAGACAGCCCGAAGGGGAGAGAACAAAAGTGGTAAGACACTCCCAACCATTGAAATTGGAGGAATTTCCTGTGGGAATGGTGAATAGGAACCGTGAGGTAGGCGTCCTGGAGATCTATTCTGACCATCCAATCGTTTAAACGAAGAGAATCTCTGAGATAAATGATGGTCTCCATTTTGAAGTGGCGATAGACCACAAACTGGTTGAACCATTTGAGGTTTATAACCGGACGCATCTTTTTGTTTTTCTTTTGAACTAGAAATATAGAACTTAGGAAACCTGAAGGGTCCAGAGGAGCCACCTGGATGGCGCGTTTTTAAAGAAGAGATTGAACCTCTAAAGAGATGAGACTTGCCATTTCGTTTGAGAAGACGAGAGGAGGAGGGAAAACTGTCTGAAAAGGAGGAGCGTAGAACTCTATAAGATAGCCTTGGATGGAGTTGAGGACCCAAGGGTCTGCAGTCAGAGACCGCCACTTTGGTAGGAAAAACTTTAGACGACCCCCTACCGGGGGAGGAACGGGACAACTTACCTTGTTGGAAATTGTTTCTGAAGTTTTCTGGCCACGGCCACGGAAACCTCAACTCCTTTGTGGATAGAACTGGGGTTTGAAGCCCTGGTAATTGTTGCCGGAGTTGAAGGAACCTCTGGAGCCTTGATTGTGGGAGGAACGGCCGGCAAAGTGACTCCTGCCTCTGCCGGCCCGTCCAAAAACACGTGGGGAAAACACCTTCTTGATAGACTGCTGGGCCTTGTCAATGGACGCAAAAGTTGAAACAAATTTACTAAGATCCTTGACAAGAGAATCTCCTAACAGGAGACCATCGGCTTTGATGCCAGGATCCAAGGAGGCCAAATTGGCTAATTTGGGGTCCAGCTTGATCAGGAGGCCCTTGCGTCGCTCATGGGTGATGGCAGCATTGGCATTGCCCAGAAGACAAAAGGCCCGTTGCACCCATAGAGAAATGTCCTGAGGATCCAGGTCTGTGCCGTCCAAACGGGCAGATTCAGCCAGGTCGAAAATACGGGCTAGAGGACCAACCACATCCAACAATTTGTCCTGGCAGGTGGACCAAGCTTTATCCACACCCTTGCGTGGACCTTTCCCAAACTTGGAAAAGAAGGTCAGAAGAGGCTGGTCAATGGTGGGAGTACTAGAGACGTTAGAAGGAAGAGAAGGTTTGGGACATTCAGATTTTAGTTTGGACCTAACAGCCTTATCCAAAGGTAAACGCAGCCTGGTGGAAATATACTCGCCAACATGAGAAATAGGAAACCATTCTGTGGAATTAGGATGGCGAATAGTGGATGGATCAAACATAGGAGTACCTTCTGCATCCAGGATAGGTTCAAAGGAAAAAGGGTCGGTTTTTGCTTTCTTAGGTGGAGGACTAGGATCACTGGCATCAAGATCATCAAAAATATCATCAGCGTCACCTAAATTGTCGTCAGTGTCCAAAATATGAGAAATTACTAATTTCTCAGGTACCTCAGCGTGTTTTGATTTAGCTTTATGTTTGGTAAAAGACACAGATAACCCCTCCTTGACAGGAGGCCTGGGAGGCACCAAGTCCTCAACCTTGCGAGAGGAAACCTCATCCAATCCACGTGACGCATTAACAAAAACACTTTTATTGCTGGAAGGTACCAATTTTCTTTTTCTGCTATCCCCCGCATACTGGGCCAAAGTCTTGGACATTAATGACAACAAGGAATTTTCCATATCCTTAGAAAAACGCTTCATAGAAGCCTCAACCGCATGTTCAACAGAATTATTAATGACTGCATTCAAATCCGTCTTAAATGCCTCCCCTTCCTCATTATTAAACTCGGAACTCTGAGAGCTTTCCAGCTCCATGGTCAAGCAATTGGAAAAAAACAGACACTAAGGGGTTAACTCTGTGCAGAAATAAGCCCTTCCCTGTGGGCGTGGAGAAACAAAGAAGAAAAACCTGACCGGGAGCAGACAACCCCTCCCAGAGGCGGGAACTAAACGAAGACGCTAAGAGGTGTGACGGGAGTGCGGGTGAAGCAGCAAGCGGGAACAGCGCACTGAGATGAAAGCGCTGAAAATGGCCGCCGCACGTCGCGAGGAACTGGCGACACGCGAGGAAACTGGGAGCAGTAAGAGTGTGAGGAGGGAGACGCTCGAAAAAGAAATAGCGGGGAAGCAAATGTGCAGCGCGCTCACAAATGCAGCAATAAAACCACTTTTAAGCACAATAAAGAAACGTTATGAATATTACACAGGAGATAATGAAAGGGTACTTATCTTGACTGCGAGCAGCAAGAAAAGAGGGCTGTTCGCAGACTGACCCTATATCCAAGGCTGCCTGTTCATTGGTTGATACTGTTGATTCTTTTGTCTCCCATTGGCCAATATTTTGCTTGGCCAGTTGGGAACTGTAGTTTTGTGTTTGTTTATCTTGGCTGCTATTCATATAAAGCAAGATAAGAAAAGTATAATATGAGCCTCCGGTCTTGCCATAAAATTAATAAGTTGTTGTTAATTGATATTAATTTATTAATGTAAAATAAGGTATGGAAAATGTGTAATGATTTTTAGGTGTGGGTTGTGGTGTTTATTGGGGTAGAGGGTGGAAAGTAATTTATGTTTAATTAATGACTAATTAGTTGATTATTAATATTCATTTATCAATTGATAAATATTTATGGTAAATGTTTATTCTTATTTTGTGTGTGTGTTTGGGTTTTATAGGGGTAACGTTTGGGAGTAAATTAATTTTTATTTGTTTAAAAAAAAAAAATTAATAAAATTTGTTTAATTGATAATTAATTATGTTAATTATGGAGTTACAATTAAAAAAAATTAAATATGAGTTGTGAATTGTGTGGTGTTATAGGGTAGAAAATAAAAAATATTACTTTTATGTAATAATGAATGTTTTTGCTTATAAAAATTTCTAATAAAAAATAATTTTTTGTTTTACAATTATTTTTGGATTTTTTAAAATAGTCTTTCTAGGTATTTGTTAGATCTTTTTAACATTCTAATCTGTTTCTATCTTTTGTAATATTTAAAACTTGTATATATGTTTTATTTTTTTGTTTTTTAAAATCTTTTTGAGTTGTTGTTGTTAATTTGTTTGTTTTTAATTTTGAACTGACTCCAGTGGAAATATAAATTTTTACCCCTCCACTAGCCAACACTTTCCCTACTGTTGCACAAACTGGAGTGGGAATAGTAATTTTTATTCCTCCTCTATCCAACACTTTCCCTACTGTTGTACTCACTGGAGTGGGAATAGTAATTTTTACCCCTCCTATTTCCAACACTTTCCCTACAGTTGCACTCACTGGAGTGGGAATATAAATTGTTACCCCTCCGCTCTCCAACACATTCCCTACTGTTGCACAAACTGCAGTGGGAATAGTAATTGTTATTCCTTCCGCTATCCAACACTTTCCCTACTGTTGCACCCACTGGAGTGGGAATAGTAATTTTACCACTCCGCTATCCAACACTTTCCCTACTGTTGCAAACTGGAGTGGGAATAGTAATTTTTATTCCTTCCGCTATCCAACACTTTCCCTACTGCTGCACCCACTGGAGTGGGAATAGTAAATTTTACCCCTCTGCAATCCAACACTTTCCCTACTGTTGCACCCACTGGAGTGGGAATAGTAATTTTTACCCATCCTCTATCCAACACTTTCCCTACTGTTGCACCCACTGGAGTGGGAATTGTAATTTTTACCTCTCCGCTATCCAACACTTTCCCTACTGTTGCACAAACTGGAGTGGGAATAGTAATTTTTCCCCCTCTGCTATCCAACACTTTCCCTACTTTTGCACTCACTGGAGTGGGAATAGTCATTTTTACCCCTCCACTATCCAACACTTTCCCTACTGTTGCACTCACTGGAGTGGGAATATAAATTTTTACCCCTCCGCTATCCAACACTTTCCCTACTGTTGCACCCACTGGAATGGGAATAGTAATTTTTACCTCTCCACTATCCAACACTTTCCCTACTGTTGCACCCACTGGAGTGTGAATAGTAATTTTTACCCCTCTGCTATCCAACATTTTCCCTACTGTTGCACTCACTGGAGTGGGAATATTAAGTTTTGCCCCTCCGCTATCCAACACTTTCCCTATTGATGCACTCACTGGAGTGGGAATAGTAATTTTTACCCCTCCGCTAACCAAACCTTTCCCTATTGTTGCACTCATTGGAGTGGGAATATTAAGTTTTACCCCTCCGCTATCCAACACTTTCTCTACTGTTGCACTGACTGGAGTGGGAATAGTAATTTTTAAACCTCCGCTATCCAACACTTACCCTACCGTTGCACTCAATGGAGTGCAACATTTAATTTTAAAGACTATTAAATATTTTAATGTTTTAATTTATAATATCATGTTTTTTAATTAGATTTTATATTATAAGTGTATGTAAATATATACATTTTTATTTGTAAATTTGTATATTGTTATAAATTATAAAATAAATTAAAATTAATAGTTTATTAATTGTTTTAAAGGAAATAGATATATATATATATAACATTTTATATATGTATGTTTAAATATTTCTTTAATTACATTTATTTTATTATATTTGTTAAACTGTATATTAAATCTAAATTATTTTTTTAAGTTAATTTTATTATTTAATATATTTAACATTAATTTTTATTTAAGTAAAAAAATCGATATTTTGTACATCTATATTTTTCACACACACTTACCTCAGACTGGGCTGAGGATGGGAACTAGAGGCACGGGGCCAAAGGGCAAGCCAGCCTCCAATCTTATATGCAAACACAAAAAGGCTGCCCCTCACGTGGGTTCCTACAGTTTCCTACAGAATTATGCTGAGATGCAACACCAGTGGGGCATCTCATAAAAGTTTCGGACTGGCCTCACACACCGCCCGGTGTCATGCTTCATCATAGGCTGTCCTCGCCCTCTAAAAACTTCGTTTGATAGAGGGCGGGCATACACCTGGAGACAGGGATGCACTTCTACAACTAAGTGATGGCCGTGTGAAAGTGAAAGGTGATTTAAAAACCATCACACCTGTCACTCAACAGTGTTTTATTCAGGGAACAGATGTATGGTGTTAAAATAGGTGTACGGTGATCTGGGACATTATTCTCCCTTCACCGTATTAAGTGTGGTCAACATGTTTCTGCGTTAGTGTCCCCGTAGAGTACGTCGCATTCGTCAGGACCAAATGGGTTTATCCTTTTTGCCTCTAATGCAAAAAGGAGCTGCTAATCTGGGGACGGGGATAAAAGATAAATAAAATACAATCGCCCGTCTGGTGTAGTACCACTGTGACAGATTCTGTAGGAAACAAAGAAACAAAGAAAACAAACAAACCAAACGTGTAAGTAAGTTTATAAATAGACAAATGTTGTCATCCAACCCAGGTCACACCTATAGCGCGCGTGGTGTGGTCTGTATGAGACACGTGGCACACGTACGTGTCATCAAATGGTCAATTACATAATCCATTTCTTACCCTGAAATACTATCCTCTATACTCCATGGGAGGGCGAGGGTGGGAGGGCCTACTTGTGACTTTCTGTATGGGAGAAATGCTGATTTAGAAAGTGGTAATGATCTCATAATGTATCCATAGAATAAAACCAGAAAACTAAAATGCATGAAACTGTAATAACAAAAATGGTCATCCAGTAGTAGTGATTGACACCCAATCTCTCCGAGAGAACTGGGATCAAGCTTCCATTCTCACCCTTATACATTACACTCATACGCTTACTGTCTGACTTCGGCGTCCCCAGATTAGCAGCTCCTTTTTGCATTAGAGGCAAAAAGGATAAACCCATTTGGTCCTGACGAATGCGACGTACCCTACGGGGACACTAACGCAGAAACATGTTGACCACACTTAATACGGTGAAGGGAGAATAATGTCCCAGATCACCGTACACCTATTTTAACACCATACATCTGTTCCCTGAATAAAACACTGTTGAGTGACAGGTGTGATGGTTTTTAAATCACCTTTCACTTTCACACGGCCATCACTTAGTTGTAGAAGTGCATCCCTGTCTCCAGGTGTATGCCCGCCCTCTATCAAACGAAGTTTTTAGAGGCGAGGACAGCCTATGATGAAGCATGACACCGGGCGGTGTGTGAGGCCAGTCCGAAACTTTTATGAGATGCCCCCACTGGTGTTGCATCTCAGCATAATTCTGTAGGAAACTGTAGGAACCCACGTGAGGGGCAGCCTTTTGTGTTTGCATCTATATTTTTTACATCGATATTTTTATATTTTTGTACTTACAATTTTAAATATAGGATGTCGATATTTTTGACATCAATATTTTTGCATCGATATTTGTGTATGGGAATATTTTGGACATCGATATTCTATCAGTGAATCAACAAGAATAACATTTCTACAAGTAACATATAATTTATTTATACAAATTTTTACCAGGAGGTGTAATGGAGTCACCAATAAATTTAGAAACATGAATGTGGACTAAACAGTTTTTTGTTTTGGCCTGGTGACGCTTCTGGGTCATGAAGGCAAACTATTGCAATGTGATTACAAGAAATGGCCGTCAGGTAGGACATTGTGCTTCGATCATTCTTAATTAGGCAAATGAGTTCTTCCATTAATGTGAATTTATGGTGAATTCATTTTGAGTACATTAGATGTGGTGAATCTTTTTATGCAAATGGGCCCTTCACCATCTTGAAATGGCCTTCAGAAGTAGAAACTGTCAAGGCATTTCTGGTACCTCTGATTTATGTCTGGTTTCTGGACGACCAGCCCCATCTCTGTGGCTTATCTGTTCTAAGCATTGCCACACTGGGCTCCTATTGGAGTAATGTGGCTTCAGTGGCATTGGGGTGAAAGACTTGCCTAAAACCCCAACTTTGTGGTTATTCATCCAGGCAAAGTATGTGTATTCCACTGGTCATTTGTGTCACAACTTCTGGTGTTCAATTTAGTTACAAAGTTCCCTTCCGTAAAACAACCTCTCAAGTAATTTGTCCGTATCTGCTTCCACTCAATAATTCCAGCAATAAAGTAAAGGCTTTGTATTTTCTTTTTACTAACCCTAAGGAGATAGAATATGGGGGCATATTTACATGGGGTTATCGTACCAGAACATCACTTTTTTGATGTTCTGGTGGTGATAACCCCTTTGCCTTATTTACAAGGCAGCGTTAAGCCACAGAGGGGTCGATTCCGATTCGGGCCGGAAAAAATACCGACCGACTCGGTATGGAATAATAGTCCGACCGACACGTACCGGCGTTGCCCGACCTGGGAAGTACGATGAAATGCATGTGAATCACGACCGACTCGTACGGAACTAAAGGCGAACGACCGACCTGGACGGAAACAAGCTATCCGGCCGGAAAACCATGTGAATCGAACCGACCGACACGCACCAGGAAGAAAGCCGAACGAAACGTACCCGCAAACTCCGACCCGCGCAGTACGATGCAATGGGTGCAAAAGCAGACCGATTCGCATGGAGCCCTAGCCGTACGACCGAGACACATACAAAACCCAGCCGAACAAACACAATACACCACGACCGACGCGTATGCCGCATATGAAACGGAGCTGAAACACAGCGGGAACGACTCGGAGAGGCGCGCACGAGATAACTGCAACGTCCTACTCGGGCAGAAGAACGACTCCAACATGCACAATAATCACAAATGAAAAAATACAAAAAAGAGGGCCAAACAAGCAATGACAAAGCCAATAAATACAGGGGTGAAAAAAATTGAACAAGGACACACCCCCAACTCCACCTACATAAAGGCCACAAATCCCTACCATGATCCTTTGCAAATTCCACTGACCTGCCAGCAGAGAACACCATCACACAGCAAACACAGACACACACAGCTCATCCAACACAAAAGCCACACACCATTAGCACCTCAACAAATAGCACCCTCACACACACACAGCAAAACCTACACTCACACACCCTCACTTGCACACACACACACATCAATCACCACCACCACCCATCACCATGCCCCTAAAGAAGAATCCAAAGTTCCTAGATAGTGAATTGGAAGTCATGGTAGGCGAGATCCTGAGGGTAGAGCCACAGTTGTTTGGCACATTGGTGCAACAGACCCCCATGTCGCAGAAAACCAAGATGTGGGCGAGGATCGTTGACAGGGTGAACGCACAATCACCATGTTTGCGCACAAAGGAAGACATCCAGAACAGGTGGTATGATGTGCGCAGGAGGGTCAGGGACCTCCTGAAGAAGGATTACCTCCTGAGCCAGCACACCGGCAGTGGCCCTCCTGCCAAACCAGTATACCTCAGGCCCTGGGAGGAGAAGGTGCGGGCCATCCTACCACCAGTGAGCGTATATGGACTAACAAACATCCCAGAGCCTGGTGAGTACACAACTAATATACACAATATTGTGTGCCAATACACACACATCACTGTCAAGGGGACAGTCAAACCATCCACCCCTAGCAAATCAACAGCAAACAAAAGATAATCATACCAAAAAGTGTATGTCAGACAGATAAACACAATACATGCCATCTCATAGTGATATGTAACTGTGTCATGACATGTACAAATCCAATAACAAATTGAGCTAGGCAGTGGCACAAATCTAACCAACAAACACTGTCAGATATTTAGCCACCACTAGAACACCACCTCACAGGGAAGCTCACAGAAAGGAAGGAATCCTGTGTATGCTGGTGAAGTCAGTGTAGCCAAGAGCATGATGGGACTCGTAGTAACAGATAATGGGCAGCCTCACATTTGGACCATCAACACCACTCAGAACCATGCTCACAACACAGGGAGTGGAAAAGGACTGACAAGATGGCTGACACTGGGTACTGCTGTGGGGAGCACAAGGCCCTGCTGGGAACTGGGCACCAACAAACAGCACAACACCACTGCCTGACATCCTGAAAGCCAACTTGCACTCCCTGCAATGCAAGCACGTTGCATGGTGGGATATCTGGCTGGGTGGGAAGGAGGACTCACAGCACTGACCATAATTACAAGCAGCTCACCTCACACACACCTTCAACACAAACTCCACATAACCCACCTGGGAGAATGCAATGCCTCACATACCAAATGAAGATCCCACAAAGAACCACCACCCTGGGTAATGCTGTGTGAAGCACAGGGACACTCTTGGGACTTGTAGCCAAACAAACACAAGGACAACACTGTCAGCCTTCCAGTCAGCACAGGCAAACTACCCCACAGGGAAGCAGAGTCCAAAGGAAGGAAGTACGGGCATGCTGGGAAGGGGGGTGTAGGCAATAGCATGATGGGAGTTGTAGTCACAGATACTGCTCACCCTCACAATTGGCCCATCAACACCACTCTGAACCATGCTCACATCACAGGGAGTGGATAAGGACTGACAAAATGGCTGACACTGGGTACTGCTGTGGGGAGCACAAGGCCCTGCTGGGCACTGTGCAACAACCAACAGCAAGACACCACTGAATGACATCCTGAGAGTCAACCTGAACCCCCTGCAAGGGTGGCATGCTTCATGGTGGGATAACTGGGCTAGGTGGAGAAGGATGGCCGGATGTCCACCAAATACAACAAATGCTGGCCATGCACACACCTCAACATTCACATTGAAATGCCCCAGGTATGCATGACAATGTGCTACACCAATATCAACCTCTTACTGTGACAACTTAGGACAATGCAATGTACATGCCCGCATCCAGAGGTACAGTCACAACTGTCAGGTGTGTGAACCATTGATGCCTGTAGAAACATAACATACAATGTGTGTCTCTTCCAAATACAGGTGATGATGATGGGGACACAGCAGCAGGCGAGGAGGAGTCCCTGTCCCAGGCTCCGGGGACACAGAGCTCACTGGTGTGGAACAGCCTCTGCCCTCCTCGGATGGCGAAGACCTACCTGGCACCTCCGGTGTGAATCATCATGCAGCACCAGCTGGACCAACACCTGCACCCCCTGCACCCACCCCTCCAACAACTGGCAACACACAGACCACCCCCGCCGACACGGACAGACCAAGGACCACCGATGGCAACAGCACAGAGCCCCAGGCCCAGCGTGGAGCAATGGACGACAACACCACTAACAACCCCCAAGGGGGCCTTGGGTCACCTGTGCGTGCCACCGCAGGTCCTGCACGTGTCGCCAGGGGTGGTGGGAGGGGTGGTAGACACAGGCCGCTGCTTGCAGAGGGGTCTGGACTGCATGATGACCCACAACTGGCACGCATCGCTGATGCGTACCAGGATAGCACCGGAGAGGTCAGACAGGTCGTGGGGATCCTCAAGGACATACAACAGCAGCAGGCTGCCCATCATGCCCGCTTGGACTCCCACATGTCCCATGTGGAGACACACATGTCTCGCATGGAGTCCAAGTGGGACACATTGCAAGAACTCACAGCGGTGCATAGGGACATATTGACATGCCTCCGCCAGATTGGCACCAACATGGCCACACCTCCCTGTGTGCCCACAACATCTGGTGCTGCAACAACTGACACCGCCACAGTGAGGGAGGAGGACTCTGGCGGAGACTCCCCTGCACCGCCGCAGCCTGCACGTGAGGGTCCCCCCCCAAAGAAGAGGGGTAGTCCGACGAAGGTTGATGGCCACGTACATCCCCCAGGAAGCCAACACCTGTTCCGGAAATTCTCCTTTGTGTGCAAACGTTTCACCCTGTCGAATGCAACACTACTCTCCCACATGACATGGGGAGTTCAAGTTGGACTAATGTATCATATGACTGTGGACTTCACTCAGGACATTTCTGCTACCAAGACTTCCAACTCATCTGGGAACTTTGGATCACAATCCCAATGTACAGCACCCACCATCCTGTGCACTATCACACACACATTTCTGTAAATAAAATCACTAGTACACCATACTTGCCTCTGTTGTTATTCAAATGTGGATACTGTTATGGTGATGATGACCTGCTAAATTACACTGTGTATGCTAACTGCTACAGCAAGTACAACACCGTCGTGTGAGTCATGGTGACGTGACACATATGAGGGAGACACACCACTAGGGCTACACAACACAGAGACACCAGGGCCATCGGACTCATCGCCCACAGTGAAGTTGCCAGGAAATACAGTGGAATGCACAGACACCACACCTATTCAGAGTCTGTGTCAACTAGCCCACAGGTGCAGTAAGCAAATGTCAGTCAGATGTGTGACCACAGACAACGCACATCCCAAAGTGAAGCACAGGTTCATTACACATTTACAACATGTTGTTTCCACTACAAATGCAAGGTAATCCCACGTGGCAGTGGCCACACAGTCAACAAGTGCAGAAGATATGAAGTCCAGGGGTGTGTGGCACATCACTTGTAGGCAAACTACTGCTGCCACCCTGAAAGCTGAATCATGGTGTTGGGGGATCCAAGTTGACCAAAGTACTCAGTAAGCACCCTGTGAAGGACAGACATGAGGGGGGGACCATGGAGCCAATTAAGGTCTAGTGTCCATGCTCCATATGTAATATCTTTAAACCAAAAAAGGGCACTGTTCCTGTGGCGAGGTGCATTAAGTCACATGTACGCCTTAGAAAGAGGAAAAAGAAACAGGATCCTAGGTTAGAGTGGACCCACTCTAAAGAGGAAGAACAAGTCTTGCCTCTTGTTGCCCTCACACACCCCGAAAGGTGTCATGCTTCATCATCGGGCGTTGCTCCTCGTGTGGCCGGCGCTGCAATTCCCCACAAGTCCCCCGAAGGGTCACTTTGTCGGAGATCTTTTAATATTGCCGGATGATGCATGCAGGTGTGTGGAGTGTGGGTCCTATGTGGGAAATGAAAGTACGTGCATAAAAATTAAAACTGGCAGGGGAATCTTCAAAAAGAGAGATTGGGTTTTGCAACGCCCTTGCCAGAAATAAAAACCCATAATAATTGTGTTGTCCCAAAGGCACACTGTGCCCAGGTGTAAAGTCAACATGTTTCGCGCATTTGTCGCCAAAAACGGTCATTTGCGCTTCTTCAGGACCAAAGCAGTAGTAAGTGAAGTGCACGTGAATAAATTGTTATAAATTAGTACCCACAGTGGTTATTAGGGCGGGCGATAAGCCGCTCCTGAAGGAACCTAGGAAAGAAAGCAACCAAAAAAGGTGCATTAGACTAGCTTAATGCAACATGGTGTGCCACCTACGTGTGCATATAAAACCATCAAAGAGAAAGGAAACATTTGAGACACTTAAAGTATAATGGTCTCCTAAGGTTATTGAAGGTCAAAGCGGGATCTCGGTGATGTTACCAAATAAACCACAGGGTGCATTGTGCCACAAATTACGGGTAAACAGGCTCTCTGTAAGGTCTTTTCATGCTTACCAACCTCACATTCCTTACTTACAGATATTCTCGGGTGTAGAGTCAAAAAGGCATCTGACTCGTTCGGCCGCCTGCCGTTAGTGAAAAGGCAGTGGTTGATCAAGGGCTAGATATAGGTAGCATTCCCTGGTGCCTGGGCGGTTACTATATCCGGGACGCGCTATCAAGTGGTGAGAAGAGTGCTTGCATGAAAGCAGGCCTCTAATACGCATGCGCCCAGGTGGAAAACTAATCTCCTGCGCATGGACGTGCCGGAGAGGGGCTCCTTGTAATGGCATAAACAGGAAATACGTCAAGTATGCGTATTCCGGCGTACACCCGATGGTAACACTGATGTAAAGGCATGAGTCTCACCAGTAAAAAGTATGTATATATGTAAAAATTATTATCAACCCCTCTGTTGCCATAGATCATGTGTTGACGTCAATTGAATGAAAGAATTAAATAATAATAATAACATATTGCAATTGGTCAAGGTGAATACAATATTGTATGGTGACTCCGTCCTATCTAAGGTGAAGTGATAAATAAGTGAAAGATGTAACTATTCCCAAGTCATGTGCCCAAGAGGAAACCCTGGTGATACCCATGTTAGGGAAAAACCATGTCTCGAATGTTGAAAAAAAAAAAGAGAAAGGCAAGGGAATAGGAAAGAGGTATGGTCCCTCGGCTGAGCCGCTGTGCTACAATTTAAGAAAAAGAGAGGGGGGGACCATGGAGCCAATTAAGGTCCAGTGTCCATGCTCCATATGTAATATCTTTAAACCAAAAAAGGGCACTGTTCCTGTGGCGAGGTGCATTAAGTCACCTGTACGCCTTAGAAAGAGGAAAAAGAAACAGGATCCTAGGTTAGAGTGGACCCACTCTAAAGAGGAAGAACAAGTCTTGCCTCTTGTTGCCCTCACATACCCCGAAAGGTGTCATGCTTCATCATCGGGCGTTGCTCCTCGTGGGGCCGGCGCTGCAATTCCCCACGGGTCCCCCGAAGGGTCACTTTGTCGGAGATGTTTTAATATTGCCGGATGATGCATGCGGGTGTGTGGAGTGTGGGTCATCGGGTGTACGCCGGAATACGCATACTTGACGTATTTCCTGTTTATGCCATTACAAGGAGCCCCTCTCCGACACGCCCGTGCGCAGGAGATTAGTTTTCCACCTGGGCGCATGCGTATTAGAGGCCTGCTTTCATGCAAGCACTCTTCTCACCACTTGATAGTGCGTCCCGGATATAGTAACCGCCCAGGCGCCAGGGAATGCTACCTATATCTAGCCCTTGATCGACCACTGCCTTTTCACTAACGGCAGGCAGCCGAACGAGTCAGATGCCTTTTTGACACTACACCCGAGAATATCTGTAAGTAAGGAATGTGAGGTTGGTAAGCATGAGGAGACCTTAGAGAGAGCCTGTTTACCCGTAATTTGTGGCGCAATGCACCCTGCGGTTTATTTGGTAACATCACCGAGATCCCGCTTTTGACCTTCAATAACTTTAGGAGACCATTATACTTTAAGTGTCTCAAATGTTTCCTTTCTCTTTTGATGGTTTTATGTGCACACGTAGGTGGCACACCATGTTGCATTAAGCTAGTCTAATGCACATTTTTTGGTTGCTTTCTTTCCTAGGTTCCTTCAGGAGCAGCTTATCGCCCGCCCTGATAACCACTGTGGGTACTAATTTATAACAATTTATTCACGTGCACTTCACTTACTACTGCTTTGGTCCTGAAAAAGCACAAATGACCGTTTTTGGCGACAAATGCGCGAAACATGTTGACTTTACACCTGGGCACAGTGTGCCTTTGGGACAACACCATTTTTATGGGTTTTTATTTCTGGCAAGGGCGTTGCAAAACCCAATCTCTCTTTTTGAAGATTCCCCTGCCAGTTTTAATTTTTATGCACGTACTTTCATTTCCCACATAGGACCCACAATCCACACACCCGCATGCATCATCCGGCAATATTAAAAGATCTCCGACAAAGTGACCCGTCGGGGGACCCGTGGGGAATTGCAGCGCCGGCCCCACGAGGAGCAACGCCCGATGATGAAGCATGACACCTTTCGGGTGTGTGAGGGCAACAAGAGGCAAGACTTGTTCTTCCTCTTTAGAGTGGGTCCACTCTAACCTAGGATCCTGTTTCTTTTTCCTCTTTCTAAGGCGTACAGGTGACTTAATGCACCTCGCCACAGGAACAGTGCCCTTTTTTGGTTTAAAGATATTACATATGGAGCATGGACACTGGACCTTAATTGGCTCCTTGGTCCCCCCCTCTCTTTTTCTTAAATTGTAGCACGGCGGCTCAGCCGAGGGACCACAACTCTTTCCTATTCCCTTTCTTTTCTCTTTTTTTTTTTCAACATTCGAGACATGGTTTTTCCCTAACATGGGTATCACCAGGGTTCCTCTTGGGCACATGACTTGGGAATAGTTACATCTTTCACTTATTTATCACCTCACCTAAGATAGGACGGAGTCACCATATTGTATTCACCTTGGCCAATTGCAATATGTTATTATTATTATTTAATTCTTTCATTCAATTGACATCAACACATGATCTATGGCAACAGAGGGGTTGATAATAATTTTTACATATATACTAAGGGGCAGATTTACGTTGAACTAACGCAGCGGGGTACAGCAAGTCATTTTGCTGCTCCGCGCTGCGTTAGTTTTGAAGCACAGGGATGCTACATATTTACAAGAATATGTCGCATCCTGTGCTTCCCCTGCTCTGGCGCACAAACTGCAGCCATGCGCCGGCGCAGGCACCCTTGCACCATGGTGCAAGGATGCCTGCGTCGTGGGAAGATTGTTTTTGTGCAGGAAGGAGAACCTTCCTGCACAAAAACAATCACTACAACCATTTTCCTCTTTCAATGCGTGCTGCAGAATGCAGCACGCATTGAAAGAGGAAAACGAGGAGAAATGAAAACATTTCTCCTCGGTGCGCCTGCTACGCCACCTCTAGGGTGGCGTAGCTTTCAGACGCATCTCCAGAGTTACGATTTCTCGTAATTCTGGAGATGTGTCTTGTTCCATGAGTGTTGCGTGGGAACACCCACAGCAATACCCATGGAACGCCCCTTCACCGCAAAGTGCTGCGTGTGAAGGGGCCGTATTTACAAGGAGAGGAAAAGTCATGCAGGGTGGCTTTTCCTCTCCTTGTAAATATGGAGCAGCCCCTGCGCCACCAGTACGTCACGAAAAGTGATGTACTGGTGGCGCAGGGGGCTCGTAAATCTGCCCCATACTTTTTAGTGGTGAGACTCATGCCTTTACATCAGTGTTACCATCGGGTGTACGCCGGAATACGCATACTTGACGTATTTCCTGTTTATGCCATTACAAGGAGCCCCTCTCCGGCACGCCCGTGCGCAGGAGATTCGTTTTCCACCTGGGCGCATGCGTATTAGAGGCCGGCTTTCATGCAAGCACTCTTCTCACCACTTGATAGCGCGTCCCGGATATAGTAACCGCCCAGGCACCAGGGAATGCTACCTATATCTAGCCCTTGATCGACCACTGCCTTTTCACTAACGGCAGGCGGCCGAACGAGTCAGATGCCTTTTGACTCTACACCCGAGAATATCTGTAAGTAAGGAATGTGAGGTTGGTAAGTATGAGGAGACCTTACAGAGAGCCTGTTTACCCGTAATTTGTGGCGCAATGCACCCTGTGGTTTATTTGGTAACATCACCGAGATCCCGCTTTTGACCTTCAATAACTTTAGGAGACCATTATACTTTAAGTGTCTCAAATGTTTCCTTTCTCTTTTGATGGTTTTATGTGCACACGTAGGTGGCACACCATGTTGCATTAAGCTAGTCTAATGCACATTTTTTGGTTGCTTTCTTTCCTAGGTTCCTTCAGGAGCAGCTTATCGCCTGCCCTGATAACCACTGTGGGTACTAATTTATAACAATTTATTCACGTGCACTTCACTTACTACTGCTTTGGTCCTGAGAAGCGCAAATTACCGTTTTTGGCGACAAATGCGCGAAACATGTTGACTTTACACCTGGGCACAGTGTGCCTTTGGGACAACACCATTTTTATGGGTTTTTATTTCTGGCAAGGGCGTTGCAAAACCCAATCTCTCTTTTTGAAGATTCCCCTGCCAGTTTTAATTTTGATGCACGTACTTTCATTTCCCACATAGGACCCACACTCCACACACCCGCATGCATCATCCGGCAATATTAAAAGATCTCCGACAAAGTGACCCTTCGGGGGACCCATGGGGAATTGCAGCGCCGGCCCCACGAGGAGCAACGCCCGATGATGAAGCATGACACCTTTCGGGGTGTGTGAGGGCAACAAGAGGCAAGACTTGTTCTTCCTCTTTAGAGTGGGTCCACTCTAACCTAGGATCCTGCTTCTTTTTCCTCTTTCTAAGGCGTACAGGTGACTTAATGCACCTCGCCACAGGAACAGTGCCCTTTTTTGGTTTAAGGATGGACATGACACACAGTTAAAACCACTGAAGAACAGGACAGAACTGCAATACTCATGCCCAATACATGTCACATGACAACTACACAAAACCAAGTTAGCATGTCAAAACTGTTGGGGAGTACAGACTACCTGTAAGGACACATTGCTGCACGCATCCAGTCAAGTAGCACATGGCCACACTCAAACAGCACCAGAGCACCACCCACACACATCATGCAAACTCACATCATTCACATTACATCTCCCTGGATACTCACATTCAGCTGAAGAAGTTGGTGATGAGCTGTGTGCGGACATCACCATCATCATCATCATCATCACTGGCATCGTGGTCCAGGCCAGGATCCTCCACAGGTGGCGGACGTTGGTCATCGTCATCCAGGATGAGAGGCAACTCCTTCCGCACTGCCAGGTTGTGTAGCATGCAGCAGACGATGACAATCTTGCACACCTTTGCTGGGGCATATGGGAGGGCCCCTCCTGTCTTGTCCAGGCAGCGGAAGCGGCTCTTCAGGAGACCAAAGGTCCGCTCAATCACTCTCCTGGTCCGACCATTAAGCCTCATTGTAGCGCATCTGGGCTGGTGTCACAGGGTTCCTGAGGGGTGTCAGCAACCACGGCATGTTGGGGTATCCGGAGTCACCTACGGAGAGACAAGTGCACATTAGCTGAGTTGGAAAAGTGGGTGGAATACTACAGATCAGAACACACACAATGGTACAAAGTCAGTACACACCGACAAGCCAGGCACGCTGGTTCTGCATCTGTGCCATCATCCTCGGGATGCGACTACTCCTCATCACGTAGGCATCGTGTGCTGAACCAGGGAAACGGGCACACACATGTGTGATGCTCATATCTGCAAGACATACCACCAGAGCATTGATCGAATGGTAATGTTTACGGTTCCGGTATGCCTGCTCATGTGCCTGTGGTGGTATCAAAGCCACATGTGTCCCATCAATGGAGCCAATGACATGTGGCATCCTCCCCAGGGCATAGAAGTCACTCTTGACGTCAGTGAGTTGTTGACGTGTAGGGAAATAGATGTACTGGTTCAGGCATCTCAACATTGCCTCCAAAACATCGCGTAGCACACGGCTGAACATAGTCTGTGACATCCCACCGGCAGTCGCCACAGTGTGTTGAAAGGTACCGGTGGCAAAGAAGTGTAGGGCTGCCATTACCTTCACATTGGGTGTCAGCGCCGTAGGGTACGTCCGACCAGGTTGCAAATGTGGTGCCAAGCGCACTGCCAAATCCTCAATCAGCTGCCTGGTGAAGCGGTACCGTCGGATGCTGTCACGTTCCACCATCGTTGCCAGGTCAGGGAATGGTCTATGGACAGCTGGAGCCCTGCAGTGCATAGGTTGAAGAAAGAAAGATTGTCAGTCACCCCACATATGTGCCATTCACCATACTCAATTTCACATGATACATCATTACGAGACACAAGTACTTGATGTTTGTGCCGTTCTGTTCGGACATAACTCACACCTACATGCCCATCATCTAACTTCTCAGTACAACATGTGTGCACAACAGGTACCAGGTTGTGCTATGGGAAACTCATTAGGCTGTGTCACAGTACCCATTTCCTGCTGTCACGTTCCACACACACACCACAGTGACATGTCTGGACAGATGCGCCACAGGCATCACAGCTCATTGACAGGTAGATTCCCAGTGACCCTGTCTTGCCACATGGACACTGGCATGACATGGCGTATCATGTACACGTCAGAAAAACAAACATGACTCCCACAGGTAGTGGCCCCGGTCGCCTCCGCAGGACAGACATGGACGCCAGTGACGCACAACATCAAAGTCCATGCACAAACAACGTTGATGTGGAGACTGTCTCCCATCTTGCACATGGAATCAGAGACATCGGAAACACAACATGCACACAGACTGTGGAGGGACATCACTATTGTGGCTATGGGTCATCCTGTGACGTACATGCCTTCCCCATGGAACCCTGGGGGTATGTGACATGTCACACACATACACAACCTGGAAATGTGACCATGCCACATGCTCCAAAATGAACTGTTGCACATCACAGTGGTCATGTGCACAACACACAAAGGACCCTGTCCCCATTAACACATGCACAGCCTGGGTGTGGCTGCCCACAAGTGCCACCACAGAAACCACATGTCAACCCCCATACACAGAAAAGGTAATGCAGCCTTACATGCCTTAGGAAACAGTGTGGACTGGGTGTGGTGTTGTAGGTGTGCCCCTGTGTCTCTGGCAGGTATATGTGGCTGGCATACGTTCACCAGTGACAAGCATGGTGACATATGCGACTGACCTGTACAGGTACGCGTTGTAAAGCAATGGACCGATCGGTGTGCCCGGCCGGCCCATTGCATCTGTTGTATCCCGGAAGCGTTGTACAGCAATGGACCGATCGGTGTGCCCGGCCGGCCCATTGCATCTGTTGTATCCCGAAATACGCGTTGTACAGCAATGGACCGATCGGTGTGCACGGCCGGCCAATTGCATCTGTTGTGAGCGGGTACGCGTTGTATCCCGAAATACGCGTTGTACAGCAATGGACCGATCGGTGTGCCCGGCCGGCCCATTGCATCTGTTGTGAGCGGGTACGCGTTGTATCCCGAAATACGCGTTGTACAGCAATGGACCGATCGGTACGCACGCATTGGCTGGGGCCTGGCATGGCAACGGATGCGGTTTCGAAGCTCTAACGAGTCTGATGCAGTGAATTCAGTTGGCCAGCCACAACAATGTTGCAAAATCATGGGTGTCATGAAGTTGAAGATTTGAAGGATGCTGTGGGCGTGTATTAGTGCTGCTATTCCATGGATTGGTCAGATTCAGAACATGCAAACGACTTGGACCTATCACTTTGGACACATGGGACAGTATCTGCCTCTGCAGCACACATATAATGCTGGCTGTTCCCCTGAGAGCTCACTTGCCTGCACTACATGCTCTAGGATGACATCTGCCACCAACACTGCTGCTGTCTCTGCATCCTCTGGCTACTGCAATGGCACGTACTGTGGAGAGAGCCCCAGCCTTCAGCCTTGAGGAGAACCAGGCCCTGCTGGACAGCCTCCTTCCACAGTATAGCAAGCTGTATGGGACACCAGGGGAGCAGGTGAGTGTGCTGTCCACTGCCTTTCTAATTTTGCATGTTGTCTGACTAGCAGGACTTACAGTGTGCACACCAGTGGCTAGCATGCTCACTGAGTAGTTCTGAGCCCCCAAAGTGTGTAGTTACATGCACTGAACAGGTACAGTGCAGTAACAGTGCATTCCAACAAGGTTTACTTTCCATGCAATGATACCATGTAGTAACTGCTGGCAAACTGTTCATAGCCATCGTTGCACTGCCTGTGTACATCATGTGCCCCAGTGATTGAGACATGTATATCCAACTGTGTGATGCACGGACATGTTGCATGTGTAGTAATGGCATTTTCACTTTCTCATCCTCACAGGTTGATGCCCACCAGAAACAGAAAATCTGGCTGACCATCACCCGGGCAGTAAGATCCGTGGGGGACTACAAGCGCCAGATCCGCAACTGCCAGAAGAGGTGGCAGGACCTTCGAGGCTGGACCCGGAGGATCGCAAGGGTCCAGCTGAAGCTGTCGCCTCCTCGCAGGAGGGGCGGACACCGGCCCCTGACCCCCCACATGCTCAGGATCCTGGCGGTGGTCTTCCCTGACCTGGATGGGCAGCTGAAGGCCAGACAGCAGCAAGGAGGGGGTGAGTCCATGACAGCACTGTGCACTTTGTCTGACATGCTATGTGCCCTCCTCTGGCCTGGTTAAACTTCCACAGTACATCAGTCTTGTGGTCCAGGACCCATGTCCCTCTATTGTGACATGCCCACGCCTCATCTGATATGCATATGTGTGGCCCTTACAGTCAGGAAATTGTGTTACTTGGGGACTGTGTCATTGCATTTTGCTTTGCTCAAGGTGGGGGACAGCATTTGTTCCGGTGACTATGTTGTGGGATTCCTGGGTGGGTCAATTGCTCGCACAATGCCCAAGTCCTGACATGTAATCTGGGTGTAACTTTGATTTGTGGTCCACTTGCTGATCTGATTCACCACATGTCCCTGGGGTATTTGGCACACCCCCATGCTGTGGGTGGGAAGAATGTTTGGGCCTCAGGAGTATGTATATCAAGTGTGTCACACATGCTTAGACACCTGCCTACTGTCCAGGACTCATCCCTCTTACAGGTGGAGCTGGACAGTCATGCCTACTCCAGGGCATACAATACACTCTGTACTCCCACTCCCGTGGATCATCTGACATGTTGTGATCAGTGACATGTTCCCTCAGGTGTCTGCCTCTGTGTCATTGTGCTGTGGCTTCGTTGTCAGGACTACTGGTATGTTTGTCGGTTATGGCTCAGCATGCCATCTGAGATGTGACCATGAGAGACGATACTTCTGTGACTTATAGGTGTCTGATCACTTGACTGTGCACACAGGTGTATGCGACTGTGACTTTCAGGCAGCTGTTTTTCATTCACAGCACACTGTGAGGTGCTCATGTTCAGAGAGTTGTGTTTTGTGTCCCCCATATGTCCAATTGGTATGACGTGGACAAATAGTAGTTCAGATGATGTTGTTTTTGGGGGATGGACATGTGCACTTGTCAGTTACATAACTTGCATTCCCCATGTCCTAGGACTGTGACACAGTGCAGACTGTTGTTGGCTGGCTGCCATGGCCATGTGACTGGAGACAGTGATGTATGACTTTGCACGCATGCCTGTGTCATGGCATTAAACTTCCTAAGACTGATCCTGCAGGGGAGTGACATGTGCAACATGCACCCCATTGTGGCATTGACTATACGGACAGGGGTGGATCATGGTGTCTGGTGCTGGTATGCATCACATGCATTTCTATTTAGACTCTGGCCATCCCTTTCTCTGGACACCTGCACTGACTCCGTGGCAAGAGATGTGATGTGTGCATGTTCACATACTTCACTGTGTTCCCTGAAATGTCCAACAACTGTGTAGGTGGTGCATGTGTCCACACTGGGGTCTTACCATCAGACAGGCACCAGACAGATGGGTGCAAGGGCAGGAGGGATGTGAGTCCCATGGTTGACCATCAGACTGACAATTGGCTTCCCCGAATCTGTGTGAGGACTTTAGGCAATGTTCAACTAAGGATGCCAGGGCTTGCTCTGTGATGCACTGTACTTACTGTGGTGTGTGCGGTCAGTGCAGGTGACTGATGTTTGTCTGTTTCCCTAATTGCTTGCAGATACATCCACGGCCACAGGAGGGGACAGCTCCATGGACCAGGAGGACCAGCGGAGCCAGACCGGGTCAGCATCCGACGAGTGGTCAGAGGGACCCACTGGCACAGAGGGCGAGGGGAGCCACACCGAGGAGTCCTCAGCACCATCCACCTCAGCTGAGGACCACAGCAGCTCGGAGGATGACTCCCTTGTGGAGGCGGGTCTCAGCAGCCACCAAAGGCCAGCTAGTCTGTCTGGCCCCGCCACCACCACCACCGCCCTCCCATTGGCTCCCATTCCTGAGGTCCGTGGAGGCTCCCGTGCTCGGGATCGTGTCTCCTTCGTGCCAGGCACCGCACCCCCTGCCCCTGTGTCCCCTGCTGCCCTGAGTGAGGAGTCTGTGTACCTCCTTCGGCAGCTCCATGTAGGGCAGACAGCAATGCTGAGTGTCCTCCATGCACACACCACTCTGTTGACACAGCTGGTGTCGTTCATGGAGGGCATCTCGACGGGTATGTCTGCCCTACAGAGGAGCAATAAGTCCATGGACTCCTCCCTGACGGCAGCCGTGTCCCTCCTCCAACAGTCCCTCACCCCTCCCACCTCTGCCCCATCCACACTTCCTGGCACCCTACCTGTCCAAAGCACATGCACACCTGCACAATCACCCAAGCACACAGACACGAGCAGCACAGACACACCCAAGAGAAAGGCAAGATGTGCACACAAGCATCCTCAGGGGACTGAGACCACACACACAGGGGATGGGGAACAGACACACACACAGGCATCCACAGTCACTGCGCAGTCCTCTAAATCCTCTCCCTCCAAGACCCCTTCCCTTGCCTCACCTGCTACCCCACCTACACAGCAGATCTTCCTGTGTGACCTCGGCCTCTTCCCCTCCAATCCTGCTGATCCAGCATACCGGGGGAAGAGGAAGTCCACCCACACAGAGGGGAGTGCCCTCGCCCCCGGACACCCTCCCCCAGGCGCAGGCAGACACAGGACCCCATTCGGAAGTCCCCCGGACCAGGAAGAGCAAGACCCCACCACCACCACCACGCAGCTCCACCACCCAGTCTCTCTCCTCCATCCCCCAGGCCACCACTCCACAGGTTCCCCCGCCACACCCTGCCCCAGGTTCCCCCACACACCGATTCCGCATCCCCAGACTGCTTAGGCCCTCCCCCTGCCACTCGCTCTTCCACCCCAACCCAGACGCTCTGCCTGTTAGTGCCACTGGTGTGGAGACCGGGTCCCCCCTCTGTCCTGCCCACCTCATCTGCCCACCCTTCCACTCCCTTGGAGTCATGCACTGCAGTGGAGTCCACAACCACCCCGTCTGACTCGGGCACTGAAGTGGGGACCCAGTCCACTACATCAGACCAGCCCACTGCAGTGGTTGCAGCACCCACACCAACTGACTTGTGTACCACAGTGGTGCCGGCCCCCCCTGAGTAAGACACCTCCACTGCAGTTGCCGGTGACACTCCTGCAGCCACCACCCCTTCACTGCCTCACTCTGCCATCCCCTGATCCTGTCCATGCGGTGCCTGGCCTGCCCCTTGTATGCCCCTCCAAGGGGGATGTCCCCTGTCAGTACCAGTGCAGGCAAGCAATGGGTGACCAGTTGTCACTTATCACCCTGTTGGGACTGTGATTTTGGACTGGCCATTGGCCTTAGTTTCCTTTGGACTTCAGAGTTTACCTTGACTTTTGCTGAATAAAGCCTCTTTTTGTTTAATTGTGGCTTTTCTTTTGATGTACATGATGTGGATGAGTAGCATCCTGCATTTGCAGTTGTAATAGTGTTCACATCAGGACGATGAAGTGTTGCAGTGATGGACTCCATGTGGTCCATGGGATATGTGTCCTGTTGTAGTCTGGATCTATGGCATCCTTTGCTGCAGTCTGAGGGTGTAATGTTCAGCATTTGACACAGGGATGTACGTTTAGCATTTGTAAATGAACATCTTTGTCTTACACTGATGCACATCTGGTGGGCTTACCACTGTTCAATGTTCTGATTTCCCTGACTGTGTGCCCAGCTCCACTGGACATGCAGTTTTGCACATCAATGTCGAAGGACTCATCTGTGTATACAGTGCAACTTGCTTGACACGTGTTTTGGGTGTATGCAGATGACTGAAGTGACACTCCCGTACCCAGGATGATGTGAGCAGCGCCTTCTGTGTGTTGTAGTTGTTGACTCACTGACTTAGTGTTCTGCTGACATGTTTGGGTCGTGCACAGACAAGGTTTGGCACAGCGGACCTTCCACAGGAGTGGAGTGCCCTCATGGCAGTGTGTAATCCGGTGACATTGCGTGGGCCTGTGTTGTGTGTTGTGTAAGCATGTCTGTGCGTGTTCCCTTCCCTTTTCCTACACAGGCTGTGTCCCTAGGGATGTTCCTGTTTGTGATGCTTGCTGAGTTGTTCTGTGTTCATCCAGCATCTTGGACCTGGTTTCTCCATGATGTGGGTGCATGGCAAACTAATGTTCATGAGGTTGTCATCCCAGGTTGTCTTTGTTGTCAGGGCTGGGGATGTGGTCAAACGCAGATGGGACACATTCAGGATTCCCCTTGGCACTTGTTGTTTACACAAGTCATGTGATTTACAGTTTGTGGTAGCTTTCAGTGATTGTGACACGTTGTGTGTGTGACTGCTGCCACTCCTCAGGGTCAGAGCTGCAATGTTGGAAGTTGTGTATGTGTGTTCTTAGTGTGTCACCTTGGCTTCTTCGTTGGTGTGTGACTATGGCCAGGATCCCATTGATTGTGGTGGATTTCACATCATGCCCATGTACAGCATACTGTGCTGTGTGTCAGACATTGACGAGTCTTGTTGACTGGCCATGTGTGATGGCTTTCTGCACCTTAGTTCCCACCACCACCCCTGGTATTGTCATGGGTGCATGTGCAATGTCACCAGTCCATGTGAGCTTCACTGCTGCACATTGGTGGAGATCAGGGTGTGTGGTGTTGAGTGTGTGCAAATGTGAGTTGTTGCACGGCTAGACCCCTACCTCCATATTGGCCTTGCCTGGCAGGCCGTGCTGATTGATTAGAGCTTGTGTAGGTGTGATGGTAGTTTGTTGCTCAGGACACATGGCTGTGATTCACAGTGTGAACGACATCTACCTTTGTCATCACAGTGGGATTATCATGCAGGCTAGTGTCAGCACAATGTGGGGTCCCTGGGGGTAGTGCTTGGTGGCTGCTGTTGAGTTGCTGTTCCTACAAGCTTGTGTGACATGTGTAATTTGGGCTCCCTCTCATCTAACAATGCCTGATTGCCCACATAGGGGTATCCGATCCATGAGTAACTTTTGTATGGCACTGTATACACATCTGTGTGGTTGGAATTCAGGCCTCCTCATGTGTTGTGTGGTTGCCTGGGGACACTGGCACACCCCCATCACCCGTTGTGTTTGATATGCAGTGTGAGTCTGCCTGTTTGTGTTTGTGCCTTAGCACCACTGCATTGGCATATCTTGAGTGTGCCATTGGCTGTATGTTGTTTGGTGGCTTTCCCCTGCTGTCCCTGGGACTCCTAGGTCATAAGTCAGCACAATAATCATGGTTTGTATGTCCCATTGCTGCCATGGTATGGTATTTGTTCACCTCACATCTACAGTCTCCACAGGATATCTACATTTGTGTGTCCATTGGTGCAGATATGTGGGTCAGCATTATGATGGTCACTTCTGTCATTGTGTTATTTGTGAATGTTGACAATGTGGGACCCCATGGGTGATGTTTGTATGCACATGGCCAAAACGATGTTTCAGTGACACTGCACTGTTTGCCTCGACCAATCTATGTTGCTATGGGACACAATCACTACTATGCCACTGATGTGTTTGTTGTTGTGTGACCAGGATTCATCCATGCAGTTTGGCTTTGGCAGCTTTTACCATGACTACACTTACCTTATGATCACTAAGGTGATGGTGCTTTCGGCCCCATTGCCACACTGTTCATAAGTTGCATCAGCTATGGACCCCACACTTCCCTTTTGGTCACTGTGGTGATGGGGCTTTAGGCCCCATTGCCACACTGTTCAAAAGTTGCATCAGCTATGGACACCACACTTCCCTTTTGGTCACTGTGGTGATGGGGCTTTAGGCCCCATTGCCACACTGTTCAAAAAGTGCATCAGCTATGGACACCACACTTCCCTTTTGGTCACTGTGGTGATGGGGCTTTAGGCCCCATTGCCACACTGTTCAAAAAGTGCATCAGCTATGGACACCACACTTCCCTTTTGGTCACTGTGGTGATGGGGCTTTAGGCCCCAATGCCACACTGTTCAAAAATGTGCATCAGCTATGGACACCACACTTCTCTTTTGGTCACTGTGGTGATGGGGCTTTAGGCCTCATTGCCACTGTTCAAAAATGTGCATCAGCTATGGACACCACACTTCCCTTTTGGTCACTGTGGTGATGGGGCTTTAGGCCCCATTGCCACACTGTTCAAAAAGTGCATCAGCTATGGACACCACACTTCCCTTTTGGTCACTGTGGTGATGGGGATTTAGGCCCCATTGCCACACTGTTCAAAAAGTGCATCAGCTATGGACACCACACTTCCCTTTTGGTCACTGTGGTGATGGGGTGTTCGAGCCGATTGCCACAGTGGCCATGGTCGGCTTGCATTGTGAAGGCCACACACATGTATGTGTGACACATGTGTTAGGGGGTCACATTGTATGTTCAATGTCATGTTCAGTCTTGTAGGCATTTGACACAGACTACACACGCTTGTCAGGGTGTTGGGGGGGATGTAATTTTCTGTCATTCCTTATGTGGGAGTATGCTGGTTGTGTCATGCATTACCCGTCCTATGAGTAGGGGTGGTGTTAGTGGTAGTCATCCATCCCTCCATGAGTGGGGATGGTAGTAGTGACAGGCATCCAACCCCCCCCTGAGTAGGGGTGGTGGTGGTGGCAGGCATCCAGGCCCCCCTGAGTAGGGGTGGTGGTAGTGGCAGGCATCCATCCCCCTAAGGGTGGGGATGGTAGTAGTGACAGGCATCCAGGCACCCATGATTAGGGGTGGTGGTAGTGGTAGGCATCCATCCCCCCATGAGTGGGGATGGTAGTAGTGACAGGCATCCAGCCCCCCCTGGATAGGGGTGGTAGTAGTGGCAGGCATCCAGCCCCCTAAGGGTGGGTATGGTAGTAGTGACAGGCATCCAGGCCCCCCTGATAGTGGTGGTGGTAGTGACAGGCATCCATCCCCCTAAGGATGGGGATGGTAGTAGTGACAGGCATCCAGGCACCCATGATTAGGGGTGGTGGTAGTGGTAGGCATCCATCCCCCCATGAGTGGGGATGGTAGTAGTGACAGGCATCCAGCCCCCCATGAGTGGGGATTGTAGTAGTGACAGGCATCCAGCCCCCCCTGGATAGTGGTGGTGGTAGTGGCAGGCATCCATCCCCCTAAGAGTGGGGATGGTAGTAGTGACAGGCATCCAGCCCCCCCTGGATAGGGGTGGGGGTAGTGGCAGGCATCCATCCCCCTAAGGGTGGGGATGGTAGTAGTGACAGGCATCCATGCCCCCCGAGTAGGGGTGGTAGTAGTGACAGGCATCCAGGCCCCCCTGAGTAGGGGTGGTAGTAGTGGCAGGCATCCAGCCCCCTAAGGGTGGGTATGGTAGGAGTGACAGGCATCCAGGCCCCCCTGGATAGTGGTGGTGGTAGTGCAGGCATCCATCCCCCTAAGGATGGGGATGGTAGTAGTGACAGGCATCCAGCCCCCTGGATAGGGGTGGTGGTAGTGACAGGCATCCAGGCCCCCTGAGTAGGGGTGGTAGTAGTGGCAGGCATCCAGCCCCCATGAGTGGGGATTGTAGTAGTGACAGGCATCCAGCCCCCTGGATAGTGGTGGTGGTAGTGGCAGGCATCCATCCCCTAAGGGTGGGGATGGTAGTAGTGACAGGCATCCAGCCCCCCTGGATAGGGGTGGTGGTAGTGGCAGGCATCCATCCCCCTAAGGGTGGGGATGGTAGTAGTGACAGGCATCCATGCCCCCTGAGTAGGGGTGGTAGTAGTGACAGGCATCCAGGCCCCCTGAGTAGGGGTGGTAGTAGTGGCAGGCATCCAGCCCCCTAAGGGTGGGTATGGTAGGAGTGACAGGCATCCAGGCCCCCCTGGATAGTGGTGGTGGTAGTGCAGGCATCCATCCCCCTAAGGATGGGGATGGTAGTAGTGACAGGCATCCAGCCCCCCCTGGATAGGGGTGGTGGTAGTGACAGGCATCCAGGCCCCCCTGAGTAGGGGTGGGAGTAGTGGCAGGCATCCAGCCCCCTAAGGGTGGGTATGGTAGTAGTGACAGGCATCCAGGCCCCCTGGATAGTGGTGGTGGTAGTGGCAGGCATCCATCCCCCTAAGGATGGGGATGGTAGTAGTGACAGGCATCCAGGCACCCATGATTAGGGGTGGTGGTAGTGGTAGGCATCCATCCCCCATGAGTGGGGATGGTAGTAGTGACAGGCATCCAGCCCCCATGAGTGGGGATGGTAGTAGTGACAGGCATCCAGCCCCCTGGATAGTGGTGGTGGTAGTGGCAGGCATCCATCCCCCTAAGGGTGGGGATGGTAGTAGTGACAGGCATCCAGCCCCCCTGGATAGGGGTGGTGGTAGTGGCAGGCATCCATCCCCTAAGGGTGGGTATGGTAGTAGTGACAGGCATCCATGCCCCCTGAGTAGGGGTGGTGGTAGTGGTAGGCATCCAGCCCCCCTGAGTAGGGGTGGTGGTGGTGGCAGGCATCTAGCCACCCATGAGTTGGGGTGGTTGTAGTGTGGTGTTGGTGGTAGGCATCCATCCCCCTATGGCTGTGTATGGCATTGGTGTTGGCCATCCCACCCCTATGGTTCTGCTGTTGCTTGTGTACGTCATTTGTGCATCCCTATGTGTGTGTGACATATTTCGGGTACGTGTAGTTTGTTTGTATTGTTGGTGTTTGACTTACCGTCTGCGCCGTACGCGTCCGTGCCGGTCCTGGTAATAGATGTAGAGTATAGGTAGGACCTGCGCAATGGGATTCATGCTTGGATCGTCTCGTTCGGGTTTCTCGTATCTTCGACTCGTACTCGTCACTGGCTTGTTCGTCTCGTAGCCGTGGATTGTCTTGTGGCGCACAACGGAGCTTATGTACGGCTCGCCCGGATGCTCAAACGTGCCGGACGTAGCGACGGGTTCGGCGCGTACGGAATGCGCATCGTACTAGTCCGGCCGGAAGGTGCTGTGTATTTGCTTCCGTGCGGCTCGAATCGGCGTTTACGGATCCGGCTCGGGCAGGGAACAGGAGTTGGATTGGGTGAGTACGGCTCGTTCGGTAACTGGGTTGTTATACGCATCGTACTTGTTCGTCCGGACGAGTGTACGATTCGGTCGGGAAACACGCATTCGGCTTGTATTTTTTCCGGACGAATAGTGTTAAGTGCGCTTCCGGCCGAGATCGGAATCGACCCCTGAGTGTAGCTTAACACTGCCTTATAAATAATGCCCCTATTCCAAAGTAGTGGGCAATGGGTTTGCAGTGGGCATTCCGCCGCAACACCCATTGCTTTTTGAGGCTGCCCCCTATTTGCAAGGCTGGCATAAATATCGGGCAGAGCCAAAAATAAGACTGGGGAAAACCTGGTCTTAAACTGGTGCAATGAGGAGAAATGATTAATTTCAGCTCGTTTTTGCTGTTTCTATGTGTGCTGCGTTCTACAGCACACATAGAAAGAGCAAATCACCATCAGTGATTGTTCATGTACAGGAAGGGAAGTGTCCCTTCTTGCACATGAACAATCGTTAGATAATGATGAGTTGCAACTTCTATGCATACTACATAGAAGTTGCAATTCGCCATTAGTGATTATTTATGTGCAGGAAGGGACACCTTCCTGCACATGAACAATCATTCCCTGCAGTGCAGGCACCCTTGCACTATGGTGCAAGGGTGCCTGTGTTGGCTTTAGGCAGCTAAATTTAGCACCAGGGTTAGTGGAAACGCAGGGTTGTGCTGTATTGTTGTAAATACGGCGCATCCCTGCATTTTCAGAATGTCAAAGCTCGGCGTTACCAATTATGGCGTAACACCTCACTCTGCCATTCTCTTGTAAATATGCCCCATTGTTTCTATTTGATATTAGTCATAAGTACCTTTTTCTCTCTCTCCCATCCAGTCATCCCTGCCCGATCCACTGTCTTTTTGCTTTACTGCTTTTCACTCTCTCTTCCTTCATTCCCAATCCTGTCTCTGCTTCTCTTGCCTACCTTCACTCCTCCTACAGCCTGATCTCTCCCCTCATATTCTCATCTCCCTCTAAACATCTTCTAACCCTCCACATCTCCTCTCTCCCTCCCTACTTCTGTCTCCATGACTCTGCTCTCCCTCCCTACACATATTCTCTCTATACCTTCCCTTTATCTCCCTCTGTGGCCCTGATTACGAGTTTAGGTGTTATGTATTGCACCAGATAAATAAGAATACCATGGGTGGGTCATTTATCAGGTGCAATAAATAACACCTATTACAAGATGGTGGGGAATAACATGGGGATTTTAGTGTTTAATGCACAAAAATCCATATGATACAGTAAATACTGTATGCTTTTCCCCCATTAAATTTTGGTTTGAATTGGCGAAATGTAACGAAGGTTGAGGTATTTAATTAATCCAATAATTGTCGGATGCGTTGAATACCTAACAACTCGCGATTCAAGCCCTTGCTTAAACAAGGGTTTACTCACCGGTCGGTATAAACTGACCAACTCGTAATCAGGGCCTTGGTGTACTGTGGTTCTAACTCTGGTCCCCTTATATAGATGCCAGTTCAAACAGAAGAAATACTCTTTCCAGAGCGAGCCTAGGAGTGAGGATGCCCTCTCAGAGAGACAGTTATGGTTTTCTTACTTAAAGACATTCGATCATATGTGGGCAATTCGAAGTGTAAGTGACCAATCTTGGATACTTTGATTCACCTGGTTATGATCATAGAAAAACGATTGTATCATGCAACAGCAAATGGACGAAAATCCTAATTTGTGTCTGATTGTATTTCCATGTTATTTTCATGCAGCTGCATAGCTTGTTAGCCTCAAAACAATAAGACATTTTCGAACATTTCAGATTTTGCCATGTCAAGAATGAGTGACCCGCGCAGTTTAGTTTCTAGTTTTATCCTAGGGCCTCTTTAACTCTACCAGGTGGTAATTATTGCTTAGGTATTGCAAGAGTGTGGAATAGAGTTACACAAAACCTCTTATTTGACCCCTGCTTCCAAAAAGTGCTATAATTTGTCTCCATCATGATGCAGTGTAGTCAATATTTTTTGTTATGTAACACGAAAGGAGTGAGGTAGGTGTCGTTTGGAAGGTGATGCCTTTGCCCACCGTGGGGTTTTACCCTAGTGAGGTATATATACGCGGATCTTAAGATGAACCATCCTAACCCAGGGATATTTGTTGTGGGTGGTTTATAATAAGAGGGAGTTGAGCAGTGGTGGTCTGCTTCTCACAACTCTACACCTACTCTACCTCACTTGGGCACATCACGCTCTGTGAGAGCGACTGGAAGAGTGTCCGCCTATATAGATTGGTTGATACATGCTAGTCACAGGCCAGATGACAAGTGCAGTGGAAGGACATGAGGTATTTACCTGACCCGCTAATTACCAACATCACAAGTCAAGTCAATACTTTCTATTCAGAGTTTAAAATTGGAAAGGGGGCATAACATGGCAAGTTCGGTGCCCAAGACAGCAGAACTTGTCTAAGTGATTACCAGGCACTTTTCTCCAGGTAAAACCTGTTTAAATTGATCTGGTGAAAATTGAACAGATGCAGAGTTTACTGCACCCAATAATTACCATTGCAGTTGGAGGTGTTTGTGCATGGTTTGGAATTTTACTGCCCCATTTTTGGTCAGAGCCTTAGAGCATTGTTTGAATGCTCTGTTTTAATGTCTGTGGTGGTTCATTCCTGCACAATGGTGTAAAGGACCGGGTGAGAAGATTCCTTGATTCAGGTTAATCCACTTTGGTACCAGTGGTGTAACATAAACTGAGGGTCCCTCTCCCCCTGCAGGATTTGAAGAGGGGCCCTTGAGTCACACATATCGCACAGATATTATGTCTTGGTGTAGAATGGGCCTGCCCCCCAAAAGGGTTGGAAGGGCGAAAGTTTGGGGACTCCTCTGCACTGCAGGGGCTTGTGTTACACTCCTGGTTGGAAGGGCTGAATTGTCTACTAATATAAACGTTAAATGTTATCGTACAATTTATTGAAAACCGAGATGTGTGCTTAGTGTCTGCTTAGATGAGTTCCTATTCACGGGCATGTTGGAGGTGTGGTTTTCAGTGCAATAGAAAGCATGCTGGCTAAAAAACCTGTCCAAAAGGCAAATGCATGCACTGTGAGTCAAAAAGTAGTTATAATTGTACTCGCATACACACTGTATATTTTCTAAACAGGTATACAGAATTAGTGTGTCCGACTTTATTATAAAACAGTCACCCAAAATTAATCGTCACGTTCCATAAATGCGCCATTCTCTCAGTGCACTTTGCTGGGCAGCTAAAGGAAAACCAAGCCAACTATTTGAAAGTTTTAGAAGGTAAAAATCAAGTGGAGCTGTTGGACTTGGCCCTTTTCGCAGAGTTTATCCCAAACCTTTTGCTTCCTTCCTCCTATTTTGTCTGACCTGTTTTTGTTGGCTTTAGGACTCTGGGCACTTTACCACTTCTGATCAGTGCTAAAGTGCATATGGTCTCTGTGTAAATTGTGATTATGATTGGTTATCCATGATTGGCATATTGATTTACTGGTAAGCCCCTAGAAAAGTGCACCGTGTGTGCCCAGGGCCTGTAAATCAAATGCTTCTAGGGGGCCTGCAGCACTGATTGTGCCAACCACCTAAGTAGCCTTTCAAATGTGTCTCAGACCTGCCACTGCAATGTATGTAAGTGCAATTTTAAACTGCCATGTTGACCTGGCAAATGCACCCACTTGCCAGTTTCTAACCTTCCCTTTCCTTACATGTAAGTCACTCCTAAGGTAGGCCCAAGGTTCCCTCATGGGCAGGGTGCAGTATATGGGAAAGGCTGAACATGTAGTGGTGTGTTTTATATGTCCTGATAGTGAAATACCGTGTATTTCGTTTTTTCACTATGGCAAGGACTAGCTCTCACATAGGCTATCATTGGAGCTGCCTTGTAACATTTTACAAGTGTAACTTTCAATTGGGAATAGCTAGAGGTTTGGAGTTTGGGCTCCCTGAGCTCAGAATTTTAAAGCACGTCTTTTAGAAAAGGTGGTTTTTAAATTGTGTGTTTGAAAATGGCACTTTTAGAAAATGGGCATTTTCTTGCTTAACCATCCTGTGCCCCTGCCTGCCTGTGGAAGCAATGACCGGGTTTAGATTGACAGGGGTTTGTTTGTGCATTCACTCCTGACACTCACACAAAGGGAGGTGAGGTGTACCCTGTATATGCTGATGAGCCATCATGGGCTAGAGTGGTAGGATGAGTTGTCACTAGCACCTGAATAGATTGTGGCTGCCCTGCATAATGCTGTCTCCTCCCTCTGTACTGTGGCTGACCAGGGAGGACAGAACTGGTTTTTCTGAGCAAGAGAGACTTTCTGAACAAAAACTTCAAAGGGGAAAAGGGGTATAAGTATTAGTCCTAAAATCCCAGATCTTTAGATTACTTCTGGAATCACGAGGAACCACCGCCATGGAAGAAGAGATGAATATCTGTTAGGAGGAGTACTGCCCCTTTGCTGTGTGTTGCTTTGCTGGGTTGGCCTGCAGTTGCTGCTTCTGTTAAGAAGAGGACAAAGACTGGACTTTGCTGTGAAACCTTCTTAAGAAGAATCTACAAGGGCTTGTGTGTGCTTGCCTCCTGTTCTGAAGTCTGATGGACACAAAGACTTCCCCTACAGCCTTCTTGAACTCAAATACTGGGAGTTCTGACCTGCCTGGGTGTGTCTATTCCAGATCTGGGCCCCTGGAGGTTGTTCCTGCTACAGAATGCTGCGACGAACTAAAGAAGCTACAAAATTGACGCTTTGCTCTTCTTGCAGCTGTTTTATTCAATGCTACACTGCTGTGCGGGAGAAAATCCCGACGCACAGCTCCGTGTGGCTGTAGAAATCAATGCAGCGTCTGCCCGTGGCCCAGAAAACCGCTGCACGCCGAATCCCATGCACTGATCGATGACTTCAGAGATCACTGTACTGACTCCAATGCAGGCCTCACTGTGCGGCTAAAAGAATTGATGCATCACCTGCCAGCAGCTACAGAAGTCTGCGCAGCTCCTTGATCGCCACCGCTGTGACTCGTAGCAGCCGCACCTGTGGTTCAAATCTATGATGATGCTGGGCTTTCATAAGAAACCGACTGTTGGAAATCAGGACCTGTTTGCAGTGTCCCTCCACTTTTTGCCACATTTGAGAACCCTTGATGTTGGATTTCTGGCTCTGAGAGTGCCCTGGTCTCCGATAGGTTGGCCCAGGGCCAGTTCTATGCTGAAAACACTTAGAATACAGTGAAAACACCTACACACACACTAGGGTACACTATGGGTTAGGGTTTCCCTAAGATTGGCATGACCTCCCCTACAAGTCCCTAGTACATAATAGGGCAGGGGGATTAAAACTTCCTTTAAGTCCCTAGTATATATTAGGGCATTGCAGTTTAGAGGCCAGCAGCCCTTTTTGCACTTGCATGTGTGCACTGCTGAAAAAACAGCCCTGTGTTGCAGAACTGGTTTTAAATATAAATTGTGCCCAAACTCGACTTTGGTGTTAGGGTAACTTAAACATTGATAAACTACAATATTTTGGCATATTAGGTACCCCCAGGGCCTCCTCCAGGTGTCCCAGGGGTGGGGGGTCAGGTACTTATGCGGAGGACCCTTATAAAAGGGGTTTTATATGCCATTGTAGCTCCAGGAAAGTTTCTAAGTCAGAAGGTAAAAACTGTGACCAAGGCCTACCACAAGGGTAACTGCGCAGGGCTTCATTGCGGTCGGCCTGAAACTTTGACTTTGTCACGGTCTTGCGCGACCAGATGTTCCAATGGGCGCAATTGGTTTCTATGTGCTATATGATGCTAAATAGCTTGAGAATAATTTTCTGAGACCTATTCTGAGTCTTATACTGGGTTAGTGGCCATATTGCCAGTGGTAGATGCATATTACCCACTACTAATAACCTACTTTCCAACACTGACGCATCACCTTCTCTTCAATAAGGAACCAATGCATCACTTCCCCTGTGTGGCAGTAGGGAACTGACACTTCACCTCCCCTGGACCAAGGGACCTCCACATCACCTTCCCTACACATGCTTTCGTACCGTATTTTTGACGCATTTTACGTACTTTGTGCACACTTCATGCATCCATAGTTTTCTACGGACAGAACTCATGCCAGCGTCATTTGAGTTATTTTGGGAATTTCACATTACGCTTTTTACACGAAATTCCCGAAATCAGCCCATGAGGCCACGTTGTGAAATTATGGGCTGTTTGTGGATGGCCACAATGGGAGGTGTTTGGCTCACACTACTTGTGTTTTTCGCACTACCTTTTTTACTACAAAATGTGTCCTTTCTTAAAAAATTGGCACAAGAACGCATTTCAACCTAAAATATAGAGCTAAATGTTGATTTGCATTTCATGCCATTATGTCTAGTTTTGCGTATTTTTCCTGAAAATGTGCATATCTATGCAAAAGCAAATCACTCAATTTCACTCACCCCTAGTGCGTGTGCATGAGTGAGTGTGTGTGTTTGTGCGTGTGATGAAAAGTTGCACCGCAGCACTCACTCTACTGTACACCTGTTGTGTTTAAGTAAGATTGTATGGCTGCTACCTGTGCTCTACCTGTTTAGTGTGTGAGGGAAGCTTGCAAATACACTGCTTATGTTACACCCCTTCAGTGTGAGGGAGATTTGTGCTGCCCCTGCATGATCTCTATTTGTCCTTGTTTGTGAGGGTGTGTGCACTTCTGCTGGCCTTGTTACGTGTGTTATGTCTGTGAGGGAAGTATGGACTTCTCCAGGCCATGCTGCTCCTATTCTTTCTCTTAGTGGTACTTGCGAATTCATTTTCCACCATACATAAGCCAACATTTTCGACATTATTCTCCTTTTACTATTAATATTAGCAATAATAATATCAATAACAGTAATATGATTAAAGCTTTTGCTTATAGTTAGAATAATAGAAGTGCCGCAGTAGAACTATGAACAATAAATGACATAATGATGTAGAAGGTCCCTTGAATAATGTGAGGATAGAATTAACTAGGTGGCATGAATATATTTTTCAATTTGACTGTTAAATCAAATTTGGCCATATTAGACGTTGGCAGACCGTCAGTTCATTGAGATTCCTGGCTGGCACACACAAACCATAAGGACAGAAATGAGACAGCGCTATAATATTTAATGGGCCAGGACAAATGAACTGGAACTTGCGAAATTAAATCAGAACCAACTTTAATTATTTGGCATCTGCTAGTAAACATAAAAGTCCCGAACAACTCATTTTGGCAGAGATTCGTTCGAATTTTTATTTTAAGCCTAAATTTGTCGAGCCTTAGCTCCAATGATGTGGCAGTTCACGTTCATTGTGTGCGTGAAATAGGGTCAGGGTCCGCGATATCCTCTAGCAGGAGTTGGGGGGTGTCACGGCCAGACTGGGAAACAAAAGCAGACCTTCAAAAATGTTTAAATCGGCCCACTCTCTTCCTTCCCTCTACCAGACTCTCTCTCCTTTTCTCCGTCCATTCTTCGTCTGGCTCTGCTTCTTTCCTCTCTCTCCTGTGCCTCTCTCATCTCTCCCTCTCCTTTCTTCATGAATTCCCGGCTGTGCTTGCAGCCAAAAAGGTTAAATAGCCATTTCGGCCGTCGGTAGTGTGATGTCGGACAGAGGGACGAGGGTATCCAATTTGAAGTAAAATGATCCTCTGTCGTTTTCAGCTGCCATTAATTTTGGCCTTCACAACGAAGAGTCAATATCTGACCCAGGGAAAAGATGACTGGAACGTCTTTCAAAAACTAAAGCTCTGTCAAAGGCTTTTTAGCGCCAAGAATGCTGGCGAATGCATAGGATAGCGTTCGGGTGAGAGCTACAGTGCAGAACAATTATACACGTGGACGCCTGTCGGGATGCTGTCCTTGGTGCTGATCGAGACAAGTTTACCTAACTGTGATGCCTGCTGCCGGATTTCAAGAGACTAAAGAAAGACTTAGAGGCAAGTTTTCCCTAGATGAATTGCTAATTACTGGGCTGTGGGGCGTTCAGTCAAAAGATGGTTACAGAGAGATTGGGTGGGGGGGGGGGGGAGTTTGATTATTGTAGGACTGTGGCAATGGCAAATTATATATAGGTCTTTTATAAAGTTACAAAAATGTGTACCTGTAAAGTGCACATTTGCTTCGAGGGGCATCGTGTCAATGACATGAATATGGAGGATGAAGGGTTAAATGGACCTTGAAATCGAACCTGTGACCATGAGGTCAAACACAGATTTCAGGGGTGGACACAGTAGTTCACAGCACCACCAGACCAGCTCCCACTTCTGCCACTGGATGTACAAGTAGTGCCAAGTTGTGGGGCCTAACACTTCAAAAACGATGGTCCTGTTAGAATAACCACCTCCCTTTAGGTAATTCTGCACACATTTCCAGATCTGGCCTTTTGTGGGATGAACAAATGCATTATGGGTGTTGTCATCTTGTTTCGCTACTAATGAATAACTTGGACAAACACATGAAAAAAATGACTTACCTGAGTAGGGTACAGAACTTGAGGCTGTCCCTAATGACTGGGAGTGAGGTGGCCAACAACGCCTTTGAGCATTCTAGGTCACTGTCATTGTCCCATACTTTAGGGCAAAAAAGATGCAAAGACTTGTCCGATGAAAATCTTTAGGCTCTCACTTCCACCAGTCGAATAATAATGCACCATTATTGTCAGTCCCTTTGTATAAAGGGCTTGCACAAGTTGGCATTGAAAGGGCACCTCTGGTAATCAATAACGAGGAACCTACATCAATCCATATGAGCTCATGGTTGGCATCTGCTTTGTGTTTCTGGGCTGAAAGTGCAGGTAGTTGTTGTGGCCAAATGTCTCATCCCAACTAATGCACACATTATTAAAAACCTTGCATAGGCCTTGCAGAGGAACTCGTTCCATTCAGCCATTTATAGAGCAAATGTCCACTCTTGGCTATCTTTTCACAACAGACGTGAAAATCAACACACTTCACCTTTAGAGAGCAACTGATTTCCTCCCAAAAAGAGGTCCACACATGAAGCCACCTTGGTAAATATGTGGGGTTTACATGTAAGACAGAGCTGCCGGGTGCTCCTTTCGGTCATCTTTGCATAGCATATTCTTTTAATCTTGCAGCCACTAACTGCTCAGCTATTTTACTGCCCTCTAAAGAAGGTACACGCTGGTGCTTTGAAAGACATATTTGTCTGACTGTGGCACTAAACATGTAGAATCAAATTCACATTGAGTTCAAAAAGAACAATGTCAGACCCAATTAACAACAACAGTCTTTATACGGGTTTAAAAAGAAACCATAAAATCACACAATTAAAAACTTACACATGATACCACATCTAATATGTCACAGAGAAAAACATCTGAATCCATTTAAAATAGTCAGCAAATCACACTTAGACTATACACGCTGAAAACACTCAAACATTTTCTAAAATCCTCATACAGTTAGGACATGGCATTAGTGACATAAACATTCTCTATAATGTTTAATATGATCAGCAAGGCTTTAAATCCCTGTGGAAACAATATTTAAAGACGGTCCTGATAAGTTGTTAAAGCAACACGTTTTCCCTTTGTGACAGGGCAGATTTAAAAAAAAGAACTTACGCAGGAGCAGACAAGGGGTGAACTAAGTTGCTGAAGGAAAAGTAGAGCAGGTGTACTGGTAAGAAAGCCAGAGCTTCTCAAACTAGGAATTAAAAAGCGCTTAGTAAATACGACATAAAATTTACAGAAAGAAGTAAAGTGCAATAAGTTTGGATGGAAGATTCATCACAAGGACAGATAAAAATTGACGACCGATCATATTTATATATATTTATTTATTTATATATATATTTATATAGCGCACTACTACCCAGGGGCGTCTAGGAGCTTGCAGCACAACACATAGGCAACCAGTGGATATTAAGCCCGGTTGTTTATGAGAGATTATAGGGTATAAAGCCAGGTTTTCAGTCCCTTCCTGAAGGAGAGTAGATCAGGGGAGTTTTTTTAACTTTATTGGCATCTCATTCCACCATCTGGATGTGACACGTGTGAAGCTTTTACCGCCCCATCTGAGAAGGCGGAAATTAGGTTCTTTCACAAGCTTCAGAGAGGCAGACCGATGTGTGCCTGCCGGAATATGCCATTGGAACCTATCTGTCAAATAGACAGGACCAAGGTTATGCAAGGCCTTAAAGGCGATACAGAGTGCCTTGAACTTAATTCGTTTCTCCACAGGCAGCCAGTGCAAGGTGTTAAGAGCCTGTCTAGCCGATGAAAATTTGGCTAGGCCAAAGAGCAGCTGGGCTGCAGAGTTTTGGAGTACCTGTTATTTAGTCACTACTGATTTGTTTATTATTATTAATGCATTTTATAGAGCGCGCGGCTACCTCCAACGGAAGTGTCCCGGCGCTGGCGATAAGTACAGATTGCGTACAGGGACTGAGGAATTGCACAGTGTTCTAGGTTAGACTGAAGAGCCAGGTTTTCAAGGCCTTTCTAAACAAGGGCTCTGTCTTCGCCTTTCGAAGGTGGACTGGCATAGAGTTCCACAACGAGGCGGTTTTCACCGCAAAAGCACGACCCCCCATCCTGGCCTTTTTAAAGCGCGGGATCACCATTAGGTCCTGATGGTTTGACCTCAGAGATCTTGATTGGTGATATCTCCGAAGTCTGTGCTTCAGATATTGGGGGCCAGCATCACTGATGGATCTGAAGGCCAGTATCAGTGCCTTAAACTCGATCCGTCTCTTGACCGGGAGCCAATGAAGGCATCGCAAGTGAGGAGAGATGTGATGGCGAAGAGGCACATTTCTGATCAGCCTGGCTGCCGCATTTTGTATAATCTGCAGTTTTCTTAGCAGGTAATCCGGAAGCCCCAGGTAAAGACTGTTTGCGTAGTCCAGTTGGGAGGTTACAAGCGCATGGACCACATTTTTCCTGCAATTCATTGGCAATAAATGCAGGAATTTGCGTAAACCTTTTAATTTCCAAAAACACGCGGAAGAGACTTTGCAAATTTGAGCACTACCCGATAAGCTGGAATCGAATCGTAAGCCTAAGTTCCTAGCTGAGCTCACCGGGCTAGGAGGAGGGTTAAGCTCAGCCGGCCACCAGAGTTCAGACGAGGGAGGAGAGGATTGGTTAAAAAACAGTACCTCTGTTTTATCGGTATTCAGCTTCATGCAATTATTTGTCATCCATGCCAAGATTGTACGCAGACAAAGTTTAAAGTTCATGAAGGCTGCCTCCGTGTGTTCTTTAAAAGAGAACACAAGCTGAGTGTCATCAGCGTACGAGACCACCTTCACGCCATACTGTTCAATCAGTGAGGAGAGAGGGGCCAAGTACACATTGAGAAGGGTGGGGCTCAGCGCCGAACCCTGTGGGACCCCGCAGCTGATAGATCTGGTGGCCGAAGTAAATGGACGCAGGAACACATTCTGAGACCGGCCGTCTAAGAAGGTGCGGAACCAGTTTAAGACAGTACCCTTCACACCTAGGGACTCAAGTCTCTCTAGTAGGATCTGGTGTGACACAGTATCAAAGGCTGCGGACAAGTCCAGCAGCACTAACATTGCACATCTACCCTGGTCTACCGTTTCCCGTATGGTTTCTGCCACTTCCAGAAGGGCCGTCTCTGTGCTATATCCCTTCCTGAAACCCGACTGGGAGTCGTGGAGAAGATGGTTATTCTCCAGGAACTCCGATAGTTGCATTTGGACAACCTTTTCCAGCACCTTGGCCGGTGCCGGGAGGAGAGAGATCGGTCTAAAAATTTTTAGATCTGAAGGGTCCGCATCTTCTTTCTTTAGGATTGGTTGGACATAAGCCGTTTTCCATGGCACAGGAAAAATACCCAGGCTCAGAGAAGCGTTCCATACGGCATTTAAGACGGGGTTGAGCCGTGGAGCCAGGAGTTTAAAAAGGCTGGCTGGACAGGGATCGGTCGGAGCACCCGATTTAATTTTACTTAATTCCACCAAAGAGGTGGCTGTACATAATGGATGAAATTCCGACCAAGTGTTGGAGAGATTAGAATTGTAGGCTACTATAGCTGATGATGTAGAGATCCCAGCTAAGGGGAAGGAGGAGTAGATTTTCTGAATCTTGTCATGGAAGAAGCTGGATAGATCTTCACAGAGGGAGGCTGAAGGGGAGATAGTGCTCTTCAAGGCTAATGGCTTCAAAAAGCCCTGAACAATCTTAAACACTTCTTTGGTCGAGTTATCTGAAGTTTTAATCTGATTAGCTACATAATCCCTTATTGTATTACGTTTTAAGATGTGAAATTTCTTTAATACCAGTTTATATCTGTATTTGGCGTCGGAGTGATAATATTTCCTCCATGTTCGCTCCAATTGCTTACATAAACTTTTCTCCAGCCGAAGTTCAGTGGTGAACCAGGGGGCAGAGGGATTTTTCTAGACAATTTCGTAATTTTAAGTGGAGCAACTTTGTCCAGGGCAAGTGTAATCCAGTTATTAAAAGAGAGGCATCTTGACTGGGCTCTCCCGTCAGTACTGGGACTGTATCATGTAGCACCTGGTCAATGACCTCCGATGTAACCTTCCTCCAATTTCTTCTCGTTTCAGGTGTAGAGCTAACCTGATTATTATTGGAAGGAATAGTCAAGTAAAAAGGGACTAAAAAGTGGTCTGACCAGGTCAATGGGAGAGGAGGGTCTACTCTTAAGGAGGGAATGTTGGTAAAAATAAGGTCCAGCATATGGCCAGCCACGTGTGTCGGGGCAGACACTTTTTGAACCAAGTTCAACCCTTCAAGGGTGTATAGTAATTGAGCGGCTAAAGGACATATGTCATTGTCCATATGGACATTGAAATCTCCAAGAATAGTGCAATTTGCATATTTTAAAGAGAGGTCAGCAATAATGTTATGTAGTGCAGACCACTGAGCAGCTGGTGAGTCTGGGGGTCTATATACCAACAATCCAGCAAATGGGAAAGTGGGGGTGATTTTGACACAAAACGACAGTGCTTCAATCATCCCAGTGTTCTCTATTTTCTTCACCATGATCTCCCAGTCCCTTCTATAAATCACTGCAAGTCCGCCTCCTAGCCTATTGTCAGGCCGATTGACTGCTGTAATCCTATAGCCTTCTGGGATGGCTAAAGATAGGTCAGGGTAGGAATGATCCCTTAACCAAGTTTCGGTTAAAAACATAAGGTCCCAAGAATGGGACTCTAAATGAAGCCAAATGTCATCAGCGTGCTTGGGGAGGGATCTACAATTGACTAGGCAGGCCCTAATTTCTGATCTAGTTGTAACAATAGAAGAGCAGGCCATCTGCAGGGATATATGTGGAACAAAAGTATTGCTTTCTTCCCCCTTAATCCTATTATCCAGTGAATAGGAGCAAGTATTGCATCGTCCTGCCTGTGTGTCCCACCCCTCTTCCATATAACCCGCATTTAGACAGGTGGGACTGACACAGCCCATTGATGCTAACATTAATAATTGTTCCCTGGACCAAGTGAGGCCTGCTGGGACCCCACGGGCAGCATGGCTAGCGCTGGCCGCTGTCCGGTCGCGACGGGCGCAGACGGGCTTGCCTTAGGCGCGCCTTCGGCGCGCAGCGGCGCGCCCGCTGCGTGCGTCCGCTGCGCGGCCGCCTCAGCATGGTTCCTTTATCCACACCCCCCGGAAGTAAGAGCCTAGGGGGAGGAGCCACGTCCCTCCGCAACGATCGGCACAGCAGCCGCGGCGGACCGGGGACAGGTAGGGATTTCACAGTGTAAATGCGGAACTAACTAAAAACACAGCAATACACTTTAAAAAACGGAATAAAAGCAATCTTTCAGCAATTAGAGCACAGTAATCGAGTTTAGATAACACCAAAGCTCCTACCACTGTTTTCTGTAGATCTGATGGGATAAATGGAAGAATTTTCCTCAGAATTTTTAAGGTGAACGAGATTGATGAAGTGAGCATCTTTGCATGATGAGAAAAAGATAAGGTGGTGTCAATGATGACTCCCAGATTTTTTGCCTTGGTGACTGGGGAAGGAGGGATCCCCAGCTCCACAGGCCACCATATGAGGACCAGAACGATGTATCTCTAACGAAGAGAAGAACTTCTGTTTTATTTGAGTTCAGTTTGAGGCAATTTTCTGCCATCCAATCTCCTACACCTCTCATGCATTCCTTGAAGTTGTGGGCTATGTCGTGATTTTTACCGGAAATGGATACGATAATCTGGGTGTCATCTGCATATGATACTAGGTCGAAACCATGGGATTTAATCAAGCGGGCCAGTGGTGTAACATAGATATTAAACAAGGTGGGGCTAAGGGATGAACCCTGTGGCACCCCACATGGAAGCCTGAAACACTGCGATTTAAAGCCTTCTACTTCGACAAACTGTTCTCGGTCTGACAGAAAAGAACTGAGGAGTGCAAGGGCTGGGCCTACTATCCCTGCCTCTTGAAGCCCCTTTAATAGGGTGCCGTGATCTACCGTATCAAAGGCAGCCGACAGGTCTAGTAATATCAATGCTGCCGAACCTCCATTGTCAACCGCCTGTCTTATTTCCTCTGTTGCCGTAATTAGGGCCAGTTCGGTACTGTGCTTAATTCTAAAGCCATATTGGGTGGAATCTAAAACATGATTGATCTCGATGAAATTTGCTAATTCTTGGTTCATATGTTTTTCCAAGATTTTTGCTGGCAGAGGCAGACGGGAAATGGGGCGGTAGTTCCCTGGGTCTGATTTATCCAGGCTGGACTTTTTTAGCAGCGGTAGAATAGATGTTTTTTTCCATCTTTTGGGAAACATCCCTGATTCTATGGTAGTTTTAAGTACCTCTAGGAGTGGGTGGGCAACTGTCTCCATTATCATATGGATTACTTTGGGAGGACAGGGATCCAACGGGGAACCGGATTTAGTGGCTACAAGCAGTTTTATGATTTGTTTGTGGGAGATTTTTGTGAAGTTGGCAAATAGGGGTGGGTCAGGTTCTAAATGTAGGCTGGGCACTTGTGCGGATGGAATTACGGTGTCTGTCAGAGCCTGCAAGTTCTGATTGTTAGCCGGACTTAAGGCAAAGGTATTGTAAATAGCGGACACTTTGTTACAAAAGGAAGACGCTAGGCTGTTGCAGAATGCTTGGTCTATGGTACTTTGTGTAGTGTCCTGCATGTGGCTTAATTTCAGCACCGTCGCAAATACCTCTTTGGAGCTATTTTTTGCTTTTTCTATTTTTCCAGAGAAGTAACTGATTTTAGTTTTCTGAATTAATTCTTTATATTGTGCTAATTTTAACTTATAGAGTTCTTTCTCCTGGGGATTGTAGAGTTGTCGCCAACATCTTTCTTGTCTGCGGCAGAGCCTTCTTGCTAATCTAAGTTCCTCAGAGAACCATTGTTCGGTGGGTGCTGTCCTGCAAGTTTTACCTACTTTTTGGGGAATGGTAGCTTGAACCGCTGCTGTGATCCAATCATGATAATCTGAAGCAGCTGCCTCTGAGTCATGGGAAAGACAGGGATTATTCTGATTCAAATGCATAATAAAAGCTGTTTTATCTATACGTTGCCATAGATACATTTCTTGACTTCTACCTAGGTGATGCTTAGGGGTTATTGGGGGGGCAAGGTAAGATTTAGCATCACTGCTGAGTGGTTGGACCAGTGAACTTGTATGTTGTGCTTATGCTTTAGGAAAGGACAGTCTGTAAAGACAGCATCCAAAATGTGTCCAGCTCTGTGAGTAGGCCCTTCCACAATCTGCTCTAAGACTACACTTGTCACCAGGTCCATATTGGCCAGGGAATCTTTATCAGAACAATTGTCTAGGTGAAAATTAAAATCACCTAGAATAGTGTATGTTATGTTAAAAATATTTATTAAGCGCGCGTACACCAAGCGGTTTCATGGCGCTGTAAGCAAAGAGGAGGCGGCATCGACGGGACAGATGGCTTACTCATATGCCTGAGAAAATAGCCAAGTCTTGAGCTGTTTCCTGAACTGTGCATAGAGAGTCATAGACCTTAGTTCCGCAGGGAGCGAGTTTCAGAATTGCGGAGCCAGGACCGCAAATCTGAGGCCCCCATGTTTTTTACGTTTGAATGAGAGAATGGTTAACAAGTTCAGGTTGGAAGACCGTAATTCCCGAAAAGGGATATAGCGCTCGATCCTTGAGGAGATGAAAGCTGGGCCATTCCCGGCGAGGGCTTTTATAGATGGTACATCCCAGTTTAAAGGCACAGCATTTAGCCACCGGAAGCCAGTGTAGACTTTTCATCAAAGCTCTAACATGGTGGTGTCTGGGTTGGCGATAGATTAGCCTAGCCGCTTGATTTTGCGCCAGCTGCAAACAATGTAATTGATATGCTGGGATACCCACATGTAATGAGTTAGCATAATCAATGCGGGAGATTACCAAGGTAAGGATAGCCAGGGTCAAGGCCTCAGTGGTAAAAAATCTACTGATCTTCCGTATTCTGCGCAGATGGAAAAAGCAAGCAGAGACTACTAAGCCAATCTGGGCTTTCATGGACAGATCATTGCTGATCACAATCCAAAGCTCTTAACGGAGCTGACTGGGCTTGGGGGGCTACCCAGCAGCAGTGGCCAAAAATTATGATTCCATGGATTCGCAGTTCCTCCTGTTAAAATCAACTCTGTTTTATCGGGGTTTAGTTTCAGTTGGTTGTCGTTCATCCATTCACTGATGAAGCACATTGTGGACTGGAAATTGGACACTGAAGAGATGGAGGAATTGATATCAAACACCAACTGAAGGTCATCAGCGTAGTTAAAAGTTTCAACCATTCTTTCACGCAGAGACCGAACCAAAGGTAATAAGTATAGGTTAAAAAGAAGGGGCGATAGGGAAGAACCCTGAGGAACCCCGCAGGTCAGTTTCATTTTTTTGGAGGAGAAATTGACAAGGCGAACTGCTTGAAACCGATTGCTAAGAAAAGAATAAATCCACTTCAGCACCAAACCCTGGATCCCGGCATTGCTGACACGGTCGATCAAGAGACCATGATCGACCGTGTCAAAAGCAGCTGACAGATCCAGGAGTACCAGAGCATGGGTGAGGCCTTTGTCGGCCCCCCTTCTGAGTTCATCCATAACTGCAAGGATGACTGACTCCGTTGAGTGTGCAGGTCTAAATCCTGCTCGGTGGGAGTCAAGGAAGTGGGAGTGTTCAATGAATGAACTGAGACAGCTGGCCACATGGGCTTCTAAAATTTTGCCTAAGTAAGGCAATAGGGAAATGGGACGGTAGTTGCTAAGAACCAGAGGGTCAGAACCGGGCTTCTTCAGAATCGGCACAATTTCGGCGCTTTTAAAGGTGTCTGGGACAGTACCTAATTTAAGAGAGTTGTTCAGGAATGAGAGGGGTGGATCTGAGCAAATGAGGAAAGCTTCCCGTAAAATATGAGGACAGCAATCAGTAGGGGAACCAGATCCAACTTTTTTAAGCAGTGCACGGAATTCTTCCATTAAGATTAAAGGAATTTGGTCAAGTAGGAGCGGGTTTTTGCATATGATAGGAGAGGTCATGGAAGGGATGGGGATAGGGATGCTAGCCTTGATTGTGGCAATTTTCTCAATAAAATAAGAGTTGAGAGAGTCGCATAAGGATTGTGAGGGAACAGGTTTCGTCATAACTCTGTCCGGTTGAGCGAGCTCATCGACTATAGAGAAGATATCCTTGGCCTTGTTAGCCGAGTTTACAATTTTTGCAGAGAAGTAAGCTACCTTGGTCTGGAGGATGGCATTTTTATATTCTTTGAGCTGAGTTATATAAAAGACCTTTTTATCTAAAGAATAATCGCGTCTCCAACTACGTTCCGCTTGCCTTAAGGCTAGTTTCTTTGATTTTAGGTCGTCACAAAGTCAGCGTTGGGCATCATGAAGTCACTTCATCTTGATTTTCTTAAAAGGGGCAATGCTATCACTGGCAGCTTCAAGCCAATTCTTGATGCTTATTGCCTGATTGCAGAGGGACTCCTGCTCAGTAGGCGCAGTGGCAGTTAATAATGAGCAGAATTCGCCAATATTGGCATGATTCCAGTTTCTAGCCAAATGATTTCCTAACTGGGGAATATTTGCTGGGGGGGACACAGGAAATAGTGAATGTGATAAAATAATGATCTGACCATGTACATGGGGAAATTAATAACTTTGAAATTTCCAAATTGGATGTCCAAACTTGGTCTAAAATCTGCCCCTTTATATGGGTAGCTGTGTTCACATGCTGAGTACAATTCATTACCGAAAGGAGGTCTGTTAGTTCTACAGAACCAGCACTCTCCCGTGCATCATTAGGCCAATAGTTAAAGTCTCCAATTATAAGAACTCTGGCATGATTAATTACTAAATGGGAGATCATTTCACCTAACAATTGGGGGAAGGAGGGCATGTGGTGAGGGGGTCTATAAAGTAAAGCGCAGATAAAAGGGGACTGGGTATTCACCTTATGTTCGAAGAGCTGGCCCATAGATTGCATGAAAGTAGTTCTGGGTCCTGGTGGGTGGTACACTAATAAACCATTAAAGGAATACAGATGGTTAACTGTTATTTTAAATGAAAGCACCTCTGTTTCTGTATCAGTTGAGATGTTTTTAAAAGATGCTTTTAAGTGATCTCTGTAAATTACTGCCAGACCTCCTCCTTTTTTATGCAAGCGATCCTTCCTGGCTATTGCAAAACCTGGTGGGATAGCTATCAGTAGGTCAAGCCCTGATGTTTCATCTGCCCAAGTTTCCACAACAAAGATGAGGTCAAGGGCATGTGAGTCAACAAAATGACTGAATTCATGTTTATGTTTGATTAAAGACTGTGCATTTAATAAGGCGCATGACAATTCTTGGACATACTCTCTGTCCTTAGCAATGAACTGATCCTCCCTTATTCCTACGGGATGCTCACTGTCAGTTTTGTTCATGACAACATCAAAATGTATCTTACTTTTTTTATCTGTAAGTCTCAATTTACAGTTTGGACAAACCTGAGCCCCGGTATGATCGCTACCTCCCAGAATTGGCCCTGGACATTTATAGCACACGGTGGATAATCCCAGTAGCTCACCTCTGGTGTATTTATACATGGCAGCCATAATGGGTACAGGAACCGGCAGCGTGGCAGGCGCTGAGTGCGTGCCGGGTGCAGACGGGCTTGCCTTAGGCGCGCCCGCTGCGCGTGTCCACTGCGCGCGTCCGCAACAGGGTTGTTTTTATGTGCCCTCCCCTCGTAGGATCCAGAGCCTAGAGCGCTAACCTCTCCAATATGGCGGCCGTCGAGCGCTCGGCCCGGACTGCTGCCTGACTTGCCTAACTCTCTCCACTCAATCGGCTATGTCACGAGCCGTGGTGGAACGGAGAGCGGCAGCCAGCAGTTAAGTGAGTGAGACTGTCCAACAAGGGTTAAAAAGATTAAAAAAACGATCTTTTAAAATATCAGTAAGTGCTAAAAACTGTGCAAAAAGATAACTGTGCAACTGGCAATGACCAAATGAACTCCTATGATGCTTACACGGACGTAACGAACCTCTCCAAACACCAATATGTGGCGCTGCCTTGTGGCTGCGCGTCTGCAACAGGGTTGTTTTTATGTGCCCTCCCCTCGTGGGATCCAGAGCCTAAAGCGCTAACCGATCCAAGATGGCGGCCGTCGAGCGCTCGGCCCAGACTGCTGCCTGACTTGCCTAACTCTCTCCACTCAATCGGCTATGTCACGAGCCGTGGTGGACGGAGAGCGGCAGCCAGCAGTTAAGTGAGTGAGACTGTCCAACAAGGGTTAAAAAGATAAAAAAAACGATCTTTTAAAATATCATGTGAGTGCTAAAAACTGTGCAAAAAAATAACTGTGCAACTGTGCAACCCAAGGGAAAACACAGATAACAACGTATAATGCCAAATCTGAATTTGGTGAGGAGGGACCTGTCCCAACTGTTTGTAACTATGCCCAAATAGGCTTCAGCACCTGCAGTCATGCAGCTACTGAGATGCTCACCGTTGATGCCCTTGGCTAATTCCACGGCCTCCGTCTCCTCCCTCCTGAGGGCAAAGAAATTTGCTTTAACCCAACCTTTGCCCTTAAGAGTTAGATTTTGGGTTTTGAGAAAAGTGAGGGTCTGCCCAATTTATTGGCCATGGATTGAATATATGAGAGCCAGGGAATTTGATGCCCAAGATCACAGAACATGCAGTCTTTGATGATGTCTCTATTTCAAGCCACTTGCGAGTTCCTCCAAACCAAACACCATAATAAAAACGGTGCCAAATTAATGGAGTCCTCCATATAGGCAAGCCCGAGCTCCTCATAAATTGCAAAAGTTGGAGAGCTTCTAAGCAGGCCCAAAGGTCGTCTGCACACTGTGTTCTCCTCCAATTGCAGTGATCCTACATCCTTGGAGCTCCATACCCCAGAGCCATACATCAAAACAGGGACGCACGGGGCGTGGTTTCGGCGCCGTCCAAGATAGTCGCCTGATCGAGAGGCTCCGCTACACCGGGACGTATTTCGATCTGCCGAGGCGTTTTTTCGCATCCTTCTCCAGCGGACAACGGCCTCACTACAAAAGGAATACCACGCTGACATGGTGAGCCGCTCATAACTTTGAAGCGCGCTGCGCTTCCTCTTCATTTCTGTACCGCTCCGCTCTCCTCAGCGTGACCGCCATTTTACCTGCATCATCCCTGTCAGGGCTTAACCGCCAATGCGTGCGGAGCGCATTTCTTCGACTGCCTTGGTGCTTCCTTACTCCAAAGGTCATTTTTGATCCTTTTTCATGTCTGCCTCTATTTCCAGGCTCCTGCATCACAGCTTTAGCGCTTTTACTCATGCATATGTGCTTTTGATAACATTTTAACCTCAGAGGAAGCACGCCGAGATCACCGCCTTACTCAAGAAACCCAAGGCAGACCCCAAGGACCTCAAGAACTTCCGACCCATCTCTCTGCTCCCGTTCCCCGCGAAGGTCACCGAGAAAATCGTCAACAAACAACTGACCCGCTACCTCGAGGAGAACAACATCCTGGACCCTTCCCAGTCCGGCTTCCGCAGCAACCACAGCACCGAAACCGCCCTCATCGCCGCCACCGATGACATCAGGACCCTGCTAGACAACGGAGAAACAGCAGCCCTCATCCTCCTGGACCTATCAGCCGCCTTCGACACGGTCTGCCACCACACACTACGAACACGCCTTCACGACGCCGGGATCCAAGAGAAGGCCCTGGACTGGACCACATCCTTCCTTTCCGGCAGAACACAAAGCGTCCGCCTCGCCCCCTTCCGATCCAAGGCCACCAAGATCATCTGCGGCGTACCCCAAGGCTCCTCCCTCAGCCCAACGCTGTTCAACATCTACATGGCACCCCTTGCCCACGTCGCCCGACAGCACAACCTCAACATCATCTCCTACGCCGATGACACCCAGCTGATCCTCTCCCTCACCAAAGACCCTCACACCGCCAAAGCCCACCTCCACGAAGGAATGAAGGCCATCGCCGAATGGATGAGGACCAGCCGCCTGAAGCTGAACTCGGACAAGACGGAGGTCCTCATCCTTGGTTCCAACCCTTCAGCCTGGGACGACTCCTGGTGGCCAACATCACTGGGAACAGCCCCGCTACCCACCGACCACGTACGCAACCTAGGGGTCATCCTCAACCCCACCCTCTCCATGACTAAGCAGGTCAACGCCGTTTCCTCATCCTGCTTCAACATCCTCTGAATGCTCCGCAGGATCTTCAAGTGGATCCCCACCGAAACAAGAAAAACAGTCACCCAGGCCCTCGTCACCAGCAGGCTGGACTACGGAAACGCCCTCTACGCAGGAACGACGGCTAAGCTCCTGAGACGGCTGCAACGCATCCAGAACGCCTCTGCACGTCTTATCCTCGACATCCCCCGATGCAGCCACATCACACCCCACCTGAGAGACCTGCACTGGCTCCCTGTCAACAAGAGGATAACCTTCAAGCTCCTCACCCACGCACACAAAGCACTCCACAACTCCGGACCAGCCTACCTCAACAGACGACTCAGCTTCTACACCCCCACCCGCCAGCTCCGCTCGACCAGCCTCGCCCTCGCCACAGTCCCCCGCATCCGGAAACGACCGCCGGCGGCAGATCCTTCTCCCACCTCGCCGCCAAGACCTGGAACACCCTCCCCACCAACCTCCGACAGACCCAAGACCTACTGGCCTTCAGAAGACTCCTCAAGACCTGGCTCTTCGATCAGTAGCAGCACCACCCCCTCTTCCCCCAGCGCCTTGAGACCCTCGCGGGTATGTAGTGCGCTTTATAAGTGACATGATTGATTGATTGATTGAGAGGAACCCGTTTCTTCTCTGTGTCACCAGATGCCTTCTTTTATATAATTAACCTTTCTTGTTGCTTACATAGAGGCTCTACTATTTGGATGCTACATTCAGGACATGTGACTCTTCTTTACTAACTGCACTACTGGCCTTTCTCTCTTATTGTAACTGTTACGCCACTCCAACTTGGTGCCATATATCACTCCTCTTGAGGAAGTTTGTCACTGCGTCTGCTGTATAGCTTACCTTTGTCACTTTTCTTGTGTGACGGACGCTACTCTCCTTGTTTGGCTCCTTTTATGGGAAAACTGCGTAAGCCACAATTTATCTTTGTTCCTAAAGGGCGTACTTCAAACTCAGCTCCACCTTCATTGTTAGTGGTGCCTCCATCTCTTGTTGCTGGAGAGATGGCTGGGGTTGCATCTACTCGCACTCCCTCATCATACTCTGCACCTAATAAGTCTTCTCCACCATCTTCAACTTCTAAACGTCCGAAGAATTATCCTCCTTCTCCGGATGGGTCGTCTTCTCCCATCTCCATGGAACTGTTGCTGGAGGAAATTCGTGCCTTACGTCCGTTTGTGGAGGAAACAAACAGCAACATGCAATCCCTTCGGGAAAAGTGGCTCTCAATGGAAAATAGAATATCTATGGTGGAGCAGCAAATCTCAGTTGTCCAAGGCGACTCTCAGAGACTTTCTTCTTTGGAGAAGGAGGTACGCAGACTCCAACAGCACACTGAAGATTTGGAAAATCGAAACAGGAGGAACAACCTACGTATTTATGGACTTCCTGAAGCTTTAGGGGGGACGACCCTGTCTCCTTCTTCTCCTCCTTTCTGCCAAAGCTGTTGGACATGCCACCTTCAACGTCCCTCAACATCCAGAGAGCTCACAGGCTTGGTCCTCGTCCTCCGCTCTCCCCTTCTCCAGTCAGACCTAGAGGTGTCATCATCCTCTTCTTGAAATTCACTGACTTACTCTCAGTCCTTTCTGCAGCTAGAATTAAGCGACAACTTTCTTGGCTTGGTCAAAGGGTCTTCCTATCCCAGGATGTTTCCAAAGCGACTGCAGCCAGACGGAAGGAGTTCCTTAATCTTCGAGCACCGCTCCGCTCCCTTGGAGCTCGTTATGGCCTTTTCCAACCATGCATTTTTAAGGTGCCTTTTCAGAACCGGACTTCGTCATTCGAGGACCCTGCTAAACTTAAGAAATGTATCCATTCTCACACCTCAAGCATCATGGACACTGCTGGGCCTTCTAATGGTTGATAAGCCATACACTCATTATACTTCTCTTCAGTTTTTCATATGGTTGACGTATTATTCAATGCCATATTCCATATATGTTTGCTCCTACTTCTCATGTTTGTTTCAAAATAATTTTTGAATTCTCCTCTGGTAACAACGTAGATTTGTTCATTTTCTAAAGATTGATCAGTTATATTCCTACTGTTATTTCTCTACATTCTTCAATTATGTTGAATTCTGGTTTAACTGCGTTACTGTTTAAAATATGTTTCAGTTGCATGGTTTATATTTGTTTTTCCTATCTTTTATGTTTGTTAGCAAATTACTTTTTTGAATTTTCTTCAGTACTCACCATGGACTTTATTTGTCTTCTTATAGTTGATCAGTTGCTTAGTTGTGCACCTATTGTTAACTCTTTGCACTTCTCAGTATTGTTGTTATATGGTTTAATTGTGCAGTTCATATACGTCTTTTCTAGTATATAGGATGTTTGTTTCATCTCCTTTTTTTATTCCTATAGGTTCGTCTGTTGTCTTCTAATTTGTTAGGTCCGTCTTCGTATTTCTTCTTGTTCTGGTGTGGTCCGGACTTCCCGAGTTCGGGCGTTTCATCTTGTCGTGCGTCGTCCTTGCCCATGTGTCATTTCTTTTTGTCCCATTCAGGTATGTTTTTTCAGTCATCCTTTTTGGATATGTACTGTCTCTTCTTGACTCTCTTTTCTCTTTCCTTCTTCCCCTTTTTCCTTCTTTCTTCCCGTCTTCTAAGGGTTACATCATTTCCTTCTCTTCTTCTAATTGACCCCCCCTTTTTCCTTCCTTTATCTTCTTTCCCTTATTTCCATTTGCTTCTTGTTTCATCTTTTTATTATTGCATATTTTGTTCTTTATGTACTTTTAATGATTTTATATTCAGAGTTATCTCCTGGAATGTGAAAGGTTTTGTTAGTCCAATTAAAAGACAGAGAATACTTTCCCATCTTGCCTCTTATAACCCTGATTTGGTTCTTTTGCAAGAAACTCACCTCACAGAAATTGAGGCGTTAAAATTAAAAAGAGGCTGGGTGGGTTCAGTTTTATTCTCCCCTTCTACCAATAAGAAAAATGGTGTTATAATTTTGTGCCACAAGAAATTAAATTGTAAAATTATATCGCAAGAATCGGATACAGAAGGTAGATGGCTGCTAGCTAAGTTATTAATTAATAATGTTTCCTTAACTGTTTTTAATATTTATGGGCCTACCCATCCTGATTGTTCATTTTGGCCTCTGATTATGCAGAAATGTATTCAGTTCAGGGATGATCTCTTTATATTAGGAGACGGTTGCAACCAAGTTGTAGATCCATTTCTCGACCGCCAATCTCAAGTTCGCTTCATTCCTCACAAACCTCATAAGCATTTTCTCAACACTATTTCTCAAGCACATCTTGTGGCCTCTTGGAGACTTTCCCACCCCGATACTCTTGACTTTTCTTTCTTCTCTCCTCCTCACAATTCCCTATCTCGTCTTGATTATATTTTTCTCTCTCAGTCTTTATCTCAAAATCTTCTATCCTCCTCTATTGAGCCTATCGTTATCTCTGATCATGCCCTAGTAGTAACAGATCTTGATTTTCTCCCTCCTCATCCCAGGTCCTCCCGCTGGCGTTTTAATAATTCTCTTCTTCTTGACCCTCTCTTCTCTTCTCTTCTTCTTTTCGCACTTTTGCTATTGAATTTTTTGACCTCAACAGTGATCTCAATTCCTCCCCCCACATCTTATGGGATTCCTTTAAGGCTACCGCGAGAGGTTTTATAATAGACTTTGTTTAAAAAAAAAGAAACATTTCCTTCAACAACGAAAAACCGCCTTAGCACATATCAAAACTTTAGAACACAAATTTTATACTTCTTCAATGGACACGATCTCGCCAGACTTGATTCGTGCTAAATTAGCCTTTAATAAAACTACTACTGATAACGCATCCTCAATACTTCTTCGTAGCAGCGCCCGATACTACGGTGGTCGCAATAAAGCAGGTAAGCTTTTAGCGAACTACCTTAAAACTCGTAAAGACCGCACTCTAATTGATTCTATTTATTCTCCAAGTGGCTCTCTCTTACACAAGGATTTGGACATTCTCAATGAATTCAAGCTTTTTATAAGGATCTTTATACCCCAGAATCTCCTCCTTCCCCCTCCCATATACAATCGTATCTTAATAAACTTCCACCTCCCTCTAATTCACATCTTAATTTTTCTGATCTCGAAACAGATCTATCCCTTAATGAATTATCCACTGCCCTGAATACCTTAACGAAAGGAAAGACTCCCGGCCCGGATGGTTTTTCTGTTGAATTTTATTTGCATTTTTCTGCTTTGTTACTTCCTAAACTCTTAAATCTTTTTCATTCATTTTTTCTTGCCGGTAAGGCAGAGGGCTCTTTTCAGGAAGCCACAATTTGCCTCATTCATAAGGAAGGTCGTGATCCCATGTTTTGCAAAAATTATCGCCCGATCTCCCTGGTTAATGTTGATTATAAGCTATTTGCTAAAGCACTAGCTTTACGTTTGGACCCTCTTATACCTCATTTGGTTGGTAAGGAGCAGTGTGGTTTTGTCAGGGGTTGACTGACTTCACATAATTCTCATCTTTTTCTCAATGTTTTAAATAAAATCCCCTCCCTTTCCACATCCTTGGCAGCCATCTCTGTGGACGCTGAAAAAGCTTTTGACAGAGTTGACTGGTCCTTTTTATTTGCCTCATTGAAGTGGCATGGCTTTGGACCCAAATTGATTTCACTTATCTCTTTATTGTACTCTGCTCCCAGAGCCTCGGTATTAGTCAATGGCTGTGTCTCATCTTACTTCCCTCTTCAACGTGGAGTTCGCCAAGGCTGCCCTCTTTCCCCCCTCCTCTTCATCTTGGCTCTTCAACCCTTCCTATCCTCTATTCGCAATAATGATTCCATCTCTGGGTTTTCTTACGGTGACCATCATTTAAAACTTTCCGCTTATGCGGATGATATACTACTTCTTATTTCTGCGCCTGAAACTTCTATTCCCCCTTTGTTACATGAATTTGCTTCCTTTTCCCTTGTTTCTGGCTATAAAATTAATTCAGACAAAATAGAAATTCTTCCCCTCACTAAATTTTGTCTTCCTCATTCTTTTTCTTCCTTAGGCTTTGCCTGGAATAGTTCAAAAATCAAATATTTAGGTATGTGGTTTTCCAACTCCATTGAGTCTTCTGTTAAGTTAAATATGTCTTCTGTCTTATCCTGAATTGACAAACTACTTTCCTCTTGGAACCCCCTTTTTCTTTCTTGGTGGGGATGCTTGGATTCAATCAAAATGATGATTACCCCTATTTTGATTTACACACTCTCCATGCTCCCCGTTTACGTTCCTGCCTATTACTTCAAACGCATTGACTCTTGCCTTTATAAGTTTCTTTGGAAGAACAAGCAATCCAGAATCTCCTTATCTTCTCTTCGTAAAACAAAGTCTAATGGAGGTGTGAACTTTCCTGATTTTCGTCTATATCATAAGTCGTTTTCTCTTCACCAGGCCTCGAAATGGCTCCTTTCCGAACCTTCCCCCTTTACTCCCCTTTGGTTATCCATTGAACAAACCTTGTTATTACCCTTTTCTTTAAAAGAAGTTCTAGCTTTTTCTGCTAAAACCCCTTTCACCTCTCTTCCTCTGTTTAAACACACTTGTTCCCTTTTGAAACCTTTGGTGCAACCCCCTCTCGTATCTAGAGATTCCTTCTTAGAATCTCCAATCTGGCATAATTCCCTTATTCTTATTAATAACAGAACCATTTTCTGGAAAGCTTGGAGGTTAAAGGGCATAATCTGGGTCAAACATCTTTTTGACGGACTAACTCCATGTTCCTTCCCCCAGTTTCAAGCCTTATTCCATTGTCCCCGGTCCTTTTTACAGAAATTCTCTATTCTCATGGCGGTTATTCTTGATACTTATTACTCTCTTCCCTCTTCGTCTCTTCCTATTGCTCAGAATTCTCTCCTTAAGATACTTCTCTCTATACCCAAAGCTTCTCTCATCTATAAATTCTTCTCTGCTCCCAATCCTGAACGTGCAAAATCCAATTGGAACTCTCTTGGGAATCTGACCTGGGCTGTGAATGGTCTATCATCTTCTGGGACAAACTTTGGGCTCGTTCTCTAAAAATCTCTCGCTCTGCTTCTCTTACCCAATCTATGTTTTTCCTCTACCATAAACTTTATCTCACCCCTGCTTCTATAGCTCGTTTTTCCCACTCTGCTGATTCCAATTGTTGGGCCTGTGGTTCTTCTAATGCTAATCTTATGCATCTTCTTTTGCTTTGCCCTCCGGTCTCTAACTACTGGGAGAAAGTCTGGTCCTATGTCTCTCGCTTCTTTAATATCTCCATTTCCTACTCCATTCCTCTTCTTTTCTCTGGAAGTCTTTCTGATTCTTTAGATTTACCCCCCCATACTCATGGTCTCTTCGACCTTACGCTCGCCCTAGCTTTTCAACATATTTCTCTCAATTGGAAAACTCTCACCAAACTCTCTGTACAACACTGGTGGAATATTCTTTGTCATTTTCATCGACTTGATATCGCTTTTGCCTCCTCCTGTAAGCCAATGATAAATAGAGATATATTTTGGTTGCCACTTACTACTTATTTTGACCAGTTAGCTCTAGTAAATAATTCTCGTTTCAACTCTGAGAATTTTAAACCTCCTTGAATGTTTATCCTCTCTGTCCTTCGCTTTTTTATCCTTGTTGGCTTATTATACGTATTAATTATTAAGAATTTATTCACAATTCCTTTGTCATATGCATTACTCTACTATTCCAATGTGTAAGAAACCTTTTCCTCTCCCTCCTCTCCTCTTCCCCCATCTTACCTCCTTATTCCCTATAAAATGTAAACAGCTTTCATTTTTATTAATATGCTAGCCAATTCTACTGTTATGCTTCTTCTTCATTTTACTTCACTCTGTATTTCTGGTCTTTGGTATATCCTGTTACTTTTTCAAATAAAGCTTTTAAACTAAAAAAACAGGGAGGCACGTTCTATTGTAGATTTCTAAAAATGGGCCAATTGGTTTTCTGTCAATTGAGGAAGCAAAATTAAATAAAAACCCTACAGAACTGGAAAGCCTCGATATCCGCTTGGATAGGCACAGACGCCAACTGCCTTTGAAGTCAAATGTGATGTCTAGGTAAGGGAACTCATGTGTTCTGGAAATAGGTTTCCCCTATAGGGGCAGATTGTGGCACTAGAGATGTGAAGGGCTGCAAGCCATGACAAAGGTCTTGGAGGAATTTGTTTCAAGATTTAATTTGGACATAAATTCATCAAAGGTGTCTAACAGAATCTTAAGGGCATTAGGATTTCTTACCATTAACACAACATAATCGGCATACAATAGGACAGGGACCGCCATGTTCTTAACCCTGTGAGTGTCCCTGCCCTGTTGAGTCAGTGCAGCTTCAATCTTCCAGGTCACAATGGAGGGGACGCAAAAAGGTGTCAATGCTGTGATGCACCTGCCGACCCAACAAAATATCCCAGAGCTTAGATCTCACCACGCAGTTGACGGCGCAGGAGAGATCCATGAAGGCCAGGTAGCAATTGTTGCGCTTAGCAATTGTATATTTGCTAACCAATAGATGGAGATTAAGACATTGCTCCATCATGCCTAGGACTTCAAGGAATCCATACTGCACCCTTGAAAGGATTTGATTCTCACCCATCCATGAAGTCAAATGCTAAACAGGCCAGTATTGCGGCGTTTGCAGGCAGACACAAAGTTAAACAAGGTGTCGGCCTGCACTTCCAACTTACTCTTGCTCAATGCTTGTTTATAGATTCTACGGCAATCAGAGTTCTATTATTTGGGAAAAACCAAGATGGATGTATATCAGACTTAGGGCATGATTTAGATCTCGGCAGACGGGTTACTCCCTCACAATGGTGACGGATATCCCATCTCCCGAAACATAAATCCCATTATATCCTATGGGATTTAAGTTTGGCGGACAGGATATCCGTCACTGTTGTGACAGAGTAACTCGTCCGCTGAGATCTAAATCAGGCCCTTAATCTTAGGTGGTCTAGAAAGTACTTCTTTGATTACAAAGCTTAGCCTGACAAAAGACTGTTTACCTATATAGCACTTGAAAGGCAGTCTTGAGATAGTCAAAAAGTAAGCCCAAACATTTTGAACACAATTTCTTATTAATCTCAGTCATATTGACCAAGCACCAGACTGCTCTTCTCCCCTGGTCGCCTGTTGAATAAGTTCCATATGCTATCCTCAATTTATCAGAGCTATTCCCCAGCCCCAGTACAGAGATAGTCAGAGCATTATGGTAACTGAAAATGGAAGGTACAACAGACCCATCAGTATTCTGGTTCATAATAGCCTGTGAAGAAAAGATGTAATCAATAGTACTAGCATGTCCCCCTCCCATATAGCTGGCAGTTGTAGGATATGGTTGGCCGGTCACCACCAGTACATTACAAAGGTCAAGGGCAATCAAATAGGAATAAAGTTCTCGACCCCATCAATCTTGGCCTAGGGGAACCCCTTGTGCCCAAGCGGGCTCCAACAAGTTTTGCCCATTACACAGGGGGGAATTCCCCAGTTTAGCATTAAAATACCCAGCTAAGATAAGATTAAATCCTAAACCAGCCTCCGCTTGTTTGTGGCAAAGTCATTAACAAATGAAAACAGAGCGGCATAATTAGGATTGCTAGTGTGGTTAAAATTATCATTGTAAAAGTTAATGACACAAACACTAAAAAGTCACACAGCTACCGTAAATAAAAAGCTTGAATCAGGCTACACTCAAAAGTGATCGGATACATTCGACATGGAAGGCTTGTCTTAAACCAGGCAGCGGGCCAGTTTTGGCACGACCAGAGGCAGCAGGAGTAGCGGTGACAGGAAAACCATTACAAAATACATTGGATATGGCCCAAGCCTCCTGTAAGAGAACAATATTGTTAGTCTGGATGAATTCCATCCAATCGTCCATGGCTAGTTTGGCTTGAATGCCGGCGATATTCCAGCTCAATAATTAAACTTCATCTAAGGGCTCAGGAGTAGCCAAAACTATGAACCCCTTCAGCACAACAGATTCAGGACTATTACTAGTGTCACAGAAGCTAACAGACACACTTGAATTGCAAGAGAGCCCACCTTGCTGGGCCCCAACCTCAGGGGCCTGGTCCACTGCAGGTCAGTCAATACTAGACAAATCAGATAGTACTGAAACCCTGTTGGTAAAAGGTAAAACAAAGCTGTGGGAGGCTAGGGGTGTGTTTCCAAATGATGGCTATACTCAGGTACAGATTTGAGCCTATGAGGCTGGTAGAAAAAACCCAGTGGCAGAACCCCAATCCCAGAAATGCCCAGGGGTTGAGGCGTGGAGCATGCAGAATATTGGCCACAGTACCTGAGCTTTTCAAATTAACAATAATTAAATCCCCAGGGAACTCTATGGCTGAAGGCCCCACCCAGTCCACTCTTCGTACAAACAGGATCTGATTTAGCAACTTATCCTTGCAAATAAGGCTAGTATGAAACCAGTGTGTGACCTTGTTTATGAACTGGCCTGTTGTCTCGCTGTCAGGTCGGCCTAAATTTGGAACGTTTGTCAAGATAACCCCAAACGGGCACGCTGGTGGTGGCAGATGACATGTGGGGGAACTATAGCCTTTCAACATCCTCCGATTGACTAGGTCAAGCCGACGAGTAAAAGTGGAGGTGGCATACCCAACAAGGCCAGCAGCAGAAACTGCTGTGGGGACTGACAAAGGGACCGGTGGCTCAAAGACAGAGGTCACTGATCTAGACTAATGTCATAACCTGTTCTGGGGGGGCACGGGGCTAGAAGGGGCAATTTGACCTCAGCTGTAGGGGCTGTGACCATTTGTCTCTGATGTCCTAAGAACCATCCTACCATGGTTCTGCAAACTGGCCCACGTATAACCCCTTCAGGACCTGCCTCTCAGTGATTGTGATGGCAAACAGTTCTAGGCTTTTTAGAGCGATAGTGTGGGGATTGTTAAAGTTCTGAATTCATCAGTCAACCAGCAGCACAATCATTTGTTGCCCAACACTTTGCTTACCATTTACTTCCATAAAATCAACAAACAAAATATTATATACTTCGGTATGTTTGTACAAAACCCACTAGTGCGGTGCCATTGTACCCAGGAATCCTTCCTTCCCCCTCCACTCTCTTTCCTAAAGTCAAGGTTGGGTCTGGCGTGGCAGGTTTGAGGAAAAGCTGCAGTGCTATGCCCCTCTTTTAGAGTTTGAGCACTCAGGTATAACAGACTCAGTCCCAATATTCATATTTCATCAATGCCAGCTCTTCAGAAGTGCTGGTCACAGCTGGGACCCTCACCACACATCTGCTTTGCCCTCCCTCCCTCCACTGGGAGGAGACGTGCTAGGTGTGAGTGCTTTGTGACCCGTGTCCAATCCTCAGAAGCAGGAGCAGAGGTCACCAGCTGGAGTCTGTTCTGGTGGGCAGTCTTTGGTGCCATTGATGGTCTCTGCAGTGGCGGCTGCTGACTTTAGAAAGTGGTGTGACATAACAGACCTCACAAGAGCAAGAACCGTGTTAGTAAGAGAACCACAAGGCCTGAACTGCGCAATGTGAAAGTAGAAAGTTTGGGCTCAATTCAGGCTTCCTAGCTTCACCACATTATGTGATCCTAAGCCATTTAATTTCTTCTTGCATCCTTTTTTTTCATTACCACATGAGACCTTTTTGAAATACATGAGTTCAGGATGTGCGCTAAAAAAAACAAAAAAACTTCTTATGTTTTTTTAGTGGGAAATAACTTTGTTTCATATATGATAAGAATCTAGGTCACATGTGCAGTAGCCTGGCAACTGATCTGCCCTTAGTTCACTAATGGCATTGTGTCAGGGTAGAAGTCAGGAAGGCCTTTAAGATCATGTTTATAAACTATCATTTTTAAAAAAAAATGCCTCTCAATACAGCCATCTTGTCTGACACACTAAGGTGAAACTCTTCTGCAAGTTAAAAAAACATAACCATTTTTGAATTTTGAAGAGACTTTATCGTATCGTTACATTCTGCTTGTTGCATGATTCACTTGCACAAAGTTTTCATGGCTCAGCTAGTACAGGGACTCTTTGACCCAAGCTGACCCTTGTCTCAGCTCTCTGTGTTAATGTGTTGGATCGCCTATTATTTCTGAAGCTTGTTTAGGCCATCTTCGCTGTAGGCACATTGTCATGGATCTCTTGTTTTGCTTTCAGCTGATGACATTCTTCTCTAATACTCAACAGTCACAAACCGCATGATAAACAGGCGTGGTCTTTGTTATCTGGAGCTTCAAACCAAGTGCACACTCTTGCAACCCGTGCATGTAAGCGTGGTGGGGCGGAGCTGGGGGGAGTTACAAATGACGGAATAGGGAAAATACAATAAATAAATAAAACCACTTATCTTGCGCTCGCAGCTTCGCCGACTCGGCGATGCGGTGAGCACAAGGTAAGTGGTTTTTATTTATTTATTTATTTTGTTTTCCCTATTCCGTTATTTGTAGCTTTCACCCATGCCCCACCCTGCCCCAACCATGCCCCACCCCGCACCACTGCACTTACCTGCACGGGCCGTGACTGCAGGGCCGGACTGGCTACCGGGCGTTTTGGCATGCTGCCGAGCTGGGGGCTGATGTCACTGCGGTGGGGGCTAATTTCGTTGATGGAGACCTGCGTGTGCTTCAAAATAAACAAAGCAAAACGAATTTCGTTCAGCACACGCAGGTCCCCATCAACGAAATCAGCCCCCAGCTCGGCAGCATGCCAAAACGCCCGGTAGCCAGTCCGGCCCTGCGTGACTGTAGCTATGGAAGTTCTTTCAGAGGCACGTTCTCTACTCTTTAATGCTGCTGTGGAAGGCAGGTATTAGCTCATGTCTGTCTAAGGCAAGGGGAGCTCAAAGATGTCTCAAGAGCGATAAACAAACAAACATGTCACTCGCCATGAACACAAAATCTGAAAAGTTGGAAACTTGGGGGCAGATTTACAAGCCCCTTACGCCACTTTTGCGTCATTTTTCCCATGTTAAAAATTGACGCAAAAGTGGCGTAAGGACTTCAAATCTGCCCCTTGGATTTTATCTAGTGTTTAAAGAGCTGCATTGCTTTTTGGAGTTTGATGCCAAAATCAACTGCAGGAAATTTTCATTTCCACTAGGGATCACGTTTTCAGCAGGTTATTTTGTACGCTTGCAAACAAACATTTGTTTTGTCAGTCTCCTGCAAACACTTGTTTTCACTAACTGCGTAAGTGTAGTGTTTATTTTAGATTTTTCCTTATTATCAGTACCAAAAGCATGGACCCTTACAGGTTTTACCTGTAAAGCACAAACATGCAGTCCTTCGACGAATACTTGTATATTCTATTCTAATATCATCTAAATCAGAGAGATTATAGTACACGTCGGTCAGGACCCACTAGTAAGATAAGGAACTTTTGACAAATCCTTTTGTAAAGGATTCAGCTTCCAAGTCTTTTGTATTTTGCATGATAGGAGTCAGCAGACTGTGATCCTAGCGTCATAGACTGAGGACCATGTGAGCTGTCAGGGTCTGTACTCTTGAAGTTTGGCAAGGGCTATGTTTGGGATCCTGATATAGACAATGTTATAGTAGTCCAGTCGGGACTGCACTACTGCTAGTACCAGAACGATGTTCTGGGAGAATTGAAGGAGTGACAATTTTAGTCCGTCTTCCACCAACTACTAGGACCGACATATGCAGATGGAGCAGGCACACGCTCAAACATAGTGATACACATTACCGCCGGCCAGCCTTCTATTAACTATGTTGTAAAGCAGGCTATCTCCCTTCTAACTGTTGCACAGCGGTGAACCCCAGGGTAAATCTGTACTGTTCCCCACTATGAGTCACTTTCCCTCCTTGCACCTGTTAAAGCATACCCCAGTACCACCACTCGAAACTCCAGTCTCCCAAGTCGAGGTGTCACCTTCCCCGTTCACGCCCGCTAATGGGAATGAGCTGGTTTGATGCCGTATACTGAACGATGCCACAATGCTTAGGAATTACCAAATGTATACTATTTCCAACTTCTATAGTTATCCACAAGATCACATAACTCTTCAACGTATGCATACATGGGTGGGAGGCCAGGACAATGGGTGTGGGGGGGGAATCTATCTTTAGATTAAGAAATGTTAGTTTGTAGTTTTATGTATAAAAATGATTCATATATTATATGTTTGATTGTCTATCATATTGGTCATTACATGTGGAATGAGACATATCTCTTGGACAGTGGTTGATAATCCGGTATTGTAACGAAGAATCACTTCCACCTATGTATGTACTATCGAACAACAGTAATATTTGAATAACATCTGCAATATAATAAAATCAATAAAATTGTGTTTAAAAAAGCATACCCCAGTACCGCTTATGAACCTTCACATTACATGAAAAAGACAAGACGTAAAAATAAACATAACAAATAATCAACGCGGACCGACTCTTGGAAATGCACACCTCGTGAGGAGCTGAGCAATGCATGCTGGGTGTTCAAAGTTTAACTAAAACACCGTGCATCTCAGCCAATGAAAGCACTGCTCTCATGCTGTTTATAATAGTGAACAGCACAAGAGCAGTGCAAGGATTGGCTGGGACAGGTGACCACAGCCCTCCATCTGAGACTGATGGGGCTGTGTTGCTTGTCCAGCTCGCTGACAGCTATATGTAGGAAAACCATAAACTGCTCATGTCAGTTTGGCCAGAAGCAGAATACCGGCCAACCTGAGAATCGCAGTTCAGTCAATCAGTTGGCAATCAAGCCACATCTACTCTCTGCCGTGAGAGGCAGCTCCATGTGGTGGCATACATACAGTTTGTATGTATGCCGGTGTGATGCATTGCAGGCAAGTAATGTATTGGCTGCAGTCAGGGCGACAATGAACGAGTGAATGAATGAATGAGCGTACTTGGAAAGTGCACAGGTACTCAACAAGAGAGTCCCGGCGCTGATTGGTTCACATAAACAGGACCCATAAGTACGTTTAGCCCTGGAAGAGTCAGGTTTTAAGATGTTTTTTAAAGGTTGTCAAGTCAGTTGTGGCTCTTAGAGCAGCTGGTAATTGGTTCCATGCTTGAGCTTCCAAAAACCCAAAGATCTGCCCCCCATACGGGCCAGGCATACTCTGGGGATGCAAGCGAGGTCCGAAGAGGAGGATCTCAGGGATCTGGCCGGAATGTAGCAGCTAACTCTCCTTGCACTGCCCCTGTGCCTCTATATAGAAACTGCCACTGGGTCTCTGGTTGGTCAAAGGACCATTTCTGGACATCAGATGAGTCCGGACAGTGAGTTGCTGAGTAAGAGATCACAGGGCCATAGTGAACACTTTCTTGTGGCAATACAGCTTCGATTCAGCACACAGCAATGTGACAGCTGTACAGTCCACACAGTTCCAGACAGTCATCACAGTAGCACAGCCTTCTTTGGCCACTCCTTTAAGACTTGCAGCAGCTAGATCCACTCGGGAAAGTTTTCAAATTCACAGTAGCACAGTCTGCTTGGACATTCCTCAGGGTAGTGCCATGATGCAGGCTACTTCAGGACCATATCAGCACAGTCCTCTCGGGCATACTTCAGGGCAGTACCATGGTGCAGGACTCCTAGTCACAACCTCATATTTACAGCAGCACCGTCCTCTTGGGCACTCATCGGGGGGGGGGGGTGCCATGATGCAGACAGCTTGAGAAAGAGAATTCTTGAGCTAATCCATGGGTCAATGCAGCTCTCTCTTTCAAGTCTCTTTGGAGATGAATCCTCAGATCTTGGGCAGCTGCTTCTGCTTACATTGGTCAGTCACTCATCATGTAGGGTTGGCACACAACTTCCCTTTCTTCTCAGGCAGGTGAGCCCCCCACACTTTAGGAAAGGAAGACAGCTCTTCCTTCCAAGTAGGATGCCAGGTGATTTCCACTTACCTTCGGTATGCTGACTGTCAGGCATACATCAGCTTGCATTGTACATCAGACTGCTGAGTACTCTGAGGAGCACTTCCTTCCTTGGTAAAAGAGAACTTGGAACTGGAACAACAAGTGGGTCAGCATCTCCTACTTTTAAACAGTGAAAGCAGACATGGGATGTGTATTCTCTGCACACTTAAACCACTTTGGGTTGGTTCATCTTTCTTGTGTCCTTTCCAGGTTATCTTCTAAACACAATCTTTTTGTAGCGTAATGTTTCTAACAGCAGGGTCGTCTCCAGTTTGGAGCACACTGAACAGATGCAAAAGAGGTGTGAGCATTCTAAACCTGCCTATCACAGCCATGCTGAACAATGATCAAGAAAGAGACCAAAGGCTGGACTCACCTAAAGGACTCTTCATGCTCTGAACAGCAGAGTAGTCCCACCCCTCACACCACCATCTACCAAAGGGCAGTGCTCAGGGAGACCACTTAGCAGTTCTCTGCAAAAGGACCTAATCAAATTTCTAAAGAGAGTCCAGACTCCTCTTTCAGTGTTTAGGTCTCCTCCCTCCAGCTTTGGTGACTGTCTGGGAAAACATCCTCCTCTCCATCTTGCACACATGAGAAGGCATGGGGCTTCTAAACTGGAACCCACAGGCCTTATTTTTCTGGTTCACTCGTGCACAAAATGCATGCACCACATGGCTGCACATATATATATATATATATATATATATATATATATATATATATATATATATATATATATCCACCAGAAGCAAAAGCGTTTCCCCGTTTCCGGAGCCCCAAGCCCTTCAGGGCGGCCTCACTACATGGGCACGGAGCAGCCCACAACATCACTCTGAAAAAACACAATGTGAGGCCCAGTACCTTGGATTTGGCTTTATTTCAAAAGTCTTAAAGAGCGCCTGTTTCCTTTGGTCCAACGTTTCGGCTGGATGCCTTGCTCACGGACAGGAATGCAAGCGCCCAGGTGCGCTCGGTCATGATTTATAAAGTAAATCAAGTGACTGCATCGCCAATACTACCAGTCCCATAGTGCACTGTGCATGTTGGTTAAATATATGTTGGCAGTCCATAGCTGTTTTTTGCCTCAATGGCAATTGTTATTTTGCACAATCACTGTTGTTATCAAGGACTCGTTTCCTACAGTCAGGTGATTTACTTTATAAATCATGACCGAGCGCACCTGGGCGCTTGCATTCCTGTCCGTGAGCAAGGCATCCAGCCGAAACGTTGGACCAAAGGAAACAGGCGCTCTTTAAGACTTTTGAAATAAAGCCAAATCCAAGGTACTGGGCCTCACATTGTATATATATATATATATATATATATATACTCTTAACTATGAGATTAGGTCAAGCACTCTGTTAGAGCTTAGAAGTGGAATTTTACATGAGTGGGCCAGCTGGCCTCCACCCTAGTGGAACAGGAAAAAAGGTCTATTCACAACTGCTCATTCACAAAACACAGTATGCTGCACCACAGCTCTACAGGCTATAGTTCCCTCTCCAACAAATGAGGGCATGTTTGGTGCACCCCTGCTGGTCCAGCATAGATCCAACACCTCTCTCATGTCAAGGGACAGGCCTAGGCCTTCACAAGCACACTAGATTAACTTGAGGGCTGGGGCCAAATCAAAAACCAAGATACCAGATGCTCATAGTTGGGCACGCGGGACAGGGGAAAAAGACAGTATGCCATGCAGGTGACATTCCCATCCCAACAAACAAGTATTGGCAAAGCTAATTGGACTGGTCCTAACAAGCCTGCAGTGTTTTTTAAATACATTTGCAATAGTCATAAAATTTTACAAGTGATAAAAAGTAAACATATTGCTGCCTGCATGTTGTGTCCAAATGTTTGCAAAGAGAAAATATGAATAACACTTGATCAGACCAATGAATGAAGAAGGCAGGCTGAAAGCCCAGGTATGCAAACATATGTATTTTCATTTTATTATACATTTATACCTTTTTTGGAAAGTAAAAGGCTGGCGCGACACAGCTAAAGATCTCTCTAGATCAAACGCATAATGGCTGAGATCTAGTTGCCTTTTGCAAGTAAAACCTGCAAATTAAGGTTACACACACAACGTTAATTAACGATCAAAAAGCAGAAGCAGTTTCTGAAATATTGCTGGCCAAAATAAGCAAAGGTGGCAGATGAGACTTTAAAGATTAAGCTACATTGTAGATAAAGAGTTTCGCGAGGCCTCTGCAATTAAACATGTCCACACCTGGGGAAATGCAGATGGCGTCTTTGCATACCCCCTGCACAGAGTAACACGTCTGCCAAAAACTCGCTTTTTGCACTCTGCTAAGTTCACCAGCTTCTCCTCCTGACAGGAAGAGATGAAGCCATCTTGTCTCCTCCTGCGGTTGCCATGATTTCCCATTCCTAAGAGAAAATAAACTCGTTAAAATGGAGACATGGAGGGGGAATTTGAGATTTCCATGCCTGAAAATGTAGACACAAATGTCCTCTCTGTGATATTGCCGCCTCTGCTGGCAACCCGTCACCTTACGTTAATTAACTTTATTTATTGCTGTTGGCACAGTGACCATGCCACTAAATCAAGCAATTAACAGGCTTGCACAGAGCGAAGTCTGTGGGTGCCAGACAGGATTTATTCCTGTTTTAATGTTTTATTCAGTGCCTTAACGTTTAGGCGATTCGCTTCCCTCCGGCTTCCACCGAGTAGGTAAGCGACTCTTGGAGACTATTTCCCGTGATGTAGCAGGTGTACACTAAACACAGGATCAAAAATAAGAAGCATTGACAAACCCAATAGTTTGGAATTTAATGGGCTAACACATGCAGCACTGGCACACTGGAGCAAGATAATCGAGAGAGAGAGTCTACAGGAGTGGATAGAGAGGGCTGCAGTTTTAAGTCCTTCATACAGTTCAATGGAAGCACTGGAAGGGTGGTGGAAGGATACAACCCAGCACCCCATAGCAGTAGGTGAGAGATGAATATCCTACTGGGCTGACCCAAGACCTGATTTACAAGGTCACATGCCAAAGGCTGAAAGAGGCTGGTTGACGAAAGCGAATGGTTAAAATGGGTGGACCATAGCCCACTCTGTACATTTTAGCAACACGTCTGTTTGGAAGCTGTGTTGTAAAAAGCGGTACCAAAAAATGGCCTGGGATCCCTGTTCTCCATCCATGCAGGCTGCATTACAGCCTGCATGGAGATCATGCCCACCCCTCCAGCCCCTGGCTGAGGGCCATGTCACAGCATTCAGACCAATCACAACGCTGCATTGCAGCATTGTGATTGGCTGCAGGGAGCATGCTGGCCTGGAGAGTGTCTATCCATTCTGCTGCATGTGTTATAGGCTTTCTGGACCTGAAATAAGGGCTGTGTTAGAACTGGGTGATAACAGGAAAGCCTCAGTTTCTGGAGAAAGTGGTAAATCGAGAGCTCAATCTGCTGTAATACTTCCCTCTTCGATATCATCCCTTTGGAGGAGGGTATTGTGCCAGTTGGGTTTCCCATAGATTTAGCATCAGAGGATTTTCTCATGCCACCCAACTAAAAATCAGAGAACGTTACAGTGAACTGTCGTACTTGCAGGGCATCAGCTAAGTTCACAATATTCAAATACCACATACATACATGATTTTGGGTTATGGAGACTTTGTAACCACTCCACCTTAGTAGGAGAACTTTTTGATTGGAATGTGATCTGCTGGTTTCTTGCAGCATATTAGTGTATACATGATTATGTCTCTCTCTCTCTCTCTCTCTCTCTCACACACACACACACACACATGCACACATATATACTGAAAGAAGCACAGTTTAAAGTAACTTTATAGTTACGTCTTGAAATGAGACAAAAATTACTATTAACAACATCAAAAACCACTGAAATAAGCTGGTTATAAATTAGGCAATTAACTATAACTTGCACCATCATCATGTACTGCGTTTGACCACACATATTACCTTGGTAACTATGGTACTCATTAGTAATTTAAACAATATTGTTTTTTAAATCTAATGAGTGATGTTTATCAATCAATCAGTATATTCTTTATTCAATTTAAAAAAATAAAATCATGACATCAAGCACAGTATGATACATTTCATAAATATCAATATCGGATAAATTACAGTTTGGTTGGCTTTAAAACACCAGAAATATAACAAGATAAAAAATAGCATACTGTGGGAGTGGTTAAAAACTGGAGGAACAATAATGCAGGTCTCACTTGGTTAAAATTCATGGGCTTCAGGAGTGGACGTATGTATTTAAAACGCAGATAGTGTGATGTCATAAATGATGTAATTTAACATGTCATGAGTGATGTGACATGTGAGGTGCAGGATGAAGGTGCAAGTTAGTTGAATAAACTATAACTGGCATAGTGCAGTCATTTTTGTAACATTAGTTCTTTTCTCATTTCAACACCTAATTATAACATCACTCTACATTTGTTTTTTCAGCGAATTTCTGTTTTTTTAATCATATTCTAAATTGGCTCAGCACCTAACCCTCAGTGTGTGCACAAAATCTGCTGCGCAAGGCCATCATTTCTGTGACAAAAAGAAACCCCTCATTTCTACATTTACTGCAGTACCCGCTATAGGAAATGCTTTCATTTTTTTTAACTTTTATTCCATCACGATGGTGTAAAGGTGTGCCGGGCTTTTGTCTTGAATGGAGAATATTAGTGCTCTAGTTGTTCATTAGAAGACTGTGGTGAAGCTGCATTAGAACACTGGAAAATCAACTGACAAGCTGCTACTGCTGTTGAAAGTGTGGTTTTGACTTAGCATACCAGATCTTGACAAGGAAGACTCTTAAGATTTTATAGAAAATGTCCCTCATTTTAGCCTTCTGAAATACTGGACATAATTTATGTGACAAAATGAACTCCCTCATTCTTTTCATTGTAAAGAGATATGTTTTTTAGCTTTACAGTTTTGATTCCATCAAGAGGGCGCTCAGGTGTTCCACACTTTTGTCATAAATACAGATTAGGTTTGGGTGGAACTTGTGGAGTTTTACTTCACAGAATTCCATGGACTTACCTAAAAACTCAGCGAGATTCTGTGGAGTTCTGCGAGCGGCGGAATTCCATTCCATTGCGCAGCTCCTGATGATTTTTAGGGCGGGTAGCTTGTCCCATGCTGTAAAATCAGCACCACAGAGGACACTGCTTCGCTCTGCCGCTCAAGCAGTTTTCTCTTCAAGCAGCAGCATTCACAACACGAGCAGCAACTTTCTCAATGAAAGTGTTGCTGTAGAAGCTTTTTTTTCTGGGTTATATTATGCTGGGCCCATACGGGTAGGATTTTTACTCAGATTCTATACTTCACCTCAGACGTGATGGTCCTCTGATGGATCTTTCATCGCCATAGTGAGGGGTGAGAAATAAGGATGCCCCACTGTCGGCCACCCAGTGAGGACCATTAATTTGTAGCCAACTCACAAATTGGAGATTAAGTTTAAATATATTACTCTTCGAACCATGCTACAGAAATGGAGTATCGTAATTGGAAGGCCCAACCTCCTAAAGAAGTTTAGTCTGACAAGAAGCATACAAACCAATAGCTCTGTTGTGGCTACACAGAATGAGAGCAAAAGAACCTGATGTTCTGAAAATAATCTATGACTCTCTCTATTATGCATTTAAAAATCAGATAATTTTAGGCACAGTTTCTGTGGAAAGAACATTAAGGCACAATAAAAGACTCAAACAAATTTAGATAATTTGGTTATTGTATTAAAGATCCAAAATCAATGCATATAAGTAACATTTTAAGAAGCTCAGTCATAACTCTTACAGCTCAAAATATAAAATCACACATCTAGCCAAAGTAAATCGATTGCTAAATACAGACATCCATAAGAGGATGGTTCCAATGGTTAGAGATTCCTACCACCAACAAAGGCAGGAGGATGGTTCATAAGGAATCTCTTAGCATGAGCAGAGGAATCAAGTTAACATCCACTAGGGAAAAGTCCCTGGGCATGGGCAAGGGGAATGGAGAATAAATCAGGAATGTTCAAGCTGGTCTCTCACCAAATTGCTCCAAATCGTCCAACAGGCATCAGTAAGGGTAAAAAGGCAAGGGCCATGATAGAGAAAGTTCGGCAGGCAGGCTGGAGGCAAGGAGAGTGAAAAGGGGCAGCTCTCCTCCTCCTAGGAAAGTCACATTTATAGACCAAATTGTTCATGGTGACATCAATAGTCACCCTACATTGGTCTGATCATCATGTGACTGTTCTTCCGGTACCCAGGAACAATTTGATACTCCAGCATATTTTTCCATGATCCTCATGAGAAAAGAGCGTCCATTCCTTCCTCACAGGTTAGTTGACAAAGAGCTTATTTACTTTGCAGCTCTCCATGGATATAGTCCAAAGGTCAGTTTCCCACCATTCATACACAAAGAAATCAGTGGCGGCTCCTCTGCAAAGACGGAGGAGAGTCACCCCACTGACAGAAAGCAGCAAAAGAAAGAAAAAAATAAAATGATAATAACCTAATGTTGTTATCATTTTATTTTGTCCTCCTGCTGCGGCAGCGTGCGTGAGGGGAGGGACGTGGCTGCATAGCAGGGAAGAAGGGGTAGAACACTCCTGTGCGCAATGACTGTTTAGTCGGCCCTCTCGGGCCACCCAAAACAGTCATGCGCACTTCCCTGTTCTCCATCCATGCAGGCTGCATTACAGCCTGAATGGAGAACATGCCCACCCCTCCAGCCCCTGGCTGAGGGCCATGTCACAGCATTCAGACCAATCACAATGCTGCATTGCAGCATTGTGATTGGCTGCAGGGAGCGTGGGAGACCTGGTGTTTCCTGCTTCTTCACAAGAAATCAGGAAGAGGACGGGACAAGACACAGGAGAGGCGGCGGTGGGCGGCTAGCCGGCCGGCCAGCAGGTAAGTGATTTTTTTTTCCGATTTCCCTCTGCCCCTTCGCCCCCACCCACCCCACTGCTGCTTCTAGGCAGCAGCTGCAACTGAAAGAAATGCTGTAAGAGTGTCTCTTGTTGCTTAAAGTATGCCAGATTAACAAGAACAAATAAAGCAACTTTTGAGAAAATGTATCAAAGGTCCATTACATCAGGCTATGAAATAATGCAGCCCAAGGAAAAAAATCAATTCAAATGCATTATAAAGTTAGCATTTCTTATTTAGTCAAATTAATTCCTAATTAAATTCAGGCATACCGAAATCAATCAACATATCATATCTGAGCATTTTGTAAGGTTGTCAGTGATGGTTACACAGAAGTGTTCAACTCTGATTGTGGCCTACTACCAAAATTTCAAAAAGTAGTAACATGTAAACTATTTCTAAAAATCATTAAAATAAAATTGTTTCTATGTTTAAAAGATCTTTATAATGTTAGGCACTTATAATGAAAGTTTCAATCATATAGCACATTGCATTCATGAATTGCACCATTGTGAAATTTATAATGGTGCTCCACAATGAAGTTAATATAAATGCTAAGTTTCATCATTAATTTTCATGACATCTTTGTTAAAAATATAAGATAATCAGTTACTAAACATTTCAAATTCACTATTTGATTAACCCTACTGTTTCTACCAAGTCAAGCACACTTTTACAGTGCTGGTTCTTCAACTTTTCTCAGTTTCAGTGTAGTCTTTCTAGACGTGTGCAAAGTGCACATTTGTTTTTTCATTGTCAAGATTGTATTTGTGTTGTGTAAAGCATGATCAGCTTTTATGCTGCATCAAAAGCGACCTGGGGCGGCCGCCCACATTGAGATCGTTTTTTCTCCCTCGCCAACTTAATGTTAGCAAACCCCATGCGGGAAAAACTCAGCTACATGGTGATTGCAGGAGTTTTTGCCGAACTCTGCACTCCAAGAGCGCAAAGTGGGCAAAACTCTGTGAACTTTGCCGGAGTTCACCACTCACCCCTATAGAGAATATTAGCACTCTAGTTGCTCATTAGAACACTTGGGAATGAACTGATAAGCTGCTGGTGTTGAATGGAGAGCATGTCCTCAACTTATGTAATGGCTGTCAAAACATGTTGTCCCTATTGTGGCCAATCAATCAAGAGGTGGTTCTTTTGGAACTCCCTGAACATGTCCCTCTAGGTCACAGTGTGCTCACCCTGCCCATGTGTTTTTGTTTTAATTCATTTCAGGATGCAGGCAACATGTCCCTGAGTCCTGGAATGGCTGCCTGAGCATATTGCTCATGTTGTGGCCAGCCAATCAGGATTGGCCAATCCTCTCCAAAATGGCTATTCAGAGCATGTCCGGACACAAACCATCCAGATATCACTTTTACATTCCATGTCCACCCAGAGCACCTTTTTAAATGTAAATTGTTTGAAAACTACTGAACGGATTTACAAAAAATCATGAAAAGCCCACTTCCTGAGTCAAATTCTAACTTTCTGCCAGATATCGTTTATTTGGGCTTTGCTGTTTTTTCTGTCTCAGAGATTAAACTTTCCTCTGGGAATTAACAATGAAATCAATATCCCCCCTCTGCCCTCCCCCACTTTATGTTGGCCACGCTTGATGGACCAGTGCAAAACCTTCCATGAAGGAGCCAAAGTGGGAGAACTTATTTTGGAAAATTTCAGGCAGAGTCATCAAATAGAGACAAAGGTATTATAAAAAACAAAAAATGCATTTCCTATGGAAAGTTTGACTTAACTATAACCACTCTGGAGTTATAGAGTAAGTGTATGTGACATATGTAACTATATTTCAGCCAAACTTTACGTACAGCAACACCTGACAGTCTGAATTTCTAACTATCTATCAATGCTCGCACATAACGAACTTTATGCAATGAAATTTTATATCTCTATATTATTTTACTTTGTACATGTACACCCTTTCTATGTAATTATGTATCTATATATTTTATTAATTTACAAGAAAGAAAGAAAGAAAGAAGGAAAGAAAGAAAGAAAGAAACCTTCAACTCCCTCCAATGCACTACTCTATGTGTATCCTATACCTCTCTCAATATATCCTGTACCTCCACTCTTTGACTCATCCCAAACCTCTTTCTACTACTATGAAGTACCTAAGATTCTTTCTTAACTCTTACCTCCTCTATTCCTCCTTGACTCATTCCAAACCTTAGTCTACTGCTATAATCTCCCATATAACCCTTTCTAGTCTCTTCCCTCCTCTATCCCTCCTTGACCCACCCCAAACCTAATTTTTACTACTATGATCTACAAAATAACACTTCTTAGACTCTTCCCTCCTGTATTCCTCCTTTGACTTATCCCAAACCTCATTTTACTACTATGATCTCCCTAATAACCCTTTCTAGACTCTTCCCTCCTCTATCCCTCCTTTGACTCATCCCAAACCTCATCTAACTAATATGATCTCCCAAATAACACTGTCTAGACTTTTACCACCTCTATCCCTCCTTTATCCTATTCAATCAAACTAACAGACTGTAGTGGTCTGCTCCTCATGCTTAGTCTGTTAGGATGCTCACTCCAGGATGTTCTGGCCGAGAGCATTCTACTTGAGAATATAGAATCCTTGTTCGACATATGAGTTCAGTTGCTGCCTGACTTTTGCCTCTGCCGGCTGCTGCACAGCACCTGTGTTTAAATAAAGCTTTACTTCTACCATCCCTCTTCGCCCCGCGTTCAACTTACTACAAAACTGTTGGCAACGATCTTCAGGTGTCTGCTGAATCCACAGCTTTCAACGTTGATCTTCATCCTGCTGGCCGGTCTTTCGATGGAGTGAAGTTAACCTCAACCAAAGACGACACGTGAAGGAAGTCTGGTGAGGAATGTCTTTTGGCCGAGCAGGACTGCGAGGTACTGTTTATTCTAATTTTCTAAAAGCAGCTCCGGCATAGCAAAGTATTGAACGAGTGACACGCTCGTGACGCATTGCACACAGCTTGGTCAGTGCAGCCTGCGTGCTAGTTGTTTTGAGCACGCAAGCGTAAGCGCCATTTTTGAAGTGGCCTTTCGCATGCGAGCAAGCTTTGACTATGTGTGGTCGTTTTTTAATCTAGTAAGACGCATGACGTATAACGTGGCAGCCATTTTAGAGGTGGTAGACGTATTGAACAATCGCATTTGATTACGCAAGATGTAACAGCCATTTTGAAGGTGGCACAAAGTTACACTTTCAAGAAACTTTATTGTTCTTCATTAACAAGTTGCACCGCAAGTAGGAGTCTGGAATCACTGTATTTATCTTGCTTTCAGTCAGGCGCGTGGCAAATACAGTGACACGCACACTTTTTGCTTCTAGTCAGCTCATATATCTAGACGCGCGCATACTCGGCGTGTCAACACAAGCATTTTTCAGCACATTCTTCTCTACGTCGGTGGCACGCACACCAGGCGTGTCAGTCAGCTATTCACATCGGTGGCACGCACACCTGTCATGTCGTTAAGGTTTTCACATCTCAGTCTGTTGTTCACATCGGAGACATGCACACCTGGCGTGTCAAAGGGTCGCGTTGTTCCAGTTGTGAACGAAAAAACACATACGTTCTATCATCTCAGTGCCATGCACATCTGATGCATTCTTCTTCTTTACTGAAAACACGCGTTCTGATCTGCGGTGATACGCACACCAAGCGTGTCAACTTGGTATTTATTTATTTATTTTTCTTCCTCTTTCAATATTTTGTTTTTTAAATTTTCTTACGGGTGTATACACCTTGTATTAAATTTGCATTGCCCTGTTCTTGGCTTACGATATATGATTGTTGGCTGCACACTTTGAATTATCTTCTGTTAAAGTATTAAGTTCTTTGCATACTGTTTATTTTTAACATTGGAAGTTGTCAGTCTTATTTACAGTATCTAGTTTTTCTGCTTCAACAAGAATGCAATATGTATCTCCACCCCCACCTTTTCTTGAACTACCTGGTAATCCGCCAATCTCATGGAAAAATTGGTACGACGCTTTTGTAACCTATCTTGGCACCATTGGTGCATCACGCTACAGGGCTGAAAGGAAAAAGTGTCTTCTTCTTCATTCTTTGGGTTTTGAAGGAAGGTCTGTGTACAAACATTTGCCTGCTTTGGTACGTGCCCAAGATGAAGAACAGTTAGATGAATTCGTAGAGGCTGTCAAGAAATTAGAATTACGTTTTGACGTTCAACCCAGCCTTGTAGTAATCAGACACAAGTTTTTCAAACGTGAACAAAGACATGGGGCGGACGTCGATACCTTCATCTCTGCATTGCGGAAGTTGAGTGCAGACTGTCAATTTGAAGCTTTTACAGAGCAATTGATAAGAGACCAGTACATTTGTAAATGTTCCGACAAAAACATTCAGCAAAAATTGCTATCCATGGGAAATCCTTCCCTCAATGAGACTATACGTACTGCAAAAAGTATTGAACTCTCTAAGGCTTCTGTCAAGGAATTGGATGAAAAGGTCGCAACAAATGAAACTGTGGCTCTGGTTCATACAAGGGATATTAAGAACAGTGTAGCTCCACGTGCGGATAACAACTTTCTCAAACAAACAAATGTTTGTTACCGTTGTGGTAATCTTTCACATTTCAAGTCTGGGCGACCTTGTCCCGCAAAAAATGTTTGCAGAGTGTGTGGGAAATTAGGACATTTCGCAAAAGTTTGCCTAAGTGGGAAGCGTGGAGGTTCTTCCATTACTGATGTAAAGCAAGTCTCTTCTCCTGTTGCGAATGTGTCTGTGGCAGAGTGCTGTGACGAAAATTACAGTAGCATACAGGATGTCCTGAGGGATATGGTTGTTGTTGTTGGCGATATGCACGTCACCGAACGTGACATCTCCGAGTGTGTGGACCCTTATGTGGATATTGACATTGGAGGGAAGAGTGTGTGTTTTTTAGTCGACTCAGGAGCAAGAATAACAATGATAACCCAGGAATTATTTGGTGAGGTCTGGGGCACTCGTTCTTTGAAGCCACCAGATAGGTCCCCTGTTTCATACGAAGGGAGGAGAATCGAATTGGCTGATTATTTTGAAGATATCCTGGAGTTCAGGGGTAGAAGAATACATGGCAAGGTGTATGTGGCGATCAAAGGCTTGTCTATCCTTGGATGGTTTCACCAGGGCTTGTTCAAAATGGTGCTCCGACCTGGAACAAAAGATCAGGTTTCCATTCTTCGCTCTGATGATTTCGTTGATAATTTGTCTGAGCACTATCCCTCTGTTTTTGGCGGGGGACTGGGCCAGATAAAAGGTTTCACCCATCTCATCAGGGTTAAGGATGGTGCCATACCTGTTAAACACAGGCTTAGAAATGTACCGTTCAGTGTCAGGAACCAATTGGAACAGGAGCTTAATGGTTTGTGTCAGAAAGGGATTATAGAACCAATTGAATCTTCTCTTTGTCTATCTCCTTTGGTTGTCGCAAAGAAGAAAAATGGCGAGCTTCGCGTTTGCGTTGACTTGCGCAGCCTCAATAAGAACATTTGGGTGGATTCTCATCCTCTTCCAAAGATCTCTGACATGTTGTCAATGATCAGTGGTTCCAAGTGGTTCAGCAAGCTGGATTTAGCATCATCATACCACCAGGTGGTCTTGGATCCTGCTTCTAGACATCTCACTACGTTTGTGTCATCCATTGGTTCGTTCCAATACTGCCGTATGCCCTTTGGGCTGGCCTCTGCGGCCGCAGTATTTCAGAGAATTATGTCTTGCATGCTTAAGGGTATGAAAGGTGTTGTCGTCTTCCAAGATGACGTCTTGATCTATGGTGATTCTAGTGAATCTCATGATGAGACCCTGTATCGTGTCCTTGACATTTTGCAGGAAAGCGGGGTTGTCTTGAAGAAAGAAAAGTGTGTGTTTAAGGTTCATAAGGTCGAATACTTGGGGCATGTACTATCGGAGCATGGTGTTGAGCCCAGACCTGGTCTTGTCAAAGCCATTGTTGACAGTCCGGCTCCCAAGGACAAGGTTGGTCTCAAATCATTTGTCGGACTCTGTGAGTTCTACTCTCGGTTTGTGCCGGACTATGCTGCGAGAGTTCAGCCACTCACTAACATGCTCAAGAAGAATGTTTCTTTTGTTTGGAATGACCGTTGTCAGGAAGTGTTTGATTGGATCAAGGCTCAATTGGTATGTCCCAAGGTTCTCAGACCTTTTGATCCCAACGCAATGTGCACCATCACCGTTGATGCCAGTGGGCTCGGACTGGGTGCCATTCTCACCCAGTGTGTCAATGGGACAGAGCACACATTGGGCTATGCCTCTAGGGTTTTGCGGGGTACTGAACTGAATTTTGCTGTGATCGAGAGAGAGCTCTTAGCATGCTGGTGGGCTGTCAGGAAGTTCAATCCCTACATATGGGGTAGACATTTCCAATTGCGCACTGATCACAGTCCCCTTGTCTCTATTCTCTCAGGGGATAGGCTCAAAGAACATACTCCAAGAATCGCTCTTTTGTCCACCAAGCTACTGCAGTACGATTTTGAAGTATCGTACATTCCTGGTAACAAGAATGGAAGAGCTGATTACTTTTCAAGGTTTCCAGTAGAAGAAGATGGTGAAGTTGATGAAGATGATGAGGATGACTGTTTTGTTGCAAATTTGGTCTTGAATGACATATGTGCCATGAGTGAAAAAGAATGGAGAGACGAACTCTCAAAATATGCCTCACTCTGCTGTGTCGTCAAATGTGTCAAGGATGGTTGGCCGAGAGAAAAAAATGTGCCTTACTCTTTACAGACTTTTGTGAAAGTCTCAATGGAGCTTTCTGTGGAAGATGGTTTGTTGGTGCGCGGTGACAGGCTGGTTCCCCCAGATGTGCTGAGAGCAAGATTGGTCAAAGGAGCACATGAGGGGCACTTGGGCAAGACGCTCACCAAAAGGAGGTTGCGAGAATATTTTTGGTGGCCTCAGATGGACAAGCACGTTGACGTGTACGTGGATGAGTGTGTGGTGTGTTCCAGTGCTGAAAAGAGTTTCAATATTAGAACTCCGCCCCTTCAGCCCATTGAGTTACCTGCCAGGCCTTGGGAGAAGATTGGCATTGACCTTGTTGGTCCTTTGAATGTTCTCCCTGCTTCTTCAAGGTTTGCGATTGTGGCCATTGATTACTATTCAAAATGGCCCGAAGTGCGTTTCATTGGTGAGCCTAACTCAAAGAATGTGATCAATTTTCTTAAAGATCTTTTTCTGCGTGAAGGATTTCCCTCCACCATTGTGAGCGATAATGGTGTGCAATTTGTCAGTCAAGAGTTTGAATGTTTTTTGAAGCAAGGGGGAATAACTCATTCCAGGAGTTCCCTCTATCACCCACAAATGAACGGTTTAGTGGAACGCATGAATAGGGTGCTCAACAACTGTGTGCAGTGGGCGTTGGCGGGCAAGTGCAATGTCCAGAATGCTGTTAGGTCCATGCTTTGGTTCTATCGTACCACACCCCACTCCTAGACCAAAGTGTCTCCCTATGAACTTTTGCGAGGCAGGAAACCATGTTCTAAGGTGTGTCCCAGATGGATGTCGAAGTGGGTGAAGATGGACTCCGTGATCAACATGGATGGTCTTGTGAGAGAGAATGTCTCCCAAGCTCAAACTAGACAAAACACTTATTTTGATCTCAGGAAAAGATCCATTCCCCACTCTTTTGCTGTTGGTGATGTAGTACATGTGAAGATTTCTATTCACAGCAAGAAGGGGAACTTGAAGTTCACTGATCCTTTGGTTGTGGATAAAGTACATGGTAATGCTGTCAGGGTGAATAACAAACATTGGTGGAATGTGTCAAGAATTGTAAGAAATTCTGGAAGTTGTATTAGTAATAATTTGCATTGCGAACGAAGTGACGAAGCTGAGTCTTCTTCTTCCGGAGACTCTCTGCCGTCCTGTTTGCGCAGGAGCAACAGGCAACGTTTTGTTCCTGCCAGATACCTTTAATCTCTTCTTTTTTTTTTTAAATTTATTTTTATTAAAGTTTTCTTTAAAACAACAATGATCCGCATGTACAATTTTACATTCTGAATGTTATTTCTTTACAATCACCCTACAAATGATTCCACAGTGGCTCACAAATGATTCCAACAATATTACACATCCCCATCTGAGTCGCTATTTTCTTCTGGCGGCCTACAAATGTTTCCCCTATATACATTCCGCTTTCCCCACACCCTCCCCCATTTTTTGGGGCATTTCCTATTGATAAATGTGGCCTTCTCCGCCACCATGGCCATATCCATATCGTTGAACCAGGTCGCTAACGTCGGTACATTCCCCACTCCCCACTTTTGTGCTATGTTTCTTTTAGCTATTATCATACCTGTCGTCGCCCATTGGCGCTCGGCGTGGTTAAGGTTTGTTGGACCCCAGACGTTGAGAAGGCAACACTTGGGCTCAAGCGGGACCTGTTTCCCGGTGACTTCTGTGATGGTTCTTACCACTGCCTCCCAGTATGGTGTAAGTTTGTTGCAGTCCCATAAAGTGTGATGAAAGGTACCCGTGTCCCCGCAAAGGCGTAAGCAACAAGGGTCAGGAGCCCTCCCCATCTTGTGCAGTACTGTCCGTGTGTAATAGGTCCTATGCAGGATTTTAAATTGCACCAATCGCAGCCTAGAGGAGATTGCCACCTCTTTCGGTGACGCCAATGCCTCTTGCCAGTCAGAGTCATCCATGTCCCCCACCACTGACTGCCACAGCTCCCTGAGCCTGACAAGTGGATCTGCCCTGTTGTTGATGATTTTTTTATATGTTAATGATGTCGCTCGTTTGTGCAGGTAGTCGGTAAGCAGTCGGTCCTCTAAAGGGGAGGATTCCGGGAGTGTCTCAGCTGTAGGAAGGGCTGCTTCTATCGCATGTTTGATTTGCATATATCTGAACTGTTCGCTCATAGCCATTGTGTAATGCTCTTGTAAATAGGCAAAACTGATGACTTCCCCTTTCTGCCAGAGATCCCCTAGCTTTGAGATCCCAATCATATCCCATTTTTGAAATCCTTTGCTGTTACCCAGCGTTCCCAATTTACGTGTGTCCCATAAGGGTGTGTGCTGTGTAAGTCTACCTGACCAGCCCAAATGTCTGTTTACCGTGTGCCATATGCGGATAGTGTGCGTCGCTGGACCTACGAGGTCTCGGACTCTCTGATTATTGTACAGCGCTCTATTAACACCGCCTTTCCCCAGAGCCATTCTGTTGAGATGATAGGCCGGGTCTATGTCTGGCACGTGGAGCAATTGATTAATGACTGTGAGTTGTGAAGCCCAGTAGTACGTCTTGATATCAGGCAGGGCAATCCCGCCGTCATACCAGCTCCGCACCAGTTTATTCGCCGCCACTCTTGCCGGTTTGCTATCCCATAGGAGAGCCGCTACCTCGGAATTTACTGCTCTAAAGTATGATTCGGGGACTGGATACGGCGTGTTGTGTAGAGCATAGAGAAATCTGGGCAGGGTCATCATTTTAAAGAGGGCTGCCCTACCTAGTAGGGTAAGTGGTAGTGCTTTCCAATGCTTGATGTCACGCTTTAGTTTTTGTAGAGGCGCTTGCAGGTTGAGTGCTAAGAAAGTGTCGCGATCGGATGTTACATGTATGCCAAGGTACTTGAAACTGTCCGTGACTATTTGAACCTGGCATCCTCTTGGGAGACGTGGGGGCGGACCATGTAATATGTACAGCACAGACTTATCCCAGTTAATAGCATAGCCGGAGACTGACCCAAACACCGCGCAAATATTGAGTAACGCATGGAGGGATCGTGTGGGTGAAGCAATATATAATAGTACATCGTCCGCATAGAGGGAGATACGGTCTTCCCAGCCCTCCCTCCATCTCAGGCCCCGAACCATGGGAGTCCATCTTATCCACGCTGCAAGTGGTTCTAGGACTAGTGTGAACAATAAGGGTGACAGCGGGCAGCCCTGTCTCAGGGTAAATTCCCGCGATATGTGGCCATTAGCGACCACCTGTGCTATGGGGTCGGCGTATAGTAACTGTATCCAAGAGCAGAACTTCGGTCCGAACCCTAAGTGTTGAAGGACCGCAAATAAGAAGGCCCACTCCACCGAGTCAAAGGCCATCTTCGCATCCAAGGAGAGGACCGCGGCGTCTTCCTGTATAGAGTGTTTTCGGCCCAATACACCATGGAGGCGCCTAAGATTCAGGGCTGTGTTTCTGCCGGGCATAAAGCCCGATTGATCCGGATGAACCAGTGTGGTGAGATGGGGGGTGAGTCTGAGCGCCAGCGTTTTGGCTAAGATTTTCCCTTCCACATTAATTAAGGAGATCGGACGATATGATGTGCATTCCTCTACTGGTTTGCCTGGCTTATGGATGGCAACAATAGTTGCCAGCCGTTGATCTCTAGGGAGTATTCCTATGTCACGACTCATTTCAAACATTTTTAACAGGTATGGGGCTATCTTGTCCGCCGTGTGTTTATATAGTTCTATCGGGATGCCATTCGGACCAGTGGCCTTGCCGGATTGTATTTTGGAGATGGCTATCCGGAGTTCATCTATCGTAATATCTGCTTCTAGACTCTCGGTGTCCTGCGGCGTGAGCCATGGCATACGGATGTCTTTAAGGAATGCGAGCGCGTCCTGTACAGTGGTAGTATTCGTGGACGTATATACTCGCTCATAGTGGTTTGCTAGTGTGTTCACTATACGTTGTGGGTCGGACGTGATGTCACCATCATCGGTCCTTATCTGTGCTATCCACCTATGCACTCGTTCCTTCTTGTCTAACCAGGCGAGAAGTTTGCCCGCTTTGTCTCCGGACTCATAGATCCGGTATTGGATGGTTTGCAAGCGGGACTTGGCGTCAGCCCAAAGGTATTCCTTGTATTCCTGTCTCTTCATGCGCAGTGCATGTGATGTCTCATCAGTGGGTTTTTCGGCATGTTGGGATTCTAGGTGTTGTACTTCCTGCTCTAAGGTCTCTAATGCACGTCTTTTCTCCTTTTTATGTCCCTCGATTAAGGAGATAGCCTGTCCTCTGATCACTGGTTTATATGCTTCCCATAGTGTCAATGGGGAGGAGACTGATGCTTCGTTTTCTTGGAAATATTGCGTGGTGGCAGTGGCCAAATTTTTTCTAATCTTAGAATTCAAGAGGAATCCTGGATAAATGGGATATGTACGACTTTGAGTTCTACAGTGCGCCCGGATTTCTGGCCGTATCGGGGAGTGATCAGAGATTCCCCTGGGTAAGTGTGTGGCTGCCCCTACCTTCCCGACATTGTCCACTGCCGTGAGTATGTAATCTATGCGGGAGAGGCTATTGTGCGCTCCAGAGTGGAAAGTGTATTGTCTCTCAAGTGGGTTTTGAAACCTCCAAATGTCTAGCAGACCATGAGCGTCTAGAAAGTCGGCCAAGTGTGAACTATTGCAATGTTGTGGGCGGGGAGGTGTACGGTCCAATGCGTCGTTTACGGTCATATTGAAGTCACCCCCTATTATTAAATCTCCGTCTGGTAGTGTTAGGAGCAACTTGCCCAGATCTTGAAAGGCGGGGGAGTGCAGAGCAGGGGGTACATAAACAGATACGAAGTTGAACTTTCGACCCTCCCATTGAAGCGATATCGCCGCAAAGCGTCCTTGGTCATCCTTAAAAGTGCTGTGGATAATGAGGGGGAACCGTTTTTTCACCAAAATCCCCACTCCCCGGGATCCTGTGGTGAATTCTGAATGTACCACCAATTGAAACCCCCACCGGTCTAGGGCCCTGCATACAGAGCCCATCAGGTGTGTCTCCTGAAGCAATATAACTGCCGGGGATATGCGTTTCAGATATTGTAGCACCAGTCCCAGTTTTATCTTGTCGCGGAGCCCATTAACATTCCAAGAGAGGAATGACAGCGTTGGGAGCGTGGTGCGAGGTGTCAGTGGGTCAGACGAAGACGTAGGTGACATGAGTCGTCTGGACATGTTGAATAGTGAAAGTCACCGTAAACCCATTGCCATAGTGACTGTATGCCGCCATTTGCAGATCAAAAACTCTTGAAACATAAAACGATTAAAACATTCCCATATTGCACACAAACATTACTCCCAACTGGGATTGGCGTTCCGCTGCCCCTGCTCAACTAATAATATCATGTACATAATATCGCATATCTCATTCTTATAAAAGGTATGTGCAGAGGCTATCATCATGACAATAGTCAACATCAATGATAACAATACCCTCCCTTCCCTACCCCTGTAAAACTTATCCCCCCTCCCTGCATCCCTGCCTAGTAGGTTCAGAACTACCCACCACCCCAATAGCAGAGTGCCTAAGACCCCCAAATTAAGAAACATTGAACGTAGGGTCGTGTGGCGTTAGCGCCTAATAGTCTCTTCCTCCCGGGCCCGCAGCAGCACCCCGGCTGCCTCAGAGGGTCAATAATAGTCCTTAAAGTTCTAATGTTCGTTAACATGAAGCCGATGCAACTTTAAGTTGGCGGATAGGGATCTGTCAAGGATCCATGATTGGGAATCCCCTACCCCGCTACAGAAAGGCAATAAGAGAAATAGCTACAGACCAGTGCAGTTCATACGGTCCTTCATATTCCAGCACGCGCTACATCGCTGCCAGGGCTTCCAGAGCGGGAACTTCTGGATCTTGATGGTGAGCGCAATCTGCCTCCTCGCCGGAGTGTGGAGTCTTTGGGACGGCGGTCTGTGTTTCCACGATTTGTTTCTTCCCTACGGTGTTGGGACTTAGATGGACCTTCCTCGAGCCAACGTTGTGCTTCCTCTGGCGTCATAAAGAACCAGGATTTATCCCCGTCAATTACTTTCAACTTAGCTGGGAAGAACATCATATACTTAAGGCCTTTGTCTCGAAGAGCTCGTTTAATGCCTTCAAAGGATCGTCTTTCTCGCTGTACCTTCAAAGTGAAGTCCGGGAAGAACCGGATCATCGCATTGTCGTAAGGGAGGTCTCCATTAACTCTTGCTGCTTGAAGGATTGCATCCCGATCGCGGAAGTTCAAGATGCGTGCTATAATGGTGCGAGGAGGTGCGCCAGGCTTTGGCTTCGGGATCTGAGCTCTGTGTGCCCTTTCGATAGAGAACAACGGGGAGAGTCTCTTGGGTTTGAGGTGATTCAGGATAAGATCTTCCAGGAAGAGGTCCATGCTGGGCCCCTCCGTCCCCTCAGGCACCCCCACCACCCGTATGTTGTTGCGACGGGCACGTCCTTCTTGATCATCCAGGTGTAGTGCCATTTCTTTATGTTGGTGGAGCAATCGTTGGACCTTTTCTTCCAATTTACGTGTTGCGGTTTGGAGTTCTCCTACATTTTCTTCCGTTGCCGTGACCCTTTCAGACGTTTTCCGCATATCCGCCCGCATGAGGTTCATTTCAATCGTGACCTTATCAATTTTTGTTTCCAAGTTAGTTCCGACTGCTTGTATCGCTGCCATTATTGAACCGAGGGATGGTTCCTCTGCAGGTAGGGCGTCCGCATTCGCTCCTTCTTCAGCCGCTAGTTGGCGCAGAACTGTATATTTATCCATTTTGTTGAGTTGGACGGACGTTGTAGTTCCCTTCGGTTTCGTCATATTGCTGTGTAGGATCTAGGCCCAGCGGCGCTGTATTAGCAGGTTTATTCGTTCAGCGGGTTCCGATTTAACGTTGGTCTGGCAATGTATTCGGCCACTTACGAGATAGTACGGGGGGGGGTCCCCTCCCAGGCCTGCCCGTAGCTATGCCCGTGTCCGGCTGGCTCTCGCTCACCTCAATTCCCCCCCCCTCCTCAACAGCTTCTTTTTTCCGTGACCCGTGCGAGCACCTCACCCTCTGTTTATGCTGCCAGAGTCCGTGGTCTGAAGCTTTCAGGCCCAGGCGTTGGAGGCTGCACGTGTACTTCTGACGTCTCCTCATTCAGGCCCACACATGTACATTCTCACGGCGCCAGGTCAGCCTGTGGGAGCGGGTGTATGCAGCGCCAGAGGGGGGTTGGGGAATATATCGCTTTCCGAGGATCTCCTTAAATCGTGTCTCTTCCGGCGCAATGTCCAAACTGCGGCCCTCACCTTTCCCTCTCCACCACTGGTCGCGCGCTGGGGGTTTATGTCCGAAGCTAGGGGACGATCTGGTGTCCTCAGCTCCCGGATTCAGGGGTACTCCCCTCAGGCAGGCTCCGCTGTTGCACGTCGATATGCGGGACACAGACGCTCGCGCCTATCCCGTCGAACTCACGGGAGAGAGGGGGCCCCCAGCGGACCCCCCCCAGGCCTCACCCTGCAAGCAGCCTTGGTCGTTGTGCACGCCCAGAGTTTCCAGGGGGCAGTATGGCGTATCAGTGCGGCGGGCCAGAAGCCGCGGCCCTCGCGCACCCCGGAGCCCCAGCCGTCGGGCCGCACCTCAGCTCAGTGGGTCACGCGACTCCGCCTACCCCCGGCAAGGCCGATGTGTCGCTGTCGAGTTCAGCGCCGATCCGGAATAACGGCTGTAGTGCGTAGCGGGGGCTGGAACGACTAGCCCCCTGCCTTCAGGAGCCGTGTCCGTATATTTCCTGCTTTCTAGGTTCCGGATTATTGACGGATTTCGTGGGTTATGCCGCAGGCCCTGACGGAGCCTAAGAGCTAAGCCGCCATCGCTGTCGGCGCCAAGCCACGCCCCCCTTTAATCTCTTCTTTTGTCTTTTTCTGTTTCTTCTAGTTCGTCTGCCGCACTTTCTTCTTATGTCTCTTCTCTTCTTTTGTTGTGCCTTACTCTCTTCTCTTCTTTCTCCTCTTCTTGGTTTCTTCTTTTCCTCTTTCCGTTTGTTTATGAGGAGGAGGATAATGTAGTGGTCTGCTCCTCATGCTTAGTCCGTTAGAATGCTCACGCCAGGATGTTCTGGCCGAGAGCATTCTACTTGAGAATATAGAATCCTTGTTCGAAATATGAGTTCAGTTGCTGCCTGACTTTTGCCTCTGCTGGCTGCTGCGCAGCACCTGTGTTTAAATAAAGCTTTACTTCAACCATCCCTCTTCGCCCCGCGTTCAACTTACTGCACAGACTCACATTCCCACCGCTCAAATTCACAACTTATATTTTCCCTATATTCCCTATATTAAATCACCACTAATCCTTTGGGTTCCTGAGTAGCGTGCTACTCGCCAAAAAGTGCTTTAACGCCTCATTAGGGGTAGCAAGTGCTATATAACTACAATTACATTTACAACAACAATCAAATGTGGCATGTTGCAGGACTCGACACTGCCACCGCTGCTTTTCAAATTGTATCTTCAGCCTTTGGACCACAGTCTTCAGTTTTCTGTCTTACTATGAATGGTGGTTTCTCAAAAAATCCAGAGATTCTGGGTCAATTACCACCTAGCTTCAGTCCGTGATTAAAATGTGGGCGTCTGTTAACTTCCTCAAATTGAACTCCAGTGTGTGTAAGATACATTTTATTTCCTCTTTGTGTGGGATTGGAAAAGGAGAATAAAGACTTATTGGAAAATCAATTCAACTTCAGAAAATATTGCAAAAAATGTTTCACACATCACACACTCTGAAGCCATAATTCCAGGTCAAGTACTAATCTGGCTTCTTCCACAAACATCTGCTTGTGCCCGAATCAGGATTCCAAGTCAGATGCTAAATGCACATCATGGATGTGTTTATCCACACATTTTTTGCCAAGTAAAACCTGCTGAACATTCAAATAATTGAAATCTTGGCTCACACACCTTGGAAGTGGGGAGGAAAACATGCACAATTATCACCCATTCTGGTGCCAGAAACTCATAATGGTGCCTCAATTGTGTAGGTAGCCACCCAGTCCCTACAAGTTCAGAGCATGCTACATTCACCAACAAGGACGGGTGCAGCCGAGGGGTTAACTAAAGGGGCAGTGAGCGACTGGAGGCCACTCCCACAACAATATCAAAGTGAACATAATCACTATTGGAAAGGGACTGCTGAGGGTGGAGGCAGCGCTGTTACATTGGCAACATGGATCACTACTGACGCCCACTGCGGAAGAGAGACTATGCTTGTCTGAACGTGTCGGCTCTCTATATTGCCATGCTGGCTGAGGCATACATAGGGAGCAGCAGTGATTTTTATTTGCGTGCTGTGCCACCCACCTGCTGATATCTGCTCCCATTCGTGCTGTGTGGCTGAGGGTGTTGGTGGAGCAGTGGGGGAGTGCTTACTTGACTGCCACACAAACGCGGAGAGCAGTGTGTAAACCACACCAGCGGTAGACTCAAAAGAGTTTGCAACAAGCCCTGTAGCTGCAAGCCGATCCTATTACAGGTCCCATCTGACCTTCAACCCAGACACAACAACAGAAACAAAGCATTGCGCTTGCCCAATGTCAGAAGATCACTCTTATTGGACCACCCAGCTTCGGTACCAGAAATAGGTGCACTGCACTGTAGCACACCAGTGAAAAACAGGTATAATGGGGACACTTACCTACTGAGAAGAGAAAATAAAGTTTTAAGTAACATTTAAAGACTGGCACAACTGATCGTTCATAGAGCACGTGAGGCACACACAATCATGACTAGGCGTCAAGAGCTGATCAAAACTCAAGGAAAACAGCGCACAAATCACTGGAAAATCCTGCACAGGGCAATGACAAGAACTGAAGGAATGGCCAACGATCTCCTACCACCACAAGATCAGGCCCCCAACAGGAGAGGCAACCTCGCATGCCTCTATCACAGCACTTCTTCTTGCAGTGAGCTGGTTGACCTGGCCACAGCAGACCATACCTGGAAGATCTGAGTCGACCTCCTGAACAATTATTTTCTAGCCACCAGAAAGACAGACTGAACCATAAAGCAATTCTTGCTACTACATTTCGCAGGGGAATAGATATACAAACTATACACAAACCTCCCAGGGACTGGGTCTGGCCATGATGATTACACTGCAGCAGTGGCAGACTAAATGTGGATTTTGATCCCCATCTTTACCATGGCTACAAAATGTTCAGGCTTTGACAAGCCAGGTAGCGGGAAAACAAGATGATAGATGGCGTCTATCTCCAGCTGAGGCAGCTAGCAAGCAAATGTACCGATGATGAACAGCCCAATGGGGTGAGGCTGCAGTGCACTCAGCACCAACCTGGCATCCAACTAGAAGTTGCCCTGGCGACAATATCCAGTCAACAGACTGTGATCAAACCGACACCTATCAAGGCTAAAACCATGTAGAGAGGACCACCTCACACCCAGATGGCAAAGATACAATGGCCAACTTAAGACAAATGCTGAAAATGCGGCGTGTACTTCCACATGCTGGACATCAGTCCCGCACAAGGTAAAGCCTGTTTAAAGTGCAGCAAGGACAACCATTTTGTCAGAGTATGTCAAGGGGGAGAAAGAGGATAAAGAACTATGGGGTACCCACATGCCACAACCACTTTGTGACAGTTGATGCTGGAGGACAATCAGTCCGAGGCAGCAGGAACATGGCAGCCCCAAGACGAGTGTAGGATCAGTGGAAGAACCATTTACGAACTAATTTGCGAGACATAAGAAAGGAGGATGGCCCTTGTGCACAGTGACAATTGCTGGCAACAAGGCACCATCTCTCATTGATACTGGGGTGTCAGTAAATACCATGGATCTTTGATAATACCAGGCACTGAAAAACAAATCACCTCTCGCATCCACATGCACTAGAATATATGAATATGGTGGACAGCAACCATTGTTACTGACAGGAGTGAAGGAGGAGTCAATGAAGAAGGCAACATTGAAAAAGAAACCCATTTCCAAGTTTAATGGACACTAGTCAGCTGTCACACAGCAGAAGATCTAGGACTGGTTTTCTTCGCACAGAGAGTACATGACTGCCCGGTCGAGTTAGTACTGAAGGACTTTGCATAGTTGTTTGAGGGGCTATGCCTCAAGGGCAGATCGATTGAGCTGTACATGTGCAAAACAATTAAGCCTACAGCTCCCAGACACCAATGTGTTCCATGCCATCTTTGACTGTTCGTAGAACAAGAACTTCAGAGACTGGAACAACTAGGAGTAATTGAAAACGTGTCTGGACCCACTCTTTGGGTGTCTCCTATGGTTGTTGCCCCAAAGACTAAACAGCTTGGGCCATCTGCTTCTGTATAGCCTAGAGACTACCAAATAAAGCAATGCATCATGCGTCACTCTTCACACCAGCAATGCATGACATTATCGCTGAGTTGAACTGAACACAATGGTCCTCAATATAGACCTGATCGCCGGATTCCACCAGCTGGTGTGGACTCGCCAGTAGATTCCTTACCTGATTCTCTACACATTTAGGGCTAAGAATGTATCAGCGTCTTAATTTAGGCCTGTCCTCGGCTGCCAAGGTATATCAGAACTCTATTAGAGGAACACTCTAGTGCCTGTAAGGGGCCCTAAACATTTTTGATGGCATTTTGTTTTATTTAACCACGTTGGAAGAGGACCATCACAGTCTAAGAGCAGTATTGGCCAGACTATCAGAATATGAGCGGACCCCTGACAAGAAAAAAATGTTGGGGCATATTTACTAAAAAAGTACGGAGCGCGAAGCTGCGCCAAATTTAGCAGCGCCGTGCTCCCACATTTTCAAAACGCAGGGATGTGCCATATTTACTACAATACGGCGCACCCCTGTGTTTTCCCTAGAGCTGGCCCTAAAATTAGCTGCCTAGCGCCAATGCAGGCCCCCTTGCACCATAGTGAAAGGGGGCCTGTGGTGCAGGGAATGATTGTTTATGTGCAGGAAGGTGTACCTTCCTGCACATAAACAATCCACAATGATTATTTGTTACTTCTATGTGTGCTGCATTCTGCAGCAAACATAGAAGTAGCAAATCTTCTTTATTTAATTATTGTTTATGTGCAGGAAGGGACACCTTCCTGCACATAAACAATCATTAAGGACTTTTTGCTATTTCTATGTGTGCTGCATAATGCAGCACACATAGAAAAAGCCAAAACGAGGAGAAATAAAAGCATTTCTCCTTATGCGCCATTCTAACGCCTGCTCTTGCATGGCGTTAGCTTTTGGCACTACCACAGATTTACACCTCCTTGTAAATCTGGGGCAGTGGCAAATAGCAATGGGTGTTGTGGTAGAACGCCCACAGCAACACCTATTGCACGCCCCTTTTACGAAGATACCTGCTTGAAATGGTAGCATATTTACAAAGCGGTGTTAAGCCACAAAACGTGGCTTAACGCCACTTTGTAAATATGGTGCAGGGCATACCGCCATCGGAGCGTCAATAAAAGTGATGCTCCTGTGGCACTAGGGAATTGTACAAATGCCCGTTGCTTTTTCAAGACTCAAATCAATTTTTGGGTATGTGTCCTCAAAGGATGGCCTTCTTGTTTATCCATTGAAATTAGAAGCTATACAGATGCAACTGTCCCCCAGAACACCACAGAGGTGGGAAGTGGTCTGGACATATAAGTATAGTGTGGGTGGTTTGTATATAACCTCACCACAATGTCAGAACTGCTACAATCACTCACAAATACCAACACACGATGGCATTGAACTGCCCAGGCAGAAGCAGCATTTAAGGAGATAAAAGAGGTGCTACTCAAAGATGTCACAACTTCAACCAAGAATATCTCTCTGAAATTATTGTCTATGTGAGTCCAGTGGGCTGAAGTCACCACTTACAGAGGAACGGGAATGAGGGGTCTTGTTGCCTATCAAATTTGCGAGCCAAGCCCTAATAGATATTGAAACCAGAAATGCACAAATCGAGCGAGAGAGTCTGGAGGTGTTGATGTCACCTGTGACAGCATTGGATGTTTCAGGAACACCTAGCATATCTCCTGAGGGAGTAGAAAAACATCAAAAGGCTCCAAAGTAGAGGAGACAGTGGCACAAGAGGGAGAGGAAAGGCTAAGGATAATGCAAAGCCAAAATTATGACCTACAATCTAATTCTGTCCCGAATCAAGCCCTGTGGGACTAACATATGTAGTTTTGGGCAGGGGAACCGAACGTTGCCTTGAATACAGACACAATGGCATATTTATGTAGGAGCCCTTGCACCACTGAATGGGGTACAAGAGCGACGCAACTCCTAAGTTTGACTTATCAAGCCACGCAAGGTGGCCTTGCGTGGCTTGATAAATCCAGAGTAATGCAACACAGCGCAAATGTCCCTTTGTTGTCTTACTCTGACCCAGGGAGGCGTTCCAAGGGTGGAGTGTGGGTGTTTCCATGCATCCACCCATGGAGTTTGGCACGTTTCCAGATTTATCAACACTTGTAAACCGAGGAATGCGTCAAAACGCTACACCTCCCCAGGTGAGGCGTAATGAGGAGAAATATCTTTATTTCTCCTTGTTACTTCCTCTTTCTAAGTGTTCTGCATTTTGCAGCACACATAGAAAGAGGGAAATGCCTCAGGAGATTATTTTAGTGAAGGATGGTGCCCCTTCTTGCACAAAAACAATCCTATTTACAACGCAGGCACCCTTGCACCATGGTGCAAAGCATGCCTGCATTGGCGCTAGGCAGCCAAAAGGGCGCCAGCACATGGAAATTACCAGAATGCATTTCAATATGTTAAATACGGCACATTTCTGCCCTTTCTCTTTCGCAGACGCAGTGCAGCAAGGTGGCTTGCCGCGCTGCGTGAAAGCTACATAAATGTGCCCAACAATATCCAAAGTTGCAAGAGATGTAGGAAGCCACGCGATCCCTACATTTAGAGACCACCTTGCCCCCCACCCCGAGGTTGGGCACAGCCGAGGGGTTAAATAAAGGGGCCTTGAGCCTCTCGAATGAACTCCCCTGAGAGTCGAGGCTTAGTCCTGCTTATGCACTGGTCCTTCCAGAAGCATGGAAGTGTTCATTTGTAAGCAACCTACGTCCGTCATATTTACTTAGCTATATCACTAGTAACCCTGGGCAAAGCACTACGCTACGCTCGCGTAGTTTGCGAAGTTTGCGCTACTTCGCACAACGCGAATTGCACGTAGCACAGTGCAAACACGCGTAGCGTAGCGTAGTGCAGCGGTCATTTTTTGCTTGCTCGCGGTCCTCAACGTCAAGTTGGCGACCGCGAGCAAGCAAAATGACATCCCGGCGAGACTTTTTCCTCGTTCGCGATCAGCAACATCAAGTTGCCGATCGCGAGCGTGGAATATAAACCTCCCGGCGAGATTCTCAACGCGGGGAGGTCAGTTTTCTCATTGCGAGTGGTCGCGTATGCTCGCGACCGCTCGCGATGAGAAACTACCAGTCCGCGTTGAGAAAGCTGCCGCTCGAGTAAAAATCTACTCGAGCGGCAGTAAAAGACAGCTCGCACTGTGCAAGATGCCGTTTTCAATGATTGCACAGTGCGGACAAGCATCCGGCACTGTGCAATCATTGCGAACAGTGCACTACGCAGTTCGCGTAGTGCTACGCGTAGCTCGCGTAGTGCGAACTGCACTTTGCGTAGCTTCGCGTAGCGCTACTTCGCGAACTACGCCCAGGCTTACACTAGACAATTCCCAGGGCTTCTTTGTGTTGCTTGCTTGTAATCACATGTTAAGCCCATTTGTGATCTACACACTTGTGACAACATCCTTTCAATTCCTTGAACAGGGAATAGGAACTGGAGACTTCAATCGGGTCACATTGGCTTCTGTTGCCTAGAGCAGTCTTTAGTGAGTACGACAGGTTGCGTTTAATTTTTTTGTTAACCTGTTTAGTAAAGGGAGTAGTTTAAGGTGATCCAAGTAAGATAATTGAAACTTGAAACTTTTCCCGATTTCTCCTTTACAATGTGTGGTTCAATTTTTCCATGTTGCAATCAAAATACTTGCCTCGGAAGAATGAAGCTTTCAACTTAAGAGTGAGAGGCTGAAGAAAGGGAGAGGGGCTGAAGTATCAAGTTACAACATTTTGAGTTCAGGCACAATTTTCAGGAACAAAATGGCAATTAAGTATCAAAACTTGTAGTACTAGTTTCCAAGAGGCATTGTCTCTTAGACTATGTCAATGAATGTATGTCATGATTCCTGCCTTTGAATTTCTACTACAACAATTCAGAGATCATGTAAGAGCCATTCGTTATAATAGGAAGAGGGTAAACAGGGGAGTAGTAAACCCCCAGCTTCAGCAGCTACAGCGGGGGTTGGGTTTTTTATGGGCCTCTTATCTGAAACTTGGCTGATAAGAGATCACAATTAACTAAAAGGAAGAATGAATGGTGGTTGCTAGAAAAAGGAGAGAGAGATGGACGAGTGGATGCCTAAGAGGGTAAAAGGATGGATGGATGAGTGGGTGAAAGAATGGGTGCATGAAAGGATGAATGAATGAGTGGGTAAAAGGATGGATGAGTGGGTGAAAGGATGAATGGGTGTGTGAAAGGATAGATGTGTGAAAGGATGCATGGATGAGTGGGTGAAAGGATGGGTGGATGAGTGGGAAAAAAATGTGTGGATGAATGGGTGAGAGGATCGGTGGGTGGATGAGTAAGTGAAAGGATGTGTAGATGAATGGATAAAAGGATGGCAGAGTAAATGGAAATCTGAGATTGATGGATGGATGGATGGATGAATGGATGGATGGATGGACGGCCGGACAGACAGACAGATTGATGGATGGCTAACTAAATGGAAATTAGGCCTGGACAGAGTGACCAAAAATCTCTGCCGCGCTATACAGAGTTCCGCAAGCGGCAGATTGCATTAGGTTGAGCTGTTTGCGCTGATTTTTAGTGCTGGGTGTTTGTCCCGCGCTGGAAAATCAGTGTGAATGCCACTATGCACAGGGCAAGATGGCGCTGCTTCTTTCTGCCGCTTGAGTAGATTTTCTACTCGAGCGTCATCTTCCTCAGCGCGAACGGATGGTTTCTCAACGTGAGCGGTCGCAACCATCCGCGACTGCCCACGTTGAGAAATCTTGCTGGGAGGTGGTCTAGCACTGGATTTTCCTCGCGTTAATATTGGCAAGTGCGAACGAGAAAAAACTCCACTTTGCGGAGAGCAGTTTTTCAGAACTTCACATGCTCCGCGGACTACAGAAAACTCAGCAAACTCTGCGAATGGAGTGGAGTTCACCACCCAGGCCTAATAAAAATCAGAAAGAATAGATGGGTGGGTGAAAGGAAGGCAGAGTAAATGGAAATCTGGGAGGATGGGTGGGTGGGTTGGTGAAAGGATGGCAGAGTAAATAGAAATCTGATAGGATGAATTAATGATGGATGGACAAAAGGACCAATTGGTTGATGAAAGGTGTTATTGATGGATAGGAAGTCAAATGATGGATGTATGGGTTAATGGATGTATGTGTGGATGCTTGCATAGATGATGGATGTGTGAACGGGTGGATAGATGGACAGACTGCCTAATGGATGGATGGAATGGTGAAAGATTGAATGATGGATGAAAGAATGAATGGATGACAGAATGGTGGATTTCAGCAGGTAGATGAAGGGTGAAATGATGATGGATAGATGCTTGGATAGCAGTGACAAGGGAGCTCTTCAATGGATGTTTGGACTCACTTGCATAGAGTCCTTGGTGCCACCAAAGCTTTGGTTCTAAGTGGGGGGTATTTTAATTTTCTGGCACCTCCCCTTGAGGGTAAAGCACATAATTTGTAGGCTCCTGTAAAGTATGGCTCTGTTTTCGTATACCAGAATAGTATAGCTGAATTTATGTTCCAAGATGCAGTGTTATTCCTGATCTCACTTGTAATCCGTAGGTCACAGACTGCAAAGTGGCCTAGATTGTCTTGTACAATTAGGACTAGACTTAATAAGGGCTTGTGTTGCCTTTGTTTGATGCAAGTCATTGCAAGGCATACAAGTCCTTTAGTGGGATTTACTAAGCCACGCAAAGTCACCTTGCATGGCTCTGTGTGGATTAGTAAATCCAAAGTAACGCAAGGCAGCTCATATCACTGCCTTGCGTTATGTTGCGGCAGGGAGACGTTCCATGGATAGAGCATGGGTTTTGGCACACTGTTCAACACAAATGGGGCCGTTCCCAGTGTAGTGACCGAAGGTGCTCTAAGACTAAATTGTGAGTGTGGACATCTCACAAAAAGTGAAGGACTGGCCTCACACACCACAAGGTGTCATGCTTCATCATCGGCAGTCCTCGCCCTCTAGAAACTCGGTTTGGTAGAGGGCAGGCATACACCTGATGACAGGGATGCACTTCTAAACTAAGTGGGGGCCCGTGAAAAGTGAGTGAAATTTAAAAATCATTATAGTTACCAAATTACATTTTTTATGTGGCCGGCAGCTATATGGTATTAAAAAGAGTGAACGGTGAAATGGGGGAATTTTATTGTCCCCTCACCGCAGTAGGTGTGGTCAACATGTTTCTGCCGTTTGGCCCAGAAGGGTCCGTGGCATTCATCAGGACCTAAAACAAGGGGGCTCCATTCTTACCAACTTGGTGGTGAGAAGGTACCACTTGGTGGGATGACCTTTGTCACACTCTACCGTACTCAGTAGGCCTGTAAAACAAAAATATACAACAAAGTACCATGAGAAGAGAACTCGGTCACTTGTAGAGTCATTCAGAACCACATACACATACATTAAGGTGAGTGGCTATATGTGTGTAACACGTGACACTCATCTGTGCACACACTAAGAAGTAAAAACATTGTATGTGAGAGTGTTTCTCACATGTCTTACCCTGGGGACAGACCCTACATGCCCCATGGGAGGCGAAAGGAGGGGAAATCCCTGTAGTCAGACTCTGGAAGGGTAAAAAACAACAGAAGTTGAAGGTAAAAATTGCATATTAGGTAATCACAGAGAGCATGGAGCCTGTGTGTGCTCCTATCCAAGTACACACGCATTCATTCGTTCACGCATACAAACACTCCCTTACTGCCTCAAGGTGCGTTTCCCGAGTTTATACCTAGGTGTGTCCTTCTGTCCTCCCCGATGGTAACTGCACGAGGGGGAGACCGTGGTTTTTATAGTGCTCTTAATTGGGCAGTAAAACGGAAATTGCACCGTGATTGAATAGAGTGCTTGCCAGGTTGTGGGATCCGGTGTCCCGAAATGCGCCGAGATTTATATGGAAAATCGCTGCCTGACCTGCTCGTAGCGTGTCGCGTAGCCGGAGCTGAGTATCTGGTGTCCATGCGGTCGGCATTGTAATGCAGACAGGCTAATGCCTGGTCGCGGGTGCAGCCTCGCTGACATCCAGCCAGGGGGAGACCCGCGGCCGGGTGTGGTTGGAGTCACGTTGAGAGGTCCCAGTGTGCGGGTCAGGCAATGCCTGAGCCTCGCGCTGTAGAATGGGACAGCCATTCGCATCGCGGGAAGCGTCGTCACGTGGGCGCGTTGGAGCATCGTGTCAAGGATGCGTGTGCCGGGCGGATAAACTATGAATAAAGAAAAAAGAATGCCCGTGTAGACAAACAGTGCTGGTCGTATTAGGGAAGGCACGTATATAAGGGAAGGGCAATCTCCCAATGGTGATTTTGGAGATGAAAACAATGATGTTATGTGCCCATATAGATTGCCTGTTTGAGAGTGGATGTACGGCACAGTAAAATAAACCTCCATAAAGGGTTTGAGTGAAAGGGAGGAGTCAGTCTAGAAAAAAATAGTCTAGAAAAAAATATATATCTATATATAGTGATGTAACTAGATGTTTATGCACTCTAATCGGGCCCATTTAATCAATGCATGTCCTGCTGGTATGTCTACATATGTACAACCGAAACCAGCATGAAAAGGGTGTTTTCACACCTGTCGTCTACCCCTGTATCGCAGCTGCGTACCTGGTGTTGGTTAAAGAGAGCTCAGTGAATAAGGGGACAGATAGTGTTGTGTGGGAAGGAAATTAATGTGGATGTTATCGTCCCATCTGAAGCCATGGAATCTCATCATTGAGACCCGTCTCCCATGACCGGAGGCGGTAGACCCACCGTTTTTCCCTGATATGTAGGGGTTTGGTGATATCTGTCTTCTGCTTTTTCATGACCTCTAGGACCACCCATTTCAAGTCGGTGTCCTTGTGGTTTTGTTCTAGGAAATGCCTTGTGAGTTTGGTATTGGTTTTTCTGCACCGGATGGTGCTCCGATGTTCATTTATGCGGACCTAAATTTTCCTCGTGGTCATGCCCACGTACATGAGACCACACAGGCAGGTAAGTAAGTAAACCACATTCTCTGTGTTGCAGTTGCTGAAATTTGTAAGTTTCCATGGGTTATTGGTACCTATGTCCACCTCTTTGGTAGTATTAGTGAGTGGACAGGCTACACAACCACCGCACGGGTAATGTCCTGTGGGTCTCTGATGGTTCCAGAGTACAAGTTGTTCTTCTCTCTCCTGGGATGGTGTTTTTGCATGGACCAACTAGTCTCGTAGACTTCTGTTTCTTCTGAATGCAAACAGGGGGGGTTCCCATAGTTTTTTTGCGCTATTTAAGATATGCCATTTTCTCCGTATGATGTTCTGAACAGTGTTAGATACCGGGGTATACGTGGTCACACACACAATTCTTTCTGTCTTCTCCTTCGGTGTGTCCTCCAACAGCGCCTCTCGATTGTTATTTCTGGCACACTCCCAGATTTAAAAAGAGTTGTAAACCTGGGAATGCATCCAAATAGTATGTCTCCCATTCTCAGGTGTAACAAGGAGAAATATCTTTAATTTCTCCCCATTACTTCCTTTTTCTATGTGTGATGCATTCTGCAGCACACATAGAAAAATGAAAATGCCTTTAAGGATTGTTTTTGTGCAGACAGTTGCACCTTCCTGCACACAAACAATCCTTCCTGTAACACAGGCACCCTTGCACAATGGTGCAAGGGTACCTGCTTTGGTGCTATGGAGCACACAGTACGACAGAGCAAGGATGGAGCAGAAGTGTGCGATATCATTGTAAATATGGAGCATTTCTGATGTCTCCCTTTCACACAGCACAGCGCAGCAAGTTGCCTTGCTGAGCTGAGTTGTGTGAAATGTTAGTAAATCTGACTCTTGGTTTGCAAGAGTTGGGATGTGATAATACAGTTTTCTTTTAGGAACACACAACCTCACACTGTTTTGTTCCCAGCAGTTTGGTGAGTTCAAAGGGGAGAGATTACCCATGGCTTTTTAATAATAAATTCCAATTATACATAATTCATCTACTACCAGAAATAAATATAATACATGTTTATCGAATAGCTCCAGAATAGAATTAGATAATAAGTGTCATACTCAATGTGACCCACCTATGTTGATGGGGGGACTGAATGCTATCAAGAATGCCATGTTTATCAACAAGGGGGAAAGAGACACTAACAATATTGTCCCACATCCTGTTTAGTATTGCATACCAGTGTCTTAAATGGTAGCCTAGAGTGGGGTCTTTCTTACTGCTTGGTGGTTCCAAGGCTGGTGGTTTGAACACAACTACTAAAATGCTTAGTAGGGCATTCTACTCTTTGCAGTCGATTTCCACTCTGTATAATCTGATGCTACAAACATCATGTAGAATAGTTCACTTGTGCAGACATTTGGTAGCTCCATTTAATCGCTTAGTATCAAAGGGTATTTGTATGCCTTCATACGTATGGAGAGAGATCCATATTTAGGCCAGACCGTGAATGGAATATGAGTTGTAAAAAGTGATGACAGAAAGAGATCTTAAAATGCTACTAAACTTCAATGTGCTTATTCTGCAGAAAATTTTCAAGGATATTTTATTCCATCTCAAGAGGCATCATCAAATACAGGCCATGATGAATGTAATTTTAAGATCAGAGATTTTAGAGTGAAAGTTAACCTGTGTTCATGAATATTTTATTTGATGTGCTTTATATTTGATGGGCAATTTTTCAACATTGGCCTTCTTGCCTCACCTTTGTCTGCATGGCCCATGGATTGCTATAAGAGCAAGAACAGTGGTAGATGGTTTAGAACGACATAGGGAGTGATATCCTCAATATGTAGTCAAATATTAAGTAAGATTTATACAAAGCGTACGATTCTTAACCTTAGACACAAACCAATAACTAACTGAAGCAAATGGGAATTAAGGTATCAGGTAGCTCTGCCTTACACCCCAAAAGAGAATACCGAGCTCATTATGAGTGATACTGCACCTGGAATTATCAATATCCTGGGGTATAGCAATTACTGGATGAGGCATTACTTCACCATTGTGAACTGGTGCCCGAAGGATGAAGATTCATCCTTGGAATCCATATTTCAAAACGAATTTCTTCAGTTTTTCCTCCCTCATTAAAGGCACTTTTCTCCATCTACATTGTGCCAGATTTTACCCTAGGGAAATTTGAAGGGGGAAAATACCTTGTGTGGGTTTTCCCACTGAACTCATAATCCCAATTTAGCCAATAAATCTTTATTAATGCTGCATTTTGATGTACAAATAACTTGTAATGATGGGATCAGACAGATCAATGTACAGCAATTCATAGAAATCTTTGCCAGGAGAAAGTGGTCATTTTGACAATTAATCTATTGAATCCAAATCCCTTGTGGTTAGCAAACATGTAGTCACATCTGATCTTGCAAAAGGTGCTTTGAGCATCAAGCAATGGTGTAAAGTCAGCTAGATGTGAGTGTTCTAAAATTAGAATATTGAATAGCCATCTGATGTTATCACTCAAATATCTATTCTGAATGGAAAGTGTCTGATACTTGTTGATCAGTTTAGGTAATATTTTATACAGATTGGTAGAAATGGGGGTCTCTAGTGGGCAGAGGTAGGTACCTTTGTCCAAGTAGGTACCCTTCTATCTAGTCAGGGTAAGGGGGATACACTTCTAAAATAACCCCTGCTCACCCCCTTGGTAGCTTGGCAGGAGCAGACAGGCTTATCTCAGAGGCAGTGGGTAAAGCATTTGTGCACACATACAGGGAAACAGTGAAAACACTACAAATGGACACCACACCAGTTTAGAAAAATAAGTAATCTTTATCTAAACCAAACAAGACCAAAGCGCCAAAAATCCACAATACAGTAATAAAAATATGACTTTCAAAAGGTAGAAATAGTTCAGATCAAAGCAAATTGCAGATGCAACACTTTTCACACAAAGAACCTTGGATGCGTCGTGCCCACAAACAAAAAGGGTCGCAGGGAAGGTGATGCGTTGGTTCCTTACACTCAGGGAAGGTGGTGCGTCGTTTTTTTTGCTCCGGGGGAGGTGATGTGTCGGTTCCTTACTGCTGCGCAGGGGAGGTGATGCATTGGTTCCTTACCAGAGAGGAGGTGATGTGTCGGTTTCTTACTGCATGGGGAGGTGATGCTTCGATTTCTTACTGCGACCCCCAACGATGTGACAGACCTGGCGCCTCGATGCGATGCGACGATCCGGGACGATGCATGGATTCTTGCAGCCGCACAGTAGGGCTTGCGTCGGAATCGGTGCTGTGATCTCGGACTTCGTAGATCGGTGCACTAGATGCAGCGTGCAGTGATTTCTCGAGCAGGCGCTACGTTGGTTTCTTCGGTGATGCATCGGAAACAAGTACGGATGCGTCACGCTTCTCGTCGTAGCATTGATTTTCCAGCTCCCAACAGCCAGAACAACCTCCAGAGGTACAGAACAGCCACAGGCACCTCTTGGTAAGTCAGAACTCCCAGCAAGAAAGTTCAGGGGAGCTGGGGGGTGAAGTCTTTGTGTCCCTGAGACTTCAGAACAGAAGGCAAGCTCTTCTTCAAGCCCTTGGAGATCTTCCTCAAGCAGGGGACACAGCAAACAACAAAGTCCTTTTCCCTTTCCTTGGCAGAAAGTAGCCACTGCAGGTCAACCCCAGACAGCAAACAACACAGGGGCAGTATTCCTCCTCAGTTTCTCCAGCTCTTCTCCTTGGCAATGGTTCCTCTTGATTCCCAGAAGTGATCTAAAAGTCTGGGGTCTGGGCCCCTCTTTTTATAATACAAAATCCTTTGTTCTCTGGAGGCAGAGAGTGTCTTTGTCCAGCCAGAACCAGTTCTGTCCTCTCCGGTTCAGCTTCCTGGCAGGAGGTGGAGACAGCATTGTCTTCAGCAGACCGGGTCCATTCAGATGTGAAAGAAATCTCCTCCCCCAACTCTGAATGCAGCTCAAGTCTATTCAGCCCAGCCCTGACTCACCATGGAAAGGCAGGACACACCTCAACCCCCCAAGTGGCTGTCTTAACAGAATGCACATCCCCAGCCCCTGTCACTCCAAAGACAGACAGTCAATACACAACCTAGCAGGGGCACACTGGATGGTTAGGCAAGAAAATACCTACTTTCAAACCCAGAATGTAAAAATCACCCTCACTAAAAGATGCATATTAACATTCTGAGTTCAGGCATATCAAACTTCATTTTCCTATCTTGTTCCTATGGGCAGTAATACTCATAAGATGTTATGGGCAAACTCCCCATTCTATCCAATGGGGTCAGATAGCCTTACAATAGTGAAAAACGATATTGGCAGTATTTCACTATCAGGACATGCCACACACCAAGGCATGTCCCCCCTTTCCCATACACTGCACCCTGCCCACAGGGGTTCCTTAGGCCTACCTTAGGGGTGATTAACATGTAAGAAAAGGGAAGGCCAGGACCTGGCAAGTGGGTGCACTGGCCAGGTTGACATGGCAGTACCAGACTGCACACAGGGATTGCAATGGCAGGCCTGAGTTACATTTAGAAGCTGCTTATGTGGGTGGCACAATCAGTGCTGCAGGCCCACTAGCAGCATTTGATTTACAGACCCTGGGCACCCATGGTGCACTGTACCAGGGACTGACTAGTGTCATGTAGTTCCTATAGTACCCATGCAGGACCTGCGCGTTTGTATAACATAAGCTGTGGGCTTGGTGATAGACTGACTCTGTGCACCCCCACCGCGTATGTTAGATTGTTTTGCATTAGCTAGCTCACAGTGCCACTAGAATCTCCTCTTATCGGGGAGAGATTAGTGTCTGGCAACCTTAGATCATGACAACCCAAATTCCTCAGAATCGTGGAAACAATATACTACCTTTCGCTCAGTCACTCGTGCTTACTTATTCGGTTTGTCTCAGAGAGTTACACAGAATAAACAGTCGGGCGTTTCAATAAGTATTTATTGAACAGTTGTTATTCTAGTGTAAAATATATGTGCTGCGGCAACCAGCAGACAATAGCAGAGATATATTATCAGCAGTACGATAAAAGCAAAGGGATAGAACAGTTCTACCATATTGCAATAGTCATGAATACATACATGAATATAAAAGCATTATGAAAGTGCGCGTACTCCTACGATGCCTAACTAGATGTACCTGAGTGTACCTAGCATATGTGTAGGTCTAAAAGCCTAAGAGCCAAGAATCCTTCTAGGATTTAGTCGAACCCTCATATCTGAATAGAGAGAGTGTGGGACCCCGTCCTGGTCTCGAGTTGGAAACCCCGCAAGGGCTGTGTCAGACCGCTGTCAGCTGGAGCGACTGCATGCAGGAGCCTCAGCGTCTCAGGTCAGTGTGTCAGCATGGAAGTCTCGGTTCCCTCTGTCTTACCGGGGCAAGATGTGGTATATTTATACCCTGGAGACTCTCATCCCTTTGTGTGGTTTGCATTGGGCCTGGTCAGTCTTGAGGAAGACGTCAGGGGTGAACTTTGTACATACATATTATGCAGGTGGTGTATTCCTAGAGAGCCATCCATAATTGATGAGTACAGTGTGGGCCTGTGTTTGGGAAAAACCCTGCTGTATTCAAAACCACAGAATAGATAACGTTCAGCCCTCAGAGCACGTTGTGTACTAGTGAGGACCAATGTAGGTGAAAGATCATGCCTATATAAGGAATCATGACTATAATAGGACATGTACAGTTATGACCGTAATAGGGCATATGCGGCTTTGACCATAATAGGGCAAGTACGAATATGACCGTATTAGGGCAAATAGGAATACGTCCATTTTAGGGCATGTATGAACGGGCCTACATTAGGGCCTCTATACGGGACGTAACACCCACTCCTCTTCCGAACTGGATGACAATGACCATACTTAAAATCTGGCCAATTTAAAAACATTTTAAAAGCAAGTAAAAACATGGTTTTAAAATTGCTAAAAAAACTTCACAAAAAAAAAAATGTTATAATTCAGCTATTTCCAATTGCCACTAAAAAAAGAAATGTCTATTTTGTTTCTCCATATAAGTTGCCTCACTCAAAGCGGAAGAAGGCCATGCTTTTCTCAAGCGAAAGTGTCAATTTAGGAAATGTTCCAATTTTGCTTGTTTGTTTTGAAACGAGTGAAGAAGCCGAATTCTTTCCCAGGACACGATGAGCCAGTTCAATATTAAGCATCCTGGGTGGGAAGCACAACATTATCGGTGTTAGCCACTGTAGATGACAAATCCAACGCCTCACAGAGAACATCAATCGCACATAGATGGAATGTAGCACTGCCAACAGTCGGTGCTGCGGCAGCTTGTGCGGCAGTTGTTACCTGGGTGCCTGTGGAGGAGTCACCTAACCCAGCAGGAGCAAATGGCACCTGTGGATTCTCCAGGAATGCGTTCATCATAATCGGAAGCCGCTGGGGACAACGCAGAGCATGGGCCTTTATGGGGTCCCGCATTGCATCCGTGTCCGGAGGCGCATCTGATGGAAATGTCAGCCAAAGATCCAACGTGCATTCTTCTCCGCAAAACAGGCATCGAAGAACAGGTAAGATGCAGTCTACCCAGACTGGTCGAAAGGATAGAAACCAGGAGGCATTGAGTTCTCGCAGGCAAGAAATGCCCAGAAGTTGTACCATGCGTTCACGGTATTTCCACTCCTGGAGCATGTTCGCCATTCCCTCGGGAATTGGGCCGTCCATTGCGTAGCAGCAGTATTATGAATAGGACCCCTGCAATCAGCAATAGGATAAGCGGGAATCCTCCAAATACGCTTCCCAATAAGGAGTGAATAAAATTTGGGATTACTCCGAGGACTGTCTGAAAGGTGCTTAACAGTCCTGACCCTATGGTCTTAAATAGGTGTACAATACCGCTCGTAACAGACATATTGAAGATACGTCCCACCATTTCTACGAAATGAAAGGGGCAGTTTGTACGTATAAGTGCCTGTATCTCAGTCGAGGTCCTTGCAACTTGAAGTTCATAGGTTTCTCGAGCGGAGGTTAAGGGCACGGGTTGCTGTAAAAGCATGGCTTGCAGTCTGCTCAGAGTATCAAATTGTATGAAAGAAACGTTCAGTGAAGGCCATAACGGTGCCTCCCTGACTGTGTTCAGTGGTGGAAACAATACTTGCATACAGCAAGTAACCCTGGAGTTAACAGTGACCAGATATGCGACGCCCGGAAGCATCCCACAGCAATCTTGACCATTTAGCATCAAGTAACTCCCATTTGAGAGCAGCTCGAAAACTGGCGTGATCACTGCAGCTGGGGTTCAGTCATGTGACACAATAGGTTCGCTACTGAACCGTTACAGGCTCCGTGTAGTGAAATATCCTGACACATGAGAGAACCGCTTAAAGCGTTCTTGCAGTTTGTACCACTCAGATACACTTCTCGATCCCCATTCCGGCACCGATATCTATATGGTAACTCCCAAGTTTCCTTAATGTAACCCTTACCCATCTTTTCATATTTGCCTGCCTTTGCTCAAGGCAATATTGAAACTGAAACGTTGTGACCGGCAGAGTGATTTGGCCATGGATTAGCCATTCTGTTGATGGCGATTCGGCTACAGTGAATGGTAACCTTTCCAGTTTCTCAATACACAGCATTGTATATTTGGCTCCCCTTTGTGCCATTTCTGTCTGTTTATCAGTCAGATTGTATTCTGAAAACAGAGACGTAGTGTTTATAAAATGCCATGGCACATAGCCTGCACGCAAAGATTGTAGCGTCCAGATTAACATCATAATAGAACGTAGCTGAGATTGCCCGTGTTGTAACAAGGCCAGATCTTGTTCTAATATGTCGATTGCCGAAGACACAATGTTGCCTAAGGAGTAAATCCTGGAGGTCAAAGTTGTTAACACATCATCCACTACAGCTAATGCCTTTTCTAAGTTAATACGGTCTATCTCCCGCATCCTTTCTGCGGCCTCTTGTTGGGATATTTTCCAGTTCTCATTATAATAGGCATAAATGCCGGCATATATGAAACGTTTCTGACATGTTTTCCTTGGGCCTGACAAGAAATCCGTAAGGTCTACATCAGATGTGAGTAAGGTTAAATGATGTTTTACTTCTGTGAGTGTTGAGGTCTCTAGCCAATCAAGGCACAACTTCCCAACACTATAGGATGTCACTACCCCTGGGTGTTGTCTTTGTACATAGCGAGTATCTGGCCTATGGATACTAAACCCTTCGGCTGTATTCATAAATCTCTGTTGACAGGTGTTTGTGTCAATGGGCCAAATCAGCCATTTCGTCCAATCAGGATCTGATCTGTTGTACTGGAGCATGTCATCTAATCCTACCCCTTGTGTAGTTGAATTCTGCCCTCCACCCATCTGTGATGGTGTAGGAAACCCGGGTGAGTTCAGTTCCTTGTTCTTGGCTATTCCAAGAGAGGATGTCTGTTGCACAGTTTCATTCAGAAATATGATCTGCTGTGGAATGAGGCATACTCTAAATAGCGCTTCTGTTCCCTGGACTTGCCAGTCCCTAGAACCCCAGATTGATTTTAAATCTATAGTGTCCTTCCATAGGTCGAAACCCTGTGTAGACAACTGGTTCAAAAAGGATGCAGAGTAAATATGTTTGGTGTTTGTTAACATAATTTTCTGAGCTGAAATTTTCACCACTTTATAATAAAATGACTTCGGGTCGGATGTGTTAAACCGTGAGAAGTATGTGAATTTCTGTGCAAATGCCTGTGAACTACCTTTCGGTGGTGTTGGGCAGTGTTCCCACTGGTGGTACTCAAATACATTTCTCGGTGTTACAGATTTGTGTAAGAAATGCTGACCATATTGCTGGTAACAGTACAATGTATCATAGTCTGAAGTACCTTCTAACATTTCATTGTTCGGAAATGCGGCAGTTTTTTCAAAATCAGACATCATAGCATTTACAGTTTCAGTGTCCCAATCATCAGAAAATGTACTGGAGGTAATGATATCACTTAAAGAAATTTTAAATACATGTTTTAGCTTTAAAAGTTCAGTTGGACCGAATACATCATAGTCAATCTTGTCCCATACTATACCGTCCGGTATAGGAACTGCTGTGATGTTCACTGAAGACAAGTCTCTTGGTTCACGATGTGAGGACTGGTGTGGTTTTAAAATCACATTGACTCTTTGGGCTGTAGAGCTTGCTGGAGATATCGTCCATTAATAAGCATACTAAAAGTTATAATTAAACGTAGCCAGAAAAGAAAAAAGAAAATCCCAGTGATATACCATAGTTCAATCCAAGGTGACACCAGGTAAGTCTTTCTAAAAAAGATCAAAAAGTCAATGAGTTTCTGTTTGTGTGATGTTTTGGCTGGCGTCGTTTCTGGCTCACTTGGATCCAGTGAAAACGTATCAAAGTTCATGAAATAGCCAGAAGCAGTTCGATCAATTGTTGGAATTGCATCGGGATTTGTTGAAATCGGATTTTTCTCTTGACGAAGCATGTTGACGTAGATGTCTGTAGTCGGTCTTATTGCAACTTCGTTGTTAGGTTGATTTTCATTTTGAAGATGAATTTCTTGTTGAAGTGGAACCAGTTCCATAGCATTGTTGCTTAGTCCTTCATTCCGTACAGGCGGCTCTTCAAACGTGATGAGTCTTTCTGTTTGGACTTCTTGGATTGTAGCGAGAGGAGGGCGTCTGCTACTGTGGAGTCCACGAGGGCTACTGTTTAGTATCGGCCACATAGTGTGGTTTGATTAAGTCGATTGAGACAAATCTTTTCTCCTTTTTCCCGGCAAGAGGTGGCAGAAGTACGGTTCTTGTGCCTTGGATTGCTAGGACCGGTACAGGCTTTCTGTAGGATGGCCCAAATTCTTTCTTGTCAGCAATCTTCTCTCTGACCAGATCCCTGACTTTTGGGATCCAGACAGGTCTTGCCGTTATTGCCTTGACTTCCTCAGTGGCGGCCTGTTTCTGGAGCGCGTTACTTTGTTGTGTTCTGGATTCATTTACATCCTGTAAAACAGCCAAACGATCATGGATATCAAATGGTTTTTTATCCGCCACTGTGCCTTCACAATCAAGATCAGGTACCCACATTCTTGTCCCAAATAGGACCTCGTAAGGAGGGACACCCCCTAGAGAGTTTCTTGGCTGGTTATTGATCACTCGCTGTACCCCATAAAGGTGATCGACCCATCTACCGCCCTTGCCTAATACCCTAGCTGTTAAAGATTGCTTTAAGTCTCGGTTTTTCCTCTCCACAACAGAATTTCCCTCAAGATGGTACGGAGAGGAGAACCGCAATGCTACGCCCATTCCTTCCATGGCCTCTTTGTAAGCCCGAGAGCTAAACGCCGGACCACGGTCAGAATGTAACGTGCAAACTGCGTATGTGCCGATAAAGACTCGCAAATCTTTTATAACAGTTCAAGCGTCAGCCGAGCGCTGAGGCCAAACCCATAGGAATCTAGAGCAGGAATCCAATGCAACCATGATATATTTCTTGGACCCATCAGATTGTAGGGGTCCACAGTGGTCCAAATACACACATGCGAGAGGTTTGTCTGATTTCAGCAATGGTGTCTGTGCTGGGCGTGTTACGGTGGAGCCTTTCATCTGCTGACAGATGTCGCACTTTAAGACATAGGGGCCGATTCCGATCTCGGTCGGAGGCGCACCTAACACCATTCGGTCGGGAAAAAAGCCATGCGAATGCCTGTTTCCCGACCGATCCGCACATTAATCCGAACGAACAAGTACGATGCGCACAACAGCACAGATTCCGACCCAGTCGTACTCACCCAATCCAGGTCCTGTTCCCCGACCGAGCCGGATCCGTAAACGCAGATTCGAGTCGCCCGGAAGCCAAAAAGCAGCCCCGTCCGGCCGGACAAGTACGATGCGCTTCCCGTATGCGCCGAACCCGTCGCTACGCACAGCACGTCAAAGCATCCGGGAGAGGCGCACATAAGCTCCGATTCGCGCCACAACACGATCCACGGCTACGAGACGAACACGCAAGCGACGAGGACGAGGCGAAGCAACGACAAAGACGAACGAGACGAACCAACCATGAATCCCATCGTTCCGATCCTACCAATATTCTACATCTACTACCGGAACAGGCACGGACGCGTACGGCGCAGAAGGTAAGTCAGACACCAACCACAAAAACAAACTACACGTACCCGACATATCCCACACACACAGAGGGATGCACAAATTACTTACACCAGAAACAGCAGCACCATAGGGGCGGGATGCCCATCACCAATGCCACATATACACATAGGGGCCCGGATGCCTGTCACTACTACCACCTCTATCCAGGGGGCTGGATGCCTACCACTACTACCACCTCTATCCAGGGGTGCCAGATGCCTACCACCACTACCACCCTTACCCAGGGGTGCCAGATGCCTACTACTACTACCACCTCTACCCAGGGGTGCCAGATGCCTACCACGACTACCACCTCTACCCAGGGGGTGCCAGATGCCTACCACTACTACCACCTCTACCCAGGGGGTGCCAGATGCCTACCACCACTACCACCCTTACCCAGGGGGCTGGATGCCTACCACTACTACCACCTCTACCCATGGGGGGCTGGATGCCTGTCACTACTACCACCCTTAACCAGGGGGTGCCAGGTGCCTACCACTACTACCACCTATACCCATGGGGGGCTGGATTCCTACCACTACTACCACCTCTACCCATGGGGGGCTGGATGCCTGTCACTACTACCACCCTTACCCAGGGGTGCCAGGTGCCTACCACTACTACCACCTCTACCCATGGGGGGCTGGATGCCTACCACTACTACCACCTCTACCCATGGGGGGCTGGATGCCTGTCACTACTACCACCCTTACCCAGGGGTGCCAGGTGCCTACCACTACTACCACCTCTACCCATGGGGGGCTGGATGCCTACCACTACTACCACCTCTACCCATGGGGGGCTGGATGCCTGTCACTACTACCACCCTTACCCAGGGGGTGCCAGGTGCCTACCACTACTACCACCTCTACCCATGGGGGGCTGGATGCCTACCACTACTACCACCTCTACCCATGGGGGGCTGGATGCCTACCACTACTACCACCTCTATCCAGGGGGTGCCAGATGCCTACCACCACCACCACCCTTACCCAGGGGGTGCCAGATGCCTACCACTACTACCACCTCTACCCATGGGGGGCTGGATGCCTGTCACTACTACCACCTCTACCCAGGGGGTGCCAGATGCCTACCACGACTACCACCTCTACCCATGGGGGGCTGGATGCCTACCACTACTACCACCGCTACCCAGGGGGTGCCAGATGCCTACCACGACTACCACCTCTACCCAGGGGGTGCCAGATGCCTACCACTACTACCACCTCTACCCATGGGGGCTGGATGCCTACCACTACTACCACCTCTACTCATGGGGGCTGGATGCCTGTCACTACTACCACCCTTACCCAGGGGTGCCAGGTGCCTACCACTTCTACCACCTCTACCCATGGGGGGCTGGATGCCTACCACTACTACCACCTCTACCCATGGGGGGCTGGATGCCTGTCACTACTACCACCCTTACCCAGGGGTGCCAGGTGCCTACCACTACTACCACCTCTACCCATGGGGGGCTGGATGCCTACCACTACTACCACCTCTACCCATGGGGGGCTGGATGCCTGTCACTACTACCACCCTTACCCAGGGGTGCCAGGTGCCTACCACTACTACCACCTCTACCCATGGGGGGCTGGATGCCTACCACTACTACCACCTCTACCCATGGGGGCTGGATGCCTACCACTACTACCACCTCTATCCAGGGGTGCCAGATGCCTACCACCACCCTTACCCAGGGGGTGCCAGATGCCTACCACTACTACCACCTCTACCCATGGGGGGCTGGATGCCTGTCACTACTACCACCTCTACCCAGGGGGTGCCAGATGCCTACCACGACTACCACCTCTACCCATGGGGGGCTGGATGCCTACCACTACTACCACCTCTACACAGGGGGTGCCAGATGCCTACCACGACTACCACCTCTACCCAGGGGTGCCAGATGCCTACCACTACTACCACCTCTACCCAGGGGTGCCAGATGCCTACCACCACTACCACCCTTACCCAGGGGTGCCAGATGCCTACTACTACTACCACCTCTTCCCAGGGGGTGCCAGATGCCTACCACGACTACCACCTCTTCCCAGGGGTGCCAGATGCCTACCACTACTACCACCTCTACCCAGGGGGTGCCAGATGCCTACCACCACTACCACCCTTACCCAGGGGTGCCAGATGCCTACCACTACTACCACCTCTACCCATGGGGGGCTGGATGCCTGTCAGTACTACCACCTCTACCCAGGGGTGCCAGATGCCTACCACGACTACCACCTCTACCCAGGGGTGCCAGATGCCTACCACTACTACCACCTCTACCCAGGGGGTGCCAGATGCCTACCACCACTACCACCCTTACCCAGGGGTGCCAGATGCCTACTACTACTACCACCTCTACCCAGGGGGTGCCAGATGCCTACCACTACTACCACCACCTCTACCCAGGGGGTGCCAGGTGCCTACCACCACTACCACCCTTACCCAGGGGGTGCCAGATGCCTACTACTACTACCACCTCTACCCAGGGGGTGCCAGATGCCTACCACTACTACCACCTCTACCCAGGGGGTGCCAGGTGCCTACCACTACTACCACCTCTACCCATGGGGGGCTGGATGCCTACCACTACTACCACCTCTACCCAATGGGGCTGGATGCCTGTCACTACTACCACCCTTACCCAGGGGGTGCCAGGTGCCTACCACTACTACCACCTCTACCCATGGGGGGCTGGATGCCTACCACTACTACCACCTCTACCCATGGGGGGCTGGATGCCTGTCACTACTACCACCCTTACCCAGGGGGTGCCAGGTGCCTACCACTACTACCACCTCTACCCATGGGGGGCTGGATGCCTACCACTACTACCACCTCTACCCATGGGCGCTGGATGCCTACCACTACTACCACCTCTATCCAGGGGGTGCCAGATGCCTACCACCACCCTTACCCAGGGGGTGCCAGATGCCTACCACTACTACCACCTCTACCCATGGGGGGCTGGATGCCTGTCACTACTACCACCTCTACCCAGGGGGTGCCAGATGCCTACCACGACTACCACCTCTACCCATGGGGGGCTGGATGCCTACCACTACTACCACCTCTACACAGGGGGTGCCAGATGCCTACCACGATTACCACCTCTACCCAGGGGGTGCCAGATGCCTACCACTACTACCACCTCTACCCAGGGGGTGCCAGATGCCTACCACCACTACCACCCTTACCCAGGGGGTGCCAGATGCCTACTACTACTACCACCTCTTCCCAGGAGGTGCCAGATGCCTACCACGACTACCACCTCTTCCCAGGGGGTGCCAGATGCCTACCACTACTACCACCTCTACCCAGGGGGTGCCAGATGCCTACCACCACTACCACCCTTACCCAGGGGTGCCAGATGCCTACCACTACTACCACCTCTACCCATGGGGGGCTGGATGCCTGTCACTACTACCACCCTTACCCAGGGGTGCCAGGTGCCTACCACTACTACCACCTCTACCCATGGGGGGCTGGATGCCTACCACTACTACCACCTCTACCCATGGGGGGCTGGATGCCTGTCAGTACTACCACCTCTACCCAGGGGGTGCCAGATGCCTACCACGACTACCACCTCTACCCAGGGGGTGCCAGATGCCTACCACTACTACCACCTCTACCCAGGGGTGCCAGATGCCTACCACCACTACCACCCTTACCCAGGGGGTGCCAGATGCCTACTACTACTACCACCTCTACCCAGGGGTGCCAGATGCCTACCACTACTACCACCTCTACCCAGGGGTGCCAGATGCCTACCACTACTACCACCCTTACCCAGGGGTGCCAGGTGCCTACCACTACTACCACCTCTACCCATGGGGGCTGGATGCCTACCACTACTACCACCTCTACCCATGGGGGGCTGGATGCCTACCACCACCACCACCCTTACCCAGGGGTGCCAGATGCCTACCACTACTACCACCTCTACCCATGGGGGCTGGATGAATGTCACTACTACCACCTCTACCCAGGGGTGCCAGATGCCTACCACGACTACCACCTCTACCCAGGGGTGCCAGATGCCTACCACTACTACCACCTCTACCCAGGGGGTGCCAGATGCCTACCACCACTACCACCCTTACCCAGGGGTGCCAGATGCCTACTACTACTACCACCTCTACCCAGGGGGTGCCAGATGCCTACCACTACTACCACCTCTACCCAGGGGTGCCAGGTGCCTACCACCACTACCACCCTTACCCAGGGGGTGCCAGATGCCTACTACTACTACCACCTCTACCCAGGGGGTGCCAGGTGCCTACCACTACTACCACCTCTACCCAGGGGGTGCCAGGTGCCTACCACTACTACCACCTCTACCCATGGGGGCTGGATGCCTACCACCAACAACACCCCCACTCACAGGATGGCAAATACATGCCACAAGAAGCACACACCAGCAGAAAGAATGCAACACAAAGACATCCCCTCCAACACCATGACAAGCATGTGTAGACTGTGTCAAATGCCTACAACACTGAACAGGACTGTGAACATACAATGTGACCCCCTATCACAAGTGCCACACATAAATGTGTGTGGCACCCACAATGCAAGCAGGCCATGACCATTGTGGCAATGGGGTCCAAACCCCCATCATCACAGTGCCCAAAATGTAAGTGTGGGGTCCATAGCTGAAGCACATATTGAACATTGTGGCAATGGGGTCCAAACCCCCATCATCACAGTGCCCAAAATGTAAGTGTGGGGTCCATAGCTGAAGCACATTTTGAACATTGTGGCAATGGGGTCCAAACCCCCATCATCACAGTGCCCAAAATGTAAGTGTGAGGTCCATAGCTGAAGCACATTTTGAACATTGTGGCAATGTGGTCCAAACCCCCATCATCACAGTGCCCAAAATGTAAGTGTGGGGTCCATAGCTGAAGCACATATTGAACATTGTGGCAATGGGGCCAAACCCCCATCATCACAGTGACCAAAATGTAAGTGTTGACAAAGAAAAAGCTGCAACTGCCAAACTGCATGGATGATTCCTGGTCACAGAACAACAAACACATCAGTGGCAAAGTAGTGCTTGTGTCCCATAGCAACATAGAATGGGGGAGGCAAACAGTGCAGTGCAAATAAGACATACCTTTGGCCATGTGCAGACAAACATCACCCATGGGGGCTGACACTGTCAACATTCATCAATGACACAATGACAGAAGTGACCATCAGAATGCAGGCCCACATATTTGCACCAATAGGCACACAAATTCAGATACCCAGTGGAGACTGTAGATGTGAGGTGAACAGATACCATACCATGGCAGCAATGGGACACACACACAATGATCATTGTGCTGACTGATGACCTAGGAGTCCCAGGGACAGCAGGGCAAACACACCAAACAACATACAGCCAATGGCACACCTAAGATATGCAATGCAGTGGTGCCGATGCACATACACAAACAGGCAGACACACACTGCACATCAAACACAACAGGTGAGGGGGGGTACCAGTGTCCCCAGGCAACCACACAACACATGAGGAGGCCTGAATACCAATTACACAGATGTGCATACAGTGCCACACAAAGGTAACTCATGGATCCAAATCCCCTATGTGGGCAATCAGGCATTGTCAGATGAGAGGGAGCAGAAATCACACATGTCACACAAGCGTGTAGGAACAGCAACTGACACAGTAAGACACAGAGACACCACAGCACTACCCCCTGGGCCCCCACAATGTGGTGACCCTGGGCTGCATTACAATCCCACTGTGATGACAAAGCTAGATGTCGTTCACACTGTGAACCACAGTCATGTGTCCTGAGCAACAAACTACCATCACACCTACACAAGCACAAATCAATCAGCACGGCCTGTCAGCCAAGGCCAACATGGAGGCAGGGGTCTAACCGGGCAACAACTCTCATCTGCACACACTCAACACCACACACCTCGACCTCCAACAATGTGCAGCAGTGAAGCTCAAATGCACTGGTGACATTGCACATGCACCCATGACAATCCCAGGGGGGGTGGTGGGAACCAAGGTGCAGAAACACATCACACATGGTCACTCAACCAGACTCCTGAATGTCTGACACACTGCACACTACGCTGTACATGGACATGACGGCAATACCACACCAACCAATGGGATCCCAGCCACAGTCACACACCTATGAAGAAGCCAAGGTCACCCACAAAGAACACACATAGACAACTACCAACATTGCAGCCCTGAGGAGTGCCAGCAGTCACACACACAACGTGTCACAACCAATGAAAGCTAACACAAACAAGAAATCTCATGACAGGAGTAAACAACAAGTGCAAAGGGGAATCCTGACTGTGACACATCAGCGTCTGCCCACAAACTCAGCCCTGACAGCAAACACACCTATGGGTGGCACCCTGATGACCAGTAATGTGCCATGCACCCACATCACAGAGAACCCAGGGAGAAGACTTTGGGGGAACATAGGTCAACTCAGCAAGCATCACAAACAGGAACATCACTAGGGATCCCAGCATGCACAGCAAAATGGAAGTGAACACACAGACATGCTCATACAACACACACCTTGGGCGCACGAGATGTCACAGGAGTACACACTGCCATGAGGGGACTCCACTCCTGTGTGAGGAAAGCTGTGCCATATGTCGCATCAGTAGGGCTCCATCATGTGAGCAGAACACTTGGTCACACAGTCAACAATTAGCACAAAATGAAGGCTCCCGTCACATCAGCCTGGTCATGGGAATGTCAACGAAATCAACAGCACAGATCCAACACACATGTATAGCAAGTTGCACTGACAACACAGATGAGTCCTTCCCCATTGATGCCCAAACCTGCATGTCCAGTGGAGATGGCCACACGGTCAGGGAAGTAGACTAATTGAACAATGGCAAACACAACAGATGTGCATGGGTGGAACCCACAGATGTGACATTGCTAATGTAAGTAGGAAATCCCATTGCCAAATATTGAAAACATGACACCCTCAGATGCTGCTAAGGATGACATGGATACACCACAGGATAGGACACTGTCCCCCTGGACCACATGGGTTCCTGCACAGTAACACTTCATTTTCATGAGACCAAATATCACCATCACTGCAGCAAGTGCATGGTTAGCGTCATCAACATCATGTACATCAGAAGTAAAAGCACTAGAGAACAGAAAGTTGCTTTATTCAGCATATGTGGGTTCAAAACTTGGAAAAACTGTAAGGAATCAACAAAGGCCAATGGCCAGTCCATCAAGGAAGTCAATACAGGGTGACAGTGGCAGATGTCACCCTACGCATGCCTGCACTGATCAAAACCAGGGACAATCCCCTAGGAGGGGCATACGGGGGGCAGGCCAGGCACCGCAGGGACAGGATCAGGGTTCACCAGGAGGAGGCAGGGAAGGGGTGGTGGGTGCTGGAGAGCCACTGACAACTGCAGTGGAGGTGTCTGACATGGTGTGTGCCGGCACAACTGGGGGGCATGACTCAGATGTTGTGGGTGCTGGCACGACTGCAGTGGACCCTGCAGATGGAGTGGACAGGTCTGCCACTGCAGTGCCCAAGTCAGACAGGGTGATAGTGGACTCCACTGCAGTGCCTACCTCCAGGGGAGGAGAATGGGGATCAGGTAAGGTGGGCAGGACAGAGGGGGAGGACACCCTCATCACATCAGTGGTACAGACAAGCGCAGCGGGGGGTGGGGCCGGAAGAGCAAGTGGCAGGGGGAGAAGGCCTGACCCTTCTGGGGATGGTGTATCTGTGGGTGGGGGAACCTGGGGCAGGGTGTGGTGGGGGCACCTGTGGAGTGGGGGCCTGAGGGATGGAGGAAGGAGACTTGGTGCCTGAGCTGCAGGGCGGCGGCGGGGTCTTGCTCTTCCGGGACCGGGGGACTTGCGGGTGGGGGCCTCAGTCGGTCTGCGCCTGGGGGATGGTGTCTGGGGGCCAGGGGCACTCCGCTCCGTGTGGGTGGGCTTCCTCTTCCCCCTGAATGCTGGATCAGCTGGGTCGGAGGGGAAGAGGCCAAGGTCACAGAGGAAGAGCCGCTGTGTCTTTGGGGTTGCAGGTGAGGCAAGGGAGGGGTCTTTGGAGGGAGAGGCAACTGAGGACTGCGCAGTGCTTGTGGATGCGTGTGTTTGTGTTTGTGCCTGTGCCCCATCCCCTGTGAGTGTGGTTTCAGTCCCCTGATGGTGCGTGCGTGTGCGTCTTGTTTGTGGCGTGTGTGTCTGTCTGCTGCATGTGTCTGTGCTGGTGTGTGCCTGTGCCAGTGTGTGTGTGCTTGGGACGGGTAAGGTGCTGGGGAGTGTGGATGGGGCAGAGGCAGGAGGGGTGAGGGACTGTCGGAGGAGGGACACTGCTGCCGTCAGGGAGGAGTCCATGGACCTATTGCCCCTCTGTAGGTCAGACATGCCCGATGAGATGCCCTCCATGAATGACACCAGCTGAGTCAACAGACTGGTGTGTGCATGGAGGACACTCAGCATCGTTGTCTGTCCTACATGGAGCTGGCGGAGGAGGAACACAGACTCCTCACTCAGGGCAGCAGGGGACACAGGGGCAGGGGGTGCGGTGCCTGGCCCGAAGGAGACACGCTCCCGAACATGGGAGCCTCCACGGACCTCGGGAATGGGAGCCAACGGGAGGGCGGTGGTGGTGGTGGTGGCGGGGACCGCAACACTAGCTTCGGTGTGGTGGCTGCTGACACCCGCCTCCATAAGGGAGTCATCGCCTGAGTTGCTCTGGTCCTCAGCTGAGGTGGATGGTGCTGAGGACTCCTCGGTGTGGCTCCCCTCGCCCTCCGTGCCACTGGGTCCCTCCGACCACTCCTCGGCTGCTGACCCAGTCTGGCTCTGCGGCTCCTCCTGGTCCGTGGAGCTGTCCCCTCCTGTGGCCGTGGATGTATCTGCAATCAATAGGGAAACAGACAGACATCAGTCACCTGCACCGAACGCACACACCACAGTAAGTACAGCACATTACAGAGCAAGCCCTGGCATCCTTAGTTGAACATTGCTAAAACTGCACAAACAGAACAGGAGAAGTCAATTGTCAGTCTGATGGTCAACCATGGCACTCACATCCCACCTGGCCTTGCACCCATCTGTCTGGTGTCTGTTGGATGGCAATACCCCAGTGTGGACACATGCACCACCTACACAGTATTTGGACAGTGCAGAGAACACGGTGAAGCATGTGGACATGCACACATCACAACTCTTGCCACTGAGTCAGTACAGGTGTCCGGATGTAAGGGATGCCCAGAGTCAAATAGGAAATGCATGTCATGCATACCAGCGACAGACACCATGATGCACCCATGTCCTGATAGCCATTGCCACAATGGTGTGCATGTAGCACATGTCACTCCCCTGCATGATCACTAATAGGAAGTCACATGCCATGGCACAGCCATGCCTGCTAAGTAATACATCACTGTCTCCAGTCACATGGGCAGGGCAGCCAGACAACAACACTCTGCACTGTGTCACAATAGTAGATCATGGGGAATGCAAGTCCTGGAGCTGAACAAGTGCACATGTACATCCCCCACACACCACATCATCTGAACCCTCATCTGTCCAGGTCATACCCATTGGACATATGGGAGACCTGTAACACTACCCTCTGCACCTGAGCACCTCACAATCTGCTGTGAATGGGAAACAGCTGCCTGAACTTCATATTCGCATACCCCAGTCTGCACGGTCAGGTGATCAAACACCTATGTGTCACACAAGTATCATCTCCTATGGTCACATCTCCGGTGGCATGCGGAGCCCCAACCGAGGAACACCCCAGCAGACCTGACAACGAAGCCACAGCACACTGACACAGAGGCAGACACCTGAGGGGACAAATCACTGAGCAAAACGTGTCAGCTGATACACGGCAGTGGGAGTACAGAGTGTATTGTATGGCCTGGAGTAGGCATGACTGTCCTGCCCCACATGAATGAGGGATGAGCCCTGGACAGTAGGCAGCTGGCTAAGTATGTGTGACACACGTTGTATACACACTCCTGGGGCCCAAACATTGTTTCCACCCGCAGCATGGGTGTGTGCCAGATACCCCAGGCACATGTGGTGGATCAGCTCAGCAATTGGGCCACATATCAAAGTAACACGCAGAACACATGTCAGAACACAGGCATTGTGTAAGCAATGGACCCAGCCATGATGCCCACCACAGAGTCAGGGAAACAGATGCTGTCCCCCACCTTGAATCAAGCAAACTGCAGGGACACAGTACCCAAGTGACACAATACCCTGACTGTAAGGGCCACACCTGGGTATCAGATGAGGAGTGGGCAGTGCACAATAGAGGGACATGGGTCCTGGACCACAAGACTGATGTACTGTGGAAGTTTAACCAGGCCAGATGAGGGCACATAGCATGGCAGACATAGTTCACAATGCAGACATGGACTCACCACCTCCTTGCTGCTCTCTGGCCTTCAGCTGCCCATCCAGATCAGGGAAGACCACCGCCAGGATCCTCAGCATGTGGGGGGGTCAGGGTCCGGTGTCCGCCCCTCCTGAGAGGAGGCGACAGCTTCAGCTGGACCCGTGCGATCCTCCGGGTCCAGCCCCGAAGGTCCTGCCACCTCTTCTGGCAGTTGCGGATCCGGCACTTGTAGACCCCCACGGATCTCACTGCCCGGACGATGGTCAGCCATATCTTCTGCTTCTGGTGGGCATCAACCTGTGAGGATGACAAAGTGTGAATGCCATTACTACACATGCAACATAACCGTGCATTACACAGTTGGATATACATGTCTCAATCACAGGGGCACATGATGTACACAGGCAGTGCAACGATGGCCATGGACAGTATGCCAGCAGTTACTACATGGTATCATTGCCTGGGCAGTAAAACCTTGTTTAAATGCACTGTCACTGCACTATTCCTGTCCAGTGCATGTAACTACACACTATGGGGGGAGACAACTACTCAGTGAGCCTGCTAGCCAGTGGCGTGCAGACTGTTAGCCTTGCTAGTCAGACAACATGCACATTTAGAAAGGCAGTGGACAGAACACTCCACTGCTCCCCTGGTTTCCCATACAGCTTGCTGTACTGTGGAAGGAGGCTGTCCAGCAGGGCCTGGTTCTCCTCAGTGCTGAAGGCTGGGGCTCTCTCCACAGTACGTGCCATTGCAGGGTCCAGAGGGGGCAGAGACAGCAGCAGTGTAGTGGCAGATGTCGTCCTGGAGCATGTAGTGCAGGCAAGTGAGCTCTCAGGGGAACAGCCAGCATTATATGTGTGCTGCAGAGGCAGATACTGTCCCATGTGTCCAAAGTGATAGGTCCAAGTCGTTTGCATCTTCTGAATCTGGCCAATCCATGGAATTGCACCACTTACACATGCCCCCAGCATCCTTCAAATGTTCAACTTCATGACACCCATGAAATTGCAACATTGTTGTGGGTGACCAACTGAATTTACAGCATCAGACTCGTTCAAATTTTGAAAACGCGTCCGTTGCCAGGCCAGGCCATAGCCAATGGGTGCGCACCGATCGGACCATTGCTGTTCATCGCGTACCTAGGATACAACGCGTACCCGCACACATTGAATGCAATGGGCCGGCCGGGCACACCGATCAGACCATTGCTGTTCAACGCGTACCTAGGATACAACGCGTACCCGCACACACTGAATGCAATGGGCCGGCCGGGCACACCGATCGGACCATTGCTGTTCAACGCGTACCTAGGATACAACGCGTACCCGCACACATTGAATGCAATGGGCCGGCCGGGCACAGCGATCAGACCATTGCTGTTCAACGCGTACCTAGGATACAACGCGTACCCGCACACATTGAATGCATTGGGCCGGCCGGCCGATCGGACCGTTGCTGTTCAACGCGTACCTAGGATACAACGCGTACCCGCACACATTGAATGCAATGGGCCGGCCGGGCACACCGATCGGACCATTGCTGTTCAACGCGTACCTAGGATACAGTGCGTACCCGCACACATTGAATGCAATGGGCCGGCCGGGCACACCGATCGGACCATTGCTGTTCATCGCGTATTGCGAATACAACGCGTACCAGAGCACATTGAATGCAATGGCCAATGTGTGCGCACTGATCGGTCCATTGCTGTCCAACGCGTATTGCGAATACAACGCGTACCAGCGCACATTGAATGCAATGGCCAATGTGTGCGTACTGATCGGTCCATTGCTGTCCAACGCGTATTGTGAATATAACGCGTACCAGCGCACATTGAATGCAATGGCCAATGTGTGCGTACTGATCGGTCCATTGCTGTCCAACGCGTATTGCGAATACAACGCGTACCAGCGCACATTGAATGCAATGGCCAATGTGTGCGCACTGATCGGTCCATTGCTGTCCAACGCGTATTGCGAATACAACGCGTACCAGCGCACATTGAATGCAATGGCCAATGTGTGCGCACTGATCGGTCCATTGCTGTCCAACGCGTATAGCGAATACAATGCGTACCAGCGCACATTGAATGCAATGGCCAATGTGTGCGCACTGATCGGTCCATTGCTGTCCAACGCGTATTGCGAATACAACGCGTACCAGCGCACATTGAATGCAATGGCCAATGTGTGCGCACTGATCGGTCCATTGCTGTCCAACGCGTATTGCGAATACAACACGTACCAGCGCACATTGAATGCAATGGCCAATGTGTGCGCACTGATCGGTCCATTGCTGTCCAACGCGTATTGCGAATACAACGCGTACCAGCGCACATTGAATGCAATGACCAATGTGTGCGCACTGATCGGTCCATTGCTGTCCAACGCATCCCTGTACAAGTCACTGGCATATGTCACCATGCCTGTCACAGGTGAACATATGCCAGCCACATATACTTCCCAGGGAGTGAGGGGCACACCTACAACACCACAGCCTGTCCAAACTGTATCCTACAGCATGTAAGGCTGCATTACCTATTCCGTGTATGGGGGTGAAGATGTTGTTCTGTGGGTGTCACTTGGGGGCAGCCACCCCCAGGCTGTGCACGTGTTCATGGGGACAGAATCCTTGGTGTTTCGTGTACATGACCACTGTGATGTGCAACTGTTCATATCTGAGCATGTGGCATGGTCACATTTCACGGTGGTGTATGTGTATGTCATGTCACATACCCCCTGAGACACATGTGGGACGGTATGTTTAACCCAGGGTGACCCATTGGCACAATGGTGATGGTCCTCCACAGTCTGTGTGCATGTTGTGTTACCAATGTCTCTGATTTCATGTGCACAATGGGAGGCAGTCTCCACATCCACGTTGTTTGTGCATGGACTTTGATGTTGTGCTTGTGTGTGTCACAGACGTCCATGTCTGTCCTGCCGAGGCAACAGGGACCACTACCTGTGGGGGTCATGGTTGTTTTGCTAAGGTGTATACATGATTCACCATGTCATGCCAGTGTCCATGTGGCAATACAGGGTCCCTGGGAATCTACCTGTCGTTGAGCTGTGATGCCTGGGGCACATCAGTCCTCACATGTCACTGTGGGGTGTGTTTGTAATTTGGCAGCAGGAGATGGGATCTGGGACACGGCCTCATGATATCCAATGGCACGACCTGGGACTTATTGATGCCACTTGTTGAACTGTGATGTTAGATGTTGGCCATGTATGTGCCATACATATCCTTACGGAACTGCACACATCATGTACTTGTGCCTCATAATGATGTATCATGTGATGTTGAGTGTGTTCAATGCCACATATGTGGGGTGACTGACAATCTTGCTTTCTTCTCCTATGCACTGCAGCTGTCCTTAGACCATTCCCTGACCTGGCAACGATGGTGGAACGTGACAGCATCCGACGGTACCGCTTCACCAGGCAGCTGATTGAGGATTTGGCAGTGCGCTTGGCACCACATTTGCAACCTGGCCGTCCGTACCCTACAGCGCTGACCCCCAAGGTGAAGGTGATGGCAGCCCTACACTTCTTTGCCACCGGTACCTTTCAACACACTCTGGCGACTGCTGGTGGGATGTCACAGACCATGTTCAGCCGTGTGCTCCGGGATGTTTTGGAGGCTATGTTGATATACCTGAACCAGTACATCTATTTCCCTAGACTCCAACGACTCACTGGCGTGAAGAGTGACTTCTATGCCCTGGGGAGGATGCCGCATGTCATTGGCTCCATTGATGGGACACATGTGGCTTTGGTACCACCACAGGCCCAAGAGCAGGCCTACCGTAACCGCAAACACTACCACTCGGTCAATGCACTGGTGGTCTGTCTTGCAGATATGAGCATCTCACACGTGTGTGCCCGTTTCCCTGGTTCTGCACACGATGCCTACGTGATGAGGAGTAGTCGCATCCCGAGGATGATGGCACAAATGCCGAACCAGCGTGCCTGGCTTGTTGGTGTGTACTGACTTTGTACCATTGTGTGTGTTCTGCTACGTAGTGTTCCACCCTCTTTTCCAACTCTGCTAATGTGCAATTGTCTGTATGTAGGTGACTCCGGATACCCCAACATGCCGTGGTTGCTGACGCCCCTCAGGAACCCTGTGACACCAGCCCAGATGCGCTATAATGAGGCACATGGTCGGACCAGGAGAGTGATTGAGCGGACATTTGGTCTCCTGAAGAGCCGCTTCCGCTGCCTCGACAAGACAGGAGGGTCCCTCCCATATGCCCCAGCAAAGGTGTGCAAGATTATCATCGTCTGCTGCATGCTCCACTACCTGGCAGTGCGGAAGGAGTTGCCTCTCATCCTGGATGACGATGACCAACGTCCGCCACCTGTGGAGGATCCTGGCCTGGACCACGATGCCAGTGATGATGATGATGGTGATGTCCGCACACAGCTCATCACCAACTTCTTCAGCTGAATGTGAGTATCCAGAGATGTCATGTCAATGATGTGAGTTAGCATGATATGTGTTGGTGGTGCTCTGGTGCTGTTTGAGTGTGTCCATGGGCTACATGACTGTATGCGTGTAGCGATGTGTCCTTGCAGGTAGTCTGTACTCCCCAACAGTGTTGACATGCTAACTTGGTTCTGGGTGGGTATCTTGTAACATGTATTGTGCATGAGTATTGCAGTTCTGTCCTGTTCTTCAGTGCTTTTGACTGTGTGTCATTTCTGTCCTTCACAGGGTACTTTCAGAGTCGTTTGGTCAACTGTGATCCCCAACACCGTGATTTGACTTCCCGGGTGGTAGCTGTTGTGTCCCTACAGGTGATGTGCACCACACCCATGGACTTCCTTCCTTCTGCACTTGTTGACTGTGTGCCCGCTGCCAGGTGGGATTACCTTGCATCTGTGGTGGTTACAACATGTTGCAAATGTGTAATAAACCTGTGCTTCACTTTGGGATGTGCGTTGTCTGTGATCACACATCTGACTGACATTTGCTTACTGCACCAGTGGGCTAGTTAACACAGACTGTGAATAGGTGTTGGGTCTGTGCACTGCAACGTATTTCCTGGCAACATCAGTGTAGGCGATGAGTCAGATGGCCATGGTGTGTATGTGTTGTGTAGCCCTGGTGGTGTGCCTCCCTCATATGTGTGACGTCGCCATGACTCACATGCCGGTGTTGTACTTGCTGTAGCAGTTAGCATGCACAGTGTCATTTCCCAGATCATCATCGCCACTTCTGAGACAACATAGGAATCACAACAGAGGCAAGTATGGTGTATTAGTGAGTTTATTGACATACATGTGTGAGTATAGTGCACAGGATGGTGGGTGCTGTACATTGTGATTGTAATCCAAAGTTCCTAGATGATTTGGAAGTCCTGGTAGCAGAAATGTCCAGAGTGAAGTCCACAGTAATCAGAGACATTGGTCCAACTTGAGCTCCCCATGTCATGTGGGAGAGTTGTGTTGCAGTCAACAGGGTGAACAGTTTGCGCACAAAGGTGATTATCCAGAACAGGTTTTGGCTTCCTGGGGGTTGCACATGGCCATCGGCCTCTCACTTGCCCCTCCTCGGACGGCCCCTCTTCTTGGGGGGGACCCTCAAGTGCAGGCTGCTGCGGTGCAGGGGACTCTTCGCCAGAGTCATCCGCCCTCCCTGTGGCAGTTGCAGTTGTTTCAGCAGCAGATGTTGTGGGCACACAGGGAGGTGTTGACTGGTTGCTGCTCATCTGGCGGAGGCATTGTAATATGTCCCTATGCACCGCCGTCATCTCTTGCAGTGTGTCCCACTTGGACTCCACGCGGGACATGTGTGAGTCCAAGCGGGCATGATGGGCAGCCTGCTGCTGTTTAATGTCCCTGAGGAGCTCCACTACCTGGCTGAACTCTCAGGTGCTGGACTGGTACGCATCGGCTATGCGTGCCAGTTGTGGGTTATCATGCAGTCCAGACCCCTCTGCGAGCAGCGACCTATGTCTCCCACCCCTCCCACCACCCCTGGCGACACGTGCAGTACCTGAGCTGGCACGCACAGGTGACCCTGGGCCACCTTGTGGGTTGTTGGTGGTGGTGGTGTCCATGGCCCCACGTTGGTCCAGGGTCCCTGTGCTGGTGGTGGTGGTGCTCCTTGGTCTGTGCATGTCGGCAGGGGTGGTATGTGTGTTGACAGTCGTTGGAGGGGTGGGTGCAGGGGTGCAGCTAGTGGTCCTGCTGGTGCTGCATGATGACTTGCTCCGGAGGTGCCAGGTAGGTCTTCTTCATCCGAGGAGGGAGGAGGCTGTTCCCCACCAGTGAGCTCCGTATCCTCTTGAGCCTGGGACGAGGACTCCTCAGCGTCTGCTGCTGTGTCCCCATCATCACCTGTTTTTGGGAGACACACACAATGTATGTTATGTTTCTGCAGGCATCAATGGTTGACACACCTGACAGTTGTGACTGTGCCTCTGGATGCGGGCCTGTACATTGCATTGTCCTAAGTTGTCACAGTCAGGGGTTGATATTGGTGTAGCACATTGTCCTGCATTATTTGGGCATTTCTATGTGAATGTTGGGGTGTGTACATGATCTGCATTGGTTGTATTTGGTTGACATCCGGTCCTCCTTCCCACCCAGCCAGATATTCCACCATGGAACGTGCTTCCATTGCAGGGAGTGCAAGTTGTCTTTCAGGATGTCAGTCAGTGGTGTCCTGCTGTTGGTTGGTGCACAGTTCCCAGCAGGGCCTTGTGCTCCCCACAGCAGTAGCCAGTGTCAGCCATCTTGTGAGTTGTTTTCCACTCCCTGTGATGTGCGCATGGTTCAGGGTGGTGTTGATGGGACAGTTGTGGGGGTGACCAATATCTGTGACTACCACTCCCATCATGCTATTGCGTCCACCCACTTCCCAGCATGCCCATACTTACTTGCTTTTGGGTGGACTTCAGTGTGTGTGAGTGTGAGAGCAATGGCAAGATGGCTGACAGTGGTGTCCTGCTGTTGGTTGGTGGGCGGTTCCCAGCATGGCCTTGTGCTCCCCACAACAGAGCACTAGTGTCAGACATCTTTGATGGGGCTTTCCACTCTCTGTGGGGTGTGCATGCTTGTGTGTGAGCTTGCTGGCCCATGTGGGTGGGGGATGTTGAGCTGTGACTACCACTCCTATCATGCTATTGCCTCCACCCCACTTCCCAGCATGCCCATACTTACTTGCTTTTGGGTGGACTTCAGTGTGTGTGAGTGTGAGAGCAATGGCAAGATGGCTGACAGTGGTGTCCTGCTGTTGGTTGTTGCACAGTTGCCAGCAGGGCCTTGTGCTCCCCACAGCAGTACCCAGTGTCAGCCATCTTGTGAGTCCTTTTCCACTCCCTGTGATGTGAGCATGGTTGAGAGTGGTGTTGATGGGCCAATTGTGAGGGTGAGCAATATCTGTGCCTGCAACTCCCATCATGCTATTGCCTCCACCCCCTTCCCAGCATGCCCATCCTTCCTTCCTTTTGACTCTGCTTCCCTGTGGGGTGGGCTGCCTGTGCTGAATGGATGGCTGAGAGTGTTGTCCTGGCAGTTGTTTGGCTAACAGTCCCAGGAGTGTCCCTGTGCTTCACACAGCATAACCCAGGGTGGTGGTTCTTTGTGGGATCTTCAGTTAGGATGTGAGGCATTGCATTCACCCAGGTGGGTTATGTGAAGTTTGTGTTGAGGGGGTGTGTGAGGGGAGGTGCTTGTGACTATGGTCAGTGCTGTGAGTCCTCCTTCCCACCCAGCCAGATATCCCACCATGGAACGTGCTTTCATTGCAGGGAGTGCAAGTTGTCTTTCAGGATGTCAGTCAGTGGTGTCCTGCTGTTGGTTGTTGCACAGTTGCCAGCAGGGCCTTGAGCTCCCCACAGCAGTACCCAGTGTCAGCCATCTTGTGAGTCCTTTTCCACTCCCTGTGATGTGAGCATGGTTGAGAGTGGTGTTGATGGGCCAATTGTGAGGGTGAGCAATATCTGTGCCTGCAACTCCCATCATGCTATTGCCTCCACCCCCCTTCCCAGCATGCCCATCCTTCCTTCCTTTTGACTCTGCTTCCCTGTGGGGTGGGCTGCCTGTGCTGAATGGATGGCTGAGAGTGTTGTCCTGGCAGTTGTTTGGCTAACAGTCCCAGGAGTGTCCCTGTGCTTCACACAGCATAACCCAGGGTGGTGGTTCTTTGTGGGATCTTCAGTTAGGATGTGAGGCATTGCAGTCTCCCAGGTGGGTTATGTGAAGTTTGTGTTGAGGGGGTGTGTGAGGGGAGGTGCTTGTGACTATGGTCAGTGCTGTGAGTCCTCCTTCCCACCCAGCCAGATATCCCACCATGGAACGTGCTTTCATTGCAGGGAGTGCAAGTTGTCTTTCAGGATGTCAGTCAGTGGTGTCCTGCTGTTGGTTGTTGCACAGTTGCCAGCAGGGCCTTGTGCTCCCCACAGCAGTACCCAGTGTCAGCCATCTTGTGAGTCCTTTTCCACTCCCTGTGATGTGAGCATGGTTGAGAGTGGTGTTGATGGGCCAATTGTGAGGGTGAGCAATATCTGTGCCTGCAACTCCCATCATGCTATTGCCTCCACCCCCCTTCCCAGCATGCCCATCCTTCCTTCCTTTTGACTCTGCTTCCCTGTGGGGTGGGCTGCCTGTGCTGAATGGATGGCTGGGAGTGTTGTCCTGGCAGTTGTTTGGCTAACAGTCCCAGGAGTGTCCCTGTGCTTCACACAGCATAACCCAGGGTGGTGGTTCTTTGTGGGATCTTCAGTTAGGATGTGAGGCATTGCATTCACCCAGGTGGGTTATGTGAAGTTTGTGTTGAGGGGTGTGTGAGGGGAGGTGCTTGTGACTATGGTCAGTGCTGTGAGTCCTCCTTCCCACCCAGCCAGATATCCCACCATGGAACGTGCTTTCATTGCAGGGAGTGCAAGTTGTCTTTCAGGATGTCAGTCAGTGGTGTCCTGCTGTTGGTTGTTGCACAGTTGCCAGCAGGGCCTTGAGCTCCCCACAGCAGTACCCAGTGTCAGCCATCTTGTGAGTCCTTTTCCACTCCCTGTGATGTGAGCATGGTTGAGAGTGGTGTTGATGGGCCAATTGTGAGGGTGAGCAATATCTGTGCCTGCAACTCCCATCATGCTATTGCCTCCACCCCCCTTCCCAGCATGCCCATCCTTCCTTCCTTTTGACTCTGCTTCCCTGTGGGGTGGGCTGCCTATGCTGAATGGATGGCTGAGAGTGTTGTCCTGGCAGTTGTTTGGCTAACAGTCCCAGGAGTGTCCCTGTGCTTCACACAGCATAACCCAGGGTGGTGGTTCTTTGTGGGATCTTCAGTTAGGATGTGAGGCATTGCAGTCTCCCAGGTGGGTTATGTGAAGTTTGTGTTGAGGGGGTGTGTGAGGGGAGGTGCTTGTGACTATGGTCAGTGCTGTGAGTCCTCCTTCCCACCCAGCCAGATATCCCACCATGGAACGTGCTTTCATTGCAGGGAGTGCAAGTTGTCTTTCAGGATGTCAGTCAGTGGTGTCCTGCTGTTGGTTGTTGCACAGTTGCCAGCAGGGCCTTGTGCTCCCCACAGCAGTACCCAGTGTCAGCCATCTTGTGAGTCCTTTTCCACTCCCTGTGATGTGAGCATGGTTGAGAGTGGTGTTGATGGGCCAATTGTGAGGGTGAGCAATATATGTGCCTGCAACTCCCATCATGCTATTGCCTCTACCCCCCTTCCCAGCATGCCCATCCTTCCTTCCTTTTGACTCTGCTTCCCTGTGGGGTGGGCTGCCTGTGCTGAATGGATGGCTGGGAGTGTTGACCTGGCAGTTGTTTGGCTAAAAGTCCCAGGAGTGTCCCTGTGCTTCACACAGCATAACCCAGGGTGGTGGTTCTTTGTGGGATCTTCAGTTAGGATGTGAGGCATTGCATTCTCCCAGGTGGGTTATGTGGAGTTTGTGTTGAGGGGTGTGTGAGGGGAGGTGCTTGTGACTATGGTCAGTGCTGTGAGTCCTCCTTCCCACCCAGCCAGATATCCCACCATGGAACGTGCTTCCATTGCATGGAGTGCAAGTTGTCTTTCAGGATGTCAGTCAGTGGTGTCCTGCTGTTGGTTGTTGCACAGTTGCCAGCAGGGCCTTGTGCTCCCCACAGCAGTAGCCAGTGTCAGCCATCTTGTGAGTCCTTTTCCACTCCCTGTGATGTGCGCATGGTTCATGGTGGTGTTGATGGGACAGTTGTGGGGGTGACCAATATCTGTGCCTACAACTCCCATGATGCTATTGGCTACACTGACTTGCCCAGCATATACATATTTCCTTTCTTTCAGTGGGCTTCACTGTGTGGTGGTGTTGTAGCGGTGGCTACTTGTCTGGATGTGTTTGTCAGTTATATTTGTGCCACTGCCTAGCTGTAGTTGTAGTTGTGTTTGTACATGTGATGACACAGTTAAATGTCACTTTGAGATGGCATGTGTTGTGTTTCTCTGAGTGACATACACATTTTGGGATGATTCTGTTCTGGTTGCTGTGTATTTGCTAAGAGTGCATGGTTTGACTCTCCCCTTGACAGTGATGTGTGTGTATAGTCGCAGAATATTGTGTACATTTGTTGTGTACTCACCAGGCTCTGGGATGTTTTCTAGTCCATAGACGCTCACTGGTGGTAGGATGGCCCGCACCTTCTCCTCCCAGGGCCTGAGGTATACTGGCTTGGCAGGAGGGCAACTGCCGGTGTGTTGGCTCAAGAGGTAGTCCTTCTTCAACAGCTCCTTGACCCTCCTGCGCACGTCATACCACCTGTTCTGGATGTCTGTCTTTGTGCGCAAACATGGTGATTGTGTGTTCACCCTGTCGACGATCCTCTCCCACATCTTCGTTTTCTGTGACATGGGTGTCTGTTGGACCAGTGTACCAAAGAGCTGTGGCTCTACCCTGAGGATCTCATCTACCAGGACTTCCAATTCACTATCTAGGAACTTATGATTCTTCTTTGGGGGCATGGTGATGGGTGGTGATGGTGAGTGATGTGTGTGTTGGTGTGCAGGTGAAGGTGTGTGAGTGTGGGTTTTGCTAGGTGTATGTGAGGTTTCTATTCGTCGTGGTGCTGATGGTGTGTGGCTTGTGTGATGGATGAGCTGTGGGTGTGTGGTTGCTGTCTGTTGAGTGCTGGCAGGTAATTTGAATTTGCAAAGGATCATGGTAGGGATTTGTGTCCTTTATATGGGTGGAGTTGTGGGTGTGTCTTTGTTCCCTGCCTCTCCCCCAGTATTTATTGGCTTTGTAATTGCTTGTTTGGCCTTTTTTTGTGTATTTTCCCTTTGTACTTTTCGTGCATGTAGGAGACGTTCTTGTGACCGAGTCGGACCCTGCAGTTGTCTCGTACGGGCTTATCCGTTTCGTTCACGCTGTGTTTGTGCTGTTTTCTATGCTGCGTACGCGTCGGTCGCTGTGTTTTGGGTTGCTTCGCCTCGCAGTTTTGTATGCGTGTCGGTCGTACGGCTTGTCCTCCGTGCGACTCGGTCGTGTTTTCCACGCCTTGCATCGTACTTGGCGGGTGGGAGTCCGCAGGTACGTCTCGTTCGGTATTGTTCCGGGGGCGAGTCGGTCGGTTCAAATCGCGTGTTTTTCCAGCCGGATTGCTGTTTTCCGCGCGGCTCGGTCGTTCGGCTTGTGTTCCGTACGAGTCGGTCGGGTTTTGCTCGCTTCTCATCGTACTTGGCGGGTCGGGCTGCACCGGTACGTGTCGGTCGGAATGTATTCCGGCTCCTACTCGGTCAGTACGTTTTCAGGCCGGAATCGGAATCGGCCCCATAGTCTTTGGTCTGCTTTGTTAACCCTGGCCACCAGTAGCGCTGTTTCAGTAAAGAAATAGTCGCTGTAACGCCTGTATGCGCAGAACCCAAACCCTTGTGTGCTGCTAAAATTAAGCCTTGCCTACGATCCATATTTGGTATTACTCTATCCCCCACTCCAGGAATCTGAGCATATGGAATGTTTTGTGCATCTAACTTGTAGGAGTACTTGAGTGGAAATGTTTTAGGTACTGCTGTGCTGCCTTTGCGTGAAGCATTGACAGCTACCATTATCTCGCCGTCTATTCTCGTCTTTGAACGAGTGATTGCAGCTACGGCGGCTGTGCGAACAGCCCCCTTTGCGACTTCATCAGCCAATGAATTCCCTTCAACGTGAACGCCATCACGCTGATGACTCAGTGTATGTATCACGTGAGCCCTTGGTAGTTCGTTTCTCAACTCCACTACCTGTTCCCATAGCATTTTATGCTTAATTGTGCCACCTTTTGCATCTTTGAACCCGTTTTGTTCCCAATGATATAGATATTCATTGTACGACTGTACACAGTAAAAGGAATCACACACAATAAATGTGGGGAATTCGTGATCCGTATTTATAAGTGCCAGTATAAGTGCTTTGAGTTCTGCCAACTGAGCCGTGCAATCTCCTAGAGATTGCGTTTTAGTGCAACTCGGATGGAACTTTCCATTGTGCATGCGACCTTTAACAATCGCACACGCCGCGCTGTAAGCTTGCTTACTCCCTATGGCTGGTTGAGCAGAACCGTCAGTGTAAATAATGTATTCATACTGATCTAGAGGCAACATTTCATTTGGTAGAGGATATTCTTGTTCATATTGCAGGAATGCTTGTGTTTTTAAACTTGGATCAAATCTGTATTCAACATCCGTTGCAGTAAGAGAATTAGCCCACTGTATCCATTTCGGATGTAAGGCTTTCGCATTTGGAATGCTAGCTTTTGTAACAGCTTCTAAAGCTGGTACTGGGGTCACGACAATTATGCGTTTTCTTTCTCTTGCTACAGCGGTCTGCACTGCTGTCAGAATTTTTTCTGTTGAATTGAAACGCATCTCTGCGTTTGTGTACAGTTGTGATTTGTATGCGATTGGTACTGTTTCGCCTTCATTAAAAGTTAGATAAGTGTACCCGCATTGACCCGCTATGACTCGGATCACTAAGTTCTGTGCGTTTACGCGTGTCTGCAAATGTTTAGAAGCTATCATGTCTTCCTGCAGGGAACGCAGGATATTTGTGTGTTCCTGTGTCCATTGTCTGACTGAAAAATCAGGTTTTATTAAGTCGTAGAAAGGTTTTACTCTTTCTGCGTATGTTTGACCAAAATTTAGGAATCCCAGAATTGATTGTAAATTCTTTAATGATTTTGGAGGTTGGAGCAGCGCACACTTTTCTAAAAAGTTAGCTGCTAGGCTTTTCCCCTCACTTGACAGCTCGTATCCTAAAAATAGGACACTGAGGTGGGCAATTTTTGATTTTTTGAAATTAAATTTGTAGCCCTCAGAGGCAAATCCCATAATAATGGTGCTCACCCTGGTCAAGTGCCTCTTTAAGTCATCGTCCGTCAGATAAATATCATCCACATAGGACAATGCTTCTTAATCCAAATTTTGGAGTAACTCTGTTACTCTTGCTGAAAATACCCCCGGGCTGTTTTTATACCCTTGGGCTAGGCGTCAAAATTGTCGCTGGGACCCTAACGCACTGAAGGCGGTCAGATACCTGCTTTCAGGTGCTATATTTTGGCAGAAAAATCCATTTGAGATATCAAGTGTTGTTTTGTATTTTTTCCGCACAATGTTATTCATTAATGCAGCACTGTGTGCATTTTGAACTGCAAATGTCTTTGTGCAAGTGTTTAAATGTCTGTAATCCAAAACTAAACGATATGTGTTGTCAGGTTTCATTACGGGAAACAAAGGATTGTTCATAGGTGAAGTGAAATTTTCTATCACTCCCTGGTATTCTAATTGGTCTAGAATCTCCCTGACTTGTTTTTTAGCTTCCTGCTTTATAGGGTATTGTCTTCGAGCATTTGGGGAAACTTTTAATGGGATCACGTGGTGGGTTGAATCCTCATCCCAACCAACATGATTTTTATACAATGCTGGAGCTAGGGCAACCGCCCACTCCTGCGCACATGCATGTTTTAGGTGAATGGGAACGAGGTCGGAAAAGGCTGAAAAAATTACAGTTTCTCCCCTAGGGCACTCAATGACGAATGCTGGCGGCCAGTCTTGTTCTGCTAATAGAATGTCATAACCAGATGACCGATTTTTCCAAAAGACAGCTTTAACTTTCCTGGGCTTGTCCCCCTCCAGCCGGAGTGTTATCTCATGTAACTTATGTGGGACACTTACCCGAGTATCAGGTGTTTCCACCGTGATATACTCAACTCCGCTGTCACCAGAAATTCCTTCAGGTTCTGGCGAGCTATCGTTACTTCTGCCACGCTGTCTAGCATCGTCAGAGCCCATTCCCCGTTCAGAAGCTGTGTCCTCAGAATTCTGGGCATGTCTGATCTTGAAATTTGTACTTGTAAATGAAATGAAATTTGTACTTGTAAAGCGCACTTATACCCCCAAAGGGGTGTCTTGGCGCTGTACGCATACCGCTGTGGAACCCTTCCTGGCTTTTCCCTGTGAAATGTCCACTCCTGGGCACCCCCAGGGTGAAGCCAGGCCTCCCAGCACTGTTGGGGCCGTTGTGGAGATTAAGCAAGCTATTGCCCAGAGTTGCAGAGTGGGACCCATGATTAGAATAGGCACCGAGGCGAGAATTATCAGGTCCGAGGAAATTGAGCCCAAGACCCGCCGAGGCGGGAATTGAACCCTGGTCCCGGGCCAGATCTCTGCATCAGGGTCTGCCGCTCTAACCATTGAGCCACACTTCTCCACTTCTTGAGACCTGCTACCTTCTTCTTTTTGAACTGAGGTTTTGATTTTTGTTTATCTTCTTTTTTAGGTGCGTAGTCCGCAGCGCGTTGCGTGTCTCTGGACTTTGTACGCTCCTTTGACCGTCCTTCCCTCTCGGAGTTTTTTGATGAACCCTGAAAGGAACGAGAGGAACGAGTATCAGTATCCTGATACCTGTCAGGTTTTTTAATATTATCCCTATTCCTGAGGTTATACCTCCTTTCAGAGGGCTCCTGTTGAGGAGAACTACCTCTGGATTGAGATCTGCTGTCTTTAGACTTTTGTTGTTTTTTATTTTCCCACTTCTTTTTAGAAAAAGTAGGCGTCTGCTTTGTAGTGTCCTTTTCAGGACTGCCCACCAGTTGTGGTTTTAATGCTTTCCCACCCAAACTGTCTCTGCCTAGTTCTGCATATGCAGTTTCAATTATTTTGGGTAGTTCGTGTTGATGATCCTCTGGACCGAACTCCCTTAGGCGTTGGCGGATTGCCGCTGAAGCTGCCTCCCCCTTAATGTTAGCTAGTATTATGGCTGATACCTGCTCAAAGTTATTTAGTAACTTCATCCCTAAGTTAAGGGCAGGTTCTGCTCCGTACTCATTTTGTATCTGTCTCAATACGTCAGGTACTACTGCTAAGGACGGGATACCATGTGTTCTGGTATATATGGCAGCAAAGACTGAACCCCTAGAGGTGCAGTCCTCTACTTGTGGTGTGAGACCCATGAGCAAGCAGATTGTCAGAATTCTGTGTTTATCACAGGTGGTAGTTTTCGGGAATACTGCCTCAAGCTGAGTTCTTTTCTGAGCTATCCAGAATGGGATTTGTTGGCGTTTTGCTGGCATTTTGCGCATTACCGCGTGTAATGTTTGTGGAGTAATTTTATTAACTGTACTCTGGATGGGAGTATCTTGTGCTGCAACTGGTGCAGGCTGAACTGTTAAAGTCCTTATCATAAATTGTGTGAGGTTTCTGTAGATTTTAATTAAATCTTTGTGTTGTACGAGTAATTCTGGCTGTGGCATTGTGTTAATGTCAGGATGCGGTGTGTATGCCGCTAATATGGACCATGTGGCTCCTGCTCCTCCGAGCGGGCCTAATCTTGCTCTTCCTCGTACGTGGGGTAGGGCGCCTTTAAACCAGTAATTATGCTCCTGGTAAGTGAGCGGAATCTCTAACTCCTCAAAAGGAGTATAGTCCTCTGGTGTTTCATCTTTTAGGTAGCAGTGAAATACATCTGTAACTGCATTCGCTGCTGGGAATGTAACCCATGAATAGAACACCTCTGTTTTATTGGATTCGTGTGCCTCAATCCCGAAAATTACTTTACCACCCCTGGCTCTTAAGCCATGTTCTAGAAGTTTTATGGTGACTGCCCTTCTGAAATTTGGTGCAATTTGTATTGCATCTTCAGGGTCTTCTTCTCCTAAACCGAAGAGGTCTGTTTCAACTCTCCTTGTTTCTTCTGCTTGTTCAACCATTTTTAAGTGGAAGAAGGGTGTTTAAAGAAATTTTAAGATAAGGTGTAAATGCACAATTTGTAGGAACTATATGTCCTTCAAGCTTGAATAACCTACAGCCAATAAATAGTATTTTCGTACTACTCAGCTGCGGCGGATTTTGTGCCCACCCACTCCAGACGTCTCTGGGATTTTGTGAGTAGGTTCTCTGAGAATAGCACGACTGAACTACTCAGATTCTACTGTTAAATAAGTACCAAACCAACGTTGGTGGTGCAATGTCGTGTAGTTCCTATAGTACCCATGCAGGACCTGCGCGTTTGTATAACATAAGCTGTGGGCTTGGTGATAGACTGACTCTGTGCACCCCCACCGCGTATGTTAGATTGTTTTGCATTAGCTAGCTCACAGTGCCACTAGAATCTCCTCTTATCGGGGAGAGATTAGTTTCTGGCAACCTTAGATCATGACAACCCAAATTCCTTAGAATCGTGGAAACAATATACTACCTTTCGCTCAGTCACTCGTGCTTACTTATTCGGTTTGTCTCAGAGAGTTACACAGAATAAACAGTCGGGCGTTTCAATAAGTATTTATTGAACAGTTGTTATTCTAGTGTAAAATATATGTGCTGCGGCAACCAGCAGACAATAGCAGAGATATATTATCAGCAGTACGATAAAAGAAAAGGGATAGAACAGTTCTACCATATTGCAATAGTCATGAATACATACATGAATATAAAAGCATTATGAAAGTGCGCGTACTCCTAAGATGCCTAACTAGATGTACCTGAGTGTACCTAGCATATGTGTAGGTCTAAAAGCCTAAGAGCCAAGAATCCTTCTACGATTTAGTCGAACCCCCATACCTGAATAGAGAGAGTGTGGGACCCCGTCCTGGTCTCGAGTTGGAAACCCCGCAAGGGCTGTGTCAGACCATTGTCAGCTGGAGCGACTGCATGCAGGAGCCTCAGCGTCTCTGGTCAGTGTGTCAGCATGGAAGTCTCGGTTCCCTCTGTCTTACCGGGGCAAGATGTGGTATATTTATACCCTGGAGACTCTCATCCTTTTGTGTGGTTTGCATTGGGCCTGGTCAGTCTTGAGGAAGACGTCAGGGGTGAACTTTGTACATACATATTATGCAGTTGGTGTATTCCTAGAGAGCCATGCATAATTGATGAGTACAGTGTGGGCCTGTGTTTGGGAAAAACCCTGCTGTATTCAAAACCACAGAATAGATAACGTTCAGCCCTCAGAGCACGTTGTGTACTAGTGAGGACCAATGTAGGTGAAAGATCATGCCTATATAAGGAATCATGACTATAATAGGACATGTACAGTTATGACCGTAATAGGGCATATGCGGCTTTGACCATAATAGGGCAAGTACGAATATGACCGTATTAGGACAAATACGAATACGTCCATTTTAGGGCATGTATGAACGGGTCTACATTAGGGCCTCTATACGGGACATAACACTAGTAAATTAAATATGCCAATCATGGAATCACCAATCCATAACAACAATTTACAGGGAGCACTTACACTTTGGCACTGAACAGCAGTTGCAAAGTGCCCAAAGCATCTAGACCAGCAAAAACAAAGTCAACATTGAGCAAAATACCAGGAGGCAAAGGCAAAAATACAGGGAAAACCCACACCAATGATGCCAGGTCTAACATAGATAAATTTGCAAATATTTGGAAGACGTTTTGTCATCTGATTTATACATGAAATCAGCCTATATGATGTAGCAAGTCCTTTGCCTTTTCCTGGTTTAAGGAAAAGGACAATTATAGGTTTGTAAAGAAAAAATAAACGTTTGCCATATCTTAAAGTCAACACCTTCTCATCTCATGGTTGGATAACTCAATCTCACTCTAAACAAATGCCAATAGAAGAACCTCTTTTCTTAACAGCTCTCATACCACTGACTGTTCAATCCCCAGTCTATAGATGCACATGCATATGGGGGATAACTTGGACCTGATACTCATCTTTACTACCCTAACCCCTTGTTCACCCAAGATTGAACCCCTCTTCTTCTGATCAAGCCATAATTCACATCTGTCGATTTACCTCAGTTAGCAAAACACTTAACCAGGACTACCACAGCATTCCAGTATTAGTGGTCCATACCAAAAGATACCTTGCAAGGATGCTAAATAACCTCAATTAACTACGCAATGATAACTACAATATCCTCTTCTAATCTTCACACTCAGCCCAGGCCCACTCAAACCAGCTAACTAGTAAAAAAAAATTAAATTAAGTGAACTCATTCCTCTATAGTCTCCCTATAGCTTATCTTGCACCCCTGAGAGCAGTACTGTATGGAGCTTCTCGCTTTGTAGTAGACCACAAGAAATTCACCCACTTCTCTACTACTCTTCGGACTCTACAATGGCTCCGAACTGAGGCAAGAGCACATTTAAGACTGCATGCATTACCGATAATGTCCTCCACACCTTCCTACCTGGTGGGAAAACTGAAATTATCAGTGCACACCCAACGATAATCAAGAAGGGCTGAATCCCTCCAGATCGAACCTTCGACATTCAGGCAAGAATGCTATACAAAATAATCTTTCTCTGTAGTGTAACACGATTCTGGAACTCCCTCCTTCCAGCCCTTTGGACAATTTCTTGCATGGTCAAGCATAAAAAGGATCTCAAAGTCCTCTAATTTGAGACTCACTTAAGTTAGAGCGAGGTTTATCACATTGCCTTGGTTGAATCGAACAGCTTTAGGGTCCATTTATTATGACAGTGTTCTAAAGTACTTATTTTCTTTTGCTATTCATATGTGGAAATAAGCTTCCTATTAATTTTGTTTTTCCAGTTCCTAATTGTTTGATGTATGATGTTTGTTATACGGAACATGCATCTTTCTCGCTTGTTAAGCACTTGAGTACCCACAAGCCAAGTAGATGTTATAGAAAACTGTACAAACAAATAAATAAATAAATGCATACATAAATATGTGTACGGAATTTCACAAATTACATACATAAAGGACCTGCATACCTTAACCACCGCCTCACATTCCATGCACTCACAGAGACCTCCACTCGGCCCAACTGGCCCTGGCTACCACCTCACGTATCCGCAAGACTACGGCTGGAGGAAGATCCTTCACCTACCTCTCAGCAAAGACCCAGAACGCCCTGGCTCTCCACCTCAGGCAATCACTGTCACTGCCTCAATTCAGGAAGGACCTTAAGACCTGCCTCTTCGACTGAAGCACAGTGCCTCTGGCGGACCAGCTGTCCCCCCCAGTGCCTTGTGACCCTTACAGGAGAGTAGTCGCGCCTTAAAAGTAACCTGATTGATTTTTTGATTGACATGAGTCGCAGATCAATATAAATGTGGGGGCTTATAAACAATCCTCACCTATGCCCCAAAATCTGCTAATATTTTAATACTTCATTGGGCCCATCTTATCCTTGTTCTCCTAAACTACAACTTGCTTTTCTCACCAACACCTTACTTCCCCACACAATCATTGCTCACTCCTGTAATTTAGCCATAGATTTCACCACTTATGTTTCCCGGAAAGACTCCATCATCAGTGTCACACTTTCCAAACTCCTCACAGCTGTGCCAATCCTTCATATATCTCCCCTGTTGTCATATATACTACGCTTAGCTCTATTATGGCACTTCCACACCTCCCTCAAGGATAACACCCAAACGCAAATCTACAAAACCTTCAGATGTCACATTAAACTCACCGGGAGCAAACTATTAAACCATTGGCCTTTTTGAACTCTTCAGGACCAAAATATTAAACCATTGGCCTTTACCTCCCACATCCTTTCATGTCCCACATCCTTTCATGTCTGGCATCACTCTGTAAATATTCCTTCAAGTCTCAAGTCAACCACCTAACTACAGTATACTTTAAATCAGCAGATTTCTTACCTCTCCTAAGCAACTATTTCTCAATCATCTTCCTCAATAACAACTTTAAGGTCTCCCAATTTCCTTTTTTTCTCAACAATGCATGAATATCTAAGTGCTCATTATGAGTGAGGAGACAATTCCAATTTGGTTGGTACTGGGAATTACTGGCAAAATAGGGGTTAGGAGCTGTGACGGAACACTGTGGTGAAAAAATGGCTGGGATATTTGAAAATACTGTGGAAATTGGTGCGGATATGATGACTCCTACATTTTGAGGACCCCTGTGTTAAACTTCCCCACATTCTTTCCCATCACACGCTCAATCAGCTTAATCCCTTTCAGCCTGAATTCCATGGCATTAACACATCCAAAACTACAATCTCGTGTGGTCAACTTCATTGCCACCTTTCACCACAATAACATCAGACTTTATTTTTTTTCTCCTCTACCAGGGGCTGGTTTCAGAGAAGGATGGGCAGCCATTACCCAAACAGGAAAGCCTCAATGACCTCATACCACTCATAGCCTCCTGCAGTGTGAGGCTGGTATGAAAGTTTTCACCAGAACTAGATTTGGGTACAGCTCCAGTTCTCTCCTCTAGCTCTTTGCAGCGTTTAAAACTTTAAATGACATTACACTCTTTTGACATTACCAGCCTATCCCTAAATACATTCTCGTCTGATCTTCAGGACCACTCATTCTCTCTTTCCTGGGGCCATATTACACAAGGTGCCCCGGGGGCGCAACACGCATTTGTGCCTGCTTTGCATGCCCCCGGGGCACTTTGGTATTACAGAAGGTGCTGCAGACGCTTGTGCGTCCTATTATGTAATACTGAAAGCGCTGGCGCACAAACAGCGCCAGCGCTTCCTCAAAAGGGCTTCCCGCATTTGCATTGGAGCGAGGCCCCATGCAAATGAGGGAATCCCTTTGCCTCTGCACCCCCACCGTATTACAGACACAGGCGCAGAGGCAAAGAAGCTCTCAGGAGGCGCACTGACAGACTTGCGGGGGGAAAGGGGGTCCCATGGACCCCCATGACATCCCCTTGCAGGTAGGTGCAGTCACTCACTGCACCCGCATGCAAGTGGATCTCTAATCCTCTTTAAAAATGCAGGCGAGTTGCCGCCTGCACTGTGAAAACACGAAACGGTTTCAAAACAGTTGCTCCCTTTTTCACCTGAATGCGCTGCCCCCAGGGCAGCGCCAGTTACAGCTGCCCTGGGAGCAGCGCATTCACCATAATGTGGTGCATTTTGCCAGATTGCACTGGGCTCACCTTTTGAAAGGTGTGCCCAGCGCAATTCAGGAAAATGTGCTGCATACATATTATGGCTCCTGGAAGTCTTTTCTCTTCTTACCAAGTCCCTTTCCCGGAGAGGGTCCCACAGGGCAATTTTTTACATTTTTCCTCTCCTTTGTACAGATGATTCTCAAATTCTCTTTTTGCACTCTACCTTCTCTTCTCACTTCAGTTGGTTAGTATCTGAAATCCAGCCCTTCATTCTTTCATGCTGAACTAATATCAAACAGACTACCTACGTCCTAGCCACCTCTACATTAAATTCTCTACCAAATCCAATCATTTTTATTCCTGACACTTAACACTGTCACAGTCAGTGATAACGATCAACCACTGCAAACTCTTCAACCCCACCATAAGCCTTTAATCTTTTCTTACTGCTTCATTACAGCAGCCATGTACCAACTTCTAAATATGCACAGGATTCCTGCACACATCCAGTTCTATACAGCTGTAGCTCTGATTGCAATCATTGCACTAGCCACAAGAACATTTGATGAGAGCAAAAGACTAGTGGTTAGCTTCTCTCCTGATCTCTCTACTTCTACTCACTGGACAAAGTACTAAACTTTGCTACAAGAACCCAATAGAACCTTCAGGACATTCTGCCTTCTCATCATATCATCAATAGTAAAAATGTTAAGCACCCAGGTTATTGCTACTGGTATGCATATTGACTGTTTGATGTGGCATTTGTAGAGCATGCAATTACCCTGGAACCTGGGGTCCTGGAGCTAAAAGGCTCGTAGTTAAGGTTTAGTAGAGTGTCCAAGTACAGTGAGACGAAAAGCTGATAAACAGAGAACAGATGAGTTCTAACAGTATCCTGACATGAAAGACCCATGAAGAGCCAGAGCATTCTAAATATCATCACTATTTTTAACATGTGGAAGGCAATTTCTGAATGTTTCTGCATGGCACAAAGAAAATAAAACATGACCCTGAGATTGCAAGCCGAAGAAGCAGAAATATTAGCGGGTTATAGTTTGGGTCACCACCAGTCAGAGATTAGCAAAGACCAGTTTTGCCATATTACAAGAGTTTAAACATGAAAATTAGGGTCTGATTAAAACGCTCTAATTTGTAGTATATAAAGTAATAGTACAAAATGCAATTCACAAGAGTACAAGTGGAAATCTCCATCTCCATCTCCACCACTCCAATCTTTTCTATGGGGAGATCTTCATACATGTAAGTTAACTATTTAGGGCCTGATTCTGATGCGGTTTGGAAAGCTTCCCGACTGAATCGGTTTGGAAATGGTTTCCGACCCACTCGGATCAGGAGAGTCCGACCGATCGAGTACGATGCATCCGGATGCTTCCAGATACGATTTGGTTGGACTCCCATTGACTTCAATGTAGCGTGATTCTAGTCCTCGTAATGTTAATGTTCTATGGGGCGTGGCCAAGCCAACAACCAAGATGGATGCACAACATTGAATTCTCCGGTGCACCTGGCCAGAATTTTCAATCGAATAAGCCTGAACATGCACTTTTCAAGATCCTGGATGCCTCTTTGCACCTTACCGGCTGCGGCGACTGGATGGCTACAGTTTGGGGGCAGCCATGCACCCCCTGGCCAACCACCTCTGTTAGGAGCCGGGCGGCCCAGCCCCACACCTCAGAGGCCCCGAGGTGACAGGGGCTGTGGGCAAGCCTGAGGTCTAAGGCCATCGGGCCTAGCTGGGCCACCTGGTCTGCTCCATCATCTCTGGCCCTCCAGCGCCCGTGGTCATGCTGTGATGGGCTGGGACCGGCCTGCTGGGAGCTATCACGCATCCACGCAGTGCGGGCCTTGTGGCTCAGAGGCTCTGCTTGTGGTCTCCAGCATGGCATGAGCTGGGCCTGACGCCACTCCCTGTTCACCTCCTGAAGACCTGTGGGCCCCCGAGGACCTGCTTCCACCTGGGGGATTAGAGCTGCCTACAACTGTGCCACACTCTTCCGGCACCTCTACAGTGGCGTTTTCAGCCTCTGCCAAATGACAACTACCTCGACTGTTTGGGCCTACAACCACATCACATCGGGACCTGTGGGGTAAAGTCTACTTACACCACACTGCTTTCAATTGACTACGCAAGACTAACCTTAAGAAAACCTTTACCATGGTTTGTGGTCCCAGGACCACGAAAACACGCACTCTCAACATCGTTGGTAAAACATTAGACAGGGTTAGTTCCTTCCCTTACTTGGGTTTGGACTTCGATGATGGCTGCACTTGGTCTACCTGTATTAAAAACAGGATAATGCGTTTTACCCAAGTTGTTGGCACTACTTCCGCGCTTGCCATGTCAATTGGCAAAAAACCTATTGCGCCGATCGTAGAGATCTATAATCGGAAGAGTTTGCCAATTCTGACATATGGAATGGGTATCTGGGGTTATAGGGATGCCCTTGCTATGCAGACAGAAGAGAACAGATTTTGTCGCTGGCTGCTAGGTGACCCTCCATCAACTCCGCATTTTCCACTGCATCTGGAGCTAGGTTTGGGATATGTTCAAGACACTATTAATGCTGTGCCCTTGGCTCTTTGGTGTTTTATCTGGTACAAGAAAGAAGCTGAATTCAATCAGGCAGTCATCAGATATTGTTTATCTTGTGACCGTGGTGCGGCCATCCCATGGTTTAAATGTATCAAAGAGAGTTTCTCGGTGCTGGGATGTGCACACCTGTTCGAGCATCCCAAGACAATTGTGAAGAAAGAAAGAAACTGGGTCCAGGACTGTTTTTTTAAGCATAAACAAGCAACCAGGGAACAAACGGAAGTGGCCAAACCTGCAGTCCGAGACTACTGCATTATCCAAACGGTCCCAACTACTGCTCCATACCTATTATATGTGTCCAATGTGTATGAGAGAACCCTGCTTGCAAGGTTCAGGTTAGGCTCCTTCCGTTGGGTAATCTGTTTTCCCCTAGGTCAGTATTCCTTGGATTCTATTTGCATTTCTCCATGTGACCAGCACTCTTGCCAAACAATTTTACACTTCGTCTTTTTTTGTCAATTTTATTTGCCATTCACAAGGAAATTTTTATTACCCCTGTTACGCAGTCATAAATTATCTAAGTGTACAGCTGCCCTATTTTACCTGTTGCAACTTAATGACCCCTGTGTATGTCACGCAGTCGCCAGCTTCTTGAAGTGTGTCTTAGCCAAAAGAAGGAGTATGCTGTTTTAATGAAATCGTTTTTATATTCTTTTTAAATAGCATTGTGGGTCCTGTACTGTATAGTGAAAGTTTGTCCCTGGCATTTTACCTTACTTATTTTATTCTTTTATTAGATTTGATGTCCTCTGACTTAAAATGTAGGCACCGTCACTTTATATATTGCAAATTATCTTAATTTATAGCTTTTTTTTAACATACATGTTTTAAACTGCATGTTTTTTTTCCTATTGTATGTACCCTTTATGATCTGCCCTTTGGGAGATCGAATAAAGATGACGATGATGATGATGATGATGAATTGCCTATGCCCCTCGGCCCACACAAACGCTGCCCCTTTGGTTGTTGCTGTCCTCATCTGCCCTATGCCCAACACTACAGACTGCGTGAGGGACAGCAGCTTCTACATTGTCCTGGGCTGCAGTGACTTTGCAGCCAACACCCATACCCTGGACAAACCCCAGCCAGCTGCACCACACCTTATCAGAACCACCACACCTCCGTGTGCTGCTCCTTGCTTGGCGAGATAAGCCTGGATGGATTAGGCCAGTGGCACCATTGCACCAGGGCCCTGTGGAGGTGAGCCCTTACATCCACTGCCGCTCTAAAGTCTGCACCGGCCAAGCCCCACCGACGATGCTCCTCCCACAAGTCTCCTGGTTCCTATTCTGAACTCTGTGGGGATTGGCCTTCTGGCACACACTGTTTCATGCTGTGACATCTCCACGGCATATGCCGTCACCCTCCTACGGGTGGCATGGCCTCCTTCACTCCACTATAGTCCACGGCCCCCTCAGTGGCCCCCGCCTCATGAGCACATTATCCCTGCCTTCGCAGTAGTGACCACTGGGGCCTGACCAACAGCTACAGATCCCTCATCACCCGCCCTGACACCAGGTTGCTGGTGAACTGCTTGGGGCCTCTGTCACCTGGCCTCGTCGTTGCCTACCCCACTTACTGGAGCTCTCCTTGCTCGCCACTTCCATGACCCTGGAAAGCGCAAGTTACTGTTTGAGAAATCAAAATCCATCAACGCACCGGAATCTGCACCCTCGATGGAGCTAGGGGTGGCTGGGGGCCCTGGCTCTGACATGCTGTCTGGTACCAACGCCATCTTGGCTGAGCTTTGGTCAGGCTTCTGGGCTATCGACAGCAGATTCGACACTCTTGCTGGCTGCCTTGACTGCATTGGGGAGTGTCTCGGCCAGCACCACACCAGATTGGAGGCAGTGGAGGAACACATCTCCAGCTTGGAGAACGAGGACACCACAATACCCAAATGACTGGAAATGTTGGACCAACTCCTCAAATTGGTGGCTATCAAGAATGAGGACCTGGAGGCATGGGGCCATTGCAACACAACCTGCATACTGGGAGTGGCGGAGTCCACCGACATTGGACGCCTGGATCTATGTGTTGAACGTTTGTTGTTTGATCTGCTTAGCTGCCAGAACTTCACCTCCACCTTTATTGTAGAGAGGGTCCATTGCTCTCTGGGTCCGCAAACCTCCCTCCACATTCCACTCGGACCAATACTTGCCAGGCTCCTTAATTTCCGTGACTGGGATATAGCCCCGAGACTCACCAGAAAACACGGACCTCTGCAATGGCAGGGATCTACAATTTCCCTTTTTCTGGACTTTACCATGGAGGTCCAGGAGGCATGTCGTAAATTTGCAGATGCTAAAGCTGCACTCGAAGGTTGGGGCTGCGGACCCGGCTCGACTCAGAGTGGATGCCCATGGCAAAACCCGTTTTTTGACACCCCCATGGAAGACCTGATCCTGTCTGTTCCGGGTGGACCCTCTGAATGGACCATTACACCGCCACTCCACCTCTACTTTGCTGATTACATTTGTTTCTCCAGATCACACCTCATCATCATTGAATAATGGCCCATTCCCTTTCACTCCTACAGCTCATTTTTACAGACTGGGCCAGTCCACTAAGGCATTGCCACCCCCCAGTGGTAAACCTATGGTGACTTTATACTCGTTTTTGTTTTTTGGGATCTTTTCTTGGGATTCGCTGGGCTTGTTATTGCTTAGTGTGGGAGGGGGTGAGACAGGAGGTTGTTGATTTGTTCTTATTGCTGTTTGTTATCTATCTACATCCTCTCATGATAATGTTCATCGTGCGTACACACCATTGCCATACTCTATTGATAATATTTAATGTTGACACCATGAGGCCATAAGGGCCTGGCAGCGGAATTCAATCATCTCTCTTGGAACATCTCGGGCCTCAAAAATCCTTGCAAAGCTAAACAAGCCCTGCAATACCCATCTTGACATGGAGAACCCTCATGGGGCTCATATCAATTTGTCGCATGCTACAGCACATATTCACGCGTGGTATGCACACTAATCCACAAAAATCTCCCCTTTCACCCCTCAGCCACTTTGTTAGACAAGAGCTGTAGATATGTGCTGGTGATAGGAAATCTAGCGGTACAACGACTATTATTGGCTGTTGTATATGCCCCCCAATGTTGATACCGCAAACATTTTTCAAACACTCATGGCACACACAGGGCTCTTGGACTATGACCACATCATACTGGGAGGCGGCCTTAATCTTCTTTTTGATGCCCTACTTGATACCACTGCTACCGCTCCAACAGGTAAACCATGATCACTACAAATCTTTTGAGACCTTTCTGACACATATCTGCTTCGAGACCCCTGGCGCCTGTGACATGCAAGTACTTTACTTGACCGCATTGACCGTCCTTCACCAAAAACCACTTACGTCTTCACTTAGAACCACTACCTTCTCTCACAAGACACACTGAACATTTTGCTACAAGACTTTTTGCCTTGAGGAAGCCCTTGGCCTGCTGGCCATACGGGCGAAACACATGTCGGCTGTTTGTCTCATCTATTTCTGGCAACTAATAAATACATGTTAGACCTGGCACCATTGGCGTGGGTCTCCCTTCCATTTTTCGCTGTTGTCTCCTCTGTTTTGCTGGTGTTAGATGCTCTGGGCGCTGTGCCACTGCCATTCAGTGTCACAGCGCGAATGCTCCCTGTGTAAATATGTCTATGTGAATTGGTATATCCCTGATTGGCTTATTTGGTTTACCTGTTAGTCCCTAGTAGTGTGGCCTATGTGTGCCCAGGGCTGGTAAACCAAATGCTGCTGGTGGGCCTGCAGCACTGATGTGTGCCACCCACCGAAGCAGCTTGTAAAGTGTGTCTCAGACCTGCCACTGCAGTGTCTGTGTGCAGTCCAGAACTGCCATCTTGGCTGTGAAGTGCACCCACTTCCCAGCCCCTGAACCTTCCCTTGGCATCCTGTAAGTCACCCCTATGGTAGGGTGCATTGTATGTGTAAGGTAGGACATGGCTTGGTGTATTTAGCATGTCCTGGTAGTGAATTACACCCCATTTCGTTTTTCACTACTGTAAGGCTACCTGTTCCTCATAGGCTAGAATGGGCAGTTTGACTATTACATTCTATAGTCCTAACTGACCCCAGGAACATGGTGGAAAAACGAATTTAGTATGCCTGAGCTCAGGATATTAAAATACATCTTTTAGAGAAGTTTATTTTTATATTCTGTGTTTGAAAATACCACTGTTAGAAAGTAGGTATTTTCTTGCTTAAGCCTTCTAGTGTGCTCTGCTGTTATGTGTATTGGCTGTCTGGTTTTAGAGGGGCAGGGCAGGCTGAGTCAGACCTGGGTTGAATAGAGAGATCTGCATATAGAGTGTGGGGAGGGGTGGCTCCTTGACCTGAATAGGGCTGTGCCTGGCAAGGTGAATGCTGGCTCCACCTCCCACTGTGTGTCTGCTAGCAGACCCCCTCTTTCTGAAAGGAAGGATGCAGACTGGTAAACAAAGTGCTCCAGGCCTGAGCAGAACTGGTTCTGGCTAGGTTCAGTGACTTGTAGCTTCTGAGAACAAAGACTTTTGGGGTATAAATATCTGTGCTCAAACCCCTACATTTTGTATTGCTCCTGGATCTGGAGAGGAAACTCTGTCCGTGCCACTGGACATTGAGGAAGAGGAAAAGGAACTTTTGAGAGAACTTTTATTTTTGTTACAAGCAATTACCCAAGGGCTAGGAAAAGAGCTAGCCTCCTGCTGGAGTCTCAGGCACATCAGACTCCACCACCAACCTCCTGCTTCCTCCCTGCAAGGACTGCTATCTGCTGATGAGGCTCCTGTGAGTTCCAGGGCCTCTAGTTTGCATCAGAGAAGAGAGTGTGGGAAATCGACGCTAACGCATCTTTGCGAGCCGCTGCAGTCGAGAGCGCTGGGAAAATCATTGCGCTGCTGCCGCCGAGGGCTCGCAACACGAAACCATCACTGACGCCCCTTTGCGAGCCGCTGCAGCCGAGACGCGCTGGAAAAATCATCGCGCTGCTCTCGCTGCGCACTCGCAACCCTTAAAGAAATCATCACTTCGAGACATCGCATTGCGGACGCCGTGCGTCCGCCACTTTGATCGCATCGCACCGAATTTCGTCGCTCCCTCGCGGAGCGTCTTGTCTTCGCATCGCAACACGATCGCACAGCGCAACAGGATCGCCGCATCGACTTCTCCCACGCGGCAAGAAAGTCATCGCATCGGCGGTCCAGCGTGCAGAAGTTTGTTGCATCGTCTCCGCACGCATCCCGCAGATCGGCGCATCATCCTCCCTTGCGGCAAGGATTTCATCGCATCGCCGGCCTCGCGTGCCGAGAATCATCGCTACAGCTTATTTGCGACATTTTGTTGGTTTTGCTACTAAACCCAGGTACTTTGTGAGAGAAAGGGTCGCACAGCATAATAACCGTGAGAGCCTATTGGAGGTCAGAACTAGAGAACCTGATAGGGTCATGACCTGTGTAACGACATACACCCCTGACTCGAATCGAGTTAGAAACATCATTTGTAAACATTGGAACATCCTTAACACAGGAACTCTGAAGCTTCCCAAACCTAGGTTCGCCTTTAAACGAACTAGTAACCTCAAGGACATGTTGGTACACACTAGACCTAAGAAACAACAGGGCAATACACAAAGGACACTTTGGGACTTACCGCCTGTCAAGGGTCATTACCCTTGTGGGTCATGCTCGGCGTGCCCGCAAACTAAGGTTACCAAAGAATTTAAGTTCCCTAACGGAGTTAGTTGGAGTATGGCTGCACACACTAATTGCAACACACCTAATTGTATCTATTTACTGGACTGCCCATGTGGTCTTCTTTACATAGGAATGACCTCGAGACCAGTCAAAGTCCGGATAATGGAACATCGAAGCAATTTCAGATGCCATAAAACTAACACCAAAATGACCTGTCACTTCAAACAAGTGCAACATCCCCCTGACTCATTCAATTGGGCCGTATTAGAAACCCACCCAGGGATGCCTACAAAATCATTGTTCCGTTTGGAACAACGTTGGGTCCTTCGACTAGCCACTGATAAAGGAGGGCTTAATGAGGATATTCCCTGGAGCCAATTAACCTAATTACCACCTTGGGCCCTTGTATTTCTGCACTTGATTTAGTGGTTTTGCTCCTTTTGTAATTTACTCGAACTCCCCGGACTCCTACCTGATGCCGAATGTTGTGCCTAACATATTACTTTAAATAGTTAACATTTCATAATTGTTGATTCCAACGAGGAAGAGCCCCCTCCATATCTACTTAATCTAGTTATTAATGCGGATCCTCCATGAGATACACTAGTAAGGCTGGACCTACGTCCTTCATTTGTAGCAATACTTTCATTCCTGTCTTACATGACATTAGTCACACAGGTTTATCGCCATTTTTAGCGTCCATATTAGATTATGGTTTATGAGTCATTAATTCCTTTTAGGTGTTTTGAATCCATTCACTTTTTCTTGTTATCTTAAAACGAGACTACGCTTTTGGCGCCTTTGATTGCTACTGCATGGAGTGTTTGTCTCGCATTAGTTGGAGGAAATCCAACATGGCGCCCTAAACAGGGTTAGCGCTCGAGTCATTACGCTGTTTCAGACAGGAAGTACCGGAAGTTCCGCCTCCAAGCTCTGCCGGCCGCTGGTATTTCTTTGGGATCTTTACTCTGTTCGTTACTCCCGGACCGGCTGAGCAAGGGGTAGGAGCATCTCCGATCGGACTCACATGGAAGAGTAAGTAACAGAATAGTTAGCCCCCTGTGTGTCCCTCATGGTTTTTCATTGGTTTGGCTTGAAGGGTATTACTAAGTCCCTTCAGTAAGTTATTTAGCTCTTGTGTGGGGTTTCTTTGACTGGGACGCTTGCCAACATACCGGTTTCACTACCCCTTCAAACGGAAGGATGTTGGTGAGGTCGTTTCTAAAGATCTCCTACATTTTGAGCTGATATTTCTCTTTTGTGGTTGATACCAGAGGAACGTTGGCTTTTTTACCACGACAGGCACCGGGTGCGCTTTTGACGCTGACCTGACTCAGCGGAGGTATCAACACCGGGAGGCGCAGACTGGTAAATCCACGCCCTTTGTTTTTTCAATTGACATTGAAGGGCTGAGTTGTTCGCCTGATAGACTGACACTGATGGACATGATTGCGATACGACTGGGTATTGTCATGTTGTTTCTTCTTCATCTTCTTTGCTTGATATACCTACAGGTAGCTGTTTCTGGCTGTTTAATCTCCCAGCATTTGTTCTCTGTTTTTAATTCCCACAGGACACTACACTTTAGTGTCCTCGCCAGCCAGTTTTGATGCTGTGCATCCTTGACCCAATTTGGGTAAGTTATAAAACGATGCTCATTTAGCTGCCATTTTTTAATATGTTGTTACTTCTTCCTCACCAAATGTAGTTCAGACTTTTCGCATGCCATCAGTCACCTGTGTTCGGCATGCTTTGGCTGCACTATGGGTTTTGATTGAGGCACTGGGTCCTTGAATTACCCGAATATTTTTAACATGACTAAACTTATGTTCATTACTCTGTTTCATTGCAGGTTGGTTTTTAGATCTACAGGTATCACTTTTGAGGGTGCTGTACGAGTGGTTATTACTTCACTTTTTGTAGTTTTAGACCACCACCGAAAAGTGTAGGTAGATCCTATTTTTTGGTCCTGAGGAATTGCCATCTATTAAGAATAAAGGCAAGAAACATGTTGACCTATATTATAAGCGTATAATCTCACAATTTTAGAGTAAGATACGCATTTTCATTTTTAATTAGGGTGATGGCCACGTTTCATTAAAATTATTTTGAGTGGACCACCATTTCCTATTTTAGATTCCAATTATTCACCTATCATTAGCACCTACACTACTTTTAGGGCCCTCATACGCACTACACCCTATGGCATAAGGAATAAAGATCTCCGCCAAGAAGGCCCCATCTCGGGCGCCGATCGGGTATTGCAGCGCCAACCCGATAAGGAGCAGACCCGATGATGAAGCAAGACACCTAGCTGGCTGGGTGTGTGAGGGTCTTTTTCCAACAGGAGGAGATTCTCCTCCCAAGTCTCGCTCTATACCATTGTGTGGAGCCTTTGATTGATTATAATCACCTGCTGTGAATATTAGGAACTGCATACTTTAATTGTAGAGATATTAGGAAGAAGGGTCCCTACTTGGACAGTGGCTAGCCATTGCCAACTAGAGACCCCCATTTCTAACATTGGTGGTCAGCGGTGAGGATCTGGACTTGCATTTATGATCGCATACAGTAATTATAGTGTACACTACTAGTGAGTGCAGACCATAACGTACCGCATACATTTTTTTGGAGAGTTTTTTTTGGATCCTATATTGTGATTGATATTGCCGGTGATTTTTCACCCGCACACATTTTCTGAGAGTTTTTGGATCCTATATTGTGATTGATATTGCCGGTGATTTTTCACCCGCTCACATTTTCTGAGAGTTTTTGGATCCTATATTGTGATTGATATTGCCGGTGATTTTTCACCCGCACACATTTGTGAGAGTTTCTTGGATCCTATATTGTGATTGATATCGCCGGTGATTTTTCACCCGCACACATTTTCTTGAGAAGTTTTCTTCTATCCTTTATTGATATTGCCAGTTATTGCTACAATGGGCAAGCCCAGATCCAATGCCTCAGAGGATCTCTCCTGGGAAGAAGAGAAAATAGAAACCTACAATGCCAAGCAGCTCAAATATTTTTGCAAGCAATTTACAGTCCCTATCACAGGTCTCACTAGAAGGGAGGAGTATTACAAGGCGCTGAAGGCCTGGCTAGAAGCCAGGGATGCCCCTAAGGATATAGGAGAGCTTGTGGAGGTGGGAGAGAATGCAGGAGAGCAGCAGGGCGATGTAGTAGACTTAGTAGGAGATAAAGCCCTTTCCAACCCGGGCTCTAGTGTGTCCGTCTAAGGGTCTGTCCCCAGAAGAGCTGGAGGACAGGGAGAGAGATAGGCGGCATAATATGGAGATGGCTAAGCTTAAAATGGATGGTCACCGGGACCTAGAGAACAAGAAGTTAGAAATTGAGATTATGAGAATGAAACTTGAGCATGAAAGAGTATTGAGGGAGTTGGAGATTAAAGCTAAGAGTATGGAAATCTCCTCTCTGGTGGCAGCGTACCTGTAGTGCACCCTGAGAGTAGGGTGTATATACCCAAGGAGGTTATTAAGGATTTCCACAAAAGTGAAGATATTGGGCAATGGTTTGCCGCTTATGAATTAGCCATGGTGTCCCACCGGGTCCCTGAGAAGGATTGGGGAGCGGGGTTGTGGGGACGCTTTGTGAGTGAGGGGAGGGATACCTTGTTGGACCTGCCCCCAGAAAGTAGGATGGTTTATGCCCACATGAAGGAAGCGTTGATGACCCGCTATGGTTTGACCCCTGAGATGTATAGGCAGAGGTTTAGGGTCTGCAAGAAGCTAGAGGGTACCACGTGGGTTGAATATGTGTCTTTTTTTGCAGAGCCATGGAACGCTGGGTAAAAGGTAGCAAAGTAGAAACTTTTGCGCAGTTTTATGATGTGATTGCATGGGAGCATTTATCTAGTAATTGTTTTCCTGAGCTACGCCAGCACCTAATTGATTGCAAGCTGACTAACCCTAGAAAGCTTGCTGAGGAGGCGGACCGCTGGGTGAGCACCCGGGTCCGCAAGGGTCCAGTGGGAGACTTCGCCAAAGGTGGGCAGGGTCCCCAGCAGAGGAGTGGGGGTACAAGGGTCAACAGAGGGAATTCCACCGAGGGCCCCAAAGTAATCCCCCAGGGAACCAAGCAGTGGTGTCCCAGCCCCCCCAAGAAAGGAGGGCAGGGCCCCCAACAGGTAAGCCTGTTCCCAGGGGGCCCCCCACTTGTTACAACTGTGGTCAAGTGGGCCACAGATATTTTGACCCCCAGTGCCCCCAAAGGGGGGCCAGTGCACCACCCCGTGCACCACCCCGCCAGATTGCTAGTGTAGCCCTGGGAGAGGAGGAGATGGGTGCCCAAGAGGGGTGGGATCCCGTAGAGTTGACCCATGTCTCATTAGGGGACTTTGAGATGGTCCCCAAGCCTGTACTGCCTGCTAACACTAAAAAATACAGGCAGTGGGTGACCATCAATGGCCATAGGGTGGAGGCTCTAAGAGACACAGGGGCCAGTGTAACTGCTGTCAGCTCCCGGTTGGTGTCCAAAGAGCAGGTTGTCCCCATGCATTCTACCCAGTAGTGTCCGCAGACAACTCAGAGAGCCAATGTGAGGTGGCTCAGGTTCCCTTTGAGTGGGGGGTCTCAGGAACTCTTCAGGTAGATGTGAGGCCCGCCATGCCTGTAGATTGTCTGCTGGGCAATGATTTAGAGGACTCCCCGTGGGCTACGGTGGAGAGGAAGGCTCACTTAGAGATGTTGGGTCTGCATGAGTGGGCGTGTGCGACCACTCGGTCCATGGCAGCCAAGGAGGGTGTTGAGAAGGATCTGGAGCCTGAGAGTATGGCCCAGATCCCTGCCTTAGAGAGAAGGGGCAGGGGGTGCGGGAAGCCGGCCCCCTTGGTTCTCACAGCCCAGGAAGAAGCAGACCCTGAAGGGGATGCCCTGGAGCCTACCGGGGAGCAAATCGCCGAACTGGGGGACCTGCCTGAGCTGACCCATTGGCAGCAGTCAGGGGGACCCACCAGGGAGGAATTTTGTGAGCAGCAGAGAGTTTGCCCCTCTCTTGAGGGTATGCGGCGACAGGCTGCAGCCCAGGCAGAAGGTGACATGTCTGGTTCACATCTGATTTATTGGGAGAACAGTCTCCTGTATAGCGAGCCTAAGGCTGCTGAGCCAGGGTCAGCCCGTGTGCTGGTGGTACCCGAGTGCTTCAGAGCCTTCCTACTGGGGTTGGCTCATGACATTCCATTGGCAGGACATCTGGGGCAGACCAAGACCTTTGAGAGGCTGGCCGCCCACTTTTATTGGCCCCAGATGCACAAGAGTTCAGACACTCATTGCAGGACCTGTGAGACTTGCCAGGCAAGTGGGAAGAGTGGGGGAAGATCAAGGCCCCACTCCAGCCCTTTCCAGTTGTGAGTACCCCATTCGAGCGAGTGGGCATTGACATTGTGGGGCCTCTGGACCCCAAGACAGCCATGGGCAACAGGTTCATCCTGGTCTTTGTGGACCATGCCACCCGGTACCCTGAAGCCATCCCGCTCAGGTCAGTGACGGCCCCGTGGTGGGACGTGCACTGATGGGGATTTTCTCCCATGTGGGATTCCCCAGAGAGGTGGTGTCTGACAGGGGGACCAACTTCATCTCCCAGTACATGAAGTCTCTGTGGAAGGAGTGTGGGGTAACTTATAAGTTCACCACTCCTTACCACCCCTAAGGTAATGGTCTGGTTGAAAGGTTCAACCGGACCTTGAAGGGCATGATCATGGGCCTAGAAGAGCCCCTGAGGCGTAAGTGGGACGTCCTCTTGCCATGCCTGTTGTTTGCTTACCGTGAGGTGCCCCAGAAGTCCTTAGGGTTCAGTCCCTTTGAACTCCTCTATGGCCACCCGGTTAGAGGACCTCTGAGTCTGGTCAAGGAAGGCTGGGAGCAATCTCCCATGAAACCTCCCCAAGATGTATTTAGCTACATGTTGGCCTTCAGGAACCAGACTCGGCATTTCAGAAAGATTGCTGAGGCAAATCTGGAAGCCAGCCAGGAAGAAATGAAACGTTGGCAAAACCAGAATGCCACTCTGGTCGAATTTCAACCTGGTCAGAAGGTTTGGGTACTGGCCCCAGTGGAGCCTTGTGCGCTCCAAGATAAGTGGACCGGTCCATTTGAGGTGGTGGAGCGCAAAAGTCCAGTTACCTACTTGGTGGACTTTCAGTCTCCCAGGAACCCCTTGCGGGTCCTGCATGTGAACCGCCTGAAGCCCCACTTTGAGAGGTCTGAAGTGGGCATGCTTCTTGGCACAGATGATGGGGTTGAGGAGGAGAGTGAGCCTCTCCCTGACCTCCTGTGTGCAGGAGAGAAGGATGGGTCAGTGGAGGGTGTGATCCTCTCCACCACACTGACCCCTGAGCAGCAGAGAGATTGTCACCACCTGTTGGGGCAATTTTCTGATTTGTTCTCCCTGGTACCTGGTGTCACTGATTGGTGCGTCCATGAGGTGGATACCGGGGACAGCCCTCCTGTCAAGCACAAGGCTTACAGGGTGACTGACAGGGTCAGGGCTTGCATTAAGGAGGAGGTCTCCAAAATGTTTGCCCTAGGGGTGGTTGAGTCCTCTCGCAGCCCCTGGTCCAGCCCCGTGGTCTTGGTACCAAAAGCTGCGACGCCTGGTGCCACTCCTGAACTTAGGTTCTGTGTGGACTACCGAGGTCTCAACTCGGTCACCAAGACCGACGCGCACCCCATCCCCAGAGCTGATGAGCTCATAGACCGGTTAGGGGCTGCCCGGTACCTCAGCACGTTTGATCTGACGTCTGGGTACTGGCAGATCGCCTTAACTGATGGGGCAAAGGAGAGGTCAGCATTCTCCACACCAGATGGGCACTACCAGTTCCGTGTGATGCCCTTTGGGATGAAGAATGCCCCTGCCACCTTTCAGAGATTGGTCAACCAGGTGTTGGTTGGGCTGGAGGCTTTCAGTGCCGCCTACCTGGATGACATTGCAGTGTTTAGTTCCTCCTGGGAGGACCACTTGCGCCACCTCTGGGAAGTGTTGATGGCGCTGCGCAGAGCAGGCCTCACAATCAAGGCCAGTAAGTGCCAGATTGGGCAGGGTTCTGTGGTGTACTTGGGACACCAGGTGGGGAGCGGCCAGGTGGCGCCCCTGCAGCCCAAGATTGAAACCATCCTGGCTTGGGAGCCCCCAAGGACCCAGACCCAGGTGAGGGCCTTCTTAGGACTCACGGGTTACTACAGGAGATTTGTCAAGGGGTATGGCAACATTGTTGCACCCTTGACTGAGCTGACTTCCAAGAAGCGGCCAAAGATTGTGAACTGGACTGACACCTGTCAGAAAGCCTTTGATGCCCTCAAAACTGCTATGTGTACAGCACCCGTACTCCAGGCGCCCAATTTTGCTAAGGAATTTGTTGTCCAGACAGACGCTTCAGAGCATGGGGTGGGGGCCGTTCTGTCACAGATAAATGAGGAGGGACTAGACCAACTTGTAGCCTTCATCAGTAGGAGGCTACTTCCACGGGAACAGAGGTGGAGTGCAATTGAGCGTGAGGCATTTGATGTGGTCTGGGCACTGAAGAAGCTGAGACCATACCTGTTTGGGACTCACTTCCGGGTTCAGACAGACCACAGGCCCCTCAGATGGTTGATGCAGATGAGGGGTGAGAATCCCAAGTTGTTGAGGTGGTCCATTTCCCTACAGGGTATGGACTTCACGGTGGAACACCGCCCTGGTACAGAACACGCCAATGCTGATGGTCTGTCCAGATTTTTCCGCCTTAGCGATGAGAACTTCCAAGGGGATGGGTAGTTCTCCCCACATTTCAGCTGGAGGGGACGTGTGTTAGACCTGGCACCATTGGCGTGGGTCTCCCTTCCATTTTTCGCTGTTGTCTCCTCTGTTTTGCTGGTGTTAGATGCTCTGGGCGCTGTGCCACTGCCATTCAGTGTCACAGCGCGAATGCTCCCTGTGTAAATATGTCTATGTGAATTGGTATATCCCTGATTGGCTTATTTGGTTTACCTGTTAGTCCCTAGTAGTGTGGCCTATGTGTGCCCAGGGCTGGTAAACCAAATGCTGCTGGTGGGCCTGCAGCACTGATGTGTGCCACCCCAGAAGAAGCTTGTAAAGTGTGTCTCAGACCTGCCACTGCAGTGTCTGTGTGCAGTCCAGAACTGCCATCTTGGCTGTGAAGTGCACCCACTTCCCAGCCCCTGAACCTTCCCTTGGCATCCTGTAAGTCACCCCTATGGTAGGGTGCATTGTATGTGTAAGGTAGGACATGCCTTGGTGTATGTAGCATGTCCTGGTAGTGAATTACACCCCATTTCGTTTTTCACTACTGTAAGGCTACCTGTTCCTCATAGGCTAGAATGGGCAGTTTGACTATTACATTCTATAGTCCTAACTGACCCCAGGAACATGGTGGGAAAACGAATTTAGTATGCCTGAGCTCAGGATATTAAAATACATCTTTTAGTGAAGTTTATTTTTATATTCTGTGTTTGAAAATACCACTTTTAGAAAGTAGGTATTTTCTTGCCTAAGCCTTCCAGTGTGCTCTGCTGTTATGTGTATTGGCTGCCTGGTTTTAGAGGGGCAGGGCAGGCTGAGTCAGAACTGGGTTGAATAGAGAGATCTGCATTTAGAGTGTGGGGAGGGGTGGCTCCTTGACCTGAATAGGGCTGTGCCTGGCAAGGTGAATGCTGGCTCCACCTCCCACTGTGTGTCTGCTAGCAGACCCCCTCTTTCTGAAAGGAAGGATGCAGCCTGGTAAACAAAGTGCTCCAGGCCTGAGCAGAACTGGTTCTGGCTATGTTCAGTGACTTGTAGCTTCTGAGAACAAAGACTTTTGGGGTATAAATATCTGTGCTCAAACCCCTACATTTTGTATTGCTCCTGGATCTGGAGAGGAAACTCTGTCCGTGCCACTGGACATTGAGGAAGAGGAAAAGGAACTTTTGAGAGAACTTTTATTTTTGTTACAAGCAATTACCCAAGGGCTAGGAAAAGAGCTAGCCTCCTGCTGGAGTCTCAGGCACATCAGACTCCACCACCAACCTCCTGCTTCCTCCCTGCGAGGACTGCTATCTGCTGATGAGGCTCCTGTGAGTTCCAGGGCCTCTAGTTTGCATCAGAGAAGAGAGTGTGGGAAATCGACGCTAACGCATCTTTGCGAGCCGCTGCAGTCGAGAGCGCTGGGAAAATCATTGCCCTGCTGCCGCCGAGGGCTCGCAACACGAAACCATCGCTGACGCCCCTTTGCGAGCCGCTGCAGCCGAGACGCGCTGGAAAAATCATCGTGCTGCTGTCGCCGCGCACTTGCAACCCTTAAAGAAATCATCGCTTCGAGACATCGCATTGCGGACGCCGTGCGTCCGCTACTTTGATCGCATCGCACCGAATTTCGTCGCTCCCTCGCGGAGCGTCTTGTCTTCGCATCGCAACATGATCGCACAGCGCAACAGGATCGCCGCATCGACTTCTCCCACGCGGCAAGAAAGTCATCGCATCGGCGGTCCAGCGTGCAGAAGTTTGTTGCATCGTCTCCGCACGCATCCCGCAGATCGGCACAACATCCTCCCTTGCGGCAAGGATTTCATCGCATCGCCGGCCTCGCGTGCCGAGAATCATCGCTACAGCTTATTTGCGACATTTTGTTGGTTTTGCTACTAAACCCAAGTACTTTGTGAGAGAAAGGGTCGCAGAGACCACTGCTTTGAACTTGAACCTTATTTTTGCAACCTTTGAACTATTTTTTGACAGTCCTTCAACAGCTATCCTATTTTTGACAGTATTGTGGCCTTTACAGTTATTGGTCTTGTGATAAATCTGCCTTTATATAAAGATACCTATTTTTTATAACTACTTGTTTGGTGTCCCTTTGTAGTGTTCCTCACTGTGTTACTGTGTAGGGTCACAAATGCTTCACACCCTGCCTCTGAGATAAGCCTACCTGCTCGTGCTACGTTACCACAGGGTTGAGGGGTATCAAGGAGGGTAGCCCTCTTACTCTGACTTAGGAAGAAGGGTCCCTACTTGGACAGTGGCCAGCCATTGCCAACTAGAGACCCCCATTTCTAACAATACAGCATATCATTTCGAAAACAAAATTGGAATTTGGAATTTTGTACCCCAGGAACTCACTTAAAAAATACAGGGCACCAACTTTTCATATGTTTCAAATAATACACCTCATTTCACCCAATCACTGCCACAAACTCCTACATTACTAATTCCTGCGTAGAACTTATGTTACACCTGGCGCCCTGGCATGGCCCAAAGTCATACTGCCAGGGATGACTTTGTTCATTTGTCCTGGATGTGTAGCCATATTGAATCCTTCTGATGCACTGTCTTCTCCCTCCTGTCCTAGATGATAGCCACGGATCTTGCTCCTGACCCTCTGTTAGTGCTACAAGGTTATGTGCAGGATATACCGAAAAATGTCTGCTGCTTTATTGCCATTGAATTGCTTTTAGCCAAGTGCAAAATTGCACTCCATTGGGGCAGTAGACGTTCACCAACTACCAAGGCCTGGCGCGCAATAGCTTAATGTTCTGTGACACTACCAGTGAACTGTATGGTTCTTTGCAACCTCCCACAAGACATTTGGCAACCCCTGTGTAACTACGTCTTGACAGCGGAGACCACCAGCCAAGACTCTTGATCCGTAGTGCTGTACGAGAGAGGATTGTACACACCTTGTAACCCATATAAAATTCAAAGATGGGAAATAGAAAATGTGCCCGGCCCTAGTTCTCAGTTCCCAGTTTCCCTCACAGGGAATAGTCCACATAGTAGTTCATGTGCTGAGAAAAACACATATCACAATTCAAATATCCATATAAAGTCTTTTATTTCAAGTTTGCTTCTCCTTATACACTTGAAAAATTATTTCTTCAATTAGTGTAAAATTTGTGTCCAAGCTTCCATACACTTGATCAGAGTTCTTCATGAAATATTCTAACATATACAGCCAAGCCAACACGTGTTTCGTGGAAAGTTTCGCTTCTTCAGGGCTTCAATCAGTATAATCAGAACCTTTCCTTTCAGTTTTCAAATTCCACCTTTCTTTTATTTCATAAACATTATTAATAACTTCTGGAAATTTCCTCTAATATCTTTCATCAGCTATAGCCATTATCATGGAGTCTCGCAATCGCCTTGTAACCCATGTTTATGACTGTTTCTAGATGCAACCTACTTCTGACTACCCCCGACTGCTAACTGCTAGTTTCATCATCTATATTTGACATATTTGACTCACTGTTTGTGCTGCATTTTCTATTGTTCTGTAAAAAGTGTTTATATTGCACTGCTATTTTGTACGCACCAATGTGTTTCCCCTCATGTTGGGGCTAATGTTTGTCTCACTTTTTCTAGCTTGTTAAACTAATAAATACAGTTTAAAAAAAAATATTACTGTTCTATAACTTCCTCATACTTTACTTTCAACTCCATCAATTGCAAAGTATCTCAGAAGTCTAGTCACTATGGTGGTATTCACTAAAAATCAGTCTTGCCACAGTGAGAAATGATTCTGGCATGTTCCAAAGTTCTTTTTGTGACTTAATGGAGATTGCAACCGGCACTGACTGGTTGGCTGAGGGGGTGCCCTAGCCAGGCAGAATGCACAGTTTCCGTCAAGGGCAGGTGATTACATACACTGTACAACCCGTGCTCACCCTTGGGTAGCTTGTCACTGAGCAGTCAGGGTATCTCAGAAGCAATGAGTAAAGCAAGAACACAGCACACGAACACAATAAATATTCTGTACAGCACAAATGAGAAACTTCACACTTGACATCAAGAAATGTTGTTTATATTCAACGCTCACATTAAACAATGTAACATGAATATCATGGAGTTCTGGGGATAAATCACACTTGGCAATATTACTAGTAGTACTCGGCCTAATTTGTGTTGATCAGATCTCAATAACATGCACACATGCGAAACATCCTATTCTAAACCCCACACAGCACCTTTATGCAGTGCGACCCGTTGTCAGCCCCCCCCCGGCACACCCTCACAATCCTAATCATCCAATTTCAGGACTATAGGGTGCACCCTGGAATACAATGATATCAGTAATATATGCATACACAGAATTATAACACTTTTAGCAGCACCGCATGCGTATAAACACCCTGTAGAGAGGTAAAGTGCTTTCGGCAAGAGACAACATATAAACCAACACAGCCGACCAGTGTCATGGTGCACAGGTTGTCCACGAACGGTCACTGCCGCACACTCACTCTATGCAATGCGAAAGGTACCCGTAGGGGGCTGTGTGGGCACTTTCATAAGCACCAACACCCTAATGGGGTGCCACTGATCCCAAGCAGGTCAATAAATAACACGCTGCAGACCCCGTGGCTCCAAGTCTTCTGCCACCCTCCAATTCACCCACACTGTCCCAGACAGCCTAGATGGAAGTTCACCAGCCCCTCCCTCCGGACACAAGGCCCCTCATGGCTGAGTTCACACCTCATTTGGGTCCCTGAAAAGTGGAGATCGACAGTAAGCATAAGCAAGTGGTAGACGTGAACAAAGGGGTTCTTGGTGGGAAATTCACCAATAAGCTGTGAAGCAGAAACGGCCCACAAACAACAATTCGTTACAAACAGGGGTCAACCAGGGCCTTCTGACACCAGCCCAGTTCTGAGAAGCACAGGGGGGTTATGCAGTCTCTTGACCTGCTCCTGAACCTTCTTGGAAGTGTCCCTCCAGCCTAGTCTATTCCTCGCACTCCTACCTGGTGCCACAGAGTCTTTGGAAGGGCCAGATGGGGAGAGGGCACTTGGTCCATCGTGATGGGCCAGTGAGGGAACAAGCAAAAATTGGGGAACAACACACAGGGGAGCCTCTCGGCCTGAGGAGACATTCCATCTGGAACGTGTTGATCCAAGTGGTGCACCAGACACTACAGGTTACACGAAGTACAGTTGCAAGTCCGTACCTCCCTGGAAACGAGCAACTATGTCCAACACAGCTTGATGTTGGTTGCACCAGATGATTCCGAACACACACATAGGCACAAGTTCAGCAGTGCCTCACTAGGGAGAATGAGACTCTGCAATGGGTGTGTCCCCCACCTCTGAGGGTCACAACCTGTGAATCGGACACCGCACACAATGAGCATGCAGTCGGCGTGGCGCACGAGAGAAATGCGGCATCGTTGATGAAGTGAGCCATTTTGGATCCACCAACCAGTGAAACTGCTCAACAGCAACAAGACGCTTAGGCGTGCAGGGGTCCCTTAACTACAGGAACCACTTCACTGTAGATGCAAGCAATGTCTAGGCTCTCCGGTCTCCAGTCACAATTCTGCAGTTCCAAGCTCACATCATGCTGTCCTACTTTCAGCAGGTGATGTGGACACTTGGACGTCACCGCTCTCCAGATTTCACTGGTAGATGGTGTGGTCCCCTCATAGTAGATCTTTGATGTCTCTGAGAACTCTGAGAGAACAGGAGTCCAGCCAACTGTTCCTTGGAAGCCCACTTCTGGGTGCCACACATCAGCAGGTCGTCGGCCCAGGCCACATACTATTCAGGAAGGCACGTGGTCTTTTAGTTATCCTCTATGTCCATAACAGAGTCCTCTGGCAATGTGCACCATGCATTCCAGGTTCTCCGGTCCTGCATTCCTACAAGCGGTTCTCTCTCCTCAGTGGGGTGGCACAAGATAGTTTTTCCCTATTGGCCCTTTGAAGTTAAGGGAAGTTTCAAACGAAGTTCCTTTGAACCACAGATGTGTCCCCTAAATTTTCCGTCCTGTCTGCCATGAGGTTGCAGAATGCAGATCTTTATCTTTATGAGGGCAGTGATCTGGCTCCATGGGCCAAGTGTCACAATCTCTGCCCCCATATATTCTGCCAGGCCCGCAAATGGCACAGATGGGCTATCTCAATTGCATACCCAATTGTTTATGACTGTTGCTCGCAGATTGACCCGATGTGCTCCCCCGGTCTCCGGTGTTGACCGACACCAAACACCATGGTACACAAAGAGTTTGAGGCATAGAAATGTCCACTATCCATACGTGGCATTTCCACGCAAGATATGCCAGCCCACCATTACCATTGAAACTTGTTTGGCCTAGCAAATCCATTGATAGGAAACATCACGAGGCTGCAACACTGCATTCCATTATTGCAGCTTGAAATACATGTGACCCCTTCCCTATGCTAACTTAAGGGAAGAGCAAGCCCCCTTAGTAGGGGAACCCTCGTGGTTCTTCCATTCTACCTAGTCAGCGAACACCTTGTGGGTGCCTGCCCAGCCCATCACCTCCATCCAAATGGAGGTGTAAAGCCCCCCTCTTATTTATTTATTTATTTTTATTTAAAAGGTTTTATATAGCGCTGGCTGGACCCGAGGGTATCAGAGCACTTTACATGGGTATTAATTGCAATATAACAAAATTACAATGAGGTAGTATTCAAAACCAATACAAACAGTAAAGAACAGCTCAAATTCTACACTATCTAATTACATAAATTGCAATGGGCTCCAGCAAGTCCTGAGAGATTAGGCTAGCGTGGGAGGGAAAGGAAGGAGAAGAGGGAGGTAGGGTATAGGAATGGGGAGAGGCTGAGGAGGGGGGGAGGTTAAGGCCATACCATACCGCTTTACATGGGTATTAATTGCAATGTAATAGAATTACAATGAGGTAGTACTCAAAACCAATACAGACAGTAAAAAACTGCTCAAATTTTACATGATCTAATAACATATATTGCAATGGGCTACAGCAAGTCCTGAGAGATTAGGCTAGCATGGGAGGGAAATGATGGAGAAGAGGGGGTAGGGTATAGGAATGGGGAGAGGCTGAGGAGGGGGGAGGTTAAGGAAAAACCAAGTGGGACGAAGCAGGTCCTATGGGAAAGGTTAGTGGGAGAAGTTAGTGGGCGAAGGAAGATGTGAGAGGGGGAGGAGAGAGGGAGTCAGGGATCAAAAAAAGGAGGGGGGGACCTTAAACAGTAGGAGGTCGGGTGGGATGAGTGCCCGGGGGAGGGATTAAGGACCCCAGTATTTGTTGAGGAGGAGGAGTTTGAGGTCTTTTTTGAAGCTGACGAAAGAGGGGTTACAACGAAGTTCTTTGGGGAGGGAGTTCCAGATGTTAGGCGCGTTTCCGGTAAAGTAGCGCGATTGTGTGAATTTCTTGTTTAACAGAGGAGGGACAAGAGCGAGAGTGTTGGAGCTCCTCAATGCTCTAGAGCAGCCAGCTTTGTGAAGTTTATCTGAGAGGTACTGCGGGGAGCGTTGATGCAGGGCTTTGTGCGTAATGCAAGCTGTCTTGTAGGAAGTTCTTCCTTTGACGGGAAGCCAATTAAGGGCTTTAAGGGCAGGGGAGATGTGATCGAACCGTTTGAGGTCGGTAATGAGCCTAGCAGCCAGGTTCAGAACAGATTTGACTGGGGCTAGGTGGACTTTAGGGGTTCCAGAGAGGATGGCGTTACCATAGTCAATTTTCGACAAGACCAGCGATTGGACGACTAATTTAAAGTCATCTGCAGGAATGAAGGGTTTTATTTTCTTGAGGTGATGGAGAGTGAAGAGAGCACTTTTGGCCGAATTTTTTATGTGGGGGATAAGAGTAAGGTTCTGGTCAATGTTAAATCCGAGGGATTTAACTGAGTTTGATATAGTGAGAGAGCAGTTGAGTGCGGTTAGGTCAGAGATCCAGGATAGAATGGGGAGCAAGTTGTTCTTAGGGGAGAAAAGAATGATTTCAGTCTTTTTTGGATTGAGTTTGAGGTGGTTGTAGTGGAACCAGGATTGAATCTTACTCAAGGCATCATTGAGGTAAAGAATGTCCGAGCGGGATTGAATCTTATAGTAAAGTTGGGTGTCATCTGCGTATAGGTGGTAATTGATTCCCGCTTGCTTAAGGATAAGGGTGAGGGGTTCCATGAAGAGGTTGAATAGAGAGGGGGAGAGTATAGAGCCCTGGGGGACCCCTAGGGCGACGGGCATAGGTTTGGAAAGGCAGTCGCGAATTTTAATTTGCTGGGTTCTGTGTTGGAAAAAGGAGGTGAACCATTTGAGGACTGAACCGTTGAGGCCAAAACGATCTTTAAGTGTGTTAAGTAGAGTAGAGTGGTTAACAGTGTCGAAAGCAGCGGAGAGATCAAGGAGAATGAGAAGGGAGGACTCGCCTTTGTCAAGGGAGTGATGGATGTCATCAATTATATTTAGCATGGCCGTTTCCGTACTACAGCCCTTTCTGAAGCCTGATTGGAAAGAGTCTAAAAGATTGAATGAATCAATGTGTCTATCTAGTTGGAGCAGGGCGCATTTTTCAAGGGCTTTTGAGAGAAGAGGAAGGTTAGAGATAGGACGAAGGTTATTTAGGTCATTAGGGTCACCAGCAGGATTTTTGAGGATGGGAGTGATTTGTCCCAGTTGGAGGGAAGCAGGGACACAACCCGAGGTAAAGGAGGAGTTGATGATAGAGGTCCAATAGGGGGCAATGATATGTTTTAGATCTTGGACAAGGTTGGAAGGGAGAGGGTCTTTGGTGTGAGATGACGGTTTAAGTCTGGTAATGACGTTAAGAACATCAAGTTCAGTGACTGGATGGAAGTTGTGCCAAGAAGCATTATTTTTTTGCTCGAGTATGGTGGGGATGGGTTCAAGAATAGGGACGACAGGAGGAAGCGATGAGGAGTCATGAAGAGGCGTTGAGAGTGAGGGAGAATTGGAAGAAATGTCCAGGGAGGGAAGTAGGCTAAGAGGTAGGGGAGTTAAGGCGAAGGATTGATTAATTTTGGAGATTTTTTCTGAGAAGTAGTTGGCAATTTCTTTGCATCTCTCGTTGGTGGCAATCACCTTGGGGGGTGCAGAGGAGGTTTGGTTTTTAACAATGCTGAATAGTTCCCTAGGTCTGTTTTTGGCCCGGTCGAGTTGGGAGCGGAAGAAGGATGTCTTTGCATTGAGGATGTGTTTTTTATAATTGGCCCTAGCGGATCTGAGGAGGGAGAGATTAGAGGGGGAAGGGGTTTGCCTCCATATGCGTTCAGTCAATCTAAGTACGCGTCTCTCATTGTTGAGATCTGCATTGAACCAGGATTTGGAGGAGGAGTTTTTCTGTAGTTTTAGTCTGGCTGGGGAAATTTGGTCAAGGACCTCAACGATGGATTTATTAAAGTGTTCGGTGAGGTCATTAGCATTTTGGGAGAGAGTCGAGAGTCGAAGTTGTGCTTTGACTTTGGTCTCCAGTTCGCCTGGGGGAATAAGATGAAGATTCCTAGTCAATTTCATCTGTTTGATGGTTTTGGGTGGAGGGGCTAGCACAGTGTTAGTGATCGTGAAAAGGATGAGGTGATGGTCTGACCAGTCGATGGGAACGATGGAGGAAAGGGAGGCCAGATCATTGCTTGTAATGATAGCGTTGAGAGTGGCTCCTTTGGTGTGAGTAGGAGAGTGGCAGAGTTGTTTCAGGTCGTTGATATCAAGTAAATCAGTGAGGAGGTTAACCATAGGATCATCCTTTTTGTTCCAATGAAGGTTAAAATCTCCGAGGAAGAGGTTTTTAGAATTGGAAAGTGAGGATTGGGTAAGAAGGTCGGACAATTCCTCTACAAAAGGAAGAAGGTCACCAGGAGGATGGTAGATGTTGTGTAGTCGAATTGGAGGGGAGCCTTGCACTTTAAGTTCCGCTCCAAGGTATTTAAAAGTAGAATGATCGGAGTTCTGCACAGGTGAGAGTTGGAGTTCGTTTTTATAGATTATTGCTAGACCGCCTCCAATTCTGACAGATCTATCTTTTCTGAGGATGGAGTAGCCAGGGGGAGAGAGCATATCAAGAATGGAAGAAGAGTGATCTTTAAGCCAAGTTTCAGTTAGAAAGGTGATGTCAATGGTTTCGCTAAGGATGGTTTCCGAAATTTCAATCGCGTGTTGGACAGCCGAGCGACAGTTAACCAGCATGCAGGTAAGGGGTTTGGGGTTGGTTGTAGGGGGGGGCAGGAGTGGATAGTGGTAAATTGTGGGGGCAGTCTGGGTGAAGCTGGGGAAGCTGGAATTCTGCTAGTCCCAAGGATCACGGGGATGGGTGCCTGCGGGACCAGAGGGTCAGTAGTCAAAGAGTAGGGGGGTAAGGCTTACAGGGGTCAGGGAGATCAGAGGCGGGGAGGTGGTTTGAGGCGCGGAATGTTCTAAGTGTGTCATTACAGAGGGGGGTAGTATCCCATTGCTGGGGGAATGTACTGTTGGTTTGTTCAGCACACAGGGAAATAGAATGATTGGGGCGGTTAAGTGAGGAGAGGGAGTTGACATCTTTTCTGAGTGAGGTGAGTTCAAACGACAGGTTAGCGAGATGGAGTTCTATATTAAAAAGCATCTGGGGTATAAGAGAGAAAGGGACGGAGGCTGGGAGGTCGGGGGGACTTGGAGGATGTTCCGTGTTAGTCAGGACGAGAGGTCTGGGGTGAGGATGGGGTGGGAGCCCAGGTGGGGGGGGTGAGGGGTGTTCCGATTGATGGACGAAGGGAGGGAAGTGAGGTGGGACAGGGCATTCACTGGAGTCACAAGAGAGTCAAGAGAAGGAAAGGGTGCACGGGGAGAGTGAGGAGGGTTGACATCCTGGTTAAGGAGGGGAAGGTCAACTAGGGAGGAAGAAGTTGGAGTCAGTGATTGAGTCGTAGGGGGATCTAATTTAGGGGGCTGGGAGGAAGAAGAAGATAGAACGGGGAACAGGTGTGAGGTGTTGGAGCCTCAAGAGGAGGAGAGAGAGTATGGGTGGTTGAGTAGGCCGTTGGTGAATCAGTAGGAGGGAAAGTCGTTAACGCAGGAGGGAGATAGAGAGTATGTGCTTGGGAGACTTCCGTGGTGTTTTCAGTGTCTGTATGAGGAGGGGTTAGAGTAGGGGAAAGAGGGGGCAGAGGGTCAGACTGTGATTGGGAGGAAGAAGGGTCAGAGGATGGTATCGAGAGTAGGTAGGATAAGGTGCTGAAATGGTGTTCAAAGATGGTGAGATGTTTTTCAGAGGCTTGAATGAGGATGTTTCCAGATTTAAAAGTGGAGATGTCAATTTCACCAAGAAAAGTAGGGGAAGGGGTGGTAGACAGTTTCAAACCATATGTGATTTTGCATGACTTTGTGATAGGGAGGTGGTGGAGGAAGATGCTTTTCCATTTAGAGGGGCGCTTGGAGTAGAAGATGTAATTGGTTTTTACAATCGAGGTGAGACTGAGGTAGTTATCCACAAATAGCGTTTCTTGGTGACGAATTAGTAGTTTGTGTTTAAAGTTTTTCTTAGCATTTTTGGAGAGGTTAGGGGGGTAAAGGATGGTCCAAGAGTTTGGGCCGTGTTTAGTGATAGGTGCATCCTGTGCAGCGAGGGGGTGAGTGAGGGGGGGCATGTTTATTCCGCTAAAGTGATCCAGGGGAGAGTGAAAATTGTGGGGAAGGGGAATAGAGACAGGGCGAAGTGAGGGGGAGGAATTAAAAGGGGGAATGGAGGGAAAGTTAGTGACTAGAGTAAGCCCCGGAGAGGGCCGTGCTAGGAAGGTGTCACAAATTGTATTTCAAGAATGATGGTTAGCAAACTAAAAAATAAAAATCATAGGGCAGGAGAGAATGAGGGAGCGTTAAAAACCTGTTAAAAAGCCAAGACCATAGAGTGAGGTAACATAAAGAGGCAAAAGAATGGTAGAGAAATAAACCACCAGCACGAACAGTTCACTTGCGCACAAAGAGAAGAAAGTGCAATGTGCTATAACGCATATTGTCTTGCTGTGGGTAATGTCATATGGTAAATATTAGGTGATCACGAAGAGGCAGGACAGTTACAGTGTATGTGGAGCAATAAGGATAAAATGTCATTTAGCAGCTCAAATAACAATACAGGAGTATGCATCCAAGGTAAAAATTCTATACAATATGAAGTCGGGATGGGGTAGGGCAATTTAGGAGTACGTGGAGCCTTAGGTATTAAGAAGTCCTGAAGCCGGTCAGATTGATTGCAGGAGTGAAACAGCCAGCCTAGAGAAGTCACAGATATGGACAGTCACAAATATTGGAGGGAAAAAATGGTAGTCGGCAAGGTAAAGTACATAAGTGGACAACCAGAGTTAACAGTACAGTTGTGTATAAAGAGAGGGAAGTGCTATGTGCAAGTGTGTGGCTTGTAAAGCAGCGGGCAAAGGCAAATTCTATAAATAAAGTGATCGAGAGGAGGTAGGTCCGTTTGGGTGCATGAGGAGTTTTAGGTTACAGTATCTTACTGCAGAGCAGACTTGAAAACAGGGGAAGACAACCTCTGGACACTAGTTTAAATGCACAGTCCGTGCGAGTGCACACACCGGCATTCAATAGCAGGTCGACGCGTAAGTAAACCACACCAGTTGGGCAGGTGCGCACTCAGGCCGCAACGGCAGGCCTTACCTACATTTATAAACATCATGTCCGCACTACTTCCTAACATGTATCGGAAGGGTGCACACACTTTCACTCTGCAGTGCAGTGGGAAAGTGCCCAGGGCCTCAACGCTTCACACGAGAACCAGAAAAACATAAGAGGAAAAAGCAAAACATTTAGGGAAATGCTACCTGACAAATATAAGGTCCAACACTCCCTATATATAATTTCTCATAGGGACATTCAAGTACATACACCGTGAAATCAGAGCTGCATGATATATATCAGAATCACTTTATCATTCTTCTGGCCTGCTGTTATGTAGGTTTTGACATTCCATACTAGCATGCTTTGCAGTTTCCTCACTTAAATAAACCCCTCACAGAATTGGTCTTAGCCCTAATGCCATTCCTTAGAATATTATTTCTGCTAAGCTTGTCTTTTATAGATTGACATCTTCTAAAGCTAATCCTCGGGTAATTTTGTATCTCCCCTTCCAAACCTCTTTGAGTAGACAGAATCTTCCAGTCCTAGTTCAGAATATTTTTCACTTCCTTCTCCTCTTGGCTAAAGGTTCGAATGAATCTGATTTCCTTGTCCTGTTCTGTCATCAACACACTATCTGGTCTAAGTAGAACTTCTCTCTCAACAGTTTGAACTCTGTGTAGGGCTAACTCCAGACATTCCTTAGAAAAACCCCTCTTGCCAAATCTCATAATCATATCATGGTATTCACTCTGGAAGACTTCATCTGAACTACAATTTCTCCTTGCCCTGGGTAGTTCTGCATGAGGGATGCTGTAGATAAGATTCTTAGGATGACTACTCCTTGCATGTAGGATACTGATCCTTGCTGTTTTCTTCCTGCATAAGATTGTTCTCAGTTTTGCTTGCACTACTTCAACCCTGAAATCAAGAAAATCCACTTTTTTTCCTACTGATGGCACTTGTAAATCTCAAATTCAGAATGTTATCATTCAGTATATAAGCAAAATAACATACTTCCACTTCAATGCCTTTCCATATGATAAAGAATCAACAATAGATCTAATCCAGAGTACTAAATGATCTTCAAAACCAAAAATGGTACTGGAGACCTGCTCTTCTCACCATCCCATAAAAAGGTTGGCATAGCCGGGGGGGTGAAGCAGGTTCCCATTGCAGCACCCTGGATTTGTTTGAAAAAATGAACATGAAAAAATATGTAACAGAGAGTAAATGATCATATTTATTACCATGTCTGTGGATAGTAGAAGTGAGATTGAACTTGCCCTCAGGAAATGCCTGCAAGCTCTAACCCAATTTCATGTCCAGTACTCATGCACAAACTGCCTACATCAAGGGTCATGAGGGGGTGGTCAGCTTCCCTATATATGTCCTTGATCATCCTCAAAAACTCTCTACGCTCTTTTGTATATGACAGAAATGCCCCCACAAAGGGACGTAGGAAGAAATCAATATATTTCGATGTATTTTCTAATAAACACCCCAATGATGGAACTACAGGTCTCCCTGGGTGATTGACCAGTCTTTTATGAATCTTAGGGAGGAGGTATACAAAGAGTATTTTCCGATATTCACAACATAGAAATTTATACGCATCCCATTCAATCAGGCTCTGGTCTCTCCATTATTTCATTTTATCATGATATACTTTGTTCGTAGCAATTACACTGCTTTTTTCTACTTGTTTCAACTGCGACAAACCTTCTTTTAAATACATCTCTTTTGAGACAACAACAATATTCCTTCCCTTGTCAATGGAGGGACAACAAAGTCATTTTCCTGCAAATTTTTCAATGCATCTCTCTACTTTATGTAAGTTGCCACCCTGCCAGTAAATTTTCTTTTTCAATTTCTTGAAATCTTGGATGACCACCTCTTGAAAGGTGTCAATTGCGTCCACTGGAATAATGGGCATGAATATTGACTTTAGTTTAAAACCACTAGGACATTTTCTATTAACCTCAGTATCCATTTCTGCCAAATTCAAATTTGGATCTCCAACATTCCCTTGTTCAGTATCTGACTCGGCTAGGGTGAAAAGTGCATATGTATCACTGCATGCCCTATCGGGTGATTAGCTGCGCTCTATAAATCCTGATTGATTGATTGTTTGATATATAATACATAGAATGCTGAGTGTCTCAGATTAATTAAATATCAGTACATCATTCATATGTCTCGTAATGTACCAGTTCTTTAAGTTCAATTTACGCGTAAACTTGAACAAGTCTATAAGGCTTTGTACATATTTGAATGTGGTAGAAGGACAAAATGTTAAACCAAACACAAGAACATTTCTTTGAATCTGAGTAAGTTCTCTCTTAAATAAATTTACCACCATTTTAGATTCTTCCATTAGCATCCCATCTTGTTGCCCCTCATTTTCATTCACATGGGGGTGAAGCCTTTGTTTTTTATTTCATCTCCTGATTTTATGTTGAATCTTCCTCTTCCTATTTTTCCGTTGCCGTATCCTTGTTCCATTGTTTCTGTTCATTGCCCCAAGGTTTAGCACATGAAAATCATCTAAATATTTGCCCCTACAGCAGCTTCTGTCTGACGCTCCAGAGGTGCTACCGTCCGCGATATCACTGTCACTGTTTTCTAGCTTGTTGACCAGTTCCACTCACGTCGTTGTCATATCCTGGATTGATTGATAGGTTGAACATTTCTCATTACATTGTACATTGTCATATTTCCTACTGAAAGTTAATATTTTTTCTGTTTAATTTCCTCCTGTTTCTAATTCGGTATGTTGATCTCTTCCATATTTTTCTCAAAGTTCTCTTTTGTGTCCAACCCCTTAATTTCTTTTATTAAGATATCTATTTCAGCTAATATAAGGTCACAATCTTTCCAGGCATATTTGATTAAAATCCTCAACATCACCTTGGAACAATTTTCCATGTTCGAAGCCCATTTATATGATAAAATAATTTAATTAAAAATATTAAATTACATTAAAATAATTTTTAGATTTGTTATAATCCAATTAATTCAAATTGATGTAATTTTTAAAAAAATAAATTACATTTATTTTTAAAAGTATAAATTGTTTAGTAAAATATTTTATCATAACATGTTTACATTATCTTTATCTATAATTTGTAACATAAATGTATATATATTTTTAAAAAATCAAACAACATTAATTTATTTTAACATTACTTTCATCTGATTGACGAGATTTAAAACAAACATTAAATTCCAGAATGTCAGATAGATTACAGTTAGCAAAGCATTCTTCAACTTTAGCATGGAATAGAAGCAGGGGGTTTGGCCTAGAATTTTCCAAGACACTGGAAATGGCTTAGGGTGTTTTTTAGAGGTATTGCTAAAGATTTTCTCCAGTCATTAGGAACTGGTCAGTGCAAGGATAATGCTAGGAACACAATTTTTCAAAACCTTCAATGGACAGAGGTCTAAAGGTTACCCGGTGGACATGGAAATGCATTTAACAAATGTTCTTGTGGATAGGAAGAAAACAAGAAAGCATAGAAACTGACATCAGAATGTTCCTGGTAGAGATATTATCAAATGAATATGACAAGTTTAAAAGGTCTCAAAAATGTCATTTGCGACAGGAAAATGCTGGGTAAGTGGAGACAGACTTCTTTAGATGACTCAGAAATAGAATTATATGCTTCCAAAGAGGCGGGTCCAATCAAGAGTTTAAAAAATCCTATTTCTATTAGAGGAATTATGAATGTGTTATTGGCAATGGGCTGTGAATATTTAATCTGCCCAATTTATGGAAATTACCAAGAGTAGCAGACTGCACAGGATCTGCATCATACAAGATCCCTTAGTACATTATTTTTTTCTATTGATTCAATGGAAGGCACCAATATATTAATGGTAAATTTTAATTTAATAAAATTAACCTTAATAAAATTAATCTTCCCTGATGCATGTTAATTCCTATAAGTAGCAATTTACCTTAATTACAAGAAGGTTTATAACATAACCCTCCTAATAAAAGTTCCAGGTGCAGCCTACTGTTAACGCCTATTGTATTTATGGTTAGGAGGATCCTGATATTGAAGCAGGCCATCTTGGTGGGTGAGGGTCTTTGTGCATTTTAGGGAATCCCTTAGCACAGTGCTTCCCAAACGTTGTAGAACCCTGATGCAACTTTTAGAAGTACAAACGTCTGTGTCTCAGCTAGATGTAATGGACATGAGGTGAGCGATATTTTAATGTAATGAAAGCATTGTGTGGTATAACACTGCCATTTACAGACTGCTCATTTTCCATTGAAATGGCCGGAAAATGTGCGCAGACATGTAGTTTTTATGATAAAGCTATTTTGCACACAAATTATAATGTGTGGAACCACAGCCTGCTCTTAAAAATATTTATCCAACCATTCTTATTACAGAAGGGGTCCCTTAGGGACTCATTCCTATATACAAATGGGTTACCGCTAACTTTGAGTTGGTGGTAAATTGTAAATGTTTTTCGACAAGATTTTGGGGCAGATGTACGACCTTTTTTTGCGGTCACACAGGGGAATTTGGCCCCTTTGCGACCGCAAAAAATGTCTGCCCAATGTACTAACCCTATTTTGCGAGTCGCTAACCTATTAGCGACTCGCAAAATATGGTTAGCGACTCGCTATTAGGAAGGGGCGTGCCAAGGGCGTCCCTTCCTAATAGCGAGTGCAATTGCCATGTACCATTGTTTTGTGACCGCAGTTGCGGTCGCAAAACAGTCGCAGTTTACCACCCTTGTCAAAAGGGTGGTAAGCCACTCGCAAATGGGAAGGGGTCACCAGGGGACCCCTTCTCCTTTGTAAATGGGTTTGAAAATATTTTCTAAGAGCAGGCAGCGGTGCCCTTAAAAAATTAAACTGAAAAGTTTTTTGTTTTTTTTCAAATGCATCCCGTTTTCCTTTAAAAAAAACAGCTTGATTAAAAAAGCAGTCCCAGGCATTGTGGTCTGCTGACCCCAGCAGGACACCATCTGTGGGAGTGCTAGCCATTCCCAATGGGGTCGCAAATTGCGAGCGCCTCATTAATATTCATGAGGCATGCAATTTGCGACCCCATTGGGAATCGCAAACAGTGTCTGAGACATTGTTGTACATTAAGTTTAGCGAGTCGCAAATTGCGAGTCGCAATTTTGTGCAATTTGCGACTCGCTAAACTTAATGCTCGTACATCTGGCCCTTTGATCACAAAATATTCATACATATCAGTATGAATAGGTATTAGGAAGGGGTGCCCTAAACACGCCCCTTCCAAATACCAAATCACAAAACCCAAATTGCGATTTGGTAACCAGTTACTGAATCACAATGTGGGATTTGTACATTCAAAAAAGCATTTTTGTGGTTGCAAACCGTCCATTTTTTTACCACAAGAAATCTTCGTGCATCTGGCCCATATTTCCTAATTAAATGTTACCTATTGCCTTGCTCAAAGATTCAAGAATGCACTCAAAGCTTACCTCTTCTCACTAGAATGTCATAAAGGCTTACCACTCATTTTTCAAATTAATCAGCCGTGATAAATAACTACATTTGCATTTCTCTTGTCTTTATTTATTTTTATATATATATTTATTTTGGGTGCACCGATCTCCACCTCTCAGTATGTTTGCCATAGTGAACTGAAATTAAGCTACATTGAGGATTTCATAAGGGCCAGCCCTGCTTTATTCTGGCTTGCCATAAGGAAAAAGTCAGCAGCGTCCCTCACAAGAGAGATAATAGGTGACTGCATCAGTTGTGAGAAAGGAATGGATATCCCGTGGCTTGCCGGGGTGAATCAGAGCCCAAGTAGCGTTATTTATGGCAGGTCCTTTTCAAGTCCAAATACAACTGAGACTGTACATAAAAAAGCCCTTAGGACTGCACTATACACACTTTATAGCACAGAAAGACTGGAGAGAGAGAATCTAAGAAATTAACTGTTGCAAATTTTATGACCATTGAGCACACACCGTACCCCCTGCCGAGTTATCTCACCTTACCTATATGCTACTGGGAGAGTGGTCTTCTCTTCCATTTAAGGGCCGGCACTGTACAATTCTTGCTCTGTTTCCGCCTTGGCTATAACGCAAATCTTGACTTTTTGCCTTGTCCGTGTGATGGACAGAGTGGTCAAACAATTTCACACTTTTTATTCTTCTGCAAGTTTTATACAAAGTATGCAAAATGGCTTTTTTAATACCGTTTTTAAAAAAAAAAACCCTGCCTATTCATTTAGTAGATGCATACAGGAGCATACTCAAATTGGAAGATGATGAGTTAGTCTTTGGTGTTGGCACCTTTCTGAGAATCGCTGTATGGGCTCGTAAAACGATGTGTAACCCATGAAGAGTGTCTTGAAACGGGTGGGCTCCTTTAGAAACCTGCTGCATGTGTTTTTAAATATTGTGTATCTCTGACCAACGTTATTGAAATTGTTTTACTGTGAATATGAACTTGTGCTTTTAATTCGCTGTATGTGATGTGCTTTTATGGATATGGTCCTATCCGAATAAAGTATTTTTGAACTTTTTTTTTAATTTATTGAGAGTTTTTAAATTGCATGACCCTTGTTGCTCCAACATTCTTTTTGCCCACTTAGCATCATTCCTCTCATTTAGCATTTTCCTTGCCTTATGTGTGTCACGGTGTGGATAATTGGACCTTTTGTGATATCCCTTTTTTGAGTAACCACACACACAGCTCCACTGCCCTTAAGACAAGGCTACCGGTAAGAAGAAGGCTTTATATTTTAACCCCCGTCCATCCATGAGACTCACAGGGCTATCCTTCATCAAATAGATGTTAGGAGGTAGAACATGGAGGTATCTCGTTCCTGCATCCCACACAAACGGCAAACAAAATACCTCTCACAAATTCAAATTGGTGCAGGTGCTCCTTATAGTAGGGTATTACCAAGTCCACAATACCATTCCAAGCAATAACTCATAAATATTCAGAACAAAACATTAGAAAGCTCTCTGCACTCACCATCCATCTAGTTCCTGCACCTAACAGGAAATAGTAAACAAAACACCTCTTACCTATGCCACATAGGATACACCATACAGGAACTAGACAGCAGACTTGGTAGGTTTCTAATCTTACAATTACAATATATAATATGCTGCAGTTGAGATTTCTGCAATGGGCAATATCATCAGGGTGCGACCATATTTCCCAAAATTAGGGAGGCTAGCTCGAGAAAATCCAAGCAACTTTCAACCAGTTTGGGTAGATTGATTTTTCTAAAAATGTCACAGGTGACCCCAAGGCCAGAGCTCTTGAATGACTGGTGCTTCAGTGTGTACATCTAGTCTCTGATGATATATAACAGGGTTATGTTAAGTCTCTCCAGGGTTGATCTCTGTCACTTCCGTGTGTACTCTTTATAATATACTTCTGGTGGATTTCACCTTTCCACATGCTAAGTATACTTGGATGGTCTGAGCTAAGTGTAGTGACCACTACTAAATAGTTTGTAGGTACGGCTGTATCGGGTTATATGTCAGAATATTGTGAACAAAAATATCGTCTGGTAAAAATAGACTTCAGAATAAAGGCCAGCACATTATCACGAAGGTAAGTCAATATATAGCTAAGTATAGATTTACTATTAACACTTGGAGGTCAATTCCGATTCGGGCCGGAAAAAGCACCGACCGACTCGGAGCCGGAAAAATTACCGACCGACACGTACCAGTGGCGCCCGACACGCCAAGTACGATGCACGCCGCGATAAATCCGACCGACACGTCAGGAAACCAAGCCGACCGACCGAGCCGCTCGGAAAATAGCAATCCGGCCGGAAAAACACGCGAATCCAACCGACCGACACGCACCCGGAACAAATCCGACCGAATCGTACCCGCCAACTCCAACCCGCAAAGTACGATGCAAGGCGCGAAAAACACGACCGAGTCGGACGGAGGACAAGCCGTACGACCGACACGCATACAAAACCGAGCCGAAGCAACACAATACACCGCGACCGACGCGTACGCAGCATACAAAACTGCACAAACACAGCGTGAACGAAACGGAAAACACCGTACGAGACCAATGCAGGGTCCGACTCGGTCACAAGAACGTTTCCAACATACACAAACAGCACAAAGGAAAAATCAACCAAAAAAAGGCCAAACAAGCAATTACCAAGCCAATAAATACTGGGGGGTGGGGACAGAGAACAAAGACACACCCACAACTCCACCTATATAAAGGACACAAATCACTACCATGAGCCTTTGCAAATGCCATTCCACTGCCAGCACCCAAGAGAAAGCAACCACACACCCACAGCTCATCCCTCACACAAGCCACACACCAGCAGCACACCAACAAATACCTACCTCACATACACCCAGCACAACACACACCCACACACCCTCACCTGCACACCAACACACACATCACCCACCATCACCACCCATCACCATGCCCCCAAGAAGAATCACAAGTTCCTAGATTGTGAATTGGAAGTCCTGGTAGACGAGATCCTCAGGGTAGAGCCACAGCTGTTTGGCACATTGGTCCAACAGACCCCCATGTCGCAGAAAACCAAGATGTGGGAGAGGATCATCAACAGGGTGAACGCCCAATCACCATGTCGGCGCACAAAGACCGACATCCAGAACAGGTGGTATGACGTGCGCAGGAGGGTACGGAAACTGCTGAAGCAAGACTACATCAACAGCCAACACACCGGCAGTGGCCCTCCTGCCAAGCCAATATACCTCACCCCCTGGGAGGAGAAGGTGCGGGCCATCCTACCGCCAGTGAGCATATATGGACTAGAGGACATCCCAGAGCCTGGTGAGTACACAACAAATGTACACAATATACTGCCACAAAACACACACATCACTGTCAAGGGGAGAGTCAAACCATGCACTCATAGCAATTACACAGCAACTAGAACAGAATCATCCCAAAATGTGTATGTCAGTCAGATAAACACAACACATGCCATCAAAAAAGTCACATCCAACTGTGCCAACACATGTACAAACACAACCACAACTACAGCTAGGCAGTGGCACAAATAGAACTAACACACACATCCACACATGTAGCCACCACAACAACACCAACACACAGTGAAGACCACTCAAAGGAAGGAATTCTGTGTATGCTGGCCAAGTCAGTGTAGCCAATAGCATCATGGGAGTCGCAGTCACACATATTGCCCCCCACAACTGTCCCATCAACACCACCATGAACCATGCGCACATCACAGGGAGTGGAGAAGGACTCACAAGATGGCTGACACTGGCTACTGCTGTGAGGAGCACAAGGCCCTGCTGGCAACTGTGCACCAACAAACAGCAGGACACCACTGACTGACATCCTGAGAGACAACTTCCACTCCCTGCAATGCAAGCACAGTCCATGGTGGGATATCTGGCTGGCTGGGTGGGAAGGGGGACTTGCAGCACTGACCATAGTCACCAGCACCTCCCCTCACACCCCCCCAACACAAACTCCACAGTACCCACCTGGTAGAATGCAATGCCCTCCATCCTAACACAAGATCCCACAAAGCACCACCACCCTGGGTTATGTTGTGTGAAGCACAGGGACACTCTTGGGACTCTTAGCCAAACAACTGCCAGGACAACACTCCCAGCCATCCTGTCAGCACAGCCAGCCCACCCCACAGGGAAGCAGAGTCAAAAGGAAGGAAGCATGGGCATGCTGGGAAGGGGGTGGAGGCAATAGCATGATGGGAGTCGTAGTCACAGACATTGCTCAGCCTCACAACTGGCCCATCAACACCACCCTGAACCATGCTCACATCACAGGGAGTGGAGAAGGACTCACAAGATGGCTGACACTGGCTACTGCTGTGGGGAGCACAAGGCCCTGCTGCCAACTGTGCACCAACAAACAGCAGGACACCACTGACTGACATCCTGAGAGACAACTTACACTCCCTGCAATGCAAGCACGTTCCATGGTGGGATATCTGGCTGGCTGGGTGGGAAGGGGGACTTGCAGCACTGACCATAGTCACCAGCACCTCCCTCACACCCCCCAACACAAACTCCACAGTACCCACCTGGTAGAATGCAATGCCCTCCATCCTAACACAAGATCCCACAAAGCACCACCACCCTGGGTTATGTTGTGTGAAGCACAGGGACACTCTTGGTACTCTTAGCCAAACAACTGCCAGGACAACACTCCCAGCCATCCTGTCAGCACAGCCAGCCCACCCCACAGGGAAGCAGAGTCAAAAGGAAGGAAGCATGGGCATGCTGGGAAGGGGGTGGAGGCAATAGCATGATGGGAGTCGTAGTCACAGACATTGCTCAGCCTCACAACTGGCCCATCAACACCACCCTGAACCATGCTCACATCACAGGGAGTGGAGAAGGACTCACAAGATGGCTGACACTGGCTACTGCTGTGGGGAGCACAAGGCCCTGCTGCCAACTGTGCACCAACAAACAGCAGGACACCACTGACTGACATCCTGAGAGACAACTTACACTCCCTGCAATGCAAGCACGTTCCATGGTGGGATATCTGGCTGGCTGGGTGGGAAGGGGGACTTGCAGCACTGACCATAGTCACCAGCACCTCCCCTCACACCCCCCCCAACACAAACTCCACAGTACCCACCTGGTAGAATGCAATGCCCTCCATCCTAACACAAGATCCCACAAAGCACCACCACCCTGGGTTATGTTGTGTGAAGCACAGGGACACTCTTGGGACTCTTAGCCAAACAACTGCCAGGACAACACTCCCAGCCATCCTGTCAGCACAGCCAGCCCACCCCACAGGGAAGCAGAGTCAAAAGGAAGGAAGCATGGGCATGCTGGGAAGGGGGTGGAGGCAATAGCATGATGGGAGTCGTAGTCACAGACATTGCTCAGCCTCACAACTGGCCCATCAACACCACCCTGAACCATGCTCACATCACAGGGAGTGGAGAAGGACTCACAAGATGGCTGACACTGGCTACTGCTGTGGGAGCACAAGGCCCTGCTGGCAACTGTGCACCAACAAACAGCAGGACACCACTGACTGACATCCTGAGAGACAACTTACACTCCCTGCAATGCAAGCACGTTCCATGGTGGGATAAGTGACTGGGTGGGTGGGTGGGTGGGAAGGAGGTCTGGCTGTCAACCAAACACAATCAATGCAGACCATGTTCACACCCCAGAGAATACATAGAAATGCCCAAATAATGCAGGACATTGTGCCACACCAATATCAACCCCTGACTGTGACGACTTAGGACAATACAATGTACAGGCCCGCACCCCGAGGCACAGTCACAACTGTCAGGTGTGTCAACCACTGATGCCTGCAGAAACATGACATACATTGTTTGTGTCTCCCAAAAACAGGTGATGATAGGGACACAGCAGCAGACGCTGAGGAGTCCCAGTCCCAGGCTCAAGAGGATGCCGAGCTCACTGGCGTCGTACAGCCTCTGTCCTCCTCGGACGATGAAGAACAACCTGGCACATCCGGTGCAAGTCAACATGCTGCACCAGCAGGACCACCAGCTGCAGCACCAGCAGGTCCACCAGCTGCACCCCCTGCACCCACCCCTCCAACGACTGTCACCACGAATACCATCCCTGCCGACATGGACAGAATAAGGAACAACACCAGCGCAGTGACCCTGGACCAACCTGGGGCCATGGACACCACCACCACCACCAACCCCCAAGGTGGACCAGGGTTATCTGTGCGTGCAACTGCACACACTGCACATGTCAGCAGGGGTGGTGGGAGGGGTGGGAGACAGAGGTCGCTGCTTGCAGACGTTGCTGGTGTGCATGAAGACCCACAACTGGTACGCATAGCTGATGCGTACCAGTCCAGCACCGGAGAGCTCAGCCAGGTAGTGGGGCTCCTCAGAGACATCAAACAGCAGCAGGCTGCCCATCATGCCCGCTTGGACTCCCACATGTCCCACGTGGAGTCACACATGTCACGTGTGGACTCCCACATGACCCGCGTGGAGTCCAAGTGGGATGTACTACATGAGATGACGGCGGTGCACAGGGACATTTTACAATGCCTCCGCCAGATGAACAGCAACCAGTCCACACCTCCCTGTGTGCCAACAACATCTGGTACCGAACAAACTGCAACTGCCACAGGGAGGGAGGAGGACTCTGGCGGAGAGTCCCCTGCACCGCAGCAGCCTGCACTTGAGGGCCCCCCCCAAGAAGAGGGGTCGTCCGAGGAGGGAAAGTGAGAGGCTGATGGCCAAGCGCAACTCCCAGGAAGCCTGAACCTGTTCTGGATTTTCGCCTTTGTGCACAGACTGTTCACCCTGTTGATGGCAACACTACTCCCACACATTGCATGGGGAGTACAAGTTGGAACAATGTGTCAGACAACTGTGGCCCCGATACTGGGGATCCTGTCTACCTGGACTTTCTATTCATCTAGGAACTTGGGATTGCAAGATTCATGTACAGCACAATCCATCCTATGCACTATTATCACAGATGTATCACAATAAACACAATAATACACCATACTTGCCTCTGTCGTGATTCCAACGTGGGTGCTGTTATGGGGATGATGAACAGCAAAATTACACTGTGTATGCGAACTGCAACAGCAAGGACAACACAGGCATGTGAGTACAGGCAACGTGACACATATGAGGGAGACACACCACCAGGGCTACACAACACATACACACCTAAGCCATCTGACTCATTGCCTACACTGATGTTGCCAGGGAAGACGGTGCAATGCACAGACACCACACCCATTCCCAGTTGTAGTCAAGTAGCCCACAGGTGCAGTAAGCAAATGGCAGTCAAATGTGTGACCACAGACAACGCACATCACTAAGTGAAGCACAGGTTTATTACACAGTAGCAACATGCCGTAACCACTACAGATGCAAGGTAACCCCACCTGGTAGCGGGCACACAGTCAACAACTGTAGACAGAAGGAAGTCCATGGGTGTGGCGCACATCACCTGTAGGGACACAACAGCTACCAGCCTGGATGTGCAATCACGTCGTCGGTGGACACAGTTGACCAAACGAATCTGAAAGTACCCTGTGAAGGACAGAAATGACACACAGTCAAAAGCAATGGAGTACAGGACAGAACAGCAAAACTCATGCACAATACATGTTACAAGATACCCACCCAGAACCAAGTTAGCATGTGAACACTGTTGGGGAGTACAGCCCACCTGTAAGCACACATCGCAACACACATCCAGTCAAGTAGCCCATGGACACACTCCAACAGCACCAGAGCACCACCCACACATCATGCCAACTCACATCATTGACATGACACCTCAGGATACTCACATTCAGCTAAAGAAGTTGGTGATGAGCTGTGTGCGGACATCACCATCACCATCATCATCATCATCGTCACTGGCATCGTGGTCCAGGCCAGGATCCTCCACAGGTGGCGGATGTTGGTCATCGTCATCCTGGATGAGAGGCAACTCCTTCCGCACTGCCAGGTTGTGGAGCATGCAGCAGACGATGATAATCTTGCACACTTTCGCAGGGGCATATGGGAGGGACCCTCCGGTCTTGTCCAGGCAGCGGAAGCGGCTCTTCAGGAGACCAAAGGTCTGCTCAATCACTCTCCTGGTCCGACCATGTGCCTCATTGTAGCGCATCTGGGCAGGTGTCACAGGGTTCCTGAGGGGTGTCAGCAACCACGGCATGTTGGGGTATCCCGAGTCACCTACGGACAGACAAGTGCACATCAGCTGACTTGGAAAAGTGGGCGGAATACTACAGATCAGATCACACACAATGGCACAAAGTCAGTACACACCGACAAGCCAGGCACGCTGGTTCTGCATCTGTGCCATCAACCTGGGGATGCGACTACTCCTCATCACAAAGGCATCGTGTGCTGAACCAGGGAAACGGGCACACACGTGTGTGATGGTCATGTCTGCAAGACACACCACCAGTGCATTGACCGAGTGGTAGTGCTTGCGGTTCCTGTAGGCCTGCTCCTGGGCCTGTGGTGGTACCAAAGCCACATGTGTCCCATCAATGGAGCCAATGACATGCGGCATCCTCCCCAGGGCATAAAAGTCACTCTTCACGTCAGTGAGTCGTCGCAGTCTAGGGAAATAGATGTACCGGTTCAGGAAGAGCAACATTGCCGCCAAAACATCGCGGAGCACACGGCTGAACATGGTCTGTGACATCCCACCAGCAGACGCCACAGTATGTTGGAAGGTACCGGTGGCAAAGAAGTGTAGGGCTGCCATCACCTTCACCTTGGGGGTCAGCGCTGTAGGATACGGCCGGCCAGGCTGCAAATGTGGGGACAACTGCACTGCCAAATCCTCAATCAGCTGCCTGGTGAAGCGGTACCGTCGGATGCTGTCCCGTTCCACCATCGTTGCCAGGTCTGGGAATGGCCGATGGACAGCAGGAGCCCTGCAGTGCAGAGGAGAAGTAAGCAAGATCGTCAGTCACCCCACATATGCGGCATTGAACACACTCAAGATCCCAACATACATCATCATGAGGCACAACTACATGAAGTGTGCAGTACCGGAACGACATGTATGGTACATACATGGCCAACATCTGTCAACACGGTCCTACAGGTGGCATCAATTTGTCCCAGGTTGGCCCATTGGATATCATGATGCTGTGTCACAGTCACCCCCAGTGACATGTGAGGACAGATGTGCCCCAGGCACCACAGCTCAACGACAGGCACATTCCCAGGGACCCTGTAATGCCACATGGACACTGGCATCACCTGGAGTATCATGTGTACACCACAACAAAACAAACATGACCCCCACAGGTAGTGGCCACACTTGCCATGGCAGGAGAGCCATGGACGTCTGTGACACACACGCACAACATCAGAGTCCATGCACACACAACGTGGATGTGGAGACTGTCTCCCATTGTGCACATGAAATCAGAGACATTGTAAACACTACATGCACAAAGACTGTGGAGGGCCATCACTATTGTGCCACTGGGACACCCTGGCTCAAACATACCGTCCCACATGGGACTCACGGGGTATGTGACATGACATACACAAACACCACTGTGAAATGTGACCATGGCACATGCACAGATATGAACAGTTGCACATCACAGTGGTCACGTACACGTAACACCCAGGATCCTGTCCCCATTAACACGTGCACAGCCTGGGGGTGGCTGCCCACAGGTGACACCCACAGGACAACATGTACACCAACATACACACAATAGGAAATGCAGCCTTACATGCCTTATGATAAGGTTTGGACAGGCTGTCGTGATGTAGGTGTGCCCCTCACTCCCTGGGAGCTATCTGTGGCTGGCATATGTCCATCTGAGATAGGCATGCTGACATATGCCAGTCACATGTACAGTGATGCGTTGAACAGCAATGGACCGATCGGTGTCTCCGGCCCATTGCTTTCAATGTGTGCGGGTACGCGTTGTACCCCTGTGCGCGTTGTACTGCAATGGACCGATCGGTGCCTCCGGCCGGCCCATTGCATTCAATGTGTGCGGGTACGCGTTGTACCCCTGTGCGCGTTGTACTGCAATGGACCGATCGGTGCCTCCGGCCGGCCCATTGCATTCAATGTGTGCGGTGCACGCGTTGTACCCCTGTGCGCGTTGAACAGCAATGGACCGATCGGTGCCTCCGGCCGGCCCATTGCATTCAATGTGTGCGGGTACGCGTTGTACCCCTGTGCGCGTTGAACAGCAATGGACCGATCGGTGCCTCCGGCCGGCCCTTTGCTTTCAATGTGTGCGGGTACGCGTTGTACCCCTGTGCGCGTTGTACTGCAATGGACCGATCGGTGCCTCCGGCCGGCCCATTGCATTCAATGTGTGCGGGTACGCGTTGTACCCCTGTGCGCGTTGAACAGCAATGGACCGATCGGTGCCTCCGGCCGGCCCATTGCATTCAATGTATGCGGGTACGCGTTGTACCCCTGTGCGCGTTGAACAGCAATGGACCGATCGGTGCCTCCGGCCGGCCCATTGCTTTCAATGTGTGCGGGTACGCGTTGTACCCCTGTGCGCGTTGTACCTCAATGGACCGATCGGTGCGCACCCATTGACAATGGGCTTGCCTGGCAACGGACGCGTTTTCGAATATTCGAACGAGTCGGTTGCTGGAAAATCAGTTGGTCACCCACAACAATGTTGCAAAATCATGTATGTCATGAAGTTGAAATTTTGAAGGATGCTGTGGGCGTGTTTTGGTGCTGCTATTCCATGGATTGGCCAGATTCAGAAGATGCAAACGACTTGGACCTATCACTTTGGACACAAGGGACAGTATCTGCCTCTCCAGCACATATATACTGCTGCATGTTCCCCTGAGAGCCCACTTGCCTGCACTACATGCTCCAGGACGACATCTGCCACTGCACTGCTGCTGTCTCTGCCCCTCTGGACCCTGCAATGGCACGTACTGTGGAGAGAGCCCCAGCCTTCAGCCTTGAAGAGAACCAGGCCCTGCTGGACAGCCTACTTCCACAGTACAGCAAGCTGTATGGGACACCAGGGGAGCAGGTGAGTGTTCTGTGCACTGCCTTTCTGAATGTGCATTTTGTCTGACTAGCAAGGCTGAGAGTCAGCACACCACTGGCTAGCAGGCTCACTGAGTAGTTGTCACCCCCATAGTGTGTAGTGACTTGCACTGGACAGGTATGGTGCAGTGACAGTGCTTCTGAACAGGGTTTTACTCCCCATGCAATGATACCATGTAGTGACTTCTGGAAAACTGTCCATGGGCAGCCGTGCACTGCCTGGGTACACCATGTGCCCCTGTGATTGCGACATGTATATGCAACTGTGTCATGCACGGATATGTTGCATGTGTAGTAATGGCCTTATCACTTTGTCATCCTGACAGGCTTCTGCCCATCGGAAGCATGAGATCTGGAAGGACATCGTCCGGGCTGTCCGGTCCGTGGGGGTCTACAAGCGCCGGATCCGCAACTGCCAAAAGAGGTGGCAGGACCTTCGGGGCTGGACCCGGAGGATTGCACGGGTCCAGCTGAAGCTGTCGCCTCCTCGCAGGAGGGGCGGAACACGGACCCTGACCCCCACATGCTCAGGATCCTGGCGGTGGTCTTTCCAGACCTGGATGGGCAGCTGAAGGCCAGAGAGCAGCAAGGAGGGGGTGAGTCAAAGACTGCACTGTGTACTCTGTCTAACATGCTATGTGCCCTCCTCGGGCCAGGTTGAACTGCCACAGTACAGCAGTCATGTTGTCCAGGAGCCATGTCCCTCTATTGTGCACTGCCCACTCCTCATCTGATACCCAGGTGTGGCCCTTACATGCAGGGAATTCTGTCACTTAGGACTGTGTCCTTGCAGTTTGCTTGACTCAAGGTGGGAGACAGCATCTGTTTCCCTGACTCTGTGGTGGGCATCATGGGTGGGTCCATTGCTTACACAATGCCTGTATTCTGACATGTATTCAGCGTGTTACTTTGATCTGTGGTCCAATTGCTGAGCTGATCCACCACATGTGGCTGGGGTACCTGGCACACACCCATGCTGCGGGTGGGAACAATGTTTGGGCCCCAGGAGTATGTATATGACGTGTGTCACACATACTTAGCCAGCTGCCTACAGTCCAGGGCTCATCCCTCATTCATGTGGGGCTGGACAGTCATGCCTACTCCAGGCCATACAATACACTCTGTACTCCCACTCCCGTGTATCAGAGGACACATTGTGCACAGTGATTTGACCCCTCAGGTGTCTGCCTCTGTGTCAGTGTGCTGTGGATTAGTCGCCAGGACTGCTGTGGAGTTTCTTGGTAGGGGCTCAGCATGCCACTGGAGATGTGACCATAGGAGACGATACTTGTGTGACACATAGGTGTCTGATCAGCTGCCCATGCAGACTGGGGCATGTAAATGTGAAGTTCAGGCAGCTGTTCCCCATGCACAGCAGAGTGTGAGGGGCTCAGGTTCAGAGGGTAGTGTCACAGGTCTCCCATATGTCCAATAGGTATGACCTGGACAGATGAGGGTTAAGAGGATGTGTTGTGGGGGATGTACATGTGCACTTGTGCAGCTCCAGGACTTGCATTCCCCATGACCTACTATTGTGACACAGTGCAGAGTGTTGTTGTCTGGCTGCAAAGTCATACATCACTGAGACAGTGATGTATGACTTTGCAGTCATGCCTCCGCCATGGCATGTGTCTACTGATTGGTGATCCTGCAGGGGAGTGACATGTGCTACATGCACACCATAGTGGCGCTGGCTATCAGGACATGGGTGCATCATGGTGTCTGTCGCTGGTATGCATCACATGCATTTCCTATTTGACTCTGGGCATCCCTTACATCCGTAAACCTGTACTGACTCAGTGGCAAGAGCTGTGATGTGTCCACACCGTGTCCTCTGCACTGTCCAACTACTGTGTACTTGGTGCATGTGTCAACACTGGGGTGTTGCAATCCAACAGACATCAGACAGATGGGTGCAAGGCCATGTGGGATGTGAGTGCCATGCTTGGCATCAGACTGACAATTGACTTCTCCTGTTCAATTAGGGCACTTTTAGCAATGTACAACTAATGATGCCAGGGCTTGCTCTGTAATGTGCTGTGCTCACAGTGGTGTGTGCGTTTGGTGCAGGTGACTGATGTCTGTCTGTTTCCCCATTGTTTGCAGATACATCCACGGCCACGGAAGGGGACAGCTCCACGGACCAGGAGGAGCCGGAGAGCCAGACTGGGTCAGCAGCCGAGGAGTGGTCGGAGGGACCCAGTGGCACGGAGGGCGAGGGGAGCCACACCGAGGAGTCCTCAGCAGCATCCACCTCAGCTGAGGACCAGAGCAACTCGGAGGATGACTCCCTTGTGGAGGCGGGTGTCAGCAGCCACCACACCCCAGCTAGTGTTGCTGTCCCCGCCACCACCAGCACCACCACCGCCCTCCCATCGGCTCCCATTCCCCAGGTCCGTGGAGGCTCCCATGTCCGGGAGCGTGTCTCCTTTGGGCCAGGCACCGCACCCCCTGCCCCTGTGTCCCCTGCTGCCCTGAGTGAGGAGTCTGTGTACCTCCTTCGCCAGCTCCATGTAGGGCAGACAGCCATGCTGAGTGTCCTCCATGCGCACACCGCGCTGTTGACTCAGCTGGTGTCGTTCATGGAGGGCATCTCATCGGGCATGTCTGACCTACAGAGGGGCAATAGGTCCATGGACTCCTCCCTGACGGCAGCAGTGTCCCTCCTCAAACGGTCCCTCACCCCTCCTGCCTCTGCTCCATCCACACTCCCCAGCACCTTACCCATCCCAGGCACACACACACCGGCACAGGCACACACCAGCACACACACATCCAGCACACTGACACACACGCCAATGACAAAACGCACATGCACGCACATTCAGGGGACTGAAGCCAGACTCACAGGGGATGGGGCCCTGGAACACACACACGCATCCACATGCACTGCGCAGTCCTCAGTTCCCTCTCCCTCCAAAGCACCCTCCCTTGCCTCACCTGCAACCCCAAAGTCACAGCAGCTCTTCCTCTGTGACCTCGGCCTCTTCCCCACCGATGAAGCTGCTCCAGCATCCCGGGGAAGAGGAAGCCCACCCACACGGAGCAGAGTGCCCCTCGCCCCCGGACACCCTCCCCCAGGCGCAGACGGACTGAGGCCCCCACCCGCAAGTCCCCCGGAGTGCTAAGAGCAAGACCCCGCCACCGCCCTGCAGCTCAGGCACAAGGTCTCCGTCCTCCATCCCTCAGGCCCCCACTGCACAGGTGCCCCCACCACACCCTGCCCCAGGTTCCCCCACCCACAGATATACCATCCCCAAGATGCTCCGGCCTTCTCCCCCTGCCACTTGCTCTCCCAGCACCACACCCCCGCTGCGCTTGTCTGTGCCACTGATGTGGTGAGGGTGTCCTCCCCTCTGTCCAACCCACCTTGCCTGTTCCCCATTCTCCTCCCCTGGAGGTAGGCACTGCAGTGGAGTCCACTACCGCCCTGTCTGACTTGGGCACTGCAGTGGCGGACCTGTCCACCCCATCTGCAGGGTCCACTGCAGTTGTGCCGGCACCCACAACATCTGTGTCATGCCCCCCAGTTGTGCCGGCACACACCATGTCAGACACCTCCACTGCAGTTGTCAGTGGCTCTCCAGCACCCACCACCCCCTTCCCTGACTCCCCCTGGTGAGCCCTGATCCTGTCCCTGCGGTGCCTGGCCTGCCCCCGGTTGCCCCTCCTAGTGGATTGTCCCTGGTATTGTGCAGGCATGCGTAGGGTGACATCTGCCAGTGTCACCCTGTTTGAACTTTGACAATGGACTGGCCATTGGCCTTTGCTCTAATTTCTTCTGGACGTCGTTATCAAACAACACATATGCTGAATAAAGCAACTTTCTTTTCTCTAGTGCTCATGCTTCAGATGTACATGTTGTTGGTGCAGCTAACCATGCCCTTGCTGCAGTGATGGTGATATCTGGTCTCATGATTATGAAGTGTTACTGTGCAGGAACCCATGTGGTCCAGGGGGAATGTGTCCTATCATGTGGTGTATCCATGTCATCAATAGCAGCATCTGAGGGTGTCATGTGTTCAGTATTTGGCAATGGGTTTCCTACTTACATTGGCAATTTCATATCTGTGGCTTCCACCCCTGCACATCTGTTGTGCCTGCCATCGTTGCATTTGTCTACTTCCCTGACCGTGTTGCCATCTCCAGTGGACATGCAGGTTTGGGCATCAATGGGGAGGGACTCATCCGTGTAGTCAGTGCAACATTGCTATACAAGTGTGTTGGATCTGTGCTGATGATTCCGTTGGCACATCCATGACCAGGCTGATGTGATGGGAGCCCTCATTTGGTGCTAATTGTTGATTGTGTGACCAAGTGCTCAGCTGACATGATGGGGCCCTACTGAGGCAACATATGGCACAGCTTTCCTCACACAGGAGTGGAGTCCCCTCATGGCAGTGTGTACACGTGTGACATTGCCTGCGCCCAAGGTGTGTGTTGTATGTGCATGTCTGTGTGTTCACTTCCATTCATCTGCGCATGCTGTGATCCCTAGTGTTGTACCTGTTTGTGATGCTTGCTGACTTGAGCTATGTTCCCCCAAAGTCTTCTCCCTGTGTTCTCTGTGATGTGGGTGCATGGCACATTACTGGTCATCAGGGTGTCACCCATAGGTGTGTTTGCTGTCAGGGCAGAGTTTGTGTGCAGACGCAGATGGGTCACAGTCAGGTTTCCCTTTGGCACTTGTTGTTTGCCCCTGTCATGTGATTTCCAGTTTGTGTTATCTTTCAGTGATTGTGACACGTTGTGTGTGTGACTGCTGGCACTCCTTAGGGTCCGGGCTGCAATGTTGGTTGTTGTCTATGTGTGTTCTTTGTGGGTGACCTTGGCTTCTTCATTGGTGTGTGACTGTGGCTGGGATCCCATTGGTCGGTGTGGTATTGCCGTCATGTCCATGTACAGCGTAGTGTGCAGTGTGTCAGACATTCAGGAGTCTTGTTGAGTGTCCATGTGTGATGTGTTTCTACACCTTGGTTCCCACCCACCACCCTGGAATAGTCATGGGTGCATGTGCAATGTCACCAGTGCATGTGTACTTCACTGCTGCACATTGTTGGAGGTCGAGGGGTGTGGTCTTGAGTGTGTGCAGATGAGAGTTGTTGCCCGGCTAGTCCCCTGCCTCCATGTTGGCCTTGGCTTACTGGCCATGCTGATTGATTTGTGCTTGTGTAGGTGTGATGGTAGTTAGTTGCTCAGGACACCTGACTGT